>JAPDNY010000003.1:42106989-43571156 GCA_029375565.1 Gekko gecko | reverse complement strand
TTTCCCCCTCCTCTTTCTATCTGGGTCCAGTTTGGGTAACAAAGGGGAGATCTTAACTTGCAGTTTCCCCCAAAAGTGACATCATGCTTTTGTGGATGGTATGGGTTCTTTACATTATTTTTCTCCTGCCATCCACAGGAGCACCAGTGGAACAGCAGCCAGGGGTAGGGGGTGCCAGTCCCCAGGAGAAAATGGCAGCCCTACTGAGAAGTGTGTCCTTGCAGTTGATAATACACAAGCAACTTGTTCCACAAAGTTTTGCTCTCTGAGCGCAGACTAATGGGAGCTATTTCCCTAGCTTCCAAACTTTTTGATAGAAATAAAATAAAAGGGAAAGTACCACAACAAAAGATAAATACAGGGAACTTAACACAAGTAAAAGGTTCTTCGGCTTGGAAACAAAGATGAGCACCACATCCCTAGAGTTGGATTCGATTGGCTTTCAAGCAAGGGAAACCTTTACCTTTACTATGCTGGGCACACCCTTTCAAACAATTAGGTTGCGATCATATGGACAATTAGACCCAACATAGGCATGAATGCCAGGTGGATTTAAAGGGTGCGATCAGACAATAACATCTGCTCCGCTGCAGAAGTGAAGTTAAAAGAAACCTGGGGAAATCCGGTAGCAAACAGGCTGTGACGGGCCATGGATGGACTTTCCTGTGTCTCATTGCTCCAGCACTCTCTCATGGCATTGGGATGGTCTGATCCGTGCCGCTGGTTTTTCCCCCCTTCTCAGTACGCGCATCATCACAAACTCCATAGGGAGCCCTCAGTGTGGAGATGCAATTCAATTCCTCATTTAAGCGCATCAAAAACAAATGGCAAAAAAAAACCCCCGTCTCAGCCGTGGTTGCATTTGATCATGCAGCGGCAGGCTGTGCCCGCAGCTTCCAAGGACTGTGTGATCGCACAACTGCGGGTCAAATTCCTCCGGAGGAAATAGCCTTGCTCCCCCCTCCATTTTTTCTGGTGTGTGTGACCACAACCTTAGTCCAGGAAACCAGTGAGCAATTGGTAATGGGCCCTGCACTTGGGGGGGGGGAACTATCCACAGCCCTGCCTTCCTGAAGGAGGAGGGGAATGAAACATATGGAGCAGAGATCCATCACTGGCTATTAACGACAAGATATAGATAGGAACTCTTGGACTGGGGCAAGTGATGCTCTGTATTCTTGGTGCTTGGGGAGGGCAACAGTGGGAGGGCTTCTAGTGTTCTGGCCCCAGTGGTGGACCCCCTGATGGCGCCTGGTATTTTTGGCCACTGTGTGACAGAGTATTGGACTTGATGGGCCATTGGCCTGATCCAACATTGGCTTCTCTTATGTTCTTAGCAGGCTCTTGCCTCTGTGCCTGCCCTGTCTGGGGCTTGGACAGCTGGCTTTACAACAGCAGCTGTAGTTTCTGCCCACCTCTTACAAGGGTGGGGTGAGGGCCACCTCTTGTTTGACCACTGCAAGTGGGGGCAGTGATGGGTTGGCACTAATGCAGGGGCCCCATCCCGGTCTTTTGTCCATAGCCTCTGAGCCTGAACCCACCCTAAATTCCATTCCTGCTCCAAAAGAGACTGTATGCCACATCTCTCTTTGCATAGCTTCCATTTAGGCCCTGTACAGCCTTTTGGATAATGTTTTTGAGTCTGCTCTAAACAAAAGGTGGCTATAATTTACACAGGCTTTCCTGACATCTGAATAACTTCCCCTCTGTTGTTTGTCACTGGCCACACAGGGCTGTGCCTCACCTTAGCCTTGTAGGTAGTGATCCTGGGAAATCCAGGGGCCCTTTCCCATGAGATCACTCTATGAACAGGCAACCTTGCACTCAGGCAACTTTGATTCTACTGTCCATTCTTAGGTTCTTGGGCCCACCAGGGGGCAGCATAAGCTGAAGGAGCCCCCAGCAAGCCCAACCAAGAGGGCTCAGAAATACAGACACCACTTACTTGATTCCCGCAGTCAGGACAATATAGCAAGTGCACTCACCCTTGTCAGTACTAGGCACTTCGTTTAGGTTATCTGATTCATATTTCTGGATGGCATGTTTCCAGACAACAGGTGTAACATGGACTTTGCCTGCATCTTCTCAATGTAACATGAGACATAGCACAGTTCCTCTCTGTTGTTGCTAGACTGCAATGTAATCATTCTGCTAAAAAAGATTTTTAAAGCTTTTACAACCTTGCAGGCAGGGCTATTTTGGGGCAGGAATGCACAGGAATGGAGTTCCGGCTGGCTCCTGAGTTGGCCACGCCCAGCAAGAACTCATTAGCATAACAGGCCACACCCAACAGCAGAAACTCATTAGGACTGGCTATATTAGGAGTGTGTGGCCTAACATGTAAAGGAGTTCCTGCAACAAAAATGCCCTGGGTTTTGACAACAAACAAGGTAAATAGAATAAGAAGCAAAAGGTGGGTATGGCTGGCCGACCATGGTTCTGGTAACATGGGGTGTGGTCTAATATGCAAATGAACTGTACTGTCAGGGGTGTGGCCTAATATGCTAAGGAGTTCCTGTTGTTGGGTGTGGCCTATTATGCTAATGAGTTCCTGCTGGGCTTTTTCTTCAAAAAAAGCCCTGCTTGCAGGCAGTTACAGAGTCATGCCTCTGCCTCTGCCTTCCACTTGTTTGAAGCTTTCTCACAGTCTGACAGTTTTGTATTCAGTGGGTGGACATAGACTCCTCCTTCTTCCTGTAAAACAGATATGGTGAAACATGACACCTATGTACTTCCACATGACACCAGTTTATTGTGCTGGCTTTAGCAGCACCCTTTATGTGTAAAAAAGGGACGGGGTATAGCAGCAAAATATTGAGAAATAAATCCTAGAGATACAGACAGAGTTTAAATTAGCAATAACTGTAGAGGTTTAGAATGTACAAATATGAATATTACCTATGACCTTGGGGAATATTCTAACCAATGTTTTAAAGTTCTCTAACACAACGATGCCACAATCCAATGGATGAGCCAGGAGGCACAGATCACGCAATGTAAATCACATAAGACTTTCCACTTTTCCCAGCGAGGCAGTACTTTATTGACATTTAGAAAGGATAAATGTTCGATTTAAATTAATCCGGCAGAGCTAGGTCCAGTTTGCAGAAGGTTGTTTTGACAAAACGGCATAACACCCACAAAAAGTCTTGTTAAAAAGACATGGTTGGATTCTCATCTTCCAGGTACTTCTGCCTATCTGCTATTGTTCTATTCACTTTTTATTTTCAGTTCAGAGATCACGGGTTAGAATAAAATAAAGCAACATTAGTTATCATGTAGTGCCATTAGACCAAAGTGTTAACAACTGGCCACCATTTTTAAGTACCACTTGGTCAGGTTTCTATTTTATCATATAGACATTATTGACACACTTTGGGGGCATCTGTCCCTCCAATATTATTTGTACAGGTCTCTTTACCCACAAATAATTGATGAGTTTTTTATTAAGTGACAACTAACCCCTTCCCTATCTAGACATAATGGCTGAGGAAATTCTGTTTCACTGTATCTGAATAAATGTGCGTGCACACAAAAACTTATACCCTGAATAAAATTTTGTTAAGTCTTAAAGGTGCCACTGGACTCAGACTTTGTTAAGTTAAAACTGTTGTTAGTCTACAAATTATTTTTGTTTGTTTTGCAGCATTTCTAAACCACCTTAAAATCACAATAAATATACTAAAAAGCACTAATTCATCCTCGAATGTAGAACTTACAGCACAACATCCTGCCATCATAGAAACACCTTTTTGAATAATTCTGTTTTGCACATGTATGTACTTGCCTTGGTTAGTGTGAAAGAGACAGACAGACAGAGACAGATAGACACATTGTGGAACACATGCATAATTAGTACATTGATTCCCTTCCAACTGCCCGTCTAGAAAATGTCGCTGAATGCATTTGAGATACTTTTATTCTGTAATGGCTATAGTCATATCTATTGTGTTAGAATACGCATTCTAAGTTTATTTTTTCAGGGAAATCAGTTGGGTTTACCACCTCACCGCCTCGCTGCCATAGGAGTCCATGGGGTAGTCTTGGAGTGGCTTACCTCATTCTTCCATGGACAGAGGATGGCACTAGGAGACAGGTTATCACCCCAACATCCTTCGGTGTGTGGGGTCCCCCAAGGGGCTATCCTCTCTCATATGTTGTTTAACATCTATAAGTGCCCTCTCACCCAGCTGGTGCAGAGTTTCAGGCTGGGCTGTCACCAGTATGCTGATGACACCCAGCTGTATCTGCTGATGGATGTCTGGCCTGACACTGTCCCATCAAATCTGGCTGAGGGGATGGAGGCTGTGGTTGGATGGCTCTGACCGAGCTGGCTGAAACGGAGGTCCTGTGGCTGGGTGGGGGCGACCTGAGGTCATTATGCCAACTCACACCTCTTGACACCAGCACCAGCTGTCAAGAGCTTGGATGTGCTTCTGGATGCCTCCTTATCTATGGAGGCCCAGATTGTGAATGTTACAAGGCTGGCATTTTTCCAACGGCGCCAAGTTAGGCAACTGTCCCCCTACCTCTCATGCTCTGACCTAGCCATAGTGATCCATGCAACAGTCACCTTGAGGCTGGATTATTGTAACTCAATCTATGTAGGGCTACCTTTGAAGCTGACCGGGAAACTATAGCTGGTCCAGAAATGCAGGGATACCCCTATGACAGCATACAGCTCCACCAGCTGCACTGTCTCCCAGTTGAACACTGGATGTGCTTCAAGGTTTTGGTTTTAACCTGTAAGGTCCTAAATGGTCTGGGGCCAATGTACCGATGGGACTGCCTCTCCTGGTATGTCCCCTGAAGACCTACTGGCGATCCCTGGCTCAAAAGATATCCAACTGTGTTTGACCAGAGCATAAGAGGTGGCTCCTGCCTGGTGGAACTCTGTGCCTGAAGACATCTGTGCCCTGTGGGACCTAGTACAGTTTTACAGGGTGCACAAGACAGAGATGTTCCACCAGGCCTATGGTTGAGGACAGCAATGGTTTTCCATCACCTCCAGCCCATGTCCCGCTTTATGGAGGAAGAAACTACATACTGAAGGCCATCAAAGATAGATTCGTCAGTGGTTTTATTCTAATTATTGATTGCTAAGTATTGTATGTTTTAAGCGTGATGTACATTGCCCTGAGCACTTTTTTGGGGGGGGGCAGTCTAGAAATTAAATAAATAAATACAACTCACTTCAGAAACCAGTTCAGGACTGGACAGGTTCTTCCAGAGTAAATTAATTCCATGCACAGCTGTACTTGAGCAAAAATCAGTGGAGTTTGTGGTTTTGCTCAGGCAGTGATCCTTGGCATAGGACTGTTTGAACCATAAGGTGTAGAAGAAAATCCCTATTTCATCTGTGAAAAGTTGAAGGCTGTGTAGTCAGATGCGAAGAGTTGCAAGAACAACTAGCTGTGACTAAAGGGACCTCAGATGTCCAATAAAGATGGTGTTAGTAACAAATCCCCAACCCGAAACTGGGAAAGAAAAACATGCCATAGTTCAGGGACGCCAAACAGGTCTGCATCACTCATGGGTATTGTAATGTCTTTGCACAAAGTTCTTCCAGCAAACATATTGTCCATTGGTAAATACCGTAGATCACAGAGGCCCAGGTTCCTTCCTGTGAATGAACAATGCCTTCACTTGAGCAGTACAATGAAATATTAGTAAGTCGTGCATTTCTCTTTCTAAATGGCACTACTCCCCCAACACACCTGGTTTCTCTTCCAATTTTCAGTCAGATCAGTCCCATATACATGAAATATTCCCTCGCATAAACATAACAACTGTCACATAATCTTTATCCAGACAAAAGGAATTATGTGATACAAGAGGAAAGCAACAAGGAAAACAATGAATATACACAACCCCAAAACACTAGGAAATGGCTAAAATAAGAATAATGCTGCTATGTCAGAACAAATATTTGGACTAGGAAAATTTTGGCTTGGTCAAAAAAATTACTTCCTGTTCCAGAAAGAATAGTCCTACATGAAAGCATTGTGAATACACTGAGATTTAATAGTGATTTTTTTTTTTTGCTCCAAATAGTTACCAGACCTGGGAAATCTGAATTAATTCTAACCACTGTTTTTGAGCTGGAACACAGTCAGAATATTATTAATGTGAAGATAATGAATGGTTAGAATGTCAGACGAGGATCTGAGAGACCCAGGCTCAAATTCCCACTCTTGCCATGGAAGCTTGCCCAGTAACTTTGGGCCCATCACATACCCTCAGCCTAACCTACCCCACAGGGCTGTTGTGAGGGTAAAACAGAGGAGTGGAGAAAAATCTAATCTGCGTTTGTTCCCCATTATGGACAAGGCAGAGTATAAATGAAGTAAATAAATAACTATTGTTTTTGACATTTGGGAGCAGTCAAAAATGTTTCAATCGACAATTATTCCGGTGTCTGCTTCTCCCCCGCTCCAGCAGTGAAGGGGGAAAGTGTGGCTCAGTAAATGTGCACTGACAAGAACATCATCCAATCAAAACACAGCTGTACCACAAAGATATGTGTAATTCCTTAACTAGTTGAAGCGCTTGACATTTCTTTTAGAACTAAAAACTGCTAGTTCCTTGCTGCACTGTTCTAGGAACAGGACAGAAGCACAAAGAATCTGAGTTCCCCTTAAGGCTCAAATTAGAGTGCAAGCCTGACACGGAAACCTTTTACAGGGGCCCTGTTCTCTTGGCCACTCTGGCTTCTCATCTTGCTGTCCTTCCCTGTTTTGTTCAGGTACAGACTGTGAACCTGTTGCATTATAAGCTCACTTCCTAATCCTAACTACAGGTGCTGAGTTTCTGCTCCTGTGGCTCAGGGTATGAGCTTCCTTTCGAAGCTTCCCAGCAGCCAAATTCCTCTCTGGAACAGATACTAAATCAAAGAATTCCCCTTACCCTCTTCTTCCAGCTCACCTGTTTAAACTGCCCTTGGGACACCAGGCTCCAGCTGGGGCCTGGAGATCTCCTAGAATTACAACTGGATGGCAGACATCACTTCCCCCAAAGGAAATGGCTGCTTTGGAAGGTGGAGTCTATGGCATTACACCCTGCTGAGGTCCCTTCCCATATCTTGCCCTCCACAGGCTCCACCCCCAAATTGCTAGGAGTTTCCTAGCGTGGAGTTGGCATCCCTATGACAGGAAGAATGTAGTAGCAGCAGAGTCTTGATTGCTGTTGTCTGTATGAAAATGGCCACGGTCACACACACACTAAACAATCAACTTTCAATCCACTTTCAATGTACTTTCCAACTGGATTTTGCCAGTTCACACAGTAAAATCAAGTTGGAAAGTGCATTGAAAGTAGATTGAAAGTGGATTATTTAGTGTGTGTGACCGCAGCCACAGATTACCACAAGTTATTTACTGTACAATTATATTTGTTCTGTGATACTATGTGAGTTGCCTTGGGCCCGCTTTGCCTAAGTATAACAGGTGTTAAGTAAATATGGCAGTTATTATACATAGGTCTTTAGGTTGTCCCTAAGACACTTTTACTTAGGTGATCCACATTTCTATGTGTTCATACTGCTAGATATATAGCAGGGTATTGATTTTATTGACTGTATATGTGACCCACTTTTCAGCCAAAAATTGGATCCCCAGAGTGGCTTAGCAACAAGTACAAATTAACAGAAAAAACCAGTCAAATATAATAATCATCATAAGCGTGCTTGGGTAAGGTCTCAGCCCAGGCATGGTGGTGGGGTGGCCCTGACTGCCATATCATTTCCTTCTGGCCTTGCTGGTGGCATTTGGTATCAGGATATGTTCCATGACATTCAATGCTATGGTGTTATGAATACCATCCTAAGCAGAGGTGCATCATTCTAAGTCTACTGAAGTCAATGTACACATGTCAGTGCAGGATGTACATGCATTCTCTTTAACTTATGAACAGGGCTACTGAGTTTTGCATTCCTGTGCAAACGTTAAATGTAATGCCATCCAAAATTACAGGGATTTATGTCCACAACATCCATATCTGCAGTTTTGGCATGGGTCTGTTTTGAAGCAACCGGGTTTGTTTTTCTGCCACTGATCCTTTTTTCCCCTAGCTCAGCTTCAGCAACAAGGGAAAACATCATATTTGCATAAATTTCAG
Source organism: Gekko gecko (assembly GCA_029375565.1). Classification (NCBI taxonomy): domain Eukaryota; kingdom Metazoa; phylum Chordata; class Lepidosauria; order Squamata; family Gekkonidae; genus Gekko; species Gekko gecko. The sequence goes on along the minus strand of JAPDNY010000003.1, from coordinate 43,563,041 downwards.
TGAATAAACATCTGGGAATTTGAACCAAAGGCAAGATTTCCTGTGAAAGCACACCACTTTGGAACACCAACAGGCCCCGATGAAAGTGTTGTAACTCAACTAGTACTGGAGATTTTAACCTAAATTTACAAGCTGTCTAGTTTCTAGCATTTGATAACAACTGTCTTAGTTAAGGATGAATGTCTTTTCTGAAAAGAAATAAAGAGGAGTGGATAAAAACGTCATTGTTCAGTGGCGGTGGAAATGAATATATGCAGCACAACAAGCCAACAATAATTCAGTATTCACCATGTTTGAACTGCATGCCAAAGGTGAAACCTTTTCAATCTTTTTGTGTCTCCATGACTGTAATCTGCACATTCAATACAGCAAATACCCCTACAATCCTAATTTTGCTCTTGGCATTCAGGAAATTGGCCTTTTATTTTCAGGCTTTGCATCGCTCCGGAATCCTTACAACTGACAAAATAATGACCTTAAAAACAAAAGTATTGTTTACAGTGGATAACGAACTCAGAAATAAGAAAATCAAGGATAATCCTGTCAGCAAATACCCATCACACTAAGGTTCATTTGTTCACTCATCCTTCAATGATGTTTTTATTTTTTTCACTTCCATTTTTGAACTCTGCCTCTATCCGGGAATGTGGGTTTTCCCAACTATAATTTAATTCTTGTCATATGATTATAACTATTCTTACTCTCTTCCACTTCCTGAGGTAAGGAAAAGCACATAGATTTTATTACAGTCACAACACATTTTCTCATCTTATTTTTTCCAATTCTGTGCAAGTTTCTAAGGGAGATTTCACTTTAAATGGATCACTAATCCAGTTAGGGAAAGACTCCTGAAATATTTAATAATTGAAACTAAGAAACTGAGATATTTAAGATATTGTTTGCTTGTATTGGTCACAAACTCTACATTTGCAAGTTCCAATAACATTTTTGTAAACATCTATAATTCAAACATTTTACAACAGATTCTTCTGAAATTTGGCCAGATGACATGACTTTCCAGATAGATTCGAATGAATGAACCTCCAAAATAATTTGACAAATTGCATGAAACTGTGAGGCTGCGTAACAGTAGAACATTGTTTCATCAACATACCTGAACAAATGGAACTCCTACAGATCATAATAAAAAGTAGCTCATAAGAAGACCATAATAAAAAGTAGCTTATCTTCAAGTACTTGAAGGGCTACCATATCAGAGGATGGTGCAGAGTTGTTTTTTGTTGCCCTAGAAGGTCGGACCAGAACCAACGGGTTGAAATTAAATCAGAATGGTTTAAGGCTAAACATTAGGAAGAATTTCCTACAGAGCAGTTCCTCAGTGGAACAGACTTCCTCAGGAGGTGGTGGGCTCTCCTTCTTTGGAGGTTTTTAAACAGAGGCTAGATGGCCAGCTGACAGCAATGCTGATTCTCTTGAACTTAGGCAGATCATGAGAGGGAGGGCAGGAAGGGTTGCATCAGTGCTTAGTTCTTGGGACCCTTTCTTACACACCCAGGGAAATGCTGTTGCCACTTGGGGTCAGGAAGCAATTTTTCTCCAGGCCAGTTTGCCTGGAGGTATTGGAGGCTTTCTGCCATCTTCTGGGCATGGAACAAGGGTCACTGGGGGTGTGGGGGAGAGGTATTTCTGAATTGCCTGCATTGTGCAGGGGGTTGGACTAGATGACCCTGGAGGTCCCTTCCAACTCTATGATTCTAAGGCTGAGTTCAGACTGGCAGTTTGAAGTGGGAGCAAGTCGTGGCAAAAAAGCCCCGGAACAAACTGTTCCAGGTTTTCCCGGTCACACTGCGCAGACTGATGCTGGAGCATATGGGGGAGGAGGCGCGAGGGAGCATTCACACTGTTGGCGCGAGGCGGGCCTGTAAGCAGCGTTTTCCTCACTCCTGGCTTTTTGGGTTAGCATTCACACTTCTGGGAAGCGGAATGAAGTGGGATAAACACGTTCTCCAGGATTTGCTACCACTTTCACCAGGTATCTTTTAAACATGGGAACGAAGCGGTACATGACGGGTTGGCTACGGGTGGGGAACGCCAGACAGATGTGCCTGTGTGAATGCCCCCTTTAATCTGGTTGTGAAACATTGCCGGAACGTGCGTATCTCGGGGCAAACTGCCAGTCTGAACTCAGCCTAAGATTCTGTCCATTTCTTCTAACATTCTGTTATCCCTTAGAGGACGATTATGAACAGATCTATGCAGGTAGCTTGATTCTTAGTGGTTCCCACTGAAGACCATGTAACAAATTTAAAAGACTATAATGTGGGGACACAACTCGGAGGGGGAAAACCTCTTCTCACTCCAGAAACCTGAAGCAGAGAGAGCATTTAACCCCTCTCCCTCTAGCACATTTCTATTATGCCCTTACCCAAAGAAGCTCCAGTACATGAACTTCTTATCCCCATTTTATCTTTGCAACAACCATCTGAGTTAGGTTACTTTGTGAGAGAGTATCTGGCACAAGGTCCTAGTCCAGCACTTTAATTACTACATCACTGTGGTTCTTCCTGTCCCTAAAGATGTACCTCAGTGTAGGATGTGAACGTCAAGATGCTCCACATAGGGTCAAGGTGGCAATGGGGGAGGCAAATGACTGGAATTCTGTATCCCTGCCTGGTCCACTAAATTTGTTAGGAAACAAAGAGAAAATTGTTGCAAAGATTATGAGATACGATCACAAAGCAAAGTAATGTATATACAATTTTGGCTTTGACTGCCACCCTCTGATTAATCACTATTAATTTTTAAAAACCCTCAAAATACATATCAAATCTTACCCATCTATTTGAATGTCTGTTTAAGACAACAGCACAGGGCATTTCTACCACAGTTCTAACGAAAACTGACTGACCTTAAAAATGCACAAAAGGCAAAGGCTTCATGACTCAAATATCTACATCACTTGTTTTCATCATCTGAGCTTGATAATGTTCTTTCATCCTTTTATCTCCATAATGTAGTTAATAAACCCTGTTCTTAAATCTTATATACTATGTACTAAAATTTTAGATAAACAATTCTGGAAAGGGGAGAGATATGAAAAAGAAAGCAACCTTATGCTAACTGAGCTTTCAGTTCATTCTGACCAAATGTCAGGATTGTGTCATACAATAAATCTATACTGTCATATAATAAATCTATACTGACTAGCAGGTTTGGAGTATCAGGTACTAGAAGTCAGGTCAGGCAGAGTCGTTCAGTCCAAACATCAAGGTACCAGAAAGTCAGGCAAGGCAAATTCGGTGGTTGAGCATCTATCATATGCATTGCATCCATGCCTAACAGCCTCCCGTGGCTGGTTTTTATAGCCATATGCTTAAGGGTCATGCTTGCAGCCAGCTGCTCAGGAATAATCCTGCAACTACTCATCTTTGCTATCAGCAAGCAGCTGGCATCAGGCCAGGTGGTGTGCACTGTCATCTCTCCTGCTCCATTCTTAGCCTCCGTCTGCAGTGCTCTAAGGGTGTGGATGATACTGGAGGGCTGGAAATGACCAACTGTGTTTTACCTGTTGAATCAGGGCTGAAGGGTTTTGGTGGCTCTGCACCAGCTGTTGACTGTGAATCCTGACAAACCTGCAGCTCACTTTCCTGCTTGTCGGCTTCTGCTAACTCAGAGCTGGTTGTATGGGGCTCCTCCTCTCCTGAGGAGTCCTTTTCTACTGAGGAGTCCTTGCTATCACTGAGCCCTGGCTGACTCATTACAAAATCTTCCTTGATTTTAAAACTAAGAGCCATTGAGCTCAAAAAGAATTATGTTAATCATTTTTTAAAAAATTAAGGTCTTTTTCTGGAATAAAAATAAAAACTAGCCAATCTTTATTGCATTTATATTATAAAATACCTTTTAAATATTTAAAGGCTTTCTTTATGGTTCCCCTCATCCTATATGGCTCAGCTATTTGGATTAAAGCTATCCCTTTTTTAAATCTTTTTTATTGCTTTTCTAACAACTAAACAGAAATCAAGAGAATGTTCAACTACAAACTATGGGAGAAAGTAAAGATAACCACCAAAAACCCAAGAAGCGGTGATCATATAATGTTTACAATCATTTTTTGCACCTTAATAATATTAAAATACATTATAAATAAAAAGAATTAGTAAATACATCCGGAACCATTATCTACACAAAGAACATCTGAGACTCTGCTAAGGATAGGTTAAGTTCAAGCTCTAGAGATAAATGTTTATCTTTCTTTTTTCTAAGATTATAGTCACGGTTGGCTTTAGGAGTTTTAGGGGCCACAGCCCCTAATTCTGAGTCAGATTCTTCTTCAGTAGATGATGATGAAATTTCTCCATGACTTCTTTGGTCGCTGTCATCTTCAATGTTGTCCTCCCAAGGCTTTGCTGGCTTTGCTGGCTTTTGCAAGCCAGAAAGTCTAACCATTAGAGACAGAGTCAATCCTTTTTTTCTTATCATTGTATTTGAAGAAGATGTCTTCTGTAGGGGGTAGCAGCATTTGCCCGAATAATCCATTTGTAGGGGGTAGCAGTTTTTTATAGAAATAATACTAAGTCTTTATATTTCCTCCTCTTCTTTTTTATTTCAAAGGGAATGTCTTTTAATACTTTAATTTCTCTGTCATTGACTTCCAAGGTAATTCCATTAGTTGCTTTAAGTATCTGGTCTCTAATATGCCTTTTGGAGAACTTGACATAAATTTCACCAGGGAGATTATTTTTCTTGATATATTCTGAATATGTCCTGTAGGCCATATCCATCTCACTTTGAAGAAAATCTGTTTTCAAGATTGCAATCAGTCCCAAGGCATCACTTAAAGTCTTTTTCAAGTCTTCTCCTTTTGTCTCTGGAACCTCTTGAAATCTTAAAACTTGGTTTGACTTTTCCATTTGAAGCTGTAACAATTGGAGTTCATTGGAGGTTCTCTTTCTCCCCCTTTCTCTAGACGTTTTTGAAGCTTTATGGTTTTGGCATCAACTTCCTTGACTGCTATAGCAGTTTACTCTGCCGTTTGCTTAGTATCATTCAGTTGACTTTGCAGAGTTGCAAAATTCTGGTTAAGAGTTGCCATTTGGTCCAGCAGGGGTCGCAATGCTGCTGCAATCATTCCAGGGGACTATAGCCACTTCCGGTCTCGTGACTGGGGTGGCTGGACTGCCATTTCCTGAAGGAGGTTTCGTTTTCAGCACAACTTTCCTCCCTGCCATCTTTTAGTTGTTTACTTTTCAGAAAAGTTTTTTAAAGTCTCTATTGTTTGAGAGATTAGAATGTTTCCTCTCCAGTGTTCTCTATAGCAGATGTTATTTGCTTATATTCCTGCCCCCCCCTTAAAATGCTCTGGAAACAGTTTTTGTTTATCTACGGGGTAATCTATTTGCATCTGTTTTATAATAGGATTGTATTTTTGTATGTTGGGATTGTGTATGGCCAATTGATTTGGGTGGGAATTGTTTTGTTGTGCATCAGCAAAGTGGAGATACCCCTCCTACGAGATACACGAGAACATGTAGGAGGGAATAGCCCCAGGAGGGAGAGCTGCCGTGAATGGGCCCCGATGGTCTGGAATCACGGCGTGGATTATGCGGAGTGGTAATGCCATGGCAGCAGATTCCGGTGCTCTTGGGGAGGGGAAGGTATAGCGGTGGGTATAGGCAAGGTACTAAAGGAAGGGCGCTGAGAAACAAAAGGGCTCGGTGCCCTTCCAGCCTACGACCCATCCCAAAGGTGGCCAGCAGTGGGGCTAGGATGAATAACCCCCCTCCGTCATTGGTGTTGTGCAACGCCAGGTCCATAAATAATAAGACCATGGTCCTTCAGGACTTTATTGTAGAACAACAGGTAGACCTGGCGTGCGTGACCGAGACTTGGGTGCGGGAGGGAGAGACGTTAGCTCTCACTCAGCTTGCCCCACCTGGATTCTCGGTCCTTCACCAATCACGGACGAGGGGGTGGGGGGAGGGGTGGCGATATTCGTGCGGGAGGCTTACTCCTTCAGGGCGCTCCCCTTGCTGGAGATTGCGGGCATGGAATGTGTCGGTTTGGTGCTGGAGGCCGAGGAGAGTCTGGCGATCTACCTGGTGTACCGACCGCCTAACACACCGGATAGTAGCCTGCCGTCCCTGCTGGAAGCCGTAGCAGGCTGGGCGCTGGAGCACCCTAGGCTTATGGTCTTGGGTGATTTCAACGTCCATGCCGATGACGCGACCTCCAGCCGGGCTACGGACCTGGTGGCGTCCATGGCGTCACTAGGACTCTCCCAATGTGTGTCGACCCCCACGCACCGGGCTGGGCACATGCTCGATTTGATCTTCACGATGGGGATTTCAGTGGACCGGATGACTGCTACGGCAGTCCCATGGTCGGACCACTATGCCCTGAAGGCCCGTATGGATGTCCCACCCCGACCCTGTATAGGCGGCGAGCGGATTTTGGCTCGCCCGCAGAGCCAGTTGGACCCTGTGCGGCTTCAGATGGCTCTGCGGGATCCGATGCCCCCTGGCGGCTCGTTGGATGAACTGGTGGAAGACTGGCATGGCCGACTTTCTGCAGCCATCGACGAGATCGCTCCCAGGCGCCCTCTGCGCGCCCGCTCTAGGCTAGCCCCTTGGTATTCCCAGGGGCTGCAGCTTATGAAGCAGGAACTCAGACGGCTAGAGAGGCGGTGGCGCCGTGCTCCCGACGAGGCAACGAGAGCATCATATAGGACGTTTATGAGAGCCTATGAGATGGCAGTCAAGGCTGCGAAGAGGGAATTCTACGCAGCTACGATTGCATCTGCAAGCTCACGCCCAGCCCAATTGTTTAGAATAATTCGGTCTCTGACAACTCTGCCGCAGGGCAGATATAATAGTAGGGAGTTGGAGATTGGCTGTGAGGCATTTGTGAGCTATTTTGCAGATAAAGTCTCGGCGCTCCGCCGCGACCTCCCCGCCACACTTGAAACGGTGAGTGAACTTGAGGCCCCTTGCGCGTCTTTGAGCTTGGGTTTAGAATGCTTTGATCGGCTCAGTCTGGAGGAAGTCGACAGATTGCTAGTATCTGTGCGCCCAACCACATGTGACCTTGACCCGTGCCCCTCCTGGCTCATCAAGGCGGGCCATGAGGGGTTTCGAGGTGCCTTGGGGGAGATTGTCAACAAATCCCTCCTGGAGGGACGGTTCCCCGAGGCACTCAAGGAAGCGATGGTCCGCCCTCTCTTAAAGAAATCAACCATGGACCCGGCGGAATTGGCCAGCTATCGGCCGGTGTCCAACTTGCCCTATTTGGGCAAGCTGATTGAGAGAGCGGTGGCGACTCAGCTACAGGGCTTTCTGGATGACGCTTCCATCCTTGATCCATTCCAGTCCGGCTTTCGCCCGGGCTACGGGACGGAGGCAGCACTGGTCGCCTTAACGGATGACCTCCGAAGGCATCTGGATCGAGGTGGTGTGGCGGCACTGTTGCTATTAGATCTGTCGGCTGCATTTGATACAGTCGACCACCAGTTGCTGATCCACCGCCTTGCCGACGTGGGGATTCAGGGGCTTGCCCTTCAGTGGCTTGCCTCCTTTCTCCAAGGTCGGGGACAGAGGGTGGTGCTAGGGGGGCAGCAGTCCCGGAGGCACCCCCTTGAATGTGGGGTGCCCCAGGGGGCAGTGCTCTCCCCGATGTTGTTTAACATCTATATGCGCCCCCTCGCCCAGATTGCCCGGAGGCATGGGCTGGGTTGTCACCAATATGCGGATGACACCCAGCTCTATTTAATGTTGGGTGGCCAGTCGGACTCTGACCCGGAAGATCTCTGCCGGGCTTTGCAGGCTGTGGCTGGGTGGCTCAGGCTGAGCCGATTGAAGCTAAACCCTGCCAAGATGGAAGTCCTGTGCCTGGGTCGGGTCGGTCGGGGGCTGGAGCTCCCTCTTCCGGCCTTCGATGGGGCACCGTTGGTGCCAACGTCGGAGGTTAGGAGTTTGGGAGTACTCCTGGACCCTGCGTTAACCATGGGGGCCCAGGTGGCAGCCACTGCCAAGTCAGCTTTTTACCATCTTCGGCTGATACGGCAGTTGGTCCCATTCCTCGACCGCGACGACCTGGCCACGGTGATTCATGCAATGGTCACCTCAAGGCTAGACCACTGTAACGCCCTCTACATGGGGCTGCCTTTGGGGCAAATCCGGAGGCTGCAGCTAGTGCAGAATGCGGCAGCCAGGCTGTTGATGGGCACCCCTAGGCGGGAGCACATCCGGCCTGTGCTGAAAGCGCTGCACTGGCTGCCTATAGCATACCGGATTCGCTTCAAAGTGCTGGTGCTTACCTTTAAAGCCCTATATGGCCAAGGTCCAGCATACCTGAGGGACCGCCTTTCCCCGTATATGCCCCAAAGAGCACTGCGGTCTGAGTTTCAACACCGCCTGGCGGTCCCTGGCCTTAAGGAGGCCAGGCTGGTGGCCACTAGGGCAAGGTCATTTTCAGTGGCGGCTCCTACCTGGTGGAATGAGCTCCCAGAAGAGATCAGGACCCTGCGGGACCTTTCGCAGTTCCGCAGGGCCTGCAAGACGGAGCTCTTCCGCCAGGCTTATGAGTAGGAGCCGCCGCTCCCTTTCCCGTTCCCTTTCCCTTTGGCCGCCAGCCCCTACCCCTCTGCCGCCAATTGTTACCATCTCATGTGGTAGAGGGAGGGGGCAGTCGAGGGAGACCTCGCCATGACATCACTCTGTTGAAACTTTTATCTGACGCCATCGGACTGAGATAATAGAACAGCTATAGAGCACGTATGATGTTGAAATGTTATCGATTTATATGTTTCTAAGATATTGTCTTGGCACTTGGATGTCTTACTGTAAGCCGCCCTGAGCCCACTTGCGGGGAGGGCGGGGTAGAAGTGTAATAAATAAATAAATAAATAAAACCTCCACACCGCTTTTCTTTTTTGGAGGGGTGTCTTCGCTTATCTGCTTGTCCGGATGTTTTGCTTTAACAAGAAAAACTCACACTTCATCGTGGATCATATGCTGAGGTAAGAATTTTGTTCGATCACCGTTCACTAGTTCCAGTGTGCACCCCTAACACCATTGCTGGTTCTGAAACCATCGGAGCTCAGAGATGCCTCAATCCCTTGGGAGTGGCGCCTCTCATGCTCCATGGCTGGGGGCCCCCTACAAGGACCCTGGGGGTGGTGTGGACAATCGCGCTCCCTCCCATCTGCTGGGTCACAGATTGCATCCCCTGGAGCTCCAAAGGGACGCATCCACCATGCGGGTCACCAAAACCAGAAGTCATTAAAGCTATCCCTGATAACATCGATCAATCTTTAGCCCAATTTTTATGGAAAATACTGAATATTCCCTGCTGTGTGTCAAACGTTGTATTGCAGGCAGAATTTGGACAGATATCCTTGGAATCCAGAGCATGGCTTTATGCCTTTAAACTGAGATTAAAACAGCTCTGTGCCAAAGATGGTTTATTAGCCTCTCTAAATCAGGGTATCCACAAATTGACTTAGATGAAAGCCCTGGATGAGAAATTGATGATAGTTGGAATGTCAGTTAATGGTATTTTTGAGATGGGCAGATGCAAAGCATTTTCTCTGATCAAAAAGCATGTCCTAGAAATCGATTATAGTGCTCTGATCCCGAGAGCCTGCAAAGTTTGCTCACCCCTGTCTTTTGGTCTTTCTTTCCCAAGATCTTTACTCCCCTATATGCACTATTTTACCATCCCATATTACTGTAGAGCTTTTTTGTTTGCAAGATTGAATATGATACCTACAATGGTTTTATAGGGGAGAGTTTTGAATAGGCCCTATTCTGACAGAATCTGCCCTTGTGGCCTTAATAGGATAGATATATCTTTCCATACCCTGCTTGAATGCAGGTTCTTTGAGAATATAAGGGATCACTATATTAAGCCTTTAATCAACCAGCCATCCCCCAACACTCTGGAAATCCTGGCTCTTTTGCTCAGAGGTAAGGATCCTAAGTTTACTCTAGCAACTGCAAAATTTGTCTCAGTCCTTTCAGCCCTTGCATCAAAAAAAAAAGAAGCAAGTATCTCCTGCTGCTCAAGATCTGTTAATTAATGAGCTTCTAAGGGTATAACAGGAAAGAAAAGGCTTTCTTCTACACTCATCCAAAACAAGATCTTCACTTTGCATAGCAGGAAAGGGGCTACAGTTAGAACCATGTATTATTTCATTTTGCCAGTGTGAAGGGAAATTTAACCTGGGCCAGGAATCACCAAAGCATATCCCTAGAACCTGTCTATAATGTCAGAGTTCAAGCACTGGAACATATGAAATAATCATAAGTGTGACAGTTTCTGCCAGAGAGACAGGTTCTACAAGTGAACAGCCTACTAAGTTACAAGGGCAGAATGGCACTCCAGGACTAGGACCAAAAACAACACTTCTATATTGAGTTGTCCCTCTGTCTTTTATAATGAGTAATATACCAGGTTTGGATGTTGTTAGCTCACATGTTGCTCCATCCAGAGCTGGTTCCAAATTTTGGAGGGCCCTGGGCAGAGAGTTCCCAGAGGCCCACTTCATGCCAGTTCAGCCATGTGTCTCACTTCCCATCTGTTTATCATTCCCATGCCCTGCTCACATGCCCTCCCACTGTCCATGTTCATAGCCATCAGTACTGCCTGCAGCACTTTTCCTGATGGCACTAGGCAGTGTGTATCTGGGAGCATGGGTGGCAGGGCATCCTCAAGTGAACAGGCAAGGAAAGAACATGTTGGGGCTCAGTAGCAGTGGGCCCTGTGGCCTAGCAATGGGTCCTGGGCCCTAGCAACTGCTCCACCTGAGGGTATGCTGATGCTGGCCCTGGCTCCACCCCAGCCAATAGTAGCCAATTATGTGGAGCCAGGGGTATGGGAAAGTATAATGCAATGACATCATAAACTAGGACAAGTAATACTGCATGTTACAGAAACAAGGGGCTTTATATGAGGGTTTTAATTTTGGTGACAGCCCCATCTCACTGACTAATCTGTAGATTCATCTCTCAATCTAGAAATGGAGGAAGGGAGAACAATGTTGTAAATTGTTTTGGATCCCTATTGGGGAGAAAAGTGAGGTATAATAAATAAAACTGTTTATATGAGAAACAGAAGAAAGGACAGCAGATTGCTTTATCCTAGCATCCTTACCTAGATGAACAAAACTAAAATTCTGATTCACTCAAATTAGGCATTGGCTGATTTGACCACAAAAACAATTCCAGTTTCCTTATCGCAATAAAATTAAGAACTTTGAAAATGAAATTCCAATTCTTGTTGTATTTTGTAAAACGTAACAGCAACTGAATGCCAGTGGCTATCCATTTTCTATAATAATTTACAAACCATCCCCCCAAATTGGGTTTAAATATATCTCTTTAGGCAGGCAAAGAAAGTTAATAGAGAAAATAATCCAAAAATCATAATACTGTGACTTAAACTGACTAAGGGCCAATTCATTCAGCTCCAAGGGAATGACCTGCAAAAGCGTCTGGATCATATCAAGTTGGGAGCCATTAACTTGCTCGTATTTTAGGTGACCAGAAAGCACCTATACGGATTACATGACAAGACCTTAGATCCACAATAAATTCAAGTCCAGTATGCAAATATTTCAATCTAAATAATTTATGTCTGGATTTTTGTTTGAATTGTTTTAATAATAGGATTAAGGTAATGATACCCTAGTAGTACTGGAAACCATACCTAGATACGCACAAAATGAATTTGTGGTTCCCAAATCTCTTACTTCTGAGTAGTCTTTTTACAGGCCTTGTAAAGTATTCCAATGAGGATAATGAAATAATCAACAAGGCTAACTCTCTGTCAGCAGTAAAGAAAGAAGAGTTGGTTTTCGTAGAGACCAAGGAAATTTAGTAAAGGAGAATCTGTGACTTCCCCTTGGAGTACAACTCCTCTTAAGCAATGAAGGTCAACCAAACCGTAAAGACTTCTGTCAACTCCAACTTCATCTAGATTTGTATAAAGCAAAAAAGGCATGAGTGTTTTTATGTTGTTACCACTTGCTTCCCTCAAGTGATTCAACTTACTTAAGGCAAGACACTTCAACCTCAACCTCAAAGCACCACCTCCTCAAATGGACACTTCCCATCAATGTCAGAGTCATTCATCTCAGCATGCATAATGCTACATTGAAAGTAATGCTTTGGGGTGTCTGGCTTCCTGAAGTCATATTCTCTAGCTTGGTGGTGCTCATCAAATGGACAGTTGTTCTGTACGCACTGAATTATAAAGCCCTGGAAATCAGATTGTCAGTCTCTCAGGCTCAGTAGTTATTGTCCTAGTAGTGTTATCAGAAGTGTTAAGTTCAAAACTCCCTTTGACTTCTGTATGAGTAGAAGTAGGCTAGTGATCCTGAAAAAAAGTTTCACTCTATAATTCCTTTCTAATATTTGGATCCAAATGTTTGCTACTTTGCTACAACTGACATCTTCAATTTTAAAACTTAATGAGAACATTCCATAGGCCCGTATGCACAAATGAATAAATAAGTGGAAATCTTTTCCACTAATTACATAAGTAACTGGATGGGTTATTATCATAGAGGTGTTTTCACTTCACACACCATGTTCCCCCAATGCCCTGAAGACCTGAAGCATATTTGGGTGTTATTTTGCCTCTGGGATTATCCATGGATACAGCCTGGAAGAGAGTTTCAGTCTTCTGCACTTGCAACTACCCCTGTTCCTCTCACTGTGGGTGTAAGTGAATAGCTGGATGAAAATCCATATGAAACAAATGCCCTAGGCTTGTTTTAAATCTGTCCAACTCAGAAACCTGGAAACCTCATTGCATTCCCAGTGATAACATCAGAAGCTCAACTGTGCCTAAATACTATCCCACCCCCACACAAATCCCCCCCGCCATTCTTCCATGTCTCAGGAAAACTGCAATTGATCTATAATCAGACCAGTACCCAGAACTTTTAGGATAAGGGGATGGTGAATCTCTACAGAACATCCAGAACATAAATGTAGTTAGCCTACTATGTTTAAAATTACTTAACACTGTTAAATATTAATCAAATAAATCTTAATTTTACAAAATTTAAATATAAGGGTCCAAGGTGGTCAGTTATACTAGAGCCTTTGTACTCACTGGCTAGAACACTGAAAGGTGGAAAAATAGTGTTCTTCATTGAATGGTTATCTGTGCTTTCACACCTGGTAGACATGAAGGCTAGTCACAGAACATTCTAGAGTCCTTTGGAGTTTATTGTTTTTCCACAACTTTGGATCATGCGAATGAGGAAGGCTGTCTCCAGTTTCTTCCAGTTCCCTCACCTGTCATGAGAGTTATCATAAGACTCCCGTGGAGAATGTTTTCTTTTTTTTCTTTGTATTTCTTTTTTTTAAAACAAAAACAAAAACAACAACTCCCAGTGGAACTGGTAGAAGAAACCCAACGGCAGAGGAAGAATGAGGAATGTGTGACTGGACAGATGGCCACTTGATGAACAGTTACAGGTAAGTGCAACCCTATTTCCATTGTCATGGTCTCTGTGCAGTCCCACATGGGAAGTTAGAAGGCTTAGTTACCACTGGATGCTGGGTCTGGGCTCTCAGTCAAATAAAGAGCCTTACTCTACCTGTGAATTGTCTCCTTGTATGAATGTCTCCAGAATAACATTTTTGAAGAAAAGGGGTATGTCTTAATGCACACAGTTCACTAACTCATGCTTTGTGGCAAATATGCCTCCTTAAACGAACATGCTTGATGACATGAGGGATCAGATCACCTCAGTGTTCTCTGGAGCACAGCACTGCATCAAGCAACTTTGCACCTGTATGGTAGCTGCTTGCTTGTTGCAGGCTGTGATCATTTTTGCCAGGCCAAGAATTAAATCATCTCATTTACAAGCAGTATCCTCAGTGGTCATGGCTGTTCAGGTCATTAAATTGACTGACTTGTATAAAGCACAGAATCTTGCCATTTATTCCCTCTTTCCACCTTTTCAGTCAGATCCTTTACATTAGTGCTTTTTTCACCTATGAAGTCAGCTGCATCTTTTTGAAAAAAATCACAAGAGCGGATCACAGTAGCAGCTGGGTCAAGGGCAGATACTGAAAGCAGGGCCAATTCACACATTACAAAGTCCTCATGTCCCATATGTGTTCGGTCTGCATCGCATGGTTACTTGTGCTTTCACACATGGAGTACTGTACACTTGAAGGCTCCCAGACCTCAGGGGAATGCTTCTTGGTACTGACCTCAAAGGTTAGGAGCCTAGGGGTGATTCTGGATGCCTCGCTTACTCTGGAGGCCCAGGTCACCACTGTTGCCAGGTCTGCCTTTTATCATCTTCGGCAGGTCAGGCAACTGATTCCCTACCTCTCTGCCCAGGATCTGGCCACTGTGACTCATGCAATGGTCACTTCCAGGCTGGATTACTGTAACTCACTCTATGTGGGCTTACCCATGAACCTGATCTGGAAACTCCAGCTGGTGCAAAATGCAGCAGCTTGTCTACTGACTATGACGCCTATGCAGGCATGTGTCCCACCAGTGCTCTGCCAATTGCACTGGCTACCTATTCAGTATAGGATCTGCTTCAAAGTGATAGTTTTAACCATTAAAGACTTAAGCAGCCTGGGCATGACATATCTAAGATACCGCCTCTCCCCATATACCCTCTGGAGAGCCTTGCGCTCTGCTGAGCAACGTCTACTGGTTATCCCTGGCCCAAAGGACATCCATCTAGCCACAGCCAGGGGCAGGGCTTTCTCAGTCCTGGCCCCCACCTGGTGGAACAAGTTCTCACTTGAGATCAGGGCCCTGCGGGACTTATTACAGTTCCACTGAGCCTGTAAAACAGAGCTGTTCCACCAAACTTTCAGTTGAGGTGATGGACATCCAATCACCCGGCCTCCCCTTCAAAGCAGCCCTGCAAAGTGGCCTTACTGAAATTGTATATGAGTACCACCTATCCAACTGATGGAGCAAATAGAGAAAGTCATGTCACTATTTTAGTTAAATTTTAATTTATTTTAAATATTTCTAAATTTTCAACTGATTATATTGTAAATGAAATAATGATGTTGCCTGCCTTCAGCCCGTGTACAAGAAGGGCAGGATACAAATATGATTAAATAAATAAATAAATATTCTAGAGCCCATCGCCACATAACATTCTAACATTCTTGCAACTTAATTTTCAGACACACACGGGCCCACTTTAGATTAACAAGACTTGCAGTGGGTATGAGAAATTTGTAATGTGCATATCAGCCCATGGATACCTATGTAGTAAATCTCAAAAGATTCAAACTTATTTTTTCTTCTTTTTCTCTCTGGCCAATTTTGCACAAGGACCTGCGCCGCCATCACGCCTCCCTTTGCCCCATTTCCAGATCGCGAAATGCGCGGCCAAAAGGGCCAACAGGATCATGAACGGACAGGCAGCGCAGATCCTTGTGCGAAATCAGCCTCTCTTTTTTTAAAAAAAATGGAAATGGCTGTAGCGGATAAGTGGTGGGAAAGTGGCTAGCAAGAGAAAGCTATCTAATCACGTGAGAAAGCAGGGTAACAATGGAAATGGACATATCTGAATTTGCTCAAAGGCATCTGGATAGTGCAATCATCTCCCCCACTCATACCTGGATGGCAGGTTATGAGCTGAATTAGCAGGTATTCAAACATGAAGGAAGATGGCCTAGAAGATTCCTAAGAAGCCCAAATAGCAACTATCCTCTTCATAATTCAGCCAGACATTGTGCATGAATAAATTTGTACCCTGAACCAGGTCAACATGAACATTTGGCACCACTGCTAACCCTTTGACTGGATAATGCATATCCTGGTTGCTTTAAATTAACACGTTATAAAAATCATTAGTTTCAATTTTCAAATTGGCATTAGTCATTTTGGTGGATTTTACTTTTCTCCAGCAAACTGGTGAGATGATAGTTATATTTACATTCTTTGATCCTGTTTGTCACCATTGTTTCCCTAGGCTGCTGCTTCCTGGATTAATCATGTAGGTGATTCTATTCAATCAGAGATAATGAAGTGATCAAGATGACATCATAATTCCAAGAAGACAGTGATGAAATGAGGACAACTGAGGGCAACTGAGACTGAGGGCAAGTGGAGGCAGTTTAAATGAATAACAGTGCAATCCTAAACAGCTTCTAAGTCCACTAAAGTCTCTGTTTAGAGGTGCACTACAAATCACCTTTTATTTTTGAAAGGAATGCTGAATTATTACTGAAAGGGAAGGCATTTTTCAGTATTGCTGGAAATACGAAAAACAAGAATAGTTTAGCTACTACTCCGTTCAAATATGCTGGTGATTTTGCTACGCTCCCCCCATAATTTGTTTGAGAAGATGTCTGTCATACATGACTTTCAGAAAGTGCTTCAGCATGAGGCACAAAACCAAATCACCAGCTTATCTAGTGAGAAAATAGGAAGACATGTTACAAAAAGGGAGTTCAGTTCACAGACCCAGACCTTCCCTGCTTCCATAAGCAACAGTCTTATTTCCATTAAGAATGATCAGGCCCTGAGGAAACAAAGCAGCCGTATCAACAGTGCTATACATGAGGAGCGTACAAGTTCCCTGAGCCTTATCTTGACTACGAAACCAGGTCTTTCAGTAATACAACATGGCTCCCAGGGGACAGCATTTCCTGAGTGAGAATGCCATTTTGAACACTGACCTTCATGATCCCCTCCTGAAACCAACCAAATCTGAGGATAAGAACTAATTTGCTTCATTTCCTTCATACTAATACTTCCTCCCAGAGAGCAAATACAGGAGTGTTTTCCTTATGCCTCGACGCAAATATGATGTTTCATCTACACCTTTTGTGAAGACTTGCCCATTTTTTTTAATGTCAGGGGAAAATCCTTCAACTACAGCTTCTTTTTTAAAGCATTTCATAGACAATGTAGAAAATGTTCCTGCAACAGATGGCTGAGAAATATGCAGAAAAGATATACTATCAGTAAGTCTTGACTACCTTGAACTGCTAACTACATTGCAGTCACTATGTTCTCATTGCATTCCATGTACAGAATGTTGCAGTGATTCGTGGACTGCTGTTTTATTTTTATCTCTCCTTTCCCACTCCCTTTAACCAATAGGATGCATATGGTATACAACAAATAAGATAAGTCCAGATTTCCGAGAATAGCTTGAAGAAAAACAATGTGTAGACTCTAGAAAAATTATCTTCATGAAAGGAGTTTGAAAAATATGATCCTATTTCTGTAATGTATAAAAACTAGATTTTATTTAAAAATACATGTGGGGAATCTGCAAGAACTTGCAGGAAGTATTTTGCAGGAAGCATCACTGGTGGTTACTGCTGGGCCTGGTTCCATTGAGTCCACCTTCAAGTGCCTGCCCCCTTTCCCTGACTTTTACTGACAGGAACAAAGGCTTGAAGGCTTGCAATACAGTTGTGGATGCCTAGAAACCCCCACAACGGCCGTTAAGATCTTCTTTCTTAAAGGGGCTGCTTCTATTATTTGTAGGAGTTCACCACCACGGCATTCCCCCCCCCCAAGATTTCAGTTTTTTCTGCAAACCTGGGGCTTTTCTCAGATTTGTAGAAAGATCTGTCTTGACTGTTCATGACTCCATATACTCTGGACTTATAAAGAAAATTTGAACTAAATTCCATAGCAAGAATAGCTTAACTCTGCAATACTTACTAACCTCTTAAAGTGTTTTCACACTCACCACTGAACGTGCGTGAGGGTTGTTCAGACACTCACTGTTTCCTAAGAATCTGGATGACGTTCTGCCAGTCGGTCACATTACCATATTTTCCCCAGTGGTATCCTGCTTGCTATCAAGTTTATACAGATGTGACATTTTCCCTATAAAATTGATGCTGAGGTTTAGGTGTAAATTGATGTGATGGTATTATCACACCTTGTTCAAAGTCTTTGTTTGTTTGTTTGTTTGTTTGTTTGTTTAATATGATGAGTGATGGTGTCGAATCCAGCCTTTCATCACTATCCAGCCTGCTGTG
This sequence comes from Gekko gecko, assembly GCA_029375565.1. Taxonomy (NCBI): domain Eukaryota; kingdom Metazoa; phylum Chordata; class Lepidosauria; order Squamata; family Gekkonidae; genus Gekko; species Gekko gecko. Next base: position 43,545,075 of record JAPDNY010000003.1, on the reverse strand, counting down.
AAGTTCTTGCAGAACCCTCTGGTCAATTTCATCTCAACAGTAAAGGAGCTTTTCTGGGCTGGTGGCGGAGATGAGGAGAAAGCCCGGTGAGTTTACTTACAGGCAAGGCCAGGGCGTCCATATAGTCGAGTTACGTGGTTGCCTAGAATACCACCTTACGTAGAGCACTGGCCTGTTGATGACCCCCCTGCCCTGCCCCTCCCTCACCACTTCAAGCCACACTGCCCAGGAAGGTTCAAGTGGGTGACTCATCATCCCCAACCAGTGCCTGGCCTTTGTCAGGCTGTGCTTGGCATCACCAGCCCCAGAGACATCCCTTCATAGCTCAGCCACCCTCACCAAACCCACTGCGCACTGCAGAGATGCAACTACAAGCCCCGTCAGGATGGCTCGGCAGCAGGCCTGGCCTGAAAGCAGCAGAGCCCAGTGGCACAGCCGCCAGCTTTGCCCTTCTCTACCCATCAGAAACAGCACTGGGGAGACACATCAGGGGCAGCAGCCGCAGTGCAAGAAGACCTGCAACTCAGCCGCTCAGCGAGCCACCCTGGTGGCTGGCCAAGCACCCTACAGTTCTGCCAGTGACCTCCACCCTGCCCAGAGGCCGCCAATGACTGGCAGGTGGGGCTTGTGGCATGACTCAAGGAGGCAGGAAGGCAGGCACGGGAGATGCTGGGGGCTCCTTTGCTGGGGGGCCAGGGCGCAGGACTGAGGGCTAGGTTAGGGTTAGGAAGAAGACTTTCCGGGACTGGAAGCTCCACCGCAGATGCCGCTGGGGAGGGAGGGGGAACTGGGAAGAAAGAAGCAGCATTTTGTGGTTGGGAAGAAAAAAACAATCATATCAATGCCATCAATAATCCTATCGGTAATTCTATCAATACGTATGAGGGAAAATCCGACGGATTGTCTTTCCTGCCTACTACCCAAGCAGCCATTGTAGCATCTCCCCCCCCGTGCAAAATGTATTCCACCATAAGCCGTGTCGTAGATTCAGGCAAGTACCTGTGTTGGTCTGAAGCAGCAGGACAATTTGAGTCAACCCACAAAGTTTTATTCTGGGTATAAGCTTTCGTGTGCACGCACACTTCTTCAAATACAAAGCTTGAGTTCAGTGGTGCCTCTAAGACCAACAAAGTTTAATTCAAGGTATAAGCTTTCTGAAGAAGTGTACTTACACATGAAAGGTTACCTTGAATAAAACCTGGTCAGTCTTAAAAGTGCCCCTGGATGCAAACTTTGTTCTGCTGCTTCAGACCAACACGGCTGCCCACCAAAAATCTTTCTTCAGATACGTGCATACAAAAGCTTATACCCAGAATTAAACTTTCTTGGTCTTAAAGGTGCCATTGGACTCAACCTTTGTTTTATGAGCCTTGTTGGTCAGAGCTTGCTTCATCAGATACATGGAAGTGTACATCAAAGCCACTATACTAAGGAAAAGTCCCCAGTTACAAAACAGGAGGGGGAGGGGTTTCCACCACACAGACTACTTCTCTTCATACTTCAACAAAAATTCCAGGATAGTGTGCCTAACGTTTCTGTTGCTCTAAGGATCCTTCTCACACTTCCAGTGTCAGTGGCAAGTGGTGAATGCAGATTCTCAAAACTCAAAAGTTATAAAAAAGAAACATACGCTTGACAATGCTGCAAAAGAGACTACTTGGTTTGGCAACTATTTCCACTGAACATGCTGAAGCATCAGCGCTTGACCTGAAGGAATTGGTGAGAAAAATTGCTAAAGAGAAGGCACGCGAAATGAGATTCTTATATGCCTGAAATGGAAACCTTAAAGAGACTTAAATTTCAACATCACAATTAACAGGATTTTTCAAAATGCTTTCTGATTTGTGTTTTTCTGTTTGAGAGAGAAAATCAGAGATTGTATTACTTGTTCTCACAATTAAAAAAGAAAGAAATTAGCAATTTCAAATTTTGTGTTTTCCATTCTTCCTAAAATGCATTTATGTTTGAAAATTGGTGGGTGCAGAGGGGAGGGGCGCCAGAAGGTAGCCTCACCTAGTGTGCAAACAAAGTGGCACTGGCCCTGCTTACAGGCATGCAGAGAGACAAGGTGGGTACTTCTGAGGCTCAAGAGGTCTTCCACAAGCCAAAGTCAGGCATGCCAACAATAAGTTCTGTCCCTGCAAATTCCCTTTCTATGTATCCCATGGGTCTTTAAAAATTAAAATATTATGCATCCCTGCAGTGGTTTGTGCAAGTGGCCTTCTGGGGCAAAAACTGCTCCTCTTTGCATAAGCACTAGGAATGATGGCAGTGGGGCATGAAGCAGGTGTTATTCACACACATTTCTTCTACTCAGGTTCCACCAAGAAAAAAATCTAGGAAGTTTCCTTGGTGCTCTTTCACTGAAACTAGACAGTGCAGGATTATCACAGAAGGTATAGCACTAGCAAAAAAGTAAATTGTATCCTGTTGTTTGGAAGTGCCCTCCTTGTGCATAAACTTTTCTAAATTTTTAGTATTTTGCGTAATGTATTCAGTTCCTACAAGTTGTATAGGTGGGAAGGAGCTGTGTACATCATGAACGCCCCACACGTGGCCCCATTGGGATCTTGATTTGATAATTCCTCTAGCTTCTGAGATTCAAGATTTTGCCCCCCACACACATTCTATTGTATCGCCACAAGCCATAGCAGCTAAAAAGTCATTTCGGGAAGCTGACCTGCACCACTATCAAATCTTGTGGTCTTTTTAGTGCTCCCAATGGAATCACCACAGTCATAGAGACCTGACTATCAGACTGCTCTCCTTAGACCTCCCTGTGTAGCTTGTAGCTCATCATAACCAGCGTTTTACAAGGTATACTGGGAGATCCCCTGGTATAGTAGCTGTAAAGGAACACCTGAATGGAAGTCTGAGGTACAGAACGCCGCATCTTTGCTGAAACTAAGCAGGTTTAGGTCTAGTCCTGACTGGTGCTTTGATGGGACTCTTCTTGGAAATGCCACGAAAGATGCCTGGAGTTCCATGATGGAAGACAGGCAACATAAAAATGTAATAAATAAATCATCCACCAAGGACAACTTGTTGTGGTTCGGCCCGCAGAATAATGGTCAATGAAAGCTCGCACCTGGAGAAGCACAGCAAACGTCCCTCTGATTTTCATCTGAGTAAAAGGAAGGCATTTCCATTTTACATCTGCATTAGCATTTCTTACTGCAGGGAGCAGCGGGGAATCTTTGAGAAAATGGGACATCGCAACTGCCTTGAACCCTAAACATATTTCTAAAATTAAACTTCTTTCCTCCACCATTCCAGAGATATTTTTGTTCCTCCTGAGATGAAGAGAGAGTGCAAAAGCACCACCTTGTGGCCAGTGGATGGTGAATTTCTTATTCCACGTTTTCTTTCTTTTCAGTATTTTAAGGGGGGGTGGAATCTATGCACATGCGCACACATACACATTAATTATTTTCTCCTTTCAAATGAAATGCAGCTACAGTTATTAAAATATTATGGCTAGGATCTGCAAGTGCCACCCAAGTGCTTCTCCAGTGCAAGGGCATGTTCAGCTTGGCGGTCACTGTGGGAAAATTCCCCAGCTACAGAGAATGGCTTGTTCAGAAGCTGTAGTACAGGGGAGCCTCAGAAGCCCTGATGGGCACATAGAAGCCTTCCGGATGACCCTTTAGATCCCAGTAGAAACAAATGTACTGTCTGAGTCTAAAAAGCTATTTGGTTGTTTATTAAAATATATGTATATATGTATATCCCAGGTTTTCCTTGTGGCTCAAGGCTGCTTACAATTCCAGGAATAAACACACACAAAATACTATCAAACCCTTTTCACCTCCCCAACAACATCCCTGCAGATTAAACTCAATACAAAGCATTTGGAAATAAATGGTATCACAGCATCTCCTAAAAACTTTCACGTTCCCCCTTCACTTCCTTCGGGAGCCTTTTCCACAAATTGGGAGCTGCAATCAAGAATGAACAGGCTCTAGTAGAGTCTAAGAAGGTCACCTTCATTAGGGAAATAACTAGAAGGTGGCAACCAGAAGACCACAGTTGGTGCACAGAGACTTATGGGGAGAAAATATCTTTCCTGGCCTGTGAAAGGCTTTGAAGGTTATAACCAGCACTTTAAACAGAGCTGAGAAATAGCTGTTTTAAAATAGGTGTGATGTGTTCCTATTTGCTATGTCCTGACAAAAGTTGTAGCCTGTGTTCCCTCTAAACTTAGTTAGTGTGAGCTAGCTCACAGTTTTTTTAGCCTCCAGCTCCCACATTTTTGTCTCAGCTGAGCTCAGGAAGGATGGCTCCAGAGCAAATTAATTTATGCAGTAGCCAAATTGCTCGCTCATAACTTTAATGCCAGTAGCTCACAAAGTAAGAATTTTTGCTCACAAGACTCCACAGCTTAAGAGGGAGCATTGGTTGTAGCATCTGGGTTGTCTTCAAGGGCAGCTCACTGTAGAGGCTGCTGTGGTAGTCTAATTTCAAGGTCACACAAGCATGGCTTAGTGTAGCCAGGTTAGCTAAGTCCAAGAAAAGGGACAGCTGGTGAACCAAACACAGCCGGCAAATCTAATCTTTTCCATCTCACCAATCAGTTTTTCAAACAGAAAGGTTCGGTTCATGATGAGCACCCCAAGTGCCTGGACTCTCATAAACCCAAGTAAAGACATCCATGCATTTGACCTTGCTTTTAGCAGCTGACTAAAATAACCTTTCTGCAAGCTAAAAAAAGATCCCTGCACTTCTATGGGAAATAGGTTGAAAGATTACTTGGATTTTGCCTTCTTGCCTATTTCAATGGCCTCTAAAATAATGGAGCCATGGGTAAGTGTATTTATTTATTTATTTTAAACATTTATTACCCACACCTGGTGATAATAAAAACTGGAAATCTATTAATGCTCTTAGAACTTAAAATGTCTTCCCAGGATTACAGCCAAGACATTAAACTGACCATTCTGAATCCCCTTGTTTTCAGCGGCATGCAGTTTTGGTGATTGCAAGTATGGGGGGGGTGACTGAAAACACTGTGTTTACATCGTTCTCTTCTTTCCATTTCCCCCAGGATTTAGACAAGGGCTGAACTCTATGTTTACTGAGATGTAAATCCCATTGGACTCCGTGGGATCTATTTCTAAGTGCGCATAAAACTGAGCTACAGGTATACCAGAGGCGCAAGTAGTAATTCGATTGCTTCTGTTGAAACACACTTCTCGGAAGCCAATACTGAGGGCCAACTCACACAATCAGGGGAATTCAACAAGGATCATTGCTAAGCACATGGTTCAACTGTTCTCTGTTTGCTCCATCAGCTTCTGTGGATTTCAACTTAGTATGCTATTAGGTGAATGGGAAAAGTTATTACCTTCTTCACACAAAGAACAGTGATTTACTGTATAATCTTAAACAGTTACACCCTTCTAAATCCACTGAAGCAGATGGACTTAGGCTGGAGTAACTCTATCTACAGCAACCACACTCCACACACAGGTATAGTGCATACATAGAAGATTGCTGGGGATTCAAGGGCAAATGTTGATCACAGGCATTGGTCATAACATCGCAGGGATTAAAGGGTTTAACTCCATGAAACTAGGAGTCTGCCTCAGGCAAGAGTTGGTAAAAGCCATATTGTCTAGGGGATATTGGTTTCTTTATCTCTACCTAGTACATTTTTAGTCTACCCTTCTTCAAGGGCATACATGGTCCTCTCTTCCTCATTTTGCTGCACCACAATCCTGTGCAGTATCCGCTAAACTGAGAGCAATTGGCTGGCCAAAGGTCATCCAGCAAGCATCACATCAGAGACCAATCTGAACCAGATCCCAATACAACGCTCTAGCCACCACACTGCACTGGCTCTTCCTTCCAAATTCTGCATTGATGGCCATGCTTCTGAAACAAAGATGAAACAGCTGTTGTTAAAGGTTTGGGCCAGGTGCCATGGGATGGAGCTAAGGCAGCAACCAAGCTGGCTACGAGGAGTGGATGGGTGAACTGCAGCAGCCCATACAGGAGGCAAGGATCACTAAAATCAATTTAATTTGAATCATCTTCCGGTGTCATAACCATGGGGAGTGATGTAAAAGGGTTGTGGTAGTGGGCTCCACCCCGATCTGCACACGTTCACTTGCGTATTTACACTGAATCTATTTAGGGCTTTTGCTACATGATCTGGCACCCTGGAATCAAATGATGAGTACAGTTGTACTTGTGTAGGTTCTGTGCAGAAATTCAGCCAATGTGCATTTCTCCCTCCCCTCCCCCAATCACACACATATTCACTCACCCTCAAGGGTTTTGGATGGGATTTCTTCACTGGTTCCTCAAGTGGAGGCATCTGATGCATAAACCTGTCATCATACTGTTGTGATGGAACCTGGTGTTGCACTGTTAGACACCTTGAGTCTGGGGGGATAAGGTGGGATAGAAAGTGTTGAAATGAACAAATAAAATATTATTGGATGAAGTTCAATTTGTCTACATCTTGAACCAGGAGCCTTCTAGCCTACCACAAGAGGCACGATTATTTACTCCTCCTCCTTACTATGCTATTCCTCTTCAACTTGAACACGAAATAGCAAAGCATTGCTGAAAGGTAGTAGGGCTAACTACTGTTGTGTAGCCTGCAGAGTGTGCAGTTCCCAACCACAGTTCTCAAGCTCAGAAGAGCTCAGCCCAGGCCCGTAGCTACCGTGGGGCTTCTGGGGCGAGGCCCCTTGACTTGCTGGCAAGGCCCCCTGACTTCCCATCCAGCCCAGGGTGTCACGGCCTTCTCCCCTGGATTAATCTGATTAGCCAGTGCCCCTTAAAAAATTTAAATGCCCCCTGACTTAAAAAATCCTGGCTACGGGCCTGGCTCAGCCATGATTGTTTTTAAGTATTTCAATGCTGTTTTAATTCAATTATATTGTATTTGCCTTTGATGTAAGCCACCCTGAGCCCTGCTCATGTGGAAGGATGGCCAATAAAATCAAACATAATAAATAAGTAATACAGCTCAGCATCTCTGTTATACAGATCAAAACTGCTCATGACAGGACTGAGAATGGCAGAGTTCCTCCAGACTGGGTCTGCAGGATTCTCCAGTGCTCTGAACTGGGGAGTGCAAAGCTTTGCTGAAACAGTGTGAGGTATATGAATACTGTTAACAATATATGTGTTTTTTTTAATGGATGGATCTGAATGTCAAATTGCTGGAGCTTCCCCATATTTCTACTTGTCACACAACTGCTAAGAACCTTTAATGAATATTCATTTCAGTTTTGTAACTAACCCTTTCTAGTTCTATTTGCCACACATTCAGCTCACTGCCAAGTGAATGTTAGTTGTAAAAAGAATGAATATTTAAATGCATATAATGTAATCACACCAGAACAAGAGTTCTAAGGGTGCACAAATATATTTTTTTCCAGATATATTTGTGTTGCAATAGAAAATGGCAACCTCCTTGTATGTTATGGGATTCATACACCATAAGAACTTTTATTGCCCTCTGAGCATAGGCATATAGCATGCCCCACATGGCCCTATTGCCCTCTAATCTGTTATATCACAAACAAGAAATGAAGAGATGGGTGAGTCTTCTTGCCCTTAGCAGACTAGACCAAGATAATAACAGTATCACCGAACAAGAGATTAGCTGACATAGATACTCTGAAATCTAGCTTGAACTTGTCCCAGATTTGAAGCTATGTGACCTTACCAGCAAAACATTCCAGTGACCGGTCTGTTTGAAGTTGTTTGGACACCTAATCGGTGGGAATGTGTACAGTGAAACAGACAAGCATGGTCCTGTTCTAGGGTCTTAGTGGTTGGGGATGAAGGTGAACTAAACACTGGGAACAGACAAGAGTTCAATTGCCCCCTCCATCATTCTACATAGTTCAGATTTGGTAAAACTTTCTCTTTCCATAAATTTCTCTGAATCAATAATAGTCGGATAACTATTTATTTATCGTATGACAGGATTACACACAGGATGCACATAATAATATAAAATACATAACCAAATTGATATAACAGGAATACAGACAGATTGAACAATCCCACTAAATACAGCTATCTAAATTTTCAATCCACTCAGTTGCAGCTGGGGAAAATTCAAAGAGCTCTGTCACATCTTCCTAGAAAGCATGATGCTCACATTCCTGTAACAGATGAAAAATAGTTTGATGGGCTGCACTACAATCACATTCAGGTCCTGATATTTTACCCCATTTAAACAACACGTCAGCATATCTGCCAATGCCTGTTCATATTCTATTAGCCAAATTCCATGGTTAACATGGCAAATCAAATCCTGTGGACCGCTCATTGGTTTTTATCAGATTTATGGATATCAGGTGGAACTGACTGCATCTATGTTCGCAACCATTCATTCCCTAAATCAAAACTTTGTGATTGCAGGATTTGTGCAAATCTTATTGCTGGATGTTGAGACCTTAGTCTGGATAGGCCCATATCAGCCATGTCTTTGTGAATGGGCAGCTCTCTGTTTTTGATGATCTTTCTATATTAATGGAGAAGAGCATCTTGTCTTCAGAAATGTGAGGGAGTGATGTGGCTCAACATAGGTAGCCAATAGGTCAGAGTGGATTTAATATATCTGCGGATGGTTCTCACTGTTCTACTGAGTTGAGTATCAAGTCTGTGGACATGGGGGCTTTTGAGTCACACTGAAGCATTGTATTCCACAGTACTATACACCAACCCCAAAGCTGAGCATTTAAGTGTTGTAGTAGACACACCCCAAGTTGTACTACATAATTTTTGGACAATGTTGTTTTGCGTGTGTATTTTTGCTGCTACATTGGTAAGATGGTGTTTATAGTTCAAGTTCCTGTCCGGGGTGATGCCAAGGTACTTAGGTGTATGATTGTGTGTAAATAAGGTGTTGTTAAGGTAGACATTCAGTTCATGGTTGGCAAGACTGTTATTCAGATGGAAACAGGAACATTCTGTTTTTACTTCAGATCTGATAGATGGGTGAGTCTGTCAAAAGTTTATTATCATATGAAAGGAAGGATATGCTAGTTGGTGTTAAAGCTGTGGAGAATACATCTCCAGGAATACATTTGAACCCCTGGAATGTTCTGTCTCTGAGACACTACCAAAAAATTGGGGACTCGAGAATGTCCATGTGGTGAGGAGAGGAAATAATCAGTTAGGAAAGAATGGCTCCCTCCATACCACAACCATGCTAGGCAGCTGAGGGTCATTGTAGTGGAGGGATGTTCGAACATCCACTGGGCATTCCTTATCAAAGGGGCATTCCTTATCAAAGGGTCATGGCCTGTTTGCTGGTTATGGACATGGAGCTGATTTTTCATCAGTCAGTTTGGTAACAGTTTTGGACTCATTTGGCAGGTTACTTTTCAGAACAGTACAGAGCAATTGAAAGGGCTTTGTGTATCACATTCTCAGCCTGATGGGAACCCTACTTCTCCTCCTCCCATCACTAGACCTGTTATTGCTGCCTGCTGCTTGGCAGCCAATTGCATACATAAACAGTGAGCAAATCAGTCAGCCAGCAATTATAAACAAACACTGTATTTCTAAAGTCTGACCATTTAGCATTCTTGTAAGTCTGTGTCATCAATGTTGCTTCATGCATGCGCATTTTCACACAGCCTTAGGGGATGTGTCTTTCCTCCCTGACCCAAGGGTAGAATAATCTTGCCTACTACGTTGATGCAAAAGGCCACTCCAAGGCCAGGAAATGAACCGCTATGACTGCAAGAAGAGGAAACTTGACCACCGCAGATATTGTGCAGCTGCAAAGCTGTCTGACAGCTGCTCAAGGCAGATATGGGACAGGTCAACAGACTGGATGTTTAATTCACAGTTGGCGGAGGCTGTTAAACATGATATGCTTGCCTATCAAGCATGTTTGCCATGATGTTCATAGCATCTCTCTTCTAGATGGTTCTGCTTTCTGCTTACCAACACTGAGCTCAGAGGTGTAGTGCTATGGAGCTCCGGCTGCTGAGGAGGAAGCTATTCATCTGACCTCGAATCTAAGCAGTATAATATAGGAGGGGGGATTTTACCCCTCCCTTCTCATGGTCTATGGTCTATGGACAGAGTTAGAGGAGGGGGGACTGATGGACATTCAGTCCCTGACCCCAATTTCATTTCCCAATCCAGGATACTAAACCAAACTTTTGGGGGCTCCTACGTGTTTTTGTGTGTGAGGGGGAGGGATTAATTAAGATCAAAAGGAGCCCTTTTCTGTTTATCTTAATCATTCCCCCAAAAGACTTTTAGGTCCAAAGCATTTAGAGCCTTTAGAAGCTTATTGCATTGAAATATACTGGGTTCGAGACACGTGTGGTGATCAGCTCATAGTTTATTAGTGAATCAGCTCAAACTCAGGACAACTCTAGCAGGGACGGAGCCCTGCTCATAAGCCTGTAAAATGGCACACCCATCACACACCCATTCCCAACAATAGGCTATTTACACAACCATTGCCTCCCAATTGGAGGCTGCCAGGATCCTGATGTTCTATTGTTATTTCTCCCCAAGCTCACCCTACTCAGGCAGCACCATGTTACAGGGAACTGTATCAGTACATAACACACCTCATGGACATTGGGTGCAGGGGAATTGTGTATTAGACTGGGTGGGGAGGGTGCACGTCTTATGTCCAGTGTTCCCTCTAAGATGAGTTAGTGTGAGCTAGCTCACAATTTTTAGCTTCTGGCTCGCACATTTTTGTCTTCGCTCAGGAAGAATGGCTCCAGAGCAAATGAATTTATGCAGTAGCCAAACTCCTCACTCACAACTTTAATGCCAGTAGCTCACAAAGTAGAGTTTTTGCTCACAAGACTCCACAGCTTAGCGGGAGCATTGCTTATGTCCCCCCCAAAGTCTGCAGCTTCCAGAAAACAATTAGCATACTCAGCCCTCATTGAACCACAAGAAGGGGAAGGAGAGTTCTTTTCCTTTTAAAAGTTACCAGAGAAGTCAACTGAACATGCAAAAATCCCTGTGTGCAATCACCAGTTTTGCTGTTATAACAACATTTATACCACATTACAGTCATGAGAAACTAACCTCTAACGGCGCAGTCCTAAACAGAGTTACATCCTTCTTTGCTTAGCAATGCACTGTGAGTTTTCAGACTCAGGAAACAGATTTCTGGTGTTCTTCAGCCACAATGGATCCTGGGGCTAGACGGACAGAAGGTTCCTGCCAATTCTTCTACATCCCTTTCCTGCCCATTCCTTTGTGTTCTCTCACGGATACGCAGATTCCTAAAATGTCCAGCTCATCACTGACAATTTGACAAATTTGGTTTTACTGTTTTGATGTAATAATCTAATTAGGTAACGAGTTCACCGATGGATCGTGTTTCGTTAATTTCCACCATCTGTTTCAGAATTTGTTTATATGTGTACCAGATTTTCAGCATTTCTCCATTCTAATAGTAATTAATGGCACTGTGAATAAGCTACGTATGTCATATTATCCAACAATGATTTATCAAAGGATCATTTTATAAAACAGATTATATTTAGCAGTGATAGGAAACATCTCCTGTTACTAAATGTTGCATACTAGTTGTTTCACTTTCATCTTAATGAATTCCCTAATTAATTTAATGCACACTTTATGCATGATTTGAAAGTTAAAAACTGCACTGGGTCAGGTTTTATAATCTTTTGTTAAAATATGTTGTGTGCTTTTACAAAACGCACATTAGCCAAACAACGCGACTCTATGCAAATTGCAGAGACTTTTTGTTGTGACTCTGAGTTCCCGTGAATATGTTCCAAAGCAAACATATTCTCATTTTTCTGGTTATTCAGAAGTTTCTTTTGTTTTTACTTAATTGTTTTTCTACTGAAAAAGAACCAATATTGCATCTCTTTGCAAACTTTGCTTTCAAATTAATCCTTTATCAAAACTTTTTAAAAAGGCAGAATATTTACTGAGATTCAATAAAGAAGCATCGTGTAACAGGCTAGGACTCAGAAGAGTCGAATTCAAATTCAGGTTCATTCAGCCAAGAAGCTAGGGTTGCCAGGTCCCTCATGGCCACTAGCAGGGTGGGAGAGGGTAGAGTTGCCAACTCCACATTGGGGAACTCCTGGAGATTTGGAGTTGGAGCCTGGGACCTCAGTGAGGTACAATGCCATAGAGCCCAAAGCATTCATTTTCTCCAGGGAGGCTAGCATCCCTACAAGAAGCTCACTAGTTGATTTTGGGCCAGTCACTTCTCTGAGTCATGCATACCTCATAGGTTGTTGTAAAAATGAATTAAGTGGAAGGAGAACTATGTTTGCAGCCCTCAGCTCCATGAAGGAAGGGCAGGAGAAAAAGCATGAATCAATAAATGCATGAAATATATTTCAAACAGTGTAGAATTTTGACCTTAAACCACATGCACTTCAAAAGCCTTGAGTGCCCTGACCTGGCTAGCCCAGGCAAGCCCAGTCTCATCAGATCTTGGAAGCTAAGCAGGGCCAACCCTGGCAAGTACTTGGATGGGAGACCTCCAAGGAATACCACAGGCCCAGAGCTACAGTGGGGCCTCTCAGGGGCCACCCCCCTGACTTTCTGCCAAGGCCCCATGAAATTCCATTCAGCCTAGGCTCCCCAACTTGCAAGTTTTTATTTTCTTTATCACACTGGTCACTGGCAAGCCCCTCTTCGCCTCTCGCTGAACATGGCCACTCTCTTTCATCTGTGGGCCTGGCTACCGGCCTGTGCTTGGGACATCTGGGCTGCTGGCAGCTGGTGCAGCTCCTACCCACCTAAGCCCTTCCAGATGTATGGCAGCATGCAGGGACCCCGGGTGCCTGATATGGTTGCTGGTGGGGGTAGCCAGGGGGTCCTCCTGGGCCTAGCTTAGCTGCAGGAGCAAGAGCAGCAGCAACAGAGGGGTGGGGGCGCTGACTCCATCAGGGCACTGGGACAGAGCAGACAGAGAGCCTCCCGGCTGCTTCTGCTGGGCCATGCAGAATGTCAAAGGCAGGTGGATGGGCGTAAGAGGCGAGGCAGGTGGGGCTCCAGGGCAAGACAGCCTCCAAGCATGTGCAGAGAACCAGGGCTGCACTCCTTCCCCCAAATGGGGAAACCTCACCCACAAGCTGAGTGCTGAGCTCTGAGGAGATGGGGCTCACCTGGGCATCAACTGGTCATAGATTCTCCATGTTCTTCATCCATTTGTAGTGAAAAAGCCTCCTCACAATGGAGCAGTCCCCTATGACTGGTTGCAGGGAAGGGTGGGAGCAGGGCTGCTCGCTTGGGGTGAGTGTGGGGTGTATGGGGGTGCCCCCCCAACTTATTTAAAAGTCCCTTGAATTAAAAAAACCCCTGGCTATGGGCCTGGAATACCAGGGCTGGGACGCAGAGGCAGGCAATAGCAAGCCGCCTGTTATATTCTGACTCTGAATCAGTCCTATGTATTCCAATGTTAAGCTTGAGTCAACCAAAGGGATTGTAAGAGTCAACATTCCCATTGGTCATTTTCTGTGAAACTCTGTAAATAACCAATCCTGGACTGTATATACTTGTTGGAGGGAACAAACCCCATTGGTCTTTATCCCAATGTTATAACTGGATGTTAACTGAGTTATGGGTGTGGCTTTGACAACCCAGATTATTTAAAAAGGGAGCTGTGCTCCACTAGTTTGTGTGTGTTGTCTGATTGAATAGTTTGCTGTTAAATAAAGCTGAAATCACTTTGTTGAGTCTCGTACTTGTTGAGCCTCCTACTTGTTGAGTATCTTGTTGAGTCTCCTACTTAACACCACCTCTCTGAAATGCCCAAGCCACACTAGGGGTCACCAGGAGTCAACCATGACTTCCAGGCACAGGTACACACGCACAAATACTCACCATTTTTTTAAAAAAAAATAAAAATAGAACATCCCAGGCCAAAAACAAAAGGAGGTACTTTGAGACATAAACTTCCATAGGCTAGAAGCCAGATGCCTGAAGTGAACCATGAGACAAATTATAAATGCTGGGGGTGGGGGTGGTGCACAGGGTTGGATTAAAAGGTCATGAAATGCACTAACTTAACCCCCTTTCACAACTTTCCCTCCATGTGTGTATTTATATCTGCATACTGAGATTTCCACTTTATGTATATGATGAAGTATTTTGCCTGTAAAAGTTTATCCTCAAATAAATCCCTTCATCTTTAAGGTGCCACAAAATCCTTTTGGTTTTTTGCTTCAATTAATCCTACTTCCCAACCAAAACGTATCTCCTCCTGTGTAATATTCTAATTTCTATTTCGAACAAACAGAGATCAAATTCCTAAGTGTGGGCTGAAGAACTAACTTCATTATCTTCACGGGTGCTGGAGCTAATATTTAACAGTACTTGCTTCCTCAAACTGAATTTTACCTAGCATAGATAAAGGTACATTAGGGCGATCAGCCACACTTTAAACTGTTGTGTGTGTGTGGAAAGTGCAGCTGACTTCTGGAGACCCCCATAGGGTTTGCACGGCAGGATAGAGGTGCCTGCCTCCCATGTAGCGAACTTGGACTTCCTGGGTGGTCTCACATCTAAGTACTAACCATGGCTGACCCTGCTTCGCTCTAGAGATCTGTTGAGATGAGGCTAGCCCCGGTCATCCAAGTAAGGAATTTGGAGTAGGCAAGGGTCTTGGGGGGGGGGAGCGCACCAGAGCGCAGCTCCGGGAGCTCAGGAGCCAAGCCCCGCCCCCAGCTGGCGTCCCGGGAATCTTTCAGGCAGCCGCAGGTCAGTTTCAGCTCCATTATATCCTATGGGCCATTGAAGTCAATGGTGAAAACATAGGGTATATTCTGGGGGCTGGACAGGGCCGGCTCCAGGTGTCTGGGCGCCCTAGGCTGGACAGCCTGGGGCACCCCCACTGGGGATGCCAACCTCCCGGTGGGCCCTGGAGACTGGCGGCGGCGGCGGGGCGCTGGCTTTCCTGGAGGCTCTGCAGCTGCGGGACCCCCAGGGAAGCCAGGGAAGGGGCGGGGTCCAGCCTCCACCCCTCCTCCCAGCGCCGGCTCTGGGGCCCCGCGGCTGCGGGACCCCAGAAAGCCGGGAAGGGGCGGGGGTCCAGCCTCCGCCCTCCCTCCCGACGCCGGCTTTTCTGGGGCCGCCGTGGCTGCGGGACCCCCAGAAAAGCCGGGAAGGGGGCGGGAGGGGTCCAGCCTCTGCCCCCTCCCGGCGCTGACTTTTCTGGGGCCCCCGCGGCTGTGGGACCCCCAGAAAAGCCGGGAAGGGGGCGGGGGGTCCAGCCTCCGCCCCCTCCCTCCCAGCGCCCGCTTTTCTGGGGGCCCCGTGGCTGCGGGACCCCCAGAAAAGCCGGGAAGGGGGTGGGGGTCCAGCCTCCGCCCCCTCCATCCCGACGCCAGCTTTTCTGGGGCCGCCGTGGCTGCGGGACCCCCAGAAAAGCCGGGAAGGGGCGGGGGGTCCAGCCTCTGCCCCTCCCTCCCAGCGCCGGCTTTCGGGCCCCCGCGGCTGCAGGACCCCAGAAAAGCCGGGAAGGGGCGGGGGTCCTGCGGCTGCTGGGAAGGGGGTGGGGGTCTGGCGGTGCCGGCAGGCGCCGGGTTAGGGCGGCAGGGGGGCACTTTTCGGGGGGAGTGAGGCACCATTTGGCGCCCCTCAGGCCGGGCGCCCTAGGCGGGCGCCTAGTTCACCCTATGGGCGATCCGGCCCTGGGGCTGGAGGGGAGGGGTTTGAGGGAGAGGCTCCAATCTGACAGGGTAGCTGATGGAGCCTCTCCCTAAGATACCCACCAAGTTTCAAGAACATTGGACCCGGGGGTCCAATTCTATGGGCCCCCAAACAGGTTGCCCCATTCCCTCCATTGTTCTCTATAGTGGGAAAAAAGTAACTTTTATTCCCACCATAGAGAACAATGGAGGGAATAGGGGCAACCTGTTTGGGGGCCGATAGAGTTGGATCCCCTGGTCCAATGTTCTTGAAACTTGGTCGGTATCTTGGGGAGAGGCTCCATCAGCTACCCTGTCAGTTTGGAGCCTCTTCCTCAAACCCCTCCCCTCCAGCCCCCAGAATATACCCTATGTTTTCACCATTGACTTCAATGGCCCATAGGATATAATGGGGCCGAATTGCCGCCGAATTTCTTTCATTCCCTCCTTTCCTTCTCTCTTTTTCCTCTTTCCCTCCTTCTTCTCTTCTCTCTTTCTTTCTTTCCCACCTTCTTCTCTTCTCTTTTTTCCTCCTTTCCCTGTTTCCCTCCTTCTTCCCTCTCTTTCTTTCCCTCCCCTTTCCTTCTCTTTCTTTCCCTCTTTCCTTCCTTCTTTCCTTCTCTCTACTCTCTCTCTTTCCTTCCCTCTTTCCTCCTTCTGTGGCCCAACTCTAGAGAGAAGGAGTTTAAACTTTAAACTCCTTCTCTCTTAGCTCCCCCACCCAGACCAGCTGGGGAAGGGAAGGGGAGGCTTTTGAAGATGCTTCCCCCCCTTTTGCTTCCCCTTCTGACATCACTTCCGGTGATGTCAGGGGGCATGACATATGCTAATAGCCTAATAGCTCATTAGCATACCATATGCTAATGAGCTCCTGCAGCTGTTTTTCTACGAAAAGACCCCTGGGAGCAGGCACCATCAAGCCGATGCGACCTTGCATCCAGAAACTTACCCTGGGGTACAGGGGGTTATGCTATGGTCATACAAGCAGAAGGCATTTACAGCTGTTCCCTGCCTCCATTCCTCTCTGCAGTCCCCCCAAGTACAATAGTAGGCTGCAGTAAAGATGAGGAATCAGGCAATATCAGCCATTCTGCTGCTGGCAGAAGCAGCACAGCAGACGAAGCGTTGGTTCAGGCTGCGAGTGTGGCCTAGAGAGTGTTCCCAGAGACAATGAGAGAGACAGAGAGCAAACTGACCTTGCTTAGGTAAGGTCACCTTCATAAACTAATTATATTTTACTTGTTGTGAGTTTTGCCTTCACTGACCACAAATCTAATCCCAGTGTCTTGGTCCAGTGACCACCTACCAGGTGGCTGTTTAGTGTCTGGAAACTCAGTCTGCAGGTCCACCCCGCAAGGCTGACTTTCTTGTTAATTTCCCTGAAAGGCTGGGAGACTTGCCCGTTTGCTCCCGAGCTGTTGGGATAGACCAGGGGTATCGAACTCCTTTGTTACGAGGGCCGGATCTGACATAAATGAGACCTTGTTGGGCTGGGCCACGTGTGTGTCATGAAATGTAATGCCAGGTAGCGGAGATATAAACTTTATAAAGGACACAAACGCAAAGGGGTTTTTTTTTTTACTTAAGATAAAACAGGCTTAAAACATTAGCACTCTTGCAATATTTTGTTTATTTAACAGTGTCTGATAACTGACGCCTCTTGCCCTGAATTATTGCATCAAAATGTCTGTGCTGTTGCAATCTTGAGTATGCTGTTCAGGCGTGTATCTGTAAGTCGCAAACCTATAAAGATGCAGCAGCAGCAGAACTGGAAGAAGCAGCAGAAGCCAGCCAGTTCCACTGCGAGCCTGATACGAGCCCTCCGGAGCCCTGATCGGGCCCCCAGTCCACATGTTAATCCCAGGACACCCCCGGGATAGACTTTTAGCAGGCTTGTGGTAGCCTATCTGATTAGTGTGAGGGAAGCCCCACATGGCTAGAGTTTTGTAATTTTGTCCTCTTGTAGCCCTTCCACCCAAAAGTCCTTAGCCAGGGCTTGGATGAGGACTTTTGACAGCTGGAACCCAGCATTGTTGGGCTGAACTCTGTGCCCTGCCTCAGCACCAGGTTTTAACATTGGAGCTCAGTTGCACTGTCATACAGTCTGCTACTACCTTAGGTTCTCATCCTTTAACCAGTATTATAAATACTATCCCGGCTTTCAAAGACTGCTGTTTGGAGTGATAACATCATGCCTAGCTGCTCAGGTACGCACAGCTTCCCTGAAAGGTTCAGAAGAATGCTCTTATCTTTTCCAGATGACCCCATTCAGTTTTCTTTATGCAGGCACTCTTCATTTAGCATCTGTGCTTTTCTTCCTTTCATGCCCTTCCATTTTATTTCTGACTTTCCTTCTCAGGTGTATATGTGTGAAGAGAGGGAAGGGAAAGTGACTTTTCTTTTTTAAAAAGAAAATGTTCCAGAAGCATTTTTTGAATGTTTAAGAGCTGATTTGCTGAATATCTTTATAGTCTGGTTACCACAATGAACTCCTGAAGGACTTGTGGGGGGGGGTGTTCTTGTCTGCCCATCCAGAAAATAGTCGTGTTAATGCACCTTATACATATTTTACAGACATTCTAATGGAATTTTGAGCAACTTGAGAGAGTTGTAGAATATAACCAAAGATCTCTGGAAATATTTCTGCAGAAGTCATCAGCTCAGAATTTTATGAGCCCCACGGCCTTCTCCGTAGTGGAATCCTATAACAGAACTTTCTCCAAAAGAGGTCCACTTGGACATTTTAACTCCTCTGGTTCTGAATTGCTTTTATCAGCTGTTCTAGTGAGGTATCTTCACTTTATACCCATTGCTTTGCTTTTATGTTTAATTTTTGATATCGTTTTATCTTTCTTTTCAGGGGCAGACTATGAAGTTAAGATGATCCAGCAGCAAGCTGGACTGAGTGGCCCCCATTTGGGGGGGGTGCCAGAAGAGGCAGAAAGTGAGCAGACACTCATCATTGGTGCCCTTGGCCACATCAGTAGCAGGGTTTGGGCCCACCAGGAAATTTCCCTGTAATCCAAATGGCCAGTCTGACCGTTTCTCTTTGCAAAATGTCGTGAATGCACTGTTGTAGAAAGTAAAGAAAGAAGTACAGTAAATACCTAAATATCTTAGGTAACAGGAGCCAGTAGCTCAGCTAGCCAGCAAAGGTCTGTGATACTAAGCTGGCACTCTCCTCAAAGATTCCATGAGTCACAAGCTTTTGGGAGCACAAAGAGCTTTTGTGAGTCTTACGGGATTAAAAATGGGAAATGGAAAAGAAACAACTTGAGAGCTTTGCTATTCTAATAAACAATACGTGGTCCAGGAGAGCTGTGAGATAAAACCAACAATCTTCAGCCTCATGCAGCGTATCTCTTGATACACTTCTGTGATCTTCCTTTTTGCTTGGTCCTGTTCTTAGGTTCACACAGCAGAGATGGGTGCATTGAAAACAATATCTGTCCATTAGCAGGAGACACAGGGATTGGAGCAACTGGTCTCAGGACAAGGGAGCTCATGCAAGCTAGAATTCTAACTAACAAACAAAACTAAGAAGCAGGGAATTCACACAGGGCCAGTTCCACACTTTGGAGGGTCCTGGCCAGAGTGCCCAGGGCACCCCACCATCCTCTGCCCACCACTAGGCTCTTGCTCATGCGGTCCTTCCCTGTTACACACCCTCATGCCTCTCACCTGCCTGTGCATCCTTTCCCTGCCCACTTGCAAGGCCACCCTCTGTCCATGCTCACAGATGCCTGCGCAACCCACCATTATTACCCTGGTAGTAAGACCACAGGTGGCAGAGTACCAGTAAGTGAGTGGGCGATGGGGGGGCGGAGAAAGCACCAATGGGCCCTGCCAGAATCCGTGGGCTCTGGCAGCTGCCCAACCTCAGGGTATGCTGATGCTGGCCCTGACTCCACGCACGAGTCTAAACCAATTCACACAAATATCAGGGGGGAGAACAGACTGTCCCATTGTAATGTATGCAATAAATACACCACAGCTGCCAGCACCATATTTATTTATTTCAGAAATGTATGTGCTGCCTCTCCAGTAGGTTTGCAACATTTCTAGGAAGATAAGACTGTAAGGCTTTTTGCCCGGCATGAGGGAGTGAAGATGTTTTTGATTCTGGAAAGATTGTAAGGCAAATGCCAGCGATTAAAGGGATAAGAGATTGAAGGCTTTTTGTGATTCTCCAGCAGGGTCGCCAGCTGCCCCCCCCCCGGCCACCAGCAGGGGATGGGGGCAAAATCTGCTTGAGACAGCTCACTGCGAAAGCAACACAGTGAAACACACAGCCACTAAAAACAAGCCAGAACACAAAAAGAAGCTCATAAACAAATGTTAAACATAAGTGTTTACCTAGATTTCAGTAAAGCTTTTGACAGGTTCCTCATGCTGTTCTGATGGGTAAACTGGATGACTGCAGACTGGACTCTAGGATAACTGGATGGACAGGGAACTGATTAGAGAACCTCATGAAAAGAGTAGTTGTCAATGGCATTTCATCAGATTGGAGGGAGGTATCCAGTGGGAGGTATCAATATTTTGTATAAATGATCTCAATAAGGGGGTGAAGGAACTACTCACTAAATCTGTTGGCGACACCAAACTGGGAGGAGTAGAGAACACACCAGAAGACAGAGATAGAAATTAATGAGATCTGAACACATTGGGAAAGTGGGCAGATGTGAATAAGATGCAGTTCAACAAGGATAACTGCAGAGTTCTACATCTGGGTTAAAAACGGAGAGGCATGCATACTGCATGGGGGACATACTTCTGGTTAGCAGTGTGTGTGAACAAGATCTTGCAGGTATGGGTGGACGGTAAGATAAATATGGGCAGTGTGAAGCAGTGGCAAAAAGGCTAATGTGGTCTTGGGGCGAATCAACAGAGGCATAACATCCAAATTGCAAGATTTGTCCCGCTGTATACCATGTTGCTCAGGACATGCCTGGAGTGCTGTGTGCAAGAGGCCTCACTTCAAAAAGGATGTGGTGCAGAAGAGATGATCAGGGGCCTGTTATGTATGCGGACTGCCACCAAGGATCCGTGGCTAAAGTAAGGACCTTGGGTCCCAAACACAAAAGGGACCTTGGATTCTAGACCACCTATAGGCCATCTGGCGGGACCTCGGATTCTAGACCACCTATAGGCCATCTGGCGGGAAATTCAAACCCTCCAATAGGACCATGGGTGTACCGGGTGGGGTGTGTATAGTTAGCCCTTGCGGGGCCGGTTTTCAGTCTTTGAGTGTGAAGTACAATAAACGCAACTGAACGCATGTTGTAGTCTGAGTCTCCATGCAGTGAACCCAGTACTTTACAGAGCCTGGAGACCAAGCCCTACGAGGAAAGGCTGAGGGACTTGGGAATGTTCACTGTGGAGAAGAGGAGGTTGAGGGGGGACATGATTGCTCTCTTGAAGTATTTGAAGGGCTGTCATTCAGAGGAGGGCAGAAAGCTGTTTCTGTTGGCAGCAGAGGATAGGACTTGCAATAATAGGTTTAAATTACAGGTGGAAAGGTTCCAGCTGGATATTAGGAAACACTTTTTTAACACTAAAAGTAGTTCAGCAGTGGAATCAGCTACTTAGGGAGGTGGTGAGCTTCCCCTCCCTGGAAGTTTTCAAGCAGCAGCTGGTTTTAAGCTGATCCTGCACTGTGCAGGGTTTTGGACTAGATGGGCTCTTCCAGCTCTATGATTCTACAGTTCTATGAAACCAGAGCACAAAAACAGTTATTAAAAACCAGGTAGATCATAAAATGAGCCATTAAACTTAAAAGGCAATTGTCAGGCTAAAGCAGATGATAAAGGCTAAGAGATCATATAGAACATGTGGAGCAGAGGTCCATCAGTGGCTATTAGCCACGAGGTATAGATAGGAACTCTCATTCCAGGGCAAGTGATGCTCTGTAGTCTTGGTTTTGGGAGGGGGGCAACAGTGGGAGGGCTTCTAGTGTCCTGGCCCCACTGGTGGACCTCCTGATGGCACCTGGTATTTTTGGCCACTGTGTGACAAGAGTGTTGGGCTGGATGGACCATTGGCCTGATCCAACATTGGCTTCTCTTACGTTCTTAAGCCTCCCTTGTGTTAAAAAATATCCCTGCACATTGAAAGCTATCCTGCCAGGAGAAGATCAACCCATAAGTGTCTTCCTGATGCACTGCACATTTTATATGTGCAGAAAGGGTTGGTGTTTTTTTTTCCCTAGAGGCCTGCCAGCATCCCTGTCTTCACTCTGAGATGGCACAAACCAACAAGGACTGTATTCTGTGAGGCTGTTGGTCATGCCCCCCTGTCTTCTCAGGCCTTTCATAGGGTTTCAGACTTTTTAAACTGTGATCATACTTGCTCCCCTAGAATGGGCCAGGTGATACAGCCAGGATGGAACAGCCTGGGTGGAGTCAGGGCAGAATACTGAGAATCTGAATGATCAGGTGGGACTAGGAGTGAATCTCTTTATGGTCATGGAATGTCAAAATCTGGAATTATTAGCTTTTCATTTTCCAGTGTTCCCTGTTTTACAAAACATGTTTTTTCTGGTTGGACCAGTAAATGACTGATTAGTCAGTAGCCATAGGCACCTACCTTCAGGCTTAATAATGGATCACGCTTTGCTTTGTTGTCTAGCACTGAAAAAAACTGTGTACTTATCAAACAAGGGAGGGTTGCGTCTGTTACCTCTCACACATAGAGAAGGATCTCTGCCACTGTGCCATGTCCAATTACATGTTGAAGAGTGGAGTGTAGGATGTGGAGTGGTATAGTATAGGCCAGAGGTGTCAAACTCATTCGCTACAAGGGCCAGATCTGACATAAATGTCACTTTGTCGGGCCGGGCCATGTGTGCCATAAAGCGTAATGCCAGGTACCAGAGATATAAACTGTATAAAGGACAGCAGCTGGTAAGCTCCAAGTTGGTGTATCCTCGCTGCAAGGCTTCATGGGCTGGGGGGGCGGTCCAGAGGAAAACCTGTATGGGCAAACTGGAGAGCCAGCAGTGCAGCACTGGACAAACGCTCCTACACTGCTTGACTGCTCCAGACAAGATTGTTCTGCCCTGCTGAGGCCACAATCTCCCCCTGAGCAGTCTCCTGTTCCCTCCCTTGCACTAGTTGCTTGTGGGCCACCTAAGAGCCCTGGACGGGCCAGTTCCAGCCCCTGGGCCTTATGTTTGACACCCCTGGTATAGCCTGCTGTCATCAGTTCTCAGAAGCTAAGCAGGGTCAGTAGTTGCATGGGAGACCACCAAGCAAGACTTTGCAGAGGAAGGCAATGGCAAACCACCTCTGCTTAATCACTTGCCTTGAACCCTCTCCCCTTGCTGGGGTTGCCATAAATTGGCTGCAGCTTGATGGTCCTTTTACATGCATGTTCAGAGTGGAGGATCAAAATCGATTCGGGTTTCTAACTTGGGGATGGGAAATCCTTGGAGATTTGCAGGTGGAGCCTGGGAAGGATGGGGTCGGAGGAGGGATGGGACCTCAGCAGGGTAGAACTCCACAGCATCCACCCTCCAAAGCAGCCATTTTCTCCAGGGGAACTGGAGAATTTCTGTAGTCTGGAGATCAGTTGTAATTATGGGAGATCTCCAGGCCCCACCTGGAGGCTGGCAATCACGGCACCTGTTCGTTTCTTACATCTGAGATACTTGGATTTTTCTGTTTATTACAGAACTGGAAAGTGAGGCAGATTTCCTCCTACTTTGAATCCCTGCAATGTTTTCTTTTTCTTTTTTTAAAAAAGAGAGAGAATAAAAATCCCCTGAGACTTAAACAACAGATTTTTCTTCCCTGTACAAGACTGACCCTCAATATTATTCTAATATTAAAGTGGTCCGGAGTTAATTAATCAGCTCATACCCACCAAGGCTGCTGTCTCAGGCTGAGCAAGTCTGTTCAAACAAAGCCTGAACATTTGTGTTTGCTGAGCAGGAGAACCAGCCTGGGGAGGTGACGGTGGGGCTGTTTGACCAGGCCATTCCCAGCTGTGAATGTTTCAGCATGATTCATAAATGTGCAAGTGAGGTGTGACAGGGTTAGGGTATTCCCCACTGTGCACAATGAACACATTGTGCACTGAAACATTCTATGGCATCTGGGCTTGCCATTCTCAGACATGTGCTGCGAACTTAAATACTTCATTCACACATGCAGACAAATGAGTTGGGAATAATGTGGCAGTCTTGGTAGAACGGACTCCACTACTTCAGTCTGCAAAGTGGGGGGAGGGTTTTTTCCAGCTTTCCATATTCTTTTGCATACAAATTAATTCAATGGAAACAGACAGCTAACATAGCGGAGCGAAAGTTTCTTCTCCTTCTCTGCTTGCTGTGCTGGTTTACAATTTGTAAGGCATTAGGGCTGCATTCCCAAATACGATCCTCCACCTGCGGTCTGAAGTAGTCCAGTCCATTCTATCAGCTCCAGTCTTCTCCGCCTTATTCTCCTGCATGTGTGAACGAGGCCTAATGATGCAGTTACCCCTTTCTCTGGCAGGGAATAGGAGCTCTAGCAGAGATACTGCTTGGCAACATGGTGCCAGATTCTGTATCCTCTGCGGCACAGTCGATAATGGAGCAGAAAGAAGTCTCATATGCAATGGGCTCTTCACTGGGGCTGCAGTCACACTGGCAGCTTGGCGCAGTATGGTGGCACCTCAAATTGTACCGATTTAAAGTGTAACAGAGCATTTAATCCAGACCGCACACCCAGTGGCGGGTTACCCGCAGGGCCATCCTGTGGGGAGCATCCATATTAGTGTGGCATTTTAACCACGGGATGAGCTGTAAGGGTGGGTGTTATTTAAATGCAGGTGGGTGGACGTGCATCATGCACTCATGCACATACAGGCAGCAACTCCAACCGCCCCGCCCCCAGTGGTGGAAACGGATCTGCAAGTTCAGACATCCCTTCCAGGTTCCTTCCGCTGCAGGAGAGTTCAGATGTTGGAAACCTGGAGGGACCCGTGAACAATCCATTATTACCGGACTTTCCCCAGTATCTGTTTATTCTGTTTCCATTGCAGAACAACACGAGCCGCTGACAACTGCACCACAGGAGGCAGATGTCGTCATCTGGAGGGACCCATTTATTCAGCTAAGGTAACACCACTGTATCACCACAAACTGCGCATGTGACCGCAGCCTGGGATAAGCAGGAATTGTGGGTACACGGTGATGAGTCCAAGAGCAGAGAGTATGTTGGTTGGCTTTCCCCTCCCTGTTTCCCACCCCTTCCTGCTATTTGTCCCTCAGCCATGCAGGCTTTCAGCATGTTTGGGGAAGGAGCAGAAGGTTGGCAGGGCACACTTCCTCCTCCATACACACTTGTGCAAAGTGTGCCCTCCACAAATGATTGGGTGGTGAAACTGAACAGGGAGAGAGGATGACAAGCACACTGAACATGCCAAAGCCTTGTGCCTTCCACCAGTTCAGAATCGCTTTCCTAGCTGCATCCTGATCCTGAAAGTAAGCGTGTCGATGGGTAGGCAGAGAACCTCAAACTCCAGGCAATATTTATTTACAACAACCATGCGAGGGAGGTTAGGCTAAGAGACAGAATGACTGGCCCAAGATCACCAGGTGAGCTTCAGTAGCAGAGTGGGGATTTGAACCTGGGTCTCCCAGATTCTTGTCTGGCACTGTAACCATTACACCATGCTGGTTCATGGATAGCAGTGAGCATCACATCACACCACCATCCTCACTGCACACATGCCAGGTCCCTGGCAGGAGTTCATTCCCAAATGGAGAAATGCTCTAGGTTCAGCCTCTGTGAATTCATAGCTCAGATGAGATTTCAGCTGCTCCAGAGCTCACAGTGTCAAATGTGTTTGCATTAGGGTTGCCGGGGCCCCTCTAGCTACCAGCAGGGGAAGGGGGGTAAGGTTGTCAGGTCCAGGTTATGAAACTCCTGGAGATTTTGGGATGGAGCCGGGGGAGGACAGGGACCTCCGTGGGGTACAAAGCCATAGAGCTCAGCCTCCAGAGTCCATTTTTTCCCAAGGAAACTGATCCTGTAGCCTGGAGATGAGCTGTAATTCCAGGGGGTCCCCAGGTCCCACCTGGAGATTGGCATCCCTAATTTGCACGTATTTGTAGCTGGCACACTGTGGCTGTGATCACACACGCTAAATAATCCACTTTCAGTCCACTTTCAGTGCACTTTCCAACTGGATTTTGACTGTGTGAACTGGCAAAATCCAGTTGGAAAGTGGATTGAAAGTGGATTATTTAGCGTGTGTGACTGTAGCCTGTATGTCAGTATTCCCCCTCTTCATTTAAATCAGATGTATCAAAAAGCAGAAGTGACATTCAGTTTGTGCATCCATGCTTGTCTAGGGGTATCCTAAGTACTGTTTAGTGGCAAAAGGGAAAACACACAGACAGATACATAAGGGTTGCCAAATGTAGACTGACAAATGCCTGGAAATTTAGGGGGTGGAGCCTGGGGAGGGTGGGATTTGGGGAGGGAGGGACCAATGCTCCCTCTAATCTGTTGAGTCTCGTGAGCAAAAATTCTACTTTGTGAGCGACTGGCATTAAAGTTGTGAGCCAGCAATTTGGCTACTGCATCAGTTAGTTTGCTCTGGAGCCATCCTTCCTGAGCTAAGACAAAGATGTGTGAGCTGCCGGCTGAAAAACTGTGAGCTAGCTCATGCTAACTCAACTTAGAGGGAACACTGGGGTACAATGCCATGGAGTCCACCTTCCAAAGCAGCCATTTTCTCCAGAGGAACTAATATTGATTGTCTGGAGATCAATTGTAATAGTGGGGGGTCTCCAGGTGACGCCTGGAGGTTGTCAACCCTAATATATACTTAAATGAATGAATGAATGAAAGAATGAATGAACTGAATCAGCTGCAAATTGTCATGCCTGTTGTTTGTTGCGGGTTTTTTTTAAAAAAAAATCTTGACTGATCCACAAAAGGACCTGGTTCTAGTGTAAAAAATAAATACATACATAAAGATAATCATCCAGTCTTCCCAGGAGATAAGACTCAGGAAGGGTCCACTTTCTTATTGCAAAGGGCTATTTTCTTATTGTAAAGCAGTAGCCCTGTTAGAATTAAGCAGACTCCAGAGCTCTACAGAAGACAGGAGGGCCTGGCGTAATGTGGTAGTCCATGGGGTCGCGAACAGTCGGACTCGACGGTGCGACTGAACAGCAACAAATACAGCCCTGTTAGTCTGTCCTAGCAAAATAAAAACAAGGAACCCATTCCCGTGACTCCTTAAAGACTGACAACATTTATTTCCATATTAGCTTCAGTCAGCTGTTCGGGTGACGAGGTAAAGACCTGACTCACAAAAGCTCACACTGAGATAAATGTTGCCTTTTTAAGGTGCCACGTGGCTGTTCGTTTCATTTTCTTATTATCCCAAGGCGAAATCCTCCGCCGGGCAAGCCAGATAAGAGTCTTGCTTCTTCCGGACACGACTTTCGTAAAAGTCCCGCGAACCAAGCGACCGTGGGAAGACGCAGGAGCTGGCTGGCCGGCCGGGAATTGTGTTCCTCCACGAGGAGGTGTTGGGTTACACAGAAGGAATAAGATCGGGCAGCCGGGGGGGCGGGTGAGGGGAGAAGGGAGCGAATTCCCCAGCTGATCCGCCGCCTCCCCGCCCCACACCTCCCTTTCAAGGCAGCCGCGTGTGGAATGGAGCGACGAGCCGCCGGGTGAAGGCGAGGGGGGCCCAACAAGCGCCTCTCCTCGGCCCCGGGGCTGGCGCCGCATGGGGATTCTCCTCCTCTCCTGCCCTGTCCTGCGGCTGGATCGCCCGGGCGCAGTCGACGAGACGTGGATGTCTGGCTGTGAATGCCACGCAAGCAAGGAGCAACAGGCGGCAGGAGCGGAGGGCTCTCCTGGTGGAGCCAGATGCAGAAGTCCGCCCGGGCCCGGGGGCTGCGCGCCGCCCGCCGCCTCGTTAGGTAAGGAGAGAGGCCCCGAGCGGGGGCGGGCGGAGGGGCTCGGGCCTTAGCGCCCAACTTTTCCCGCGATGAGCAAGATCCGGAAGCTTTTCCGCGGCAGTGGGAGAGCGCTGGCGCTGATCTTCGTCGCCTCCGTCCTCTGGCTGCTCTTTGACATGGCAGCCCTCAAGTTTTCATTCAGTGAGATCAACACGCAGGTTCTGAAGGAGGAGATAATCCGGCGGGAGCGGGAGAGGGGCAGAGTGGGGCGAAACCCAGAGCAGAGCCCGGACGGGGCCGGAGAGGAGCCCAGACTCTCCCCCAGAGGACTGGGGAGGGATCAGAAGCATTATAGGTACAAGGGGGGTGAAGATGCTGGGGGGCTGAACTAGACAAAGAAAAGGAGCCGCAGAAAAGAGACGTCGAGAGGCAGGCAACCTCCAGACCCGCACCAAAGAAAATGATTGTGCTGCACAGGGTGATCCCACTGAAACTCTGGAGCCTGCAGCCCTCTGTTCCTCTGAGAAAGAAAGAGAGGGAAAATCTCGAAGGGGAGGTAAACGCCTCCAGCCTCCCGGGAACACAGCTAGCTCTTCCTGGGGGGGTTCAGCAGACCCAGTCAGCAGCTGCTGTGGGCCGCCCGCTTGTCACGGTAACACACAGTGCAGCTACTGTGGGCGACAAAGTCACTCAGAGAGCGCACAGGCCCTTAACCGAGGACTCCAGGGGAAGAAAGGAGGTTCTATTAAAAGTTGGATTGGTGGATAAAGGATCTTTGGCTGGGCTAAAGCAAGAGTTGCCAACTGGAAGCAAATCTGAGAAATCTCAGCCCAGGCCTTTGGTCCTGGGAGCCCCAGTCTTCTCAGTAAATGAGACAGGAGTGAAAGAAGACCCCCGAAATGTTTACAACATTACAAAGAGCTTGGATTTACCTGTCAGAGAGCCGGCCACTACAAAAGCAGCAGAGAAAGGAACAGCATCAGCAAAGGCAACAGGCCCTGGGCAGCGACCCAAAGATGATGCAAAAAAGGAAGTTCCTTCTTTGGAAGACCAAGTGGTCTTTATCAGCAAGGATGGAGCACAGACTCCTGCAAAACAGAAGCTCCAAGCAGATGCCGAAGGAAACGTTACAAACAGACTGATAGGAAACTATATGCCAGCGATGGACAGCAAAAGTAAAATGCCTCTGAAGGAGAGCAACGTCACCAAAGCAGCCTCTTCTAGCAAAACCGTTCTGGCTGGAGCCGCAGCGCTGGGGAAAGTTCACAAGGTCAATTTGGCGGATAAGGACCAATTACGGAAAATCAATCAAAACGACAGCTTGATCCCTTTAGTAGGAAGTCCTCAAATGCACAAAGTGTTAACCATTGATAGGACTATTGCCCCAAGGGACCCCAGAGCAGTGGGGCAGTTTGGGCGCCCTGCGGTGGTCCCGAAGGAAAAGCAAGAGGAATCAAAGAGGAGATGGAATGAAGGGAATTTCAACGTCTATCTCAGTGACTTGATCCCAGTGGACCGAGCCATTGAGGACACAAGACCCTCTGGGTAAGATCTCTTCTTGCATCTCACAGCATAAGTTTTGGTGCTCATTTGAATTGTTTATTGATTAAACTAATACTTTTGTACTGAGCTAGGTGTCAGTAATCCTGAGGAGCAATGAAAATGTTAACATTCACCCAAAAAAATCCCTATTAATTTTAAGGAGAGGCATAAGGATGGGCCTGCACACTTTTCATTCACGGAATGTTACTTGTTTACTTTTCCTCCTGCATGCAGGAAACCCTGTTATTTCAAAAGGTCAAATGCATGTTTCTCGAACTGCAGCTTCTACTTTCATCCCACTATAATGCATATTCATTGGCCTGGTTATAATACTCTATTAAGCTTAATATTCACCTTTTAAAAACACCTAGCATGCCAAATTGGTATTTATGATACAGAAATAGGTATTTCTCCAGTTAATGTTATATTTTTTAAAAAAACTACATAAACACAAGCTTGCTAATGATACTCTCAACTATTGCCAACTTTTGTGATCTAAAATTCTGCTTTCAAATGAGAAAGAACAATGCTTAACTATATTTATTAATCACAATAATTATTAGCCCTGACCTGGGTGGCCTAGACTAGCCTAGTCTCATCAGATCTTGGAAGCTAAGCAGGGTCAGCCCTGGTTAGCACATGGAAGGGAGATCACCAAGGAAAGTCTCTACACAGAGATAGACAATAACAAACCACCTCTGGCCATTTTATGACTTGAAAACCCCATGATGGGTTGCCATAATCTGACCATGACTTGACAGCATTTTCCACTCCCAATAATTATTTATCAGCCTGACTGTACATTTGCCTTTATATTCCTCTATTGAGACATCACTGTTATTCTCATTTTAGCGATGAGGGGAACTGAGGCTTGGTCGAATTAACCCAGTGACCCCTTAGTTACACAGAACTTCTTAGTACACCCTTTCTTAAACCAGAGCTAGCTAGTTCTGCACCCTGCCCTGGCCAGCTATTGGAGTATTACTGCAGCTGTCTGAATACACAGGGAACTTGGAAAATTGCCCATCAGATTTGATAGCCTATGTTACTACTGAAAAGGAAACAACTTTGAATGATATGCTGAACAATCTGAAAGGAACACCGTTTCTGTAGCCTTAACTGGAGAACAGGGAATTCCTCTTTACTTTGATAATAAAATCCAGAAGCAAAATTCCTGTCAGTACATCTTCCTTTTCAGTCCCCTTGAACTAAAAAACACAATCTGGCAATTGATCACAGAAGTGTGTTGGTGGGTACCAACTGGGATAAGCCATTTATGGACTACAAACATCCAGGAACAGATGTAGAATCTTTCACTTTCCACATCCACAGACAGCAAACCAGTTTTTGCTTTACTGTCAAAGACATTTAAGTGCATTTTCAAGTCTGAAAGTGTTTCTCACTGTGGGGTACATCTTGAAAAAGTTTGCCTGGCCATCGCAGTGACAGACAAACACAATTTACAAAACCATTCTCCTGCTTTTGTACTTTACACTCGCTCTTCTTTTGAGAGTTTTGCTCAGGAGCACTCAAAGGAAAGCTCTGCATTTTAAGAAAAATGCTGCTCTTTTTTTAATATTGGATTTATACCCCGCCCTTCACTACCCAAAGGTGTCTCAGAGCGGCTTACAAACTCCTTTCCCTTCCCCTCCCCACAACAGACACCCTGTGAGGTTGGTGGGGCTGAGAGAGCTCTTGACAGAAACTGCTCTTTTTCAAGAACAGCTCTTATCAGAACTATGGCTTGCCCAAGGTCATCCAGCCAGGTGCAAGTGGAGGAGTGGGGAATCAAACCCGGTACTCCCAGATTAGAGTCTGCACACTTAACCACTACACCAGACTGACTCTATTAAGCTTAATATTCACCTTTTAAAAACACTTAGCATGCCAAATCGGTATTTATGATACTGAGGCCCCGGTCACACTACCGTGAAAAGCTGCAGCGGAAGTGCAACTTTTCAGAGGTGCAGCAAAATGAAGTGCGGGAGCAGGATCACACAGCTCCCCCGAGCCGCTGCACAGTTGCTCCCCAACGCAATCACATGCCAAGGGGGAAGCAACGGGATGACGGGCGAGGTGAGGCAACTGTGCACTTGTGGGCATGCGCAGTTTGGCAGGGCCTTGCTTACAACGGGAGTCGGGTGCATCGGCGATCTCACGCACACCCTTGCTGCGGATCATTGGCTAGGTACTAGGCATTTTGCCTAGTACTTTTTTGATCCGCATTTTCGGCTGGACGGGACAGGTTAGGGGTGGGTGCGCAACGCTTGCCAGATGATGGCATCTGATTGCGCCAGTTTGATTTGCCCTTAATCCGTTCCATTCGCGTAGCTACTTCTCCATGTGACCAGGACCTGAAATAGGTATTTCTGCCCATTCTGACCCCCTGGGAGCTTGATTTATCTTAATGTGAAACTCAAACTTGGGAAACATTGATTCAGACCAGAGTCCCCTCTGCTTAAAAATATGAAACTGCCTAATATGAGAGCTCAGGTGACGTGGCTACCATCAGATATAAAGGATTCCATTACACTCTCTAGCAAAATTTATAGGGGCAATAATTAAATATCAGGGAGATAATATTAAGTAAGGCTTTTATCATTTTATTTTCTGGTCAAGGTGATAGCTGTAAGAGCAGTACTAGATGGCTGAATGGATAGATGGATAGATAGATAGATTCAGGCCAGATACTTGACACCATTGTTAACTAGGGTAGTTTTGAGCAGAATAGCTGTCTCATACAAGTGACTTGCTGCTATCTGAGGGCTGAACAAATTTAAACCAACCACCAGACTACACTGGCGTTGGAGCCAGACTACACTGGCGTTATCCACTGATTCTGCCTTCCCACTGCAGACCCCTCCATGCTGTTCAGAGGGGGCGGGGTGTCAGTCCCCTATCCCTTGGAACAGCATTTCGTATCAGTATGCTGCTGTGGGAGAGGGAGGCAGGAAAGTTTTAATCCACTGATTGAAAATTTAGGCTGGATCCAACCCCATTATGTCTCCTTTGGCCATTTTTATCTTCATTGTTCTTGAGACAGCAGTTGCACATTGTTCAGTGACTAAAAGACAGGGTGCAACCCTGAATCACACTAATGGACTGCAATAGGAAGTGTGTAATCTGCAAGAGTACATTTGGTTTTTTAGTGGGACTCATGGGTTTTACAGCTCAGAGTCTTTTCTGTTCTTTGTTTTTACAAGTTTACCCAAATCCTTTAGTTGCTTGTCAGTCTGGTACTTTCTCGCAGCCAAAGTTAACACTAGTGAGGTTAACTACATGGAAAACATGTATTTTGAACCTGGATTTCCAAAAGACTTCTGACAAGGTCTCTCACAAAAGACTCCTGAGCAAGCTGGGTAGCCATGGGGTGAAATGATGGATCCTTTTATAGGTTAAAATTGGTTAAAGGACAGGAAGCAGAGAGTAATAAATGGAAATAATACATTCGTTGTAATGATTGCATTGACCTGAACCATGTAATCTGCCTTGAGTATCACTGAGAAAAGTGGTCTACAAATAAAGTAAATAAATGGAGGGAAATAAGCAGTGGAGTTCTACATGGATTGGTATTGGGAATGGTGCTGTTTCCATTGTTCCTAAATCATCTGGAATTGGTGGTGAGCGGTGTAGTGACCAAGTTTGCAGATGATAAATTATTAAGGATTCTGAAAGCCAAAATGGATTATAAAGAACTCCAGGAGTGTCTCCCTAAATTAGATGAATGGGCAACAGCATGCCAAATTGTAGCTTGGTTTAGGTAAGTACAAAAGTGATGCACATTGAAAGAAAAATCCTAACTGTATACTGGGGGGTTGGAATGGGCAGCTACTGTGTGAGAAAAGATCTTGGGGTTGTAATGGTTCAGTGTTGCATTCAGTATGTGCAATGGTGCAAATATTGATTCAGTATGTGGCATCCCTGAAAGTAAATACCACAACGCTGGGGGTTATTAGGAAAGGTAATGAAAATAAAGTGGCCAATATTGTTAGGTCCCTGAATAGATTTATTGTGTGGCCTTATTTGGAATACTGTGTACAATTCTGGTTGCCACATCTCTCAGAAGATACTGCAAAATTACAAAAGTTATAGAAGAGGGAAGCCAAAATGATTAGGAGTTTGGAGCACCTCCTTATGAGGAAAAACTAAAGAGTCTGGGACCTTTAGGTGTATATAAAAGTTTGACAAAGAGTCTCACAAGCAAAAATAAGATGATAAAATCATAAAAACAACAACATACATACTCTATCAGTTTACAAATAAGCCAGGAGTATAAAAACAGCAGAAACTTTGAACAGCCTTGAAAATATCAGTGCAACTGTCCTCAGACCTTAAAACAACTGAAAAAGATAAAACTACTGAATTAAGCCCATGGTAAAAGGAAACATTTTGGCCTGTCATCTAAAAAGAGAGTAAAGTGGGCATCAGTTGAGCCTCAAGGGTGAGGGCATTCCAAAGATCAGGGGCTACCATGGGAAAAGCCCTGTCTCCAGACCCTTGCCTCAGCTGTGTAGGTTGGGAAATTCCTGGAGATTTGGGGGTGGAGCCTGGGGAGGCAAGGACCCTAAGCAGTGTAAAATCCTGTTCTCCAAAGCAGCCATTTTATCCAGGGGAACTGATCTCTGTAGTCAGTTTGTTGTACATCTGGGGAGTCAGTCAGCTGTAAATATGGGAGATTTCCAGGCCCTTTCTGGAGGTTTGCAGCCCTGTGTGTAGGTAGGGGAACAGAGAACAGGGCTTGTAAAACAGATCTTAACTGGTGGATTGGACAGTACAGGAAGAGGTGATCCTATAGGTAGCATGGTCTGAAGCCACTTAGGGCCTTAGATGTAAGAACTAGCACTCTGAATGGATGGTACTTAGTACAAAGAATTCTTAACCCCATAGTCTAATGCAGTGTTAGCACATCTAAGGCCAATGAATGAGTTTAAATTCATCTGACTATGCATAGGATTGGGCTCTATATTGCTTTATGATTTTTTAAACTACAGTTGGGAGAAGGGAAAGAGCAGGGCACAGCCATAATCACTTTAGACCCTTACAGAACAATGGAGATTAGAGGCTCTTCCCATAATGCAGTAGAAAGAGGGGGGCAGTGGAAATGACTTGGCAAGTTCTCAAATAGAGACAAGAAGAGGAGACATTTAAAAAGCCAAGATTAGGGATGGGCACAAACTGGAAAAATGTGGCTCAGTTCATGGATCTTGGCATGCCCCATTCACAAATCACGGCGTGTCATGAACTTTTAGCTGCCTCATGAACCAGTTGTTTGTGAGGTTTGAGAGGCAGCAGAATGCTCTCCCACATGCTAGAGACACCAAACTCACAGAGGGTCTCCAGCTGACTCTCCTCTACATGCTCTCCAGGTCTGGTGAGGATTGGATTTATGGATCTGAGTTATGGCTTTCCTGAAGGCACCTTCTTTGGGGGGCTCTAACTTGGACCCCATAAATCCAATCTTCACCAAACTTGGAGGGCAGGTAGAGGACAGTCAGTCAGAGACTCCATACAAGTTTGGTTTCTCTAGCTTGCACAGGATCTGTTCTTTACACTCCTGAACCTGTGCCTGTCAAAATGACTGCCTGTCAGCTGTCATTTTGACAGGCGTAAGTTTAAGAGGTTCAGGAGTGTATAGAACTGATCCCGTGCAAGCTATAGACATCAGTGTTGCAGGGGACCTCTTCTGGATTCTCCTCTACATGCCCTCCAAGTTGTCGCTTTGAAATTATGTAAACACTATGATTGTGCAGAGACAATCTGTCTGGAAATGTCTCTGCTCATCAACTGGCACAAACCTCCATGAACAGCTTGAAAGTTCATGGAAAGTTTGTGCCTGTTGACCTGCCATGAACTTGATTTTGCAAACCATGAACTGGCCAAAATTCATCATGAACTTTAGTGAGCAAGTTCATGCCCATTCTTAGCCAAGACCACAGGCTATTGAAGGACAGGTATTTATTTGTTTGTGATGCACTCAGATTTCGTAAAAGCAACTATCTCACCTGTCCATCTGTGAAATAACCACACAGATGTGTTTATTGTGTGGTTACAGTCAACATCTAAAGAGTCTTGTAGTATATTAAAACAAAGGTTGCTAACATCCAGGTTGTAGCTAGAGATTTGCTATTATGACTGATCTCCAGGTGAACAAAGATCAGTTCACCTGGAGAAAATGGCCACTTTGGACTCTATGGCATTATACCACATTGAAGTTCCTCCCCTCCCCAAACCCTGCCCTCCTCAGGGTCTAACCCCCAAATCTCCAGGTATTTCTCTACTTGGAGCTGGCAAATCTATTAAAAGCTAACATGAGACAGAGCCTACTTTTGGAGATTGCAGTTTATCTTATGCCATAATAAATGTGTTGGTCTTTAAGGAGTTATAAGACTCTTTTGTTATTTCATCTGCAGATGGTTAACATGGCCACTCTTCCAAGTATTATTCTTATCAAATATTTTGTAAATGAAACTGGCCTGGGACTGGCCATGTATTGCCCTTTGTGAAAAAGAGACTTTCAGCTTTTACACTGACCACAAGAGAACATTTTTGATGCAGTCATTGTGAATTCATGGACAGACTCATCCCACAGGTTAAAAAGAAATATCTACTTCCACATTCAGAGGCAGTAAACCTCTGAATACCAGTGCCAGGAGGTGACTTCAGGAGAAGGCCTTGGCCTCTATACCCTGATGTTGGCCTTCAATAGTAACTAGTTAGCCAGTGTGTGAGAGGACACTGAACTAGGTGGACCACTGATCTGATCCAGCAGGGTCCTTACATGTTTATGTTCTCACCAGAGAAGGTGAACTTTCCAGGTTTCAGTCTGCATCTCCTTCTCAGCTATAGTGCCAGCAGTTCTGCAAGATGAAAGATGATGAGGACTGTGTAAGGAGCTCTTTGGTAAGATGTTCTCAATATCCAGTTGAAGGTATTAGGGAGTGAAGGTCCTTTTGAGGCAAGCATCAAATCCATCATTTAATTGCAGGCAGAAGTTGAGAAATTGTTTTTCCTTCAGCCTTTTGTTCAAGCAAGGAAGACTCACATGACCCAGCTCTTTGGTTCTGCTGGGTATTTTTACTGTCATGCCATCACGTGAACTGACGAATTCATTGCATCAGGCCAAAAAATATTACCACTTCCTTAAATCTAAGGATATTCTGCCATTCCTTCTTGATAGGCTTAGTGGAGTATAGTCAAAGCTTTACAATCATTCAGTGACCATTCAGAGGCTTTTATTACACACGACAGGAAAGAACAGCTTTGCAAGTTGCATTTTTTAAGTGTCTCCGATCCATATAAAAATAGAAAGTACATCAAAATAAACTATAATACGCAGTTCTCCTTGAAATTAGAATCTTGTCATTATAAAAGAATGTGCTGTTCTCTGATACAGAGTGATTTTACGTAGTTTAGTTCTGGAGAGAGGAATGCAGTTGATGGGGACGCCTCTAGTAATGAAACTGTATCCTTCATTTACACATAAGTTATTTCAGGACAAGTGAACCGTATCTCTAGGGATGTGTGGCTGTTGTTTCAGTTTTCTGTTACTTTTTTAGGTCTACAAGCTTTCAAAATAATCCTCCTTTCCCCCTTCTGTTTCACATAGTGGAATCACTGATGTGCTGCTACTCATAAATGCTCAGCTACTTTTAGATGCCTCAAACCCAAATGGAAAAAAAAATTATTTTCCCTGGTCCAAACGCCTTCTCTTCTAGCCATCGCTTCCTTTGTAAACTCTCTCGAAGTAACAAGTGCACAGTCTGCAGCATAATCCTCTCTTCGAAGGACAGTAACAACAAAACCACCAAGTTGCCTCAAGCAACTGCAGTGTGTGCAAAGTGAAAGTTGCATGCCAGGATCCTGTGCCTGGTCCCTGGGTGCAGTAGAACATCCTCTGCAGCATTGCAAGTAGGGTTTCCAACATCCAGGTGGGGCCTGGAGAGCTCCCAGAATTACAACTGATCTCCAAATAATAGCAATCACTTCCCCTGGACAAAATAGCCACTTTGGAGGATGGAGACAATGGCATTATAGTCCATTGAGGCCCCTCCCCTCCCCAAACTCCTTCATTCCCAGGCTTTACCTCAAATCCTTTTTAAAATTTCAAAAAAAAAAAAAAAAGAATAAGAAGAGGAAACCTCAGCAACTAAATAGAATAAAAGTGTGGGGGAGGAAAAAAAGGAATATGTAGAGACAAAAATATAACAGTAGTGGCAGATCTACACACAAGTTTCTGTAAGAGGTTTCCAAATACCTAAAAAATAAGTTCCTATGCAATTGTTGTCTATATGCGATGCATTCAAATATTGGTAAAGTTCTAAGGTCCTCAATCCATTGTTTTACAAGAGGTAGGTATTTATCTCTCCAGTGTTGTAATACAAGTCTTTTAGCTGTAGTAAGGTCATAGAAAGGGAGCTGCGGTGGCTCAAGTGGTTAAGATGCTGAACTGCAGGCTGTGGAAGGTCAGTAGTTCAGCAGTTCGAGACCCGGGTGCCGCATGACAGGGTGAGCTCCTGTCTCTAGTTCCAGCTCCTGCCAACCTAGCAGTTCGAAAGCAAGAAATTGCAAGTAGATAAATAGGGACCACTTCGGTGGAAGGTAACAGCGTTCCGTGCACTTTGGTGTTTAGTCATGCCGGCCACATGACCACGGAAACGTCTTTGGACAGCGCTGGCTCTTCGGCTTTGAAACAGAGATGAGCACCGCAACCCTAGAGTCGGATTCGACTGGCTTTCGAGCAAGGGAACCTTTACCTTTTACCTAAGGTCATAGAGGATCCATTTTCTTTGAGCATTGGTTAGACTCTAAGACACTGGCAGTTGGCTTAAAAATACATAATTATCCTCAGTGAACATACTAATACAAAATGTATGTGAGTAGTAACTTCCAGATAAGCTGAAAGACTGGACACACCCTAAGCAAATATTTAAAGGATGAATCCTGTGAGTTACAACACCAACAGTTAGGCACTTTACTTAATCCTTTGCTAGAGTCACTGTGGTCTCCAGTATATCCTAAGCATAATTTTTGGTGAATAAGTCACAAATTAAGATCCATAGAGATAGCAGGTATAAAATTTAAGGCCATATCCCATAGCTCTGGCAAAATAGAGCAATCAAACTTCTTATTCCATTCATTCCTGAGACTCTGAGTGTCATATTCATTAATCAGCATCAAATATTTAATAACAAGTACTCTAGGTTTCGTTTTCTGCATAGATTCAGTTAGTTTCCAGGAGCAAAGGGGACTTTGAGGTACCTAATGCTGTAGGGCCATATTTAAATATGAACAGATGTTGCAACTGTAAATGTTGCCCTTCAGCAGAAGTTGATGAATCATATTGAGATCTCAGCTGAGAAAAAGAAAAAAAAACTCATCATCTTAGGCCCCGTTCACACTGAGCATTTGCCCCGCTGAAGGCACGGGAGCCCTGTGGACTTTCCGTGCGCGATCATACGAGCACATCTGGGAGGCGTAGTGCTCCCGTGACCAACCCGCGACTTCCCATGGAAAACATGGAGTAAAAAGCTACTAGGTCCGAAGTACTAGTTTCCAGAAACCCAGGGGCAAAGGCTGGCTTCTGACGCCTGCCCATGTCCCTGGGGTTTCCGGATGTTGTAAGTTTCCATGGGATGCGCACCAATGCTGAACAGCACATGCGCACACACAAGACAGCGGGCTTCCCCAATGGTGCATGCGCACTTCGCAACACTTTGCACTTGCATGGTCTGCTGCGCTGCTTTTTTGCCACGCTGCAGCAGCGTGGTGTGATCGGAGTGCAGAGCTGGAGCGTGGCAACCCG
Organism: Gekko gecko; assembly: GCA_029375565.1. Taxonomy (NCBI): domain Eukaryota; kingdom Metazoa; phylum Chordata; class Lepidosauria; order Squamata; family Gekkonidae; genus Gekko; species Gekko gecko. The sequence continues at coordinate 43,506,185 of JAPDNY010000003.1, read as the reverse complement.
GTGGCCTGTGTGATCGGGCTACCGCGCCTTATTTAGCTCCGGGGCGAACTGCCATGCCTCTCCCCTGCGTTTTCTGGCCCGTATGACCGAGCTCTTAGTCTGTCAATTGGTCTAATGTAAAAATCCCCCATTAGGCCATGCCTTCCGCTAAAAAAAGATTGCTTCCCAATCTTTTGGTCTGGATTGACCCAGGCCCCAGTCACACAGAGCATTTGCCCCACCAAAGACACGGTAGCCCTGCAGAGTTTCCGGGCGGGATCACACAGGCACATCTGGGAGGCGTAGCACCTCTGTCGCCAACATGCAGCTTTCCTCCAAAGATGCGGAATAAAAAACTACCACGAAAGGAGCACTAGTTTCTGGAAAACCCAGGGCAAAGGCCAGCATCTGATCATGAGAGCGCCAGTATCCCACAGCATCTGACGCCCACCCATGTCCCGGAGCAAACCGGATGTTGTAAGTTTCCATAGGATGCGCACCAGCGTCAAGTGGCGCATGTGCACACACAAGACACCAACAACAGCCCCCCCCAATGGCGCATGCGCACATTAAAATAGTGCGGCTTGTGCGATCACGCCGCACCACTTTTTTGCCACGCTGCAGCATCGAGGTGTGATAGGTGCTAAGAGCTGGAGCGTGGCAACTCAGGGGACCATGTGATCAGGCTACTGCACTTTATTTTTTCCAGGAAGAACAGCCACGCCTCGCCCCCCCCCCGCATTTCCTGGCCTATATGACTGGGGCCCCATAATGTTAATTTAATATGTGAAAATGGATCAAATTGATATTGTCATGACATCATTTGTCATTGTTCTCTAGCTCCGCCTTAAGGAATTTCCAAAGCCAGAGTTAGCAGCCATAACTGTGAGAGACCTTGTGGTGCACCACTTTAATTCCTTTCATTGGTACCTCTAAATAATGCTATCCGTAACAATCTCTTGTATTGTAATCTCCTTAAAAACTACCCTAGTCACTGCTTGTTTTGCATTTGTATGAATAACAATCTCTTCAAGGTGTGAATTTGCACGGTTGAGTAAAGTGAAGAGCAAAACTAAGAACATTTCACCATTCTGTAACTCTGAACAAAGAGCATGGAAAAGAAATTACAGAAATAAGGCTGAAGCCCTCCCCCAGAAGCTCAGGCATGCTCCTCCCCCCAAAAAAAGTTTCAGTTTATCTTCACAACAATTAAAGAGACCCTTGGCCTGATACATCAGGCGCTTCTTAAAGCTGGAAAAAAAATATTTACATCAGCCGTCATCAAACCATTTCCCTTTCTTTCCTTCTTTCCTTCTTTCCTTCCTTCCTTCCTTCCTTCCTTCCTTTCTCTCTCTCTCTCTCTGGCTGTCACCAACATGGCCACAGTGTTCCATGCATACTCTCTTGAATGGTGATTTCAAAAAGAAAAATCACGTTATCACAGCTAAGGAAAGATTGTGGATACCCAACAGCTATTTTAGTCAGTTTTGCCTGCTGCCAGATTATTATGTTTAATAGTTTTCCTTTTTGCATTTTACTCCTAGTTCTTGAATAACTTATTCAAAACAGATTTATTATTTACTTACTAACTTCATTTATAGTCTGCTTGTTTCTCTGAGATTCAAGGCAATTTATGCAATGAAAAACACTACAATGAGAACAGTATAAAATATACAACCAACAGTGCATAAAACTGTTGGAAAATTTGAGAACTTCTAGATTTTCCACTAGAGTGCACTAGAAATTCATTTAGAATCATCATTACACATATCTGTTTCCCAAACCCAAACCAGTGTCCAGAAAATGATGAAATGCCATCCTAATGTACTCTAATTGCCCCACTGTTTTGTTCAATTGAGAAAAAGTACAATGGCACTGACATTTGTAAAGGTTCCCCCACACACACACACACTGGTCTTTTGCCCAATATGAATTGATCCCAAAGCACATTTAGGCCCTTGATGTTGCTTTAGAACATCCTACATTTAAGGAACTGAAGGAAATGTAGTTCTCAGGACACTTCTGCCTGTGCTGTCTACTGAAACACCTAGCACCATGGAAACTTATGTTGCCCAGCCTGGCAACCAGTAAGAGACTGGGGTCATGACAGGGGGGAGAGTTGTGTCACTTCCAGGGGAAAACCCCCAAAGTAGTGTCACGCCTCTCTATGAATCACCGTTAAAACTATTGGGTTTTTGGCAATTCTAAGAAAGAACGACATGACCTCCGGGTTTTCCCAAGAAATGACATTACACCATCAAACCGACTTCCATTGCCCCCTTTTGTTAGCCTAAGGCCTTCTCATTGCCAGTTCAGCTACCAGGCAGGTTTTGAGGAAAGGGAAGGGAGCAGAGGGCCCTCGAGACCACATCGTGCTCCAATCCAGAGACATGATTGGGTCCTTGAAAGGACACAAAGGCTGCGGTCACATGCACCAGTTGAAGCAGAGGGGAAGCGAGGCTATTTCCTCCGAATTTGACACACAGTTGCAAGATCACACATTCCTTTGTAGCTGCAGGCGCAGCCCGTCACTGTGTGATCAGATGCAACTGCAGGTGGGTCTGGGGGGGGTTGGCCATTTGTTTCCCATGCGCATAAATGTAGTATAGATCTGATTATAACATTTATTTACTTTTGATTATTCATATTCTTCTGGTTTTATAAGGCTTCTTTTCCTAAGCAAGATTTTCTTAGGATGTAATTACTAGGCCTTTCTCTTCTAGGTTGGGTTAATTTTTCTAGCTGATGTTAGCAGACAAGAAAGATAGATATAAAATTTCATGTATTTCCTGGTTGTGCTCAGAAAGCAGTGAATTTTGGATAGGCTGTCTGGCTTGTTTTCAGGTGTTCTGGTTGCAATTAAAACACTAAGATCTTCCTCCTCATTTTTTGACTCCATTTTTTTTTACTGGAAATTTATTTGTATAACATAAATGAGGAATCACACCTCTGCACTGAGGGCCCCCTATGGAATATGTGATGTTAGAATACCCCTATGGAGTATGCGGAATGGCACTGAGTCAGGATGGAATGATCAGACCATCCAGACGACACGAGAGCGTGCTTGCTCGATCAGACAGGGAAAGTCCATCCATGGCCCGTCAGAACCCATTAGAGCCAGTCTTTCTCTGGTGTCTTTTAACTCCGCTTCTGTGGCATAGCAGCACAGGTTGCTGATGACTGCAGGACGCTTCCCAGATGTTGCTGTCCAATTGCGCCCTTTAGATCTGTCAGGCATTCGGACCTGTGTCAGATCTAAAGGTGCGTGTGATCACAGCCAAACTTTGAAAAGGGCTCAGGCACCCCGCTCCCCGGTTTTTAAAAATGTTTCTCCCCCATTCTGTCCATCCTGTCATACTGGAAGGTGATTACACGTGATTAGAGATTTATGGGGCAACCCTTGTCAATGGGTCCTACATATTATATGACTCCCAGCTGAATGTCTGAACTAGCTAAATGGAGATGTGCTGATGACTTTTTTTTGCAATGTTTAATCTCTGAGGGAAGTTTTGCATTATTTATCCATTTGTGAGATTTCTATGCCATCTCTTTAGAGTGCTGCTCATGGAGACTTAAAAATAAATCCTAAATTATCAGTATAAAAACAATAAGCCATTTAAACAAGTCCAGGGACATAAACAGCATAAGACTATCCATAAATCGGACCTCAGGGCAGAAGCAGATAATTGAAGAAAGCTGGAAAGATAAAAACCCATAATTAAAACCCTGGGTAAAAAGATGTGTTCTGAGCAGGGACCTCAAAGACAGTATAGTACATAACAGGTTGTGTTGCCAACCTCCAGGTGGGACCTGGAGATCTGAAATTACATTAGATCTCTAGATGACCGAGATCAGTTCCCCTGGAGGAAATGGCAGTGCTGGAGGGCAGAGTCTATGGCACTATACCCTGCTGAAATCTCTCCCTTCCCCAAACCCCACCCTTTGCAGCAGTCACCCCCAAACCTCCAGGAATTTCCCAACCCCAAGCTGGCAATCCTAGCACCAGGGAAGTCTCAAGAAGGAGGGTGTTCCAAAGGTGAGGTGCCACTGTGGAAAATTATTATTATTCATTATAGCATGCTCTGCTTAAAAAGAATTTTAGGAAGGCATATATCCTTTTTCTTCACAACAATCTAGTAAGGTAGTTTACTATGGGAGACAGTGCATAGCTACACAATGAGCTAACTGGAGAGTTGAACTTTGGGTTCCCCTGTTCAAGTACAGCATGCTGTTCAGTGACTGTTACCTTTCTGGTAAGGTTTTACCTTTTCTTCAAGGAGATCAAGGCAGCATACATGGTTGTCCGCTCCTCCATTTTATCCTCATAGCAACACTGTGAAGTAGATTAGGCTTAGAGAGAGTGACTCGCCAGTAATCACCCAATGAGGTTTATGGCTGAAGGGGGGATTTGAATCTGGGTCCTCCCAGTCCTTGGCAGATGTTATAACCAAATATGACAATAGTTCATTCCCTCCTTCCCAAATAGTTTTTCTCAGTGCAAGAAGTAAGAATTGCAGTTCCTTCAAGGTTGTGCGTCAAGTACTGTCAAGTTGCTTCTGATTTATGGTGACCCTGTGAATTCATGACCTCCAAAATGTCCTATCTTTAACAGCCTTGCTCTGGTCTTGCAATCCATGATTTAAAATGTGGTTTTTGCAGTGCCTCTATGGATTCAAGTTACAGAGCAAATGCCTGTTGCAATTTAGATTTGACATCAGAGATGAACATTGCAGGCGGAGAGCAGTAGTGATTATCTCCCCCACATTCTAGGGCAAGGTATCCTCTGTCAGGAAAGCCCTCCTCTTATGTAGCTGTTGAATGCCTTTTCTACTTAGGAATGAGTAATTACTCCCATTTAAATCACACCACGGAAATTCCCTCTACACCTGGTTTCCATCTAGCTTGAGTCCACAGGACCCCTGTTCTATAGTGTTTTTCAGTTCTCTGGAGTTCCAGTTCATTATAACATACTCCAGTTGCCAAGCCCTGTTAAATGTTGTTCCTCTGGAAAAATCATTTGTGGGCTTTGGTGTTTCAGGACTGTGCTGGCCACCCAGTTTGTTCTGAGGAACTGTCTTTAAATGCAAAAATTGGCAGCAGCAATAAGTGCCATAGTTTGGATTTCTTTTTTAAAGAAATCATTGGCTAGGCATAGGAACTAATATCTGCCAGCAAGAAGGACCACAGCAAGTAGCAAGAAACAACCATTCATGCAAGAAGTCTCTGTGCTTCATGAAGTACTTCTGTTTAAAGGGGTCTCCACAATATATAATGTTTCAATACTTGGTTCCCCCTTTAGCACTTTGAGCTCCCTGAAATTTTTGATCCTGAGAGTCATTGGACCCACAAGGACAGTGCAGTAGCAAAATGCTTCTGCTTCTTACCAACCTTGAAAACCCTGTGGGATCATTGTAAATCAGCTGCAACTTGACAGCAATGTACACACACAAACACACTCCTAAACAGAGTTGGTGCTGAAAAGTGCCATCAAGTTGCAGCCAACTTATGGTAACCCCAGGCGATTTTCCAGGCAAGAGACCTACAGAGGTGCTTTGCCTTTATCTTCTTCTGCATAGCAACTCCAGACTCCCCTGGTTGTCTCCCATCTAAGGCCCCGGTCATACGGGCCAGAAAACGCGGGGGGGAGGCGTGGCAGTTCGCCCCGGAGCAAAATAAGGCGCAGTAGCCCAATCACACAGGCCACCGGGTTGCCACGCTCCAGCTCCAAGTGCCGATCACACCATGCTGCTGCAGTGCAGCAAAAACGGCGCAGCAGACCACACAAGCCGCGCTGTCGCGAAGTGCGCATGTGCCGTTGGGGGGGAGCTGGGCCACTGCCGGTGTCTTGCATATGTGCATGCCTCATTCAGCGTTGGTGCGCATCCCATAGAAACTTACAACATCCGGAAACCCTGGGACATGGGCCGGCGTCAGAAACCACGGGATACTGGCGCTCCCACGATCAGATGCCGGCCTTTGCCCCAGGGTATCCGGAAACTAATACTTCGACCCTAGTAGTTTTTTACTCCACGTTTTCGGAGGGAAGCCACAGGTTGGCCACGGGAGTGCTACGCCTCCCAGATGTGCTCGTATGATCGTGCACGGAAAGTCCATGGAGCTCCCGTGCCTTCAGCGGGGCAAATGCTCCGTGTGAACGGGGCCTAAGTACTGACCAGTGCCAGCCCTGCTTAGCTTCTGAAACCTGACTAGATCAAGCTCCATCCAGGTCAGAGCTCAATCTTCTAAATCCATTGACAACAGTGGGCATAGCTCTGTTTAGGACTGCATTGCAAGGTTCTTAAAATCTGTGGATTTTAATGGAAGCCTATATTATAACATGGGTAGGGGATTTTCTTTGCAAATGGAAAATGGAGCCTTAAAGCCTGTTATGACACACACACCCTTTTCTATATAGACAGTACTGTGAGGGTCTGCGTGTGGTGCCTGGTCAGAGCTGCTGCTGATTTTTTCTGACCAGTCCTCTATGCAAATCTACAATAGTCTCTTCGGGGTAACAGTTTTACTTCTTGGTCAGGGATATTTGTAAAGACCACTGCTAAATGTATTTACCATGAAATAGATAGGCACCACAGCTTGCTAACTTTAAAACTGAACAGGCTTTATTTACAAACAACACAACAGGGGGATGGAAGTTGTACAGAGGGTATTTTGTTTCCTTTCAGGCTTTAGCTCTTACCTTTATGTTCACTTAGGCTGTATGTTTATTACTTTCCGTTCATACATAGATGTTCATCAGTTCACAACACACACCTCAGATCTCACTTTCCAGTCACTCCTTTAGTGGTTAACTTTTGGCTGGCCCTTTGAGTCTAACTGGTTACCTAACCAGCCTTCCAGACTCCTCTCTTCAGACCCTCTAGCCTTTGCTCAGCCACTATATAAGTCCCTGTGGCGCAGTGTCTTTGGTGTCTGTGACCACTCAGGTCTTATACTTTTATTCACCTCAGTATATTAGAAGAATCAGTGCAGATTGCTCTCAAGCCCCAGTTCTTTACATAAACTGTTCACAGGCTGTTTCCACAGAGCTACAGAGATCCAGTTCACTGACAGACGCCTTGTAAGCTCTCCGTCCAACAACAAAACTGCTGCTTCTCAACTGCCAATTCCAAACGGACCATTTGGTCTGTTAAACGCCAATCACTGAGGGTTCCGAGCTAAATGGCCCCCTCCTCACTCCGTCATGTGACTCAGCAGTGTTCTGTTTACTTTCTGCTGGTCCCAGATCTTTAAGTCCGTCACATGTCCCGCCTTTCAAAATCATTGCGTAATGCAAAAGGTTTCAGCCTTTTGCTGAGCAATGGACTCATGTGAGGTACACTTACTTGTTTTTCATATCATTACTTAACATCAACATTATAACATTAAATCATTGCATCGTTTCAGGAATCCAACACATATTTTCTTCATGTTTCTTTGTGTGTACAAACCTTAACAAATAAATACATCAATATTAAATACAAAACAGCTTTCAGAAAGCAACTTTTCACTTCATTTTCCTTTTCTTACTTATGTTCAGTAATACACTTTACTCTTACACTTATACTGTTCTTGACAGTGCATCAGCAATCACATTTTGCTTCCCAGGTATATGCTGTATGTCAAAATTGTAGTCCTGGAGCTGTAAATTCCACCTTATAAGTTTACTGTTGGTACTTTTTACCTGGTTTAGCCACTTTAGTGGAGAGTGGTTGGTACACAATATAAACTTTCTCCCCCATAGGTATGGTTTCAATTTCCCTATGGGCCATACAATGGCTAAACACTCCCTCTCAATCACTGAGAGATGCTGTTCTCTCTCTAAGAGTTTCCTGCTTAAATAAAGATAGGGTGATGTTGTCCCTCCTCTCCTCTCTGACTCAACATTGCTCCTATGCCGATGTTAGAGGCGTCAGTGAATAGTGTGAACTCTTTACTAAAGTCAGGAGGGCACAGTATTGGCTCAGTTGTCAGTACCGCTTTTAGGTATTCAAACGCCATTTGGCATGCCTCCGACCACATCACTACATCAGGATGTTTCTTCTTGGTGCACTCACATAAAGGTGCTGCAATGGTGCTAAATTCGGGGATAAATCTCCGATAGTATCCTATGACCCCGAGAAATGCTCTTACTTGCTTTTTGTTTTGAGGTCTGGGCTACGCTTGGATAGCTTGAACCTTTCCCCAGTCTGCCTTGATCTTGCCTCCACCCAACACATGCCCCAAATACTTCACCTCTGGCATGGCCGGTTGACACTTGGCAGCTTTGATGGCGAGACCTGCATCCTTGATCCGCTGGAAAACAATAGCTAGATGCTGTAAGTGCTCTTTTCAGGTGTTGCTGTAAATGGCAATATCGTCAATGTAGGCCAAAGCAAATTCTTTAAGACCAGCTAACATTCTGTCTATTAACTTCTGGAACGTTCCTTAACCCAAGCGGGGCTACAGTGAACTCAAAAAGACCCTTCTTTGTTACAAATGCAGTTTTAGGTTGGTTGTTGGGGTCCATTGCCACCTGCCAATAACCTTTTCTTAGGTCTAGTGTGGAGATATAATTGGCAGCCCCAATGGTCTCTATTAATTCATCCACCTGTGGCATGGGGTATACATCTGGTACAGTTACCTTATTTAATCTTCTGTAATTAACACAAAACTTTATGGTGTTATCAGGTTTTGGAACTAGTACCACCGGCGAGGCCCAGGGACTTGCAGAAGGTACAATAAGTCCCAGACTTAACAGTTCTTTGACCTCCCTTTGTACAAATGCAGCATTCAGGCCTGTTTCTCTATAAGGTGGCAGTGCCACAGGCCTCGCATCCCCAGTATTTATTTGGTGGTGAGCTAAGTTGGTTTTCCCCGGCAAGTTGGAGAAAATTTGTTGGTACCCAGACAGAATGGTTTGTATCTGCCCTCTTTGCTCTCTGGTAAAAGAAGGGGTGAACTGAACTTCATTAAGGGTCACTTCTTGGGATATTTCCCCCCAGCCTGACAATTCAGTTCCCTTACTCTTTTCCCCTTTTGTCAATAGTATCAAGTTACTTCTATCATAGTACAGCTTCAACATATTGACATGAAACATTTTACAGTGTTCACCACTGTCACTCATCGTTACCAAATAGTTCACATTGGAGACCTTATGGGTGATGGTATAAGGTCCCTCCCAGGCCACATCCAGTTTGTTCTTCCTCCTGGGTTTCAAAACGAGAACTCGGTCCCCAGGGTTAAATGCTCTGTCTCTGGTCTTTGCATCATACCAAAGTTTCTGCCGTCGCTGGGCTCAGGCCATGTTGTCTGCAGCGACCGTCCTCACCTCCTGCAGATCTTGTTGCAGCTCTTGGAGATAGTTGATGACATCTGTCTCCTGGATGTTCTTGTGTCCAGGCCACGCCTCCTTCAGAACATCAAGGGGTCCTCTGGCTTGCCTCCCATACAGAAGCTCGAATGGGCTGAACCCGGAACTCTCTTGGGGTACCTCCCTGTACCCGAAGAGCAGGTGTTGTAAGCACTGGTCCCAGTCGTTGGGGTGCTTGTAAGCATAAGTCTTTAGCATGTGATTCAAGGTGCCATTGAATCTTTCGTTCAATCCATTGGATTGGGGATGATACGCTGTTGTGGTGATGTGCCAGATCCCACAGGCTCTCATCAGCTCCTGCATTATATTGGACATAAAGGTTGTGCCCAAATCCATCACCATTTCCTTCGGGAAACCAAGCCGTGCAAATACATTCAGAAGTGTCTCAGCCACGGTCTTGGCCTCAATGTCTCTGAGAGGCACTGCTTCTGGGAACTTGGTGGCATAGTCCACGATGGTGATTTGTTCCCTCTCTGGGTTACTCTCGAGATAGGCCCCACAATATCCACACCTATCTTGTCGAAGGCCTCGGAGACTATAGGGACTGGCTGCAATAGTCCTCTTAACTTATCCAGGCCTTTTCCCACCATTTGGCAGGCCTCACATGACTTGCAAAAAGCCCTTATGTCTTTACCCTTATTGGGCCAAAAGAACCTCTCCTGTACTCTGTCCCTTGTTTTATTTATACCTAGATGAGAGGTCATTGGTGTTGCATGGACTAATGTCAACACTTGCATTTGGTACTTTCTGGGAAGGACTAGCTGCTTCTTCCTCTCCCAGACCACACTATACTTCCTTTTCAAAGCCACTCTATACAGTTTCCGATTGATCACTTACATTTGCTCTCTGCCACAGATCTTTTAGGCTGTCATCTTGTTGCTGCTCACTCAGGAACTCGGCTGCATGGATGTTTGGCAACAAAGTTTCCTCTTCCTCCTGCTCCAGCCCAGCCTGGTCACATGGTTGTGCTGGCATGCTTCTTGTAACAATCTTCACTGAGGCATCTTGCGGTTGGTTTAACTGAGACGCCAAATCATTTCCCAACAGAAGGGGGATTTCAATGTCACTGAGAACTCCCATAATCCAGTTTCCTTGGAATTCTCTGTACTGGATTGGAACCTCAGCGAGGGCCACTTTAAATGCAGGACCTCTAATGCCTTTGATAGTATGGGACTCGCCTGGCAAATACTGATGTTCTTGCACAAATTCTGGCTGGGTCAGAGAAACTTGTGCTCCAGTATCCCTGTAAGCTTTTATTTTCTGCTCATTGACTGTCACAGTCTCAAGGTAGTCCTCACTCCACACCTCCTGCACTCGCCATACTTGCAAAACACTAGTAGGTCTTTGTAGTGATGTGTTTTCTGTGTGCAAAGGGGTTTCAACTGACTCAGCCTCAGGGTTTAAACGCTGCACTATTTTTACAGTTTTTTGTAAAAGCTTAGTACAGGATCTTTGATAATGTCCTTTCTCTCCACATTGGTAACAGATCACCTCTCCCCTTCTATATTGAGACGGACTGTCCCCTTTTCTATATTGAGGCGGACTGTCCCACCTTGCAGGGTTGGTGTTAGCACGCCCAAACTTCTCTGAACATTCCCAACCTTTGGGTTTCTTCATTGGAGCAGCCCACATAGACTTGCCTCCCTCTATCTCATCCATTCTATAGTCTTTAACTTTTTATCTCTTAAAATCCATCTGTATTGAGATGGAACTTGGCTATAGAACTGCTCTAAGCCGATGAGATTTTTCAGGTCCTCTACTGTAGTAGCTTTGCTCCCTTCAATCCACCTGTTAAGGGCTCTGTCTAACCGACACCCTAGTTGTGAATATGTTTCCCCAGGCTTCCTTTTTATTTCTCTAAATGTTTTTCTGCTCTGTTCAGCAGTATAGCCATATCTGACTCTGACTCTCTCTTTGAATAGCTGGTCATTGGAGGTCTCTTCATCTCTTAGTTCAGCTAAATGGCCCCCTCCTCACTCCATCATGTGACTCAGCAGTGTTCTATGTTTACTTTCTCCTGGTCCCAGATCTTTAAGTCCTTCACACCTGCCTTTCATTGTTTGTCAAGAATCAGATCACAGTTTGACTACAACTGCCCACATCATTACTTAACCAGTTACAAGTTGAAGCCAGTCCACAGAGACAGATTGCCCAAATGACACTGTTCTTTATTATGGTTTTAATCCCTGGCATTCTATTGTTGCTAACACTGATACTGTTTTGTTTGAAATTTCTCTTTGATTCTCTCTACTGCTCCCTGTTGACTACATAATGACTAACATTTGTTGCACGTTGCAGAAGTGACAGGCATCCAGTCTTCTGTATGTATTTTAAATGCCATCTGTGTAAATGCTCTCTGCAGATGTTCAGATCTTCTCGTGCACAATGACCTTCCCACTACCAGCATCATCATGTGTTTTGTGGATGAAGTGTGGTCCACTCTCCTGCGTTCCGTTCACAGCGTCCTCAACCGATCCCCTCCTCAGTTTATTAAAGAAATTATTTTGGTGGACGACTTCAGCACAAAAGGTAGACAGCTCTACATGTGGTTAGTGTGACTTTTTGACCAATTCATTTGCCTTGAACTTTCCTAAAAATTTCTAGCTGCTTTTGTTTCATTGCTTTTCTATGTAGCCTTTTTTTTTTTTTTTTTACAGAGATAGAGTTTACCTCTGCATAGGAAACAGTAGATGTACTCTTAACACCCGACTATATTGAAAGAGTATATTTTGACACAAGGATACAGATCAGAGAATGCTGTGCTCCGTCCTGGTTTCATCAGATGGACTTTCCTGTAGAGAGAAGAAATATATGCAACCAGGGCTCTTTTTGTAGCAGGAACTCCTTTGCATATCAGGCGACACACCGCTAATGTAGCCAATCCTCCAAGACCTTACAGTAGCCCCAGTAAGAAGAGCTCTGTAAGCTCTTGGAGGATTGGCTACATTAGGGGTGTGTCGCCTAATATGCAAAGGGGTTCCTGCTACAAAAAGAGCCCTGTATGCAACTACATTTCACTATGGGCTAGAAGTTTTCCAGTCAAATTCACAGAAGCTACCACTCACAGTGGAGTTTACAGAACTGATAAAATGGGGGAAATCCATGAACAGATTTACTGGAAACTTGAATTTTATTTAGAAGCAGCCATGATGGGGGTGGTGTCCCAAATTGTTTCAAAGCCACAGTGATGGTGGACGCACAATTTCTTGTTGCCCCGAGTAGCAGGTACTGTACACTACCTGTTGCAATCCAGGTTTACCCTAATTGATGCTAGCAGTGCCACAGAGGCTCACCTTGGATGTGGGTACACACTTTGGGTCTGGAAAGGGCATCAGTCTGTCTCTGTCTTAACCACCCAGAGGCAACCTCCAGCAATCTAGTTATGCCCTTGTATAAGCCCATAATTTAGAAAGGTATCAATCTGTTTAACCCTGACCCGGATGGACCAGGCTAGTCAAGTCTCATCTGATCTTGGAAACGAAGCAAGGTTGGCCCTGGTTTGTATTTGGACAATAACCCACCAAGGAAGGTCAGAGTTGCTATGCAGAGGCAGGTTTGTTTGTCTCTTGCCTTGAAAACCTCACAGTGTCACCATAAGTTAACTGCAACTTGACAGCACTTTCCACAAAGTCCATTTAGGATTGCACAGTAAGAGTTTGAGAAGTAAATCCTGAGAGTCCCTTTATCTGTTTCTCTTTTGTGTCGATCTAGCTTACCTCAAGGATCAGTTAGACCAATACATGTCGAAGTTTCCCAAAGTTCGTGTCCTTCATCTCAAAGAAAGGCATGGTTTAATACGAGCAAGGCTGGCTGGAGCAGAGATTGCTAAAGGTACATAGCGTTGTCTTTTGTTTTCAGATGGTGGTTGGATATTTATTTGCACTTCACTATTATATAAGATACAGGGACGTTGGAAACAATCCAGTAAAAAAAATATTCATCAACTAATGTTTTGTTGAAATAAATGGAATTAACCATATTTAAGTTCTATTAAGTTCAGTGGGATGTAGGTACACTTAATGTTCACAGGACTGTATATAATTTCTACACCATTTAAAAACAGACCAATTTAGAAATAAAACGAAGGGGAAAGAGTTTCCCCTTCAGATATACAGACTGAACTGTGTGTTTAAGGCTGCACCAAATGTTCTATTGTTTTGCGCAATTAGTGAAGGAGAGGGAGGGATGGAATTTTTTCCAGAAAAGTCTTTTTTTAATGAAAATATCCACCCATTTTTATTTCAGTGGTATTATTTCACCCACTGCAGCAGAACCTTTTCTTCTGTTTACTGCTCCCTTTTATCTTCTTCAATTAGTCACAGGGGTTTGATGTCATAAAGCTAGGATAGCCAATCAGATTTGGCTATGCAGTGACATCATGGGGAGAGACTGAGTCAGTAGAAAGTGAGGGCACTTCCTCGATCAGTCACATAGGTGATACTGGCTAATGAGGAATGATACAGTGGATGGATGATATTATTTCACAGTCTGAACTGTCTCTCCAAAGATTATGGCTTGGCTTCTTGGCTCCACTCTAGTGTTTTGGTGAGCACAAGGACTTTGTGCCACTAAAACACGATTTCCCACTTCCCCCACGTGCACCCCCCCCCCATGTTGTTACTGGGGAGGGGGGACTACCAGGTCCTCTTTAAACAGAAATAGTTCATAAAACACAAAGGAAATTGATTTTATTGGGCATATTGGGCTGTTGCAGGAAGGAATAGAGGGAAAATTGCATTCCATAAATGCTAATGTAGATTGGGTTGTGGTTAGATCCAGCCATCTGTTAGCAGAAAGTGCTGATGGTCACAGATGTTCTCCATTTTGCCCCCCTCCTGGTAGTTCCTTCGACCGCCAGGAATGTTGATTCCTGGGGTCATGTTTGGCATAATAGCCATGTGAACAGGGAGGCTGCAGTAAGGAAGAGGAAGGGAGTAAAATCACCCTTTTCTGCCTTTTCCATCAGCAGACCTGAACCCACACCATATAAAAGCATAGTCAAATACAAAAAGGTTTGTTTTCAGTGCTCTAAAAAATTAGTTGGAGAGCATGTATAAATATGATTAGTATTCAGTCTGAGCTTGTCAAAGCGTGGAAGCTAAGCAGGGTTGGCCATGATTAGTACTTAGATGGGAGACCACCAAGGAAGTCCAGGGTTGCTGTGCAGAAAAAGGCAATGATAAACCATCTCTGCTCATCTCTTGCCCTGAAAACCCCATGAAGTTGTTATTAGTTGGCTGCAACTTGATGGCATTTAATGTATTACTCAATTGCAGGCCTGTAGCCAGGAATTTTTTGAGTCAGGGGGCATTTAAATTTCTTAGGGGGCACTGGCTAATCAATTTAATCCAGGGAAGAAGGACGTGATGCCCTTGGCTGGATGGGAAGTCAGGGGGCCTTGCCAGCAAGTCAGGGGGCCTAGCCCCGAGATGCCCCACTGTCGCTACGGGCCTGCTCAGTTGTTCAAATTATAAGGATATTTGTTCTTTATATATCACTTCAATTTTATCCAAGCTTCCAGGCAGATCTGTCAAATTCTATACATCTATTCTCACAGATTGCTCTAATGAAACCACCCTTAGGTGACCAAATTCTACACCTCAGCTTGGTCAATACGAAAGCAGACACTCCAGTCTTTTTATTAAGTAGTGTGTGTTACTGAAATCAGTGATTAATGAGGTTATGATTTTTTTAATGTTTTTATCCATGTTTAGCTTGTGCTTTGAGATCAGTGCCAACTGATCTTTGATCATAATAAATGAATAAAACTTAGCAACTTCTAGTACAAAATAATTTTTCAGTTCTTACCCAAATGTGTTACAAAACAATCCATTGATTTAGTAAGGCTGGGAAAGAATGATTTGAGCAAAAATCACTGGAGGATTCATGGTGAAGAATATATTATATCGATCTTCACCACCATATCACACCAGTAGAATTCTTCTAATACTATCATTCTCTTTCAGTTGCCTCCCTCACAAGAGGCCATCCAGGAAAGACTCTCAGAACAGTTTCTGTTGCCCTATTATAACAGAAATAATTCATTGGTGTTTTCTTCTTCAGGTGATGTACTGACATTCTTAGATTCACATGTAGAATGTAACGTAGGGTGGCTGGAGCCACTACTGGACAGAATCTATTTAAACAGAAAGAAAGTTGCCTGTCCTGTTATTGAAGTCATCAGTGACAAAGACATGAGGTAATGTTTGTCCCAATCCAGCCATTGCAATTAATGCACAGGAAAGGGGTCCAGCATATAGAACACCATTGCAAGTTAAATCCTATGTTGGCATCAGTCCTGACACTGCTGATAACTTTTTGAGTGGGATGTGTCTACGTCTGCTGACTGGCAGTGCTTTAGAGAGGCAACCTGCGGTCCTGGGGAAAGCATAGTTTTAGGACCCAACACTGGTCCCCCCCACCCACTGCTGTCAGTAGATAACACAGTGAATTTAAGCAGTGGAAATATTAATATAATAAACGTGTGATATACTTTAGTATGTAGGATTTAACAATAATAAATCCATTAATCACCATGAATAGAAATTCTCTTGAGAAGGAAATAGACTTCTTGTTTGGCTCTGTAAGCTACTGCCTGGAAAAACAAAGGTTGGATGGCTACAATCTTGTTTGTCCACTAACTTTTGGCAATACGAATCAATGCTATGGGGATCTTGAGTGGGGGGGGGGCTGGGGCAGTTTGCCCCCTTTGCTCTCCCTTCCTCTGTGTACTGTTGCCAGTCAGCCCCTCCCTTCCCCCCCAATAAATCACACAATTTATAGTTAGCCTTTGCTGGTGGGAACTATCTTTCTGAAATTAACGCCTGTCATAATTTTCTTTCTTCAGCTATATGACTGTGGATAGTTTTCAACGTGGCATTTTTACATGGCCAATGAATTTTGGGTGGAAGCCAATTCCTCCAGATGTCATTCGGAAAAATAAGATTAAGGACACTGATATAATTCGGTAAGTATATGAAGTTAAGCTTGTGTTGATGAAGTTGATCCTACAACATTAAGCCCTTAGGATTTTATGTCCTGATTGATTTAAAATATTTCTGTTCCATACTTTTCATGAGAGATGCCCAAGGCAGATAGGATGGGAGAAGGCCATGCAATTCTTCCAGTTTTCATGACAAAGGTAGTACGCACAGATACTTTCCTGATAAGTTCAAGAGGCCAGTCCACTCCTTAGCAAATTACTACAATAGCACAATATCCAACACGTGTTTTGTCCTATTCATAATATTGGTGTGTTGGAAAACTAGGGCCCCGGTCATATGGGCCAGAAAATGCGGGGGGGGGGAGTGTGGCAGTTCGCCCTGGAGCAAAATAAGGCGCGGTAGCCCGATCACATGGGCCACCGGGTTGCCACGCTCCAGCTCCAAGTGCCGATCACACCACGCTGCTGCAGTGCAGCAAAAAAGCGGCGCAGCAGACCACTCAAGCCGCGCTGTTGCGAAGTGCACATGTGCCATTGGGGGGGGGCGAGCCGCTGCCGGTGTCTTGCATATGCGCATGCCTCATTCAGCGTTGGTGCGAATCCCATGGAAATTTACAACATCTGGAAAACCCCAGGACATGGGCTGGCATCGGAAGCCGCGGGATACTGGTGCTCCCGCGATCAGACGCTGGCCTTTGCCCCAGGGCTTCCGGAAACTAGTACTTGAACCCTAGTAGTTTTTTACTCCGCGTTTTCGGAGGGAAGCTGCGGGTTGGCTATGGGAGCGCTACACCTCCCAGATGTGCTCGTATGATCGTGCACGGAAAGTCCGCGGGGCTCCCGTGCCTTCAGCGGGGCAAATGCTCCGTGTGAATGGGGTCTAGGTCTTTCTTGGGTACAGACTAGCATCACAGAAACCACAGCAGACACAGCTGTTAGATTCCTAAAACAATAACAGATGTTTCTTGCAAAGTACACATAGCACAGATGGGGAACAGTCATCAGTTTATAAGATTTGAAGAACTATTACGTCTGCACCAAATTTAAGGCTAAATTGGGGGGAAGCAGTTGCACCCATACTGTACATGTGAGATGTTTCGGGCTGGCTAGCCTCACCACATTCCAGATTTCCTCAATATTTTTAAAAAACCTTTATATAAAGAAAAAAATAGCAGCAGAGGTGGCGGCTGAGCAGTGCTAAGATCCAGTATGATCCATGCAAACTTCCATCCAAGCACAAGGGAACATGGACCATTGTTCCATTCCAGATATTTTGGACAGGAGCAGTGTTCCCTCTAAACTGAGTTAGTGTGAGCTAGCTCACAGTTTTTTAGCCTGCAGCTCACACATTTTTGTCTCAGCTCAGGAAGGATGGCTCCACAGCAAACTAATATATGCAGTAGCCAAATCGCTCGTTCACAACTTTAATGCCAGTAGCTCACAAAGTAGAATTTTTGCTCACAAGACTCCATAGCTTAGAGGGAACATTGGACAGGAGACCTATAAAGGCCTCCTCCTTCCATACTGTCCATGCTTTTGTCATGGTTTATTTTATAAGCCACCTCGAGCAGGTTCTCTGGAGTGGCCACACAGAATTTTTCTGAACACGCAAAATAAATTAATGATTACAAGCAGTACGTTTTCCCCTCATGTACAATGCACATACCTGCTTTCTGGTTCATTTGTTAGGTGTCCTGTAATGGCAGGCGGGTTATTTTCCATTGATAAGAAATATTTCTTTGAACTTGGAACATATGATCCTGGCCTTGATGTTTGGGGAGGGGAAAACATGGAGATTTCATTCAAGGTATGTTATATTCCTAAACAGTGCTTTCATTTAATTTTATAAAAAAAAATCTGTAGTTTTGCAAAGCATATGAGTATTAAATTAATTTTCACAAACCACTGCAGAGATACTGAGGTTTGCATATGTAGTGGCTTCCCATTTTGTTTAACCAAGATGTGTAGAATTCAAACAACAAATAAAGACCCAAAAGTTGTTATGTAAGAGGCATCACTTAACAGCCTAGTCCTAGGTATATTTATTTGTTAATTTGCCCTCCAGTGTTCGTTGTAGCTTAACCTGTCATATTGAGAAAGCCAGTGTGGTGAATGGTGAGAGTATCACATGGGGATTAAGTACTTAAGTCCCCCTTCAGCCTCAAGCTCGCTGGATGACCCCAGGCCCCTCCCTCCCTGTCAGCCTAACCTACCTTACAGGGGTTTGGTGTGAGGGTAAAATAGAGGAGGAGGGAATCATGTACACTGCTCTGAGATTCTTTAAAAGTAGTGATAAATATAATAGAGTGTATACATATATGCAGAGGATTGCATACAAATATTGGTCCTTTAGCCTACCTGCAGTAGCTGATGAAAATTTTTCATATTCATCCCCTGCTGTTCTGGATGCATCCCAAGTCATATTGTATGACAAAAGACATTTGCCAGTGTTATGTCAGTGCCACTGTGCCTTTTTTAACAGGTCTGGATGTGTGGAGGTGAAATCGAAATCATCCCATGTTCCAGAGTAGGCCATATCTTCAGGAACGATAACCCCTACTCCTTCCCCAAGGACCGCATTGCCACCGTAGAGCGGAATTTAGCTCGTGTTGCTGAGGTTTGGATGGACGAATACAAAGACCTCTTCTATGGACACGGGTACCACCTCATTCTGAAAAACCTGGATGTTGGAAACTTGACTCAGCAGACAGAACTGAGGAAGCGGCTTCAGTGCAAAAGCTTCAAGTGGTACCTGGAAAACGTCTACCCTGACATAGAGGCACCCCTTGTTAAAGCCAGTGGCCTGGTATGTTCAGATTTCCAGCTTCAGTATACTGTTCATGTTTGTGCCAATGAGGTTGCCTGGAGATTTGGGAGCAGACCAGGTGGAGGCTGGAGATTGGGGAGGGGAGGGAGCTCAGTAGGACTGTGATGCTGCGGAGTCTGTCCTCTGAAGCTGCCACTTTCTCCAGGGGAACAGATCTAAGCAGTATGGATACCGGTTGCAATTCCAGGAGAACAACAGGCCCTACCTGGAGGCAGCAACCCTAGTGCCAACCCATCTAAAACTCACTTGTTTTCCTACCTTGTAGTACATACCTAGTGTTGAATCTTCAGGGGAAAAGAAAGAAAAGAAAAACAATTTGCATTACTTTTTACTGCGGGTTTTAGAGGGTCACCTCCTTTTAGTAATCCACAATTAAAGCTCTGTGGTCCAGCACTGGTGATAATGGGCCAGTATAGGATAGAGCACAAAAAATAGTTCACTAAGGCCGTTTCCACATGGGGATTTTTCCCTGCATGGAAAGCACAAAGACCCTGGATTAAAGGGAACATCCGCATGCCATCGGCTTCTTTCTGTTTGTGTCTGGCTTAAAGCAGGAACCACGTTGGTGGCTGAGAATGGAGCATCTGTCTGGACACTTTCACCTGTAGCAACTCTAGCAACAGGACAGAGCTGAACTAAGCTCCGCTTTCAAAATGGCTGTCCTATTCCCCCTCACCTTTAGCCCTTGAGCTGGGCTACACTGTGGCATCACAGTTTGGCATGGTAGAGAATGGGAAAGTGAGGGGGAAAGGGGGGTTCTGGATCATGAAGCATCCCAGCGAAGTCACCATAGTCTCTGCATTTTGGGGCAGGTGTCATGGAGGGGAGGAAAGAGGAGTGGGGGGCAGGGTAGCAGCAGCAGTGAGTGGTGCAAGAATGGTGGGGGTGGACACCATTCCTGCCTACTTCCTTCAGTGCTGGTTGCTGTCTTGTTGAGGGTGTTTTTGCACTCCTGTCTGGAAGCAGGCAGAGTTCGCCCTTGCCTTCTCCTGTGGAGTCCTGTTGAGGAGAGTAACAGGTGCAGAGTGGAGAAACAGTGAGAGTGAAGTAATTTGGGTCTTTGGGATGCTAGATGGCTGTTGACTGGATGACAGCTCTCCTTTATGCCTATTTTTGGCTTCTAGAAGCTAGAGGCAGGGAAAGAGGGGATAAGTTGGGCAAGAGGCAAAGAAAAACAGATTTTTGTGTGTTTCATTCTCATTTGGGGAGCAAAGGGAAAAATGTATTTGGGGAGAGAATTGATTGACCCTCCCAGGCCCCAAAGATGCCAGGCTTGCTACTACCAGGGCCAGGGCTTTCTCGATGGCTGCCCCATCCTGGTGGAATGAGCTCCCAGAGGAGATCAAGGCCCTGCGGGATCTTTTACAGTTCCACAGGGCCTACAAGATGGAGCTCTTCTGCCAGACTTTCAGGGAGTCGCCACCACTATAGAGCCCTGGCCCTTGATGTTGACACCTAGCCTGTGCCACAAGAAGATCAGGAGCAGAATGATGCTTAGATCTCTGAAAGTATAATGTGAGAGTCAGCCATCTTGAACAACTAAATAACCATCACCAGCACTTTATTCATTTATTAATTGATTAATGGAATTTACTAGTTATAAGGGGATTGTTTTAGAGGATTTTATGTCTTTTAATTGTATTTATGCTTTGACTGTTAGCCACCCTGAGCCTGCCTTGCGGGGAGGGGAGGGTATAAATGAGATTAATAAATAAATAAATAAATTGGGTGTGACTGTAAGGGGAAATCATGGAGTCTATATTGGATTTTTAAAATTATTATTTAGGAAGACTGTGGGGATACAGAACAGAAAAGGGAGAAGAAAAAAGAGTGATACAACTTAATTACGCTTGATGAGGACAATCATTTAGTACAAAATGTGTAAGACAGAAAATGTTTCCCCTTACATCCCCTTCGTTATTAGGGATTCCAGTCCCCATGCTCCTGCCTGCCACCAGCCAGCTGGCCAGCGGGGGAAGCCGTCCCCCTAAGCCCCACCCCCACCAGCACTCACCAACGGCCACCCCCCTCTCTACCCTCCTGCAAGATTTAAAGAGCCCTCCAGCTGATCGGCGGGAGCACATGGCCCACTGACCAGCTGGAGGGCCCTTTAAATCTTTCAGAAGGGGGGGGAAGTCCCTGCCCCCTCCAGAAATGCCCCCCAAAATCCTCCGCTGGGGACTAAGAAGGACCTGGCAACCCTATTCATTATAATTTTTAAGGCATTATCTATAAAATACGATAGTTCTTACATCTGTTGGAGTATGTTTATATTCAAAATTTGAAGTTTAAGTTTCAAACTTCATAACTTATCTGTTTTGACTACATCATTAGTTTCATCATTACTACATATTCAATATTACATATTTTCACCACTTCTATATATTAATTAGAACCTTTAACAGATAGGTAATATATAAAGGTGCAGAGGAAGGTCTATTATATATCTCATATCAGAAACCCATTTGTATTCAAGATATAACATTTAAAACAGATTTTAATTCTACTTCTTTTTCATTACCATATATTTTTATATAATATTTTGGCCTGCTTCTCATTCTAAATTTGTCTTCTACTAGCATAGTATACATCATACACACTCCGTCCCTCCTCAAATTTCATAATAGATCTGTTTCTCAAATAGGTTTTTAATTTTGCCATTACTTCATATTCAGCAAGTTTATTTTCCCATTCTTCTAAATGCAGACAGATATCTAGCTTCCATTTTGCTGCATAATTGGTAATTTGTTATGCTTCCACTGGGAATTTAAACTGGGAATCTTGGCTTCCACTGTGAATTTAAACTTTAATATGTTCTGCATTTCTCAGTGTATTTCTTTCCAATATCTTTTTGCTTTTTTACAAGTCCACCCATATCAAAAAAGGTTCCACCTACATCTTGACATTTCCAGCATTTTCCCTTGTAGTTTTTATCTGCTTTCTCAATGTCCTTTGGAGTTACATACCATCTAAAAACATTTAGTAACAATTTTCTCTTAATGTCTGGCTGACTGTAAATCTGATATTTTTTGCCTGTAGTCATTCCCATTGTTGCATAGATATCTATTCTTTAAAGTTTTGCATCTGCTTAATCACATATTTTTTTCACTTGTTCATCTTCTGTTTCTAACTGGAGGAAAATCTTATATATTCATCATACTAAATGCTCATTTTATTTTATAATCAGCTGTTCAAATTCAGTCACATCACTTAGAGCTCCCCCTTCAGTGCTCATGATCTCCTTTAGTCTTGAGACTGATTGATAATATAGCAGCCATTGAATGTTTCCACCTTTATCTTTTATATCTTACCAGGACTTGATTTTCCTGAGTATTTATCATCATGCCATATGTTAAAAAAAATTATTTCTTGTGTTCTTATCATGATAAGCTTCCTTTAGGGACATAAGCAGAGAGTTTGAGGGGCTCAATAAATTCTGATGTCCATCTCTGATTATGTGACTTCTTTCTTGTGTTATGATCTTTTTAGCTGATTTCTTAATTCATAAATAATTGTTTAAACCTTCATCAAGATTTGCTGATTGTAATTTTACTGTTCTTTGTTCTGGGTTTTTAATCCAAACCACAATCCAGACCAGACCTGCTGCTTGGTAATATAATTTTATATCTGGGACTGCTAATCCTCCTCTCTTTTTCTCATCTTGTAATATTTTGAATCTTATTTTTTTGCCATTCCATATAAATAGTTTTATCTGTCTTTGCCACTCTTTCAATATTCTTTCTTCTATGTATAAGGGTAGCATTTGGAACAGAAAGTTTAGTTTTACCAGCAGAGTCTGTATGGGATTTGAATATTTTGGGGTAAATTATTTGAAGATGCATAGATTCAGGGAGAATCTTGGGGAACATTAATTTTTTTTTTTTTTTTTGTAAAACTCTCTTAAAAAAGAGAGAATTTTATTCTTTTTATAAGAAACGGGAAGGGTAGACAGATGGAGAAAGAGAAAGATGGAGTGAAATTTTTCCTGTTAGTGAGGGTTAGTTTAGGTTAATAACCAATACCAATTTTGGCATCTATCATGGTTAGAAGATCTTCTTTTAACTATTGCAAAGTCCAAAATCACTCTGTTAATGCAGTTAGTAAAGTCCATTGGGGTTAGTAATTAAACAGCTCCTTCCAGATGTTACACGAACAGTCCTCAAAGTATCTTCTTTTTAAATCTCTTCCAGTTACGGATTGAGTCCATTTTAACTTTGAAGTCTTCCGTTCCATCACCACTTTCCCCTGGGCTGCTGTCTTCTTCGCTTGTCCCAGTTTTGAATACTGCATCTTCCTCCCTGCTGGCGTGTCTCTTCAGAAGTTTCTGTATTTTAAAGATGAAATCCTTCTTCTTTCTTTTCTCTTTTTCCTTAAACTTCTGGCCTTCAAGCTTCCTGGGCTCCATAAACTCTTCGGATGAAATTAGATCTCCAGTTTGTCGCTTGCTATGCTCAACATCCCCTTCTACTGGCAGAGTATTCTCTTTTATAAAAGCGGAATAGGCTTTGGGAGCCTCATCCACCTCTTCTTTTAATTTTATCGCTTCACTGCCAGTTAGGGGTGCCAAGACATTTGTCAAGGTAAATCCGAGATCTTCTTTCTCTTCTTCTTTAACGCCCTGGAAACCTAGAATCAGATTCGATTTCTGTTCGATCTCCATCATCTTTCTAGTTGTTTCCGATATCTGTTTCTGTCGACTGATGAGAACACAATCCATTTTAGACAGAGTTTCGTTGATTTTCTGCAATTGTTCCAGCAGGGGGCACAGCATCTCCTTTTCCTGTTGATTGACAGCAAGCTCTTGGGGGGGGCTGTCTGGACCGGAAGTCCCTCCTCTTCTCTTCCGGTGTCTGCAGGACTTTTTCCAGTATCGACATTTTGTTTTTTGATTACTTTTAAAAAGTTCGTGCCGCATCCCCAGGAAGCTAAGATGATCACAATCTTCCATGCAACCCCAACGGTACTTTCACCAACACTTTTTTTTTCTCTCAGCCCCCCTTCGCGCTCCCTTTGTAGATCTTGCTTCTCAAAGGGGGTGGGAACTCCTCCCTCCTCCCAACGCTTATACGCATGCAGGGGGGCTCCGATTTACGCTTCAAAATAGATCTTCAACTCACGATTCGATTCTACTTCTTCTTTTTATTTTAAACCATAGCGCTGTCTTCACTCCTGGAAATCGGTGGCGCCGCTAAGTCCCATTACGGGCACGCCGCAGCGGGGCCGATTGGGGCGGGGAGAAAGCCTCAATTTCCCGGCTGTCTGCCGGCAAAGAGGCTACTCCCCAAGCGCCCCCGGTTCGGAGCCTTTGCCTAAGGCTCACTAGGGTCTTTCGCACATGCGAAGACCCCCCCTAACTGCGCGTGGGCTAACCGCCTCCGGGAGCGTCCCGAGAAGCAGCCGCCATTCGCGACGCCAAAACCGAAACCTTGGGGAACATTAATTTTGAGTGGATCCTAGTGGTATTTAAGTAGGGGTAAAATAACTGTTGGGCCATGGTGGCTCAGAGGTTAAGACACTGAGCTGCAGACCAGAAGGTCAGTAGCTTGGCAGCTTGAGACCCTCATGCTGCATGACGGAGTGAGCTCCTGTCTCTGGCCCCAGCTCCTGCCAACCTAGCAGTTCGAAAGCAAGAAATTGCAAGTAGATAAATAAGTACCACTTCAGTGGGAAGGTAACAGCACTCCATGTGCCTCAGCATTTAGTCATGCCAGCCACATGATCATGGAAAAGTCTTCAGACAGCGCTGGCTCTTCATCTTGGAAATGGAGATGAGCACCGCCGCCTAGAGTCGGATTTGACTGGCTTTCAAGCAAGGGAAACCTTTACCTTTACTTTTAAATTAACTGAAGGCTGATAGGTGCGGAGTATGATATTTGCAGCTCAGATCCGACTTATTCATTCATTCATTTATTTGATTTATACCCTGCCCTCCCCACTGAAGCAGACTTTTGATCTTGTGCTCTGTTTGTAGCCATGGGCACATCACAGGGTCTCTAAGTATTGATAACTAGCCTTCTGTAAAACATACTGTGTTGTAGCAGGAGTCAGAGGACTGGCTTGGTGCTCAGACCCTGTCTTGGATCAGTTTGTCACCTTTGGAAAGCCCAGACCTGTCTTCAGCCAAATGTCTCTGAGAAGCTGACAACCAAGGCATGAGGGTGACAATATTTTCCTGAGGGGCTTGTCCACAGCATCTGGTTTTCTGAAGTATACTGACCATGAAAGTTCTCTTTAGCTGTTACGGCCGACAGCAAGGCAGGGATGGAATTTAAGAGAGCTTTGTGAGGGTAGAATCAATGGAGTGCATGACGGGAATAGGTTAGCATAGACAGGGAGACTAGTTGCATTCCCCAGTTTTTGGAGGTGCTGATGAGCTAACTGGATCTCCATCTTTTAAAAAAATTATAGCCACTAGTAGTGTAATTGTAAGACAAGTTACACTGTTCTAAATCTACTGACATTAGTAGGCTTAGGAAGATGTAACTTTGTTTAGGATTCCACTGTAAATTAAGTCTGTTGGCCCCTCTGCAGTTTTGATCCCATTGAAACAGATGTTGAACATACATTGCCATCAGACCTGCATCCTTTGTTAGCATTTCTCTCGTCTTTCGCAAGCTTTCCTGATCTAGTTCAGTTGTCTCAGCGCAAAAGTGTCTGCATTCGAAAGAAATGGGTAGTAGCCCACTCCATTAACAAAGAGTATATGCTATCAGTCATGATAAGTAAATGGAACCTCCATGAGCAGAGGCAGCATACCTCTTCTTGTCACATGCTGGGATTTATAGTAGCAGACCTCAAAAATGCCTTTGTGGCTCTCATTCTCCCTGGTCTGAATGGCTGTGATATCATTCCATACCATGACCTCTTTAACCATGTGTAGCAAGAAAAATTATTCACATAGCAGAATAGACACATTTGTAGATGCCAAAAGGTCTTTCAGGCATTTATCCCAAGTGCCAAAGTATACCGTTTAAAATATTTCTCTGTACATTTCTGGTTCTTTAATAACTTACTCAGTGCATCGGAACAAAGTTCGAGTCCAGTAGCCTCTTTAAGACCAACCAAGTTTTATATAAGGTATAAGCTTTCGTGTGCATGCACACTTCTTCAGATACACTGAACTGGAGCTTCCCAGTCCATATGTATAGGTAGAAGGTGCCACTTGACTCAAATGTTGTTCTGCTGCTTCAGTCCCACACAGCTACCCACCTGAACCTTATCCAAAGCATAATTTCTTCTAGAAGTGCTCACTTCCAACTTGCAACCACTAGAGAGCGCTAGGTATCCATTTTTTCTTCCTCTAGGAAGAAAATTAGGATTGTTCGTGTCATTTTCCAGAAACCAAACTAACTTCCACAGAAGAGTGGGTATCCTAGCAAAGTTTTAAAATCAACTCTCTAGTTCCAGTGGCTCAGTAGCAGAGTTTCTGCTTGGCCTGCAGAAGATCCCAGGTATAGTCCCCAGCAGTTCCGGTTAAAAGGATCAGGTAATAGGTGATGTGGCAGACTGCAACCTGAGACCCTGGAGTGCCACTGCCAATCTGAGTAGACAATCCTGATATTGATAGACCAGTTGTCTGACTCAGTGTAAAGCAGCTTCATGTGTCCAGTGCTAACAATGATGATGGTATCAAAATTCATAATGGGCTACTTCATCAGGCAAACTAAGAAGTCACCCCTCCCAGCAGCCCATGACAGACAGGTACAAAGCCACCTTGATTTACCAGAAACAGCCCCTAAACTTTGTTGCTGGTCCCCAGTAAATTGTTGTCATTTTGTCCCTTTTTTGTCATATAGGGATGCCTTGCATTTTGAGCAGACATTTTTCATAATTCAGCTCTTTCTCCAAGGCCTCTACAAGTTAAATCGTTGTATGGGGGTGGACGACCTCTAACATACATGCATATAAATTCACTCTGTTGGGCAGTGGACTCCAAGATGGGATGCATTTTGAGTCCAGTATCAGGTGCATCACCTGTTAAGTCTCAGCTGGGGACCTGCGATGCCCCACCAGCTAGTAGATCAAAGGAATAGGGTCAGACTGGTGTTTTTCTTGCTTTCTATCTTTTTTTTCCAGGCAGTGGGAACTTAGACTTCTGTTTCTGTAGTTTTGGAAGGAAGGACTCCAGGATCTCCATGACAGGGTCTTTTGGGACCAGTTGGTCTGGTATCAAGGTGCCCTTCAATTTCAGAGATGAGTTGGACATTCCCTTTGACACTGATAGGACCTGTTCCAAAGGAGACAGGGTTGTCACCTCCGGGTTGGGGAAATTCCTAGAGATTTGGAGATAGAAACTTGGGAGGGGAGGGGAGGGACTTCAACAGGGTATAATCCCATTTTCTCCAAGGGTAGCATGGAGATCCCTTGTAATTCTGGGAGATATCCAGCTACCACTTGAAGGTTGACAGCCCTAGAATGAGAAGTTGAGGCTGAGATTGTTTGTTTCTCTGGGATTGTCTGGTGAATTTCAGACCATGCTTGCAGGTTTCAGTATCATGAGTTTCCCCAAAACCACAGAAGAGAGTGATGATGGCTACGGGTATAGGATAATTCTCCACCACACTCAAGGCAGTTCTTGAATGACGTGATGTTTGCCATAAGTGGTCAGTGCAGAAAGGCCAAGGAAGCCTCAGAGAGGACTCCCTGGTGGCTAGAAGTCTTTCATATATAGGACAGATCAAGAAACATGGGAATGGATTAAGAAGATGCTTTTTATAGTAGAAATGGACAAAATGACAAGAAAGCTTAATAATGAAGAAGACGAAGCGTTTTATGAACAATGGAAAGATTTCAAAGACTATCTTGAGAAAAACTGGGACGTTAAAAACAAATGGATTTGCTTCGATAGTTATTAAGGAGAAAACAAGAAAAAGAATGATAAGATTGTTAAAATGTTACCTAATTTGACAATGAAAGTGAGACATTTTGTTAATGGTAATTAGATAATAGAGTTTATAAGGGGGTAAGAGCATTGCGGGAAGCCTTGTACTGGGGAGGGTGGGGAGGAAAGAAAAAGGTATGCGATATCTATAAGATGTAATTTTAAATATGTGAAACATACTCTATAATAAATGGTTTAAAAAAAAAAAGAAATTCAATTCTGTAGTTCTGAGATAGACCCTCATGTTGTCACTGCTGCAGTGAACAAAAAGTAACTGAGCATTTGGGACAGAGGATGCTTGTGCCTAAATTGTAGCTCTAGAAAGTTATTGAATCTAGTGCTCTGCACAGGCACTGTGGCTCTTCAGATTTCATTAGAGGTGTTAGAAGCCATGGTAACTGAACAGTGGTGATTGGGACACTGCTCCATATATGTGCCAGGCAGAAGCAGGAATCATGAGAAATATAATTCCCACCTGCAAGTTAGATGGATAATGAGGAGTCATGGGAGCTACAGGAATATTTAAATAGTACCGTATGCTAAATATGCTGTAGGGTTTGGTGAGGGCTTAATGGAAGCTCCATCATGAGGCCTCTAGTCCCTGTTGCTTTCTAAAGTCTGTCACTGGGCAGGCACTGGAGTGCCGACTTCAGGATGGTTCGGGGGGGGGGAGTTATAAACAGTAGTATTGGCCCATGTAGAATCCAGGACAATCCCCTCCCTCCAGTCCATGCAGTTCTTTTTATGAGGTATTACACAAAACATTATATCATACAACACACTGTGTGAGCTTTTGAGCTCACTAGAGCACTTCATCCGGCTAGATGTTACAGAATAAAAAGAACTTTAAAAAATAAAAATATTTTTTTTATTTTAAAAATCTAAAGTAATTTTTAAATTTAAAGGAGAATTTTAAAAAGGAGGATTTTGTCCCCTTTTTCATTTGTAACATTTGGCCCAATGAAGAGGTCTAGTGAGTTTGAAAGCTTGCCCATTTTTTGAGATTATGCGGTACTACTATATTAAGCCTTTATTCAACCAATTGTCCCCCCGTACTCCAGAAACCCTGGCTCTTTTGCTCAGAGATAAGGATCCTAAGGTCACTCTAGCAACTGCAAAATTTGTCTTAGTCCTTTTAGCCCTTGCATTTAAAAAATAAGAAATGTGTTTTCTCCTGAATCGATGAGCTTCTAAGCATACTAAAGGAAAACTTGCACAATGTTTCATGTCATTTTGGTTGACCCTAATAAAAGGCTTTACATGGATTTTGTTTTCTGTTCAGAATTTCCCCCCCAAGATTGGTTCGTCTGAGCTCATTACAAACCGAGCTGGAACGAGCTCAATATCTTTAGTTGTTTTTTTTTTCATTTTTACAGTATGTCTTCTCCCTTTACTAACCACAGGCAGCTTAGAAACAGATTTTGAAACACAGTATATAAAATAAAATAAGCTACTGGTAACCATATCAACAACTACAGTGTAGCTGAAACAAGCAGTAAAAGGCAGTAAAAGCAAAAATCAGTTCCCACTAAACAGCTTTTCTACCTGGCACCTGAAGTTCAAGCATTATAAGTGCTGCTGCTGAGCGGGTCCCAGGAGTGAAGTACAGAGATGAAGAGTGTCCCAGCGAAGAAAGCATCTTGACTCGGGTGGGGCAGCAGCCTCACCCTTCGTAGGTGGAGGGCACACTGGGCAAGTGTTTGGGGAAAGTTCTGAACAACCAGGAAGTTCTTTATGGCGGTCATTTCAATGGATGACCTGTTGAAAATTATTGTGGCAGATAAGGAATATTCTTTCTGGAGTGTTCACTCTGACAAACTTTTTTTTACCTACATCATAAATATTTTAATTTTCCTTCCGAGATGGTAAAGAACCATGTTATCCCACTTTCCCCCCTCACAACAACCATCAGCTGGAGGGGAGAGGGGTTGCCGGATCACACAGTGAGTGTCATGGCTGACTAAAGAACTGAAACAGCCCATCCAAGGCCAGCACACTCACTGTTTCCTTTGAAGGCCTCCACATCACTCTATTTGTTCAGCGTCCACACAGTGGCCAAAGGTCCACATCAGGACTGCCTAGTGTATGTGGTTGCTTTCTGTGGCAGTGTCACAATTACAGAGAGACCACTGATAGTAGGCTGTCTATGTGTTCCAAGCTGTCATGTGTTATTCCTGGTTATTTTAATGACTGAAGCACAATAGCAGCAATGAGGTATTATCAAGGCCCCATAGGAGTTATGCTTATCATGCATTATTACTATTATTTATTTCTATCCTGTTTTTCTCCCTGATCAGGGACCCAAAGTGGCTTGAACACAAGGGAGTAGTTGTCAGTCCCCACCACAACATAAAGGAATAAACTGGGCCTCGGGTTGCCATCCCCCCCAATGGGGGCAGGGTTTTCCCTGCTTTCGTGGCCCCCAATCCACTGCAACTCGGCGGGTGGGGAGCCCCGCCCCCAAGCAGCACCATTGGCACTGATGCGCCTGGTGTGATGACATCACCTCCAGGTGACATCATCACAGCACGTGCACAAAGAAGACTCCAGGACAAAGAGAGGAGGCCCCCTGCCAGAACAAAGTAAGGACCTAGCAACCCTAACTGGGCCATCAGTTGTGCCACTCATAAGGAAGTAGTAACTTCCCACCAACAAAACCTGGAAGTGAGGCAAATATCACCCTTGTTCCTGAGAGGTTTCTGAATCTTCCTGTATGTACATTCATGCAACATTCTTCTGCAGCCTTGGGTTGGTGCCTGCATTTATCCCATTGCACCTGGCACAGAATGCGATGCTTAGAGAATGTTGCAGCCTCATTGACCAGCCTTTGATGATCACGTGAATTCCCACCCAGTTTCTGTAAATTCAAAGTGGATTGAATAGTTGGAGAACAGAGAGTAGACCAGTGGCATGGTCCACAGCCCTGGGATGAGCCATCACAAGAGAAAGGAGGAAAGAACAGAAATTCAAGAGTTGAGAGATACTTCAGAAGCCACTTAGAACACAACTGGGGAAATGCAGTATGTAATCACTCACGTGGCTTCTGAATCCATTAACAAACCAAGCTCTGGTGACAGCAGGAGGGCTTAGCCACTTATTTATATTTATTTTTCTGACCTTTATGTTAACAAATTAGAGCTCACATGATTAACTCAGAGGAGGTTTTTTTAAAAAAACAAAACGTTGAATTAGTCTTGGTTAGGCAAGATCATTTTAAGCTAGCAGATTGCAGTTCTGATGGGCTGGGCAATCAAATGGACTGCATAAGGTCAGCCATGGAGAATTGCTTTTTTAACCAGTCCCTGGCTCAGGTTAGTGAAATGGTGCAAATACGGATGGCTTTATCTCCTCCCCACACCCACACACAAACATAGAATAGATTTCTAGCATTTAGAAGCACTAAACAGAATGCTTGGAGTATCAAAGCAAAAAGGATTGATTTTAGGGCTATCAGCAGACTAAAGAAATGTTGGCTGATTAATCACAAACTTTCTAACCAATTCATTAATGGTAAATATATATTTTAAGTCCATGAAAAAACAGTTTAATAGGCAAATGCCAGCACATTGTTAGAGGGACAGGCCATCTTTCATATGTTCCTTTTTACTACCAGTCAAAATAATCACAAAAAATAAATAGGAGCGGCCAACTCATTGAAACTGACCTCAGTCAATTAATCAACCAAAGCTTTTATCTAGATAACTAGTAGCTAACGCTGCCCTAATCTGCAGAGTTCTGTGGATCAGGGACAGGTGGTTTTTCCGCAAAATTGGGGGAAACCCCGGATTTACAGAAAAATCTAAAAACTTGCCAGAAAAGGATTATTTTTTTTGTAAAATCCTCCCTCACGCAAATTCAGCTCAGTGCCTGTGTAGAAATGCCACCGTGGTTGCTGGGGGGGGGAGCAGGCAGGCAGCCAGAAGAGATGCTGCCACCACTGCTACTGCGGGGGGGGGACAGACTGGCATCTGGGAGCTCTGCCACCACTGCTGTGGGGGTGAGAGGAAGCAGGCAGACAGCTGGGAGAATGATGGGGGGCAGAAAGAGAGTGATAGGGTGGTGGGCTGAAAGAGAGAGAACATGACAGGCACGGGGGAGAGAGAGAGTAAGAAAAGGGGAGGCAGGGGGAAGAAAGGGTGAGAGACTGAGAGAAGTAGAGGGAGAGGGTATAAAGGAAAGGTGGGGGGAATGGGATAGCTGCTCCCACAAGTTTCTTGGAGGTCTGCACTTGTTGATTGATAAATCTAACAATGAAAGCTTGCAGTCTTGCTTAGTTTGAATGTTCTTTTGCAAACCAAAGAATGACTATCATGCCTCTATTTGATTGTATTTATGGGATCAGATGTATCACATTAGCCCTGTTCAATGTTATGATTTTGGCAATCCAACCATGAGTAAGGGGAGATTGTGCTACTTGTGATCCTCTTGTCACATGCAGTTCCCATTTTGTGTGACTAGAAAAAGATATATTTTCCAGCTTTGGAACGTGAAATTGGAAACCCAGACTTTTCAAGGGTGCAGTATAAGCATAGCTAAGCTGGAAAATATATGCATTGCTTTATGCACACAAAACGGTGACTGCACATACCAAGAGGATCACAGGCAGCGTATTACACAGGGCTGGGACATCAAAACTATAACCACAGAAGAGGGTTTTAGCAAATCCTCGATGTTACATGTGTATAATGGGTTTCAGTCCAGATTGCACTCTTAGATCAGATATTTTGGATGGCAATCGATCCTTCAATTAATATACCTTAGCTAATAAAAATGGTCAAATAGCAGGTAAGGCAGCCTGGTATAACCCGATCTCATCACATTTCAGGAGCTAAACAGGGTTGATATGTGGATGGGAAACCACCGAGGAAGGCTCTGCAGCAGAAGGCAATGGCAAATCATATCTTCTTTGCACTTGCCTTGAAAGCCGCTTGCTGGGGTCCCCAAAAGTCAGTTGCAACTTAATGGTATATGTATATAATGGTGGGAATATGCTTGGATGGAGTGGCTGTGGTGATTATTGCTGTATGCCCATATTCGTTCTTGGACCTTTGCCTCCAGCACTATTGAACATGGAGGTCTTTGCGCCTTTATTTTGTTTAAACTAGTTCTTAGTCATGAAAATAGATGGGATTAGAGTGAGGATTGGTGTAATAGGAGAAAGTACGTATTTCCTAGAGGGAAGAGACATTTGGGCATTCTTTCTCCCAGGGGAAAGATATAAACTCCAAATATACCCTTCCTGTCTCTTCAACTTTCTGGTGGTACCATTCCTGCCCATGATTGTGGTGGTGGTGGGAATTCAGGAAGCAGACGTGGACAGAAAGACTCTCAGAAAGACAGAAATGTAACTTGGCTTACTTGGCTCCGTGTGGACAAGATGGCCTTTAACTGGCTTATACTTACCAGTTATTAAGAAACACAACTTTATCAAAACATTTATCTGTTATGTTTTTCCCTCCTGGACATTTATGCCTGCTTCAAAGCTGCTTTTCTAAAAAATCTGTTTCAACTATTCCCCCCCCCCAGATTGTTAACATAGCCTTGGCGAAGTGCATCACGGTGCGTGAATCTAATCTGACCTTCCAAACGTGTGATGTTAATAACAAGGTAAGTCTGACTGGGGTTCTTTTTGCATTCTGCATACAAGAAGTCAAATATGGTTGCTTTAATGTCCATTTCAGAGACAGTAAAACAGGTTCATGATCCAGCATTACACAAGAAGGGCAGAAGGCATCGCAAGGTGTCAGTTTCTACTGAGGAGACACCTTTTATTCTTGTTGTTGTTGTTGTTCAGTCGCACAGTCGAGTCCGACTCTTTGCGACCCCATGGACCAGATCACGCCAGGCCCTTCTGTCCTCCGCTGTCTGCTGAAGTTTGCTCAATTTCATGTTCGTTGCATCGATGACACTGTCTAACCATCTCATCCTTTGCCGTCCCCTTCTTCTTTGACCTTCAATCTTTCCCAGCATCAGGGTCTTCTCCAGTGAATGCTCCCTTCTCATTTGGTGGCCAAAGTATTTGAGCTTCAGCTTCAGGATCTGGCATTCCAGGAAACAGTCAGGGTTGATTTCTTTTAGGATTGACTGATTTGATCTCCTTGCAGTCCAAGGGACTCTCAAGAGTCTTCTCCAGCACCATAGTTCAAAAGAATCTATTCTTCGGCGCTCGGCCTTCCTTATAGTCCAACTCTCGCAGCCATACATTACTACGGGGAATACCATTGCTTTGACCATGCGGACTTTTGTTGGCAGGGTGATGTCTCTGCTTTTTATCATGCTGTTTAGGTTTGCCATCGCTTTCCTCCCAAGGAGCAGGCGTCTTTTAATTTCATGGCTGCAGTCACCATCTGCAGTGATCTGGGATCCTAGGAACGTGAAGTCTGTCACTACTTCTACGACTTCTCCTTCTATTTGCCAAGGAGTGATGGGCCCAGATGCCATGATCTTAGTTTTTTTGATGTTGAGCTTCAAGCCCACTTTTGCGCTCTCCTCTTTCACCCTGAGCAAGAGGCTCTTTAGGTCCTCTTCACTTTCTGCCATCAGAGTGGTATCGTCTGCATATCTGAGGTTATTGATCTTTTCCCCAGCAATCTTAACTCCCGCTTGTGATTCATCCAGGCCAGCATTTCGCATGATGTACTCTGCATATAAATTAAATAAGCAAGGTGACAATATACATCCTTGTCGTACTCCTTTTCCTATGCTAAACCAATCAGTTGTTCCATATCCGGTTCTAACTGTTGCTTCTTGACCCTTATACAGGTTTCTCAGGAGACATGTCAGGTGGTCCGGTACTCCCATCTCTTTAAGAACCTGCCATAATTTATTGTGATCCACACAATCAAAGGCTTTAGCATAGTCAATGAAGCAGAAGTAGATGTTTTTCTGGTACTCTCTTGCTTTCTCCATAATCCAGCGAATGTTGGCAATTTGATCTCTAGTTCCTCTACCTCTTCGAAACCCAGCTTGTACTTCTGGCAGTTCTCTATCCACGTACTGTTGGAGCCTAGCTTGCAGGATTTTGAGCATGACCTTGCTAGCGTGTGAAATGAGTGCAATTGTGCGATAGTTTGAACATTCCTTGACATTGCCCTTCTTTGGGATTGGAATATACACTGACCTTTTCCAATCCTGTGGCCACTGTTGTGTTTTCCAAATTTGTTGGCAAATTGAGTGCAGCACTTTAACAGCATCTTCTTTTAAGACTTTGAATAACTCAGCTGGGATATCATCACCTCCACTAGCTTTGTTGTTAGTAATGCTTTCTAAGGCCCATTTAACTTCGCTTTCCAGGATGTCTGGCTCGAGGTCAGTGATTATACCATCGTGGTGGTCAAGGACATTGAGGTCCTTCTTGTATAGTTCTTCTGTGTATTCTTGCCATCTTTTCCTAATCTCTTCTGCTTCTGTTAGGTCCCTATCGTTTTTGTCCTTTATCATGGCCAGCTTTGCATGGAACGTTCCCTTGATTTCTCCAATTTTCTTGAAGAGATCTCTAGTCCTTCCCAATCTATTGTTTTCCTCTATTACTTTGCATTGTTCATTCAGGAAAGCTTCCTTATCTCTCCTTGCTGTTCTCTGGAAATCTGCATTCAGTTGGGCAAATCTTTCCTTTTCACCGTTGCCTTTAGCTTTCCTTCTTTCCTCTGCTATGTGTAAAGCCTCATCAGACAGCCACTTTGCTTTTTTGCATTTCTTTTTCTTTGGGATGGCGGTGATTGCTGCCTCCTTTACAATGTCACGGACCTCTGTCCATAGTTCTTCAGGCACTCTGTCTATCAAATCTAGTCCCTTAAACCTATTCTTCACCTCTACTGTATATTCATCAGGGATGCGATCTAGGTCAAATCTGAATGGCCTTGTGGTTTTCCCAACTTTCTTCAATTTAAGTCTGAATTTTGCAATGAGTAGCTCATGATCTTGAGCCACAGTCAGCTCCAGGTCTTGTTTTTACTGACTGGATAGAGCTTCTCCATCTTTGACTGCAAATTATATAGTCAATCTGATTTCGGTGTTGCCCATCTGGTGATGTCCATGTGTAGAGACGCCTCTTAGGTTGTTGGAAAAGGGTGTTCGCTATGACCAGCGTGTTCTCTTGACAAAACTCTGTTAGCCTTTGCCCTGCTTCATTTTGTTCTCCAAGGCCAAACTTGTCTGTTATTCCGGTTACCTTTTGATTTCCTACTTTAGCATTCCAGTCCCCTATGATGAGGAGGACATCATTTTTTGGTGTTAGTTCTATGAGCTGTTGTAGGTCTTCATAGAACTGGTCCACTTCAGCCTCTTCTGCAGCAGTGGTTGGGGCATAGACTTGGATTACTGTGATATTGAATGGTTTGCCTTGGATTCGGACCGAGATCATTCTGTCATTTTTGAGATTGTATCCCAATACTGCCTTTCTCACTCTCTTGTTGACTATAAAGGCCACACCATTTTTTCTACGGGATTCCTGGCCACAGTAGTAGATATAATGGTCTTCTGAGTTAAATTCGCCCATTCCTGTCCACTTTAGTTCACTGATTCCCAAGATGTCGATGTTCATTCTTGCCATCTCATTTTTGACCACGTCAAGCTTACCTTGATTCATAGACCTTACATTCCAGGTTCCTATGCAGTATTGTTCTTTGCAGCATCGAACTTTCCTTTCACCGTCAGACACATCCACAACTGAGCGTCCTTTCGGCTTTGGCCCAGCCGCTTCACTCTTTCTGGGGTTACTCGTACTTGCCCTCTGCTCTTCCTCAGTAGCATATTGGACACCTTCCGACCTGAGGGGCTCATCTTCCGGCGTCATATCTTTTAGCCTTTTGTTACTGTCCATGGGGTTTTCTTGGCAAAGATACTGGAGTGGGTTGCCATTTCCTTCTCCAGGGGATCACGCTTGGTCTGAGTTCTCTGCTGTGGCCTGTCCGTCCTGGGTGGCCCTCCACGGCATAGCCCACAGCCTCATTGAACCACGCAAGCCCCCTCGCCACGACAAGGCAGTGATCCATGAGGGAGCCTTTTATTCTTACCTGAGAGTTTTAAGTGGTGGAGAGGGATGGCAATGACAAACCAGTGCCCTTGGACACTCCTGTTTCTGGCTTTCAGGCTGGACTGCCCATCCCTTCCATCTCCCAAAGAATACGCAATGGGACTCATTCATCAGTTGAAGGGGGCTGCCTCTTTCTTCACAGTCCACATACGCAGTTGTACAGAGTGTTATCAGAGGACTAGAAGAATGGTGACCCACACAAAGGATGTCTAATTATTATTTACAAACATTCAAGCCAAGGTGGCCTTCCAAAGGCCTGCTCTACCGGCCAAGCAAGAGGATTATTGGAGGTATTTGTGATCTGTACGGCCTTCAAGAAAGGTGGAGGAATACAAAGCTTATTGATCTAATAGTCTAAGTTTGGACCTTAGGGTGACTAGGTCCTCCAAGGCATTTTCCCTCCAACAACAACAGTTATGAAGCAATCTCATTTGGAAACGAAGGGATTGCCAGTTTTCTGCTTTGTGGGTGAAAAGGTTTTTGTTTCTGGAAGTTCCTGGAGCTAGTCTCCCTTGCCGTAAAGGCCCGGCCTTTGTTAGGATTGCCAGACAG
Organism: Gekko gecko; assembly: GCA_029375565.1. Lineage (NCBI taxonomy): Eukaryota > Metazoa > Chordata > Lepidosauria > Squamata > Gekkonidae > Gekko > Gekko gecko. Next base: position 43,468,620 of record JAPDNY010000003.1, on the reverse strand, counting down.
TGCTGGGAGTGTGACATTGCTACATCACTTTTGGGGGAAACATGGAAGTGATGTAGGGCAGCTCTAGGAATTGCTGAAAACCACAGCATTTCCATCTAGTGAGTTTCCATGGCACAACTGGTGGTTTGAGCCTGGGTCTCCCAGATCGTAGCCTGACAGTCTTAACCACTACAGCACACTGGCTCTCAACCACAATGGCTCTCATAAGGGCGCTTGGGTGTATTTCCACATTACTCCTTGCAGCATTTCTGTGAATACTGTCTGTGGCTTTGAGCCATTTTACTTCTGCATAGCAATTAGTGTGAAAAAGATTGCCACCAGTATCATTTCAGTGGGAAAGACTTGAGAAAGAGTTTGCAGAGAAATACAAGCATGATTTGCAAGAATATTTGACTGCAGTTATGCAAGACTGCAATCGTAATTACACAACTGAGGTCTTCAGATGTTGCATCCTTCTGAACATACATGGACCTGCTTTGGACCAGGCCAGACTGTTGGCTCCTCATTGTCCTCTCTGTTTAGCAGCAGTCTGTCAGGGCCAAAGACACACAAAGGCCAGAAAACAGAGATGATTTAACAGGAAATGCCATGGATTTCTTTTGCATACACAGTATGAGCTTGACCACCAAATGGTTTAATTATTTAGCATTTCATTTATTTAAGCATCTTAGGCCACATTTCTCTGCAGAGGAACTAAGGTTGCCAGGTCTTACCTTGCCTGGAGTGGGGGACTTTGAGGGGTGGGAGGGTCATCCAGGGGTGGGTGAGGACATCGTGGTGATGTCACCTGGAAGTGGCGACATCATGCTGGGGATGTTGCATGGGGGACACTCTGGTATTTGGGCTACTCTATGGGTTTTTCCCAGCCTTAAAATCATAGAGCTTGCCCAAATACCAGAGCATTCCTGCATGATGTCCCTGGTGCAATGATGTCACTTGCAGGTGACTTCATTGCATTGGGAACATCACATGGCGGGTGGGGTTTCCCCAGCTGGCCAGTGGCAGGCTGAAGCCCTGAAAATAGGGTGTTTCCCCAGCACCCCCGGGAGAACGGCAATCCTAAGAAGAACCCAAACCAAAAAAAGTTCCAAATCACAAAAACAAATGGACAAATCAGGCAAACACAAACAAATTTGGCTGCTCCAAGTCTGCCAGGCTGACTACTGCAGGTCCCAGGCTGCAAGTCCTGAGCTAAGAGTTAAAGACCAAGAACCCTTCAGCTCCCACCTCTGGCCTCACAATACCAGTAGGAAGAGGAGGAGAAAGTCAGCCTAGACATCCGCTGTTCACCCACTGCCAGCAAGCCAGCTGGATCTCGTAATAAATGAAGTCCCTTCTTCATCCATCCCCAGGGCTTTTCTGTACATGTTATTGCATCACTTGTTTCTTTGTATAGTGGCTTTTTCTCTTCTGCACATGTTTTACTCCCTCTAGTAGTCACTCTAGTATTTCATTGCTGTATCACCAGCTTATTCCTGGGCCCTTTAAAAGTACAGGGAAATAAACCAGAGATAACGGTAATGAAATATTGAAGCAACCACTAAAGGGAGCAAAGCACATACAGAAAAGGAAAAAAAACCCTGATACAGTATGGACTAGGGATGGGCATGAATTGCATTTTTGCAATTCGGTTCAACTCCTGGTTCATGGCTAAACCACAAACTTCCCACAAGCACAGACTCTGATCTGGGAGAACCAGGTTTGATTACCCACTCCTCCACATGCAGCTGCTGGTATGGCCTTGGGTCATTCACAAGTTCTTTCCGAGCTATTCTCTCAAAGGCAGTTCTCAAAAGAGCTCTCTCAGCCCCACCTACCTCCCAGGCTGTCTGTTGTGGGGAGGGGAAGGGAAAGGAGATTGTAAGCTGCTCCAAGACTCCTTCAGGTAGTGAAGGGCGGGGCATAAATCCAATCTCCTCCTCCTCCTCCTCCTCCTCTTCTTCTAAGTTCATGGAGGTTAGTGGCTGGTCTGCAGTTTATGAACCACGAACCACCCAAAATTCTTCGCAAACAAAGGTTTGTGAGCCAGTCCATGAGCCAACCCTAGTACAGACATACAAGCAATGAAAATAAAAGGTGCAGAAAAGCCCCTAGAGTTGGGGGGTGAACACCTGTTTCTTCTGTTGTCATGCTAGCCATGCAGTTAATCTAGGGGATTTGGCTACTGCCAAGGTTACTGGTAAGACTGCCTTCTCTTGGGCCAGGTGCATCCATCTGCCTGGTATTTCAGTACATTTTGACATTTTTAACAATTATGTTTTCCAAATTTTCTTAGTATCATGATTTGCACCATTGCTACCAGAAGAGAAAACAACACCCCTTCTGTGGATATTTTCAGGGTTATACTGGCTGCAAAGCAACGGTACTTGCTAGGATATGACAAGGACTGCTCTGTAGCAAGATTTAGTGAGGTTCATGGGCTATAAAATGAGGAATCCTTATCTAGCATGTGCTGATTCTGAACATCACCATGCCTAAATGATGGCCAGGGAATGCACCCTTATTTGACTTCTAGCCTTTAAAATTTAAGTCCAAGACAAAAAACTCCCTTCTATAGAAGAAATCATAGTCTGTTATGGATTTCCTCCCATATGCAGAACCAAAAGTTCAACTACACTTGGCTGAGACTGATTCAGCACGGAGACCTCTGCGTGGCGCTGACTGATGCTAAAGGGACTCTGGGCCTGCACCCTTGCGATAAAAGAAACAATAGTCTGAAATGGCTGCATAAATCACTGGTTGCTTTTCATCCAGAACTCGTAAGTACAACGGTTGCAAATGACTATTTCCCCCTTGCTGTGTCTAAACTGGAAATGGTGCGCATCATTTACATTTCTATGGTGATGACAGGCATTCGTCTTTTAAACAGGGAGAGGGTTTGTGCAGGCATTATTTCCCAGCTATATTTTAGAGGGAGAGGGCAGCGCCTGTGAGCGTTCGAATCAGTGGCGGCTCAAGATGTTTTGCTGTTCTCGGCTTCTGTTTGATCACCACCCCGCCTCTCCCCCGTGGTCCTTCCTAACCCACCTAGCCCCCTCTCTCCCCCAGGCCTGTTTAAAAGCAAGCCACGCGTACCCTAGGAATCTTTCACAAACTCTCTCAAGATTCATTTCTCTTGCAATAGTGCAGCCACATGTTCCTAGCTGGAGTGGAGTTGGCTTTATCAGAGCAGGTTATGGACCCTGCCTTGCTGTTTGAAAAGGAGGTTGACACGGTGGCCAGGAGCCTCCTGTCAGCTGCATCTGGTTCACCAAGTCTCTTGTTACCAGCTGAACTGGCTGTGCAGGTCCATGCTTCTGGTTGGATTACCGCGATGTGCTTTACATGGGGCTGTCTGGAAACCACAGTTGGTTCCAAATGTGGCAACCTGTTGTCAGGGGCTAGCCGCCGCCATTTTTTGCAATTTTGCACATTTTGAAACAGCTGCATTGGCTGCCAGTTTGCTTCCAAGTTCAATTCAAGGTGCTGGTTTTGACCTTTAAAGCCCTTCACAGCCTAATATCCACACTTCTGAAGGACTGTTCCCTTCCATATGTCTCTGGGCTATAACTCCAGTCATCAGGCAGCCATTTGTTGGCTATCCCACCGACTAGAATGGACCGTCTGGCATCAAGCAGGGCCTGGGTCTTTTCCATCATGGCTCCCGTGCTGTGGAATGAGGCTGCCTGAAGAGGAGAGGGGAGGGATTACCACAAGACAGAGGCATGGCAGCTGGAGATGGATGGAGCAAGGCAGGAACAGCACTGGGCAGAAGCTGGCTGGCAGTGGGATGCTAGAAACAGGCAGGTGGGACAGGAAATTGTTGTCCCTGCTGCAGTTTACTACCCGAAGCAGCTGACTCTGTTGTCCTCACTGTAGGCCAACCCTGATTTGAATTTCCTGGTATCTTCAAACTGAAATCAAAGCAGACATATCCTCCTTATTGCAGAGAAAGCTAACACGGTCAAGGACTATAATTCCAGCATACATTTCACTGCCAAGAAACACACCCTTGGAATTTTGACAGATGCTCAGTTTGGTCATGAATCAGGCTATATGTGACTCTGGCATATTGAGGCAAAGGTCTGGAAACGCATGCTCATCAAAACAATGCCAGAAGTGGACTTTAGGAACATAGAATTTCATGTCCTTTTCACAGGGCTCAGGTTTCTTTTTTCCCTTTTTCATTTTGCTGTCCCTTGTATATTCCTGTTCCATATATGCAGTCTCATGACTATTTTATTTCTAAAATGACATAAATAGATTGTATCATGGCAATTAGACTTGAAGTGTTTTCCCCAGGCCACAAACTATAGAAATTCTCACATGCATGCCAGGACCATGTTTCTCTGTAATGCTCTTACTATGCTGCAGTCTCCCCAGGTTATAGAGTTGAAGAGGAAGTCAAAATACTCAGTTTCTTACTCCCTGGATGTCACCAAACTGGTTATAAAGTAGGACCATAATCCAGCCATACAGAGTTGTACCCCACAATCTGGGTTCTGCAATGGACTTTTGGTGAATGACAGAGCATGTGTTAAATAGATCCATAGTTTAATATCTGGTGTCTCCAGCAGGCCAACTCATCCATTGGGCGAGCCGAGAGGGCACCTCAGGTGGCAGATTTGGGGGCGGGGAGTGCATCCCTCACTGCCACTGTCCTTCCCTGGGAGCCAGAAGAGTCAATGCTCCTTTCCTCAGTCCTTGAAAATGATCATTGCCAAAACAATGGCCAAACTCTAATGGGAGGAAAGAATCTCATGCAAATGTGGGGATCCCTTTAGGGCATTTTGTGGCTTCCTGCATTTGTTTTCAAGAGCCCCGGGGAGAATGAAAAGATAAGAAGCATCAGTTTTTGTGGCTCCCTGAGTAGAGGTGTGGGTGGAAGCAGTAGCAGTGAGATAAGTACTGGGGTCCGGATTGGGGGCGTGGTCAGGAAGGGACAGTGGTGGTGACAGCCACAAGAGGCAAAATGCCATGAGCCACCACTGGTGTCCAGTTAAACATGTCAAATAGCAGGGTGAGAAAAGAGACTTCATAAAGGCCTAGCTATACAATAGACTGGGTTGGGGATCCCCTATGAGCTGGGTTGGGGGTCCTCTGACCCAGCTCAGAGACACAAGTACTATTTATTTATTTGTTTGTTTGTTTATTTGATTTGTATCCCACTCTTCCAACATGGGCTCAGGGCAGCGAACATAGAGGCAAATGCCATACATAAAACACTAAAAACAATAAACAGTCAATTACCTATAAAACAGTTAAAAGTCAATGGTCAACAGACCATATCCATCCATAATAGAATACCCATAACACTGCACCCTCCAGGAAACACAATTGTCTCTGCTCTGATGAAGTTCCACTATAACTGTGATCCCCATACCCGGGCCAGTATGCCTCGTGATGTTAATACGGTGGTGGTATAGTGACTGTGGTAGCCCCTACTCGAAGGCCTGGCGGAAGAGCTCTGTCTTACAGGCCCTGCGGAACTGCATAAGGTTCCACAGGGACCTGTTGGAGGAGTGATCTGACAACCACTTTGTCACTTGGTGTGGCTTGAGGCACTCTAAGGGGGAGGGTAGCAGGGGCTTCTGCCTTCCCTTCCACCCCATTTTCCTCAGTGGAAATGGTCACCGGGGATTACCCCTTTTCTCAGGCTCTATGTGTCTTCAGTCATATGATCACAGGAAACATGGAGCCCAAGAAAGGAGTAAGCACAGGCCCCCATGGCAAGTTTCTGCTAGGAAAAATTACACAGGAACGAATGCAGAAGCCCCACTTCCTCCTCACAGTGCTTCAACCTAGAGCAAGTGGCAAAGTGGTTTGTCAGGTCAGAGGACTCCTGGCCTGACTTTTGTCACATCTATTGTATAGCTAGGCCCTCATGGGGAACCACTCCACCAGGGTAGGCAGTACTGGGATAGATGCCTCTTTGGTCTGAGACAGTATAAGGCAAGTTCTTATATCATAAAGTCTGTTGTGCTTAAGTTACAGTTGAGTAATACACACCTAACTCTGTTCCAGATAGTGACAATGTTAAAAAGCCTCCACACACCTAATGTTTTCAATAACAGACCACACTCCTCCAGTCACAATCTAATCCTTGGCAAGCATTGCAGCTTAAGGTTCTCAGGTCAGTTTATCTATCAATATAGGTTTCCCTTGCTCGAAAGCCAGTCGAATCCGACTCTAGGGTTGCGGTGCTCATCTCCGTTTCAAAGCCGAAGAGCCAGCGCTGTCTGAAGACGTTTCCGTGGTCATGTGGCCGGCATGACTAAACACCAAGGTGCACGGAACGCACCTTGCAATTTATCTACTTGCAATTTCTTGCTTTCGAACTGCTAGGTTGGCAGGAGCTGGAACTAGAGACGGGAGCTCACTCCATCATGCGGCACTCTTGGGTCTCGAACTGCTGAACTACTGACCTTCCACAGCCTGCAGTTCAGCATCTTAACCACTTGAGCCACCGCAGCTCCTCATCTATCAATATGGCTGCCCATAAATCATCATCAAAATGTTCAGTTTTTAACACAGCAATAATAATTTAAAAAATAGTTCCTCTAAACTGTCATGTTCCAAAGATCGACCAAATGGCAGATATCTTTTTTAGAAAAACTTCCTGATCTTCAAACTGTAAATTTTAGAAATAAAACACTAAAAAGTGCCAAAGTGAATGAGAGTGGGTTCCCCCCCACACACAGAGAGACGTGAAAGGATCGCTGTTCTTTTCCATTCAGGGGAACAATAGCCATTATCGTAGCCGATCAATTGTCTTGTACAACATCCTGATAGCGATGCTCTTTCCAATTGTTTCTTCTTTACAAAAGCTCTCCAACATGAACATGTGTCTTTTTGAGGACAAGAGGAAGCACATGAAAAAGATCATTTTGGTTACCTGATGACTTGTCGGATGCTGCTCATAATATTTGATCTACTGCTGAGCTTTGGGTCTTAAGATAGATTGGTCATTGTTTCCAGGAAGAAAGTTGTCCCCCCGCCCTTTTAAAAATACCATAATACCCAGTTCAGCACAATTGTACCTGGGTGATTGCCCCTATACAAGACTGAGCTAGCGGCAAGCTTCACCTACACAATTTTATCCGCCAAGGTAAGAGATCTGATTAGTTTTTATGAAAGCATCAGACACCAAAGAAATATAGTACCAGCCCGGTGGGAGAAAATGCAACCTAAAGTTATTACTGTCGTATGAAACCAAAAGACACATTTATTTTCCGCAAAGGTAATGGCTGTCCTCTACAGGCTTGTCTTTTATCTGCGCTGCTTAAAATGAAGAAAAATCAACCACTTAGCATCGAGGTAACCAGGAAGGTAATTTTACACTGAAAGGTTTTTCAGGTTGTGTGCGGGATGAGCCCAGACCCGGATGGCCCAGGCTAGCCCAGTCTCGTCAGATCTTGGAAGCTAATCAGGGTCAGCCCTGGCTAGTATTTGGATGGGAGACCTCCAAGGAATACCAGGGTCATGACACAGAGGCAGGTAATGGCAAACCACCTCTAAACGACTCTTGCCTTGAAAACCCTCCAGGGTCGCCACAAGTCAGCTGTGACTTGATGGCACTTACCACCACCACATGGGAAAGGAAGAAGAAGAGGATTTGAGGGATGACAGCAGTGTTCAAACACCAGTGGGGCCTCTTGTGCTGCAGGCACTCTGCAGTTCAAGTTAACACCACTGACCCTGCTCCTTCTGCCCTCCGCCCTCCACCCTTCAAACAGGTGATCAGAATAATCAGGTGACAAGTGCTGATGATCGGGTGGATTGCTAAGGCTGCACAGCTGTGTCCATGCGGCCGCATAAGGGCAGCCCACTGCCGCACGTGCCGTGCACCTGAAGAGGGAGAGGCATGCAGCATAACCTTTGCTTCTCCTTAGTCACAGAATATGTGCCTGAAATGTTGCCTCTGGAAAATGCTGAAGCTTGGAGTTTGGATGAATTCAAGAACAAAGCAGTTCAAGAAGGAGGAGAACAATTTCCCTTGTCCATATTTAGGAACTTTTAATGCAGCCTCCCCAGAGTCCTGCTCTCACAAGTAAAGGCATCAAAAATTCATTGCAAGTTGCCAATATAAAAAGAAGAAACATTCCATTAAAAAAAAAGCATGAAGATATCCATAAAATAGACCTCAGTCCAGAAGCAAATCATAAAACAGGTATAAAGATCAAACACCCTCAGTTTAAAAGTATAGGTAAAAGGAATGTTTTGGCTTTGTGGCTAAAAGACATTAGGGTAGGTGTATCTTCCAGAATTGCCTTATAAATCTTAAGCTGGAAGAAAATAGAAAATATCTATACTGGCTGTGTCTTCATTCTTATCATCCAAGCCATTTCTCCAGCCTCGTTCAGAGTAGGTTCAATAACCTGAAAAGGGTAGCTTTACACTGCCTGTGGTACTGGACTAAAGCAGCGGTTCTCCTCACTTTTAGCAAACTGTTCCAGAGAGTAAAGCAGGGGTCTCAAACTTAAGGCCACTGGGCCGGAAGTGGCCCACCCAGGGCTTTAATCAGGCTCATGGCTCTTTTCTCCACCACCCGCTCCCCTGCCTGTCATCACCCTTCTGAGGGAGATTGGGGCTGCTGAACTTCCCAGCTGGCTGGGTTGGCTCTTTGCAGTTTCTCCTCCAGGAGGAGGCTCCCCTCAACTAAAGCACCAAAAAAGCTGCAAAGAAAATGCGGAATGGATTTTCCTTTAAGGTCTCTAGGCCAGATAGAATACTCTGGGACTGGAAATGGCAGCTCCCAGAGTGGAATGACAGTCCCTGGGAGTAGCAGCAGTGTTCTGGGAATGGAATTCCACTCTGGGGGCTGTCATTCCAGTCCCAGAATATCTGGGCTCAGAAACCTTAATGGAAAATTCATTCTGCATTTTCTTTGCAGCTTTTTTTTGGAGCTGCAATGTATTTCAATGGAGTGGAGTTTCAGTTTCCAGTGTTTATATGCCAGTTGAATTTGTCTGCTTGCAAATAAAGGGCTGGCGTTTTTAGTCAGCTTGTCTCTGTTGAATGGACCTGAGATCAGGTGCTGAGTGAGTACTCTAACCTGGGAACCCACAACCAAAGAGGGGCATTACACTGGAGAGCCACTGCCATTCTGAGTAGACCTGGAGGGGGGAGGAGGGGGAGAGCTTGCAATGCCCAGCCATTTCACATTTTCCTAGGCTCAGAGCATTTTATATTTTTCGTTTTTATATTTAGTTTCTGCTGTGATCCCTGTGCTTTTTCTTGATGTTTTATTTTAAAAATTGCATTGCCAAATCCCACTATTCCCCCACCTTTCCATTTTAGGTAGGCATCTTTTAAGGGTAGGGGGAAAGGTTTGGAAGGGTCAGTTATCAAAGACCGTTAAATAAAATATGGCAAGAGTGTTACTGTTTTAAGCATGTTTGTATTTTAAGTTTTTAAAAAACCTTTAATTGTGTTTGTCGGTGTCCTTTATAAAGTTAATATCTTCGCTACCTGTCATTACATTTTATGATACACATGGCCTGGCCCAACAAAGTCCTCTTTATATCAGATCCAGCCCTTGTAACAAATGAGTTTGACACCCCTTCTGTAAAGGAATAAGTCCAGGTGAATGGATCTCACAGGAGACCTGAGGTAACCTATAAGGTCCTGTTGGGACAGCTGGTCTGTCAAGTAAGCATGTCCCAAGTCATATTTCTTTTAAATTCAGATGCTCCTTCATTCCTAAATCCCAATTTGAATTTGTTGGCCCCCTTATAGAGATACTTCTAAATGATAAATTAGTCTGAGTCATCCCTAAATCAACTGATAGTTAACATTTTGAACTTCATCAGCTGAGAAAATCAGACAAAGATAGTTCACCCAAATGCAAAATAAATCAGAATCCATCTCCTTGTACCATTCAAACTGTTCGCAATGTCACAACCCACTTTCTCATCCTGGCACTTGGATGTAATTAACAAATTACCCAACCCACTTTTCATCACAGTTAAGTGTCCTTAATACTCCATCAGCTGAGAAATCATGCAATGTGAAAGCCAGGCTTTCCTGCAGTAAGTTACCATCTATTTCAAATGCCATCTGAGATTATTTCCTTTGCATGATAATTACCACCTAGACAGCGAGAATTGTGCTCTTTGCATTTTCAAAGTATTAAAAAGCTGTGCAGCACAGAAGGTATAATAAAGTTCTGGCTAGAGAACAGGTGTAAATTTGGGATACTATCCAAGGTTTCTTTTCAGCGAATACATATTGAATCTAACAGCTAGTGACTGAGGCCATAATCTACCAATATTTTCTCTGGTACCAAGTGAATGAAATTTACCAGCTCTGTACATTACAAAAATTCACAGTCTCTCTCTCCCTCTCCCTCTCTCTCTAGATGGATCACATTGTTTTAGAACATCTTCCACAGGCCACATGCTTAGAAGTGGATCAGTCTCAGAAAGCCCTAAGGGTAAATATTTGTTCCGCCTCCAATCCTTATCAGAAGTGGCAGTTTGGAAATTATTATGCTGACTGAAGAGAAACATGAGCAAATCAGACGCTGGAGCCAGTAAATTCAAGAATGACAGCTGTGAAACTTCTGATGGAAAGTAAATGGGCGACTCAGTTCCTAGCCACGACTGAAACCCATCCCTTTCAGAGAAGCAGATGGAAAGATCAGAAGAAAGAGCCAGTTTAATGTGGCTTAACACAAGGAAGGCATGCTACCTTAAGGAGTACTTGGCAGAAGCAAATTGTCAGACCAAGAAAGTTTTTCCAAAGTTGCTTCCTTATAGATCTATGGCAGTATGCCTTTCTAGAGTGTAAAGCAAACAGAGCCTAACATAGTGCTGACTTTTTTAAAAAAGGATCTCTTTTGAGCTTTCAATCTCTTAAGTTTCCCCCCATTTTTAAAACTCCATTAGGACCCTAGTAAACCTTCGTATCTAAAACTGACAGCCCAAGTCTGTTGCCTGAGCATAGGCACTGATGTCCGTCAAACTGGATTGATTGTGGCAGCCAGGTGAGCTCCGACTTCAAAGCCATGGCAAAAGTTGGACGTGACAATTGGGGGGGGGACCTCTGAAAACATCTGACAAGACAGACCCTAACTCCTTCAAGAAGCTGCAAAGATAAGTGCAAGTCAAAGTATCTGGACTACAAGAATCAGAAATACTGCCTGTGTTCACCACAACTCTGGAATTAGAACCACTGGGATATCCTCCTGCTTTTCTGTATGTAGGTAGGAAAAGCAGTGTATTAGAATGAATGACTCAGGGCCAATTCCAGGGGGTTGGGGATGGATAGGCAGACAGTGCTCAGTCCCGTCCCCCCCTTCTGGCCACTACCAGGCCCCTCATGCCTCCCTTTCCACCCACCCACCAGTGTTTGTGTCCTTTCCCCATGCTTAAGCCCCACCCTTGGCTGGCACCCTGACAGCCTTGGCCAGTGTGTGCAGCTGGGAGTGCTGTTGCCGTAGCCACCAGGAGTGTTATTGCTGTGCACCACCCAAATGCCCTTCCCCAGTGATGTTATTTTATTTATTAACTAAAACATTTTATGCTACCTTTCCACCCATTCAGGGTCCCCAAGGCAGTGCCCACAAAACATTAAAACAATTGGAAAACAACATTAGAATTATAAAATAATACCTTTTGGGGCATTTGTGAGCATGGGTGGCAGAGCACTTGCAAACAAATCAGCAAGGAAGGACACGTGTGCAAGTGGAAAGGAAGTGCGCAGGTGGAGGGCAAGTCAACAACAACGGGACCCCCAGGAACCCTGGGCAGCTTCCCAGCCTCAAGGTATGCTGATGCTGGGCTCTGGAATGGATGTATTCATTGCAGAACTTGAAACAGGAATGCAGGCCTTCTCGTCATTCCAGTCCCATCTCTTTCTAAAGAAGCACAAGCCTGCACATTTAGAAACTAGAAATATGTGAATGACAGAGCTTCTGTAATGAGAATGCAAATAGGATGCAAGAGGATCCTGTTCAGGTATTCAGACTGGAAAATGCTCAAAAGCAACCTAAGTGCAGGAGCAGCAATCGTTTCACTGTGTGAAAGCACTTTTTACAGTAAAGAATCACACACGGGCACATACTTCATGGTGACCACTTTAGAACATCCTATGCAATGTAAAGCCAATTGTAGCTTTCTGGCCACTCTGAACCGAGAATGGTCATGTTTCTGCAGCAGCTTGGGCAACAGAGGGCTGTGCATGAGAGCACTACTGCTTGGTAACTCCATGGCTATAGATTGAGATGGGTAGCCATGTTTGTCTGTAGCAGCAGAAAAGAGCCAGAGTCCAGGAGCACCTTAAAGACTCACACAATACGTGTCAGGCTGTGAGCTTTCGTGAGTCACTGTTCGCTTCTTCAGGTACCTGGCATCTGAAAAAGTGAGCCGTGACTCGGAAAAGCTCCTATCCTGCCATATATTTTGTTAGTCTTTAAGGTGCTGCTGGACTCTGGCTCTTTTCTACTACGTTGCTATAGACAGCTGCCTCCCCAGATAGTTAGTCACACCCCTCATAAGAAATTTTAATGCCACCTCTATGTGGCACACAAGCTTGTTCTCACGCTCTTTGCCCTGCAATGAATATAAAAGCTTACTGCAAAGTTCTGCAAAGTGGAGCCGCTCCAGAGTGTGAGGTTTGGGCAGACTGTCAATGGCCCATCTGGGATATCTGCTGCTGGGTTTTATTAGCTCAGACTGCAGCATGGAGGGTCAAATTGTAGAATGTGCCATTACCAAACAAGAAACGTGTCGTTCCTTGGGAGCACATCTGTCTCCTGTAGGAGGTATAAAAAGTAAATCATTGAAAAATGCTCTTAAAACATGCTGCTGTTTGGCAACATAATCTCAAACAGCAGAGCGTGGAAACTTGTTTTGAATCTGGCTTCCTCTGCCCCATTAACTGAAACATTCTTCCCCTTTTCTTTAAAAGACTTGGAAAGAAAATACCATCGCTCTGGGCACATTCAAATCAAACATCACTGGGAGAAGGCTGGATTGAGACATTCTCCCTGACAGAATAATTCTGTATGTGGAAAACCTTGGTTAAAAAATGAATTGAGGAAGCATTCTTTTTTCCACCTACCAGCATCTTACCACTGATTCATTCCACGGAGCAGTTGACATGACAGGTGTTTGTTAGTTGAGAATGGCCACCGACATTAAAGGACTCAAGACCCGGCCCATTAATTGGCCTCCTCAGCTCTTTAAAACTCAAAGCAGTCCCCAGTGAGCCACTGCTGGGATAGCCAGCTGAAGGACCACGTCACTGCTGGTACCCAAAGGCAGAGGAACCACTCCAGGGCAAGAGGCTTGGGGATTAGCATCCCCCTTCTCAGAGTATAATATACCTCACCGTACAGGCCCAATAACAGTCAAGCTTACCCTCATTCAGAGTGTTTACAGCCTGTTACAATCTTGTTAGAGGGCCTCTGTATAACATGGCTGTCACATCACATGTCAGTGCTGACAACGTTTGACAAGATGAGCCTGCCAAAATATCGATTTGCCTAACAGACTTCACAGTCGGCTTCATTCCCAGCTGTCTTCCTGGTTCCTTTCCCCTTGCCCCCATCCTCTAGCATAGCTGGCCTGCAGTCACTATCAGAAAAATTAGACAGATGTTGTCTGCGCACTCATGTTTCATCAACAGCATGCATGTCATTACATTCTGTCGGCTGACGTGCCCATCGCTTGTCATTTAGCAGGCATGGAGCAGCCATATGTCACGGTCAGATTGTGTTGCCCATCATGCCACTTACAGCCTCATCCTTCATTTGTCTGAACAAATTTGTCTTCAGTGTTGGTATCGCATACGCTTTCATAGCACAACTTCTGTGTCCCCTCTGGGACAAGAAACATTGCAGTGTTCAGAAACAGAGAGAGATCACACCAACCAGCCCCCTTCTCATTTCTTTTTGCAAAAACAGGGCCACCTTTGTTTTTATGGGGGGGGGGATCACAATAACAGATTGCTGACATGAGCTCTTTTGGAGCCCAAAGATTTTTTAAAAAATTAGAAATGAGCACTTGCAGGTATTTCACCATCCTGATATTCCCCTGGACAATGTCTGATTTCCAGGCCAAGCACCTGACCATTCACAAAGCCCACATAGTTAGCAATTTGCTTTTCTTTGAGTCAATACAGAACTTTGCTCACGGTGAGCCAGCATTTGCTTTGCATGCAGAAGGTCTCAGGTTCAATCCCCGATATCTCCGGTTTAGAGGATCAGGTAGTAGATGATATGAAGACTTTGGCCTGAGACCCTGGAGAGCTGCTGCCAGTCAGAGTAGATGGTGCTGAGCTTGATAGGCCAATGATCTGACTTAGTTCATGGCTGCTTGATGTGTCCAGTCATCAGAAGTGCAAAAAAAAGGCAACCCACGAGTCCTTCCCTACAGATCTCTGTGCGTGCCCATCTGTCAGATGGCTAGCACTTTTGATTTTTCCAGCAGCTTCCAACCCTTCTAATATTTGACCACTGTTATCAAAGGTCATAGCACTGACTAACTCTTCCATGATGTTATATAGAAGTTATTTACATACAGACCAGATCCAGTCTTAAGTACCATTGAAATTAATGAGATATAAATTAATTGCAATTAAGTTGCTTATATATGCAGATCCTGTTCCATCCAAAGAGGAATGCTGCACTGCCTAGATGTCTGAAGAGTTCGTTCTTGGCAGAAAAAAGTGTTACATAGGGATGTGCAAAAAACTATTATTTTAGTTATTTTAATTTCATTGCTTCATTTGGTGGCTTGATTCGCTTGGTTGACTCATTTCAGCCTTTTGCTTCTTTCAGTGTCCAATTCAGGCAGCCATTTCATTTCTGTTTTGACTCATTTTTCAAAACATTTTCCATTGATTTTGAAAAGCAAAATTCAACTTGTTGTAACTGGGGAACAGGACATAATAGTAGCGTTGGTGGACTTTCCTGTTCGTATCTGACTGCAACTTCTGCAAGGCTTTCACAACTTTGCTATTTAAAGAGACTTTGGTGATTTTTTTTATCACTGGAAAAACACCAAGCAGGTGTGTTAGTGACTTCCTGCGTCATTTATTATCATCCTACTTGCTGTGCTCTTTGTTAAATAAATTGATCCTGGTGTAAATTAACAAGTGGCCCTGCATACATTTTGTTTCCGAAGTTAGAATGTATGCATTTTATTTTAATACCTGTGTTTTTAAAGGAAGAAATCTGACTGTGTTACTAATGCAATGTAAATAGCTCAGAGATTAATGCATGACTCTGTATGAACTGAAAGGGGGTGCCTTAATCCCTTATTTTTTAAATTATATATATATATATATATATATATTCATATTCAAATCTGAGCTAATGACTTTTATATAATATGATGGGGGGTTATAGAAAATTTTCTACGTGTTCAGATCTGTAATCTTAAAGGAAAATTAGTATTTAAAACGAAGTTATTTACAAAAATGGAGATAAAAATGTTACTTAAATTGGAATTAAATCATTCTTACTATAATTTTCTCCACTGTCATTAAATCCTGTTATGAGCCTTTTAATGTAATTTTGTGTAACTTTTCTTACCTTCTTAGGATCTCTTCACAGGTTCATTTTACATCACAGTAAATGCTTAACTCTTGCTCCATTGTAGCATGTCTACTGCAAGGGCAGCATCACTTTTTCTCAGCATTCAACCTGAAACATCTTGTTAGTGGGAATTGGATTCCCCCCACACACACATCTATTACATGGTGTATCTATATCTATTGCAGTTCAGAGCTGTTGTCTGGAATGTGGTTTCAGGAGTATCAAACATTTTCAGGCCAATAGAGGGATTTCTTTGTGGGGCAAAAATTTTGATCAATACCTCCTTGTTTACCTTTTTTGTGTGTGCTTGTTCTTGCCTCCAAGCCTTCCTGGATGAGGTAAATTGTTTAGATCCCTTCCAGTCCATTTTCAGGCCTGGGTATGGGACTGAAGCAGCCTTGGTCGCCCTGGTGGATGATTTGCATTGGGAGACAGACAGGGGAGTATGACCCTCTTGATTCTGCCGGACCTCTCAGCAGTTTTCAATACCATCAGTCATGGTATCCTTCTGGACTACCAGTCCAGACTGGGATTGGGAGGCTGTGCTTCCAGCCCTACTCGGAGGGTGGGTTTCAGAAGGTGGTGCCAGGGAAATGCTGTTCACCTCCTTGGCCTTTGGAATCCCACAAGGTTCCATCTTGTCCCCTGTGCTCGTTAATATCTACATGAAACCACTGGGTAAAGTTATCTGGAGATTTGAGCTGTGTTGTCACCAATATGCAGATGACACTCAGCTCTATCTCACGCTTCCAGCTGATCCCATGGAGGCTGTAGAAACCCTTAATCAGTGTCTGGAGGCAGTTTTGGAGTGGATACGCACTAATGAACTGAAGCTTAATCCTGACAAAATGGAAGTGCTACTGGTGGACAGAAGGCCTGATCTTGGATTTAAGGTGTTGCCCATTATGGCTGGGGTTGCACTCAACCTTGAAGAATCAAGTCCATAGCCTGCGGGTGTTCTTGGAGCCAGGCCTACTGCTGGATAAGCAGGTGGCAGCTGTGGCTAAGGGTGCCTTTTACCAACTTGGACTGGTTAGCCAGCTGCAGCCTTTCCTGGACAGGCAAGATCTGGCCACTATGGTACATGCCCTGGTTACACTGAGATTAGATTACTGCAATGCATTCTATATGGGGTGGCCTTTGAAAAGTGTTTGGAAACTGGTTGGTACAGAATGCTGCAGTCATGATGGTGGACTGAACTGGGCCATAGGGACTATATTACCCCAGTCGGTCCACTTAATACTGGCTTCCAGTTCATATCTGGGCACAATTCAAGGTGCTGGTCTTGACCATCAAAGCCTTATATGGCTTGGGACCAACTTATGGGAAGGACCACCTAATCCCTTATGAACCTGACTGACCATTATAGTCATTCTCAGAGGCCCTGCTTCAGGTGCCCCCACCTCCTGAGATTGCGCAGGTGGCAACCTGGGAGAGGGCCTTCTCAGTCATGGCACCCAAGCTCTGGAACTCTCTCCCCAGGGAGATTTTTGTCTGTCCCCTTCTGTTGTTATCTTCTGCCAGCAGGTGAAGAATATTTTGCTTCATTTGGCATTCCCTCAATGATCCCTCCTTCCTAACCAATGTTTTATCTTTTGTATGCATTTCACCTGTTTTATATGGATTTTGGCTGTTTTTAAAAACTCTTTTAAAGTTGTTTTAATGTGGTATGTTTGGGAGGGGTTTTCTATAATGTATTTTATTATGTATGTTTTAGATTGTTAGCTGTCTTGGCAGCTCTAATAAGGGCAGAAAGGCAGGATATAAATTTTATAAATAAATAAATCATTTCCCTTATTTCTTTTTCTAGATCTGCAACTTTCATAATGTTTCTTTTTAAAACCAATGGACTTTGTCCTTAACTGATCCAAGCCAATCATGGATTATATTGGTAAAATCCACGTGTGTCAACACACAGCCAATCAGATTTAGGTACAAGAAAATGTCATAAAGGCAAATCAGAGTGCTGAAGGAGTGAATAGGATTCCCAGTGATATGTAGCCAATCAGGTTATCTGGCTATATGATACCATTTGGCCATGAAGCCAAATCAGAGTGGGGGCAATTCTTCCAATCCTCTCTGCATGGAACAATATCTTCACACTTATTTCACAACAAATTGCTCAAACAAAAAAAGGGTGGCATGAAGGGGCAAAGGTACTATGAGACACCTTTTCCTCCATTTTGGTTTAGCTGTACTAATACCTATGCAGTCACATAATAAATGACATACAATGTCTTTTATCATTCTGTTAGTTTTTAAAAAAAATAAAAAACATATTAAAAAACTTCTTTAGGAACAGTTTTACTCTATCACTTTAATATGAGAACGCTTGTGTCATTTCTGAAAATATATAAAAAGTGGGGACCTGCAAGCAACTTGCAGGGAGAGGGCATCCCAGTCCCCCTGCCTTTGCTTTCTCTCCTCTCCCCCACCCTTTCTTGATCATCCCCTCTTTCTCCCCCCCACCTCATTTGTCACCACCTTTTTTGTCCCCCTACTTCTCTGTTACCACCACCCCGCCTGTGTTGTCAGCTTCGCAGGAGAGGCAGTGATGACTCCCATGCCCCCCTGCTGCCTCTTGCTTTGCCAGTTCAGCTGGAAGGCAGCAACAACTCCTGCGCTCTTTCACCACCTTTAGCCTTGCCAGCTTGTCAAATGGGCAACAATGACTCCCACACCACCCAACATCTCTAGCTTTACCAGCTTTGGGGGGGGGGGAGACTACTCTCCTGCCCCCCCAGCTCCCCCTCTCTAGTTTAGCTTAGCATCTCCACCTAACTACATCTGATGCCCCAAAGTTTGTTAACATAAAAATACCCTGAGTTTTTGCATTTGCTCCTTATCAGGAAGCAAAAACAACAACCAGAACACTTCACCTGAATGATGATAGCAAAATTCTTGCAAACCCAGATGGAAGCAGCTTTACCTGCAGATGTTCTGCTGCACTGGGATACCAAGAAATAGCTTGAATAACAATTCTGTCTGTGCTTTACCTGTCTCATTGGGAAACAATCGTCCATTCTTAGGAATATTTCATGAGCCATGATTTCATTTCCTCTGAAATATGTCCCCCGATAGATCTTTTAGCAGCCTTTGTTTGTCCCCAGTTAATCAGAATTGCAGGCAGTAGCAGCCATAGGCTTATTTGACTCAGAATGAAATAGTTTTCAACAGGAAATCTCTCTTGAAGGTCCAGGATTTGTTTACATCTTCTGTGAGACAACCGCAGTAACAACCATGATGCTATAACTTGGAAGCGAGCTCCTTTGGGCTCATGCAAGCTGGAGGTCAAATAAACAACTTGCACTGGTACAATGAGGGTAGTGTTTTGCTTGTACAATAAATAAGTGCCTTTTCTTTCTCTTTAGACAATAAAGAATTGCCTTGTATGATGGACAAAACAAAAATGCAAACCAATATTTGACTCTGCCAAAAATGTAAAACTCATCATTAAAGAACCCTTTAATAGTAACACAGTACAGGACACAGTAGAAATCCAGCTTCCAAGTCCTAGCAAGGCTTCCAATATTAGATCAATGCCCTCGTTTTGTAGAAGAGAGTCATAGGATCAGAACAGACTGGGAGACTAGAAGAGTCTTGCTGAGGTCCTCCAGGTTTGATACCTGTTACCATGGCTCAAAGCAAACAGACAACATGGGTTTAGCAAGCCAACAAGATTGCCATCCTCACCATGGTATGCCTGACCACTGCCAGCACCACACAGGCTCTTGGCCCAGCTTTAGGGTTGTGAACTTTCTGGTAGGGGGTGGTGATCTCTCAGAATTACAGCTAACTTCCAGACACCATAAATTGCTTGCTTATTTATTTTCCTGGAGAAAATGGCTGCTTTGGAAGGTGGACTGTATGGCCTTATACCCTACTGAGGTTCCTCCCCTCAATCCCAAACTCCCAGGCCCCACCCTCAACTCTCCAGGTATTTCCAAGCCCGGAGTTCACAACCCTACTCAGCTTACTTCTGGCCACCCATGTTACCAGTCAGTAGCAGTTGGTTTTCCAATAGGAAGTAATGTCATGCACCCTTCACGTAAAAATCACTCCTGACAGAAATTAAATCTATCTCCTAAGCCTGGCCTAGGGCAAGGAATGAATGGCAGGCACAGCCTGGGGAAAAGTATCTGGAAGGTCACCAAAAGAGGCTAGCTTGATAATAATTCTCACCCATCCTAAAAGTTATGTGTATTTTACAACATGGGGGTCTCTCAGGAAAACAGCATCACACCTTTTGTCCACACCTTGTTTCCTCCATTTGCCCTCTTAGCATATTTACAACAGGTGGAAGTTCCTCTTCATTCAGCATATCAAGGGGCATCCACAGATATTATCATGTCTGGGAAAGCAATCAAGCTCTGCCAGATTCTTTGATCTCCCTTTGGTAGAGCCATTAACCATTTGCCCAGGTCTCTGGGAACCTTCCTATAAACTATCAACACTATTGTTCCTTAGATGCAACCACATCAGCATACCTTTAGGTATCATTTTTGGGTATAAATATACCCAAGCTACTCACATGTGTGTGTGTGTGTGTGTGTGTGTGTGTGTGTGTGTGTGTGTGTGTGTACTCCATACTGAAGGCAGTGGTCACCTTGTCTTCAAAGACATCTAACCTTCTGACAGACTGAACTCTTCAAGACTGGTAGATATAAATCTGTTTCCCATTTCCCTATTATTCTTAGCCAACCTTGCAAGTGTATTTCTGGTATGTATTTTGTATGTGTGTTTTACCTTCTAGTAGTTTTCAATAAAACTCTGTTAGTTAAACGCCAGCCTGGTTCATTTGAGAGTTCTCTGGAGGAAGGATCTTGGTATACAAAGGTGGAAAAGGTCCCAAGTTACCCAGCTCTCTCTAAGAACTAAATTCCCCAACTAACAAATTAATTAATTAGGCCAGTTTGGGTAAAACCCATGGCTCTCTAAGAAGCTTCCCAGCAAAAGACCAGCCTCCCCCACTGCATAGGATACAACTCTCTGTATTTGATGTCATCACTTTTGTGATTGCATTTTGAAGCATGGAAAACTTCTGCACATGGGGTTAGGCCTTATTGTGTTGGAGGAGATATTTATTTATTTACCTCATTTATTGTCTGCCTTTCTCACCGACACTATCCAGCTCCTTGAGCAGAAGGATTCCTTCAACAAATGGAAGATACCATCCAATAAGCAGAAGGGCACCTGTGGAGTGAACTCCATGGATTGAATACAACAGATACAAGACTTTTTAGACCCTGAATGTATTGATTTAGCCCATCTTTTGCATGTTTGCCAAGTAGTAAGTCCCACTGTATTCAGTATGGCTTACTTTGCCAAGTAGAAAACTGCCAAGTAATAATCCTGCTGTATTCAGTACGACTTAGTTGCAAACAAGTGTGCTCAGGATTGCACTCTTGGTCAGTAGGCCCTAAGACTAAAATTAGTCTAAGTGTAAACCTGTGCAATTGCTTTATCACAGCAAAATTAAAGTGGTAAAGAAAACTGCCATGCATTTAATGATACCACAGCTCACTAAAAGATAGAACACAGCAACTGAAAAGAGTTACCACTTTTATTATTATAATAGTATCCTCTAGTCTAGTCTGTTATCAGGAAATCATCATAATGCCCAAGTGTCTTGATTATTTTATATGCGTTTATATGTCCACTAGTTAGTCCGAGGCTGTCCGTTGCCTCAGTTCCAATGCAAAAAAAGATCAGTTTTTTTCTATCTGTAAAATCAGGCTAGGTTAAATCAGGCTAGTGTTCATTTATCTACTGCAGGTATTTGTTTGTTACTGCATAATGAAACACCAGCAGTTACATTTTTGAAGTACATACTTAAATTACACATACTGGACAATGCAGCTAAAATTCGCCATTACTATATCCCACTAAAAGCAATGGGACTATTTAGTCACAACTAATTTGTACCATTGGTTCAAATGAGAGTTAGTCATGACTCACTTTAGTTGGATCGGACTCAAAAAGGAAAGTTTGAACTTGATGTTACAGGGGGGGGGAGAATTGTCCCAGTGGATGGAGGGAAGTCTCAGCATGCTGATCAGATTCTCTGTTTCAGTTCATGAATGCATCATGGACTCAAATTCATCGATTCTCTGTTTCGTGTTTCCTTTGCGGATCTTCCGATAGGATATCGTATTGTATCGAGAATAACTGTGCCGGGAGATATCGCTTTTTTTCATGGAACTTGGCTGCTCATTTGGTTTCTCCGTAGGAGAGTTACTCCTGGGATCGATGGGAAGACATTCTTTGCTGTTGGTTTCCTGCCATTTTTTATGAGACTCCCCATTATTTTCATTCTGCATGACTCCTTCTGCCCCTTCAGAATCTTCTGCTGTTGCATTCTCATTGACTTCTAGGTATGTTTCAATTTCGATTTGCTCCTTGTGTTCATGCAGCTGTGCTTCTTCTTGGTCCTCCTTGGTCTCATTAGTGCTGTAGGCCTTTTCCTCCCAAAGATGTTGTGTGTTCCCTTCCTCCTGTTCAATTCCTTCATATGCTTTGGCACTTATAGGATAGTTCTCCTCGCAGAGACCTGTAACAAACAGTGTAGTAGTTAGGAGGCTGAGCTGTAAACTACAGTATCTGCACTTCAGATTTTCTCATGTCTCTTATGTGGCCTTAGGAAAGCTACTATCAGTTCCCCTCTACCATATACAATATGGGGATAGCAATCTTCCTTACAGGGCTGATAACAGGATTACTGAGGTAACACAGGTGAGATTCTAAAACCCTATATTAATGCTAGTATTATTATTACTATAGAATGGTAAGATTTTGTCCATGTGGTTTAGTCTGGATATTTATTTATTTGTCATTCGTACAAGATACTGCCTGAGAGCTTATAATAAGGGCCTCAAGATAAATCCAGACATTAACAGCAACGGATGGGATATTCCCACATAGCCATTTCTCTCCCACCTATCTCCTTAAATTTTTTTTTTAATATACCTGGTCAGTGATCAGGATTTTGAGTGATTATGAGGGTAGATGCTGGTGAGTTTTGGAGAGGGGAGGGGATAATTTATGACAATCTGGAGCATGCCAAATCTTGGCGCAGAGCCTGTGTGGTATAGGGAGGCACAAATTCAAATCCCCACTTGCCATAGAACTTACTGGGTGACCTTGGGGCAGCCAATATTACTCAGCCTGACCAACTTCACATGGTTGTTATGTTATGATGATTACATGGAAGAGGAGAGTATTATGTACAACTTCTTAAGTATGGGTGGGATAAAAATGCATCAAATAAATAAAATGAATGTGTCTTGATGCCTCAGGCAGACCCTGGCACATCAAGGTATGGGATCAACTGAAACCATGGGTTAACTATATCGCCAGCCACAAAGTACTTGGTTTATGCCAAAACCAAACTTGAGGTAATAAGACTGAATGGGTGGGTAATCTATTTTGTCCACCCATTCACATTATGAGCTTGCTATGGGTCATGAGCCAAGAGGAAGATAGAGTGTTCTTTGTTGTTGTTGAGAATGAACTAGTAAACATTAACATCAAGCCATGATCACCACCAGCAATACACATTGAAAACAGTTGCATGGCAAACCTTTTTCTGAATGGAGCCTTCAGCAATGGATGGTAGTGGTGCATGGGAGATGAACTCCTGGGTGAAAGAACTGAGGTGCTAAAAGCATGTCGTTACTTTCAACTGTGAAATATTGAAGGGTATGGAGTGAGTGTCTGTCATCTCTGCACAACAGCTAAATAGCATGAATTTGCTGCTTAGCATTACTTTGGCCCCTCTGGGCCACAATGACTTTTGATGAGTGGTTGAAAGGAGAGTGGAATGTAACTAATGATTTGCCAGGCCATCACATGCAAAATCCAAATAGTCAACATTGAATGTAATGTGAAGGTCCTGAAATCACACATTCAGCAGGAATGAAGCTATGGTGACCAACATCTTTTCTTCTAAAACTAAATTCAACCCAAGCTACAAGGTAACATTTTCCTGCAAGCTTTCTGCATAGGCGTTCAGGGTGGGAAATGGTACCATAAATCTTTTACATGTAATTTACACACTAGGAGAGATATAACTATATATACAGAAGTGCTAGAGAAAGAAGTTTGGGTGGACCCATAGCCTTCTTATCTATTTAGAAGAAGAAGAGTAGGTTTTTATACCCTGCTTTTCTCAACCTTAAGGAGTCGTGAAGCAGTTTACAATCACCTCCCTTCCTCTCCCCCCAACAGGCACCTTGTGGGGTAGGTGGGGCTGAGAAAGTTCTGAGGGAAGTGTGACTGGCCCAAGGTCACCCAGCAGACTACACGTGGAAGAGTGGGGACTCAAACTTGGCTCTCCAGATTGCAGTCTGCCGCTCTTAACCATTACACTATGCTGTTTTAATCACTCAGACATCTCTCTAACAGCAGCACCCATAAATATTTTTGTTACAGAATAGTTAACAACAGTTGTGCAGATCACACACTAATTTTGAGGGTTTCCAGGAGGGTCATGGCAGGAGCTGCTTGTTTCATCCTTATTTATACTAGACAGAGATCTACATAGACAAGGCTCATAAAACCCAAATAGTTACTCTTCCATAATATCTGCAGTTACTTCCTGAGTCATGCTTATGCAAGAAGTGCAGAACAGAACTACAAGAGCACCATTTGTTCAGTGGTGCCAGAACCAGGACTTTAATGAGTTGTTACGTCCATCAACATGATAAAAGACAAAAGTTCTGATCATAATAGTGCTCTCTCCTGCTCTCTTGTTCTCTCTCTTGGTCTCTCATTTTATGGCTCAGTAAAAGGCAGTGTCATAAATTCATGTGTTACTGTGCTCAGAAATTATTATCTAATGCTGTATACTCTTACATTAAAAAAATCTCCACACTATGCATTTTGAGGGAATAAAATCAGGCCTTCCAAAGCATTTTACTCATTCCTGAAGAGCTCCGTTCAGACATGATACAAAACCATGGTTTAACTAAACTAGCAATGGCGATGGTACCTATCTCTCTGGATGCAGGCCATTTCACTAATGCTGGCTAGTTAGGGTCCATCAGATCTGAAGTTTGTCTTAACCAGTGTTCCCGAAGCTGAGTTAGTGTGAGCTAGCTCCCAGTTTTTAGCCTCCAGCTCACACATTTTTGCCTTAGCTCAGGAAAGATGGCTACACAGCAAACTAATTTATGCAGTAGTCAACTTGCTCGCTCACAACTTTAATGCCAGTCGCTCACAAAGTAGAATTTTTGCTCACAAGACTCCACAGCTTAGAGGGATGTATGTATCAGTGCAGGCATTCTGGCTTGATCTTTGGCAACACCTTCCTTGGCAACCAAGAGAAGAAAACGGAACCATCATTTGCAGGGCTATTTTTGTAGGAAAAGCCCAGCAGGAACTCATTAGCATATTAGGCTACACCCAACAGAAGAAACTTATTAGCATATTAGGCCACACCCCTGACCACACAGCTCAGCATATTAGGCCACACCCTCATGTTACCAGAAGTGTGGTTAGCCAGCCATACCCACCTTTTGCTTCTTATTCTGTTTACTTTGTTTGTTGTCAAAACCCAGGGCTTTTTTTGTAGCAGGAACTTCTTTGCATGTTAGGCCACACACACCATAATGTAGCCAATCCTAATGAGTTTCTGCTGTTGGGTGTGGCCTATTATGCTAGTTAGTTCCTGCTGGGCGTGGCCAACTCGGGAGCCAGCCGGAACTCCGTTCCTGTGCGTTCCTGCCCAAAAATAGCCCTGATCATTTGTCTGAACAAAAGCCTGAGAGCTGAACTCTGGTTTTGCAAACATATTTATGTTAACCATGGTTTTGTGTGAAGTCTGAACTGAACCACTGAAAGCAGATTCTCAGATTATATCTGGATTTATATCAAGCCTAGATGTCCTGCTTCCGAACATGCCAGTAACAAAGCACACAGGGACAAGAAGGTCCTATCTCTGTCTCTTGCATCAGTCAAGCAGCACCAAGACATGTTTCAAGAGACAATGCTTGTGCTCCTCACCTGCACTCATAGCTCTATTGGAAAAGGAGAAAACAGACTGAGCTGACAAGGGTTGTTTCATCAGACCTTAGGCAACTGGCCGCAGGCTTTACAGTCATCAACTCGAGCACCTCCAGCCAATGTTCCCTTTAAGCTCCATAATGTTGTGAGCAGAAATTCTACCTCATGAGCAAAATAGCTAGTAGCATTAAAATTGTGGGCGAGTCTACATTTGACTATCACATAAATTGGTTTTTTAGAAGTTTATTTCCATAGCCTTGTAAAAATCTCAGAATGAATTATTTTAAACTATATTTAAACTATATTTTAAGAATAATGTAAACATTATAAGAGAAAACAGAATCAAGTCAAATTTTATTTCAGAAAATGTTTACAGGGGTAGACCAGAAGAAGAAGAAGAGTTTGGATTTATATCCCACCCTTCACTGCCCAAAGGCATCTCAGAGCAGCTTACAAACTCCTTTCCCTTCCCCTCCCCACAACAGACACCCTGTGAGGTAGGTGGGGCTGAGAGAACTTCTGACAGAAACTGCTCTTTTTCAAGAACAGCTGTGCCAGAACTTGTGACTGACCCAAGGTCACATCAGCAAGTGCAAGTGGAGGAGTGGGGAATCAAACCTGGTTCTCCCAGATTAGAGTCTGGACACTTAACCACTGCACCAAACTGGCTCTCTGGAGAACAGGTCTATCTGCTCCTTTCCACTATATTGGTAGACCTGGCCCCTGAAGAACAGGTCTCTCCTCCCCTTGCCACTATATTGCTAGACCTGGCATCTGGAGAACAGGTCTAACCCCTCCTGAGAGCCAGTTGGTGTAGTGGTTAAGTGTGCAGACTTTAATTTGGGAGAACCGGGTTTGATTCCCCACTTCTCCACTTGCACCTGCTGATGTGACCTTGGGTCAGTCACAAGCTCTGGCACAGCTGTTCCTGAAAGAGCAATTTGTGTTAGAGTTCTCTCAGCCCCACCTACTCACAGTGTGTCTGTTGTGGGGAGGGTAAGGGAAAGGAGTTTGTAAGCCGCTCTGAGACTCCAAGTGAAGGGCGGGGTATAAATCCAATTTCTTCTTCTTCTTCTTCTTCTTCTTCTTCTTCTTCTTCTTCTTCTTCTTCTTCTTCTTCTTCTTCTTCTTCTTCTTCTTCTTCTTCTTCTTCTTCCTTTCCACTATATTGGTAGGCCTGGCCTCTGGAGAACAGGTTTACCCTCCCCTTTCCACTACATTGGTAGACCTGGTCTCTGGCAAACAGGTCTACTCCACATACACACACACACTCTATAGTGGTAGACCTGGCCTCCGGAGAACAGGTCTACCCTCTCTTTTCCACTATACTGGTAGACCTGGCCTCAGACCATCGACCTGCACTGATCCTTAGAAAACATACCAGCACTAGGGGGGAGGGGACTCTTTCAATCTACTTTATTTGTTTTTAGGAAAATATGACAAATTAGAGATCAAGTATAACAGAGGTGGAACAGTCAGAACCCTGCCTAACCTAACAAACAGGAATGCTCAAATGTTATCAACCTGCCCAAACTAGTTATTTATTCAAATATTTATAACCCACTTTTCCTGTGACTAAAGACAGCTTACAAATCATACGGAAAAGCATAACAGGGGTGTGCAAAAAAAATGATTTTTCTGGCTTCATTATAGCCTATGGGAACCATTAAGGTCAATGGGCCCCATAGGCTATAATGGAGAATCAATTCAAGGGTATCTGAGGCTCTGAGGGGGCTGTTTTTTTTGAGGTAGAGGCACCAAACTTGCAGCCTAGCCACTGGTACCTCTCCTAAAAAAACACACTCCAAGATTCAAAAAGATTGGACCATGGGGTCCAACTCTATGGGTCCAATTCTATGGGCCCCAGAAGAAGGTGCCCCCATCCACCATTGTTTCCAATGGAGGGGGAAATGCCTTTTCAGTTTACCTGTGAGCTGAAGCTAAAATCCCTGCACTGCCACCTAAGATATTGTGCACCAGCACCCCTTAGCGCAGCATAGAGGGAACTCTGCCTCCAGCATTACCCATGCAGCAGTAGCTGCTGCATCCTCACAGCTGGGAGGTCACACACAGTTCTTTCAAACATAGGGAGAAGGAGCACCTGTCCTGAGTGATGCTGTTTGCAAAGCACGGCAAATGCAACCCAGTCAACGTTTTTGGAACATCATGCTGGGCTACAGAAAAATGCCAAAAAACGGAAGTTGTGTAATACCTTAGGACTTACCAAAATACCATAGTAAAATAAATATCCTAATAAAAAGGTTGTTTGAACTCTTCTTAGAGCAACCATTCTGTTAACTCAGCAGTCTTCAACTGTGGGGCAGGAACTCAAAAGAGACCATGACTCCCTCATAGTGTGATGTGAGGACACGAAGGAGGAGGAATAGGATGAATTGGAAGAGGAGGCTTTGGGAAGCTCAGTGGCTGCTTTGGAGCTTGCTGCTGCATGATGGGCAAGATGGCCATTAAATACAGCCTATTGCTCAGTAGTGTTGTATACTTATAAATACTAAATGAAGATGTTCCACCAGGCCTATGGCCGAGGTGGTGATCTATCAGTATTGGCCTCCTCCTGCTTGGTTCCATCTTGTATTGGTCTTTTCGTCTGACCATCTCCCTCAGTATTAGTTACTATCTACTGCTCTCATATGTGGAGTTTATGCAGGAGTAGAGGTCTCAGTTGACGCCATTGATTACTATGTGATTACTGATTGATGTTTACATGTGGGTTTTAATGATTGTTTATGTTTTAACTATGGCATCATATTAGGGAATTTCAGACAGATGATATAATCCGGAAGAGAAATGGTTCCCAAACGGTTTCTGGTCTGGCATTTCAGACAGAACCGTTTTAGAACCGGTTCCCTACCAGAATATATTTGTAATTTCACACAGAATCGCTTCTGTCCCATTCAGGAAACGGGGCTGAAGCGTTTTACCTGTCAACCGCTTTCAAGTAGTCGTCAGTTTCTTCTCCCGGATCCGATACGCTTTTTTCCCGCCTTTTTTTGCCCGCGCGGGCGATCTCCGGCTTTTTTTTTTTTTAACGTTCGTTTTAGAGCGCTATACCGCTATAGCAGTATAGCGCTATAGCGCAATAGCATCATAGCAACCCCATTGGAATGCCTGCAGTGTTGTTTTTATAGCACTATAACGCTATAGCGCTCTAAAGCGAACATTTTTTTAAAAAAAAGGCGTGGCGGGAACTGGCGGGAAAACAAAGCGGTGCAGTCTGAATTGCCAAACCGCTTCTGATTCGGCTCTTTTCCGGTCAGGGAAAGCCATGTGTGAAATGGCAGCCCTGTACCGGTTTACTTCAAGACGAATCAGAAACGACTTCAAACCGACAGAGTCTCGGTAATGTGAAATTCCAAATTGTCTCATTATACTGTTGTAACCTGCCCTGAGCCTGCTTTGCAGGGGAGGGAGGGCTAGAAATCAAATAAATAAATAAATAGACATGAACATTAAAACATAACTTCATTTAGTGTTAACCAACGTGAGATTCCTGCATATTATGTGGAGAAGGGTGACAAACAGCACAGGATCACATTGCGAGAGAGACCTGAAAATTTCAGTTAGGTATAGAAGTGTGTCCCACTTCAACAAGTTTGGCAATGGCTGCCTTAACATCACTTCTCTGTCAAAACAAGGGTTCCCATTTCTTACAAACCCTTTCCGATCTGAGCAGATTACGGCACCACACACTCTCAAGGAAGACTCTGTCTTTTACAAGGTTAAACACGAGTTGCCCCTTCCTTCCCTGGACTGATCTGAGTAAGGACTGTGAGCTGGGCACTGCTCAGGCTCCATTTTTTTCCTCAAATGTTGCTCTAACGGACTGTATCTGGAGCTTTCAGCTCTACAGAGGCAAGGTATGGGCTGGCTGCTTTTGTCCCCTCAGCAGTTGCTGACCAAAAATGTGTGAATCAGCCTGAAAGATTTGCAACTGCTTTCAAATACTAAATTATTTCACTATGCAGAATCCTTCTTGAGGACAAATAAAATAAACAACCACCTCCGGGTCATTCTTTACTTCATCAGCAAAGTTCAGCAGCTGAATGTGTTTAACTGTATGAGTTTGCAGACCTAGAGCCATTAAGAAGGAGCCAGAATGTACTTTGCCTGGCCTACTGCCCTTACTAAGCCTCTCAGTGAACTGATAGCTGCACATTTACTAACTTGAAAACCTGCCAATTTACTCCAAAGTGAAAAGAAAGTATGGTGTGCTTTAATATAAAATCAGTATATTATCAAGACCCATTCTGCACCTTTGCCTAGTTAGCACCAGGGTAATTGTCACGATTGCCCTACCATACTTAATCACTAAATGGTGTACTCATGTGTGCTTTGCCTGACAATTCACTACTTGTGACAGCAGAGGACCAGATCTGTCGTACATGAACTATTATCTTGAAAATTATAGACAAACATCTCTCACTTAGTTGGTTTTAAATATGCCACTGGACTCAAACTCTGATCTCTCATAATTCCGTGTAAGTAATGTGTAGTATGTAGGCATGTGTGTTCATGTGTTTTGTATAAATTTTCAAGAGCTACATTGCATGCAGTTTTTCTTCACCCAAAGATGGAAGATGCTGCATCATTTGGATGGGGGTCAAACTCTCCCACTCAGCTCCTCCTCCTTGGTTTAATTGATGCTTTAACATCGCAACAAATGCTCCATTCAATTTTTGCCTGTGGTGTCTCAACTATTAATTAGGTTAAATTGGATAGGTACTAAAAAGCTGTCTTTTGTTTAGAGACAAAGTACTTGTCCCTGGGAGTCTGAGTAGTGAGGCTGTCAAAGATTACTTACGAAGGCTTTTTGTGTGCATGTGTGCTTGTACGATGCATTGTGACAGTAGATAACAGCATCGGTGGGAAAAAGCATGATACGGTTTTCCCAAAACTGTTGAAATTTTAATTGTATGAGAAACAAAGGTAACTACTGATAAATGTGTTCTTGATTCCCCTTACCACTTTTTTGAATCCAAAAATAGTTGTAAAATAAATATCCTGCATTTTCTTACTACCATTGGCTTTTCTCCTGCCAGTTGACATCTATTCTGAAAGAATTCAGCATAGTTATCTATCGCCAAGTGACTTTAATTATGTTTAAACTGTGAAAATATAACATATTTTATTTTTGGCAATTTTTGGAAAGCTACTCTGTTTAAATGGAAGGGATGCTATCTGCTTATACATTCAGAAATATAGGAGGGAAGATGAAGAAATTTAATGCAATAATACTGGTTGACAAGATCATTGAACAAATGAATGGATAGACGGGCAGAGGAAAACGAACAATTAGGGTTGCCATCCCCCTGATGGGGGTGGGGTTTCCCCACTTCCGGGGTTCCCATTTCTCAGATGGCCAGCTGGCCAGTGGGGGGAGCCCCGCCCTGGAAGAGCCCCATCATGCCCGATGTACTCATCACAGTGACATCACCCAGAGGTGACATCATCGCGTGTGGCACATCACGTGGGGGACGCTCTAGCATTTGGGTTAAAACTCTATGGTGACCTTAGAGTTTTGCCCAAATGCTAGAGCGTTCCCTGCATGACATGCCCAGGGCAATGACGTCACTTCCAGGTGATGCCATCATGGCACGCATGCTTTCTGCATGCATGTGAAGATCCCAGGACTGGGCAGGAGCATGGCCACCGGCAGCCAGGCCTAGCAAACCTAAGAGTCCCAGCTTTTGGACCTGTGACTAGTTTTAATCTTGTACCCTGGCATATCACTGACATAGACTACTGGGCATTTAATGATGCATGTAAAGTTGCTTGACTTCTTTGGGAAAAGAAACTCTACATCAGGAGTCCCCAGCGTGATGCCTGTGTGTGCCATGGGGCCTGCAAAGTGTTTTTAGAAAATGGGCAGGGCCCGTGAGACTTTTGCCCAGCTGGACTTCTGATTGGGCTACTGGAGATCTGCTTGGCTACGCAGATTTTTTTTTTAAATGTTTTGGTAGGAGCTACCAGTACAACATAAGGATGTTCACTGTGTGACTGAAGGTAAGCTGTGTATATGCAAGCAGGGCTATTTTGGGGCAGGAACGCACAGGAACGAAGTTCCGGCTGGCTCCTGAGTTGGCCATGCCCAGCAGGAACTCATTAGCATGATAGGCCACACCCAACATCAGAAACTCATTAGGACTGGCTACATTAGGGGTGCAAAGGAGTTCCTGCTACAAAAAAAAGGCCTGGGTTTTGACAACGAACAGGGCAAACAGAATAAGAAGCAAAAGGTGGGTGTGGCTGGATGACCACATTTCTCGTAACATGGGGGTGTGGCCTAGTATGCAAATATGTTTCTGGTGCTGGGTGTGGCCTATTATGCTAATGAGTTCCTGCTGAGCTTTTTCTACAAAAAAGGCCCTGTATGCAAGGAAATATTTTTAAAATGATATGTTTGTTTTCAAATGCATCTCTTAAAGCAGAGCTTCTGTCTGAAATGTTGAAGCATTACTATTAGACTTATGCATAACGTTACTCCCTAACATCTTTTGGTTGGCTCCGCTTCCTGTGGCATTCCTTTTGTGGTTGGCTCTGCCTCCCATGGCAGCCATTTTCTGGTTATGCCCAACCATCAGTGTCAGAATTCCAAGGGTGCTCACAGCCTGTACATGCCTCCAGTTCTGAGTTCAAATTAGTCTCTTCATACTCATCATCAAAATCCAGTATTTTGAAGTCCTGTTACTTACGGGAATATTTATACCCTGATTTTCTTCATGGGACTCAAGGCAGTATAAATTGACAATCTCCCATCCACTGACCAGAACTTTAATATGATTGTCATATCTTGTGGCTTCAAACTGTATCCTCATCAAGTTCTTACACTGACTGATATTCCTAAAGAGGCTTGTCTAGCAAGGATGCAAAAAATAAATGGGCAATTTGTCAGAAAGAATTGTTGCTTGTGCTTCTAAATCACAAGCAGAAAATTCTCCTTTAGAGAGACTCAAAGGGCACTAACAGTGCAATCCTAAGGAGAGTTACTCCAGTCTAAGCCTATTGAAATGAATGAGCTTAGACTGGGGTAACTCTCTTTAGGACTGTACTGTAACTTTCTCTGCATTTCAGTTTCGAGCATCTCTCAGAGTAGCATACACATCTTTCTGTGGATGAATAAGACTGCAGTGTTCTCTCCTAAGGCAATGTATAAATTGTACCAGAGTGTACCCGTACTGATTGTATAATCAGTGCCGGTTTAAAAACTTAGTACCATCTTATCTTGAAACCACAACATGGAGGAATGTTTATTGTTTCCTGTGGAAAAGATGTAAGTAGGTGCTTAACTGACCAATTAACATCAGTTGGACTTCATATTTCTTAGATCTGGATAAATCCTGCTCGTTACATTTTTAAAAAAAGAAACTATAGTGTTCACCTTTTGCAGATCCTTTCCCCCAAGTCTCTTATATCCTGAAAAAATCCATTTTTTTATCCTGCTTTTCCTCTTGCTTGCTTCTTCCCAATTACAGTTGCAACTAGTAACCTCTTAGACCACATAGTATAATTTAAAGTGCTCTGCCTGGAACTATTTTATAGGTCAGATTTGGGTCTTGAGCTGCAGACAATGGAAATACATTTCACTGCAATCAACAGACTGACTTTCAAGTACATGGTTTTAGGATGGGGGGGGCACATTAAAAGCATAGAACAGATCTGATTAAAATCTATAGAATTTCAAATTCCAGCCTAAGTGAAGCACTGTGAAATCTTCAGTTTCAACAGGGGAAAATTGTACAAACATAAAATAGGTGCTTACATCTGCCAAGTTCATATTTAGGTGCAAAGCAGCACCCTTTTCATTCATATTTGTTAGAAAAACATTTTAGATGTCAGTAACCTTGAATTACTTCAATGAATTTATAATATTACAGACATAAATAAAAACAGAAACCTGAAAGAAACCCTAATCAGGATATTTTACGAAGCAGTAAAAGTCTGGTTTTATTCCCAAACCAACTGGGAAAACAAAATGTACAAACTGGCACTTTACCTTGATAGTCTTTCTCCCCACTTGAAACACCACAGGCTGTGTTTTCTACTAAGTGATCAGCTCCTTCTTGATCTGCTTGCATAAGCAGAGAATCAGGATTAAACTCTTCATTTTCATATGGAAATATCTCAACAGAATTTGCCATTTGATCAATAATATCAATGACCTGGAGTTGTGGTTTCTCGGAGGGCACATTCCGATTATACTCTGGTACGCCAGATCTAACTTGAACATCTTCTGTCATGATTCCTGTAGTATCCAACCAGTTGCTTGTGGAAATGTATCTCCCAGTAACAGTCCTATAACCGCTCCCAAAATCAGTCCCAACTGACCATTTGCCACTGTTCCTTTTTAAAAAAAACTGCTCTTGAACATACAACAAGATTCCCTTCTCCTCAAAGTGTTTGCAGAGCCCAACAGAGAACAGACAAAGTCAGGATTTGCCTTGGATCTGCTACCCAAGAGGCTACCCAATCAGCACCTTTCTGGTCCTTTAGACCCCTTTCCATTGCATAATAAAATGCACCACTTCCATTTGCATAAACAAACAACCTACAAGCAACAAAGCCTTTTGTGCTGGCATGCAGAACGGGGCTTTCAGCCTGTCAGCCCAGCAGGCAATAAACAGAGATTGTTGTCCTCACATCACAATGGCTCTTTGTCCATCAGCCTTGTCACAGGCATGGCGATTGTTCTAAATCTTTAATCCTCAGCGAGTGACCACCTTGAGTTACATTAGCAGTGTGTAACCAGCTTAACATTCCCAAACAGGTTAAATGTTCCGGTTAAACCTCAAAACGCTGTTTGTCGGACAAAGGGTTCCTTTAAAATTTGTAAAAGAATAAAGTTGGGAGAGGAATGGTTGAACACCACAACTGTACCACTTACTTTTAAGCATAATCTTTTCACCTAACTGTATCCATTCCCCTCCCTAATAATTTTTAACTTGGCTTTATCCACAATGACTTATGAATGGTAAAAAAAGTTTTAAAACCATGAATTAAAAAACACTCAGTTCACTAACAGATACAGGTTGGGTGTTCCAGAAGCCTTTTGCAATGAAAATTTTTCTGGGTGTGTGTTTCTTGTCATATTATGATATGACAAATTGCAGCTGCCCAGATTCTTTCTGTATAAAAACTATTAAAACAATAGGAGTTCTGCGCATGCATTCAGTTGTACCCAGACAGAACACTGGCTCACCACCTCAACCTCAAAATGTTTACCAGATTTAACAAGATTTGTCATGGCTGCTGGATGAGAGTTTGGCATACCGTTTTGTCATGGCGGATTTACATGCTATTACTGCCTATCCATAGTTGTCATGAAAAAACAAACAACCCCTTTCCTGTGCCAGTGACCTTATGCCAGGCAGTATAATTTAAGACATATCATTTAAGAACCATACAGGGTTTTCATAAGATGGCTGCAACTTGACACCCCTTTCCACCACCACTTGATGTAGGTAATGGACAACAACTTGAACACTGTTAAGAATACATGAAGAGCCAAGTTGGATCCAACCAAATGCATATCAAGTTCACCCAGTGATAAACCAGCTGCCTCTAGGAAGCCCACAGGTATGAACACTGCAACAGCATCCTCCCACCTGTGCTCCCCAGTAACTGATATAAAGAGGCACACTGCCTCTGATACTGGAAGGAGTAGATATCCATCACAACTAGTAGCCACTGATTATTTGTTATTATTTATTAGTTTAGATTTATATCCCGCCTTGCCTGCTATCCCACTGATAGTCTTGTCTTCCAAGAAACTGTCCACTGCCATTTTAAAGCCTTCCAAGTTGGTGGCCATCACCACGTGCTGTGCCAGCAAGTTCCACAATTTCACTATGCGCTGTGTGAAGAACTACTTCCTTATGTCTGTCCTGAATCTCCCACCCTTCAGCTTCAGTGAATGACCCGGGTTCTAGTATCAAGGAATGTCCACTATCTCCATACCATGCAAAATGTTATAGACCTCTAACATGTCTCCCGTTATTCACTTTCCCCCCTAAACTAAATAGCTCTAAGAGTTTTAACTGATCCTCATAGGACAGCTGCTCTAGCACCCTGATCATTTTTGTTGCTCTTTGCTTTACCTTTTCAAGGTCTGCAATATCATCGTTTCAGATGCAGTGACCACAACTGTACACAATAGTCCAAGTGTAGTCTCACCATAGATTTGTATAAGGGCAGTATGATTGAGGCAGTTTGATTCTCTGTTCCTATTCTAATTATGGTCCCGTATGGAATATGCCTTTTTCACAGCAGCCGCACAGGGGCTTGACAGTTTCATCGAGCTATCCACTACCACCCCAAGATCCCTTTCTTGGTCTGTTGCTGCCAGCTCAGATCCCATTAGTGTATATGTGAAGTTGGGATTATTTGCCTTAGTATGCATCACTTTATACTTGCTCACAATGAATCTCATTTGCTATTTTAATGCCCATTCCTCTAGTTTGGAGAGCTCCTTTTGTAGCTCTTTGCAATCCAGTATTAATAATAATAACAAATCACACTACTCCCCCAGGTCATTTTAAAACAATTTTAAAAGCACCTGTCCTAATACATATTTCTGAGGGACTTCACTGCTCACATTTCTCCATCACAACAACTGACTATTTATTCCTGCTCTCTGCTTCCTGTTTTCTTTAGCTAATTTCCAGTCTATAAGAGGACTTGTCTTCTTATCCCTTGACTCTGAAGTTTGCTCAGGAATCTTTGATGACAGACTTCGTCAAAAGCCTTTTGGAAATACAAATAAGCAGTGTCAACGGGCTCTTTCCTGTCTACATGTTTATTGACACTTCCGTAGAACTCTAAAAAGTTAGTGAGACAGGACTTAATTTTGCAGAAGCCATGTTGGTTTTTATTCAGCAGGGCCTGCCCTTCTATACACTTGACAATTTTATCTTTAATGATTTCCATCAATTTACCTGGAACAGTTGTTAAGCTAACTGGCCTGAAATTTCCACACACACCCCGATCCCTTTTTAAAAAAATGTCTGTTGCACTGGCCACTCTCTGTCCTTCAGTATAGAGTTTGATCTTAGGGACATGTTTCATATCTTGGTTCGAAGATCAGCAATTTCACATTTCAGTTAAGAACCCTAGGATGGATAATATCTAGTCCTGGTGATTTGTTAGTTTGCAGTTTGTATATAAATTCTAGAACTTCATCCTTTGTAATCACTACTTGCCCCAGCTTCATATCCTCCCCCTTCGTTCAGGAACAGGTATGTGACTAAAACTTCGGCAGTGAATACTGATGAGAAGAATTCATTTAGCTTCTCAGCAATCACCTTGTCCTGCTTTAGTACTCCTTTAATTCCATTGTCTTTCAGTGGTCCAACTGCTTCTATAGCCAGTTTCCTGTTCCTGATGTATTTAAAGAATTCTTTATTGTTGGTCTTTGTGCTTTTACTAATTTGTTCCTCAACCTCTTTTTTTTTTCTTTGCATCCCTAATCATCCACTACCATTTTCTTTGTGCAAGTTTGTGCTAATTTTTGTTTGCCTTGTTTGGATAAATCTTCCCATTTCTGAAGGAAGCCTTTCCCTTCTAATAGCTTCCCTTATCCAGCACATTAGCCTTGCTGGTGACCTCTTGAACTTTGTACTACCTTTCCTGATCTGCAGTATACCTTCTAACTAAGCCCCTAGTACTGTGTACTGAGTAATCCCAAGCCGTTTTGAGAGATATGACTAGGGATGTGCACTCAGTATAAAATTAATTGAAAAAATGCCCCTAAAATACCTTATCAGGTTTTTTTCAGCTGCTGAGTGGGCTGCTGATTTGGTTATCTGAATATGTCCACCCTAAAAAATCCCAAAAACATTCGGGATTTTTCAGGACCACCAGATAGCTGCATTTAAAGGGCTCTCTGTTGCCTGGAGATCAGTTGTGATAGCAGGAGATCTCCATCCACTACCTGGAGGTTGGCAACCCAACTGATAGGTGAGGATCTATGCATCTATGTTTTATAGCCAGAATCTGTTATGTCTCCAGTCAATCAGTTGTATAAGTATTAGGGGCAAGCAGCTGGGCTCTGTGGTCTCCTAAAAGCAGGCAGGTCTGGGATTTGGCAGGATCTAGCCTTGGGTGTGGGAGAAGAGATTAGTGCAGAAAACAAAGTTCATTTTCCCCAAAGTCTTTATTATATATTTTAGTTCAAAGAAGGAGCTACTGTTTAGCAACAACCATGGTCAATACATAATGTGTACATCCAGGGGTCATTTCAAAGAAACAGAGGTGCAGGAGCTCATTAGCATAACTCATTAGCATAACTCATTAGCATAACTCATTAACATATGCCACACCCCCTAACTTCACCGCAAGTGTGTCAGAAGGCAACACCCACTGCTCAGGCTCCACTGGACTGTTTTGGATTATTAGCTATGGGGGGGAGCGCTCAGATCTGCCCTCACAGAGGAGGGAGAGCTTGTACCTGAATAAACCTTGGTCTTAAAGGTACCACTGGACTCTTTTGGGTGGATGGCAAGCACAGGAAAGTGCGTGGCTGCTCATGGGTCAAGGAGGGTGGCGCGGAGGACACGCATGGCCTCGAGCAGGTAGGGGGCCAAGGCGGTGGTGGAGCAGAGGCACAGGAGGAGGCTGAGTAGGTGCAGGAGGCCATGGCGGAGCTCCTTGCAGGCCTTGTGGGAGTCACTGGGGTCTGCCTTGCAGAGGTGCTGCATCAGGGCCGGCATGATGATGGGCAGAGCCTGGGCGGGCTGGGTGCCATGGTCCAAGCAGTGGCGGAGCAGGTCAAGGGCCAGCTTATGGCAGCACTCTGCTGGGTCAGCCAGCAGGCTGAGGAAGGCGAGGGGGGCTGCTGGGAGCAGGGGGTGGGGCTTGCTGCATGTGCCCACCCCCTGGGCTCCTTACTGCCAGAGCTTCGCTCCTGTGCACTCCTGCAGGAAATGAGCCCTGTGTACATTACCTTTCAGATCTCTATAATCTGAATCACTATATAAACTGATAGGCAATCTATCTGTTTCCCTTTGCCATTTGAATGGGGTACACAGGAGGCACTACCAATCAGAGCTGGTCTCAGATACCAGGATGGAACCTCTATGATATGATATGATTTAAAGGCAGCTTAACACATTTCTTAATTTCTTGCTTCACAGATAATATAATGTCATTGGGAATGAATTTTTAAATGAGATCTGGGAAGGATACTAATGGTTATTGTATAAACTGGGTTGGTCTGGACAGTCAAAATTTGAGGCCAAGAAGAAAATCTCTCCTAGGTCTAATGAATGATGCTCTAAACTGACTAGTTTGCTTGACTCTGATGGTCCCAGTTTACTGAACCAGCATGTTGCCCAATAAAGTTATTTGGCACGGTGCACGTTTTTCCTGATCCCTGCTTGTGGGTGAAATTACATTAATCTGATGAGCGCATTAACCTGCCAGTTGACACTGAAAACTCTCATGCTGATGTATGAATGCAAAAGAACTTTGAAGATTCCAGAAGTTCTACGAGGTTTTGCAGCTAAAGATGCATTCTGTCCCCATGTGGAATGGGAGCACATCCGTATTACTGTAACTGCTCTACACGCAAGATTTCTGTTTTGCATGCAATAATTGCTGTATTTTGTTCTGTATGCTAGACTTACTGCATTCTGAATTTCTGTTGTGCATGCAAGATCCTTTGTCAGCCCTGCATGCAAGACTTCTTGCATTCTGTTCCATATGCGAGATTTTTTTTGCGCTTTGAATTTATGTTCTACATGCAAGATTTTCTGAATTTCTGTATGTAGTCTGTGGCTTTGTGATACCATAAACAGCGACTTGTTATATTTTTTTCAGTTACAGTGTGTACTTTGGCTTTTTTTTCTGCAGTAAGAGACAGCATCTCAACAAATGAAACAAGTTTTCTGAGGTGAATCAATGACATTAGGCTGATGCTTCCTCAGGACTCAGGAGACTTACAGAGCCATCCTAACCAGAGTTTCACCCTTCTAACTTGCAAATCAGTGGGCTCAAAAATGGAATTGTATCAACCAAGCCCCTGAACTAATGTACGTTCTATTGTTTTTTATGTGTGTGCATGCATGTGTGTGTGTGCACACACGCATCTGGAAGTCATGGTGACCTCTGGTGACTGACCTCTACTGGGGGCCTGGAGGATATTCAGAGAGGTGGCTGAATAAAGCCTGCCCCCGCCTCCTAGCCCTGGTATTCTCTGGAGGTTTCCCATCCACATACTCGCCAAAGTCGACCCTGCTTAGCTTCCGACAGCTGACGAGATCAGGCTTGCCTGGCCTATCCAGGTCAAGGCAACTAATATACATTTTCCATCAAGCCCATGAACAAGTTGTAGAAATGAATGTACTTCTATGTGCTGGCAACATTGCCAAACTAAGAATCATGCAGGTAGACTGCATTCAGTCAAAAAGCATCCAAAAAAGCATCCATTTACAATGTGCAGCATCGGAGGATGTGAGGAGTTTCCTCCATATTGCAATGGGAATAGGAATTAATTTTATTATCAGATTTATACTCTGCCCTCCCAGCCAGAGCCAGCTCAGGGCAGCTTACAGAAAGACTAAAACACACAATAAAGGTAAAGGTTCCCTTGCTCGAAAGCCAGTCGAATCCGACTCTAGGGTTGCGGTGCTCATCTCTGTTTCAAAGCCGAAGAGCCAGCGCTGTCCAAAGACATTTCCATGGTCATGTGGCCGGCATGACTAAACACCAAGGCGCACGGAACGCTGTTACCTTCCCACCGAAGTGGTACCTATTTATCTACTTGCAACACACAATGGAAAGTTTAAAAAATCCTAAATCCATATAAAACATTCTAACATTAAAACGTGCTAACACTGATGATACTAATAAATAAATAAATTTTAAAAGTTTTTAAAGGATTTTAAAAGATGGTGGCCAACCTTCAGTACACCGTCCTAGTGGTCAGCCCGTAGATCTAGCCTTATCTATGCAGCTGGCACAAGCTGTTCTGATGATTTCAGGGAACAGGGTTCTCTATCGAGGAGGCTCCTCCTAATTGAAGGCCTGGTGGAAGAGCTCCATCTTGCAGGCCCTGCAGAACTGCATAAGGTTCCGCAGGGTCCTGATCTCTTCTGGGAGCTTGTTCCACCAGAGAGGAGCCACCACCAAGAAAGCCCTGGCCCTGGTTATTGCCAGCCTGGTGTCCTTGGGTCCGGGGAGGGTAAGTCAGTTTTGGGACCCTGATCACAGTGCTCTCTGGGGAACATGTGAGGAAAGGCGGTCCCTCAGGTATGTAGGTCCCTGACCATATAGGGGTTTAAAGGTAAGAACCAGTACCTTGGAGTGAATTCGGTATGCTATCGGTAGCCTGTGCAATGCCTTCAGCACAGGCTGAATGTGCTCCCACATTGGGAGGCCCATTAAAAGCCCGGCTGCAGCATTTTGCACTAGCTGTAGCTTCCAGATTTGTGACAAGGGCAGCCCCATGTAGATAGCATTACAGTAGTCCAATCTCTAGATGACCATTGCATGGATCACTGTTGCCAAGTTGCTGCGTTCAAGGAAGGGAACCAACTGCCTGATCAGCTGAAAATGGTAAAAGGCAGACTTGGCAGTGGCTGCTACCTGGGCCTCCATAATTAAGGAGGCATCCAAGAGCACTCCCAAGCTCCTAACCTCTGGCGCTAGCACCAACTGAGCCCCATCGAAGGTCAGGAGTGGGATCCCGACCCTCAGTCTGCCCTGACTTAGGCACAGGACCTCTGTCTACATCAGATTCAATTTCCGTCAGCTCAGCCTAAGCCATCCAGTCATGTCTTGTAATGCCCAGCCCAGATCTTCCGGTTTGGAGCCAGACCGGCTGCCCAACAACAGATAGAGCTGGGTGTTATCTGCCAACCAGTGGGTGCCGTCAGGATAGCTGTTGCCCCAGGGCCACCCTTTGTCCCTGACCTTGGAGAAAGGAGGTGAGTCATTGCAAGGCAGGCCTCTGGATTCCAGCGTCGGCAAGGTGGCGGATCAGTAGCTGATGGTCGACTGTGTCGAACACTGCTGACAGGTCCAACAACAACAGCACTGCCAATCTGCCCCAATCCTGATGCCTCCAGAGATCGTCTGTGAGCGTGACCAGTACTGTCTCTGTCCTGTGGCCCAGGCGAAAGCCAGACTGGAAGGGGTCTAAAATGGAAGTGGTCTAAAATTTGCAAAGGACCCACAAGAACTGCAAAGGACAACACACACACTGAGGCACACAGTTATTTCCATAGAATGGCAGCCACGGGGCTTGAGAGGTGCACAGTATATAAAACTTTGCTTGTTTGTTTTGTTAAATGATATTATTCAATATTCATATTAATTCAAGTCAATGGGCTTAGAAGGGTATAACTCTGCTTAGGAGTGCACTGTAGGAAATGGCCAGACAGCTCTGGCTGATCAGTGAGCTGACGTGGTTAAAGCAACAGCTGTCATCTTTGTCATAAAAGTGGGGTGAGATGAGGTGAGCAATTACCTCTATAGTGAAAGCTGAACACGTAGCAGAGCTGTGCAGTGAGACAGAGTTATACGGATACAAGTAGTCAGGGTGGGAATAATGGATACCTTGGAAGTTCACTGCTCTTAAGTCACTCTTGTTTCAAGCTGGTCATATGAACTTTTCAATACAGTATGGCCTACTCTGACTGGCAGCAGCTTTCCAGGGTCTCAGCTGAAGGTTTTTCACATCCACTCCTGCCAGATCCTTGTAAGAGGAGACACTGGGGACTGAACCTTGGACTTTCTACGTGCAAATCAGATGCTTTAGCAGTGATGCTCTACAATTATGGGTCATAGCATTGGTCAGTCAAAGGTTGTGATCACACAAACAGTTTGGCCCGATGCAGCCACCCCTCTCCTCCGGATCAAATGGGCGCAGTCACACAGCCATATCTGGAAGGCATTCTCCCGGCATACTCATCCCGTCATAGGACAACTTGGAGCCAGGTTAAAAAGGCACCACATCACAAGTGGTGTTTTCGCTTCCCCACATTCATTGCTCATGGCTGGAAGCCTGAGCACGGGAGAGCGCATGCAGAATGGATTTGGCAGTCTGAAAGTGTTCTACACTGTAAAGAAGCCTTATCGATTCCCATACTTCACAGCAGCAAGCAGGAGGCATCAATACTCCTGCCTGGTCAGCCCAAAAGCAGACCCCTGCCCATCTGCCTGGCCAGGAGCAGGGCTGGGGAATCCATCCACCGCACATGGACTGGGACACTGCAGAGATCTTTGTTTCCTCAAGGGATTTTCCTCTGCAAGCTTGAACCGTCACTGACTTCCTCTGCCACAGAGTCTTGGGCAGAGACATCCTTAGTTTCATTTCATCAGGAACCAGCATGAGCTGCTATTGGCACCAAACTGAGCTGTATATAGCAAAATCCTCATTTTCCTTAATATTTTGAGCCTTTGGGCCCCTTGGGAATTCTGACACAGGGTGGTGGGTTGTTGTTGTTCATTCGCACCGTCGAGTCCAGCTCTTCGTGACCCATGGACCACATCACGCCAGGTCCTCCTGTCTTCCATCGTGCTCCGGAGTCTGCTTAGTTTCATGCTTCTTGCCTCAATAACACTGTCTAACCATCTCATCCTTTGACTCCCCCTTCTTCCTTGACCTTCAGTCTTTCCCAGCATCAAGGTCTTCTCATTTGATGGCCAAAGTATTTGAGCTTCAGCTTCAGTATCTGGCCTTCCAGGGAACAGTCAGGGTTGATTTCTCTTAGGATTGACTGATTTGATCTCTTAGCAGTCCAGGGGACTCTCAAGAGTTTTCTCCAGCACCATAATTCAAAATAATCTATTATTCGGCGCTCAGCCATCCTTATAGTCCAACTCTCGCAGCCATACAGTATCCACAAAATAGCTGATGTGGGAGGTGGAACCAACTATCAAATAGTGACTGCAAGAGGAGGAGACATACACACACAAAGGGAACT
This sequence comes from Gekko gecko, assembly GCA_029375565.1. NCBI lineage: Eukaryota > Metazoa > Chordata > Lepidosauria > Squamata > Gekkonidae > Gekko > Gekko gecko. The sequence goes on along the minus strand of JAPDNY010000003.1, from coordinate 43,425,156 downwards.
CAAATGCGGGGGACAAGAAGAGTGGTTTTTTTTAAAAATGCACAGGCAAAGAGGAGAGAGAGAATAAAATAAACACACTGGTGGCAGCCTATGCTGTAACACAGCCAATCAGATCCCCAATACTAATCAGAAACCCTGCTGGGCAGTAGCCCCACCTGGCCATATCTGCTTTCTAAAAACACATGGTGGCTACCAGAAAAGGTATTGGTGGGTGGGCCATGGCACCCACGGGCACCACATTAGGGACCCCCTGCCCTAAATGATAGCCCTCATCCCCTTTTCATTGGTGTAAATCTCCTTGTTTTAGAGCTATCCTTGGTTTTGAAGGGTTATTCCAGCCCCTGCCAGCCGTGCACTGGAGCCAAAGGAATGTGTGAATCTGACACAAAGCCTTGTATCTAGTGGCCTGCACTTGGTTTTGAGCAGACTACGTCCCCCAGGAACTAGTTATCCTCAGGCAGCTAGACCAGTCCTAGAAAGTTTCAGTTGTTTCCCAAGGGATTTTACTGTGACATTAATGTATAATGTACTTCACCATGTGCCCATCTGGCCTCAACAGAACCCAGTCAAGGAGGGACTTGGGCCCTGCTTTATGATGACCTGGCTATAATAAAGAAAGATGAACCTGCCAGTATTTCACAGAAAACTGGCTCACGTTGCAGAACGGCCCCCTCCTTATGGATCTCTGAACAAACCACAAATAAATTATAGTAAACTGTAAACCATGTAGAATAACATTAAGGAAAGCAAGATAAATCAAGCACATTTATGTAGCATTTATGGGTTGTGGGATTTTGCTTTTCTTGTTGCAGTCCTGGTACAGTCTTCTTGTTACAATCCTGACCAGAAGATATGCCTCCTGCTCTATAGTATATCGTAATGGCTGCCTCGGCTAGTTTTGTTGCTGCCAATAATTCCTGTGGCTACAAGACAAGAGACTAATTGTGGCGCTTCCAATTATACCGCCAGTGAAAGCATCAGGGGGGGAAGAGGAACAAACAACTCTAGCTTGGGAAGCTGCATTCCATGTGACTTTTGCATCTTTGTTGAACAGGAGCATCAAAGGCAAGTTTGCACAACTAAAAGGCATCCTCAAGTTTTTCTAACCCCCGCCCCCCACAAGCCCCAAGGAGGCTTACAACAAATTAAAAACAGCATTTTTATCAGAACAAAGTTTGAATCCAGTGGCACCTTTGAGACCAACTGAGTTTTAGTCAAAGTGTGAGCTTTCGTGTGCGAAACGCACTTCTTCGGACCACTTCGGGCCACTTGTGTGTTTTGCACACAAAAGCTTACACTTTGGATAAAACTTGGTTGGTCTCAAAGGTGCCACTGGACTCAAACTTTGTTCTGCTGCTTCTGACTGACACACCTACCCACCTGAGCGCTTTTATCAAACAGCATAGAGAAAAGCTTCTCTTACTTGACAACTCCTCATCGATCAACAGGAAAACCAACACTCACTGTTCCAAAGGTGTCTGAAACAGCACTGCCTCGTGTTCCTTTCCGTGATGGAGTTCTCCTGTCCTCCTCAGGCAGGCCATCCAACATGCTAGGCGCTGCAGTCAAAACGGGCCAAATCCAAGAAGAGCAAAGGCTCCAAAGGGCAGCATGCTGAGAGAAGGGCGGGGGGGGGGTGCCTGTGTAGGCAGAGAGAATGAGAGGGGAGGGGAAAGAAGGACTAGCAGTAAGGGAAGGGGGGAAACAGGAGTATGAAGACAGGGAGCAGCAGGGGGTTCTCCTCCCCATGAGTCTTCACAGGTCCCTCATTACTATACAATAGTGATTTAGTGAGGCAGAATTAAAGCTGCAAATGTGTACTTCTGTGCTCCCCAGAAAAATACAGAATCACTGGTTCAATTTAACTGCACAAACAAAATCGAAATAGGATTTTTTTTTCCTGGTCGTAAAATAGGAATGAGAAGTGCAAAATTATTCAAGGTAGGTTTGCCAGCTCCAGGTTGGGAAATACTTGGAAATTTTGGATGTAGAGCCTGAGAAGGGGTTGGGGAGGAGACGGACTTCAGTGGGGTAGAATGCCATAGAACCCACTTTCCAAGGCGGCCATTTTCTCCAGCTGAACTGATCTCTGCGGCCTGGAGGTCAGTTGCAATAGTGGGAGATCTCCAGCCACCACCGGGAGGTTGGCAAGCCTAATTCCAGCCCACAAGCAAATAAAGCACCTGTGTCTTAGCACCAGAGACGTGTAGTACTTACTGAAGATGGGAAAACTGTATTTATAGATATACTAGGGAACTTCTGGAGCTGCAGTGGCTCAGTGGTTAAGATGCTGAACTACAGGCTGGAAGGTCGGTAGTTCAGTAGTTCAAGACCCGAGTGCCGCATGATGGAGTGAGCTCCCATCTCTGGCCCCAGCTCCTGCCAACCTAGCAGTTTGAAAGCAAGAAATTGCAAGTAGATAAATAGGTACTGCTTTAGTGGGAAGGTAACAGCATCCTGTGCGCCTCGGCATCTAGTCATGCCGGCCACATGACCACGGAGATGTCTTCAGACAGCGCTGGCTCTTTGGCTTGGAAACAGAGATGAGCACCGCAACCCTAGAGTCAGATTCGACTGGCTTTTGGGCAAGGGAAACCTTTACGCAGGGAAGTTCCACTTAGGGCTTCACAATATAAGGGGCCTCTAAATAAGAAAATAAATTTTAAGCACTTCCATCCTAGGTGTCCAGAGTCAGCTCCCCGCTCACACTGATAAAGCCTTTGCTGGGCGTGTCCTTCCCAGTGCCAGGGGGCGGGGCAGAGGTCTAAACAACCAACAGCAGCCGCACCCAACAAGGGCAGCAGCGAGATGGGGACTAGAGTTGTCAGCTTTGGGCTGGGAAACACCTGGAGATTTGGGGAATGGAGCCTGGGAAGGGCAGGATTTGGGGAAGGGAGGGTATAATGCCATAGGGTCCCTCCTCCAAAGCAGCCATTTTCTCCAGGGGAACTCATCTTGGTCATCTGGAGATCAATTGTAGTAGCAGGAGATCTCCAGGCATGCCCTGGAGGGTGGCAACCCTAGCCAGGACTAATGGGGCAGGCCAGCCTGGCGGGGGTGGGAATGCTGCCACCAGGGCAAGGCTCCAGTGGGGTACAGCCCAGCCAGGAGGCCAGGGCTACTGGAAGCAATGGGAGGGTGGGCTGGCTACAAGCTAGGATGGGCCCAGAGACCCAGTAGTGCTCTGGCTATCCTGCCTCATTGCGAGGAGGAGTCAGAGAAGGGTGGGGCAAGGATCAGGTGTAGGCAGGGGGGACAGGTAATGAAGATCACTGGCCTCTGAGCCTAGGGATTGGCCAAGGGAATAGCTGGGGCAGAACCTGGTGCAGGATTGGGTGCCAGTGGAGCAGGAGTGGTGGAGACAACCGAGGGTGAGACTCCCAACAAATGCTAAGGAGGAGAAGCAGGCTCGGCTCAGTGCTGTGAGGGCTGCTCCCCATGGAAGACAGCAGCAACCAGTTGTACCTTCCAGTTCTGAGGCCTAGGGAGGCCACAGGGCTCACAGCAAGACAGTGGAGAGGCAGCTGGGTGAGACTGGGTAGGAGGCTAAAGTTGCCAGACACCAGGTGGTGCCTGGAGATCTCCCAGAATTACATGATTTCTGGTCAACAGAGATCCATTTCCCTGGAGAAAATGGCTGCCTTGGAGGGTGGACTCTACAGCATTGTGTACCCTGCTGAGGCCCTACCCACCCACCCTGCTGTCCCCAGGCTCCACCCCCCAAACCTCCAGGATCTTCTCCAGCCTGGAGTTAGCAACCCTAAGCCTGCAGCCTGCCCCAGCTCAGATCACTTGATTGAAGGAAGACAAGGGCCAATTATATTTTCACTGCCCTTTCTGTGAGGATGATAAACTTTGATTTTTATTGTATGGGGCCTCTTAAAATGACAGCTTAGGACCTTGTCATGAATGATGTCGTAATCTCTCCCTGACTGAGGATAAATCATGAAATGGGGAGAACTTACTCCACCAGTTGGCACTCAGTGGCGTTGATTGGGAGGGCAAAGAAAGGCCCTGGGACTAGAGACCATGAAGCACACTGTGGCAAGGAAACCACAGACTTTTTTTCTAATCTAGTGGATTTCTTTTTAGAAAGCAGGATTTTAGCAGTGTTCTTTTGTTTTTTTAAAAATTTTGGCCAGTTAAAGCCATCTTACCAAGATTAGACATTTGAAGAAGGATATCATTAACAGACTAGAGAAAGTGACCTCTGGGAATCTTTCCAACCACTTCTGTGCTATGATCGAGATACTGCAGTGACTTTTGCTATTACTGCTGCCACCTCTTGGCCAAAACACATGCTTCTGCATCTCAGGAAGCTGTAAGAAGATGATGCATGGACTATATTCTAATTACATCGAAGAAATCTGTTGTTTGATGGTCTCCGACACAGGGTTGGTTTAGTGTGGTTATAATTCCTGTGATCTCACAGCAAGGCTAATCACAGGCATAGTCTGACTAATGCACAGGAAAGAAGGGTTTTTTTCCACCTAGATATATTCCGGTGAGTAGCTGTGTTGGTCTGAAACAACAGAACAGAATTCGAGTTCAGTGGCACCTTTAAGACCAACAAAGTTCTATTCAAAGTGTAAGCTTTCATGAGCAAAGCATACTTTTTCACTTACATTGAAATGGAAGTTGCCAATCCATACAAATAAGGCAGAGGTTGAACAGAAAATTAGCACACAACATAATGGAGATGTTTAACAGATGCAAGGACCAAACAGGAATAACAAGCTGAGTTTACATGGTCACCATTTCTTTGGATTTAATGTCCGGGGGGGGGGGATGGGACGGACATAGTGAAGCAGATAAATATATCAGAATTGGAGACTGATGTGTAAATGTACCCTTCTTAATTGTGGAATGCTGAGAGTAATGAACTGAGACCCTGTTGTCATGCTCCATCCATCTCCTCTCAAGAAGGGAGGTAACTCACAGCATCCTTTTCTTTAAGGCGGGATGATTGGTTGTGCAGTGTCATGTCTCCTCTTTCACCAGACCAGAGAAATATGCTCCAATCTACCATTCCAAATTACATTACATTCTACTGTTCATTGCATTACATTACAATCACTATTCCAATCTACTATTCCAAATAAGAAACACAATAAAAATTACAATAAAATAAGGAGGATGTATGGCCCTTCTGGGTGAGAATACAGATGTAAGGACTGAATGTGATTAGCTTATGTAGTGTGATAAGAGAACAATATCCCTGTTAAGTTGCAGCATGTGTGTGTTCCGAGTGTTGTAATTACCCTACAACTCAGCAATTTCCCTTTCCAGTCTGTCCCTGAAGTTCCTTTATAATAAAACAGCTACTTTGAGGTCACCCACTGAATATCTTGGAAAGCTGAAGTGTTTTCCTACAGGTTTCTCAGTCTTGTGATTCTTAATGTCAGATTTGTGTCCATTTATCCTTTGGCATAGGGTTTGACCTGTTTGCGCTATGTAGAGAATGGAAGGGCATTTTAAACACAAGAGTGAAGCGGTACATGACGGGTTGACTATGGGTGGGGAACACCAGACAGATGTGCCCCCTTTAATCTGGTTGTGAAACGTTGCTGAAACGTGCCTATCTCAGGGTAAACTGCCAGTCTGAACTCAGCCCATATATCTCTTTTCAGTTATAAGTAGGGTTGCCGTCCCAGTGGGAGGCTGGGGGGGCGGATATAAATCGCCATCATTCCAGCTGCACAATTTCACTTCTCGCATGAACCTGGAGGTGATGGTATTACATTGGAGTGATGCTCTAGAATTCCACTGAAGCTCTGCAGACTTCCCCTGCACTTTTTAGGGTTTGCCAGCAGGTGGTCTCCCACTACAGCGGGAAACCTGGCAGCCCTTGTTTTAGGGTAGATCATATGCCTGTGGTGGGTACGCACAATGGGGAAGTGGGATCGCACCAGCCTTTACCACTTCCTCCTGCACTGTGCTTTGGCCTTGCATAAGGGCTTACGTACGTGGATCCCAGGTGCATGTAAGGAATCTCTACATCTCATTCTGAGGTGTAAAGATTACGCAGTTTAGGCCTATAAAGAGGAAACTCAACACCAACATGTGGTCATCAGACATGCTGGTTGGTGATCGCTGATATCCCACAGAATGTGGGGCTCATATAAATAGGACACATAAATGATTATCTGACTAGGGCTCCTATAAATAATATTTTGCAAGCAGATGGGCCCAGAACATCCCCCACTGTCCCTCCAGCAGCTTGTCACCAATTCGGTATGTCAACTTAAGTATCGATAGTGATTTCTCCCAGACTGGCTGTCTCACCTAGCATGATGGAATCATCTCTCTCAACTGGATCTTCTACGTTGTAAACCAGCTTGTTAATCGATATTCTGCAAACTTGAAGCAGTAGGAAGAAAAATCTGTTGTGATCCTCATACCATTGATTATATACCAAAAATGAGAAAAGAATATTGTGTCCTCAGAAATATGTCTAATTGGTTAATATTGACACTCTTCTTTTTGTTTGTAGGTAGAAGACAAATTAAGGCAAATTGTCAGAGGCCTAATTACTAATAAAAAGGATCAAGCAGTACAGGAGTACATTTAAATCTTCTTAGAATGAAATTCCCTAAAAAGCTTTCTCAATAGCAGCTCTTATTCCCTTCATTAATAAACTGGAGTTGCCCTCCTTATCCAGAGGATAAGAAATGGATAAGGCAATCCTCTGGTCAAGAAAGTTGTTAAAACCAAGATTCAGCTAAAATGGCCCTCTTGTAGGGGGTATACAGTATTTCATGGAGAAATAATAGCAAGCTTGCTCCTAATCCTGTCAATCATAATGTTACCTTACAAACCATCAAATCACTGTTGAACCACAATCATGAAAGAGAGAGTCAGATCCTGCAGAGAATTTCTGCAGATGGAAGGGGCTGATTTTTTTTTGCCAGTTTCTCATGGCAGATACCCAATTTTCCCTTCATCCTATTTCTTATAGTGTTGCCTTGCGCCTGCTGGAGATGTCCCACTCCCGGCAGATATTGCCTGCCAGTACACCAGCAGCCAGTGGAAGAAAGAAAGAAAAATCAGATCACTTATCGAAATCCCCAGAAATGATATCCCACCTCTTCAGGAATCACTGAAAATTCGGTGGTTTTACCATAGATTCCCTGGCAATTCCTAGAGAAGTGTTATGTCACACCCAGGATTTCCCAGACAAATGCCATGTGTGTTTACGAGCTGAGCAAGATGAAATAGTGGCACATCTGTGCATTTAAACATGAACCTCCCCTAGACATAAGGCAAGTTTAACAGCAGAAACATCATGTGTATGTTTGTGTGTACCTCCGGCCAAGCCATGAAGTGTCTGCTTGGAATCAACACAATGAGGAGGACATCAGCAGTGATGTAAGAGGGGACTGGCATTCCCTCCTGGGCCTACACTGCCCAAGGAGTTTGGCTTGGACCTGGCCAGAGGCAGTGTGGTCACAGGAAGTGACAGGTGTACCTTGAATGAGTTCTGAAAAGATTGTAAAAGAATGCCCCTTATCTGTTGCATACCTCTTTGCAGCTTCTTCTCCCATGAATTGTTTTCCAGTCAACCATAAATGTGGTATTAAAAAAAACCACATGGTGCTGAGGTTGCAGATTAAGGTTCCCAGGTCTGAGCTGAGAAATACTGGGAGATTTTGGAGGTAGAGCCTGGGGAGGGCAGGGTCTGGGAAGGAGATGTATCTCAGCAGGCTATGATGCCATAGAGTCCACCCTCCAAAGCAGCCATCTTCTCCAGGGAAACTGATCTCTGTTGTCTGGAGATCAGTTGTAATTCTGGGAGTAGGGATGCCAGCCTCCAAGTGGGACCTGGAGATCCCCTGGAATTACACCTTATCTCCAGACTACAGAGATCAGTTCCCTTGTAGAAAATGGCTGCTTAGGAGGGTGGACGTTATGACATTATACCCCACGGAGGTCCCTGTCATCCCCAGGCTCCTTCCCCAAATTGCCAGTAATTTCCTAACCTGGATCTGGCAGCCCTACCCACCCCCAACCCCAGCTGGTGGCCAAGGGGGACCTGACAACAGTATCTGGGAGATCTTCAGGCCCCACCTGGAGGCTAATAACCCTGCAGTCTAGGCCGCTCAGACCCTCAAATCTCTGGGCCCTGGTAAAGTGTTCCTTCCCCTCTAGGTTTGAGATTTATTCCCAAACATACTTCTTTGGAAGCTAGCAAGAGAGAGCCCTCAGTTTGGGGGAATGGGTCATTATTTTCAGTTACGCCATGGAGTGAGGTGGGGTTGCCCACTATCCCTTCTTCTATTTAATTTGGCAATAGAGATTTTAGCTATCAAGGCTAGACAGAGCCCCAGTATACATGGCATTAAATCTTCCACATACAGAAACAAAACGGATGTTGTATGCAGAAGATGTGGCCTTTTCTTTAGAGAATCCCAAGCAATCCATGATAGAACCAGTAAATATCTTGCAGAGATTTAGCCGGATAAAGTAAAGATAAGCCAGTCTTGCTGTGACTATGGATGGAGCAGGAAACTAAATCAGAAATTTCATTAGCTACTGGATTGAAATGGCAGGAAAACAATGTTAAATACTAGGAAATTATTTTCTCTGATAATCTGCAAACACTCATTGTAAAACATCAGTCCATTAATAAAAGAGATTGAGGAAGAATGTAAAAAGCAGAACTATTGGATTTCCTGATTAAGGTGTATAGCTTTTTAGTTGCTGTAGATTTTCTGGGTTGTGTGGCCGTGGTCTTGGCATTGTAGGACCTGACATTTCGTCAGTAGCTTTGACTGGCATCCTCAGAGGTATAAAACAGAAAGATGTAGTACTTTGCAGCTTCTTCTCCCATGAATTGTTCTTCTTCCATGAATTGTCCCTTGACACAGAGAGTACTACATTATCCCAAATACAAAATTATATTACCAAGCAGCAGGTCTGGTCTGGATTGTGGACTGAATTAAAAACCCAAGACAAAAGAATAGTAAAATTAGAATCAGCAGACCTTGATGAAGGCTTACACAATTATTTATGGATTGAGAAATCAACTAAAAAGATCATAATACAAGAAAGAAGACACGCAACCAGAGATAGACTTTTGCGAATATGGTTTACACTTCAGAAATTACTGAGCCCCTCAAACTCTCTGCTTATGTTCCCAATAGAAGCTTACCATAATAAGAACACGAGAAATAAAAATGATTTTTTAACATATGGCATGATGATAAATACAGGGGGCTGAGGTGGCTCAGTGGTTAAGATGCTGAACTGCAGACCGGAAGGTCGGTAGCTCAGCAGTTCGAGACCTGAGTGACGCATGACAGAGTGAGCTCCCGTCTCTGGTCCCAGCTCATGTCAACCTAGAAGTTCAAAAGCAAGAAATTGCAAGTAGATAAATAGGTACTGCTTCAGTGGGAAGGTAACACCATTCCATGTACCTCGGCATCTAGTCATGCTGGCCACATGACCACAGAAACATCTTCAGACAGCGCTGGCTCTTCAGCTTGGAAACAGAGATGAGCACCATACCCTAGAGTTGGATTCAACTGGCTTTCGAGCAAGCGAAACCTTTACCTTTACTATGATGATAAATATTCAGGGGGAAATCAAGTCTTGGCCTGGAGCAGCTCCCAGTGGTGGTCAGGTCCAAAGCAACTCCTGGTGTCTCCTTTGGCCAGGCCCGGAGTCTCTCCTGGTGTTCCCTGCTGTTGTGGCTCTGCCTGGAGTCTCTGCTGATGTTCTTCACTGCTGCAGCCAGGCCTGGAGCCTCTGCCAGCATTTCCCACCGCTGCAGCCAGGCCTGAAGAGACTCCCAGTGTTCCCTGCTGCTTTGGACGAGCCCAGAGCCTCTCCTGGCACTCCCCGTCAGCATGACTGGGCCCAGAGCGGCTCCCAGCATTCCCTGCCCCTGCAGCTTGGCCTGGATCAGCTGCACAGGAGAAGCAGCAGCCAGGCCCTCAATTTAAACCACCCAATGTGTGTGTGTATACATATATATATATATATATATATATATATATATATATATATATAGTTTTCAGATTTTTCTGCAAACCTAGCGGGTCACCCAAGTTTGCAGAAAAACTTGTTTGGGGTAAGTATGCTGACTATCTGTGGATTTAGATATCCATCGAGACTGTTAAGAATTAGATATATAGATCCTTGTAAATTGTATTCTAGTTGACTATATAATAAAGGGGAGGGAGAAAATGAATTGCTGCTCAGTAGCTAAGCTAATGTTGTATAATGCAGAAGACCCAAGATCTAGGGGTAGGGACACTGGTCAATGGTAAAATATCTGCTTGGCATGCAAAAAATTCCAGTTTTAGGCTCTGGCATCTCCCAAGTTTTTATTTGTTTGTTTTTAAGGATCAGATAGTAGGTGCTGTGAAATAGCTGAGACTCTAGAGAGCTGCTGCCATTCAGAAAAAAATAATACTGAACTAGATAGTTGAATGGTCTCAATCAGTATGTTCATATGATGGAGATGTTAATGTCCATGGTATCCCCATAACATTTCTTATGTCCTCCTCTTATTTCAGGCCATACAAGTTTATGTATGTTTGCAAATCACTACAAAAAACTTAAGATCCATGACGGAACACACAGGGGCAACAATGGCAACCATATCACCTTCAACCCCTAGAAAAAAAAATTTCTCTCCAACCTGACTACATAAAGACATCCTTCCTCCCTATTGCGGTTGAACGGTGCTTGATTTCTAGTGAACCCATTCTGGGCACCCACCCATGCATGCCTGTCTGATCCCCACATCCTGTTTGTCTCATCAACCACACCAGTCAGGCCACACGCAGTGCAAGAATGGGGGGGGGAGTGAATTCTTTGTTTAGTTGAGCTCTAGTTTGTTGTAAACCATAGCACCCTGCAGTCCCTTCTCCCATGTGCTTTTCTCCAGCCAGCCATAATGCTGGTATCAGAATGCAATGGCATTCACAGAGATATCCAGTTGAGGTGTGTACTGGGCTTCAGAGATCCTGTTCCCATGTTGAAGAGCTGGGCATTCCAGCCAAGTGTGGGACAAACCAGGACGTTCTTTACATGTGGGTTTTGTTTTTTTTTTAGATCATTAATATTAATAGGTGGTATTAATGTCGTTTGCATTCTCAGTTCTCCAGGCCTCAGTTACGCAGTGTATTGTACTGTGTGAATGGCACAATATGCACTTTTGTACTTAAACTATAAACAATGTATTTATGGAAAAGTGTCCAAAAGGACTAGGTGGTAACGTAAGATCCTCATAGAAAAGAAATACATCTAAACATTGCTAAATTTGGGGGCCTAAGACACTCCTAGCCCTGCCAAAGACCTTGGGTTGAATCCTATGGAAGAGTTCCACATGTGGAACTGGCGTGGGAAGAGTGCAGTTTGGGAAGGGGAGGGACCTCAACAGAGGATAATGCCATAGCATCCACCTCCAAAGCAGCCATTGTCTCCATGGAAACTGATCTCTTTAGTCTGGACATCTCCAGGCTCCACCTGGAGGCTGACAACCCTATGTGCAAGAGTTCCCGCATAAGCAGAAATGCTAAAATTACTCCTTGTTGCCTTCTTGTGCTAAGTGGATGTTTCGTATCCCCATTCTCTCTTCCACATAACTGAAATTTAGCACAAGTTTCAAAACCAGATTAAATCATGCAGACCATTGGTGGCACACGCCATTGCTCCACAGGCATATTGTTCTTTTGTTAATCATTATATGGAAGTGTTGTGTCTTGCTGCAGCCCTTGTGCTACTGCTGGCACAAGCAGAACTGCACAAAGTATCTTTTCATCCCCACTAATGCATCGCTGCGCCCGGCCCATTGGCTTGTAGCCTCCCTCTCCGTTCAGCAAAGTCTGAAGCCTTCCTCCACTGCCAAGTGGCTCTGCCTCTGGAGGAAGGCTGCACCACCTTCTGGCTGGAAGAAGGCTTCAGACTTTGCGGAGGAGAGTGGCAAGATAAAAGAAGCAGCAGCAATTGGATTTAAACCCCACCCTTCACTACCTGAAGGAATTTCAGAGCGGTTTACAACCTCCTTTCCCTTCCCCTCCCCACAACAGGCACCCCGTGAGGTAGGTGGGGCTGAGAGAGCTCTCTTGAGAACTGCCCTTGAGAGAACAGCTTTGAAAGAACTTGTAACTGACCCAAGGTCACACCAGCAGCTGCATGTGGAGGAGTGGGGAATCAAACCCAGTTCTCCCAGATTAGAGCTCACGCTCCTAACCACTACACCAACCTGGCTCTACACTCATAGGCAGCAGCTGAAACTGAAAGCCAGGGGCCTCAGCTGAATTGCAGAGTTTTAACCTGCTGCAAAGGAGCCCTGAAGCAACTAGTATCACACTTTCCAAACAAATGTTTTCACTCTAAGGGGCTAAGCAATTAATTAAGATCCAGCCCCCATTTTAGGCTTGCAAATGAAAAGCAATGACAAGGGAAGGGCGGGTTAAAGGCAGAAGTTTGAGTTTGAGAATGCCTGAAGTAAGTGATAAAAGTGCAGTTTTTCTCCCTTGAGAGGCAGGCTGACTCTTCCTTATTGGTGTTCTTACTGGGATGATGGTGATACAGCTAGGGTTGCCAACCTCCAGCTACTGGCTGGAAATCTCCCAGGTTTATAACTGATCTCCAGTTGACAGAGATCAGCTACCCTGGAGAAAACAGCTGCTTTGGTAGGTGGACTCTATGGCATTGTACCTCGCTGAAGTCCCTCCCTTCCGTAAACCCCGCCCACTGAAGTCTCTCCCCTTCCCAGACTCCACCCGCAAATCTCCCAACCCAAAGCTGGCAACTCTACCTGCAATCTTTGGCCCTCTGGCCAGTGATAGAGGCCAGAGTATTACTGAGAACTTATTGTGGCTCAGTGGGAGAGCATCTGCTTGGCACGCAGAAGGTCCCACGTTCAGTCACTGACAACTCCAGTTAAAAGGATCGGGATGTGAAAGCCCTCTTCCTGAGACCCTAGAGAGCTGCTGCCTGTCTGAGTAGACAATACTGATGTTGTTGGACCAATGGTCTGATTCAGTAAAAGGCGGCTTTCTCATGTTCATGTGAGTAGCCATCACCTTTGCTACTGGAAGTAGGCTTCCCAACCTCCAGGAATTACAGTGGGGTTCCCAACCTCAGGAATTACAACCGATCTTCAGACTAGAGAGATCAGTTCTCTTGGAGAAAATGGCTGCTTGGAGGGTAGACTATGTCATTATCCTCCGCTGGGCCCCCCCCAACCTTGCCTTCCCCAGGCTCTACCTGGGACTTCCCACCCCAGATTTGGCAACCCTAACTCAATGGCCAGGCAATTTGCAGTAGACAGTCATTGATGTTTTTGATTGCATTTTCAGCAGTTCTTTATGACTGCTTTGAAGATTAATGAGTTAGCATCTTACTGTCCTAGCCAGCCGGCCACAACCATCTGAAGGGTTCAGGAATAATCTTCAAAACAAGCTGGGAACAGATACCATAGCAACCATACGTGTTATAACAGCACCAGGGGAGAGCATCAGGGGGAGGCCTCGGACTCCGTGCCCCGTTTGTTGACCTTCCGGTGGTTGGCCACTGTGAAAAACAGGATGCTGGACTGAATGGGCCACGGTCTGATCCAGCTTTTCTTACGTTTTATGCTTGCACGTTCTATTTACTCTGAATTTATTGATGGGGGGGGTGTTAGTGGATAGATACATATCTTATAGTTAAGTACAGAAGCACCTGTTTTTCACAGCACAATCCTCCCTACGTCAGCACTGCCTTTTATAAGAATCTTGACGTCCCTGTAGCAATCTCTGATGTTTGCATAGTGAAGTGACAGAAAACCACTTCCTCCTCTTTTTTCTATATTAATCACTGAATACATCTCACCCAGTTCTACAGCATTCACTACATTATAGGCTATGGAACAACCTTCTCTTGCTATGGATGCCAGCCCGGATCCTCCCTCAGGGCTAGTTCACAACCAAAGAAGCACTTCACAGCCATATCTAATCCTGTGCTCCGGACAAATGCACTTGCATGTGCAGGTGATGCTAAAGGGAGGGCAAATGTCCCAGTAGCCTTACTCACCTTGCACCACCCCTACCTGCATGGAGCTCTTTCCAAAGATCCAGCTGCCAGTCAGCTATTGGGTGGAGTAATGAAAATGGGGGTGGAAAGTGTCAGCAACTTATAGCTGATTTATGGCAATCCCATAGGGCTTTCCAGGCAAGAGACTAACCATTGCCTGGCTCTTGTAGTGACCCTGGACTTCCTTGGCAATATCCCATCCAAATAGTAACTTGGGCTAACCCTCCTTAGCTTCTGTGATCTGATAAGATTGAGCTAGCCTCAGAGGCATAGCCATTAAATTTTGGGTGGTGGGGTGTTGGGAAATGTGGGAGGGGCAGGGGAGGGGGAGAGAAAGAGCCCATCAGCAGGCAGGCAGGTGAAGAAGGGTCTTTACTTACCTGCCAGCCACACTCATTCGCCTTGGCTGCTACAGGAGAAGGAGAGCAGCAGAGAGTGCATACTTGCCAAGTATTAATTGCACCGGCTGGCTCTCCTTCTCCTGTAGCAGCCAAAGCAAATGAGTGCATCTGGCAGGTAGGGGCAGCGGGAGCTGTGGGGCATGGGCCACGAGTGAGGGGGCACTGCCCCTAAATGCCCCACTGTGGCTACAGGCCTGGCTAGCCTGGGCCATCCAGGTCAGGGCAACAAGAACTGAGGGGGGGGGGACTGAATCCAGCTCCTTTTCTACGCAAGTGGTAGAAGGTTAACAATACTCTGTGGACGTAGCACAAACAGATCCAGCTGTTGGATGAATGGCTGTCCAGTCCTTTGGGGGGGGAGCTAAACAGTATCTGTGGAGCCCAATTTAGATCAGAACCACAGAAGGGGTGGAGAAGAAACTTAACCCCCAAGCTGTTTGCCTGAATTCAAGCAGCCCCCTGAAGCAGCCACAAGGTGAAACATCTGTATGGGGCAAGTGGCAGCTCAGGGGTATATGAGTTCCAAGCGTGTATGAGAGTTAAACTTCCCATCAGCTACACTGCAGTCCAGTTATTAACCAGTGCCCCATGGCTATTTATGAAGGGGGAGAAATGCATTGGTGGTCAGGTAGTTAAATCCTCAGGGTCCCCCTCCCATCAAGTCCCCGTATGGTTTTCAAAGCAAGAGATTAACAAAGGCTGTTTGCCATTGCCTGCATCTGTGTCTCCCATCTAAATATTAACCAGGGCTGACCCTTGCTTAGCTTGCAAGTCCTAACAAGAGTGGGCTAGTCTGGGCTATCCAGGTCAGCACCCGAAACTTCAATATGTGAAGAGGTTTTATGGTAACTTGATGGCCAGGCAATACAAATAAGATGCCTGTGAAAACTGCAGGGAGGGGCAAATGGTCGAGGGCAAAAGGTAGAGGAAAAGACTTATTTTCTTCCTTTGACCCTCTTCCTTGCCACACAGTGATGGGTTCCTTCTGGTGGGGAGGACGAGGGAAGAAATTTGGAGGCCTTTGGCCCCTTCCTTCACTCTGCAGTTCTCTGATGACTCCTCAATTGCCTCCTCACTAATGATCTCCTCAAGACCTCCGTCCCACACACATGGTCATTGCAGGAAAGATCCAAACTTGGAGACGGCAGCATGTATCTGTAAAGTACTGGGTTTCAGGCCTCATGACTCGGACGACGACATAAGAGAAGACGCGTTTATTCGTACTTCACATAAGACAAAGAACACACAGTAACGGCCGGAGGCCAACTATATACAGTTAGGGGGGACGGCCCTGTATTCCTATTGGCGGGTTTGAATCGCCCGCCAATGCTGCCATTGGTTCACTACTGGCGAGCTCAGGAACCCAGTCCCTATTGTTCTCAGAGAGCGAAGCTTGGCAGTGTTTCGCCAGCTCAGCCCTCTGATCTCAGGACACAACACCCCTCCCCCATGGTTCGTCCCCTATCAGGTGACGTAGTCTTTTAAGTATGCTGGTGGCCTCCTTTCTCTTAGCGAACGTCGGGGGGCCGGTACCGGACTGGCGGGGCCCCTATCGGTTGTTCCGCCCGCACACGGAGCTTGGGCCTCTGGAAGTCGCCGAGGCGGTGACGGTGGCGGCTGTAACGGTGGCGGCAGCGGCGGCGGCGACTCGGCTGCTACCGGGGCCAACGGTGGCGGCAGCGGCGGCGGCGGCTCAGCTGCTACCGGGGCCCCCTCCGGATTCCGTGGACTCTCTGGCGCTGGCTCCGCTGTCGGTGCTTGCGGTTGATCGGATGATGGGGCAGGGGCGGCATTTCCCGGTAACTCGATCTCTCTATCGGGGTCTTGACGCCTCCGTAGCTGGTCGATGTGTTTGCGGAGGACCCGGTCCCCATCGGTTAGGACCTCGTATGACACTGGCCCGGTGGGTTTTAGGATGCGCCCTGCCACCCACTGCGGCCCCGCTCCGTAGTTCCGGAAGTAGACAGGGTCTCCCGGTAGGAAGCTCCGGGGCGCCTCCCTGTTCTCGACCAGCTTTCTCTCGGGGGCTCGGTCCGGGTGGAGTCTGTCTAATAAAGTGGTAGGGCGGCGGCCCATTAATAGTTCTGCGGGGCAGTGTCCGGAGATGGGGTTTGGGGTGGTGCGGTATGTGAGAAGGAAGCGGGCCAGCCGGAACTCCCAGTCCCCCCCGTTATGCGGCTCAGGGCCTCTTTGGCGGTGCGTACCGTCCTCTCCGCCTGTCCATTAGTTGCCGGGTGGAAAGGCGCGGATCGTATGTGCCTGATGAGGTTCCTTTCGAGGAACGCTTGAAACTCCGCAGATGTGAATGCTGCCCCGTTGTCCGACACGATTGTGTCGGGTAACCCGTGCGTTGCAAATATCTTCCGCAGGGCCCTTATTGCCGCCTTGGTAGAGGGGGTAGACACTGGGCTTATTTCCACCCATTTTGAATAAGAGTCTACCGTTACCATGAACTGGAGCCCCTGGAATGGCCCCGCAAAGTCTATGTGCAGGCGTGACCACGGCTTGTGGGTAGACTCCCAGCTTTGGGTTGGCGCTCTCGGTGGATTGGGGCGGACCTCCTGACATCGTGTGCACCCTCTGACCCAAGATTCAATTTCTGCGTCCACCCCGGGCCACCACACGTAGCTCCTTGCCAGAGCTTTCATTCGTACGATGCCCGGGTGGGCCTCGTGCAGCGTTTCTAGCACCCCTTGTCTCATGGGCCCCGGAATGATCACCCTGTCTCCCCATAGTAAACACCCTTTCAATGCGGACAGCTCTTCCCGCCTGGCCTTGTACGCTGTGAACTCTGGCCCTGTCTGTTCCGCTGGCCACCCCCTCACCACCCAGTTTAGGACCCGGGAGAGAATGGGATCTCGGGACGTGCGGGCAGCCACATCTGCAGCCTGAAGGGGGGTTTGGCAGTTCCTCCATCAGCAAGACAGCGGGGGCTGGGGCCGGATCTTCCCCTGTCTGCGGCAGCGGTAGGCGGCTCAAGGCGTCGGCATGACCCAGCGCCTTGCCCGGCCGATGCTCCAGTCGGTATTGGTAACCCGCTAAAAATAAGGACCAGCGCAACACCCGGGGCGACAAAACTTGCGGCGTTTGTTTGTCCGCCGCGAACAGTCCCAGGAGCGGCTTATGATCTGTTACGAGCGTGAAGGGCCGCCCGTACACAAAATTGTGGAATTTTTTTACCCCCGCCACCAGTGCCAAGCCCTCCCTGTCGATTTGGGCGTAGTTCCGCTCCGCGGGGGACAGCGTGCGGGAGTAGTAAGCCACCGGGACCTCCCTCCCATCCGGTAGCTTGTGTGCCAAGACTGCCCCGACCCCATACGGTGATGCGTCGCACGCCAGGATGACCGGGAGCTTTTCATCAAAGTGCGCGAGTACTGCGTTTGAAATCAAGAGGACTTTCACCCCCGAAACGCCGCCTCCTCCCTCGCTCCCCATGCCCAAGGTGTCGCCTTATCCAGCAGCCTGTGTAGGGGTTCGGCCACGGCGGCTTTGTGTGGGAGAAAGGAATGGTAAAAGTTCAGGAGGCCTAAGAACGCCTGGAGCTCGGCCTTGGACTTCGGGGCGGGGGCCTCCACGATGGCCTTCACTTTGTCCCTCGCCGGATGCAGGCCTGATGCGTCTACCCGGTATCCCAAGAACTCTACTTCCGGCACCCCGAGGAGGCACTTTTCCCGCTTCACTTTCAGCCCCGCGGCTTGGAAGCGTTCCAATACAGTTCGGAGGCGGGCGGCGAAGCTTTCCGGGGTGGTCGCGGCGATGAGGACGTCGTCGAAGAACGGCGTCACTCCAGGGATCCCTTTTAACAAATCGTCCATTAGATTTTGGAAGATCCCTGGGGCCACACTGACCCCGAACTGCAGCCTCTTCACCCGGAAAGCTCCCCGGTGGGTCACTATGGTCTGTGCCTCGGCCGTGGCCTCATCTACCGGGAGTTGCTGGTACGCCTGTGCGAGATCCAGCTTTCCAAATATGCGCGCCCCTGCCAGTGTTGCTAGGACATGGCTGACCACTGGTACGGGGTATGCGTGCGCCTGGAGTGCCTGGTTAATAGTGCACTTATAATCCGCGCAGATGCGGATCTCCCCGTTTGGCTTGACGGGTGTCACTATCGGTGTCTCCCATCTAGCGTTCGGGACGGGCTCTAAGACTCCCTGGGCCACCAGCCGGTCTAATTCGGTCTCTATTTTAGGGCGGAGGGCCAGGGGCACGGTGCGGAAGCGCCGACGGATGGGCGTCACGGTGGGGTCTAAGTGGAGCGACACCGGGGGCCCTTTGTAACATCCCAGTTTCCCGTCAAAGACCTCTGGGAATTCCTTGCACACCGCCCCCCAGTCCCGCCCCCCACATTTATTTACTCCCCCAAACGATATGCCAAGGGCCTCGAACCCCGCCCGCCCCAGGAGACTCACGAGATTTCCCTCTACCACCACCAAGTCCAACTTCCCCTCAAAGTCTTGGTACTGCACTCGGAAAGTGCCGACTCCCCGGATGGGGACAGGGTTCTTTTGAAAGTCCACCAAGCTTAGTGGCGATGGACGTAGAGGGGGTCCCCTAGTGGGCAAAGTCTTTTTAAAGTGTCCAGGGAAATGATGGACGCCGCCGATCCCGAGTCCACTTCCATGCAACAGGGGACCCCTCGATCCGCACGGTTACTTGGATCTTCGGGGCAGAGGAAAGGTTGGGGTTGGGGAGGCGAAGTACCTGTAGTGGTTGGTCGGTGAGGTGGTACAACTCGGCGACCTCTTCCGTTGTCTCGTGTGCGGTTGACGATGCGCGGTACTGGGGGACCGACGATCTCGAATTCCGGGAGCCCTTGGACCGGCAGACCCGGGCGAGGTGTCCCTGCTTTCCGCACCCGTGACAGACAGCGTCCCGGAACCTGCAGGATTTCCGTCCGTGGCCCTCCCCGCAGCTGGCACAGACGGCTCGGTTGCCGGAGTACTTGGCTTGCTCCCTGTTGGCCTGCTGGAACGGCGCCGGCCGGCGTTGTTGGGGTTTGAGGGCGCAGACCTCGTCCGTCTCTTCGTTTCCGGGGCTTGGGCTCCTTCCAACCACCTGCGCGGCCGCGACCGGCCGATCCCCTTCTGCGGCCTCGTGGGCAGTGGCGGCGTCGAGGGCCTCGTCCAAGGTGAGCTTCCGGTGTCCCACCAACTTGCGCCACAGCTTGGAGTCCGCCAGGCCCCACACGAACTGTGTCAGCAGGTTGTCCTCCACCTTCGGAAACCCGCAGTCCACGGCTAGCGCCCTTAGCGCGGCTAGGAAGTTGGCAATGGATTCCCCTCGGGTCTGGACTCGCCTCTGGAAATCCATCCTCTTGGCCAGGAAGGTCGGCCGGGGGCTGAAGTAGCCATTTAGGACGTCCAGGATTTCCCCAAACGAGCTCTCCAAGGCCGTGCGGGGCACCAAGAGGCTCTTGGCGAGGCGGACGGTTTGGGTGCCGCAGGCGTTCAGGAGGATCGCTCGTTTCTGGTCGGGGTGGCGGATTTCGTTGAGCTCCAAGTAGCTGATGAGCTGGTCGACCCATGCGTCCCAGGTTTCTGGCTGCGACTGGTCGAAGTGCTCCAGTGTTACGTGGGAAGCGGCCATGGTTCTGTCAGGAACGGCGCGCGCCGGGGCGAGCGGTGCGGTGCTGCTCTCGGGGTCAGCGATGCGATGCTCGGCGAGCGGTGCGGTGCTGCTCTCGGGGTCAGCGATGCGTTGCTCGGCGGTGTCCGTTTCGTCGTTCATGGAGTCACAGAAGGCGTTAGAATCCCACCTTCGTCGCCACTGTAAAGTACTGGGTTTCAGGCCTCATGACTCGGACGACGACATAAGAGAAGACGCGTTTATTCGTACTTCACATAAGACAAAGAACACACAGTAACGGCCGGAGGCCAACTATATACAGTTAGGGGGGACGGCCCTATATTCCTATTGGCGGGTTTGAATCGCCCGCCAATGCTGCCATTGGTTCACTACTGGCGAGCTCAGGAACCCAGTCCCTATTGTTCTCAGAGAGCGAAGCTTGGCAGTGTTTCGCCAGCTCAGCCCTCTGATCTCAGGACACAACAGTATCCACCACCATCACACAGTTCCTTTGACAGACTGTGGCATTTCAGTTTGCAGACAGGGTGAGGGTGATTTCCGCTTACGACTCCTCCAAGTGCAGACTCCCCACTTTGCCTCCTATGCTCTTCCTGAGGGACTGGGAGTTCAGGGACAAAATTTCAAGGGGAGGGAGCTCCACAGGCTGCAGCAGGGGGGATGTTGGAAAATTCCATTCTGTGAAGTCCACGTACTACAGCGTCTACAGATGGGGGGGAAGGGCACCATTTCATCCCTCCATATGGAATGCTCCTAGGACATGACAATCTGTGCTCTCTAAACTTACCTCTTCTACACCGTTATTTAAAGTTCAGGAACCCTTCCCTTGGTTGCATCTTGGTCATGCTAGTTCATCTTGGATTGAGTGGTGAGAAAGCCCATTTATTTGTTTTGCCTGGAAAGTATGCTCTGATAAAGAGAATGGGATTCTCGCCATGTTTAGAGGCATAACTGTATTCCCGTCAAAGTTAAACTGCATTAAACGTCATTAAATGTTCTCGACTTGCTGAGAAATGAGAAAGATGGGGACTATTATGGATGCACATCATCAATGTAACATAGGAAGTCGCAATAGTATAATAGACAGCACTGCCGACATAATTTTTAGTTTCTTTAATTTAGGAGTGGAACAGGAACTGTGCCGAAATAAGATTTCTTGGTATCACCACTTCTTATGGGCAGAAACCCAGGTGCACTTCAGTCTGTGCAAAATGATAGATAACAAACATTCTCTAAAATAAACACAGAGATTTTGAAATTAATTTGCTGCATTTGTTTCTATCCTACCTCTAGGGAGCTCAGAACTTCTTTTTTTAATTTGTATTTGCTTTTTTTGGATTTCCCCCCTTGTTTGTTAATGGATAGTCATAAGTATTTACTGTTTAACTGAGAGATAACAGTATTAAACAAAAAAACCCTACCAGGTTTCCCAGGGATAAGCACACTAATGACATTTAAAGGCTATTACAATGGACAAGGACACACACTCAGTGCTGCTGCCAAATTTTGTGAGTGTGTCTTCTCAAGATCACATAAAAGAAGTACATTAGAGGAAGTAAAGCCAGAGGAGCTGGCTGGCCACCGTGAGAGACAGGATGCTGGACTAGAAGGACCACTTGTCTGATCCAGCAGGGCTCTTCTAATGTTCTTAATGCATGAAAGTGTATGCACACACCCACAGACAGATGGGCCTGTGAGATTGCAGCACTTCTAATGATGACAGTTGAGGGTGTTACGGGAGGGGCAAGGTGTGCATGTGCTACCACCACAGGAGATCCTGTACGTCTGTTGCATCCAGCATATACTTCTGGTCCCTGCATTGCCCATCTCCCACATGACCATGGAAGGACCTACGTGAGTGCCGGAGAATGACATAAAGCCAGTGTAACAGTAGCACCAAACTCATGAACTGCCCCCCTGTTTTGCTGACTTAGAAAATAAACGCACCTCAGTATTTGTTCAGTTGGCAATCTGTATGTTTCCTTGAGTGAGGAAAAACAGCATCTCCTGGGAATGTTTTAAGAAAATTGCATGTGGGGGCAATAGTGAGCCCACCTCCCCGGACTCGGCAGTCCTTCCCTGAATCCCCACCAGCACCATGACTGCTTTTTATCAATAAAAGAAACCTCATCTAGTTTGACCTTTACATTCTGTAGAAACTTGGTAGCTAAAGATTGGCTACAGGCCAGATTGGCTCCCTGCTCCCAGTATCCGGCACACGTTGTGCTCATTCTCTTGAAGAATCACCCGCCTCCGATGTCACTGTTGCCCCGAGGCTAGTTCACGAAACAATAACTGTCACAGCCTGCTCTGCTTCCTTTCGCTCCATTGAATAAAATCGGATCCCAGTCTGAGGCACAGTTTCAAAAGTCTGGGCCCAGATTTTCTAAGGAGTTCTGCACCTGCTTGTCAGACACGACTTTCCTCCTCTTCCACAGCCCGGTGAAGACCCGGTATGAATTTTAATAGCCTCTTCCGGACGCTTCCTTTTCTGCTTTTCCGAGGGAGTGTCCCAAAGACATTTGAGGCATTGCCTCTGTCCCACAAGGGAGATCCGGGACCACTGCTAGCCCCGCTGATACTTCTGTGCCTTCTCAGGGAAGTCTTTGCAACAGGGACAGCAGGGTCTGTGGGCAGGAAGCAATCGTCCTCTGTGCTTGACTGCCGGCTGAAAGCAGGATCCTCAAAGATGCTGCCTTGGTAGAAACTGTCCTCGCTGCCCACCGTCATGGAGCTGAGGCGGCTTATACAGCTGCTTTCGCTGGAAAACCGAGGTTTGGTTGCCAAGAGTGACCCTGACCCAATATAGTCACTCAGTAGGTTAGATTCTTCTAACCCCACAGGATCAAGGGGTGAGCCACCATTCAGTTCATCTAGGAGACAGACAGGACGTACGTTAACATTTGTAGGACATCTATTGCCAAGTTTGCACTGTTTGCAAGGCAGGAACCACTATGTCAGTTAGAGAAGAGACAGCCCCTCTTCAGATGGCCTAATCCACACAACTGTCATTCGTGACAGCCAGTGTGGTAGGGTTGCCAGCCTCCAGGTGGGGCCTGGAAATCTCCCACTTTTACAGCTGATTTCCAGCTGACAGAAATCAGCTCCCCTGGAGAAAACGGCTGCTTTGAAGGGTGGACTCCATGGCATTGTACCATGCTGAGGCCCCTCCCCTCCCCAAACCCAGCCCTCTCCTAGATCCATCCCCCAAAGTCTCCAGGCATTTTCCAGCCCAAACCTGGCAACCCTACAGTGTGGTGTGATGGTTCAAATGTTGGAGTAGGTTATGGAAGGCCTGGCTTTGAACCTCCACTTTGCCACAGAAAGATACGGGGCAGCCTTGAACTAGCCACCCACTCCCAGTCCGGGCATGCCTAGTTGTGAGCAAGCCCTTACTGGCTGTGTTCAGTTGAGCTGCCGCAGCAAGGGAGAAGGTGGCGGCTGGGGCCAGGAGGAAGAGGATGTGGTGAGGAGGCAGAAGGTGGGCCAGACGCAGCCGCGGGGGAGGGTAAAGGAAGCCAGCAGCTCACAGGGAGGGCTTGTCCTTCCCCTAGAAGTCCTAGCAGCTCCCTTATTTTAGTGTACTAAAGGTCCTCTTCTGGAAATATCCCTTAAGTCTTAGGATTTCCCAAATTCAAGGGGGAAGCTGCATGAATCTGTTGCAGTGCAAAAGAGAAAAAAAGGCTATAAGGTTGCTTTCTATTTAAGCACTAGAAGACTATCATGGATTGTCATCTCTCTCTCTCTCCCCCCCCCCCCTCTCCTGTGGACAAGGGCCGGGTCACTTCTGCTTAGAGCTCCGGGCATGGATTGTGCAAACCGATAAAAAGGAGTAGCAACAGTAATGGCATCGTTTGAGCTGAGCATTAAAAGGGAACCAGAGGGCTGGAGCCAAAGGTTTGGATCAGAGGTCTGCAACCCGTGGCTCTAGAGTGAAAGGTGGCTCGGTACAAATACGGCTCTTTTTCAAAAAATAAAAGGAAACCTTTGAGTTAAGGTATGTTGAAAGGGTAGGTGGGATGACAGGATGTGAAGAGTCTGTCAGGCAAGGATTTTAATGGGACTAAAGGACTTCTTAGAGATGCTTTACAGAAAGGGAAACGATAAAGGCGAACCATTGCCAGTCATCCAAGTTTGATCATGCACAGATTTATGCCAGACCTCTAAAATAATCACAGAGGGGTGCCATCAAGATGCAGCTGAATTACAGCACCCTCATAGGGTCTTCAAGGTGAGGAACTTCAGAGGTGATTTGCCATTGCCTACTTCTGCATAGCAACCCTGGACCTCCTTGGTGGTCTCCCATCCAAATATTAACCAGAGCTGACCCTGCTTAGCTTCTGAGATTTGACAAGATCAGGCTAGCCTGGGCCATCTATTTTTAACACTCATTGTGAGATCTTATGTGTGCTACTTGCTAATAAAGTACATAACAATCAGTGTTAGGGCTGCAGAAACTTTATGGATTGTTAACCAGCATAATAATAATTATCGTATGGCATTGTGTATAATATAGCCAGGAGATCCTAAGATTGTCTGGCAGCCTGAAGTTCTAGTTCATTTAGCGTTATGCACCGCTAGGTGGTGTGCTAGACTTATTTTTGGGGCTGAGAGGTTTCTGAAAGAGCTGTGACTGACCCAAGGTCACCCAGCTGGCTTCATGTGGAGGAGTGTGGAATCAAATCTGGTAATTCCAGATTCGAGTCTGTCACTCTTAGCCACTACACCATGCTGGCTCTCGAACTAACATGTCATTTATTAGTAATATTAAATTGTGGATTTCCCTTTATGCAAATAGACTTTCTTATACTGGCTCTTTCTTGATTTCTTGCTCTGATTTTTGCTACATTTTGGCTTGTTAATTATAAAAACTTGCAGATTCCTGGTCTGGATGGTGGTTTTCAAGCAACAGCCAACTCTATTCCTTAGCAGGTCCCTCTCCTGCATACATTTATCCATTCTCTGTCCCAGGCTCAAACAAGAACATAGTTGAACTGTCATCAGTTTTGATTCCTGTGTTGAAATCAAGCTGAAATATACAGGACTGAACTCTGTGATTGTAAGAACAGAAAAGGCTATGAAAGAGCTGTCTCTTTCCCTCGAGCTGCCTGAAACCCTGATAGCCAAGGGGTGAGGATACTTGTAAGTGAAATGGACAGCAGCACAGGGGGTTGCAATGCAGGGGGTGGAAGCAAAGTCCTCTCTCCTCGCTGTTCCACGAGTGCAGTAGAGCAAGGGGAGCAAATATTGTTTGGTTTCACCCTCCTCTCACAGCAGCCTCCTCACTGCATCATCCTGGACATTTTGTTAGGGATGGGGTCCTCAAACTCTCAGCAGTGGTTTTTTGGGGGTGGTAAACCAGAAGGGGCTGCTGGGAGTAGAAGGAGGCAAAGAAGATCTTCTTGTGCATGTGTCTTCAGTTCATGTCATGGCACTGTAGAATCCAATCTGTGCTCGTTATCCTGGCCTAAAACATCCCCAGAAGTTTTCGTTAAAAAGGGAAGAAAGAAGATCCAAAATTCAAACCAAGCAAACTCATGTTTTGAGTGACCTCACAACATTTCTGAACAGGAAGCCGGATCTGTCACTGCTTCTTGCTTCCCAAAATGAGAAGTGCAGACTTACCATGAAGAAGGCGCTGTTCCCGTAAACACAGAGACTGGAACTCAACCAGCTTGTCTTGCAACGTTTGCTGTAAAACACAAACCACAATCATCGTAACTCTTCTATCAACCCGAAACACTGAGTTATGTTAACCCAGAGTATCTTTTGCATGGAGTATCGTTCTGATTATTGTGGCTACCGATGATCTCAGACATCTTCTAAGATAGTTCAGTTTTTTTAAAAATGACTAGACTTTAAACCACAGCACCCTCGCTTAGTGGATTCCCAATGACTCAATACCCCTCCCCATCAATGTTCCCTCTAAGCTGTGGAGTCTTGTGAGCAAAAATTCAACTTTGCGAGCAACTGGCATCAAAGTTGTGAGCGAGCCATTTGGCTACTGCATAAATCAGTTTGCTCTGGAGCCCTCCTTCCTGAGCGGAGGCAAAAATCTGTGAGCTGGAGGCTAAAAAACTGTGAGCTAGCTCATGCTAACTCAGCTTAGAGGGAACTCCCCATCCTCCTTCCACCTCATCCTCCTTCCACCTATACTCCCCATCCTCCTTCCACCCATGTACACTCATAGATTCATGGATAAATAGCCCACAGGCTGCTGCAGTGGAGATCTCCTATATAGTTCAACAACCCATATCGATAAGAGAGTTCCAACTCACATGAGTAACTTACACCAGGTGGAGGGTAAGACAAGTAGATGGGTACATGGGAGTCTTACCCAGGTCTTCCCATACATTGTGCTGCTTCACATGCAACTATGCACATGTAAAGTCAGAGATGGGGGGGAAACAGAGAAGTTTGGGAACCCTGTGTGTACCTGTGGAAGACCAGATCATGTCCTTATTTGCTGGAGTGATGAGGGTCATGTCAAATATACCTCATTGTTGTTCTTTTAACAGCAATTTAATGGGGGAACATTCTCTTTTTTTACCAGTTAGGAGGATTAAACCACACACTGTAAGAGAGAGCTAAGTCCAAAGGCCACTTCACCTAGCAACTACCACCTGTGTACAGTTTAGAGGAAGCTAGATAAGATCTTTTAAAATCATTGTATAGAATTTAGAAGGCTAACAGGTATGTTATGGTGTAACTTTTAAGGAATCAGAGTAGATTATTCCCCCACCCCTACATTTCATCTTTATAGCAATCTTGTAAGAGAGAGTCAGGTAAGTAGCCGTGTTGGTCTGAAGCAGCAGAATAACATTTGAGTCCAATGGTACCTTTAAGACCAACAAAGTAACATGGGTACCCTTTCTGGCTTAGGCACCAGCGGTTCCTGTCTGCCTTATGCATACAATGCATATACCAGGGGTCATGTTCATACATCACCATTTTTACACGTGCGCTTTAAAATAAAATCTCTGTTGGGCCTTGACATGGAATCTGCTATCTGAACTGCTGAATCTGCAGGCGTCTCACAGCAAGTGTCGCATTCAGACACCTTCTAAAGCTTTTCCTCAGAGAAAAGGATCATCAGGCCGTCGATCCAAGCTCGGACAAGCACTGGGACTGGAATCTGCAGCATTCTCATGAGTTGCCAAGCTTCATACGAATCAGCTGCCATGTCCTCATTAAGCACAGCAATGAAAGGTCTGCCTGTGGGGCTCAGCTCATTCTGAGCTCTTTCGGGCTGGATGGGAGGAGGCGCTTGCCTGCTTAGCTGCTTTAATCAAAGTGCGCACGGCCATTCCAACTCCAGTGTCATCTGGAGGACAAACCCAGGTGGCAGCTCCACATTATATAAGCAGCACGGAGGAGCACGTGGCCTTCCCAGCTTTCCTCTATGATTCTGCCAGTCTTGAGAGTTTATTCCAGGGTAGAACGCAGCAGCATGAGCAAAAACATCAGCAGAAAGGGACTTTCCCCTCATATTCTGTGTTAGATGGCAGCATTGTACTGTTTTTGAGGGGGTGGTATTATTTTCATCTTGAGACTTGGGGCTGAAGGTGATCAAAGATCACATGTCTTGTGCTGTCTAAAATGCAAATTGTAAGCTCATGTAGCCTCAGTTGGCCTTGGGTCATGCAGGAAGGGAAGGGGTGTTGAACACTTTAAACGCAGCTCAGTTTTACTATTTGCAACTTGGCTCCCAGCTTTGTTCTTAGCATTTTAAAAGACACATCTTTTCTCTTTTAAAATACTCATAAACGAAGTGCCCAACAGCAAAACTGGGCGGTGGCTGAGAAAAACCATGTCCCTTTCTTGCTTATTGAGGCTACATGACTCCGTCCTTTGCATTTTCTAAACAGAATGGCTTACGTTATCCTAAAACTCAGGGTGCAATTATTTACTTTTCTGGTAAGTTTTTATCTTACCCTTTGCCAAAGGAGCTCAGGGTCATGTACAGCATTCTGTTGTCACAGTAACCTTGTGAGGTAGAGAGGCTGAGAGAGAGTGACTGGCTCAAACTCACCCAGCAAGCTTTATAGTAGAATAGGGATTGGAACTGGCATCTCTCAAATCCCAACGTAATGCTATAACCCAGTGGTACTCACTCCACCACTTGCGGAGAGCCACATATGCAGTTACCATCAACAAAAAGAGCCACATTTACTTCCAGCCATGGCTTGAGGTTTGCACCTCCGAGAGGCTCTTGGCTTACCTTCCTTCTGGTTTCAAGGTAGGAACCACCTGCCAGCCACAAGCCTTACTGGGCACTGGCCTTGGCCACCTTCCTAGAACACTGGGCAGGTGCCACATTAGGGAACAGTACTCAGAAGAGCCAAAGGTGGTATGTCAAAGAGCCACTTGTGCCTCCTGGGCCACTTAGTGAGTATCATGGCTCTAACCACTATGCAATGCTGATTCATCAGCACCATGCTGGCATTGGTGTCGGTAGAACAGTGGTCTGTTAGTTTGGAACTCACACGTTACATTGCTAAAGTCACGATGATTTACATGATTAAAGCCTGTTTATACAGAGCTGTCTTCATCAACTACAGTTTATGCTACATAAACTCTATATTGTGCAACTGATATTTTAAACCCTTCGTAGAATTTGTACCTTTAAAAGACTCAGCTTGGTTTCCAGTTCCATCCTTTTCAAAATCAAGGCTTCATTCACAATATCTAGCCTGTAAATAACACAAGAACAGAGTACAAGAATGTAAGAAGTGCCTAGGCAAGATCATACACAAGATTTTATCTAGTCCAGACCTCTGGTTCCAAAGTGGTGAGCCATAGAATGCTCATAAGCACAACAAATGGAATGAGCACTCCCGATATTTTAACTTAGAATTTGGTGAAGATGGCATCATTGCAAACATTTACAGCAATAGTTTTAAATGTTAAACACAAACAAACAAACAAGAAGAAGAAGAGTTGGTTTTGTACCCTGCTTTTCTCTGCCTTAAGGAGTCTCAAAGCAGCTTACAAGCTCCTTCCCTTTCTCTTCCTGCAACAGTCACCTTGGGAGGTAGGTGGGGCTGAGAGAGTTTTGAGAGAACTGTAACAGGCCCAAGGTCACCCAGCAGGCTTCATGTGGAGAAGTGAGGAATAAAACCCAGTTCTCCAGATTAAAGTCTGCTGCTCTTAACCACTACACTGTGTGTTGGCTCTCAAGAAGCTGGCATGCCAAATGAAATCCTGGCACCTCAGGTGAATAAAAAGTAAAAACTGATGAAACCGCATGCTCTCCTTCACCACCGATCCTTCTAACTCAAGGAATGGCAAGGTGGTGGTAACACACAGTGACATAAAACCCATCAGAAGAATCCATAAGGCCATGCAACGGTGCCCAAGTGTTAAGAGTGGTTGGAAAAGAGAGGGAAATGGGGAAAGGAATAGCAGCTGTGTCACCAAGAAGAACACACTGCGTCCCTCTCTGCATTCTTTCCCATTGATAAACTTCATCCAGACGCACAACAATAGCATAGAAACGTTTCTTCTTTGTCTTTCTATTTTTACAAACATTTTAAAAATGGCACTGCTCTTTCACACCCCAAGGCAGAAATAAGACTATTTTATCTCTAGGCCACCCAGAAAACTTATTTATTTATTTATTTATTTATTCGATTTCTATCCCACCCTCCCCACAAGCAGGCTCAGGGTGGGGTACAAAGTCACACAAAGATTGCGACCACAAAAACAAAAATAGAAGTTTAACAATAAAATCGATACCAGAGTGAGCTTATCTTGATAACCGAGCTCAGATGGAAACATTTCAGAGTGGCGCCGCTGGATAATTCGCTAGATTAAGAGAATCGGCACAGTCACTCAGCAAGGGAGGCCAAGACGGATTTGGGCATCCAATGCCTCAGACAAAAACTCAGCGGAGCAGCCCCGTTTTACAGGCCCTGTGGAATTGTAACAGATCCCGCAGGGCCCTGATCTCAAACGGGAGCTTGTTCCACTAGGCAGGGGCCAGGACCGAAAAAGTTTAGTGGGTGACTTTGGGCTAGTTATTCACTCGGCTTAACTGACAGGATTATAGTGAGGATAACCTAGCAGAGGGAAGAGCCTGGAGTTCCTGGAAGACAGGTGGGATTTTAAAAATGGACTAAATAGAAACAAATGAGGGCTGCACCACACATCATCAGATATTGCACAGCAACCATCATTGGAAACTGGCTTATCCTGCATAGACGGTTGTGTCGCAGCACAGCAATGGCAGAATATCCAGCAATGTGTGGGTCCAGCCATTGTTTTCAACTTATCATTACATTTTTTTCTGTGCATGATTCTCCTGTTGACCTTGAGGGCAACGATCCCTGCAATCATCCATTTTTGTCAGGCAGCCCCGTGTCTTGAATGAAAGAAATGCTAAATATACCACTGGCAGGCAGCCAACAGCATAGTCTGAATTGAGCTAAAGAGAACTAATAAGTAAAATCTGTGAGATTGCCGAGATATGTCCCAAATCACAGACTTTATGGACAACCTGAGTATCCTCTAATGTGCAGAGTTCTTGGACATTCCTAAGGGTGGTCAGCCATTGGAGAGAGAGAGTGCTAGGTTTGGGCCCTTTCTCAGCCCTCGTGCCAATCTTAGAACTGCTGCATCCCGGTTGTAGAAATTAATGACATTGCCTAGGAGGTGAAGGATCAACATGGTAAACAAAACCACTGGGATGCTTTCTTCCTTGCTCTCACAGCACAGCGTTGGGAAAGGTTAGCAGATGGACTTGCATGTACCTTAATGGGTTCCCTGATGATCTGATCAAGTCCACCATTTGCTTGTGACTCAGCCCTTCAGTGCTCACCCTGTTGATGGTGGTCAGAATATAACCTGAGAGAATTCAAAATGCAAGTAATTAGCACATGTATTTATTTACTGGAAACACTTATAAATGACTCAGTGTTCAAAGTGGTACACCATATTTTTAAAAGGGAGATCTCGGAAGCTAAGCAGGGCCGGCCCTGGCAAGTATTTGGATGGGAGACCTCCAGAGAATACCAGGGCTGGGAGACCGGAGGCAGGCTATCAAGCTACTTCTCTGAATGTCCTCCATGGTCCAGTAGGAGTTGCCAGTGGTCACTATGATTTCCAGGCACACACACATACACAAAAGGAGAAATACCCCCCAAAAGGGAGCATTTTGAGCCCTTGAGCATTTTGAGTCCTTGAAAGTACTAAACAACTAGTAGGTACCATTGGCAACTAGGGATTCTACTTATCCTCTTCTGGCTGGAGGCTCCTGCTAATCCTTTGTGGTCCCTTACTGCTGCTTGAATGAGCCACGGAGAGGAAAATTGTGCAATGTCACTTCCAGCCAAAAAACTGGAAGTGATGTCAGTGCGGTAGTATGAAGCTCTAGGAATTTAACAAATCTCTGTGGTAAAACCATAGATTCCCAGAGCGTTACCATGACATAGTGGCAATATTTATTGGGGGGGGGGCCTTTAATAGATATTGTGCAACGCCATTTTCATCTTCCCATCTACACTAGAGCCTAGTAAGTCTCCCACCTGTTGCCAGCCAAAGGCTTGCTATCTTATTGGCAACGAAAAATAGAAACAGCTGTAATCTACTAGCTCAGTGCAATAGATTTTTTCCCCAAAGTGCTGCAGCCCATATATGGAAAACATGCAGAGACAGGCTTCTCCCCAAACCTAAAGACAGGCCACATGAAAGCCGGAGGACACAGCAATAAAAGCTGTACTTTTCCATGTCACAGTCATAACCTCACCATGAGGGTATGCAAAGTAAGGTTGATTGATCCCCAGGACTGTAAATTGGGGCACAGGTTGAGGCTAAAGGGTGAGGGAGTCCTTCAGGTTACACAGATCCCAGGCAATGAAGATCCAAGTGTAAGTGGCACAGATATCAGTCAGATCTGCTTCTCCCTCTTCATGCATAAGATGGATAGTAGTCCAGAGCTGCTTTCACACATGCTGGATAATGCACTTTCAATGCACTGTAGCCATTGTTTGCAAGTTCATTCTCCAACGTGTATGAAAGCAGCCTAGTACTTCAGCCTGGAGTGACAAAAGCACGACCCGTGTGCCAAGGTCCCCTCAATACAGAAGGGTGTAGCGGATACACCAACAAATTTGTATTATACTATCGGCTGAAAACTGCTAGGAGCACCCTGATTGCCAGAGATGTCACCTCCACCCATTAATTTTTTCTTTCTGCATCTGCAAAATGAAGAGAGCAGCAAACCGAAAGTTACCACTTTGGAGTCCAGAGAGGTAGGCAGGGCTTCCTTCCTTTACTTTGCAGATGTACGTGCAGCTTTCCAAGCAGCAATTGGTTTGCTGCTGAAACCGAAGAGTCTGTAAATTTCAGAAGCACAGGGTTACTAGCCGGGCACCCAAGCCCCTTCCCTTGCAGCCTGTTGCTCTAATGGGCAGCTCCTTCCATGCACCAATGAGTACAAGGCAGGGAGCCTGCTTGGCCTGCATGTCAAACAGCATGCACTCCCCTTGGGCGGCACCAGGACAAGCATTTCCTCTTCTTAAAAAACAAAACAAAACTTGAATGAACAAACAGGTGTCCCACCCAGCAACGAGGCTATTATTTATTACTGTTATGTTTAAACAGTTACCAAACTGTTTAAGAGGGGTCACTTTTGGTAATCTGAAAGAGCTGCAAACAGGATTGTAAAGTTTCCCCCTGGGAGATAGGGAGGACAGCAGCTACAGTAGCTACTTGGCTCTCCTACTTCAGTCCAGAATTGGCAAAAGGGCCCATATGTAATCTCAGTGATTTTACTTTTGTAGTTTGGTGTCAGATACATTGATGACACTGAGTATACCTTTCTTTATTTAAGCCTTCAGAAGCAGCTGTCTCTTTCCTAGCCAGTGTTTGACAGCTGTGATCAAGTGGCGGAAAGAAGCTGATGGGCAGTAGGTTCAAGATGGACAAAAGGAAATACTACTTTACACAGAGAGTGTACAAGGCTTCCACATAAAGAATCCTTCTAGGACCCCTCATACCACGAAGGCCTACTGTAAACATTGTATCAAAGCAAATCATGTCACTTTCCTGGCCTCAGGATGACCCGGTTACACAAATTGTCCCCTAGTCCCTCCTCCTCTTCTTGGTGGCCTGCCTCTATCTCACATGTATCTTCT
This sequence comes from Gekko gecko, assembly GCA_029375565.1. Taxonomy (NCBI): domain Eukaryota; kingdom Metazoa; phylum Chordata; class Lepidosauria; order Squamata; family Gekkonidae; genus Gekko; species Gekko gecko. The sequence continues at coordinate 43,392,005 of JAPDNY010000003.1, read as the reverse complement.
CCCTTTGACCATTCAGAATGGGAAGGCTGTGGTACAAAGGAAGCATCAACTTCATGCTGTATCAGCCATTTTTTTTGCCATTGGTGATACTGCACAGTCAGATCTGATTGGCTACTTGGCATTGTGATGTCATTCATTCACATTGTGATTCCTAGTGGCGTTAGGTCATGTGAGGAAGGAGAAGTCAAAAATATGGTGTGGAAACGACCACTCAGGTGGCCAGGAAACTATGGGCAAACAGATGTGAAAAGATTGGGGTGATCTTTTGGGGACATTTCAGTCCCTCCAACAATCGGTTTTCCCATTTTTAAAAATGTTGATTTGTGAACATCTGTCATGGTTTTTATGGATTTCTTACAGGACGACATTCTATACTTTCAAGATGCAAAGAATCCCCGTGCCTTTAATGAAATAGCAGCAGATGGAATTTTGAGAGATCCAACTTATCATGTAAGGTTAAGGAAAGTGATATCGGTTCTTTTGCATGTCACACCTGTATGTTGGATCACAGTCACAGACTCACTCTGTTCACAATGCTGAAGCCTCACCTGAATTTCAAATCCAAATGTCTCATTGTCATCTTTGAAGATTTTGAGTGATTTTCTACAAAAGACAAATACAGTTAACAATCAGTGAATCACCCTCTGCAAACAGAAAACTAACACAGCAGGCAAAAATGTTCTTCCCTCTTCCTTTGCTTGCAGTGCTGACATTCTGTTTGTGGAGAGTGGGGTTTTTTTTTTGTTTTCCTTTGTTTTCGAAACACAGGAAAGCATTTCCAAGTGTGATCCTCTATATACAACCTGAGGTGTACAAACCATTCGACCACCTTATTCTCTTCCATGTGTGAACCAGACCTGAATTAATTGTAGAGTGATGGTCTCATTTTTAAAGTGCTCTGATGTTATCTATCTACTGGGGAGAACATGAGAAATGAAGGGTGAGTTCTCCACTGTAAAGATGGTGATCTGGCACTATAGTTCAAACATTAAAACCCAAATGAACTTCCGTTCCCAACTGTAGCTGTCAACTCATATTAACATGTCTCTGTACTGGTATAAGCTACTAGAACTGCTCAGGACTGACTTCCACTGCTCTTCAGCCCACAGCCTTCTTCACCTGCTTCACATTTCCACCCTCACCATTCTGTACATGCCTTATACTTCCATGCACAATCATAACATTACTGGGTAGTAAGTACTAAAAAGAGGGAAAGTGTTTTCTTTCTTACCTTCGTGGACCGGAAGAGCCGCCTAAGGAACTTGTTCTGCATAAAGCAAGCTACAAATAAAAGTTCAGCCTAGTCAGTCCGTTGCATTAGAAATAGAAATCTAGCACTATTTATAAAACTAGATGCATCAACATGCATTACATTTCAAGCAAAGCAGAAGTGCTGATCTGCCAACCATATTTGTACCCTGCCCTTCCTCCAAGGTGCTCAGGGCAGCTTCTATGATTATCCCCTTCAACATTTTATCCTCACAACAACCCTGTCATAGATTCAGAGGGGTAGCCGTACTGGTCTGAAGCAGCAGAACAATGTCTGAGTCCAGGGGCATCTTTAAAACCAACAAAGTTTAATTCTGGGTATTCTGGTAATTCTGGGTAAACTCTGTTTGGTCTTAAAGGTGCTACTGGACTCAGGACTTTGTTCAAAAAAACCTCTCAAGTATCACAGGCTTAGACAGTCCATAGCCTATGGATCACCCAGTGAGTTTCATGACTTAATGGGGCTTAGAAATGAGGTCTCTCCAATACTGGTCTGAATTCAAAGCACTATACAACATTGACTGCAGATCTCAATATAAACATAAGTCTTCCCTTACTAGCTATGAGGAGGAGGAGGAGGTTTGATGTATACCTGAAGTTGCGTTAGAAATATACTACCTGAAGGAGTCTCAGAGCAGCTTACAATCTCCTTTCCCTTCCCTTCCCCACAACAGACACCCTTTGAGGTAGGTGGGGCTGAGAGAACTCTTTGAGAACTGCTCTTGAGGGAACAGCTCTGGAATAACCTGTGACTGACTCGAGGTCACACCAGCTGCTGCAAGTGGAGGCAGCATGCGGAATTGAACCTGGTCCTCCCAGATTAGAGTCCATGCTCCTAACCACTACACCAAACTGAGGAGTATCCTGTTTCCAGGAGTAGATAGCTATGTAACTCTGGACAGTCAAAAGGAGGGCATGGTGAAAATAGCCAGCCTGTGTTTTTTATGGCAATAAGAAGAAAAATGAATAATTCATATAGCTATCAGGGCTAATGGCCAATTACTAAATAATCCTCCATGAACTTGTTTGAGTAATGCTTTAAATATGTCAGTTTCTACATTGTGTGGCACTGAATTTGAGAGGTCAATCTTTTGCTGTTTGATGAAGGTCTTCCTTCAGTCTGTCCACAACCCACTGCCAATCAATGTAATTCATGAATAGTAAGTTATTGTGTGTGTTTATGTCTTTCTAACTGATAAGAATTTATACTGGTTGTTGCTGGAGAACGATGCCATAGCACAGGTTTACTGAGTTCAGATTCCGTAAGACTTGTCCATCCCCCCTGTTATTGTGTACTCTCTCCCAGTTCCCTGGACATTATCGAATACCCAAGATTAATGACTAAGAGCATCTATGAACTGTCCAAATGAGCATCTGTACATTTCCTAATTCTACAATCTACCATCCTTGCCACCACTCTTACTGTTTAAGGAGCATTTTTTCCATGAGCCTTGAGCAGTCAGAGGTATTTACCAGGGAAACACTGGAACACATACAATGGACATTTCGTGTAAATATAAAAGTGCCGAATAATCCAGCAGAAGGAGTTTAGACCCATTGGAAAAACAGATAAGCATCTGCCAAGGGATAATACCCTGCAAACGCAATGTGTTCTTGCAGTTTCCATAAATTCCTTTGAGAACATCAAATGACCACTGACAACGAATAACAATTGTTCTACGTCAATAACATGCCTAAAATCCGTTGAATCCCTTTCTGATACGGGAAGTTCAGTCCAGTTCAATTTTAAAAGACTGGAAAGGAGTGCAGTGGAGGCACCCGTGCTTACACAGCTAACATTTCAGGGGGTAAACGTTCTGTGGCCTGTTCTGCAGTACACAGTGGTAGTTACAGTGCTAAAAAAGATGCTCTACAGATAAACTGGGAATAGATGAGTTTTTCAGCGACTTAAAGACATGCCAGGGAGACCCATAAGCTATTTTAGCTTTTTTCAAAGCTTGCATTTTGGTGGACTCTACCATCAATGCTGCTGATTTCTTATGCCAAAATCTTAGGAGTTTTTAATTGGGTTTTATTGACATTGTGGTTTTATTATAGTTATTGTACTGCTGAGTTATTAACCGCCCCGTGCCCTATTTTGAGGATGAGACAGATTTTTATAAAAACTAATTAATCAATTAAACAATCAGCTTTAGCACTAAATATACAATCAAATTTTTACTGTCTCTGCAAGCTTGTACAAATAGAGCTCAGTGCTAGAGAAGGTTTACTCTACAGCATAATCACTTGTTACTGTAACCTGTAGACATTTGAAAAGGTTATTTCAATATGCACTTTTTAAAAAAAGTGCCCTGTGCCAATTAAATATGCAAATAATTGATCGCTGATGTCTGCTACAGAAATGGTAATGTAAGATTTTTTTCCCTATTGCTTTGTAGACTGTTTTCATGTCAGGCTTAAGCATTCCATGCTGCAATTTATTCTTTGTAAACAAGATCAATCACACATGCTCTCTCTGATGTAGGAATGATTGCCACAGAAAAGCAAACTCTGCTATGTTCCAAGTGATGAAACTGAACAAATACTTAAAAACCATACTAACCCAGCGTCCTAATCCTGTGATACTGTGGTTCAAAGAAAAAGCCTCATTTGTGAAGTGGTCTTGTCCAAAGCAAAGGCATTCCAGACTATACAAAATTAGCAGTCAACATTTAGGTTTTTCAGCCTATACCTTGCCATGACATTTCTGCTATAATTGTTGTCTCCTCTGCAGTGGACATTTGGAGGCAAGTGACGATAGAGAATAAAACTAGGGGGCATGTTAATGACTAACACATTTTGGTAAGCTACTGTTGCTCAATGATTGCCTGTATCTACCCAGTGTCCAACACCTGAGCTTTAAGAACTTCATGGTTACTAGCCATGATGAGGCAGAAGGAGTGAACCTCTGAAACCCAAAGATGGGAGGCAACCTCAGGGCAGTGCCTTGGTGCCTCTGCACTGTTGGTTGGCCTTCCCACCCCCAATTAGCCAGCATTCTAATCCATTCCCAATCCTACACAACTGGACAAATTTCATTGCTCATAACACAAAAACAGTCTGTGGCCCACGTACCCACTGGGGAGTTCCTCCCCCCTGACTAACTGAAGAGGCCTTCCATTCTGACCAGCAGGGACATTTAGCTGCCATATTAGACAACTTTCAGGTATGTTTTATAGAAGTATTCATAGCAAAATTACAGGAGTATTTGGATGGGAGACCACCAAAGAATTCCAGAGTTGCTATGCAGAGGAACACCTCCTGCCTTGAAAACCCAACAGGGTTTGCCATGAGTCAGCTGTGGCTTGGCAGCAGTTTACACACAGAGAACAGAATATACAGAACGATATGAAAAAGACACACTTATGCCAGATACATTATATAGTATCCATGTTGTGACAAGAAAAGGACAGAGAAATTTTCAGGACTTTTCCCTTCCCTCAAAAACATTTCTGCTCAGGCATGTGGATAATCAAAAGCTGCTTCCGGCCAGAATTGCAAAAAGGCCTCTCTTGGAGAGATGTCATGAACTCAGTCATCACTGTTGCCTGATGTTAAATAAATTACACTTAAGGGAAGGGAACAAATCACTGCTTCCCTAAAGTGGGGATCAAGAGCATCTCTTGATTCAAAATACAACCCTTCTTGGCACATTTATAAATTGAGAGCAATCCCGGTTGCAGCACAGCAGGTCAATTACCCAGCAGAGGCAAAACCTGCTTTCAGAGGTTGCTTCTGCTGTGCATTGATCTTGGGCACCGAGCCCTTTACTGGCAGACAGGTTGCTTTAAAAGTTTTCCCACAGAGCAAGCAAACTGGAGGCCTTCTTGTCTGGCTATTGTCAGGCCGACTGGGCTAGAGTTGAATAAAGTTGTCACTATCCCACCGACTGGGTTAGAGATGATAAAAGTGTTGTTTGTTTGTTTTTTTAAAAAACCCACCCTGCTTTTACCAGCATCCTCACACACAGAGATTGAGCATCTTTTGGATTTCTTAGCATGGTGATAAATGGGCAGGGGCAGTTTTCTGACTTTCTGAGATACAGAAAACAGGCTGATATGACCAGCGTGGGAGACTTGCTGGACTGTCACATTCCCCAGAACTGGCACCGATCTTACACATTTCTCCAGCAAACCCTCAGCCTCATTCTGTCTTTAAATAGAGTCTCTCTGACAACATACCTGTTTGTAATCCCTGGGCAAGGTCCCCACGGAACCGGTGAAGGTTTTGGTCCTTCTGTTGTCCAGCGGAGGTTCTAAACAGGGGGTGTAAGTCATGCTGTAGCCCATGCAGTGGACGTTGCGGTTCTGCTGAATAAGCCTCTTTAAGGACATTTTGGATTCCTCCGCAAGTCGATTCCAGGCTGACCCGGCTTCAAGGACCTTGCATGACGGAGAGGAAGCAAGTAAAAGCATAACCTCCGCTGTGAGCAGAAGTATTTAAAAAAAGAAGAAGGGGGAGAAAGTCCACGTGACTTGTGTGGTTTAGGTGCAGGTTACATAAATCTCCTCTCACAGATCACTCAGTGTTTCTTTTTAAGCTTGCAACTCTTGGGGCCCTGAAATTAAAGCAATCTGCTTATTTCTCCCCTCCTTTGTATTCCTTAGAAGCAAGCAGAAATAATTCTCATCATGAAGTTTTTATGCCACTTGGTGGTTTGTGTCTAAAATACCATCTGGCTTAAAATTTGTCCTTGGATTTGATAAGTTTGTTGTTTCTTTTACCCACTTATTTAAGATTGCTAACCCGCCATATTCCAAGATTACAAGATTTTTGGAATTCTAACATAATTAAAAATTATTAAATAAGAAGCCACGAGAGGAAAGAGAGCATCTTCCAAGAGAGGCACAGATTGTTGCTGTGGAAGACTGGGCTTTTTCCTGAGTCCCCGTCAGGCACAAAAATGGAGCAAGCAAAAATGGAGCAAGTATTTGAGCTTCATGTTCAGCTTGGTATAGTGGTTTAGAGCGGCAGACTCTAATCTGGAGAACTGGGTTTGATTCCCACTTCCCCAGTTGAAGCCAGCTGGGTGACCTTGGACAAGCCACAGCACTCTCCGCCTAAAAATAAGCATAGTGGTGCCAAAAAGAGCTACAGCTTCAGGCAGCCAATCAATCCTTTGGGATCTCCTGAGTATTCCACACACAAAGCATCCCTAAACTCCAGTCATACAGCCAGTGGGCAAACTGACTTGTCCAAGGCCAGATGTGGCAGAAAGACCTCAAAGACAGTGACATGTGTCCAATCATGAAGTTCAGGATGGGAGACTCACTGGCTGGAGGAGGGCCTCTCTGATGATGTCCTGAGATGGCTGACGATGCAGGTAAATCCTAGACAGTTTCCCCTAGGCGGTGACATCACTTAGGGTTGGTTCAGAAGTCACATCACCACATTGCTTGTGCCAGTGATTCCCTCCATTTCCCATCACCACCACCACTAGTCCACCGAACCATGCAGGAAAGAGGGCTGCCAATAGGAGATCTCCCACTAATCCAGGAGACCGGCAACTCTTAAGTAGTTCCTTCAAGGGAACACCATTTTTATTTGTTTAATTAATTCATTTATACCCTGCCTTTCTTCCCAGTAGAGACCCCAAAGAGGCTCATGTATTTCTCCTTTCCTCCATTTTATCTTCACAACACTCCTGTGCGGTAGGTTAGGTTAGGCTGAGAAAGTGAGACTGGCCCGAGGTCACCCAGTGAGCTTCCCTAGCACGAAAACGGGTCTCCCAGATACTAGTCTGACACTTTTAATTGCCACACTGCACTGGCTCTCATTTGTGGGAAAGGGGTGGTGATTTCCTGGTCCCGGTCCCACTGCAGGCCCCCACTTTGCTTGCTATGTTGTTCATGAGCTCCTTAGTAGCAGGAGGGAGAAACAGAAAAGTCCCACTTCACAAGGTCCTTAGACAGCTGGAAGACTGGAGAGGCCTCAAGGGGGGGTGGGAGGATTCTCTGCTCCCCATTTTATTCTCAGAATAACTCCATGAGCTAAGTAAGGCAGAGAGACAGAGAGTTGGCCCAACAGGTCACCAAGAAACCTTCAGGGAAAAGGGCCAACAGTGTTCCTATTTGCCACCTTATTTAAATGCATGCATGAGAGTTTCTATGCTTAATTAAAATTAGACAGCTTAAGAACTTCAGCATCTAAAGAAGCAGGGCTCTTTTTGTAGCAGGAACTCCTTTGCATATTAGGCGACACACCCCTAATGTAGCCAATCTCCAAGAGCTTACAGTAGCTCCTGTAAGAAGAGCTCTGTAAGCTCTTGGAGGATTGGCTACATTAGGGGGGTGTCGCCTAATATGCAAAGGAGTTCCTGCTACAAAAAGATCCAGAAGCAAGTGTAAAATAAACCGGCACTTACAAACAGCCATGACGTGAGGAAGGGCAGACAGGGATAAACTGTTTTACTCATCTCTAATTATGTCACAGGCACTGTCCAATCTGGAACTGGTGTCTGTTTCCTTTACTGGGTTCCAGGGATTAACTAGGTCTTCTACGTGTTTTCCAGCCCCCTATTTCCCCATTGGACATCCTCTCAGAAATGGCAGAATTGCTCTCAGGTTTAGTGCTAGAGACACATAGATTGACTTCAACATCCATGCTGAAGGCCCCTTGCCACAGCCAATCCAGGATCTCGTAGCCTTTTGGGCTGCCATGGACTTCTCCCAAGTTGTGACAGGCCCAACACATGAAAAAGGTCACAGCCTTGGACCTAACCTTTTGCACTGAGCCTTTGAGAGAAGGTCTGATTTCAGACTTGGAGGTTTGGTCTGTGCCATGATCTGACTGACTACTACCTGCTCAAGACGAGGCTGAATGTGGCTCTAAGCTTCTGCAGAGAAATGGGTCTGCTTATAAAGGTCCATCTGTGGGGACTCATGAATTCTCCTGGATTCCAGAATACTCTGATGCCAAACTAATGCTCTGTTCAAGTTGCAGTGGAAGCTTGTTTTGCGCAGTGGAGCAAACAAGAAATACCCAGTTCCAGTTACCTGAGGACCTCTTTATTAACAGTACCTACAGGGCAGGTAGCTTGACTATTGGAATCAGGAATGACAACACTTAACTAAGCAGTTTCTAGAGCCCTGGCCTAGTTCTGCAGATTCTCAGCAGGCCCTGCACTCCTGCAGGCTGCTAGCAGGGAGACTGAGAAGAGAGGTACTGAGTCCCTCCTACTCTCCCACTTGCTCTGGGGCCTACCGGGATAGCCTCTTAAAGAGGCAGTAAACATAGGATTGCCAGGTCCCTCCTGGCAGCTGGCACAGGATTGGGGATGGGCTTACTGGGATCAGGGAGTTTCATCTGACAATTCAGCGACATGTCCCCGTTACTTCCAACGTGACCCGGAAATGACATAGGCACGTCAGGGCGATGGTCTTGTTTTGGGGCAAAAAATCTATGGTAGAATTAGCTTCTACCATAGCGATTTTGTCCAGAGTGTTATTCCTATACTCCTGACCAATGTTCCCTCTAAGCTGAGTTAGTGTAAGCTAGCTCACAGATTTTTAGCCTCTGGCTCACATATTTTTGTCTGAGCTCAGGAAGGATGGCTACAGAGCAAACCAATTTATATAGCAGCCAAATCGCTCACTCACAACTTTAATGCCAGTCGCTCACGAAGTAGAATTTTTGCTCACAAGACTCCACTGCTTAGAGGGAGGATTGCTCCTGACATGCTTATGTCACTTCTGGGTCACACTGAAGTCACATAGGTACGTCACTCAAATGTCAGGTATTCCTCCCTTTTTCGGGGGGGGGAGTCCCTCCCCATTGGTCAGCTGATTGGCAGCGGAGAAGTGAGGCCTGGCAATCGGGGACACAACCTCTTGGAATGTGAAGCTCCTAGAAGCCATCGACAAGGTTCGCCCCCATCAACCTCTCCCACCTTTAGGGAGGAAACCAGCCCCACGGTTTCCTCCCTAGAGCTGTGTTCCCTAAAGCTGTGCTTCCATCCCTAAAGGAATGCTGTGATACTGAATTGGATAATGCTCACTGGAAGACCTATGAAGCAGTGGTGACAGTAACAAAGAAATCTTACTTCCCAGCTACCATTGCATCAGCTAGTTCACAACCATTGCAGTTGTTTAAGGTATGTCATTATCTGCTGACACATAAATTTGCGCCTTTATTGTCTCTGGAACAGGAAATTATCTGTGATGCTTTTGCAAAGATTTTTGTGGGGAAAAAGTCTCTCAAATACATTCTGATTTAGATGCTGATTGTTACATGGCTCAGACAGAAGAAATGCCCCATCCACCACATGGCCCAATTATGAACCATTTTGACTTAATTACCATGATTTAGTTACCAAATGTGATTTTGGGTTGTATCAACAGAAGTATAGTGTCCAGATCACGTGAAGTATCGCTTTACTCTGCTCTGGTTAGACCTCACCTAGAGTATTGTGTTCAGTTTTGGGCACCACAATTTAAGAAGGATTTAGACAAGATGGAATGTGTCCAGAGGAGGGCAATGAAGATGGTGAGAGGTCTGGTCATATAAGGAAAAGCTGAAGAAGCTGGGTATGTTTAGCCTGGAGCGGAGACGACTGAGAGGTGATGTGATAATCATCTTCAAGTACTTGAAGGGCTGTCATATGGAGGATGGTATGGAGTTGTTTTTTGTTGCCCCAGAAGGTTGGACCGGAACCAACGGGTTGAAATTAAATCAGAGGATTTTTCAGCTAAACATTAGGAAGAACTTCCTGACAGTTAGAGCGGTTCCTCAGTGGAACAGGCTTCCTCGGGAGTTGGTGGGCTCTCCTTCTTTGGAGGTTTTTAAACAGAGGCTAGATGGCCATCTGACAGCAATGCTGATTCTGTGAACTTAGGCAGATCATGAGAGGGAGGACAGGAAGGGTTGCATCAGAGCTTAGTTCTTGTGACCCTTTCTCACACACCCAGGCAAATGCTGATCACCATTTTGGGGTCAGGAAGCAATTTTTCTCCAGGCTAGTTTGGCCAGGGATCCTAGAGGTTTCTTGCCATCTTCTGGGAATGGAACAGGGGTCATTGGGGTGTGTGGGGGGGAGGTATTTGTGAATTGCCTGCATTGTGCAGGGGGTTGGACTAGATGACCCTGGAGGTCCCTTCCAACTCTATGGGTGGTCTATAATGGATGCTGACAGCATCCTGGGATCTGTGAAGGCTGCTACTGCTCCTCTGGTTGTCATCAGTGTGGGATTTGTCCTGTGTGGTTGCACTCTTATCCCCATGCTCTTCAATCTCTATGTAAAGCTCTTAGGAGAAATCATTTGTAGTTTTGAAACCGGATACCATCAATATGCAGATGACACCAAGCTCTATATCTCTCTATCCAAATCTCCTGGTGATGCAGTAGAAGTCTTGAGCCACTGGCTAACTGCAGTGGTAAAATAGCTAAGAGTGAACACATTGAAACTGAACCTTGACAAAAGTGAGATAATGCTGGCTGAGAAGACTGAGGTCTTGAAGAACGCTGCACTCGGTTGATCTTTGGTTAAGAGCGTAGGAGTTATATTAGACCCAGCATTACTCTTGGAAGCAAGTTAATGCAGCTGCAAAAACCAAGCACTCTCTTCCAACTCTGTTTAGCTTGGAAAATGCCCCCCCCCCCCACTTAACCTATCTGGCCACCTGGATCCATGCCACAGTGACATCAAAACTAGACCTCTGTGATGCAGTCTGCCCATGAAGTCAACCTGGAAAGTTCAGTTGGCACAAAATGCCACAGCTCAGCTACTATCAGGAGCTTGGTGGATCACGCATATTACGGCCACCCTGTAGTCATTCCATGCAGTCATGCCCCTGAACATGCATTCTCTGTTGTGGCCAATGGCCTGCCTGAGAAGGTCAGGAAGGCCCCACACTTCTGGCATCCTGCAAACTACGTAGAACAAAATTATTCAGGAGGGCATAGGACTGTACTCTGATGCAACGGTTCAAGAAGGTGGTTTAATAAAGGGAATGGGACTGTGGCCTACACTACTGTGTACAGTTTCTATTATCTGTTTTCTTTATGTATTATCTGCATTACATTTATATTCTGTCATTTTTAACATATCATGTTTTTCAGATATCTGTCACTCCAGTGCTATTTAGGGTTGCCAGCCCCCAGGTCGTGGTGGGGGTTCACCCACTTTTGGGGGTTCCAATACACCCTCAGCCAGCTGGCCAGGGGGAAAGCCCTGCCCCAAGCCCCATCCCCAAGAGCGATCCCCCACATTCCTCTTCCTCCCCTCCTGCCCAATTTAAAGGGCTTCAGCTGATCGGCGGGGACCACGTGGCCTGCTCACCAGCTGGAAAGCCTTTAAATCTTGAGGGAGGGAGGGGGCAGTCTCAGACCGCATGCTCGGCTTGCAAAAAGACCCTTTAAAGGGTCTTTTGCAAGAGGAGTGGGGGCTGTGGCACACAAGGCTGGGGAAAATCAGCCCTACATGCTGCAGCTCCCACTCCACTCGCAAAAAGACCCTTTAAAGGGACTTTTTGCAAGCTGAGCATGTGGCCCACAACTGCCCCCTCCCCTCTTATTCAATTGACTGCACTGATTTACCTTGTGCACTCCACCTTGAGTGTCAATGAGAAAGATGGGCTATAAATAATGTAAACAAATACTTGTGCAACCATGTTACAGCCAAGACAAACAATTGCAACAGAGGGTGGCATGGCTGGGTTTTCTCCCCTGTTTGAAAGCAAAGAAAATGCAGCATCCCCACAGCAGAATTTTAGAAAAGATATCTAAATTCTACTGTCATAACAATGCATTAATTGCATTAAAAGGTCACCATTATAGAAGTGTCCTCCCAAATGCTGAGATATTGGCACAATGCCTTCAAAAATACGCAAATTTTAGTAGGCTCATTTCTTAGATCTTTTCAGTCATCTTCAACCAACAGATACTTTTGTTTCCTGTTCCCCAGCCCGTTTTGGTTTCTTACCTTTGCAAGAGAAAAAAAAGTCTCTGTCATTTGCTGTCTTGTTTCCTGTAAACTGTGAAATGTGTGTTCCCCTGATCATAAGTGTGGTCAGGTGCTTTTGAGAAAGCTCTTCTGTAGTAGGGCACATGTATATTCTTCAAACAGTTCCTATGGGCCTATGGGGGTGACATTTGCAAAGCCATCTAAGGGGTTCTGATTAATTTCATGTTTGTTTTTTAAAAAACTGTTACAGGTTCTAACAGCAGTCTCCAACATGGCGCAATGTCTATCCTGACACCAACTTAATTCTTGAATTAATTCTAGGGTTGCCAAGTTTTAACTTAATTTTAGCGGAGGAGTCCCGGCCCCCATCCTGGAGATCTGTGACATGCACACAAAGCATGTGTGCTGCAATTACATCACCCAGCAGTTTTCCCCTAAATGATAGAGCATCCCCCCACAACGTGCCTGGCGTGATGACGTCATCTTCGGGTGACTTCATCATGCCGGGCACATTTCTGCGATCCCAGCATTTTGGGGGTGGGGTTCCCCTGGTGGCCCAATTCGGGCCAGCAGGTAACGGACCCATTGAGCAGGGGTTTCCCCGCCCCTCCAGGGGACCTGGCAACGCTAATTAATTCTTGAAGTGCTGAGTTCATCTTGCCCAGGGGCATCCGAGCTCACCTCAGCCATGGACAACTGACATTCTGACGTCTCTGAACACGGAAGCCTCTTTTTATGTCTGCTCAAGGCTTAATGCCCCCCTGTAATGAAACAGCTCTTCCTGAAAGCAAAGAACCATGCATGGATTTAATCTACCTCTTCTTATTAGGAGGCATTTCAGCAGCCATTACCGTTCTCTTTTTTCAGAGAATGCCCATTCAGAATCAGTTGCTTATCTTAGAACCCCCATACTCATACATTTTGTGAAACCTCCCAGCATTTGAGTGGCATTTCTCTCATCCCATGGCAGCCATGTTGTTACTCTTTCTTGAAATTCTGGAAGTGGCCACAGATTCAAGGTCAGAGACCTCTACTTTGGAATTTCTCTTAAGATCAGGACTGGTTTCCCTCTTACTAGAGTAGGACAAAAGAATTAGGATATATACTAGGGGTCATCAAACCTTGTTGAACCTGTGAGCACTCTTGGAATATTGAGAAGTAGTGGGTGCCATAACAAAATGGCTGTCAGGGGTGTAGAGTTGCCAGGTTCCCTGGCCACCAGCAGGGATGGGAGGCGAGGTGGGGAATCTATCTCAAAATGGCTGCCAGGCGGACTGGGTCAAAGCACAAAATATTGAGAGGTTCCACAAAATTTTAGGAGGTTCCAAGCCAGCATCCTGTTACAATGGAGGCAGGTTTCTTCTCCTTACAGACATAAAAGTGATGTTTCCTGTGTTCTTCTGAACCACCTCCTACGGAGCAGAGGGAAGCAAAGATTGTCTGTTTGCTTTGAGAAAGAACAAGTGGACTCCAGGACAAAAACACTGCCAGGGGCCCATGGTGCTTATGGGTACCATGTTGGAGATCACTGGTGTACACTGAGGGCAACAGGATCTTACCACTGCTTACCCTCTAAAAACATTGCGTTTTTCTTCAGCCCCAGTAGCTTGCAATATGAAAATGATAGGGTAGCATGTGCGTGCATACACACACGCACACACACACACACACAATCCCCTTCTTGTCATTTCAGATGAGCCAGGAAAGCCAGGTCTCCTGGGAGAAGTTCTGGTCCACACAGAAGCCTCACCAGGTGAGAGAGAAAACTTCCTCCTGCACAGTCTGACCAGCTGAGTCTCTGCACCATTTTCTCTCTGCTTTCCATCAACATTTCTCTCTTTTGTTCCACTTCCTATCCCATTGCCTAGATTTCATTCTCTTTTAATTTCCTTTCATTCTGTGAAGTTATTTATAGCTCCAACTAAAAAACATGTCTAGCGGCCAAGCAAATCAATCCTTGCAGCAATCAGACCTGCTGCCAACCCTTGCAAAGCAGAGATCAATGAACAGATGGACGGGAGTGAAAGCTACCTGCCCACTTACGGCAGGGTGGCTTTTAAGAACAGGTTTTGAGCATTTGCAAAGCAATTAAAATAAAAAAAACCAGTTGTGGAAATCCAGGCCCACACAAGACAGATACTTGGCCAGATCCGCAACCCTGACCCAAAGATTACCTCTGAACTGATTCAAGAACTGGAGAAAAACAAGTGCCTCTTTAAGACATAGTAGGAATTAATGAGTCAGTTGCTTCCAAACACTCAGGTGGGTAGTCGTGTTGGCCTGAAGCAGCAGAACAAAGTTTGGGCACCTTTAAGACCAACCAAGTTTTATTCAAAGTGTAAGCTTTCGTGCGCAAAACACACTACTTCAGACAGTCCCAAACAGTGTTATTTGCCAAGTTTCTGTACCATCCTCTATTACTAGATGCATCCAATCAAAGTCGGGGGGGGACACACCACTGTTTTTCTAGGAGAAAAATGAGCCATCTGCTTGTTTGTCTGCAGAACACGAACTAGACAGTTCTCACAGGGATGGCATCATCCCTCCACTTGCTTAAGTGAGATGACTCATATGGTTGTCCTCAGTGATTCAAGCACTCTTCCCCTTTTTGCATTTGTTGTGTATCGCAAACAAAAAATGTTTATTCCTGTTCCTTAAACATTACACATTTTTTTAAAAAAAATTAGAGATAAAGTAGGGCTGTTGAGTGGGTTTGGGGGGACGACAAAATTCCTAAGGCCTAAGTTAGCTGGAAGCCCCTGAAACCAGCATCATGGTGCAGTCACAAAATGCATTTACTTTTAAAAGATCTTCTCTTGCAGTTCTTCCCTGCAGCTCACTGAACTTGCAGATAAATCCAGTCCTGCCTGCTCCCCCTTCGACACCAGTACCTGTTCCTTTCAGCTAAGTGGATAGCGATGGAAGATGGAAGGTTCAGCCAACTCTCCTCCGCATTGTCATTTATAAATAAACGAAGCAGCTTTGAATCCAGCCCTAAGACTTTGAATCCAGTCCTAAGTGCTTCTAATGCAATCTGCAGTACTTCTAGAGATCTTCTGTAAGTAAATGCCTGTTCCTTGGGAAGGACTGTTTCTATGCACGTCTTACAGAATTTGAGTTTCCTGGTTGTACTATTTGAAAGCAACAGCAGAGTGATTCACTAAGAAAGCAATTTGTCCTTTCTAAGCTTTTTAAAAGGTGATGGCTCAGACCCAAACATTTTACCATGTAAGCCAACAATGTTACTACTCACGTAGGGAGGGGACAAGGAGGGGCTCTGGTCTAGGGTTGCCATCCTCTAGGTGGGGCCTGGGGATCCCCCAGAATTATAGCTCATCTCCAGACTTCAGAGATCACTTTCCCCGGAGAGAATGGATGCTTTGGAGGGTGAACTCTAATGGAACTTTACTCCACTGAGGCCCCTGTTCTCCCCAGGCTCCATCTCCAGATCTGGCCTGGGGGGACCTGTCCGTGGCCTGCTACAGACCAAAAAAATTGGTTCAGGGGGATTCCCTGACCCATTGAAATCATACCTTGGGAGATGGGAAGTAGCAGATGGGGAGAAATACTGCCTGACCCTGCAATCCTAAAAAGAGCTATGCCCTTCTACATTCACAGTTTAAACTGATGCAGCACTGTTTAGCAGGGCTTTTTTGGTAGAAAAAGCACAGCAGGAACGCATTAGCATAATAGGCCATACCCAACAGCAGGGACTCATTAGCATATTAGGCCACACCCTAACAGTTCATCTCATTAGCATATTGGGCCACACCCCCATGTTACCAGAAGTGTGGTCAACCAGCCACACTCACCTTTTGCTTCTTATTCTGTTTACCTTGTTTGTTATCAAACCCAAGGCTTTTTTTGGAGCAGGAACTCCTTTGCATGTTAGACCACACACCCCTTATGTAGCCAATCTTGATGAGTTTCTGCTGTTGGGTGTGGCCTATTATGTTAATGAGTTCCTGCTGGATGTGACCAACTTGGGAGCCAGCTGGAACTCCGTTCCTATGTGTTCCTGCCCAAAAATAGCCTGCTGTTTAGGATTTCACCGTTACTAATTCCAGGTGAGGCACCAGTGCCTTTGGTTTGTGCAATGGGATGTATGGATTTAAATCACTACCTACAAAGGATAAACAGGGATTACAAACTTGAAGTATTGGACAGTCAAATGAACTTGTTCTTATGACTTGTAACAAAAACTCTGTTGTTTATGTATTAATTAGGTCTACAAGCTTTAATTGGTAGGGTTTCAGTTGATTAATTAGTTAGACAGTTTGCATTATGGGGCTGAGAACTGAAGGCATACCTGTTTGATATTTGAGCATATTTTGTCCCTTATATGTGACTGTAGTGCCTAGGAAGTGTTGATCTCTGCCTATTAATTCTAAATTATATTACACAAGAACCTAGCTAGATGTGATCTTGAAGATCTCTGATTTGGACTCCCCTCACTTTCATGGTGGAAAGTGCCATCAAATCGCCACCAACTTATGGTAACCTCTCACAGGGTTTTAACAGCAATAGACATTCAGAGGTGATGTACCATTGGCTGGCTTTGCATAGCGACCTGGGAACTCCTTGGTGGTCTCCCATCCAAATACTAACCAGGACCAACCCTGCTTAGCTTCTGTGATCTGATGAAATAGCAGCTGTGGGGGTGGGAGTAGATATGATCTGGATCATAACTGTAGCACTGGTGAAAGGGACTTAATGTTTTCCATAACTGTCAGTTCCTCACTGTAAATCAGGTCACTAGAGATAGTGCTGCCAGGTCCCCCCTGCCCACTGGCAGGGAAGGGGGGTGGTAGGGTTACCAGATCCAGGTTGGCAAACTCCCGGAGATTTGGGGAAGGAGCCTGGGGATGACAGGGACCTCAGTGGGGTACACTGCCATGCAGTCCACCCTCCAAAGCATCCATTTTTACAAGGGGAACTGATCTCTGTAGTCTAGCGATGAGCTGTAATTCCAGGGGATCCCCAGGTCCCCCCTGGAGGCTGCCGTCCCTACCTAGAGGTACTGTGTGTCCCAGTAAGCAAAATATCCACTCAGTACTTCAGAAAAGCCATGTAAATAAAAGTGTTGTTAATATGATGATCTGGTAAAACAATTTAAATGAATCAAGCCATGGTTTAATAGGCAGGTGAGAAATTCATCTTATGTTTCTTTAACCAAGTGACAGGCCTGCATATAAATTCAGGACATGTCTAGGAGATTTCCCACAGAATTTTGTCAGTTCTTCTGACAACATGAAAACACAGTTGTGTTTCAGCTAAAGAGATGCCTCAGACCAAAAACATTATGTTGTGTCCGCTGACCACTTCAGGCCGTCAGCGAAGGAGCCTGAGTTTGAGTCCCGGAGAACAATGGGACTGGGGCTCCAAGCTCCTGCTTTGGGGAACCAATGGGAACGGCAGCGGGAATTCAAACCCGCCAATGGCACCAGGGTGTGTCCCCCCCTTAGCTTGTATATAGTTGGCCACCTGGCCAGGCAACTTTGTCTTGTTGTATAATAGCGAACCATGCTGATCACTACATCGTTCTCTGTGGTTTCATTATGCGTCTAAACCACTATACGACACATTATCTGGTTTTCTATATCATAAACTGGCTCTAGAACTGTGCTTTGACTCAGACAGGAAGACCTAAATGAGCAACTCAACAGCTTTCTCTGTGTTTCTTAGCATGCCATCTCATTGTGAAACATAAATTTGTCAATTCTCCTACCCATCTTGATACAGTCTGGGTTCTCTCTTGATTATAATGATGGCCCCTCTTTGGGAAGTGCTTTGTATGTGACTCTTTTTTTTTCTATAGGAAAGCATGCAACCCCTGACTGTATTAATGGTACTACAAGATATTTGGCTACCAGAATATCTATACACATCCCCTACCAACCCATGAAGCAAACTCTCATGCTGTACTACTGTCATGCTCACAGGCTGCCCCCCTGGGTGACACCGCCTTTTGCTGTCTCACAAGTTGCTGTTGGGATGCTCCGTAGGCCTCAGAATGGAAGGGGATGGGGGGTTGAGCCACCCTTCACCACCACCTCCTCCACCACCACCTCCTCTTCCTGCTGCTGCTGCCTGGAAAACCTCTGGCTTTCTCAAGACTCCAGTCCACTCCTCTCTGGCCTCTGTGTTCCAAGGAGCCTCCTTTTATATTTCCCTCCACCCTGTCAGCCTCCCTGCTCCCCATCCCCCATGGGGCCAAACGCAGGCTCTGGCCGTTGGTTCTCCGCCAGCCTGATCATAATTCTGGATCTGTCTCCTTGTCTATCCTTCAGCATGGCCCAGGCCCACCTCCCTTGTTGCCATGTTGTAGCTGGGGCCTAGAGAGGGGGATGGCCTGTTGACCCAGATGCCAGGGAAGTGGCAGCCTCCAATGGCATTCTCCCGCCATGGCCACCTGACACTCTTCTTTGCTGCTGACAACTGCTGATGCTCCCAGGCTCCCTGCAGCAATCTTCCCTGGCTGTCCCACCATGGTGGGTCTTCCTGTTGCTGCCACAGTAGGCCAGCCCGGCCCCCAGCATTCTTCCCTGTCAGGCTCTGGATATTGCTGCGCAGCCGGTGATCTTGGTGGGCCCAGGGTTGTTTGGGGTGACCGCAAGCCCCTCTTCAAGTCTGGGGACGGCCTCAGAGCGGGCTGGCATCACCAGCCACATACATGAACATACAGTAGTGTGCTGGCGTTCTATAGAAGTTCTCTCCAGGCAGGAAAAATGTCAAAGATGGAAGTTGCCTTGATTCTGAAGTTCTCAGTATTCACCATTACCTTAAATAAAGGTTATAGGTATCCTGAAAGCATGGGCAATATTTTCCACATCACCTCTATTTTATAACGGTGGGTTTTAAAGCCTTATGAACCCAAATCATGCACAATACCAAGTGCTACACTGTTGTGGCAACTACATGCATAACTTGTCATTAAAAAAATCCATTAACATTTAATCCTGCCATTCCCCAAAACAGAAATGTACAATTTCAAACACTCAACAAATCTGTGAGGAAGGGTTAGGAGAATGGCCTAAACAGTTGCGACACTTTTCACATGTACACTTACAGGTAACTTAGAAGATCCATGTCCATTATGACCAATAACATAAGAGGTAGCATAGAAGAAGGAAAAAATGCTTTTGGGGAAAAGTAGACATG
This sequence comes from Gekko gecko, assembly GCA_029375565.1. NCBI lineage: Eukaryota > Metazoa > Chordata > Lepidosauria > Squamata > Gekkonidae > Gekko > Gekko gecko. The sequence goes on along the minus strand of JAPDNY010000003.1, from coordinate 43,372,675 downwards.
AACTGAGGAAACTCTGAAAATGTCCATGAGAGGTGAGATGAGGTGAGGTGAGGTGAGGTGAGAGGAGGTGAGGTGAGAGGAGGTGAGGTGAGGTGAGGTGAGGTGAGGTGAGGGAGAGGAGAGGAGAGGAGAGGAGAGGAGAGGAGAGGAGAGGAGAGGAGAGAGAGGAGAGGAGAGGAGAGAGAGGAGAGGAGAGGAGAGGAGAGAGAGGAAAGGAAAGGAAAGGAAAGGAAAGGAAAGGAAAGGAAAGGAAAGGAAAGGAAAGGAAAGGAAAGGAAAGGAAAGGAAAGGAAAGGACAGCATGTAGGCTACTGTGCCCCTGAAGCCCTCTCATAGCATAGGGGGGTAGAAGGGGGAAAATGAGGGGAGGGTGGTCTGAGTAGAGGTGCATTGTGTTCATCTCCTTTTCTGCTGAATTATAAAAATACTTAGGCAAAAATGTCAACAGAAATATTGCAGCTCTTAGCAGGCACATGTTCCTAACTACCGCAGTAACCTTCCTCCTCCTCCCTTCCTCTCCATCGATGCTATGAGATGACTTCATTTTCTTTCCTTCCTTCTCCTCCTCTATCCCCACCCCATCTCGCCTCACGGTTGCATTCTCAAAGTTTCCCTAGTTCCTTGTTTCCAAGCAGCAGAATAACACACCCTATTGTCTTCCCTGTCAAAGTTTTCCCCCCTTCTATATTACCTCCATGTTATTGGCCATAACCAATTGGACACATTTATCTGTGTTACCTGTAAGTGTACACATGGAAAGTGTCGTTTGTAGTTAGGCCTCAGTAATGACAGGCTCAAAGCCACCAAGTGGGCTTCAAGGCTGAGTAGGGATCTTTCTAGCATGACACGCCACTGGGCGTTGTCCTAGGGAGATATAACAGTGCCTAGTCTCAACTAGGACCCGGGGGGGGGAATCAAATACATGTGAACTCATGAACTCAGTAGTCTTGTCTTGGAACTTTCAGTTCCTTTCAAGGGGAACTGAAATGCCCTACTTGCACTGCATTAAACAAAGCTGAGAAAAGTTATTTGCATAATAAAAGCTCAGTACTTAAAGTAGTGTGATAGCTATCCAAGTATAATTTACTTACAGAAATTGTATTTTTAAAAAGCCCACTTCAGAACAGCTGGCTTTAAGCCAATTGCTCTGGAGCTAAGCCTCAACCTCACACTGTTATGGTTTCCTCAGCGCAGCTACCCTAACACAATATTTTGCATCTCCCAGAAGGTCTGAAGTAGCTAGTGTGGTACTGCTACTTCCTTTGCATATTTGCAGATTTCTCTTCATTTGATTTCTGTCATTTATCTACTGCCTCTGCTGAGAAGAATCTGAAGACAACATACCTCATGGGGTTACTCCATTTTGTCCTCAAGGTAACAGCATGAGAAAGCTGTAGATAGAGATCTGAACCCCTGGCCGTGTGAGGCTGATAATCTCTGCCTGTGAAACTCTTTTGTACTTCTGTGAGGTATAAAGAAGCCCTTGAAAGATGACATATGACATATGGATTCTACCCTACAGTAGACCAGGATGGTGTTCTTATATTCTCTTTATATTTAAAGCAATATGTGTAATTGGTTTGACGACTGACATGCCTTTGGATACTTCTTGCCAAATGTCTTTCTCCGTGTGCTCCTTTCTTCATGCTTAAGCCAGAAGAAACTAATGGTGACACACCATTGGGAAGTGATTGACTGGAACCTCTCTATAAAAGTTCCAGGGTTCGTGTTCTTTCTTACTTTGGGGATTACTTTAGTTCTGCAGCTGTCGCTCTGAGCTGCCCAGTAGCTACAATGGGGCTATTGGTTCTCTGCCTCTTTCCTTAAAGGGGAAGATTGCCCCCCCCATGTCTCAAAAGCATTTTAAGGGATTCCTTTACATTCTTTGAGAAGAAGTGGGGACTGGCACACACCCCTCTCTCTCTCTCCTGCAAGATTTAAAGGCCAATCAGCTGAAGGGCCCTTTAAATCTTGCAGGAGGGGAGGGAGAGGGGTGGCCAAAGGTAGTTGGGCTTGGGAATGGATTGGAGCTGACATTAAAATAATGGCAGCCACACCAGAAATTTTTTTGCCCCACAAGCCACAAAATCCTGGCTAGGGCCTGGCTCTGAGGGGCAATTGTTCCTACATATAGGATCTTTTTTGTTGTTGTTGTTGTTCAGTCACACAGTCGAGTCTGACTCTTTGCGACCCCATGGAGCACATTACGCCAGGCCCTTCTGTCTTCCATTGTGCTCTGGAGTTTGCTTAATTTCATGTTCATCGCCTCGATAACACTGTCTAACCATCTCATCCTTTGCTGTCCCCTTCTTCTTTGACCTTCAGTCTTTCCCAGCATCAGGGTCTTCTCCAGTGAGTGCTCCCTGCTCATTTGGTGGCCAAAGTATTTGAGCTTCAGGTTCAATATCTGGCCTTCCAGGGAACAGTCAGGGTTGATTTCTTTAGTCAGGGTTGATTTTTACAGGATCTTACCCGCCTCCTATTCTCAAATGCTGTGGCATGAACCAGTTCTGTGGATAATCCACTCTGCTAAACTATCCAAGCATCAATATTGATTACACACAAAGGTGACTAAAATGGAATGATCCTTTAAGACAGATTCTGTATTTCCTTCTGCCTGTCAGAATTCTGAAATGCTAATCATGGGCCCCGGTCACACGGGCCAAAAAACGCGAGGGGGAGGCATGGCAGTTTGCCCCGGAGCTAAATAAGGCGCGGTAGCCCGATCTCACAGGCCACTGGGTTCCCACACGCCAGCTCCGCGCCGCAATCACACCGCGCTACTGCAGCGCGGCAAAACAGGAGCACAGCAGACCACACAAGTGCGACCATGCGCCATTGGGGGGGCGCTGTCGGTGACTTGTGTGTGCGCATGCTCTGTCCAGCGTTGGTGCGCATCCCAGGGAAATTTACAACATCCGGAAACCCCGGGGACATGGGCGGGCGTCGGAAGCCGTGGGATACCGGTGATCCCGCGATCAGACGCCAGCCTTTGCCCCGGGGTTTCCAGAAACTAGTACCTCGGACCTACTAGTTTTTTACCCCGCGTTTTCTGAGGGAAGCCGCGGGTTAGCCACGGGAGCCCTACGTCTCCCAGATGTGCTCGTATGAACACGCACTGAAAGTCCGCAGGGCTCCCCTGACTTCAACGGGGCAAATGCTCCGTGTGAATGGGGCCAAAGTATAGTTTGGTGTCTTTATGGTGCTTCTTACTTCACAAACTGCCCAACTTCTGTATATGGTCATGTGATTCAGATATAAACAAAACAACCGGACTCAGCACATTACTTAGACAGAGTCACATGTTATTGCCACTAGAATCATTTTGTTTTCAAGCCTAGATTATTCATACACACATTGTGATTCAGGGTTGTAACCCTTCCTTCACTTCAAAATGAAAAAAGGTCTTAGCTAATTTTAAACTACTGAATGTGCTGTTATGTTTATTATTTGCTAAAAGCAAAAAAAAAAATAATCTGCTAACTTGATACCACTGAACTGCCAAAAACAACCCCCAAACCCTTTGTATAGAACATTTCCCCCCCAGAAATAAATTAACCTATCAGTTAAAACACACATTCATTGAAATCATGCTGTGTCCAGCAGATGGTGCACTGTTCTCACCAAGAAGAAAAATAGAGGGATGGTTTATTGCATTTGATAATTGCACAAAAGGGAGTTGATGGTTAGGCCCTGCTGGGAGCATTCTGGGGCCCTGATTTCATCCTACCCAAAGCATTTTAATATCCTTGGTAGATGGAGAAATTAACAGTTATACATAACAGCTGTAGTACTGTTGGGTGTTAGAGGAAATAATTTATGGTACAGGCTCAATCTGTCTATTTAAGTAGTATGACTATGTTGTATTAGAACCATCCAAAACATCCCAAAACAGGGTGCTTTAAAAAAAATCTGCAAATTAATTTTAGCACCAGTAAAATCCATGATTTGATGCCCAGCATAAACAGGAAAACAGTTATACCTACCAGCTTTCAACTGAAATTCTATCAAGCTCCTAGACAATCCTCTCACAAACCTTGTAAAAGTCACAAAATATCAAGAAGCCATATTATCTGTCACCAGAAAGGAAAATGCCCTTATTGAGCCCATGTGAAAATTGATCCCCCCCTTTCAATATTTAATTATAGTACTGATAGGTTGACTTTCCCCTAAAACAAGACTCCAAGGCCTATGTTGGCCTTTGAGGGAAGACTCATTAGGGTCAGCCTTGATTAGGGTTGCCAGCTTCAGGCTGGGAAATTCCTGGAGATTTGTGGAGTTCCTAGAGATTTGTTGTAGAGTCTGAGGAGGAGCTGCCCGTCGCTGGGGTCCGCCTCTCTGCGGTCTCGTTCCGCCTCGGGCTCTCCCTCAGCTTCTCGTGGGGCCTGCTCCACCTCCCCTTGGTTACCCCGGTCTCCTACCGCTGGAAGTAGGCGCCGCCTCAGCTGGTCCACGTGGCGCCGCAGGACCTGCCCGTCATTTGTCGACACCTCATAAGAGACAGGGCCGGTGGGGCGGATTACCTTTCCCGCTATCCACTCCGGGCCTCGGCCGTAGTTCCTTGCGAACACCGGGTCCTCTGGGAAGAAGCCCCGTGGTGCCTCCCGGTCCTCGACCCAGTTCCGTCCTGTTGGAGCCCTGTCGGGGTGCAGGCGGTCCAGGAGGATGGCGGGTCGCCGGCCCATGAGAAGCTCCGCGGGGCAGTGGCCACTGACCGGGTTGGGTGTTGTCCGGTTCGCCAGCAAGAACCGGGCTATGCGTGACTCCCAGTCCCCCTCGGTCAGGCGGCTTAAAGCTTCCTTAGCCGTGCGGACCATGCGTTCCGCCTGGCCGTTCGTGGCAGGGTGGAAGGGCGCTGACCTTATATGCCGGATCAAGTTGTCCCGCAGGAACCGCTGGAATTCCTCGGATGTGAACGCCGGGCCGTTGTCGGAGACGATGGTGTCCGGCAAGCCATGCGTGGCAAATGTCTTCCGGAGGGCTCGGATGGTGGCGCTCGCGGAGGTGGAGGAGACTGGACTCACCTCCAGCCACTTGGAGTACGCGTCCACGGTGACCAGGAATGTTAACCCGTGGAAGGGCCCGGCGAAGTCGATGTGGAGCCGGGACCACGGGGTCCTTGTTGATTCCCATGCCTGGGTGGGTGCACATGGTGGGCTTGGCCGGACTTCCTGACAGATCTGGCAACGCTTCACCCAGGCCTCTATTTCCCCATCGATGCCCGGCCACCAGACGTAGCTCCGGGCGAGGGCTTTCATCCGCACGATGCCGGGGTGTGCCTCGTGCAGAGCCTGCAGGACCTGTTGCTGGAGTGCGCTGGGGACTACGACCCGGTCCCCCCACAGCAGGCAGCCCTTGTGTGCCGATAGTTCCTCGCGCCGCGTTGTAAATGCGCTGAACTCAGGGCCCGCCGAGGCCGTAGGCCACCCCCTCACCACCCAGCCGAGAACCCGGGATATGATGGGGTCACGGGCTGAGCGGCGGGCGATGTCCGTGGCCTGGAGGGGGGCGTCTGGAAGACCCTCCAACTGGAGGACATGATGAGCTGGGGCCGGGTCCACCCCTTCGTCTGGCAGGGGGAGGCGGCTCAGCGCGTCTGCGTGTCCCATTGCCTTGCCTGGCCGGTGCTGGAGCGTGTAGTTGTAGCCCGCCAAGAAGATGGACCACCGCAAGACCCGAGGGGAGAGTACCTGTGGCGTCCGGCGGTCCGCCGCGAAGAGGCCCAGCAGCGGCCGGTGGTCTGTGACGACTGTGAAGGGACGGCCATAGACAAAGTCGTGGAATTTCTTCACCCCGGCCACGACTGCCAGTCCCTCGCGGTCTATCTGGGCGTAGTTCCGCTCGGCCGCAGACAGGGTCCGCGAGTAGTACACTACCGGGACCTCCCGGCCGTCCGGGAGACGGTGCGCCAGCACGGCTCCCACCCCATATGGAGACGCATCGCAAGCCAAGACCACGGGCAGGGTCTCGTCGAAATGTGCCAGGACCGCGTTCGAGATGAGCAGGGCCTTGACAGCCCGGAACGCAGCCGCCTGATGCGGGCCCCAGACCCAGGGTGCTTTTTTGTCGAGCAACCTGTGGAGGGGCTCGGCTATCGCCGCCTTGTGGGGGAGAAAGGCGTGGTAAAAGTTCAAGAGTCCGAGAAAAGCCTGGAGCTCGGCTTTGGAGGTCGGGGGCGGCGCTTCCACGATGGCCTTCACCTTGTCCCGGGCCGGGTGGAGTCCCTCTGCGTTCACCGTGAAGCCCAAGAAGTCGACGGATGATACCCCGAGCTGGCACTTCTCGCACTTGACCTTGAGGCCGGCGTCCCGGAAACGGCTGAGGACCATGCGGAGGCGGGAGGCGAACTCATCGGGCGTGGCGGCGGCGATCATCACATCATCGAAGAATGGTGTGACGCCGGGGATCCCTTTGAGGAGAGAGTCCATCAGTTGCTGGAAAATTCCGGGTGCCACGCTCACCCCGAATTGCAGGCGATTGACCCTGAAGGCCCCACGGTGCGTTACAATTGTTTGGGCCTCTGCTGTCGGCCCGTCGACAGGCAGCTGCTGGTACGCTTGGGCCAGATCTAGTTTGCCGAAGATCTTGGCCCCTGCCAAGGTGGCCAGAACATGGCTCACCACCGGGACCGGGTAGGCATGGTCCTGCAATGCCCGATTTATCGTGCATTTATAATCCGCGCAGATGCGGACATCCCCGTTAGGTTTAATGGGGGTCACGATCGGGGTTTCCCACACTGCGTGAGAGACCGGCTCCAAAACCCCTTGCGCCACCAGTCGGTCCAGTTCCGCGTCTATCTTTGGTTTTAAGGCAAACGGAACGGACCTGGCACGCATGCGGATAGGGGCCACTGTGGGGTTGAGTTGTAGCGAAACCGGGGGGCCCGTATATCGGCCCAGGGACCCATCGAAAACGGATGGGAACTCGCGGCACACTTCCTGGAAGTCGCGGGTTGCGCAATGCTGGACCCCCTCTATCGCGATTCCTAGGGGTCCAAACCAAGCCCTCCCCAGGAGGCTAACTAGGTCGCCCTCGACTACGAGCAAGTCCAAGTGACCCTTGAAACCCCGGTACTGCACCCTGAAACTCCCGACCCCCTTCACTGGCACTTGGTTTCTCTGAAAGTCCATGAGCGTCACGGGTGATGGCCGCAAGCGGGGGCCCCCCTTTGGGCAAATCTGTCTTAATGTGGCCTCCGAAATGATGGAACAGGCGGAGCCCGAATCGAGTTCCATTTGTAAGGGGGCCCCCTCTACTTTGATCCGGACGTATATTTTTGGGGTAGAGGCCTGACTGGGGAGTTTCAGTACCTGTGTTCGGGCGGCCGGGCGTTGGTCAGTTGGTATAGGTCTGCCTCCGGGGCTGCGCAGTCCTCGAAGTGCGCCTCAGACCTGCGGCGGGGCGGTTTTTGTGCTGCGCGTGATGGCTTGGACCGGCAAACCCTTGCGATGTGGCCCGTGCGGCCGCAGTCCCGACATGTGGCGTCCCGGAACCGGCACGATCTCCTCTCATGCTGCCCTCCGCAGCTGGCACACTCCTGCGCCGCCGAGCCGGGTAGCTTGCGTGCGGAGCTAGCGGACGGTGCTGGTGGGCGATGCTGGGCTAGTGTGCGGTGTACCTCGGGGTCGTCGATGTCGCTGTTCCCGGGGGAGGCCACACGATGCGTCGCGGTGGTGGTGGTCGGGTGTGACCTCTCCCATGCTGTGGCGGTGGCTAACGCTGAGGTGATGGTCACCTTCTCGCCCTCCATTATTCGGCGCTGGAGTTTCTCCTCCCTGAGGCCTGCGACGAAACGGTCGCGGAGAGCCATCTCCAAGTGCTCTCCGAAAGCGCAGTCGGCCGCCAGGCGGCGGAGCTCTCCGAGGAACTCCGCGGCGGTTTCTTTGGCCTGCTGGTTCCTATGCTGGAAAACCACGTGGCAGGTCATCTCCGACGGCTTTGGGGAGTAGTAGTTCTGCACGGCCTTCACAATCTCGTCGACCGTGCACTCCTCCACCTTCTTGGGAGAGAGAAGGTATTGGGCCAGATCCACGATCACGGGGCCGCAAGAGCAGAGCAGCAGTCCTCTCTTACGGTCTTCGTCCGTGATCTGATAGAACACGAAGGCTTGCCGCAAACCCGTGACCCAGGCTCCCCATCGTCGGGGCTGGGAAGCGTCGAACGGCGGTATCAGCCCGGATCCTGGAGCGATGGCCATTGTGCTAGTCGGCGGCAGCGACACGGCTCTGGATTCACCCTCGGAGGCGCTCATGGAAGATGCCCGTGGAGCGGTGGAGCGAGTCTTCGGTAGCGTTGTCCGACAGCCCGGCTGGAGCGCTCAACAGGATCCCACCTTCGTCGCCATTGTTGTATAGTGGGTTAGACGCATAAAGAAACCACAGACAGCGATGTAGTGATCAGCATGGTTCGCTATTATACAACACGAGAGGAAGATCACTGGCCCGGAGGCCAACTATATACATTTGGGGAGGGGCCGCCCTCTGGTACCATTGGCGGGTTTGAATTCCCGCCGCCGTTCCCATTGGTCCCCCTACGCGGGAGCCAGGAACCTCAGTCCCATTGTTCTCAGGTACTCAAGCTCTGGCTCTTCGTTGATGGCACGATGTTGTCTGCATACACAACAAGCAGGGTTTGGGGAGGGGAGATATAATGCCATAGAGTCCACCTTCCAAACCAGCCATTTTCTCCGGGGGGACAGATCTCAGTCATCTGGAGTTCAATAGTATTTCTGGGAGATCTCCAAGTCCCAGCTGGAGGTTGGCAACTCTAGGCCTGGCAGCAACCTCTGGGTAACTTGACACCACCTGACTTGCATGCCTCAACTAGGCCTGGCTGCTTGGTACTCTTCAACAGCAGATTGGGTGAGTGGGTGACATTCAGGTGATGCTCTGGTATGTGGTCAAAAACTCAATGGTAAATTTGGCTTCTACCACAGAGTTGCCCAAACATCAGAGCATCACCCCGATGACCCTGACATGATGATGCCGCTTCTGGGTCACATGGGCAGTAATGTAGACCTGTCACTGCTGTGTTGAATGGATCACCCTCTTTTTCGGGGTAAGTTCCCCCACACTGTCCAGGTGGGCGACAATGTGGCAAATGAAGTTCAGCATTGATAAGTGTAAGGTGATGCACACTGGGACAAAAAATCCCAGCTTCATGTACAGGCTAATGGGGTCAGAACTTGCTGAAACTGAGAGGGGAAAAGGTCTTGAGGTCATAGTGGACACTCAATGAAAGTGTCAACCCAGATGTGCTGCAGTGGTGAAAAAAGGCAAACTCTGTGTTTGGGATTATTAGGAAAGGGCTTGAGAATAAAATAGCCAATGTTGTAATGCCCCTGTATAGGTCTATGGTGCGGCCTCATCTGGAATACTGTGTACAGTTCTGGTCACCTTATCTCAAAAAAGACTTTGCAGAGCTGGAAAAAAGTACAGAGGAGGGCAACCAAGATGATTGGGGGGTTGAGTACCTTCCTTATGAGGAAAGGCTGAGAGGAAAGGTTACAAAGGTTTTCAGAAAAATGTGAAATCTAAAAAAAAAAAAAATACATTGAGGAGAGTTTTTAAAAAAAAACACACCAAAAACAATAAAAGGAGCGCCTGTAGCTTCAAGCAACAGATTCCCTCAATGGAAATTGCTAGGCAACCAAAGTATTACAGGCTGTGTTTCTAAGGGGAAAAGGGTAGGGGAGAGGGCAGGGTCCTTTCCAGGACCATTTTGGCCTTTGAGGAAGGACTCATTGGGGCCAAGCCATAAGGTTGCCAGCTCCAGGTTGAGAGATTCCTGGAGATTTTGTAATGGAGTCTGAGGAGGGCAGGGTTTGGGGAGGGGAATGGCCTCAGCTAACTATGATTCCATAGAATCCTCCCTCTAAAGCAGTCATTTTCTCCAGGGGAAGGGATCTCTGTTGTTTGGAAATCAGTTGTAATTTTGGGAGATCTCCAGGTCCCAACTGGGGGTTGGCAACCCTAGCCCTGGAAGCAACTTTTGTGTGACTTGATACCACCCAACTTGCATGACTCAACTAGGCCTGGCTGCTTGCTACTCTTCAACAGCAGCCACTAGGGTTACCAGGTTGACTTACCGTGCCGGTGGGCGGTGGGAGACAATTTTCTGGGAGTGGGGTGGGTGGGGCGATGTCAACATGTGCAACATCACTGACATGATGATGTCACGTGGAAGTGACGTTATCACTCTGGTGACATCGCACAGCAACACTCTAGTATTTGGGGGGAAACTCTATGGTAACCGTAGAGTTTTTCCCAAAACACTAGAGAATCACCATGCTGTCTCCAGTGTGATGATGTCACTTCTGTGTGACATCATTGTGTTGGCAATGTTGCCGCATGAGGAGGCTGTCTGAGGATGGGTCTTCCCCTGAAGCCCTGAAAATCAGGGGAACCCTGCCCGCACTGGAGGTCTGGCAACCCTAGCAGGCAACCTATGAAAGCCAGTGTGGTATAGTAGTTAGAGCTTAAAGGTCTGGGAGACCCAGGTTGGAATCCCATCTTCCTGTGGAAGCTCAATGGGTGATTTTGAACCAGTCACATACTTTCAGCCTAACCTACCTCACAGGGTTGTTGTACCCATTAAAAGAATGAGAGGAGAATAATATAAACTTTGGTCCCTGCTGTGGAAAATGGTGGGGTATAAATGAAGTAAATAAATAATAATATACCTGAAAACGGGAGGCAGATTAAAGGTGGGTTGGTGAATGGCTGACAAGGAGAGAATGAAGCCAGAAGAGAATATGGGGATAGCCTGGAGGAGGGAAAGAGGAAATACTGTGGGGAGGGGGATACAGGGGAAAGTGGGGTGCCCCTAAGTCTTTAGGGGTTCCCTACTATGCAAATGGACCTGTGCCCGCTGGCCAGCAGCATACAACTGGGCCATAGTTTTCCTGGGCAGAGACTGCTGGGGAGGGGGGAGGGAAAGCTGAAGACAGAGAGACAGATAAACATAGATTGGCTGTTGGGTGGGAAAGGGAGAAGAAAGTAGGAAAAGGGGAGAGGCTATGGGAGCTTTCAGGAAAGGGAAAAAAGAAATGGGGTGGTTGGGAAATGAGATGCCTACTGCAAACCCTTGTGGATTCCCACTTGTACTGATTAAAATTCATATCCAACCCAGCTAAACACGCTTCCAGAAAGCTCAGCCTTATCTAGCTTTCTAAAATGCAACAAATCCTCCTTTGTACTTCTCTCCTTCAAATCCACAGCAAAGCTGCGCCAAAAAGACATCCATTTTTAGTGCCTAAAGCATAATGGGACATTGAGTTCTATGCTGTGATTTCCCTAAAGCCCATTGGGGGGTGCTGTTACAGTGCAATTATTATGTAGCTATGGATAAAATCTGCACTGTGGAAATTCAACTTGCTAGAAGTTGAACCAAACAGAAAATAGCAGCCCCAGAAGCAACATGGCTATGATGCATAATGTTAAGCAATATTTTCTGATTTACCTTAAACACAGAGAAGATTTGTGTCCCATTTCATACATTCATTTGGAGTGATGGAGTTCAAAAATCATGATGGCAGATATAACCTCCAATAAGAACCAGTCCTTCCGTGTGAACACTAAATTGATGTGTGGGGAAAGAATCCTGTAAGCACACTCTACACAATCCACAGCACATGTGAATGGTCATGTTCACACTGGAGGTAGTCAGCATGGTGGAATGGAGGGGCTCATGGCATGCTAGTGCTACTTCAATTCTCCCCACAACAAGGTATAAATTAGGGCAAAAGTGTTTTGAGTAAAAGTGCTTGCTGAGACAGTGGAATGTGTCATATATCTGAAAAAGTGTGTGTGCACTCAGAAGCTTACACTTTGAATAAAACTTTGTTGGTTTTAAAGGTGCCACTGGACTCAAACTTTGGTTAGTAGATGAACAATCTCACGTTTGAGTTCCCTAAGAACTCTCCGATGTATGCCAACAGGATCTAGAGACTTACTGATTTTTAATTTCCCCAGTGGATCTAGAACTCCATCACCTCGATTTGACTCAGTTCTTCAGATTCCCTTCCTGAAATCAGTGGTTGTGGCATGGGTACATTCCCCACACTTTCCATGAACACAGAAGCAAAAAATTAATTGAGCTTCTCTGTCTTCTCTCCATCTTACTTTTGTATTCCTTGGTCATCCAAAAGCCCCACTACTTCTCTGGCTGGTTTCCTGCTCCAAATATATTTAAAGAAATGTTAGTCTGGTATTAGCAACCTCAAGTCCTCTTTTTTCATGCCCAATTATTAACATATTCCTTTTGCCAGAGTCTGTGGCCCCTTCTGTTAAATTCCTTGGGGCAGACCTTCCACTTTTTAAAAGAAGCCTTTTAACTTTTTATAACTTTCCTTGACTTGCATTGTTAACCATGCAGACATTCTTTTAGACTTGGCAGTGCCTTTCCTAACCTGGGAAACACGTTTTATCTGGGCTGCAATAAGTGTGGTCTTAAACAGCTTCCAAGCTTTAGGGATATGACTCTCCTGTGTTTCCCTTTCAGCTTCCTAACTATTCTCATTTCTGTAAAGTTTCCTCTTTTGAAATCAAATGTTACAGTTTTGTATTTTAGGTATAACTTTCCATTGACAGGAATACTGCGCTTAATAGCACTGTGGGCATTGTTTCCAGTTGGTGCAAAACTCTATCGCTCACCAGCCCTGCTCAGAACCACATCCAAGATGACTACCCTACTCATTGAGTCTGGCCAAATATTTCAGTGCGCAGACATTTATGACATCCAGGAATCTAATTTCTACAGCATGACTACAGCACATGTTTACCCAAGTCAATGTGAGAGTAGCTGAGGTCTCCCAGTATCACGACATTATCTGTTTAGTAACCACACTTATATCAAGATTAGCCTCAAGGATTTGATCAGGTGGGTGATAGTACACGCCCACTTTTACATAACACTTAGGGCCCAGCATCTCCATCCATATCACTTTTGTTGGGGAGTTTTGTTTTCTATCTTATTTGGTTCTATGCGCTCTTGTACAATCAACAGCTCCCCCAACTCATCCCTTCCTGTTTTGCCCTTAGAGCTTATACCCAGAGATGACTACATCCCATAGCTCATCAGTACACAGTTTAGGTACATCTCAGCAAGATGAAAGGATGTGGCACTTTATACAACATTCAAAAGGTTTGGGTAACAACCCCCCTCCACAATTTCTTTGAACGGTAGAAGAAGATACAGGGTAAGTTCTTTTCAGCTTACATGCAAATATTTTAACAGCTGATCTTGAAAGACACTGCAACACAACATAACACATTTCCTGGACATGATGTGGTTTTTATTATTTAAAAGAGGTTATGCTTCACAGAAACAATGGCAAAGAAGGCTTAATAGTAAACTTGCCACTTTACAAAAATACACTTTTAGGAGGAAAAGTAGATATACAAAAATACAACATTCTGACACATTATTTACAACCAGAGGCAGCAGCAATATTAAGCAATTTTTTAAAAAATAAATATTTTTACTTGTTACAGTATACACTAGGTTAAACCACGTACAGTATGATGACTGACTGCATCATTCAATTCATTACTATGTTTGAAGCTAGTCGTTCTGATTAAATATTCCTATTTCTATAAAATGCACAACTTTTATGGAGACTTGCCAACTGGAATGCTACATAGTCCCCATCTGGAATGGAGCTCTGCCCACAGCATTTAGCATTTAATAAACTCTTTTCTCGTCTGACGTAGGCTACACATTTAGACTAATACATTCAGATCCTTTGGATTCCATTTATTGCACTTTTTGTCAAAATTCTGCAGAAATAAATTGTACCTTTCCATATTTCTTCCCCAGTAGAACCCACGCATTGTGGTGCTTCTTAAAAGGAAGTTATAGGCTTATTTTGAAACACTTCATACAAATAAGAACATTACAGCACAGGCGTCTCCTTAATACAGTATTTCAGAACACAAACATGCAGTTTGCAGCAGCATACAGCTGAAACGTTTCTTGCAAGGCAACTCATTATACACAATATCATTATATGCCACTGTACAGGTAAGAGGCATGGTGCTTCAAAAATAAGATATAAAAACAATGCCAGCTATACATAAAGAATAGGGAGTATAAGCAACACATACAAGAATCCCTCAATCTTGGGGTTTTTTTAAGCACACTAGTTGCACCTAGTAAGGGTTTATAGGACATCTCTTAGGATATAACTGCATGTGACCCTGGGAGTTTTATGAACACTTTCAAAGTGCATTTTATTTCTAAAAAGCAGCCATATGGAGTTCTATTTCTTGCTGTTTGGATCAAGGCCCACAATGCAGAAAGACATAACAGAAACAGATCATAGAAAATGCTGCTGAAACAGGGAGCATGAAAAAATACCTTGGGCTGCACAAGGGGTTGATCCCATCTTTCCATCCTGAGGACCTTTCGGAGGTCCATCTTCTGTATATCCTTCCTTCTGACACCATTGTGGAACACCCAAACAGCCCAGATAGGCATGACAATGTGCCAGTTGCTCCAGTTAAGAACAAAACCTTAGAAAAAACAGGCAGTAGAGGAATTTCCCAATGGAAAGTACTTAGAGAAACAATAAGATGGTTTGCAGTGGAAACTAAGGCAATTTTGGAGCAACTTGGCCTTCTTAGGCAAGAGATCTGGAATAGTTTGGATAACCACCATGACACTGTTACTGGGTCCAACAAAATGTGTGCCTCAAACACTGATGCCCCTGCCATCAAAGCTGGAAGCACAATCTGTGATCTGCAGATTGGGGGCAGGGTGTCTTAAGCCTTTTCTCCCACTGGAGCAAAAGTTCTGGCACAGTGCCTATATCTGTGCCTCAATAGGAAAGCAATGGTTCCATGGCATCGTTCCAGGTGGGGAAAGTAAGGCAGGGAAAAGGGTTTACCTTCCTTCTCCTTGTACAAATTGGGCTACACGTGGCTGCTGTTTAGAAGCAAAAAACCCTCTTCAGAATTCTAATCATAGAACTCCCCATGTCACCCATAGTTTGAGAATTAAAAAGTGGAAAGGTGGTCATGGGATGTGGCTTGTCTGATCTAGAAAATTCAAGAGACCATTTAAGATTCAATTCAGTTACACATATACTGCTGCCAAATGTATGATTGACAGCCAGTTCATACATGTACTTTTCACCATTTCACCCAAGTGATGACTTGCAGATATGAAGGGGTCACTGCCGTTCAGTCACCACAGATGGAGCTTTCATATCATCAGAGGTCAACTCGCACAATAGCTTTTCATAAAGACAGCTCACATATTTAGTGGACAGCCATAAAGTGCTCTACATACTTAGGTGAACCAATCTTTAGACCATGTACAGTGACTTTGATTTTATCATAATGCTCTGATGCTGCATAATACCAAAGTCACAAGCCATTACAGACACCATGTGATAGAACACAATGGGACAAGTCAGCAGCACTGTGCCAAAAGTTAGCCCAAGCTAAAATGAACTGAACCATCATCAGACAACAGTGATGTCATAGGTAAACTGGGGCTACATCCATACATGGCTAGATACTGTACTCTTGAGCTACAGCAATCATTTGCTTTGCCACACAGGACAATCCAGCTGCAGAGGATTGCTACAGAGCTGATGCAGCAACAAACTAATGTTTTTAAAGTTCTAGTGGCACAACACACATTAATTTATTAGGCTCTGGCATCTGCAAAACTACATGAGATTCATGATTTCCATATTCACTGTACTTTAAAGGTTTAGCTCAGATTCAGGATATTTTAAATAAAAGTCATAAGTTTTGTTTGAAGTTTCTGGAATGACCAGTTTACCCTTTCTTTTTAAAAAAGAAAATGGTTTCAGATCCCAAACTAGATGTGTCTATAGTTTCCCCCACCACCGCCATCAACTGAGATTTTCTAAACAGAGCACTTTTACAAATGAGGAAAACCTTCTCCAAGTAGGAACATTTGGAAGATTTTGATTTATAAACTCAAAAGTTCTATCAGCTCAGTTTCTTTTTTTAAAATACTGCCATGTCCGTCTTTTTGCTTGTTCTTTGTAACAAGTCATCAGCACTTCTATTTGTACATTGACCTATTTGCTAAGTCTTGGCAATGGACCAAGAACATTCTAACAGGGGAACATTGATAGCTCCCTTCCTATGCTTGCTGCCATGCTACAGTTAACCATCAGAGTTTTCCTTTGAAATTTTAACTTAAGCTTGACAGAACCACCAGTGGCAACACAGGAGACTAGGTAAGTGAGGTCCCCAAATAAGCCGAACTGAGGTGTTCTAACTGAATGGAATATACTCTCACATTCAAATAAATTATACCAACTGTTGACTACACTATTTACCATTTTTCAAATTGTTTGCTGTAGGATTAGAATGACTTCATTTTAGAGTTCCATTCCATGCTGGATGCACTTCACATGAAGCCATGGCTGTATGGAGCTCTCTCTCCTGTGGTAGGAATGGATCCTATACAGTTGGGGGTTATGTGAAAACAATGCAAACAGGGCACACCATGTGGCACTTCCTCACATAGCTGGAATACTACAGATCATTGAGATGAAGCCCCAAGCACATGGGATCACTTTGCGGAAAATCCAGTCTAACATGGCTGAGTGTGACAGAATTCATCTTCACATATCAGTTTATCCCATTAATACTAGTTCTAAACTAAGATTTTGGAATATTCAGTGATTGGTAGTCTGAAACAGGTAGGTGACCAACGATGTTTACAAGACTGAACTATAAGTTTGCACATGAAGCTTTACATAACTGGCTGTCTTTAAGATCAACAAATAATAAAATGAGATGTTTAGTTTCATAGTATACAAGTTCCATTGAACATCTTTCTTGTTTGGCTAATGAACCAAAGATTAATTATGCGCACATTGGTGAAGCTAGTCTACAGGAAAATCTGCAATGCCTTAATTTGGTCTGCTTCCTTCTCTTTTTTGACTATAATTGTGTGCTTATTTCACTTTGCACACATTTTCTATAGCCATAAAATTCTAACATATTTTAGGACAGAACAGATACACCGAAGCATATTCTGGTTTCAAGCAGAAGAGACACCTGCCCTCCATACTAGCAGCCTATTGAGATTTATTGTTTTGAGGGGGGCTCACAATTATTGTGGGTCCCACAGTGGTGCAGGGAGAACACAGAAAGTCCTTCTGAGTGGGCATCAATACTCAATTCCTGTGGAAATCTTCCAAGACAGGCCCCTAGTCTGAAGTCATTTAAGATCCTCTAAGGATGTTTCATCTTGTGAGGTGTTGTAAGACAGACGCACATTTTTCTATAAGCCAGAAGTCTTGGGATACATATGGAAGGGACTGAAACTGTAGGCTAGACAGGAACCAAATTTTAGTGTACAAAATATACACTTAATATTTGGTTGCTGCTAAAATACAAAGCTTATGATTGATGATATTGAACTACCATCATCATTTCTTCAGTTATCTACCATGTGTTTGTACCTTAGGGATGATTTTGACAAGATGGAGTTCACAGGGTGAGGAACCACAGAGGGGCACTTCCGTAGCTCGCTTTTCATTTACAAGCCAAGGCAGGTGGCACCATCATGCCCCAACCTAAAATTAACCCTGGCTTTGAACATCCAGTGAAGCTTTTTTCCAGAACTCGGGTTTCGGTGTCTATATAATGTACTAAGAACTCTGCAGCAGTGAGGTAGAGCACAATCAAAACAATGGAAAAATAAAATACAAAATGATTCATTTCCTTCTCCTTTCTTGAAACATGTGCAGACTTAAGCTTTGGAATGCTTTTGTACACAGAGTTGAGAAATGGTCTTCTTAATGCGAAGTGCCGTTAGGCGAGCTGCCCCATTGGCGTACCAACATTCCCGCATTATTCGGCCCATTACTCTGAGTGCCTTCAGAAAAAGAAAACCAAAGGGAGAGAAGAACATTCAGGAGCCTTTTCCACACAACATCACAAATTCCAATAGGCAACGGCAGATTTTTAAAATAGTAAACCCTGAAGCAAACGTTACCTACCACTTTGGATAGTTTGTTATAAACAGACTAGCAATGAAAAATGAATGTTTAAATCTTTATGTTCTTTCACACACTGCTTTGTGTGTTCTTCAGACAAAACGTTTTATATACTGAACATCTCCAGTCTCTCTTCTTCACCCAATTCATTCTAGAACTTAAAAGTTAGATCGTATGCCTCTTTTATATTGATGCTATGAGAAGACTTCTGCCAGCAGTAGACTCCACTGATGCAAGTGGCAGGAAGGGGGATTTTGCCCCTCGTCACTGCAGCCAGATGTTCTATGCTGATTTTAATCCACACAAGCCCCCCTCCCCGCACTGCTGCCAATTCCCAGCCTGCCTGTATAGCACTTGGAAGTGGCTCCTGGGGAAAGGGCAGGAAAGATCCACCTCAGACCTCAGCTTCTGCTGGTGCTGCCCAGGATCCAAACCAGGCTATGATTTTCTATGGAGATTAACTGAAGTATAATCTGGTATCAAATATGGAGATATTTGAGTGCTTAAGTCTTTACAGCCTTGTAGACTCCATCAATTATTTTTATAGCATTTACAATATCGGTGGCATTTCATCTCTATTGATTAATCTTGCCCGGAAAGTCTTGTTTGGGATTGGGGCATTCTTAAACTACAGACACTGTACTGCATGGGACAGATCTTTCATGATATACAGCCCCATCCTAAGCAGAGTTACACACTTCTAAATCCACTGAGATGAACAACAGTGGCTGAGTTCAGACTGGCAATTTGCCCCGCTATAGCCACTTTTCAGCCTCGTTTCCCAAGCAGATTAAAGGGGGTGTTCACACAGGCATATCTGCCTGGCGTTCCCCACCTGTAGGCAACCCGTGCTGTTCTGCTTCGCTCCCGTGTTAAAAAGATACCTGTTACAAGTGGTAGCAAATCCCAGAGAATTCCGCTTCCCGGAAGTGTGAACGCTCAGCCGAAAAGCCAGGAGCTACTCGCGTTGCTTCCAGCGCATATGTTTGGTGCATATGATTGGCTGTGCTCCGCTCTACCACATAAGGCACACATGATTGGCTGTGCTCTGCTCTACCGCCCAATGCGCAACGGGATCCTCCCCAAATCGGCTGGATGCCTATGTGTGTATGAGCGCATAAGCGCTCATGCGCTCATACACACATAGGCATCCAGCCGATCTACCAGGGAAAAGCTGTTTACAGCCGCACCTCCGGGCCAGCAGTCTGAACCCTCCCACGCGCCTCCTCCCGGTATACTCCCACATCTGTCAGCCCCGTGTGACCAGGAAAACCCGGAACAGTTTATTCTGGGGCTTTTTTTGCCACGACTGGCTCCCACTGCAAACTGCCAGTCTGAACTCAGCCAGTGCCATCCTAAACAGAGTTATACCCCAGTCTATTGAAGCCAGTGGGCTTAGAAGGGTGTCCTTTACCTCAGGTTGACATTATTCTGTTGAAATTTTTAACGCATTTACTAGGGAGTAAGTCCCATTGACTTATTTCAATAGGACTGCTTCTGAACAGGCATCCTGAGGATTGTGTTGCATGTCCTTCAACTGCTGCCAAATGAACAGCACCATGTTCAAACTCAAGAGTGCTTAACTGCCATTTCTGTCACATTACTGGTGGTGGCAACTTGTGCAATTATTTATCTGAAGTACCAACTGTATTCTCCACAAAGAACTCAAAGCACTTTCTTTAACAAAATTAATACCTTTAAATGCAAAAATATAGCTCTATAAAGTCTAAACAGACTCAATAAAAATTACTAAATAAGATGGCAGAGTAAAATATGCAGTAAAAACGAATCATCAAGCAAAAAAATTTCAACTTGGTATGAGAATGAGGATTAAAGAACGCTGAATAATTAACTGAAAGCTGGAAAATAGCAAAATTTTAAGCGATAAGTTAAGTGCTGGACTAGTGGTTGAGTAGAAGGCATTCTGCAGTGAAACCATCCCACAGAAGAATTCCCTGTCCCTGATTGACATCCATTTTACTTCAGAAGGTGGTAGCATACAAAGCAGGATCTCCCACAGAGGGAATATATCTAAGAGGCCTTCTGATTATCATTGGAAGTATACACAAAGGAAACAATTTTTGTATTGTTTGTCACACAGTCAAATATCATCCCTATCGGTTACATTACCAGGGAGCAAACCTATGGGGTGGTCAAAGACAGGGCCGGCTCGAGGTGTTTCTGTGCCCTAGGCGAGGTGCAGATGCCAACCTCCCGGTGGGGCCTGGAGACCCTTTTGCCGTCTCCTCCTCCTCCTGTGGGGGGAGGGAGGGGGAGGGCAGGCGAGCTGCAGTGCCGTCTCCTGCACCCTAGCCAGGCACCTGCTTCTCCTGGCAGCTGCCACCATGCCGCCTCCCCCCCCCAAGGGGGGTGGGCGAGGGCGGGCGAGCTGCGGCGCCACCTCCTGTGTCCTGGCCAGGCACCTGCTTCTCCCAGTAGCCACCGCCATGCCGCCTCTGCCTCCCCCCAAGGGGGAGGGGGAGGGCGGGCGAGCTGTGGCGCCGCCTCCTGTGCCCCAGCCAGGCACCTGCTTCTCCTGGCGGCTGCCACCATGCCGCCTCCTCCCCCCCGCGGCACCACCTCCTGCGCCCCAGCCGGGTGCCTGCTTCTCCCAGCCGCCGCCATGCCTCCTCCGCCTCCTCGGGGGGGGAGGGCAGGCAAGCTGCAGCGCCACCTTCTGTGCCCTGGCTGGGCTGTCTCCTGCTCCCCTCCCCAGCCCCTTCCCACGGCGGCGGCAGTCACCCAGTGGCAACAGTGGCAGGTGCCAGGTTAGGGCGGTGGGGGGGGCTTTTGGCAGGGGGGCGGGGTGCAGTTTGGTGCCCCTGAGGGCCGGCATGCACTAGGCGAGCGCCTAGTTTGCCTAGCGGGTGAGCTGGCACTGGTCAAAGGTCAGCTGCAACTTGACAGCACTTTACACCCACATAAATCAGTCTGGATGCCTTTCCTTCCCCCCTGAAATCCATACATCAATGGGATGCTCTGACAGTCATAAAATTAGATGTAGGCAAGTCTTTCTTAGTACTCATTCTAAGACTTACATCTCCCATTCTGAAAAGCCTCTGGAACTAAACAGTGCTTCATACCAAGACTTGTTTGCCTCTGAAACAAGCAGCCAATGAGGAAAATACTACCTATACTGGCTTGCCAGAGTATTTAAAACAAAACAGAAATATTGATTTTTAAAATATATCCTAATAAATATGGGAAATTTTTACCTCACAGCTTTGCCATTGATTTGGGATATTTGGTCTAAGTTTTTGTTCACAGACTACTTTTCTCATATCTTCTATGGAGGGGTCAGAAGGGACGACATCGTGGTAAGGCAACTGATATTCCTCAACAATTCCTAGAAGAGGGAATTGGTAGAAAGGCAACATTATCAAGGCAACTGCAAGCATTATAGGAGACAAACACATTTTAAAAGGATGTGCACGTCTGACCAATCATCGGCTACCAGTTTTTCTTGCTGCCAAATGTGACCCATTGACATGAATACTAAGTATTCTGTTGCAGTAATCTGTAACCAGAAACATATTCACAGTTTGGATATGGCCTGCAATTGCCTCTGTCAGCTTTAAGGGCAGGATGGGCTAAAACATTCTGTGGGGAATGGGTGTGCTGACAGAGAGAGAAGTAGGAAGGAAAAAGCGATACCATTTCCCCTCTTTGTTTCCTTTGTTACTGACTTTCCTTCTGTGCCTTGAGAGGCAACGGTAGAAAGTTTCTTCTCCTTTTCTCCCCCTTACCCTCACCACAACTCCATGCAAGCCTCTACCAGTTGATACAGGGTTGGATCCTATCTGCCCCTTCTGCTAAACTGAAGGACGCTTCCTCCAATGGAGACTGACTTCTTTTCTGACAGAGAAAGGCTTCCTCTGATAAATAAAGATTTTCTTTGTTGAAGGACACCTTTCTGTTTGAGGAAAAATTGGTGGAAGGGAGTCAAAGCATACAATCAATAATATTCTTATGTTGTTTTCTATGTACTCTTTTGTCTAAAGAATTGGCACCATGCAAAGAGCTGACTAAACCTAGAAGCTAACTGGATTTGCTGTTTACATAATTATCTAATTTACTTTCCTATCACACTATGCTTGGGTACATATAAGGTCTGTCAGTATGTATGCTTATATAAAGGTGGGGGGGAGAACACGCATGCCTTCATAGGCAGCTCCTCGTACAATGCAACTTTGTCCTTCGGTCTTCTGTTCTTTCTTTTTTTAAGCCACACTCATTTGTTGTAGGGACTTAACCCAATGACACACTCCAGTTACTCAAGTAGAGTGACCTTTTGCACAGAGAACTGGCAAAGTGGAAAAATACACACCGAGTACAACTTATGGTACAACTTATTTTAGGATACTCAGTAAACTTGAGCATGACAGCAAAAGCCATGTGATGATGGTTTCATAAGCAAAATCGTTAGTAAAAGTGTTAGGGAAAAAAATTCTCAGTACTTACCAACTCTAAGCAAATTCTGAGTTTCAGTTGCCTGAATACTTGTGTCCTAACTGTTTTATTAACCAACCCCCTCCACGGTTCCCTTTTTTCTCTACAACATAAACTGCTTGAGATAACCAGTATCAATTTCCAAACTTAGAAGTTATTGTTATGCATGCATGTGTATATACACACACACACAAACACAAAATGGGGACCAGTAAGATTTGTGGGGGAGAAATCCCATTCCTGTTGTGTCCCCCACACTGGGCAGCCCAGTGTCTAGCTCACACTCCTGCAGAGCTGCCACCTATTGGTTGCCTGGCTCAAGCAGTGGGAGGGCGCACCAGCTTGCTGCTCTTCCTCCTCCCCTCTAGCCACCAGAGAGCCAGTTTGGTGTAGTGGTTAAGTGTGCGGACTCTATCTGGGAGAACCGGGTTTGATTCCCCACTCCTCCACTTGCACCTGCTGATGTGACCTTGGGTCAGTCACAAGCTCTGCACAGCTGTTCTCTCAAGGACAGTTTCTGTCAGAAGTCTCTCAGCCCCGCCTACCTCACAGGGTGTCTGTTGTGGGGAGGGAAGGGAAAGAGTTTGTAAGCCGCTCTGAGACGCCTTTGGGCAGTGAAGGGCGGGGTATAAATCCAAACTCTTCTTCTTGTTCTTCTTCACACTGCCACCTTTACCTGCCTCACTCATGCAGCAGCTTCTCCCTCCTCCTCCTCCTCTGTATTTACCTGCTTGGCACATGTGGCAGCAGCTCCAGCTGTGCCCTCCTTCCACCTCCCTGATACATGCTGTGTTGACTCTCTCTCCCTCTCTCTCTCTCTCTCTCTCTCTCTCTCTCACACACACACACTTAGGTGATAGCTGTAGCTCCTGCTCACTTGCCTACCCCACAGAAGGGGATGCTCCATTCCAATGTCTGTGGCAAGCACAGACAATGTTTGTCTATTTTGAATGGGGGATTTAAGTCTGCCTCCATTCTGTGGGGTTTTCTAAATACTTTTCTGCAAACTTAAAGGGTCTCCAAAGTCTGCAGAAGAATTCCTTCCATCTGAACCTGGCCCTTTGGGTTTATCAATCCACATGAGGGCCAGGGCCAGCATTAGATACAGGACCCAGAGGGGGTATAGGGAGAGAGTAAGAGAGTCCATTTACTTATATCAATAATAATAATAAAGTAGTAAGTAAATTGACTTTTTTTCTCTTCCTATACCCCCTCTATATTCTATATCTAATGCTGGCCCTGGCCCTCATGTAGATTGATAAACCCAGAGGACAGGGCCAAGTTCAGACAGGGGGTATTCTGCAGACTTAAAAGCACGCTACCCTGGATAGCTTGGGCTAGCCCCATCTTGTCAATTCTCAGGAGCTAAGGAGGGTTGGTATTTGGTCAGCATTTGGCTAGGAGGCCACCAAGGAATACCAGGGTCATGACATGGAGGCAGGCAATGGCAAACCACATCTCTTGCCTTGAAAACCCTATGGGGTTGCCATAAATCAGCTGTGACTTCATGGCAAACAACAACAACAACACTCAAAGGTGCTATACCTTAATGGCCAAAGAAACCTCCAAGCCTGAGTTCTGTGTAAGAGAAATGTAGGAAAAGGCCAATAAAATATGGGGAGGAAGCTTGCTAGTAGCTGCTGAATAAGATCTGTGCTGAGTTTGTTTTTTCCTCTCTTCTGCAGGTATATAAGCTTGGGTGTGGGCAAAAGCACAAGCCTTTTGGCATTAGTCAAGGGGCTCTTGGCCCTGGCTCATAGGCCTATGGTCCCAAATTGAGCCAATCCAGCCCAAGATGTTGTCAGTGTACTTTTTTGTTTGCTTTCTTTATCTGACTTATTTCTGTCTCTTTATGTTGTACCCTTGTTGTAGTATTTTGTAAGCTTCTTGTGGAGAAAGGAGGGTGAAAATGCCTAAATATTGCACTGCCACTGCAATCCAATAAACAACTTCTGTTCCACCAGCAATTAAGCGGCAGGATCATCCAGATATGCTTTCTCCTCTTTTCCGGTCCTTAAAAAGAAAGTACCCTTCTCCTCAGCCCTATGCAACTCAAAACTTGCATAATGATAGCTTATCATTGGCATAAAGGACTGCCAATCCAAGAGCTCCAGAATGTCTTTATACCATCTGATATTTCAACCTCCCAGAGGAATAAGAAAAGGTAACTTACTCCTCAATAGTGTGCTACTGTAGTCCAATTAATTTGCATTGACAGCAGCATGACAGCTGCTTGAAGTGCAGCTATGTACAGTTAGTCGCCTTCCTATGGCGAGCTGTGTCTGTGAAGCAGCACCCCCTTGTGGCTCCAACATCAACACAGTAAAAAAAATTAAAAGTCAGAAATGGGGAATTACGTTGGCATGGATGAGAAATCAGAACCATGTGGACAGCCATTCCACATAATTTATGACACAGAGATACTTCCATGCAGACACAGAGTTGTGCTTACATGTATGGACTGAAATCAAGCCTCTATACAAAGTTCCATCCAAGCAAAATGTTCACCAATTTATCCACCACTGATTTACAGGTAACAACCATGAGCTGGATTCAGTAATCTCCTTACACGAGTATCGCAGCTCCTTTTCACATTCTCCTCCCATCAAGCAGCCACAGCTCTGCTCACAGAAGAGGCAGGGGGTTGCCATTTTATCCCTCCTTGTCCCTGCCTTACTGCAGCCCACCATTACTTTGTACAGGTCCCACAATCCTGGCAATCAACCTTCTTGGCATCAGAAACAACTGCTGCATTGCAGGGAGGGGAGAGTGGGGATGATCAGTGACTATCAGGATCTTCTGCAGATGGATCCCTGGTCCATCCCCTTTTCTTCACAACGTTCAAAGCAGTCTTCTCTAGAGTTCTACTTATAACTTAGAGATCTCTACTTAGAGATCACATAATATTTTGCCTCTTTATTCTTATGCTATGGAGAAATTTTAAAAACAATGAGGAGGTAGCATAGAGTGTATGCAGCGCATTAACAGGAAACAAATATAAATCTTACCTCCAACTGAGCATCTTCGCGCTATCTCCCAGTACACTAGACCAAGAGCATAGATATCTGCACGCTTGAAGGACTCAAAGATATTGATGTTTATAGCATCATCAAGTATTTCTGGAGCCATGTATCTTTTAAAATACAGAGAAAATTCACAGGTTTATAAAAGAAATAATGCCTTTACCCATAGTTACTGATTACCCACTACCCATAGGTAATGCTGAATAAAATAATGATAATTTTAATGAACACGTATAAATTACCAAACTAATTATTTTTCTTTCCAAAGGTCTCATGGAAGTCAAGATAAATAAGCTCAGTTTAAAGCACAAATACTGGTACAGTTAAAAACCATATTCAGAACCATTGTTCCATCTACACTTTTTTGCATCCTACCAGATGGTGAGAAACACCGGAATACAGGCTATGGGGACCAAACAATAAATTTTGAATCACTCATAAAATTATTTCTGAAGCACTGCAGTCAACAGTCACTGTGCAATCTTTTGTGCAATGATTCTCTAGGCAATCTTCTAGTCCAGGTGTGCTCAGCCCTGACAAATCTCTGGGCACTTTTACAGTGCTGAGAACAAGCAAGTGGTTGGTGTAGCAAAACAGATGCCATGGGGCTAGGTCTAATCACAAAATACTGGAAAGCTCCATAACCTGTTCCAGGGTTCCAAGCCAAACACCCTTGTATGATGGAAGCAGCTATTTCCAAATGGCTGTTTCCTACAAACACGCAGGAAATGCCTCCTGAGCTCTTCTGAAGCATTCCCTACTCTGATGAAATGGAGGAAAGCCAGGAAGAAGCAAGTGAGTGCCAAGAAACCCATCAGTAGGCACCACATTCAGTGTTCTAGTAAATTGTTCCTGCCAGCAGCCGGGGTATCTTTGCAAGTAACATGTGACACCAACAGAACTATATGAGCCCAATGATTAGTTTAATTCAGGATGCTTAAGACAAAGAGATAGTCACTAGCTTTTCAGCAGGGAACCCAAAGCAAGGTTTCCTTCAGTGGCATACCAATGGCAGGGCAGGGGGCGCGGTCCTCCCTGGGTGCTGCTTGAGGAAGTCAGCTGGAGGGCCCTCAAAGCCAACCTCATGTAGGGTCCAGCCGAATGTCGTTCCTTTTATTTTTAAAATGCAGTTCTGGCTGCAGCCACTAGGGGCACAGGCAAGTCTGAGCATAGCAAAAAACACTCTAGGATCAGCTAGACTTCCCTTTCTCTGAGACTGAAGCAAACTTGCTTAACAGATCGTACAACCAAGCCAGCATGCTGACAGCTGTTACAGTAATTGCCAGCCTGTAGGTAATGTCTTCCAACAGTCTAGCCTTTCTCTCTTCATTTCTTTGTACCCAGCTCAGCCAGATTTTGCAAACCACTAGTTAGGGTGTTGCAGCAAGATAAAACAACCTTTCCCTCTCATAATTTCTCTCCCTCTTTTCCACACTTTTCTCATTCATTTCTGTCTCCCTTCCCCTCATTTTTCCATACCCCTCCCCATTTCTTGGTCTCAAGATCTTCTCATCCTTATCCCATTTGGTGACATAATGTATTTAAGAGTAGTATATTAACAAACCTTTGTTAATATTATGATGAGAAGGCACTGCTGGGCCTTCAACCCTTCCCTCTTGCTTGGACTGTGATTCTGTGCTTGACATCAGCTTGCACTGCCACAATGGCACCAGTTTCTGCTGGGCACCCAGTGATTGCACTGTGCATTGCAGTGGTTCTGCCCACCTTCAGTTTCTACTGCAGAGATTCTCTGGTTTGATTTTAGTCCTTTGGAAACAATGGAGGATGGTGGCACCTTTGGGGGGGGGTAGTGTGTTTCTTAACATCCAGTCTAATGAAGCTTGTGATCACTATTTTGTGATGCTTTGGCTAGTGTTAGTTAGTAAAAGGTTAGTATGAAGGCAGACTCTTAGCTCTCAAAAATGCCTTGTAGATGTTTGGTATGGTCAGTTCTTGGGCTTCAAAATGGAGAACAGAAGCCCTTCCAAGTGCCTGCTCAGAACATGAGTAGTGTGATGGAATTTATTTTTGTCATCAAGTCACAGCGGACTTATGGTGACCCTGTAGGGCTTTCAAGGCAAGAGATGTTCGGAAGTGGTTTGCCACTGCCTGCCTCCACGTCAGCCCTGCTTAGCTTCTGAGATCTCACAAGATCAGACTGTCCTGGGGTTATCCAGGTCAGGGCCAGGTTGAGAGTAAAGTGATCGGCCCAAGGTCACCCAGCAAGCTTCCATGGCACGAGTGGGGATTCAAACCTGGATTTCCTAGATCCTAGTCCAACACTTTAAGAACTACACCACACAGGCTCTCACGTTGGAATAGCATGTTGGAATTTGAATTTTTTTTTACTGGCATAATTATATGTACAAAAGTTAAATAAAATAAATTTTTCACTGTCTGCATTTCTTTTCTGGTCATTACCATTATTCATTTTATTTCATTATTATTATTGAAAACAATTTTGTCTTATAGAAGATGGGGCCTGACCTGAATACACCCAGCCTAACCTGGTTTCATCAGACCTCAGAAGCTAAGCAGGCCCCGTGATGTGGAGGCAGGCAGTGGCAAACCACCTCTGAATTTCTCTTGCCTTGAAAACCCTACAGGGTCGCCATGAGTCAGCTGTGACCTGACGGCAAAAAAAAAAAAAAAAAAAAGAGGGCGGTGTTAAAAATTATCTGCCCTGGGCGCCAAATAGGCTCGGTATGCCATCGGTTTCCTAAATGTCAGTACCATGATATTTAAAGGAGAAATAGTAATTCCTTTTTTCTGTATTTCAAGCATGTTTCCTCACCTCTTTGTTCCCACTCGAGGATTCTGAGGAATGTCAATTGTGTTTAATACAGAATCGTGTTTCACAGCCAGCCCCAAATCAGCAATGGCACAGGTCTCATTCCTTTTCACTAAAATGTTTTTAGATTTCAGGTCTCTATGTGCAATGGCAGGCTTGCCTGTGAAGCACAAAAAACATATTTCTATTTCAAGATACTATCTGCCATATTAAAAGATATACAGTTGGTACAATACAAGCACACAGGACATGAGCCACACTTTTAAAATGCCATTTCCTCACAGTGCCCTCTTAGCTTTTTGTTCCAGCATCCAAAATTAGTCCACATGTCTTTGTTCTATAATACAGAAAATATTGTCTATTTTAAGCATACACTACTCTCACATTAAGGAGCTGCAGTGGCTCAAGTGGTTAAGACGCTGAACTGTAGGCTGTGGAAGGTCAGTAGTTCAGCAGTTCAAGACCCGGGTGCCGCAAGACGGAGTGAGCTCCCGTCTCTAGTTCCAGTTCCTGCCAACCTAGCAGTTCGAAAGCAAAAAATTGCAAGTAGATAAATAGGTACCACTTCGGTGGGAAGGTAACAGCGTTCCATGCGCCTTGATGTTTAGTCATGCCGGCCACATGACCATGGAAATGTCTTCGGACAGCGCTGGCTCTTCGGCTTTGAAATGGAGAAGAGCACCGCAACCCTAGAGTCGGATTCGACTGGCTTTCGAGCAAGGGAGCCTTTACCTTTACCTTACTCTCACAGTTATATGAATGTTTTAATTTTCCCACAGTGCTTCAAATTGATATTGGTAACTCATAACTGCTAAACGTGTAGCTACAAAAGAAGTGGCATACCTCAACTAATGCTGAGGTGCCTTACGTTGGCAACAATTTCATCTCCCAAAAGGCTTAGGAATTACTTATAACTTCCAAGAAGTGAATCCTTTCACAAAAGAAGCCCGACTGATGAAGTGGATATCTGGGCTCTGTGTGTGTGTGGGTGTTATGGCTGCCAGAATTCTCTAGGGAAGCTCACAAAAGCCAAACAGATTTTGAGGTGAGCCTGGGAAGCCCACCCATATAAAGAGCTGGGCTTTGATAAAATAAGGGAGCCATGCCAAGTTCCTTAATAAATGGCCAAGATAGAAATGTAAAACTGAATGATTTTTTAAAACTAAAAGGTGAAGATAATATCCATCCAAATGCTTGTCTACTTCACATGGAACGTCAGTCAGTGAAAAAGACATCTGCACTGAGCTACATACCTTGTGTACCCACAATCTCCATATGAAGGTGTGCTAGGCCACTAGCAATGGAAAAAGTCAATTTAATCATCCCTTCAACAGTCATAGTGTTGCTATTTAAATAGTCAAACAAAGAGCCTTGCTCATAGTATTCAGATACAAGCCACAGCTGAGTCCAAGTTCCATTATCTGTACAGGGAAAAACATATTTAATGTCATGTAACACTAGACCACAAAAAGCCTCAATGATTTCAAAACTCAGTCTTCTTTCCTCACAGGAATATTTGGCAATCCAGAATTAAAAATGGATTGCATAAATCATGTCAGAATGGCTTTATTTGCTGCTATTATTAACACAGTTTTAACAATGTTAACATTAACGTATGTCACATGTTTTAAGGTTTTGGTCTTAGGTTTGTTTGATTAGTGTCTGTCTATGTGCATATATAGTTTTAATATTTTTTACTAATAATCCTAAGTGTAAACTAATTATCTTTGTTTATACAATTTCCTTGAAGTGATATTGTTAGACTCTCTTTACTTATCAGTATATCTAATAGTAAACTGGCTGCCAGACCATGGAAGATAAAATAAGCAAAACAGAAAAGATTGGGCTCTGTAATGACCCCTACAATTAACCATTCAACTGTCTTTCATACACACATGTGCATGGTGGTGGAAACTGTCATCAAGTTATAGCAGACTTATGGTGACTCCCATACGGTTTTCAAAGCAAGAGATGAACAGAGGTGGTTTGCTACTGCCTGTCTCCATGTAGCAACCCTGGACTTCACTGGTGGTCTCCCATCCAAGTACTAACCAGGGCTGACCCTGCTTGGCTTCTGAGATATGATAAGATTAGGCTAGCCTGAGATATTGAGGTCAATACACATAATAAATTCTCCTTCTTCCTCATCAAACTCGCAAGATTTTGTCAAGATCCTGTACACTTCTTATGTGCAAAAAAATTAAAAACAACAAATTATGGGTTGGATCCAGACTAAATTTTCCAGTAGGAAAATGGAACTTCTCCTGTCTCCCCCACATACACGTTGACCTCCATGAAATGCTGCTTCTCAAGGAATGGGGACCTTGAGGAATGTCACGTGAGAAGGGGGAATTGGTGGAAATTGCCAGTTTAGTCTGGATCCAAATAAATGGTTATATCCAATGTTTCTTCCATCATGGAACCCAACAAGGCATACTCGGATCCTGAGTTCTCTCATTCAGGCACCGACCAGATACAAATTGGCTTAGTTTCATCAAGTGCCTCCTAGCGATACCTCCCAAAATGAACCAAGTATAAAAACTGGAGTAATTTATGCTGTTGAACGCACTGGGGATCTTTCGGCTTATATAGAACTTTTCATGAAAGAGACCTAAGTTTTCAACTATGTATAGAGAAATCACAGTATCTGCTTGTGAACAGTATTTAGAACATACGAAGTACAATAAAACCCCAAACATCACCTCCTGACTGAAAATTGTCCAGAAGTGATAGAATATTCACAGCAGCTGAGTAACAGTTGAAGGGAATGGAAGTAGGTTTAAAAAGGAGACAAAATGAGAGCTCAGACAATCCACACAGGGAGATCGGGGCGGGGGGGGAGTACAATTCAGATTTCCATATCACTTCATTCCACAACTCCTCCCTGGCCTCAGCTTGTTTGGCGAATTTTTTAAAAGTCATGCCAGAATGAAGTTTCATACACTGAATCTATTTTGAAAGCTACACAGCATGGGAATTACTGGCAAGAATCCCCGCATCATTAGAAGAAGGCTGGCAATGTCAAGCACTTTTCAGCTTAGACACCCTGCCATTACCATGTAAATCAATGCAAGGGAGAATGTAGGGCTTAACCAGATGTTACAGAATCCATAGGTTTGACCTGTGAGCACCAACAAAATTTTAGAGCAGAACTCAGCCATTTAAAAATGCTCCAGATTGGGCCCTCAACAGGTTCAAGATAATGGGAGCTATTTTATTTTTCTGACAGAAAAATACAGCAACAACTAGCTGTAATGGGAAAGCATGCCTCAAGCTATCGGGTTGGCACCAGAAAGCATGAGGGGTGGTTCAGTGACCACAAAGATTCCTGGGAATGGATTGGTGGGGTAATGTGGGACAAGGCCTATGTGGAGTTAAGGGGGTTAAAGTCCAATCAGATACTAAAAGTTCGAGATGAGCTCTGAGGGTTTGAGTTTGAAGAGAAAAACACACATAATCTAATTAAAACATACTGTTGCAAATTTAATAACCATTACAAAGGGTGGCCCTATAGTGGAAGGAGGATGTTGTCTACATCAACATCTGTCTGTCCAGTCAGCACACTATACAGTACCTAAAAGAAGTCAGGAATGCTCAACCCCACTGACATCCAGAAGCTTATGTGTGCTTAACTGTGTGGTTTATTGCAGCTACTGACTATTGTGCTGACCAGTATCGCTGCCGCAGTTAATGCCCCATATTTAACCATGCAGTTTCGAAAACACAGGGGGCCCTTCATATCTTAAGAGGGGACAGCAGTTTCTGCTGCTTCTACCAATCCTTCTTCTCCTGTAGCCCACTGAGCCTCCTGGAATTTCATTCCTGGAAGCCAGCAGGCCTTCAGGGACAGCCCTGTGGAGATCTGCAAAGGGAAAGGAAGAAAATTGGCAGGAATTGCTGCTCCTCTTAAGAAAGTGCCCTTCAGTTTTCTTAATATGGTTGAATATAACAAAGTCATTCACAAGAGTTCTTAAACTTTAGCCTTTTTCAACCCTCACTGGCCTCTAGAGCTTGCTGAATCTTTTCCTCACTTTTACCACTGAAAATGAGCAAAACTGAGAATCCTGTAGATGCACCCAATGTCTAATTAAACAGCTGTCAGAAATTGGGTGTGTCCACACAGCTGTCATCTATTTAAAATGCCCCAAAACAGAGCTGCACAAACCACACCTTGGTAGAAGCACATGCTTGTAGTGAAGGCTGTACTAATCTCTTCCACAAGTCATTACATTTCTCTGCCTTTTTGCATTAATTAACCTATTCCCTTAAAAAAATAAAATAATAATCCCACTGGGCTAATCCCAGTACAGAACAAACATTGTGAAACTGTTTGGAAGTGCTTTACCCTTGTTATCAGCAGCAATAAAACCAAGGATATTTTCATGCCTCAGCATAATTGTCTGATACATTTCTGCCTCTCGAAACCAAGACCTTTCGTCCCTTGAGGAAAAGATCTTGACGGCTACATCTTCTCCACACCATTTTCCACGCCAGACTTCACCAAATCGACCTTTTCCTACTATTTCCTGAAGAACAATAGTCCTTGCAATAGTTCTTTGGACAAGAAGAGGTAGACCTAATGGAGAGAAATGCACACATTTGTAAAATTCAATCTTCACCAATTTTAAATTCCTTTGGGAAAAATAATTCCAATTATTATTGGATTAAGTAACTTGCAACATTGTTTTCCCCTCTTCCAAACTTCATAAAAGCCACTCAGTGAAGCAGGTTAGGCTCAGAGACCACCCACTGATCTCGCATTGCAGAGGGGGATTTGAACCTGGGTCTCCCAGATCTTAGTCCAACATGCTAAACAATGCACCATACAGGCTCTCTATGATGTATAACAGCATGTCTCTGTCACAATCCTTAATCTATTGAAAAAGTGGCAAGCACTTTAATTGTGTTTAAATCAATCAATATATCTAATTCTCATTATGGCCAAATATGTGAATACTTAAATCCAGACACTGGAGCCATAAGTAGACAAGATAGATCTTTCTACAACCTTGAGAAAGTCCTTAGGTTTGCAGGAAAATCTGATATCTACAAAAAACCCGCCAAAATGTTAAAACAACCCAAAATAATAGAAGCAGCCCCTGTGGCTTTAGGAAATGAATGCCTCCAGTGGCCATGGCTGGGCAACTGAGCCCTCAAACCTTGGTCCAGACAGTAGCCACTGGGTGACTTGCTACCATGCAACTTGCGTGACTCACCCAGACTTATCTACTCACCATTGTTCAACAGCAGCTGCCCCACAAAAGCCAGCATGGTGTAGTGTTTAGACTTTCAGACTTGGATCTGGGAGATCCAGGTTTGAATCCCTCCTCTGCCATGGAATCTTACTGGATGACCTTGGGCCAGTCACAGCTCCCCCGAGCCTAGCCTACCTCACAGGGTTGCTGTGATGATAAAATGGAGGAGAGGAGAATGATCTATGCTGCTTTGGTTCCCTATTGGAGAAAAAGGTGGAGTAGGGAGAAAAGGAGGGCCAACTAGAGGTTAGGAAATTCCTGAAGATCTGGGGGCAGAGCCAACAGAGGGCATGGTCTGGGAGCAGAGGTATATAACACCACAAAGCCCACCATGCAAAGCGGCCACTTTCTCCAGGGGAACTGATCTATGTAGTCTGGAGACCAGCTGTAATTCTACGATATCTCCTGGCTCTAGCTGGTGGTTGGCAATCTTAGGTAAGGTAAGACAGCAGCAGATAAAAGGTAGATTGCTTGGTTGGTGGATGGGTGGAAAGCAGCGAAGGAAACAGGGAAAGCTAAAGATATGGGGGCTTCCAGGAATGAAGTGGGGAGGGGATACAGGGGGAAATGAGGTGCCCCTCACAATTTCTTTTGAGTTTCCCACAGTGCAACTCAGTCAGGTCCAGAGGCCTGCACCACGCAAGGAGGCCCAGCATGATAGCTGGCACTCCACAATTGGGCCATAGCTTCCCTGGGGTAAAGGCAGGGAGAGGGAGAGAAGGAAAACTGAAGACAGAGGGAAAGATAGATAAAGGTAAGTAGGTTGTGGCTGGTGGGTGGGAAGAGAGAAGGAAACAGGAAAAGGAGAGAGGCTATGAGGGCTTTCAGGGAAGGGAAAGAAGAAATAGTGGGGAAGGGGAAAATAAGATGCCTTCTGCCAATCCTTGCAGGTCCCCCCACTTGCAGATTTCTATTCCATGGCTTATAAAATATACACTTACTACTGTTAATCTCAGAACAATTGAGACAACAAATGGAGCTGGGAGGAATTCATAATATCATTATGATACCAATAAGATTTTCCAGAGTTTCAAAGCTTGGGAATATGTGGTATACTTGCTTCCATGTCTTTTTCAGATACTGCTAACTCACTCAACACACACTGCAGAAGTAATCTTGACTTCCAGAATTCATATTACGCTTCTGGAATTGCATTCATCACAGGCAATCCTCGTCACACGCATGCCTGAGTACATATGTATGTACAGACACACACCCCTTTCAAAGCACATCATTTAAATCTTCATGCCCTTGGTTCATACCCAAGGCTAGCAATGACCAACTGGGCCTGATACGGCCTCGAGAATAATTTAATAGAGCCTTCCAAGGAACAGGGTGGCCAACCTTCAGGTGGCAGCTAGAGATCTTCTAGAATTACAGCTGATCTCCAGGCAACAGAGATCAGTTCACCTGGAGAAAATGGCCGCCTTGGAAGGTGGAGTCTATGGCATTATATCTCGCTGAAGTCCCTCCCCTCTCCAAACTCTGCCCTCCTCAGGCTCCAAACCTCTAGGGATTTCCCAACCTGGAGCTGGCAACCCTACCAAGGAAAGACAGACTGACACAGATTTCACAATAATATTTTAATACTTCATTAGTATAATTGGAGAAAGGGGAGAATGTGATGGCTGCACATCCCCCAGACTGCTGTAAATCTAGAAGCTGGCCAACGCTGCCCACAGATGGTGACCAATAGTGACACTAATACCTCCGGGATGCCTTCTGTTTTAAGGACAACGGTTTACAGATTGATCCTGTCTAAGGACATTCAGGGCTTGAAGACAGTCAGCTTAGAAGAAATGAGATTTCAGGCTCATCTTCCTTTGACTGCGAAGGCACTGCGTTAGGCAAGAAGATTTATATTAATCTACACTCATTTCAAAACTAGTTTTAAAGTTTCTGGCTCAGGAAGCGCCCAAGAATTGTCAACATGGGTCTGACCTTTGAAGCAAAAAAACACATTTTGTTTGTCACAGATGTAAAAGAATAGTCTACTGAAGACAGTTCAATTGCTATTTTTGTTGCTTCTTTATAGCTTGACAATCATGATACCCTTCCACATTTGGCTTTTGGTCAGATATTAAAATACCAGAGAGTTTATGTTCTCCTGTCCATGGTGATACAGGCACTATATGAGGGAAGATTAGAGTTTCTAAAATCCTCATTGACTTAGATGGATCTGAAACCAAACGGTTAGAGGATTAAAATCTAGGGTACTTTCAGAACTTTCATCATGGAAGGATGCCTTTTCCCACACAGTATAGTACTGCAAACAGCTGAAGCCTATTACCTGGCTTTGGGCTGCTTCCTTTGGGTTGGATCCACAGGTGCCCCTTCCATGAGCAGAAGGGCACTTTAGAATCCAGCCTATTGTTCCTTCTTCTAGACAGGTGTAAAAATACTCAGATACATGTATTTCCTGTGAAAGACATACAGGGTACATTTTTAAAAATAAAAATGTGGTTTGTGCAACTAACTACGGTTCGTCCAGCTGACACAAATCCTAGTAGTTGTGCATAAATCCTGCTTGTGTGCTTCCTGCCTCCTTTCTGCTTTCCAGCATGGCATAGTGGTTAGAATGCCAGATTAGGGAGACCCAGGTTCAAACCCCCACTCTGCCATAGAAGTTTGCCATGTGACTTTGACTCATTGCTGAGCTTGTTGGATGACTTTGACTAACTGTTGAGCCTAACCTGCCTTACAGGGTTGTTTTTCAAAGGTAAACAATGGGAGGAAGAAAAATGATGCAAACATTGAGCCCCCTCCCCAGGGGAGCAGAGTGTGGTAGAAATATCTAAATATAATAAAATAAATACACCACTGCAAGCCTGCAATCCCCTTCTGTTGTATATGTATTAGCAAAAGGTCTACACAGTAATGGAAGATCCAACTGATTTTACAGCACACTTACACATACCAGATCCAGAACCTGATGTTGTCATGTCAAAAATCAGATCTTTGAGAGTTTTCCCAGGGTTCACCAGACTGCATTCCGACAGTGGTTCTTCAATGTTCGGCCTTTTTTCCTTCTTGAATCTGCAGTGGTGGCCTTGATATGTATACAAAGTCAGCAGGACAGCAACAGACAAGACGCAGACTGGTATGGTTATAATCACTGTCAATTCCACTGGTCTCAGCATTGGTTTCCTTAAAGATTCTTCATCTTGGTGGGGGGAAAAGCAGAACAAAATCAGCATGCGATCTATCATCTCTAGAAAAGTTTCAGTGGATTGGATCCTGCCAGCCTTTTCTCTCCATCTAGTCCAATTCCCTCTCCTTATTACAACACTCGTCCAACATGGCTTTTGTCCAGACAGTTCCCATGATCCCACACATAGCCTTTTTGGTGGTCAAAGGGCATTCTCGCCTCCCTTCTTCAATAGTGGCAACGTGGGTTGGATCCAATCCAATGTTCATTTTCATGACAGTAACTGAAAGGATTTACAATATACATGAGAGGAATCCAATAATGAACTGCAGAAGGAAAATGCAATTTCCTTCCTTCTTTTTCCCCTCCCCAATTACTTGCACCCTACCTAATATCTTTTCCCACCATGCTCTTCTCCTCCTTGTTCTAGCCATGACTACATTTCAAGATCAGGTGCTGGCTTTGCAGAAATCTAAATGACTTCCCCTGGCTGACAAATGCAGAATGTGGATTTGGCTATCTGCACAGCAGCCCTTCAGAAGTCAATACAGTGATTTCTCTGTACATAAACATTAAGCTAATTTCCATACCTTTTTGCTGAAGAACTTGATATCACTCTTTAGAATATTTCTGAAAAGGGTTAGTTTTGAATGCAGTAGCATCTTAGAGTCCAACAAGACTTTCGGGGTATAAACTTTTGAGAGTCAAAGCTCCTTTGTCAAATGCTTTCTTCATCAGATTCTCAAGAAGGGTAAATGATAAAACTAAGCAGATCAGTGTTTGGTCAGTGGCTGGATGGCAGATCGATGGTGCCACCCAAAGCAGAACTACACCCTTCTAAGTAAATTGAAGTCAAGGGGCTTAGAATACAGTTAACTCTTTTTAGGATCACTCTGCTGGGAACCTAAGTATGGTTCCATGATGGAAGAAAGGTAGGATATAAGCTTTATTTGTTGTCTAAATCTCCTGAGCATAAAAAATGGTAATGTCAAGATCTTGCATGCTTGCTGAGGAAGGAGAAGCAATATTGTGTATGTGCATGTGTGAGAATGTGTTGGGGTGGTTAACTGTATCAGCCTCTCAGGAGAGAGGAGGAAAGTACGAGGCTGAGTATGCTAAGGGGGGGATCCCATGGTGAGAAGATCTGCTATAAGTGAAAGTCTGGTTTCTGGACTTGAAGGAGCCTGCTAGAAGAGGCAAACGCAAATGAAAGGGTAGAAGTGGAAGAAAAGGGAAGGTTTTATTGCTTAGTTTATACTAACCGCTGTGGTGGTGGGAAGTACCATCAAGTCATAGAATCATAGAATGTTAGAGTTGGAAGGGACCTTGCAGATCATCTAGTCCAAACCCCTGCACTCTGCAGGAGCATAGCCAAAAGATAGCCCTACATACCTACAACATACCCAAAAGATGGTCATCCAGCCTCCACTTGAAAACGTCCAGGGAAGGAGCATCCACCACTTCCCGAGGCAGACTGTTCCACTGCTCAACCACTCTTACAATTAGGAAGTTTCTCCTGATATTTAGCTGGTAACGACTCCCTTGTAATTTCCACCCATTAGATCTAGTTGTAGCTGACTCATGGCAACCCCATAGTGTTTTCAAAGCAAGAGATGAACAGAGGTGGTTTGCTAGTTGCCTGCCTCTGTATATCAACCCTGGCCTTCCTTGGTGGTTTCCCATCCAAATACAATCAGGGCCGACCCTGCTTAGCTTCCAAGACCTGATGAGATCTGAAATCTGACAAGATCAGTTTAGCCTGCACCATCCAAATATAATCAGCATACAGTAATCAAACAGATAGTGGCCTGGTCAAAATGGCTTATAAGCCTCTCTGAACACACTGCATGGATAATGCAACCATGTGGGAGGATCTTGTGCCTCAGCTCCTCCTATACCCATGTGACATCCAGGTGAGGCTGCTGTACTGTAGGCACTTCCCATGTGGCCTAGGGTCTCTCATGCTTTGTCAGCAGCCTGGGAGAACTCATATCCCTACAATGCCACCATGACTGAAGAAGTGTAATGAGAGAATATTCAGTAGTGGGAGGAAGCCAACAAGCAAGAGTTTAGGCACATCCAGTTTAAAAACGACTGTCTTGAAAGACTACTGAACCAGAAGGACATCTCATCCTAGCTTTTCAGTCCTTCTGTTTGGACATGGTATTTAGGTGAAATATACTGTGCTTTAACCAGATTTAAATTCATGCAAACAAACAAGCATTTTCTGTAGGGAAAACTTTATCTAAGCACACACATGCAGAGCAATGGTACCTGGGATGTTCTGTAAAAGGGCCAGAAAACCCTTGTTTGTTTGTTTTTTAAAAACCCATATGATGACATCAGAATAAATACAAAGAACAAAGGTTATAGGTCAACTTCAATGGCAGAATACACAATGACAGAGTGACACCTACTGCCCTAAATTTTGTGAATTGCTGTGACTTTACAGCTAAACACTCAGCTTCTGTAAACAAATCCCTAAGCGTATGGAACACCACCCTGTCGATAAGCCTATCACCAAGGCCCAATTGCTGGTGAGGGATCAAGTGCTTACCTATCTAAACATTCTACTTGTACCCTGTCACAGTTAATTGCAGATCAAGGTGGGCAGCCGTGTTGGTCTGAAGCAACAGAACAAAGTTAGAGTTCAGTGGCACCTTTAAGACCAACAAAGTCTTCATCATTCACTGTCTGACGAAGCATGTGTGCACACGGAAGCTCACACCTTGAATAAAACTTCGTTCGCCTTAAAGGTGCCCCTGGACTCTAACTTTGTTCTACAGTTAATTGCACTTACTTTAGTCTCAAGCCCATTTGCATCTGGCAAGCAAATGGTGGGCTAACTAGATGTACCATCAGCAAGCTCACAACTGGGCCAGCACACTGTATTCCAACACGATGGAGTATGTGTGGAATGCATGTGCAAGCCAGTTCTTCCTGTTGTGACCAGTATCACATTCACACCCCCAAAATATCACACATGCAACATGTATGCTGTCTCCCTGTTTAGTGCCCCTCTCCTCCCAGTTGTCCAAAATTTAGGAATTTCAAAGAAACATATACAACTCTTTGTTGTTTGCACGTGCTCTCTCTTTTTTATCTGACCAAAGAAAGCATTTAGTGAGGATTTTCTATAAACAGAGGTTAGGGGTGAGGAGGGGAAATCACATAAAATTAAACTAGAACTCAGGATCAATTGTTCATTGCTAACTGTTTACAAAATAGACTAGCTAACAAATCCAGAAATGACAGTTCAGTCTCACATGCTACCTTATTGCTAACATCTTATATTAAATGACTTCAAATCTGAACTGATTTCTTAGGCTGCTCTGCTCAGCCAGTCCAGCATCCTGTTTTACATGGGGGCCAATCAGTTGCCTTGAAAGACCCACAGCCAGGACTCAGAGACCAAGGCCTTTCCCAGATGTTGCCTTGTAGTACTGGTATTGAGAGATTCCCTTTAGCCATCTTGGCTAGTAGCCACTGATGGACCTATCCCCCATGAATCTGACCCCCCTTTAAATCTAGACAGTGGTGTTCTAGTAGGGTTTCTAGTGAACAGCCCTGCACACTGTGCCTTCAATGCTCTGAGGAAGACATGACTACTCTGGATGTATAAAACAGATATACAGCCCGACTCATGGTTATATGTGGATATTTAAGGGTATCCCATTTCTGAATTCCCAGCTTTCATTTAAAAAATAAAGAAGAAGCCTCTAGCCACTGTTTGTTGCAGAAATAAGGAATATATGCAACCTCCCCCACCCCCCGCCATTGCCTGGAGCTGTTGTGAGAGGCTGGATCTGAGTCAGTTAATTCCTTCCTGATCTAATTATTCTCACCTTTTTTGCCTGATCACATTTTATCCCTAAGTATTTTACCTTTTTTATTGTTGGCTTCTGACCTCGTTAATGTCCACAATGATGGCAGAACACTGGTAAAAAAAACTGGCGTTGCATCTTCTGTTCACAGTGGAAAAGCTGCTTTAGGGCCATCAATGGTGGGAAGGGATAGAAGAATGATTTTCACTTATTCTGGTATCTAGTCTTAATAATTAACTCCAAAGCACCTTGCTATAACTTTCCTGTTTAATGGAATACGTATTTCTGACCATGTGCATAATGTCTTTTATTCACCAATGAGTAACTACTGTTAAAGTTCCTCCTCTTCCTCCTCCTCCCAAAAACCTGACATTATGGCTAAATGACTGAACAGGCATAGTGCTCAGGCATGTTTTAACTTCAGAATATTGGACAACAGAAATAAGAACTTTACTAAAGAAAACTA
This sequence comes from Gekko gecko, assembly GCA_029375565.1. Taxonomy (NCBI): domain Eukaryota; kingdom Metazoa; phylum Chordata; class Lepidosauria; order Squamata; family Gekkonidae; genus Gekko; species Gekko gecko. The sequence continues at coordinate 43,331,727 of JAPDNY010000003.1, read as the reverse complement.
TTCAATGTGACATCACCCAATGAGTCTCAGGGTTTAATATGATGGAGACATGGAAGCCCTAGCTTGCTCTCAGTAAATGCAAGCCCCATACTACAGAATTTCTAGCTATGGGTTCTTATTTCCTGGTACTTTTCTGATTTGTATTGGGGAGGGCAAGTACTGGGGGATGTGACATAGTTTTGTTAGTCCACATACATGCAGTCTGGAGATCTTCAGGCTTGAGCCCCCTCCAGATTACTAGAAGTAAATACTCAAGCAGGACAGTAGCTGCCGCTTGACTTTACTGAACATGCATTCAGCATGGCCCCCAAATGCCTGTGTACTACTTCCCTTCTACCCCTGGGTTTTTCCCCAGAAACTGAACTGGTCAGATAGCCAATATAAACTCTGCCAGTTACTCCTCCCAAAGTTGATTTGTTCATACCAAAGCTATCCTAATAAAAGCCTGGAACACAAGCCTGAGTCTATGAAACCTTGTGCTGTATGCAGCCAATCCTCCCACAGTCACTTGTCCATATGATAATGTGTTTTGAGTTACAGCTATTCTGAACCAACTACACTGACTACATTGTGAGTTTCCATTGAGAGGCTAAAATGGTATTGAATATTCTTTAAAAGAAAAGGAGGTCTTATGATCATTCTAACACACGCTGCTTAATCCAGTGTACAACATGGCAGGAGAAAAAGAGTCTTCAGCAAAGCACAACATGTAAAGGACCTAAGCAGCAACCCTTTGCGTGAAATAAGTGTCACACAAAGATGTCCCCTGTCTCTAAAGTGCATAAACCTGTAGGCTTGGAACTTACACCTTGCTTCCATGTGTACTTCCTTCATCCTTTGTGGAGGCTGTCCTCAGTTGCAGGGTCCATTCTAGGTGCTTCGTATTTCATTAAAAAACATTCATCTTGCATGATTAGAAGTGTTTACCACCCAAGGAATGTGCCCGCCACAGCAGATGGCCATTTCCATGATGGATGAAGGAAGCGCAAGAGGAAACAAGGTATAGGATCCCAGCCATAGAATGGATCGTAGTAGCAGAATGACTGCTAGGGTTGCCAACTCTAGGTTGGGAAATTCATGGAACTTTGGAGGTAGAGCCTCAGGAGGGCAGAATTTTGGGAGGGGAAGGACCTCTGTGAGGGATAATGCCATGCAGTCCACCCTTCTGAAGGTGCCATTTTCTCCAGGGGAACTCATCTCTATAGTCTGGAGAGCAGTTGCAGTTCTGGAAAAACTCCAGGCCCTACCTGAAGGATGGCAACTAAGGCTGATGAGAGGGACTGTGTTGACAAAATCTGGGGGTCCAAGTTAACTGGAGGGTCATGCTGTATTCACAGAATGCATTAAGAAATTCCTACTGTAGTTGTGACTGCAGCTACTCGTGCACAGGGAAGGCAGAGCATGGTAAACAGCTCCTTTTATATTTTAGTAATCTGCTTAGAACTAATAAATTAAGAAGCAGTATGAGAGAGAGAGAGCGCTTGGCTTTTCTGCAAAGTTTACTAGGCGGCTGAGGGTAACCCTTGCTTCTCAGATCCTGCTAAACCCCATCAGTCAAACCAGCACTGGAGCAAGGGAAGACCAGCCAAGACAAGGTAGAGTAAATGTCTAAATGCAGCTTCCTAAAAAAGTCATTATCTCCATCAGTCTATTGTTTCCTCATTCCTTTAGTTTCCTTCCTTTACTTCCAACCAGCTCCTGAGCAGCCAGATCTTGAGATGCCTCATTTTATTTTCTGATGACAGAGAGATCGACATGTAGATCCTTTTATTATTATACATAGGTTGTAACAGCTTGCCAAGTGATTGGTTTTGTTATGATATTTGGTTTGGATCAAGGTAATCTGGGGGGTGTCTAGATGGAATCTTTGTTGCGGGCTCATAGTGGCTTTTCAGCAGCCCTTTTGGCAACTTTAGTGACCACTGAATGAACATCCTATCGAAGCTCCTAACTTTGACACTACCATTTTCAATGTTAACACTCAGTCAAGATTCAATTTTTCATAGTATTCAAAACATTGGAGTGGGGAGAATATTGTTCTATTGCAGCCTAATACTTTTTTTTGTGGAAGTCTGGGTACTAACTGAACTTAACTTTTAAGTAAGAATGCTCAGGATTTCAGACACTAGTCCCCTGAGAGTCTGATCAAGGGATGAATGCCACTGTCTAGAGGGAAAAAAGAGAAAATGCCTGGGAAACAGAGTTCAATAGACAGGATGTTCTAATTTTATTTTTGACTTTACAATGGAGATGCACCAGGTCATCAGAATGACCAAAAGTGTGGTAAGGATAAACTCATAAAATGTGGTAGAAATACAATTAAAAGGTTAGTAGCACAAGCAACATAAAACTATGGCATGATCTCAGTTGGATGAAGCAAGATTTAGCATTGCATCATCTCTGTATTTATTTCTTAAGGAACATGAAAATCATGCTCTTGTTGATTAACTGATGCTACTAAACAGAAAATAACAATGAAATGGATTTTGCAGTCCTTATTTTAAAAAGCTATTTAGTTACTGACTGTTCAAAATCAGAAGTTGTTCATAAATTAATATGCAGTCAACAGAGTACTCTGGCAACTGCCTGATGGGTTTAAAGTACTACATGAAGCTCTGACCACAATAAGTTAATGAAGGTTATTTTTAAGCAATGGAAGAGGAAACTACTAAGTGGTAGAAAATAGCCCTCCAAAATGCCAGGTACATTAAAGGCAAACAATATGCAGCAATACTAATCCAATTCCAATAATTAGCGGAAAAACATGTTTTGTAACTCAACAGTGCTTTCAACATATGCTTAATAGAAATAGGCCCCAAACCCAAAGCATTGATTTGAACATTTGAGCAAATTCAGTCGATTCTAAAAATGTTCTTCAAACCAGAGGTTTAGATGCCAGCTAGCATTTTCCATGGGTGGAAGGACTTCTGCTGGCAGACAGCAATGCTCTCACCTCCCCCCCACCCCCGCTGCAGAAGCCCTGTGATGGACTACCAAGAATTAATGCCTCACAAAGTCCGAGAACCTCTGAGTGAGAGGCTGCTCAAATGGAATTCTGTGGAGAGCAGTCAGTTAAGAAATGACAGTTGGAAACTGACAGTTGAAGAAGAGAGAGTTTAGCTCTACCTGTGGACTAGGAAAATGGCAGAGGGAGTGAGTGGATCAATGAGGATCCCCCATTCTAAACGAAAAGGGAAACTGCTTTTAGTTAAGAGAAGTAATCCCTGCCCACTGAAAAAGGAGGTAGCTCTCGAAAGAGGAGCAATCCCTGGTCTGTGTAGAAAGAAGGATTTGGGGAACTTTGCTGTACATTCCTGCCTTCTAAACTTGGAGTGTCAGTGAAACAGTATGTTTGACTGTTAAAGCAGAAACTGAAAAGAAAGCCTCTCTCCTCAAAGTTTCAAAGATGTTATTGAATGGCAGACTTACTTGTTGGCAACAAATTTTCTGGAGTTAGTGTGATTACAAAGTTACCTCAATTTTTATCATCTGTTTTCCTCATACATCCTACCCCTGATTCCACTTGACCTTTTCACCTCTAAGTTAAATAAAACGTTTTGTTTATTTTGAACTTTCAAAAGCCTCTTGTATGCCACTACAGAAGTTGAATATAAGAAGGTGATTTTGTTTCTTCCCTCAGTTCCCTGGGCTGGGCCAGCATCTCTCTCTCTCTCTCTCAAAGTGACTGGGCGGGACAGCAATAGACCAATAAATAAGAAACAGGTGTAGGGGCAACTCAGCAAGAAAGAAAGAAGAAGAAAAGGGAAATCCTGTGTGTGAGGGAGGGAAGAGTGCAAGATCACCATAAGCCCAAAGGCCCCTCAAGCACCTAATTTGGGGAACATTTGGGACTCTCACAGAAGGGGAGAAGCAAGAGAATTGCAAGTCCTTGCACCCATGGAAATGCTAGCCAGGAACCAACTCAGTGTCATGTCACCCCCAAAACTCCACACCTCAATATTTTTGTTCGCTTACAGAATATTTCTATGCTTTCCATAAAATGATGCTCAAGGAGGCTTCCTTCTATATATTGCTAAACAAAGTACTGTGACAAAGATAACTTATCAAAGGGTTTATTGCAATAGTATTATGATAAAACGGGGGCATATTTTGACCATGTTATCTGACTTCTCCCTCATGGATCACTGCCTTGTCGTGGCGAGGGGGCTTGTGTGGTTCAATGAGGCTGTGGGCTATGCCGTGGAGGGCCACCCAGGACGGACAGGCCACAGCAGAGAACTCAGACCAAGCATGATCCCCAGGAGAAGGAAATGGCAACCCACTCCAGTATCTTTGCCAAGAAAACCCCATGGACAGTAACAAAAGGCTAAAAGATATGACGCCGGAAGATGAGCCCCTCAGGTCGGAAGGTGTCCAATATGCTACTGAGGAAGAGCAGAGGGCAAGTACGAGTAACCCCAGAAAGAGTGAAGCGGCTGGGCCAAAGCCGAAAGGACGCTCAGTTGTGGATGTGTCTGACGGTGAAAGGAAAGTTCGATGCTGCAAAGAACAATACTGCATAGGAACCTGGAATGTAAGATCTATGAATCAAGGTAAGCTTGACGTGGTCAAAAATGAGATGGCAAGAATGAACATTGACATCTTGGGAATCAGTGAACTAAAGTGGACAGGAATGGGCGAATTTAACTCAGAAGACCATTATATCTACTACTGTGGCCAGGAATCTCGTAGAAAAAATGGTGTGGCCTTTATAGTCAACAAGAGAGTGAGAAAGGCAGTATTGGGATACAATCTCAAAAATGACAGAATGATCTCGGTCCGAATCCAAGGCAAACCATTCAATATCACAGTAATCCAAGTCTATGCCCCAACCACTGCTGCAGAAGAGGCTGAAGTGGACCAGTTCTATGAAGACCTACAACAGCTTGTAGAACTAACACCAAAAAATGATGTCCTCATCATCATAGGGGACTGGAATGCTAAAGTAGGAAATCAAAAGGTAACCGGAATAACAGACAAGTTTGGCCTTGGAGAACAAAATGAAGCAGGGCAAAGGCTAACAGAGTTTTGTCAAGAGAACACGCTGGTCATAGCGAACACCCTTTTCCAACAACCTAAGAGGCGTCTCTACACATGGACATCACCAGATGGGCAACACCAAAATCAGATTGACTATATAATTTGCAGTCAAAGATGGAGAAGCTCTATCCAGTCAGTAAAAACAAGACCTGGAGCTGACTGTGGCTCAGATCATGAGCTACTCATTGCAAAATTCAGACTTAAATTGAAGAAAGTTGGGAAAACCACAAGGCCATTCAGATTTGACCTAGATCGCATCCCCGATGAATATACAGTAGAGGCGAAGAATAGGTTTAAGGGACTAGATTTGATAGACAGAGTGCCTGAAGAACTATGGACAGAGGTCCGTGACATTGTAAAGGAGGCAGCACTCACCGCCATCCCAAAGAAAAAGAAATGCAAAAAAGCAAAGTGGCTGTCTGATGAGGCTTTACACATAGCAGAGGAAAGAAGGAAAGCTAAAGGCAATGGGGAAAAGGAAAGATTTGCCCAACTGAATGCAGATTTCCAGAGAACAGCAAGGAGAGATAAGGAGGCTTTCCTGAATGAACAATGCAAAGTAATAGAGGAAAACAATAGATTGGGAAGGACTAGAGATCTCTTCAAGAAAATTGGAGAAATCAAGGGAACGTTCTATGCAAAGCTGGCCATGATAAAGGACAAAAACGGTAGGGACCTAACAGAAGCAGAAGAGATTAGGAAAAGATGGCAAGAATACACAGAAGAACTATACAAGAAGGACCTCGATGTCCTTGACAACCACGATGGTATAATCACTGACCTCGAGCCAGACATCCTGGAAAGCGAAGTTAAATGGGCCTTAGAAAGCATTACTAACAACAAAGCTAGTGGAGGTGATGATATCCCAGCTGAGTTATTCAAAGTCTTAAAAGAAGATGCTGTTAAAGTGCTGCACTCAATTTGCCAACAAATTTGGAAAACACAACAGTGGCCACAGGATTGGAAAAGGTCAGTTTACATTCCAATCCCAAAGAAGGGCAACATCAAGGAATGTTCAAACTATCGCACAATTGCACTCATTTCACACGCTAGCAAGGTCATGCTCAAAATCCTACAAGCTAGGCTCCAACAGTACGTGGATAGAGAACTGCCAGAAGTACAAGCTGGGTTTTGAAGAGGTAGAGGAACTAGAGATCAAATTGCCAACATTCGCTGGATTATGGAGAAAGCAAGAGAGTACCAGAAAAACATCTACTTCTGCTTCATTGACTATGCTAAAGCCTTTGATTGTGTGGATCACAATAAATTATGGCAGGTTCTTAAAGAGATGGGAGTACCGGACCACCTCACATGTCTCCTGAGAAACCTGTATAAGGGTCAAGAAGCAACAGTTAGAACCGGATATGGAACAACTGATTGGTTTAGCATAGGAAAAGGAGTACGACAAGGATGTATATTGTCACCTTGCTTATTTAATTTATATGCAGAGTACATCATGTGAAATGCTGGCCTGGATGAATCACAAGCTGGAGTTAAGATTGCTGGGGAAAAGATCAATAACCTCAGATATGCAGACGATACCACTCTGATGGCAGAAAGTGAAGAGGACCTAAAGAGCCTCTTGCTCAGGGTGAAAGAGGAGAGTGCAAAAGTGGGCTTGAAGCTCAACATCAAAAAAACTAAGATCATGGCATCTGGCCCCATCACTCCTTGGCAAATAGAAGGGGAAGTCGTAGAAGTAGTGACAGACTTCACATTCCTAGGATCCCAGATCACTGCAGATGGTGATTGCAGCCATGAAATTAAAAGACGCCTGCTCCTTGGGAGGAAAGCGATGGCAAACCTAAACAGCATGATAAAAAGCAGAGACATCACCTTGCCAACAAAAGTCCGCATGGTCAAAGCAATGGTATTCCCTGTAGTAATGTATGGCTGTGAGAGTTGGACTATAAGGAAGGCCGAGCGCCGAAGAATAGATTCTTTTGAACTGTGGTGCTGGAGAAGACTCTTGAGAGTCCCTTGGACTGCAAGGAGATCGAATCAGTCAATCCTAAAAGAAATCAACCCTGACTGTTCCCTGGAAGGCCAGATCCTGAAGCTGAAGCTCAAATACTTTGGCCACCAAATGAGAAGGGAGCACTCACTGGAGAAGACCCTGATGCTGGGAAAGATTGAAGGTCAAAGAAGAAGGGGACGGCAAAGGATGAGATGGTTAGACAGTGTCATCGATGCAACGAACATGAAATTGAGCAAACTTCAGCGGACAGCGGAAGACAGGAGGGCCTGGCGTGATCTGGTCCATGGGGTCGCGAAGAGTCGGACTCGACTGTGCGACTGAACAACAACAACAACAAATCTGACTTCTCAAGATACCTTTACGTGTGTAAAGTGTTGTCAAGTCACAGCAACTTATGGCGACCCCAGCAGGGGGTTTTCAAGGCAAGTAAGAAACTGAAGTGGTTTGCCATTGCCTTCTTCTGAAGAGTCTTTCTTCCAACCCTGCTTAGCTTCTGAGATCTGATGAGATCAGAATATACTGTGCCACCTTCCCTCCCCCAAATACCTTTATTATCTGGATACTAAAGTGCTTAGTATTGCAACTGCTCAATACCCACACACTATCTTATGAATAATATTTCCTTATTTTTCAAGAACTCTCATCTCCAAAAATCATGGATTTTGAAAAACATGGGCAAAGTTGCTAGGCAGCTGCGTGATGTGAGCTTACACCCTTATTTTGGGAACCACAAAATATGACATGTGAGAACACCCAAAGCTGTCTAGTAGAGATCTTTGTGAGACAAGCAAACTGTCTCCTTTGCTCCCATGTTCAAGGTAGAACCCAGAGCAGTAGACATAAGAATGCATTTTCCTGCCCTGTCAGGTTAAGAGCAAGGAAGTCATCGTAGCCCAAAGAGTGCAGGGCAACAAAGAAAAAATTATGAAGAACATGGTCTGCTACATTTTCATTGCAAGAAAGCAGATGGTTAATGTGGTGTCAGTGTTTGATCCGAAGCACAGCCACGAACAGCCACTGCTGTTCTGAACTTAACTGAAGTTTTTGCACAAGAAATAACCAGGGAAAAAGGTCATTCAAAGCAACCAGTTAGGTAATACAGTATGAAGCAAAAAACATAACTAGTGCCTATATAAAATCAACATTTTTAGGGGGATTGGGACATTAATTTGTGCCACTGATAGCTGAACACGTTTCAAGATCTCAGTATCGAATCCCAAATGCCATCCATACACATAATTTATCACGTAGGTGGCTGGTTGGCTCACAGACTAGTATATGCACTGCAAGCCATTTGTGTGAAATGAATAACTTGGCACATGATTGTACTAAGTTCAGCCGCGCCTTGAAAATCCCCAAGGGCAGGGGTCTTTTTGGGGGGGAGCACACCGGAGCGCAGCTCTGGGAGCTCAGAAGCCAAGCCCGCCCCCAGCCGGCGTCCCCAGGAGTCTTTCAGGCAGCCGAATGTCAATTTCAGCTCCATTATATCCTATGGGCCATTGAAGTCAATGGTGAAAACATAGGGTATATTCTGGGGGCTGGAGGGAGGGGGTTTGAGGAAGAGGCTCCAAACTCACAGGGTAACTGATGGAGCCTCTCCCCAAGATACCCACCAAGTTTCAAGAACATTGGATTAGGGGGTCCAATTCTATGGGCCCCCAAACAGGTTGCCCCCATTCCCTCCATTGTTCTCTATGGTGGGGAAAAGTATGTTCTTGCAACTTGGTGGGTATCTTGAGGAGAGGCTCCATCAGCTACTCTGAGAGTTTGGAGCTTCTCCCTCAGACCCCTCCCCTCCAACCCCCAGAATATACCCTATGTTTTCCCCATTGACTTCAATGGCTCAGGGGATACAATGGGGCTGAATTGCCACCAAATTTCTTTCATTTCCTCCTTTCTTTCTCTCTTTTTCTTCTTTCCCTCCTTCTTCTCTTCTCTCTTTCTTTCTTTCCCATCTTCTTCTCTTCTCTTTTTTCCTCCTTTCCCTGTTTCCCTCCTTCTTCCCTCTCTTTCTTTCCCTCCCCTTTCCTTCTCTTTCTTTCCCTCTTTCCTTCCTTCTTTCCTTCTCTCTACTCTCTCTCTTTCCTTCCCTCTTTCCTCCTTCTGTGGCCCAACTCTCATGAGAAGGAGTTTAAACTTTAAACCCCTTCTGTCTTAGCTCCCCCACCCAGACCAGCTGGGGAAGGGAAGGGGAGGCTTTTGAAGATGCCTCCCCCCCTTTTGCTTCCCCTTCTGACATCACTTCTGGTGATGTCAGGGGGCGTGGCATATGCTAATAGCCTAATAGCTCATTAGCATACCATATGCTAATGAGCTCCTGCAGCTGTTTTTCTGCGAAAAGCCCCCTGCCCAAGGGTGCTTAGGAACTGGTGTGGTTGAAATCAAGACAATCTTGTAGGAAAGCTGCTTCATGCCTGCTGCTTAAAGCAGCCTCAAGAACCTTAATTATGAGCACAGGACATTAAGTATAAATAAATCAATCTACTGCAATTCATATGATTAAGTGAGTCTTACATAGCATAGTGAGATGCTGCCAGTCAGTGTTGAAATCTGGGCAAGACGGATCATAGGTCTGACTCAATATAAAGCAGTGTCTTATATTTTCAGCAGTTAAGAGACTCGCTATTTATCATTTTAGTCATGAGAACATTCCCAGAGTGGTCAGCAGTGCTTGAACAAAGGCCATGGCATATCTCCACAAAGTTTATCAGAAGAAGACTCCTTGCTTAACTCTAGATAAAGATCACCTTTAGTAGCACATATACGTAAATCCCTGCTGTTGTGGAACGGTTGACCCGGCAAACTGCGTGGCTATTCCTCCTTGGCAAACAGCAACTAAACAGTTGCTCAGCTATCCAAAGGGTTTAAAATCCAAACAACCTCCTTTCCAGACAATAGAGACCTTCAACATCAATCTAAATTACACTGACATTAGTGAATGTTGGAACAAAGCTCCAAACAGAAAAGACTATTCAGGCCTCCATAACAGGTGAACTCACTAAGCTGAACGCATCTCACCAGCTAAATATTGCAAACCGGCAGGAACTTCAAAATCACTTCTTTTTTTCAGTCTGGTGGTTTATTGAGACTCCAAGCAGGCCACAATCCATTGCTGAATTTAGCTTCATGAGTCTCTAAAACGTGCGAGTCTAATAGAGTCGCTAAGTATCAGTGTATCTGCACAAGGCCTTTGGTTTCAAAGAGTGACATCTGATGCAAAGTTACACCCTTCTAAGCCAATGGAAGGGTTTAATTATGTTTAGGACCTCCCTGTTGGACTTCTTTTTTGCCATCAAGTCACAGCTGACTTATGGCGACTCCTAGTGGAGTTTTCAAGGCAAGAGTCATTCAGAGGTGGTCTGCCATTGCTTTCCTCTGTGTCATGACCCTGGTATTCCTTGGTGTCTCCCATCCAAATACTATCCAAGGCCGACCCTGCTTAGCTTCCAAGATCTGACGAGGTCAGGCTAGCCTGGGCTATCCAGATCAGGGCCACTGACGGAACACTCATCAGCATTCTTGCAATGCCAGTTGTCAGCATAGGGACTCTATGTACTTTGGGTGGAAAGGGTTAAAGGTAAGCAACTAGCAGCGATGATCCACTGACTATTCGCCAGATGACAGGATGCACCACCCTCATCCTAAGAGGCTGTGACTTTATCAGAATAGGAAAGAGAATGCAAATTATTCTAGGTGCTGGCTCTCACCTAGCTTCAATGGATTATTGCTGGAAATGCACTGCCCTCTGGGGTAAAAAAGCAGCTATGTAATGGTATATGGATAATCTACATATGATTGTCATGCAGATTTAATCTTTATCACCTAGTATATCATGGGAAACTTTTAAGGTTTCCTTAGAGAAGGGGAAGACATTACATGGATGGAGGGCAAAGTTCATCAAGAAGTTCCAAGTCCTCCCCTTGTATATTTTAAAGATTCAATTGCATAGTTTTGGTTACTGATTTAATACCCCATATGTGGATGCTACCTAGTGGCGTCCACAGGGTGATTTTGGGGGGTGGAAATCAAGAAGATCTCTTGCTCTAACTGATTCCATCTCCTGTCCCCTCCCAAATACAATGGAAAGCAGTGAATTGGAATGTCCATTCTTTTCTAGTTTCAAACCACATTAGCACTAAATGGGAAAAAAGGACAAACAATCTGAAACACACACACAATCATTCTTTCTAATCTGATAGAGGAAGGATTTCTATTAGTACAAGCACTTGATAAACCCAACATGGTTTCCAGTCGAAAATAACATACTCTAAAAAGAGAACAGTTATAACCTATTTGTTCAATTTGCACCTCCAAAACTAATATTACTGTCTCCTGTATTTCTTCTGGATTTTTTCTCTTAAAAATCAGAACACAAGAAAAAGGTATAAAATAAAAATTCATACATGGATGCAATCATTATTAATAGCATTTCTGTAGCATCCTATGAAAAATGGCTGTAGCCATCCAAAGGTCAACTTTAAAATGTACATGTGGAATAATAATCAGCAATATACAACGAAACACAAAGTAAGACTCAACGAAACATAGTTAAGGGAAAAAACCTCAACATAATCACTCATAGCAGCAAGGTTAAGAGGCAAAGATTCAAATTTAACTGCACTATTTAAAAAAAACTTCTTTGGCAAAACGGTCTTCACCAGATTTGAAAAATATAACAGGAACAGTGCCCAATATGTCTGAAAGAGCAAAACATTCCACAGCCTTGGCACTACCACTGAAAAGACCCTGTTCCACATAGACACACATTCAGCTTCTGCAGTTGGCAACCTCCAGACACAGTCCAAGGCTCTATAAGATGATCATAGTGTATGGCTCCTAGTGAAGATGGTGGCCCTCAAATATGGTAACTCAGCCAGCCAAGCTTCCACAGTACGAAGCTTTACCTTCTAAAGTGATACTGATTGCCGAAGGGTAATGTCCCAGCCTGCATAATGCGAGCTTTGCCACATTCCAGTTCTCCAAATCCAGGCAGTCTAATTTACATATTTTATGTAAATTGGTTACTAATTTACTAAGCATAATGTGTGACATTTAGCAGTTTGTGTCCCTGAGAATTATGAGAAATGCTGGGGAAAGATCAGAGGCAAACATCTTTATACCTGACCATTGGTACAGACGGCTTCTTACTAGTTCATGTATGCACGAAAAAAACAGAGTAGGATAATACTGCTTCCCTTAAATGCTAATCATAACCTTCATTTTCCTTCATCGGCTAAAGACTAAAAAGAGGGGCAGGCTTTTTTCTCACTAGGTGATTAGGCAAAACACTGCCAATCCAGAAGGATAATAAAAATGTGACCAGAAACTTTGGGGGGGGGGGATTTTGTTTTTGTTTTTTAAAAATATGTGTGTGTGTATGTACACGTGTACCTGGAAGTCATGGCTATCTCTGGTGACAGACCCCCACTGGGGGCTTTGAGGATATTCAGAGAGGTGGCTGAATAAGGCCTGCCCCAGCCTCTCACCTCTGGTATTTCAAGGAGGTCTCCCATCCAAGTACCTCCCAGAGTTGACCCTGCTTAGCTCTGACAAGATCAGGCTTGCCTGGGCTACCTAGATCAGGGTCAGAAACTCATTTTTTAAAAGCACCCAGAAACTGGAAATCTGGGCCAGGAAAGTACAAGTCATGTTAATACCTTTAATCGAGCAACCAAAACAGTGTACAAACTATTCAGATCTGGCATTCTAGACAAGATGCAGAACAGGGGTCTTGGAGCATGGCCTGAAATACATCCCCCACCCCATTTTTAATGTCTAGCCTGAGAACCTTTGTTTTATTTCATTTACTTAAAATATTTCTATGCATGCTTTTCTCCTAAGACTAGTGCCATTTCCAGGATTTGGCCCACCTGGCAGATGGCACCCAGGGGGCTCCCTCTCCTCTACCACCTATGCCTTCCTTCTAGCCCACCCACAGACCCACGTGCCTGTGTATCCTTTCCCTGCCCATTCATGATCCCACCCACTGACCATCCTGTACTTTCCCCAAAGATGATACCTGCAGATGGGAACATCACCACTGTACTACGTACGTGGCTGCAGGGAACCAGTACAAAACTAATAACTACAATTTATAGGTATAGTTTGTAAGATAATAACCAGTAATAAACATATCTCAAAGTCCTGGGGTTCCTCTCCTCAGGAGTAACATGTAAAATGTGGCATTCCACCTCAGTAGGATGGAACCCTAAAGTTATAACAAGTCCCATATAAAGTCCTTCATTCAAATAGAGTGAAACAATTCCAGTCCTCAGCTCTTTCAAATATTCTCCTGTCAGGTAAGATTAAAGAAGCAATAGCTGGGACGGGTTGCCGGCTTCACAAATATGATCTGAATTGTTACATTTGATGTTCCTGTACAATGATTCACTGTACTTTTAAGAGGACTGTGATCAATGTTCCCTCTAAGCTGAGTTAGTGTGAGCTGGCTCACAGTTTTTTAGCCTTCGGCTCACACACTTTTGTCTTCGCTCAGGAAGAATGGCTCCAGAGCAAACTCATTTATGCAGTAGCCAAATCGCTCACTCACAACTTTGATGCCAGGAGCTTGCAAAGTAGAATTTTTGCTCACAAGGCTGCACAGCTTAGAAGGAGCACTGACTGTGATTTACTGTTGCTTTATGACCCACGGTACCTTTAATAGATTGATAATTTGCTATTTCATGTTGGAGGCTTGCAGCTGTGTCTTGTATACCACCAAGTAGTGCTTTCTACATGATTTATTACGTATATATATAATTGTCTTCCTTGTATAAGTATTTCATGATTGCTTGATTGAAATCTGAAAATTCAATGGTGCACTTGGTCCAGAATTCTAAGGTTAGTATTTTATATTAACAGTTGCTATCATATGGTGTAATTGTTTTAAACGCCGGAATGTGAGTTAGTTGGCAGTATACCTTGTTTGCAGATCAGAGAAAATCCTGAAGAAGACTATTTTGAAATGGGAGTGAAACCAGCAACAATAGTCCCAACTATTGCTTCATTAATCTTACCTGACAGGAGAATGTTTGAAAGAGGTGAGGATTGGAACTGTGACTGCTTCATTTACCCTAATTGAAAGAAGAACTGTATATGGGACTTGTTATAACTTTAAGGTTCTCACCTACTGAAAAGAAGAAAAGCTTGTGGCTGTGCTACTATTTTTTTTAGTAACATCACCACAGTGCCCACCAGGAGTGCTGACATTGTGCAGCACCTCCACATGCTTTCCTGGCAGTTTATGGGTGGGGGCTCTGCAGTAGTGGGCTCTGCCAAAATCTCTGGGCCCTGGCAGCTGCCCATCCCTGCCTGAGATGTTCAGAGGAACCTGAAAGTCTGCACACTGTTTTGTGTCATTTTGATAAGCTTTAATACCCTACTATATGTCCTTTGTGGTTTTTTAATTTCAATTTGGATCAATGCAGCTACCTACAACTCCTTTCTCTTTCAATCCTCTTTCAGCAGTTTTTAGTGCAACATTATTTTGCATTAAATGTTGTTTGCTGGGGCCTGAGAATTTAGGGACTTCAGCTATCTAAGTAAAGGACTCACAGCACAACCGTTAAAAAACACCTTCCTGGGAGTAAGCTTCACTGAACAGTCTGAGCTGACCTGTGTAGGACTGCATACAACCCTGTGAAGCAAGCCCTACGGGAGCAAGCCCCATTGAACACAGTGGATTTAAATTCTGCATAAGCATGCCTAGAAGCAGGCATAGGAGAGGAGAAAGGGACGAGAGGGAGGAGTCCTGGATCTCACTAATACCTTCTCAAAATAGCTTAAGAAGCACGCAGAAGCCACATGGAGCTATTTATGTTGCTGTTAACAGGACCTGCCAGAGAAAACAAGAGAATAAACAACTCTGGGGGCACCACATTTTATTTATGCATTCTACATAACTTTTTCAGGACATATTGCGGTTCATAAATCCAGTTTTCATTGCACTGTAGCGTACAAACGTTATTTCTGTGCTGCTTCAGTTTTGATTTGTGTGTGTTTTCCAGCAAATGCTCAAAGTACAAGGAGCAGAATATCAGAGATATGGGCTAAGTTAACAGCCCCAAACAGCCTTGCACAGCCCACCCTCCCCACAGTGACTGAAGTTAGAATAGGCAGATTCAGGGTTGCCAGGTCCCTCCTGGCACCTGCAGGGGATAGGGGGACTTATGAGGAAAAAGGAGAAGACCTAGGCCTCATTGCTGATGTTGCATAGGAAGTGATGTCATCACACCAGCAATATCTAGGTGATATTCTGGTAGTTGGGGAAAAAACTTTATGGTAAAACTGGCTTCTACCATAGAGTTTTTGCCCAGATACTAGAGCATCATCCAGACATCACTGGCATGATGACATCACTTCCTGTGTAATGCTGGCCACCAGGTCTAAGCTGATCAGCAGCTGGGGATACAGCCTGGCAGCAGGGAACCCCTGCTTCCAACCAGAGGGTCTGGCTACCCTAGGCAGATTGCAAGGCTCAGAGGCACTTTCTACTGGTTTCCATTGTACTGACTTCTAAATGTATGTGTTTAGAATTGTGTGCAACTGTTGAGGGGGCCATGGCTCAGTGGTAGTATATTTGGTTTGCAGAAGGTCAAATATTCAATCCTTCACACCTCCAGCTAAAAGATCAGGCAGACAACCTCTGTCTAAGACCCTGGAGAGTTGCTGCCAGTCAGAGCAAACAATACTGACTTCAATGGTTTGACTTACTAGGCCTCCACACACTGACTGTATGTGTGGAGAGTGGGGTTGTCAACCACCAGGTGGCACTTGGAGATCTCCTACTATTACAATTGATCTCTGAGTGACCAAGATTAGTTCCCCAGGAGAAAATGGCTGCTTTGAAGGGTGGACTCTATGACATTATACCTTACTGAAGTCCCTCTACTCCCCAAACCCCACCCAACCCAGAGCTGGCAACCCTAGTGGAGAGTGAGAATATGCATGAGTGTGTTGGCTCCACCCCCTGCCTCTACATGATTACTGGCCTGTGAACATGACACCCACACATGGATCCCATGTTTGGAGATGTAGCTTTGCTGATCATGGGGAGGAAGCATGTAAGCATCATGCTCATGAGCCAATGATCGTTAGGAGGGACAGGGTGCAGCCAGTGCATTTGTATCTGTGGTGTTTGCCTCCTCTGTAAAGTGTACTCACTGTGTAGGTGGGAAGATGGTCTGCCCTAGGGCCAGAGAGACACAGCAGGCAGGACATCTTCAAGTGTTTCTTTAATGTGCAGAACAGCAAGGCAGGGAACACCTTAGACTTAACAATGGCTGGAGTCCCAAGAACCTAGTTCTGACTGATATATTCCAGAAGACACACCCATTCATGTGAAGAGAGCTTTACTGGTAGGCTTACTGAAGATAGCTTCCAGTGGCTTGAGACCTGACTGGAGCACTGCAGATACATCAAACACATATTGATGAAACTTCCCCATAGCAAACACAATGGCCAGAAGCTCTTTTTTGAACTGTCCATAGTTTTGCTCAGCCTGTGTAAATGCTCAAGAGGCACAGGCAATGGACTGCAACTTTTGAAGCTGGCAGGCACCCAAGCTGTCTTTGGAGACATCAGCTTGGGCTACCAGCTGCTCTGTCAGATCAAAGAATCTGAGCACAGGAGTTGTGTTGACTGCTGCCTTAAGAGTATCCAGCGTATCCTGCTGAGTTGGGCCCCACTGCCAGGCTGTCACCTTCCACAGAAGCACATGTGGAGGTGCTGTCAGGGTTGATTCATTAGGGATATACCTGGAGAGATACTGTACGATATCCAAGAGACGTTGTATATCCTTTCTATCTGTTGGCAGGGGCATCTAAGTTATGGCCAGTACTTTGGCACCAGCAGATTGAAGACCATCTTTAGAGATGATGTGCCCTACGTACCAGACTTGGACAACCATGAATTGAACTTTGTCGGGATTGAACGTCACGTCTTTCTGGCAAGCCCTCTTCAGGATTTGTTCAAGGATCTGATGGTGTTCTGCTTCTGTGGAGGCTGCAATAGTCGTATCATCTGCAATGATGTGCACACTTGGGATGTCACAGAAGCACTCATGATTCTTTTGCTGGAAAACTTCACTGGCTGACTTGATGCTGAAAGGCTTCCTTTTGTAATGGTAATGACCCCATGGAGTGTTGAATGCACACAGTTCAGCAGATTCCTTGTCGAGTTTGACCTGCCAGTAGCCATCTTTTTCGTCCAAGATTGTGAAGAATTTTTTGCCATCCAGGCTTTGTTGCACATCCTCAATGGTAGGGATGGAAAAGTGCTGCTGCCAGATGGCTTGGTTTAGGGCTTGGGTGTCTAGGCAAAGGCGAAGTGATCCATTCTTCTTTTGAGTAATGACAACGCTATTAACCCATGCAGTTGGCTTTGTCACCCAAGAGATTACTTTGGTCTTTTCCAGATGGTGAAGGGTTTCCTTGAGTGCAGGTAGTCTAGCATAGAGAATTTTGCAACAACTGTGTATCACCAGTGGTATCTCAGGATCTACGTGGATATGGTAGGTGCTGGAAATTGTCCAGTCTCTTGAAAGACATCCACATAGCAAAAGATCATCTTTAGAAGCCAAGGTGGGTAGTGACATACTATGGACTTTCCTAAGACAGTCAAGGGCCATGCAGGATGGTTTTCCAAGCAGGGGTAGCTCATCATTTTCCATGATATAGAAGGTCAACATGGTTGTTGGAGAGCCAGCTGTGCAGGGTGCTGTGATTGCTGCTTCTGGCCTGATTTTGGACCTTCCAAAAGCAGCCAGAACCACATTTGCTGGTGCTTTCTGCATGGTAACTGGCAAGGCAGAGACTATGCCTTCAGACAAGGTATTTGATTGAGCACCACTATCAGCTTGCAAGATACAGGAACACCTGCTATACTAATGGTGGAAAACCGTGGCACAAAACTGTTAGGTTCTCCCCTAGGCTGAGGTGCTGTAATCACTCCCACAAACAAGAAGTTCAAACTTTTCTCTCGCTCAATAAGGGTCTGTTAGCTTTTGAACTCCTTTGCAAAACAATTCTGTGCTCCACATTTGTGGCAAGTAGTTCCAAAAACAGAGCAGGCTTTGGCCTTGTGACTGCAGCCACACCTCTTGCAAGAGGATCACCGTGCAGACGAGCTATCTTGAGGCTTGAGTGCTGCTTAGAAACTTAATTACTTTGTGTCTTGGCTTCTTTTGCTTTTGTTCCTGTGCTATTGCATGCAAAGTCACTGGAGCCAATGCTCAAACACAGGACTTTTTTCTGGGCTCATAATAATTTTGAAAGGCTGTTAGGACTTCTTCCAGGGCTTTCCTGGCTAGATCTGCAAACACATTCTGCATATTATTGTATATTTCCAAGGTTTTACCACCTACGCAGTGCAGTAGAACTGCAATTAGGGATGGGCACAAACCAGTTCATGAACTGAAGTTCATCACAAATTTTGGCCAGTTTGTGGTTTGCAAAGTACCAAGTACCCAAATTGTTTTTCTAAACACACCAGGGATCATTCCACTCGTTAGAGCTATCTCTCTTATCAGCTGGGTAGGGAATCACTTCTCTAACTATAAGATCTATCCCTTGCCCTGACCTGGATAGCCCAAGCAAGCCTGATCTCATCAGATCTTGGAAGCTAAGCAGGGCTGATCCTGGCAAGTATAGGGGTCAGAGACCTCCAAAGAATACCAGGACTGGGAGGCAGAGGCAGGCTATCAAGCCACTTCTCTGAATGTCCTCCATGCCCCAGTAGGAGTCACCAGAGGTTGCCATGGCTTCCAGGCATGGGCACACACACACTAATGCAAAAATAATTTTAAAAAATAGATCTATCCCTTTTTCTGGACCAAATAGGGGTTTTCACTGATCCTCTCACTCTTCCTTGCCAACCTTCCCAGTCCTCAGTTAGTGCTAAACTTTTCTTAGTCAAAACTAAACTCTTCTCAGTCAGAGCTAAACTGAGTTCTCTTCAGCAGTCAGTTCCCAAGCCTTTATGCTCAACTGACACTAACCAGTCAAATCCCTCTAATCAGTCTGTTACTCAAGGCTCTTTGGCCCTGCATAGCATTAACCCTTCATAGTCTTTCACATGCTTATACAGCACTTATGAGCTCCTAAAGTGCATTCCATCACAGCCTGGGGCATGTCATTCCCGTGATTTGAGGGCTGGACATGATGACCCTGGCCTCCACACTACAGCCAGGTCCCAAGGGGATACCTGTTCTCCCAGAGCCTTGACAGAGGTTGTGGGTGGGCATCACCACCAGGTTGCATCCTCTCTGCAAGGAAGGGGGTTTCAAGTTGGCCCATATGTGTGACCCCTGGATAAAATGCAGCAGTGCTCTCTGGAATGCAGAGTTCATGCAATGGAAGTGCAGAGGCTATAGGCCAGCAGATGTGGCCAGATGGAATAGCGGATGGGGGGGAGCTGCAGCCTGGCTCCCTCTGTCTTAAAGAGCCCAACCAGGGAGAAATCTCGGTACTGGTTGTCAGTGATGAACTGGGAGGTCAGCAGTGGCAGAGCTGCCAGGTGTGCAATGACAGAGGATTTGGCAGAGATTATGGTGTGGGAGTACCTCGCCAAGGCCCCTGAGCCTGCCTTCACCAATCCACTGGAGTACTGGTAACACAAGGCTGCCATCTGGTCTGACTTCTCTTGCATGGCCATGAGTCTCCTCTCTTGCCCTCCCACCAGTGTGCAGAGCAAGTGGGTGTTTTGCCTGGGAGACATTCTCAGCTGCCACTGCTCCTGCCTGGACCTGGCCAAGGTGCATGAGTTGGAATTCCTGAAGGTCAACCTCCCCCTTCTGGGCTACCCCTCTGTGGACCTCACAGGGTAAGATCCAGGCTTCCTGTTGTCCCCTTGTGTGTTCCCCCATTCCTCCTCTCTGGGCAATCCAATATGTGACCTGCGGGTTGTGCACTTGGGTGGGAGGATGGCCACATCAGCTGGGTGAGGGTGGACTCCCTCACCCAAACACCTACATCATGAAACAACATCATTATCTGCCTCAGAACCCAACATCTACCTCATGACCACTTTAAATTGAAAACTCTGGTCTGGTGGGGCTGGGGTGCCCTGTCCAGCAAGCTGCAGTGGGTTTTTTGGGGGGAGAGCCCATGTCCTGTCAGATGACTGCCTTTTTGTTGTGGCTGGCATTACTAATCATTTTAAGTGAAAACTCTGATTTCCACTGCTCTGGAGGGGCTGGGGTGCTTGCCAAACTGTTGTGGCATAACTTTGGGGAGCCCCTGTTGAAACTCTGGGGATGTCTGCCTTTCTGTCCTTCAGAACCTGCTTTTGGAGACTTGGGGGCCCCTGCAAGCGTAGGGGGGAATGCTTGCCTTGCTTCCAGTGTCTGGCGGGGGGGGGGTCTGCCAAGATGAAGTTTCCCTGTGAGTTTGGTGTCACTGGCTTGTCCCTGAGCCGTTCTGTAGACTCCTATAACTGAAGCTTTCTTTTCCAGAGAGAATCCTGGGGAGTCTTTTTTGGGGACTCTGTACCTGGGACCCCAGAAATGTAATCCGCCCCCAACTTCGAGAGATTGTAGAGGAGCGGGTGGCAGGGTGAGCATCCCTCTGTGCTTGGTGTGTGTAGCTTGCAGGGGGTCTATTCTATATGCTTTTGAACCTGTGCCTGACATTTCCCCCTAAAGCACTTTCCTGGCTTGACCTTAGTCCTTTTGGGTTTGCACTGTCACAGTGGCATTGGTTCTGCTGGGCACATTGCACTGGTTCTGCTGGGCTTGCAAAAATGCCCCCTCTCTTCAGTTTCTACTGAGAAATTCTCTGGTTTGGCCTTAGACCATTGGAACCATTGGAGAATGGGGGCATATTCTTGGGAGGGGGGACTGTAACTCAGACCCTGTAAATCCAATCCTCACTAAATCAAATAAATCAAATCAGATCAATAATAAAAGTTGGAGTGCAGGTAGAGGAGAGTCAGCTGGAGATCCACTGTGCGTTTGGTGTCTCTAGCTTGCACAGGATCCATTCTCTTTTTCTGAGCCTCCTGAGAGTTTGTGTCAGACCCCTGGAGAAATCAGTTCCCAACAACAGTCACTCAAAAGAATATTAAGTTTATTGAGACATTGATAGGACTCTTGATGTTCTGTGTTAGAACGAGGGAAAAGCGCATGAAGCAAGCAATTATACCTAAATCAAGCAGGACCCTAATGGCCCGGGGCCAATTACACCTAAGCATGAGGCCCACTGAAATAATGACTCAGAGTTCCCAGGAGAAAGAAGACACCAGGCTCTGCTGGGGCTCTAGGCCAACTAACTTTGGTGTAGTGGCTAAGAGTGGCAGAATCTAATCTGAAGAACTGGGTTCAATTCCCCACTCCTCCACATGCAGCCAACTGGCTGACCTTGGGTCAGTGACAGTTCTCTCTGAGCTGTTCTCTCAAAAGCAGTTCTCTCAGAGCTCTCCCAGCCCAACTTACCTCACAGGGTATCTGTTGTGGGGAGAGGAAGGGAAGGAGATTGTAAGCCGCTCTGAGACTTTTATAAATCCAACTCTTCTTCTTCTTCTTCTGAACCTGTGCCTGTCATTTCCTCAGAAAGCACTTTCTTGGGGGCACCTTCTTGTAAATCCAATTCTCACCAAACTCAGGGGGTAGGAAGGGGACAGTCAGCTAGATATCCCTGTGAGTTTGGTGTCTCTAGAATGCATTCTACCACATCATGAACATCACAAACCAAACCAGTTTATCTAGCGCAAAGAAGTCTGTGACAGTCCATGCACGCCATGAACCACATTTTCCCAACCTTTGCCCATCCCATGAGTGATGTAATCAGTACACTTTTTTTCTCTGATGGTCCCATAATTTCCATTCACACATTCATGCCACCATTTTCAAATCAATTTGTGGAGTTCAGGTACATGGCTCTGCCCAACAACCATAACCCAACTCCCAAGTACAATGAACATCTGCACTGTGCTTCCATCATCCTGCAGGAGTGTGCAAGATCAGTCAGGTATTCAACTAGTGTCCTGGCCCCACTGCTGGACCTCCTGATGGTACCTGGTATTTTTGGCCACTGTGTGACAGAGTGTTGGACTAGATGAGCCATTGGCCTGATTCAACATTGGCTTCTCTTATGTTCTCTTATTGCTTTGACTTTAAGGACAACGCCATTTGGTCATCTACAGACAGAACTAGCCCTTGACTAGCACAGTTTCCTTGCAAAGTTCCACAGGATTCTAAACAGAATTCTACCCAGGCCTTCTTGGGCAAACAAAAGCTGACTCTTTTCATCTCTTCACTGTTGTCAAGCAACAGTTAAAACTGAAGAATGAAGTCAACAAAAATTAAACATTAACAGCAAAATAAACACAGTATGAAAATAAACATCCAGAGATTTTGAGCAACAGGAAGTGGATAAAGGGGAAATGGATGAAGGGAGACTGGTCTCACTGGACCTGGTTCTGTACCATCAAGTTGTCTTGAAAAGCTTCCTTTAGCAAAGGGCTCTTTGGAACCTGTTTTAAATTTTGTCCAAGGCAAAACACTCTTACTGATATTATTAGCTTTGCCTTGAAGATAATTTGTGTATAGTGTGACTATGCAGCAAGAGAGAGACCTGCAGAGGAAAAGCCTGAGGCCAACATGCAATTCAGACAACATAGTTTAGAACACCAGTACTTTGACAACATTTAACAAATTTGTTCTGAAGAAAGTATGGTAATTAAATACACCATTTTGAGCATTTACTGTGATAGAACCCCCTGCTGAAGCCTGATTTAAAGCTTCACTAGACTCGCAGGGCAGAGGAGGACAAATTCTCAACCATATCCCTTTTTTGCAGAGAAATGCCACACGACTGCACAGAACAAGGTCTCCACCGTTGTTTATTCCAGTACATAGCCAAAAGAAACTTTTTCCATTGGAGATTATATCTGATCTTGGAATGGACACTAGTTTTCAGGCTTAACTCATACAAAAGGCTTCACTGAAGGCTTCCCTGTTGCATCTCTTGTACTTCAACCCTTTCAAATGATTTTGATTGATCTGTATCACACAAATGCGTGTTGTGAAGGCTGACAGCCAAACCATCTGAACACCAAGCAAGGAGTGAAAGGGCTTCCTCATGCAGTGTTGTAGCACAAGGTCTCACAAACGTGTAGGGTCAAAAGCTCCGAGACGGAGATTGCTGGTTATTTACCATTAAAGCTGTAATAACAGTTGTAAATACCATCTGCTCAGCAATATACAAATCTTTTTACCTGTTTCATCAAAGACTGCAGTTATTCAGTTATAGTTGCCCCAAACATCACCCCCTTTCCGCACATTCAACAGCACATTCTATAGACCAGGGGTCCTCAAACTACGGCCCGCGGGCCACATGCGGCCCGCCGAGGACATTTATGCGGCCCGCCGAGTGTTTATGCCCGCCCCTGCCCGGAGCCGCCTCCTCCTCGAGGAGTGCAGCAGCAGCGGCCTCTTTCTTCCTCCAGCAGCCCTGGGCGGCAAGAGCGCCCAGGAGCTGAGGAGGAGGAAGGGGCGAGCAGGCTGGTCGTGGGGGAGGGGCGAACGCGGCGGCGGGGCGAGCAGGCTGGTCGTGGGGGGAGGGGCGAACGCGGCGGCCCTCCAACGGTCTGAGGGACAGTGAACTGGCCCCCTTTTTAAAAAGTTTGAGGACCCCTGCTATAGACCAACATCAATAAGGCATACACTACATATAACAATTATGGTATAAGCAGGAAAAATGCTCACAAGTATACCATTAATTGTTTCTATTGTCAGATAGCCTTTTTACATACTTTTAGATTGTGACTAAAGGATTCCTGAAAGGCTTTTATCTGTTGACTGCATACAGGGAAGAGAAGTATTTTGTACTGCATAATTAGAAGCGATCAAAATTAATTTCCTGTCTTCCAGGAGATGCTAAACTATCCAGTTATGTGCTGTTTACAGAAAATTCATGAAGTAAGAGAGAGCCAGAAATTAAAGTCGTAGATTGAAATGAAGACTCAAACCAACCTTAACCTTGCTTATTCCATGGACCAAGATATCAACAGTAAAGTTTTGGACCCAACAAAGATGATTAATTGTAGATGCTTTAATTATGAGTGAAAGAGCTGACTTGATATGTAACACACCTGTCAATCTGATGGATTTCAAAGGGAAAAATTTCATCTTGGCCCATTTTAGTCTGTTGCTAAAATTAATAAATAAATCAGACTAGCTTAATTGGGGAAAGTATCTGGCTCCCATTATTTTTATAGGATGGGCACTTCCCTC
This sequence comes from Gekko gecko, assembly GCA_029375565.1. NCBI lineage: Eukaryota > Metazoa > Chordata > Lepidosauria > Squamata > Gekkonidae > Gekko > Gekko gecko. The sequence continues at coordinate 43,307,479 of JAPDNY010000003.1, read as the reverse complement.
ATGCATTCACCCCTGTGCAGACCATGTGGTGATCACATGGAGATGGGGGGGACAGTGCTCTTGCCTGATACACCTCCCCGTGTGTGTGGGGGGGGCGCCATCTGCCTAAGGAACAGAAGATACAAACCCCAGTAAACCTGAAAGCAATTGTCAGAAATGTAGAAGCCCATTACAAAGATGGTGGCAGAGGACAAAGGCTTCTTATGATATGAGTTCTCAATCAACTTGTAAAAAAAAGTTCACCAACTCTCAAGCACCATGCAAAATAGCTGGAAGTGAGGGAGAGGATTCCACCCAGTCAGTTTCAGGAGGAGGAAAACTTAGCAAAGAAGAATGGGGGGGAAGTCACAATTTTGGCTCTGAACTCCTGAAATTCTGAGGAAAGAAAGCAAAGACAGAAAACAGCACCTGTAATTTTTAACCTAGTATTTTTGAAAACAGGCCCAGGTCCAATTTCCCTCATGACACCTTGCAGCACAAAAGACACCCTTCTGGCTGACGTTCACTCATAGTGGATCTTCTTGCACTAAGTGGCATTTGCTTACCTGTGGGGAGGTGGATAGTGATGTTGTTGCAGAAGTCCGTGTAGCAGCATTTCCTCCTTGTGATACTCTTTGAACCATGGCAGAAGACTTCTGCATTCAGTTCTAGGACGGAAAGGCAAGTCTTCACCACCTCTTGTTTGCCATTCATTAGCATGACGGAAGCCCAGCATGCCCCCTCTGTTTCACAAGTGAAGTTTGTTTTCTCACACCAGTGGCAGATGCATGTTAGACCTGAAAAGATAACAAGAGAATTTGCTGAATCCACATGCAAGAGAATGTTGCCAACTCGGTTTGTAAAGACTGAATAAAATGGGTAGAGAGAAAGCAGAAAAGTCTTCAGAAATTCCAGAATTTGGTTAAGAGATATTTGGATCACAACATTTTAATCATATATTCTCTTCTGTTTAGAGGCTATAGGATCAAGAGTTGCCCTTACCCTAAAACTCTTAAAGGCAAAACTCTTGACATTATGGTGGTGATGGAAAGCGCCGTCAAGTCACAGCTAATTTATGGTGACCCCGTGGGGTTTTCGAGGCAAGAGACATTCAATGCCACCGCCTGCCTCAGTACCAAAATTTGCTATACCGCACAGCATTTCAGACTGGTGCAAAAATTAACCCTATGGTAACAGCTCCCTCATCCCAGCCCCTCCTCTCCTCACCCTGTACTCTCCCAGCTGAACCCAACTACAGCTCAGGGCTGGAGTCAACATAACCAGAAAGGGGGAGCTGCCAGGGCCCAGACTTTTGCTAGGGGCCACTACTGTCACCCCTGTGCCCACTCACTTGATAGTGCTCCACTGCTCCCAGATGAATGGGCAGTGGGAAGGCAGGCAGGGCAAGGACACACAGGCAAGTGGGATGCATGTGGATGGGTGGGAAAGAAGGAAGGTATGAGATGAGAACCTGAGGTGAGCAGAGGAGGAATGGGGGCCCTGGGAATTCTCTACATGGGCCCCCCAGAACCTAGAACCAGCCGTCCTACAGCCAACTGTGGTGTTATTGTGGATAGAGCCAGCCAGTTACTTTCCTAGTTACTTCACTATCAGAACACTCCTCCTTCTCATTTTTTCTCCCCGACTAGGACTAAAATAATAGGAGTGGGCAAGCTACATATGCGTATAGTGGGCCATCTTTTTAACAAGTCACCGATTGGAGTGGCTTGCTCTAATTCAAATAACTGTTGCTTCTAAGGGTTGGCATGGCAACCATTTTAAAAAGTTTTGATCAGTTCTCTTTAAAAAAAATCACAGCAGCACAGCACTACTTTGTGTTCCAGGAAATTTAATTAACTATGAATTTAGAATGATTTGGAGCCTCGTTAACTGGCCCTACACAAAGACTCTTTGTACCAGTGTCCCATCAGAAGGAAGATACATAAACATAGGGCAACAGTATGTTCTGATGTAGGCATGCAGCCACTTCTGATTTTTATGCCCCCAATCCCCTCAATTTGTCAAACAATTTGTGAGCAGACTTCATGACATCTGTGTCGATGAAGTCAATCAGTTCTGATGATTGGTGATGCAAGTAAGTTCCTCAGCTCTGATGCCAAATGATAAGTTGTTAAAATTAGAATACTTTGCACTATGGATCAAATTAATACTTGAGTGGTGACACCTCTTAAATCTTGTCAAAAGATCACCAACACATATATTTAATACAATATAAAATACATTTGTATTTTGTATTTATTCTGCTTCAGTACGCAGTTACAACTGTCCTTTGGGGATGTGGAATAAGAGAATAATTTGATGTAGTACTGGTTTATTTCAAGCTCCAACTGATGTTGAAGCTGAATGTTCAACATTGCACTGTGTTCAGTACGCACTCTGTAGTGGATATTTTATTTAAAAAGACCAAGCTCCATTTTCTTAAAAGCCATTCAATTTTCGATTTGTTTTAAACATCTCAATTTTTTTTGAGTGGTCATTTGTCCCAATATTTCCCTGAAATTACTAATTATAAAGTTTAACAGAGACATTTTTGCTGTCAAACACACAGTAAATGAAAATTATCTTTTCGTGATGAGATGAAATTAGTCAGAAACATTGAAAATGAAATCAGTAAACACTGGATAGGAGAGTTTCATGGCTAACATAATTAGGGCTGCCAATCTCCAGGTGGGGCCTGGAAATCTCCCGCTATTAGAACTGATCTCCAGACAATATAGATCTGCTCCTCTGAAGAAAACAGCTGCTTTGGAGGCTTGACTCTATGGCACTGTGCCTTGCTGGGGTCCCTCCCCTCCCCAAATCCCACCCTCCTCAGGCTCCTCAGACCCCAACAATCTCCAGGTATTTCCCAACCCAGAGTTGCCAATCCTAATCATAAACCTGTAGGCACCGCTGGTGTACAACTTCCTTTTTTCCAAAAGGATTTAACCTATCGGGGTATCAGCATGTAATTTAATCAGGGTCACATTCCCAATTCTATGGGAAACTAGCAGCGATGTCCTAGATCACAATCATTCTACTTGGTATCTGATCCAGTTCTGTATTTTCCTTTGCAATCTTCCTATAACGTATTAACTGCCAAATAGTCCCTTTTACTGCTCCCAGATGTATCCTTTGTATTTCACTATTGCAAACAGGAACAGAGTTGCCAGGCCTGAGGTCCAGGCAGGAGTTTCCCAGCTTCTGGGGGTTTCAATCGGCCTCCGGCCAACTGGCCACTGGGGAAGTCCCACCCCAAGCCCCGCCCCCAAGAGCGACCCCTCTCCTTCCCCTCCTGCTTGATTTAAAGGGCTTTGGCAGGGGGCCACATGACTCGCAGACCAACTGGAGGGCCCTTTAAATCTAGCAGGAGGGAGGAAGAGGGGCAGTCACAGGCCACACGCTTGGCTGGGTCTTTTTGCAAGCTGAGCACGCGGCTCACAACTTTTGTTAAATTGTTCCACAGATGGAGGGTGGAATGTGTTTCCAACATTACCGTGGCAGGCCAATCAGCACAATGCACAATCAGCTTCCATGGCAAACTCACATAATTTTATTTTTAACTATAACTTTAGCCATGGTGACTAAAGGGAACCTTCACAATCAGAGGCACTAAGCCTCTGAATCCCAGAGCCAGGAGGCAACATCAGGGGAAAGTCTCTGTACCCTGTTGTTGGCCCTCCAGAGGAACTGGTTGGTCACCTGTCTGATCCAGCAGGGCCCTTCTAATGTTCTTATTTCAGAAACCAAAAATTGTTCATCAGATCAGACCATGACACAGAAACTCTGCCACTCAAACCAGGTCTTACTTGTTTGCAACCTTATTTTATTCATTCATTTGATTTCTTTTGCACATTGCTTTAAAAAATATGGGAGGCAATCTTTTTTGATAAACATATTTTTCAGCATATTGACTGTCCCTTAGACAACCTTCACAGTGTTGATAGAAAAGTCATACACAAAAGCCAAACACCACTAGGACTGAGCTAAAAGAGTGCTACTATTAATGCTTCTCTCTAAAACTCAAAATTAGAAGCCATTTGTAATACACAAACCAAAAAGCATTTAAAAGCCATCTGTATCACACCAAATAGAACAAATTGATAAAAGGCCTTCAGTTAAGCAATGGAATACAGGAATACAAAGATTCAAATGAAGTATGCAGCACTGTCTATTTTTAGCCTGAATATGGTCAAGACAAGAGGCCTTGCTGATGGATTTTTGCACAAGAGGTTTCGCCTTCCAAGTCAGAGCACTGATGTGAGTCTGTGCACATGGGCATCAAACTATACAACCACTTCTGCACTTAACTGTTCTTAGTGGAATAATCTTGAACAATCATACACTGGCATCCCAAAATTACCACAGAGCAGGTAAACTCTGACTTTCTCTCCAGAAAACGAATGAATAAGTATCTCTTGTTTGAGTCAGCAATGTGGCATTTAAACTAAAAATTAGTCTAAATGAGAAAGCATTTGCTGGAGTTCCTTTACCCAGGAGGTCTGTTCATAAGCTTAATGGACTTTGAAATGACATCTTAACTCAGCTAGAATCAGGCACTTGTTTACTGCGTTTTTCTATTGCGTGTTCTATCGGTTAGGAAAAGCACATTTTCTACTTCAGCTGCTTTTTAATAAGAAAAACAGCATTTTTCATATGCTGAAATGACTCATGCCAGTTCTCATCCTATTCACTGTTCAACATGTCAACATAATACGATTTCCCCTCTTTTATGCTAGCACCTAAAAGCCAATCAAATTACAAGGCATTTACAACACAAACTGCTTGTATTCCCCCATTCAATTAATTTATGTTGGATGCTCTTTATTTATCATATCTTCAGAGGAACATTATGTACAAGTGCTCCAAAAGACCATTTCCATATGATTCAAACTTCTGTTGACAGCAGACTGCCTGGGTTGGGCTCTGGGGCTCCCAGGATGCCTTGAGAAGAGACCCTCCAATAGGGCTGTAAGCCAAGATAGCTCTGAATGAAGTCACCGGCCACCTGGAGCACTGATTTTTTCCCCCCACCACAGGAGCTTGTTTTTTTAAAAAAAGTCTTGACATTCTACTGAAGTTGTAAGGATTTGCTTTAGAATGAAAAAAAATAGTTGTGTTTCAAACTTTATGTATCTGAACAGCCCACAAAGATTTCCCCAGAGAAGGTTTCTGAAGATCACAAGGACGACGGGGAGTCTGGATTTATACCTTGCCCTTCACTCAGAGTCTCAGAGCGGCTTACAAACTCCTTTCCCTTCCCCTCCCCACAACAGACACCCTGTGAGGTAGGCAGGGCTGAGAGTGCTCTGAGAGAACTGTCCTTGAGGGAACAGCTCTGAGAGAACTATGGTTTGCCCAATGTCATCCAACAGCTGCAAGTGGAGGAGTGGGGAATCAAACCTGGTTCTCTCCAGATTAGATTCCACACATTTAACCACTACACCAAACTGGCTATCTTATTCTTACCCTTATACTTGGGCAGTGCCCCTCTAGAGTGTGAGCTTGGCAAGGTTGGCAACCCTAGCTGACCCACATTTCAGAACTGTTGTTATGGTAACTACAGAGTATTAATAGTATACGATAGTTTGGTTTTCTTCTGAGAGATCCTTTAAATTAAAGCTGAGTATTTCATTGTATTGCACAGTGCACACGAAGAAGAAAAATAATTTTGCTCTGCTAATCACATCTGATCCAAATAAAAGATAATCTATTAACCAAAATTGCTCAGGGTTCTTTGTAGTCATGCTGATCATCCCCAAATGAAAGGCTGAAGTGTAGCTGAATCTTGCAGTCATTCAAGTTATGTAAGACTTTCGACTTCAGAGGCTCATTATCACGCATTAGCTTTTATTGCAAAAACTTATTGCACTACACATCCAGACTGAGAACTAGCTTATTTGAGCATCTAGCTCTGAAAATAAAGATGAGAACACATATAGCAGAGATTCCCAGCGTTGTGCCCATGGGAGTCCTGGTGCCTGACAAGTGCTTTTAGAAAGTGGGTGGGGCCAGGTGGGGCTTTCCTCCAACAAGGCCATGGGAGATTTGATTGGCTGGCAGTCATTCTGTGGCTGGCTCTGCCTCCTGCAGCAGCCCTTTTATGGCAGCCATTTTCTGCCAGAGCCCCGACATACAGGTCTCACTGAATTACATTTAATTCTGGCTGCTCCATCATACTTGCTTAAGACATTGGTCACTTTAGTTGCCCTCCCTCCTTTGTAAAGTCAACATTCGGGCCCTATTCAGCTTTCATTAGGGCTGCTAACTCCAACATTCAACAAATATCTAATATTATGTCTCATATATCTTCTTGGAACAAATCCCATTTGATCCTCATGCATTAAATCTGGATGCATTTTCTTAATCTCTCAACCATGATTGTTGTAAAAAATTTTATAATCTACATTTAATAATGATTGTGGTAACAATGGGCCATTCCCTTCTTTGTATATTGAAGTTATATTCGCTTCTTGCCAAGTAGGTGGTATGTATTTTCTCTCTGGTATTTCATTCATTACTCTTTGTAAAGGTATTGCTAATATTTCTTCAAAGCATTTATAATACGTTGCTGTCAAGCCATCTGGTCCAGGTGCTTTATCCTTCTTGAGTTTCTTTATGACATAGTTAATTTCTTGTATTGTTATCACTTCATTCAAAATTCTTCTATGCTCCAATGTAAATCTTTTAATTGGTACCTCTGATATATATTTCTCCATTTCTTCCACATCTAAAGAGTCTTCTTTGTAAAGATTTAAAAAAAATTCTCTATTCATACGTATCTTGCTCTGCATAAACTACTTGATTTCCTTTCCTGATTCCAGGTACCCTTCTTTTTTCTCTTTCTTTTCTTAGACAATGCATTACATATCTTCCAGGTTCATTTGCACATTCAAAATGTCTTTGCTTTAAATATTTTAATTTTTCTGCATTTCTTCTATGGCTAACAAATCCAATTGATTCTTCAGTTGTTTTAATTCCTTTTTTACTTTAACTGGAGATGACAGGGACTGAACCTGGGACAAAGAACATGCTCAGTTTTGGTAGTAAGTGATAAGCCACAGCCCCACTGCTTTCCTCACATGTAACCAAACCCTGATAAACCTCACACTTTTTCCTCCCCAAAGACGATAGGGGTGGGGGAAGAAAGAGGTTCTTCACTCTCTCTCTGCCAACTGCCTATTTCTCTGCTCCAAGTTGCACCTCCACTTCTTCATCCTATGGTTGGGTTCCAAACAAGTTTGCCGGTCCACATATGCGTTCGAAATCTTGTGAAAGAAAAAGTGGCTTGAAAGCAATTTGGCATACAAAACCTGCAGACAGGAGAGAAGTCAAACCTATCTGCTCCTTTTATTCTCCATTCTAAAACCAGAGAATTTCCCCCCCGAAGAATAATATGAATAAAGCCATTGGGGTTCAGTGAGATGTACGTGTGTACAAGGTATAGTTCATTCTGGTTATTAGGTAAAGATAAAGGCTCCCCTGCTCGAAATCCAGTCGAATCCGACTCTAGGGTTGCGGTGCTCATCTCCGTTTCAAAGCTGAAGAGCCAGCGCTGTCCAAAGATGTTTCCGTGGGCATGTGGCCGGCATGACTAAACACCGAGGCACACGGAACGCTGTTACCTTCCCACCGAAGTGGTACCTATTTATCTACTTGCAATTTCTTGCTTTCAAACTGCTAGGTTGGCAGGAGCTGGAACTAGAGACACGAGCTCACTCCGTCATGCAGCACCCCGGGTCTCGAACTGCTGAACTACTGACCTTCCACAGCCTGCAGTTCAGCGTCTTAACCACTTGAGCCACCACAGCTCCTTTTTGGTTATTAGGAGGATGTTTTAATTTTTTCATTGGCCAACACGCATTGCCACTGGCAATTAATTTTGAAAGGTAGAACATTCCTGGATCTCTACCTTGGTTACTGCACATATGCTATCCTATTCCAAAACCTTTGGGCATACTAGGAAATCTTGAACTCAGCAGACAGTTGAACAAAATGACCTTGTGTGGAAGAGGCCCAAGTATGTACAGTTAAAAAATGCACACCCAATAAAAGACACTGCACATAGGGGGAGCAAAAACATTTGCAGCTCAAGAGATGCCCCAAACTCTGGAGTCATGGGGGTGGTACAACGTAAAATTGTTGAAGCATGAGCCTTTGGTGTGGGAAATGTAATTACTTGTGACATATGGCAGGTTTATTTTTACTGCCAACAAAATGAGCAGCTAATTATGTTCTGGAGCTTCAACTATGAGACTAAACAAAAGAGTAACAATTAGCACACAGGGGATGACACCATCCCATTCAAGGAAAATACTGAGAGCATACAGACCAATTTATGTACTATAAGAGCACTGATATTCACTCAAATGCAACACCAGGGTTTTTCACAGGTATGCCATGAAAAAGAGGGGGTCATCTTACATTTGTATACAAGTTACAGTTATATCAAACTAGGGAGCAAAGCCCGTTGTGGTGGAAGACAACGGGCCCTAGAAAGTAAGAGAGGGAGGTGGAAGGGAGAGAGGGTTGGAGAAAGGAAGGAAGGAAGGAAGGAAGGAAGGAAGGAAGGAAGGAAGGAAGGAAGGAAGGAAGGAAGGAAGGAAGGAAGGAAGGAAGGAAGGAAGGAAGGAAGGAAGGAAGGAAGGAAGGAAGAGGGGAAGAGTGAAAGAAAGGAGAGAGGAAGAAAGGAAAGCGGGAAAAGGAAGGGAAGAGGGGCAGAAATGGGCTTCTCTGGGCCCAGAGAAGGCCTTTTCTGTCCCCCACACACCATCCCCTGGGCCTTCTATGGGGGCAGTAGGCAGAGTGTGGGGGAAAGGGCTTCTCTGGGCCTACTGCCCCCATAGAAGGCCCAGAGGATGGTGTGGAGGACAATGGCTCTGGGCTACTGCCCCATAGAAGGCCAGGGATGGCGTGGGGGCGGAAAGGGGCTTCTCTGGGCCCAGGGGAGGCATGTGGGGGGCGGAAGGGCTTCTGGGCCTAGTGCCCAGAGAAGGCTCAGAGGATGGCATGTGGGGGGCGGAAAAGGGCTTCTCTGGGCCTAGTGCCCCATAGAACGCTCAGGGGATGGCGTGTGGGGGGAGAAAGGGCTTCTCTGGGCCTAGTGCCCCATAGAAGGCTCAGGGGATGGCATGTGGGGGGCGGAAAAGGGCTTCTCTGGGCCTAGTGCCTCATAGAAGGCTCAGGGGATGGCGTGTGGGGGCGGAAAGGGGCTTCTCTGGGCCTAGTGCCCCATAGAAGGCTCAGGGGATGGCGTGTGGGGGCGGAAAGGGGCTTCTCTGGGCCTAGTGCCCCATAGAAGGCTCAGGGGATGGCGTGTGGGGGCGGAAAGGGGCTTCTCTGGGCCTAGTGCCCCATAGAAGGCTCAGGGGATGGCATGTGGGGGCGGAAAGGGGCTTCTCTGGGCCTAGTGCCCCATAGAAGGCTCAGGGGATGGCGTGTGGGGGCGTAAAGGGGCTTCTCTGGGCCTAGTGCCCCATAGAAGGCTCAGGGGATGGCGTGTGGGGGCGGAAAGGGGCTTCTCTGGGCCTAGTGCCCCATAGAAGGCTCAGGGGATGGCGTGTGGGAGGCGGAAAGGGGCTTCTCTGGGCCTAGTGCCCCATAGAAGGCTCAGGGGATGGCGTGTGGGGTGTGGAAAAGGCCTTCTCTGGGCCTAGTGCCCCATAGAAGGCTCAGGGGATGGCGTGTGGGGGCGGAAAGGGGCTTCTTTGGGCCTAATGCCCCATAGAACGCTCAGGGGATGGCGTGTGGGGGCGGAAAGGGGCTTCTCTGGGCGTAGTGCCCCATAGAAGGCTCAGGGGATGGCGTGTGGGGGGCGGAAAGGGGCTTCTCTGGGCGTAGTGCCCCATAGAAGGCTCAGGGGCTGGGTGGCGAGGCTCGGGGGATGGCGTGGTGGGGGCGGAAAAGGGCTTCTCTGGGCCTAGTGCCCCATAGAAGGCTCAGGGGATGGCATGTGGGGGTGGTGGAAAAGGGCTTCTCTGGGCCTAGTGCCCCCATAGAAGAAGAAGAAGAAGAGAAGAGATTGGATTAATACCCTGCCCTTCACTGCCCAAAGGCATCTCAGAGCGGCTTACAAACTCCTTTTCCTTCCCCTCCCCACAACAGACACCCTGTGAGGAGGTTGGGCTGAGAGAACTATAACACAAACTGTCCTTGAGAGAACAGCTGTGCCAGAGCTGGCCCAGGGGATGGTGTGAGGGGGGCGGAAAAGGGCTTTTCTGGGCCTAGTGCCCCATAGAAGGCCCAGGGGCTGGCGTGTGGGGGGTGGAAAAGGGCTTCTCTGGGCCTAGTCCCTTCATAGAAGGCCCAGGGGATGGTGTGGGGGGCGGAAAAGGGCTTCTCTCACTTGCCTCAGCCTTGAGGGCCTGTCCCTGCGCTAACACTCCAGACAGTCCTCTCCTGTCAGAGGACTGGAGCAGACTGAGATGAAAACACTGATGGGGGCTGACGCGGGCGGGACTTTGCGAAGCAGCCAGTCAGCCCTGGCCTGTGTCTTTTGACTGCCAGTTCTTGAGCCGAATCAATTATGGCAAGCATAGAATGTGGTGGAACCAGAATTCAAATATATATAAGGACAGGATTTTAATGAGGTCCCTTGTTTGGTGTGGACAAAAACTGCCCATAGAGACCTAAAGAGTCAGTCAAAAACTAGTTTTTCAAGTGAAGGGGTTTGGGTACTGAAAAGGGTGTACCAACCTTCTGGTAAACCAAGACTGTGATCACATGTGCCAGATAATGCAGGGGGGAGGGAAGCAAGGCTATTTGCTCCATAGCAATTTAACCCGCATTTGCGCGATCACACAGTCCATGGGAAGCCCACCACTGCGTGATCAGACACAAACCGCAGGTGAATTGGGGGGGATTTGCTGGGTGTTTCTGATGCGCTTAAACGGGGGATCAATGAATCGCATCTCCACACTGAGGGCTTCCTATGGCAGTATGCAATGATAAGAACATAAGAACATAAGAGAAGCCAATGTTGAATCAGGCCAATGGCCCATCTAGTCCAACACTCTGTCACACAGCGGCCAAAATATACCAGGTGCCATCAGGAGGTCCAGCAGTGGGGCCAGGGCACCAGAAGCCCTCCCACTGCTGCCCCCTCCAGCACCAAGAATAGAGTGCATCACCTGCCCCAGACTGAGAGTTCTCATTCTATACCCTGTGGCTAATAGCCACTGGTGGACTTCTGCTCCATATGTTTATCTAATTTCCTCTTGAAACTGTCCATGCTTGCAGCTGCCACGACCTCCTGTGGCAGTGAATTCCATATGTTAATCACTCTTTGGGTGAAGAAGTATTTCCTTTTATCTGTTCTAACCCGACTGCTCAGCAATTTCATAGAGTGCCCACGAGTTCTTGTATTGTGAGAAAGGGAGAAAAGTACTTCTTTCTCAACCTGCTCAATCCCATTCATAATCTTATAAACCTCGATCATGTCACCCCTCAGCCGTCGTTTCTCCAAGCTAAAGAGCCCCAAGCATTTTAACCTTTCTTCATAGGGAAGGTGTTCCAACCCTTTTATCATTCTAGTTGCCCTTCTCTGCACTTTTTCCAATCCTATAATATCCTTTTTGAGATGTGGTGACCAGAACTGTACACAGTATTCCAAATGAGGTCGCACCAATGATTTATACAGGGGCATGATGATACTGGCTGATTTGTTATCAATTCCCTTCCTAATAATCCCCAGCATAGCGTTGGCCTTCTTTATTGCAGCTACACATTGTGTAGACATTTTCAGCGAGTTATCCACTACGACTCCAAGATTTCTCTCTTGGTCAGTCTCTGCCAGATCAGACCCCATCAACGTGTATTTATATTTAGGATTTTTGGCTCCAATGTGCATCACTTTGCACTTGGCCACATTGAACCCCATTTGCCACGTTGACGCCCACTCACCCATCCTCAACAGATCCCTTTGGAGTGCCTCACAATCCTCCCTGGTTTTCACCACCCTGAACAACTTCGTGTCATCTGCAAATTTAGCCACATCACTGCTTACTCCCAATTCCAAATCGTTAATAAACAAGTTAAAAAGCATGGGACCGAGTACTGATCCCTGTGGTACCCCACTGCTTACCACCCTCCACTGAGAAAGTTTCCCATTTATACTCACTCTCTGTTTCCTATTTATAAGCCAGTTTTTGATCCACAAGAGGACATGTCCTTTTATCCCATGACTATTGAGCTTACTTAGGAGCCTTTGATGAGGAACTGTATCAAAAGCTTTCCGGAAGTCAAGGTAAATAATATCTATTGGGTCCCCCTTGTCCACATGTTTGTTCACTCCTCAAAAAACACTAACAGGTTAGTGAGACAAGATCTTCCCTTACAGAACCCATGCTGAGTCTGCCTCAATAGTTTTTGTTCATCAATGTGCCTACTAATTCTTTCCTTAATAACAGTTTCCACCAACTTACCCGGTATCGATGTCAGACTGACTGGCCTGTAATTTCCTGGATCTCCCCTGGAGCCCTTTTTAAAGATGGGAGTGACATTAGCTACCTTCCAGTCATCAGGAATGGAGGCAGATTTTAAAGAAAGATTACATATTTTTGTCAGGAGATCCACAAGTTCACATTTGAGTTCTTTCAGAACTCTCGGATGAATGCCATCCGGGCCTGGTGATTTATTAGTTTTTAAATTGTCCATCAGTCGGAGGACTTCCTCTCTTGTCACCGCAATCTGATTCAGGTCTTTCAAACCCCCTCCCGAAATCAGTGCTTCTGGAGTGGGCAAACACTTCTCCTCTTCCACAGTGAAGATAGAGGCAAAAAATGCATTCAGCTTCTCAGCCATTTCCCTATCATCCTTCACTACTCCTTTTACCCCTTGGTCATCCAAGGGCCCCACTGCCTCCCTGGCTGGCTTCCTACTTCTAATGTATTTGAAGAAAGTTTTATTGTTGGTCTTTATGTTTTTTGCGATATGCTCCTCATATTCCCTTTTTGCTTGCCTGATCACAGACTTGCATTTTATTTACCATAGTCTGTGTTCCCTTTTATCAACCTCACTAAGACTAGCTTTCCACCGCTTAAAGGAATCCTTCTTACCTTTTACAGCTTCCATTACTTTATTTGTTAACCATGCAGGCTTTTTTCTATACCTATTTGTACCTTTCCTAACCTGCGGTATATATTTTTTCTGAGCTTCTAGGATTGTCTTTTTAAATAGTCTCCAAGCTTCCCCAATGGTTTTGACCTTCTCCACTCTTCCTTTCAATTTCTTCCTCACATGTCCCCTCATACCAGAGAAGTTACCCCTTTTAAAGTTAAAAGTGGTTGCGTCAGTCTTTTTGGGCAACTCCCTATCTGTACAAATGTTAAACTCAATGACATTATGGTCACTGTTTCCAAGTGGTGCAATCACTTTTACATCTCTCACCAGGTCTTGGGTGTTACTTAGGACCAAATCCAGGATCGCCTCTCCCCTGGTAGGATCTGTGACCATCTGTTCCACAGCACAGTCATTGAGAGTGTCTAAGAACGCAATCTCTTTTTCCCGACTAGAACTCATATTGACCCAATCAATGTGTGGGTAGTTAAAGTCGCCTATTACAACACAGTTATTTCGTCTAGCCGCTATCTTTAATTCATTCATCATTTTATAATCCTCCTCTATCTTTTGATCTGGTGGGCGATAACAAACTCCCACTGTTAAGCCTCCTTTTGGACCCACTATTTCAACCCATAGCATTTCCAGAAGGGAATCCAATTCTCTTACCCTCTCAATCTTACTGGATGGTATACCCTCTCTGACATACAGAGCCACCCCACCTCCAACCCTTTCCCCCCTATCCTTCCAATATAATTTATAACCAGGAATCACCGTATCCCACTGATTTTCCTCATCCCACCAAGTTTCTGAAATACCCACAATGTCTATTTCCCCCCCAACACCAAGCATTCCAACTCCCCGATTTTACCTCGGAGACTTCTAGCATTTGTGTATAAACACTTATAGTTTCCCACGTTTGTTAAGCCCACAGCCTTCCTCTTGCTGCCTCGAGACCTTGCCAGGCAGTTCCTATCATTAGCCACAGTCTCAGTGGACAATTGTAATCCATTTCCTTGTACAAAAGTAATAGCTACCCCTTCATCTCTTTGAGATGAGCCATCCCGAACCAGAGACTTTTCATCTCCTGTCGGCTTTCCCCCATTATTCAGTTTAAAAACTGCTCTGCCACCTTTTTGATTTTGAGCGCCAGCAGCCTGGTTCCTTCTCGGGACAAGTGGAGACCGTCCCTTTTGTACAGCTCCCTCTTGTCCCAAAAAGCATCCCAGTGCCTAACAAACTTGAACCCTTCCCCCTACACCACCGTCTCATCCACGCATTGAGACTCCTGATCTGTGCCTGTCTCTCCGGCCCTGCGCGTGGAACAGGTAGCACTTCAGAGAAGGCTACCTTGGAGGTCCTGGCCTTGAGTTTCCTGCCCAGCAGCCTAAATTTCTCCTCCAGGACCTCACGACTGCATTTCCCCACATCGTTGGTGCCGACGTGCACCACGACCACTGGCTCCTCCCCAGCACTATCTACCAGCCTATCTAAAACACGCGTAATGTCCGCTACCTTCGCACCAGGCAGGCAAGTCACCATACGGTCAGTACGCGGGTTCGCCACCCAGCTGTCTACCTGCCTAAGGATCGAATCACCAACTACCAAGAGCCCCCTCCCACCCTTCCCAGGGACGGTTCCTTGGTACGAAAGGATACCCGTTCACCAGCTGAAGAAGAGGTCCCTTCTGAGGGCACATTCCCCTTATCCTCAGCATGGTGCCCCTTTTCCCCTTGACCCTCATGCTCCCTGGCAGCAGCCGGGCTGCCAGATCCAGAGTGGGACATATCTAACAAGTCCCCGAGAGTCTTCCCCGTGCACCTAACTGACTGTCCCTGCTTCTCCAGGTCAGCCACCTTGGCCTCAAGGGAGCAAACTCGCTCCCTGAGAACCAGGAGCTCCTTGCACCGAGCACACACCCAAGACTTCTGACCAGTGGGCAGATAGTCATACATGTGACACTCCATGCAAAACACTGGATAGCCCCCAACCCCCTGCTGGCATTCTGGCTTCATAATTGTTTTTAAACAAATACTTTTCTATAACCCCCTTTTAAAACCCTTTGTATTTATATGGCTCCTGTTGTAGGAGTCTACTTACCTTACCTTACCAAGGAGCCAAGGTCCTGGCTTCCTGGCTCTTCCTGGGCTTCTTACAGAGCCCCTAGGCCAAGAGCCACAGGCAAAGAGCCTCACCCTTTTGCTCTCGCCCTTCGGCTCGTGCCAGAGGCTCGTGCCTCTTGCAAACTTCCTGCCTTAAATGGAATTGTCTCCCAGGAGAGGGTGTGGCCAGCAGCTACTCAAAATCACCCAAGGCACTTAATGCGCATACTGGGAAGGAGGGAAAATGGCACAGAGTCGGGATGGCCTGATCAGACCATCCTGACGCCATGAGAGTGCGCTGGCATGATCACACAGGGGAAAGTCCATCTGTGGCCCGTAGCAACCCGTTTGATAGGGGACTGTCCCTAGTGTCTTTTAACTCTGCTCTTGCGGCGGAGTATGATGGGTTGCCAATGGGTGCAGGACGCTGGCCAGATGTTCACGTCTGATCGCACCCGTTAAATCCACCCAGCATTTGCATCCATGTTGTGGCTAATTGTGCATGTGATCGCAGCCCAAATTAGTTTGAGAAATACTAAGGAAAGTATGCTGGAGTGTTAGGGAAAACACTGGAACAAAAGCTTCTCAATATAAAGTTTTAAGAAACTGTAAAAAAGCTTTAAAAACTCTTTAGCCTGTACTTAATATTGAAAGTCTGTGCAAAAATAGTTTTACCTCATTAATTTCAACCCCTGATTTTACCTGACCTTTCCCTTTGATGTTAAAATAAAAGCTTTTGCTATTTTTGAATTTTAAAAATATCTTGAGTGCCACTGTCAAAGGCTTAAAAAAAAGGGCGATCCTTTCCCTTCCCTCATGTTCCTGGGCTGAGCAAATAGCCAAAATATACTTTACTTGACAGGGTGGGACAGACAAGGTTTCTTCAAGGGAAAAATAAATACATTACCAAGGCTGCTCAGTCAGTGAAGACAAATAGAAACGGAGGGAAAACCTTGCTTCTGAGTGAGGGAAATAGAAGGGGGCTGTCATAGTAATGTTTGAGAAAATCTGTTTCAGTGTATCTGAAGGAGTGTGCATCTACACATGTGAAATCTCTCAGTTCTCACTTATACCCAGAAGTGAACTTGTTTGTCTTTGGGGTGCCAAGGGACTCAAACTTGGTTCTCACATCTGTTTGTTAACTCTTGTATTTGTATGCTAATTTACAGCTATTCACAGATCTTACCTTAATCTAATCTTAGCTATAATTGCCCAGTTGATTATGCATCTTGACTCTAACTAGTCCTTCCTGACAACTCACCCCCCCCCATATGTAATGGTTGAAGAATTTTCATTTCACTGTATCTGAAAAAGTGCACATACACACAAAAGCTCATACCTTGAATAAAATGTTGCTGGTCTTAAAGGTGCCACTGGACTCAAACTTTGTTCTGCTGCTTCAGACCAACACAGCTACCCACCTGTATCTATACTCAAGAGAAGAGTGCCTGAATTTTTCTAAGCCTTCAAAAGAGACAATGACAAATGCCAACTGAAGCATAGCCATGGGTAATATTACATGTGCAGGCCAGAAAAGCTATCCGGGACACATCTTCTCATCTGCAGTGTGGTGTGAATGGATGCTTCACACCCAGACGACCATTCCAGTGCAAATATCACAAAGTTGCCAGACTTTGATTTAAAATAGCTCCATTCCCTCAGACCAGGACAGAAACAGGTGGGCCAGAGATGGAACTTTAGCAGCTCAGGGACAGATGCATTGTGTGACCAAAACGGTTATGTACAGAACCTGACAGAATCTTAGTTTATGGAATCCCAGTACTGGACACTTTACCAAATCCAGCTGGAACAGTAAAAGACTGACTAGTTTGCAAGCCTAGTCTATAAGCAAGGTTCCCAGTTCACCAAAGGAATGTAAGCCTGGAAGTGGTCTCTGCCTATATCTCCCTCATTGCATTGGGACACATCATACTTGCTCTTTCATATGCACAGAAGTACTGCTAACTGAAGTAGTTTACATTACAGCTGGCTTTGTCTAGAGGTACATAAGTGTATTCTTAAACATACAGACCAGTGATATTGCAACATTCTAGGAAACATTTGCCATGAAAATACTAATTTCCCAACTGCTTCTCCAGCAGCATCTGTTTCTTATGATCCAGATAATATTGCCAATGCAAATCTACTTTGCATATGGTTCTTGTGCCCCCCCATAGCCGACCTTTATGAAAAAGGGCTTCAGTGTCCCACAATCCCCCTCCCAAAAAACACAGTCTGTGCCTTATTTTATAAAATTCTATAGGCATGCATGTACATGCACATACACATACAAGTTGACTTCTAATCCTAGTTTTCTACCGAACCTTCAACAAAACTACCTCTGAACATACCATCAAAGTATATTTGCAAGTAAAATAAGACCATCAATTCTTCGGTAGATTATTTTACTGCTATTATATTCCGGCACTGGCATTGTTTTTAACTCCCCAAATCTCTGAATTACAGGAATGGAGATGATGTCGCTATCTGCTTTGCAGAATCCTTGTAGCTATCTAACATTCCTTTAAAAAAATAAGATACAGTCAAGGTTTCTGTAGAATGGAATCTAAAAACCTTAATTGCTCAGGAAAGGCCTGATGTACAACAGAAACCCTTGTAATATTTGAAAGCACGGTTATCTGACAGTTTGAGAACCAAAGTTTTAAGTGTCCATTATGTTTGAGGGTTCCCCATTTCTGCTATGCACAGCTTCAAAGAA
The DNA here is from genome assembly GCA_029375565.1 of Gekko gecko. Lineage (NCBI taxonomy): Eukaryota > Metazoa > Chordata > Lepidosauria > Squamata > Gekkonidae > Gekko > Gekko gecko. Next base: position 43,289,623 of record JAPDNY010000003.1, on the reverse strand, counting down.
CCCTTCCAAATAAGCCTAAAGTCCACTGCACAAACATGATAAAGCTTCATTGAACAACTTCAAAAAAGGTTGTTATATTCTCTAAATTCTATGCTAACCAAGACAGTGACTATTTCTTAATTTAAATTATATCTCAGCTAGTCTCACAACCAATTATCCCATCTTGTCTTTGACTTTTCTGTACTGTAGTATAACCAGCATGGTGTAGAGGTTCAGGGCTAGTCTCTGGGAGACCTGGGTTCAAATCCTCACTCATGCCATGGAAGCTTGCTAGGTGTCCTTGGGCCAGCCATGGTCTCCCAGTCTAACCTACCTCACAGGGTAGTTGTGAGAATAAAAAAGGAGAGGAGGACGATGTAAGCTGCTTTGGGCCCCCATTGGGGAGAAAGATGGGGTACAAATGAAGCAAATAAATAAATAAATCATCCAGAACATTACTGTTGCACACCCATTCCAATTTTATATTTTCAAAATGTCTCAAGTGTACACCTAAAAATGGCATATTATAAATTTTACAGAAAGTAACATACTAGTTCTACTTCCAAGAGTATGTCCTCTTCTTCAATACAAGTTGAAGGGAGAAGATTAGAAGCACAAAAAGAAAATGTGTGGAAATACTGCTGGTGACTTGAACAACATGTGACATCACTCCCAGGAAATATTTTGTCTATATAGAGCATTGTGCATCAAGAAAAGTACGGCTGACACAACGTATATTCCTAGAAATGCTGCAAACTTCAGCATTTTTAGATAGATAGATAGACAGACAGACAGACAGACAGATGGATAGACAGACAGACAGATGCATGACTTTAGCTTTATTTTTCAGCCATGGAAGTGGCAACCTTTCAGTGCCACATATATTGATGATATATAATAAGCAACCACAATAAGAACTGCAATGCTGGTTATCCTATTCCCAATTATTTACCTTTACCCCCTGAATAAAATTTTGGGACTTCAGAATCCGAATCAGCATTACTAAAGCACAAACTGTCTGAATTCAACATAATATAGTCAAGTGGACCAGTGCTTTTTGTACAACACAACAGGATCATAACAACATGGAACTGCACCACTCCGTTTGACAGCTTTTGACATTTCTTTCTGGTAGTGCCGAATTGACCGAGTGCTTGCATATATACACGTTGATTATAATTAAATGCATTAAACTCCTTAATGTCCCTACAAAAACAATACTGAAGACAAAGCAGCCACAATCAGTTGTCAACACCATATGGACAACTGATTAAGGAAATAATGCTAGAAGGAATTGTGACTTATATTTTTTTTGGGGGGGGACAGGAAAAAAACCCACAGATGCAGCAGAATGGAAAATCTCATTCAGGAGCAGACGCTAACTCCTAAAGCAAGAGAGGAGACATACGTTTCATACCCAAGTTGAATTATGTATCAACTATTTGTGGAACACAAGCTTGTCACATACATTTACGGCCAACCCTGTTTCCTGGGCTTTATATAGCAGCTCTAGTTTAAGAAGATTAGAACCTGAATATACAGAATGAAGTTAAACAAGGCCAGGAACAGATAGTTGGTTACCATTGCTATGAGTACTTTTTCCCCAAAAAACATGCTCCCTCCCCTTGAATGTACATACCTCAGTCTGCACTAGTCCTTAGAATACTTACACACATATCCATAGTGTTATCAACATGCAGCCTTCCAAGAATAAACCACACTGCGTCCATCATTTCTTTCACTAGAGACAGTATACGTTATGACACCAGGAGTAATAAGCTGTGTATTTTGTGCTGTACCTTTGCTACCAACGATATTATGAAAGCACCTTTGGTCAAAGGAAACTTCCTGCCATTCACTGTGTTGATTAGATTTACTGCTTACAAGAAGGAGAAGGAGAAGGAGAAGGAGAAGGAGAAGGAGAAGGAGAAGGAGAAGGAGAAGAAGAAGAAGAAGAAGAAGAAGAAGAAGAAGAAGAAGAAGAAGAAGAAGAAGAGGAGGAGGAGGAGGAGGAGGAGGAGGAAGAGGAGGAGATTGGATTTATACCCCGCCCTTCACTTGGAGTCTCAGAGCAGTTTACAAACTTCTTTCCCTTCCTCTTCCCACTGTGAGATAGGTGGGGCTGAGAGAACTCTAACACAAACTGCTCTTTTTCAAGAATGGATGTGCCAGAGCTTGTGACTGATCCAACGTCACATCAGCAGGTGCAAGTAGAGGAGTGGGGAATCAAACCTGGTTCTCCCAGATTAGAGTCCACACACTTAACCACTACACCAAACTGCAAGTATAGAATCTCACAGTGAGGGTAGAAATCAGCATCCATATAACTTTCAGCATACACTGTTCCAGCAGGTTTCTGTTGGAGCAGGTCTCTGGAGAGATGCCATATAAATTCCCTAAACAAATAGCAAATCCAAAGGAAGTATCTACCTTCAGAGTACCCGGGTATAGCATGGCAAAATCTTCAGAGACCAGGAAGTGAAGATTCAGCAGACTGGATTACTACATGCCATTCTCCATGGCTAATGACTGAATGATGCAAAATAAGCAAGGAATTAAAATATTTCTGATTTTACATAATTTAAATAATAAAATTACATAAGAACATAAGAGAAGCCAATGTTGAATCAGGCCAATGGCCCATCTAGTCCAACACTCTGTCACACAGTGGCCAAAAATACCAGGTACCATCAGGAGGTCCAGCAGTGGGGCCAGAATGTAAATTCAACATTGTTGGGCACAGAACACGGAATACCTTGGCACAATGGAAATTTTTGTTGTTGTTGAAGAATATATGATTGTATATAACCCTAGAGATGTGTTTACACTTAAAAACAGCCACGCACACAGGGCTGGCCAAACCCAATAGAAAGTATACTCAACTGCCCAATGCAGACAAATTCTTGGGAGTTCAAGCTAATAAGGCATATTTTCTAGGATAAATACACAATCATCTAGCCTCAGATTTCTTGGACAACATTATCTGAAATGTGGGAGAACTGTGCTTTATTTCCATATACTGGCCATGTTCCTTCCTTCGTGTTGTTGCCTGCATGGAATTTTTTTTGAAGCCTGCCCTATATCTTTGTTTATAATATTTTAATGAACAAATAAATATGCAATCATTTTTAAGGTAGAGGATTATTTAAGGTTTTACTTTATTCTGCATGTTTTAAATTGGGATTTGTAAGTCGTCTTGAGTCATAAGGAAAAGAAGGATATAAATATTTTAATAATTAAAAAATAAATGGAACAAAGAAAAGTGGCTTCAACAGGGGAAACTCATTCAGATGAAACTTATTAGAGAGATAACAGTCTTCAACCCCATATGATCACAGAAGCTCCACACAATGACGCAGATGGACGCATACACATACACTCACACACAGAATGCAGCAGCCCGGTTCTTTACGGGGACACCAATAACTGCACCTGTGCTCTGCTAGCTGCACTGACTTCAAGTTGAGTACCGGTTAAGGTTCAAGGTTTTAGTCTTGACCTTTAAGGCCCTAAACAATCAGGGACCAAAGTACCTACGGGACTGCCTCTCCTGGTATGTCCCCCGGAGAGCATTACACTCAGGAGACCAACGCCTACTGGAAGTCCTTGGCCCAAAGAGCACCCGGCTGTCCTCAACCAGAGTCAAGGCCTTCTCAGACCCGGCTCCCACTTGGTGGAACTCTCTGCTTACTAACATCAGGGCCCTGTGGGATTTGTTACAATTCCGCAGGGCCTGCAAGGCAGAGATGTTCCACCAAGCATATGGTTGAGGACGGTAATGGCTTTTAACAGTTCTAATAGTTTTTAACAACTATCCGGCCCACTAACTGCTTTTCACCCCTCAACCCCATCCTAATGTAAATTTGGGGATCAGAATTTTGCAGTATGGTGCCGTGTAGATGTTAGGTTTTTAGATCTGTACTGTTCGATTACGTGTTGTATTTTATATGTTGCACTGTATTTATTATGCACCACCCTGAGCCCACTCATGGGGAGGGCAGTATAGAAGTTTAATGCAATAAATAAACATATTCTTACCTTTTCACCCCATCAAAATAATCTGCTTGGGGCAGTAACATACCACCACTTCTTATATGCACACATGTATGCACACATGCACACCTCTGGCCGCAGAGCCTTGTTTGTTCTAAATGGCCTGCTCTCCAGTTCCAACATATGCAATCATTGTTCAAACATACTCCATCTCCATACACCCATCAAAACAGCCATTCTCAAACCTTTTTTATATTGTTAATTTTTCCAAAAATCAAGATTTTCTATAATCTAACCTGCTATTCACCAGGCTGCCCCCCATAGCGCATAGTGAATTGCTTTGCACAGCTTACCACCCCTCTTAATAGGAATTAGCAACGCATCCTTCCCATCAACACTCAAAGACACATTTTTCTCCAGGTCTTCTATATAAGGGCCACACCAGCCAAGTGTGTACACAACCTGTGACGGTGTCCTGCTTTGTTTCTGATCATAGAGGCTGCCTGCCAATTATAACCCAATTCTCATTACCTAGATAGCAGCACTTTCAACTTTTAAACTGAATATTTTTTAAAGGATTCTGGGAACCAGATACTGAGCAACTATCTAAGTGTGCACATTTATGACATCTAACCTTGGTTTGGAGCAAAGTGCCTCAATTTGAATCATTTCTATACCAGGAGAAGAAAGGGAATGCCTAATGTGGACCAAGGCAAGTCCAGAAACAAATTTCTTCCTTACTATACTCCCTGAAGGTTAGGTGTTCAGACTAAAGTTAGTGTAGATTGCAAGACAAACACATCAGTGAGCTGGTAGAACCCAAGGCATGGTAGCCAGACCTTAGAGAAATGCAAGTGGCTATTTACTGCTATAGTATACCCATCTATTTTTCTCAGCCAACTTGATGGAAGGTGTCTTAGAATCCCTTCGTTCATGCACAGAAAATTAATGCTTTATAAAATAAAGACATGAGGTTGGCAGCAATGCTCCCTCTAAGCTGTGGAGTCCTGTGTGCAAAAATTCCACTTTGTCAACTACAGGCATTAAAGTTGTGAGCAAGCGATTTGGCTACTGCATAAATTAGTTTGCTCTGGAGCCATCCTTCCCAAGCTGAGAAAAAAATCTGTGAGCTGGAGGCTAAAAAGAGTGAGCTAGCTCACAGTAACTCAGCTTAGAAGGAACACTGGTTGGGAGAGAGGTTGGCGTTTTTTAGGTCTAATTTCACTGTTTTGCATAGGAGCCAAATCCCTACGTGAGACCCGAAGCAGTATTTTGCATACTTCTGAACATGTGCCAAGTGTCATTCTTTCCGATAACCACAAACAGCTTCCTATATATCTGCAACTAAGGTAAATATATTCTTGGCCCAGAATGTTGCAATTTCTGGTAGACCCGTCGCAGCAATTGTTTTATTTCTGCTAAAAAAAAATACAAACCCTGCGCGCTCAAATCAGTGAGCTTAAAGGATTTAGAAATAATAAAAGAACATGCCCTTAAAAAAAGTTTCTGGTGGCAACGCCGGTCGTCCTTTGCCCTCGCAATCGCGGCCACCCCACAGCGAGGTTTACCTTGAGCCAAGTTCAGCAGGGATTCGCCCCTCGTCAGGGCTTCAGTGCCCGAACTTATCTGCCTCTCACGCAAAGCTAAAGAGCCGAGACTTTTAAAGGATCCTTTATGTAGTCTTTCTCAGGTTTAACAATGAAAATAACAGACTTCCAGGAACATTTCCACCAAGGTTTGCTGTTATTGTTTTAAACCCTGCAAGCCGATCGAAGGGCGAAACGCCCTCCGAGCATGTGCAGAGCGCGTCTTTCCACACACCGCTCCTACATCACCAAACAGCCGGACGAGAAGCGCGTACTGGTGCGGAAGCTGTTACAGGGAGAGGGCAAAGTTTCACCGGCGGCTTGAGAAGAGCCCGAAGACAGGCTGGCGCTGCTGGCCCGCAGCGGGCTCTGCCAAGCCCAGCGTCCCCCTCTCCCCTTCAGCCAAGCTTCCTCCGAGCGCTCCTTTACCTGTGCAGAGCGACGCGCAAGCGGCCAGGATCAGCGCCGCCGCGCACAGCCCAGAGCGCAGCGCCCGCCGCATGGCGGGACATGGGAGACGCTCGCGAAGGACGAAACCAGTCCGGCTGAGGAGGCGGCGGCGGCGGCAGCCAAAAAGCGCACAACCCGGGGCAGGGCGCTCGCCGGCTTCCCAGGAGGGGTCGTCCCCCCTGCAGTTGAGCGGCCGCCGCTCCTACTGGCAGCCACGAATTCGCCAAGCCGGGAGGAGGAGGAGAGGGTGGGGGGAGGAGGAGGAGGCGGGCCTAGCGGCTGTTAACCGGGCGGAGAGGGGGTTGCCTGGGGACGGAGAGGGCTGCGTGACTTGCTTTCAGTTACTCCGAGAGGTCATTACAACCTCCCCAAAAGTAACTGCGAGGTAACAACATGCCTTTGATGAGGAGCAACGATTAAAAAGTCACAAAGTGGGGGTGAGCGAGCTTTCCGGTTCGTCACAGCGGTCCAGCAGACAATTCGCTTGGTTCAGGTCAGGCTCTCGGCTTAGCCTACCTTACAGGCCGGTATTTTTTGCAGAGGAAAGGGGAGAGGGGCGCACAATGATGTTGTAAGCTGCTTTGAGGGAAACATGTCTGGAAACATGCACTTTCAGTGTTCAAAACGCTTCAGCGTTCGTTATCTTGTTGCATTCCTTACAGCCAAACTGGTACAAAGGATTATTGTATTGCCATGAACATATAATTATGCCCTGTATTATAACTAAAATAGGAAGGTAAGGCCGTTGTGGTTGTGGTGGAAAAGCCCGAGTTGCAAATTGAAATAGTCAGAAAATTGGGGGAGGGGGGGCAGACCAGGCTTTAGGCCATACTTGATGCAAAAAGATAGCACATGACAGAGACGCATGGCTCTTTGACAATATAAATGGCAGCAGATACTTGGGTATTGCTCTAGCATGAGGCAGAACACATGGGTCAAGGCCAGTTCAGGAATACCAACAATCCAAGATAAGAATTCCTGTTCTAATACACGTTCTCCTCTGGACTCAGGTTCTTGATTAGCATAATATCAACACATTGCCTTTGGGCTGCATATCTTTATTGCAAAACAGTTGGCAGGTTACAATTTTAGCATGTATACTCAAGGCTGTACAAAAACCATGTCAACTGCCAGACAGGAGGGGTAGAAATTATGTAATGCACACACTGAGTGGACTGTACTGTAAACTGTATTAGTATCAATAATGAGCATATTATGCATATATATAAATAAATTCAGCAAAAAACAAACATGCCTGTCGTCAATCAGTTGCAACCTTAAAACCTTTCCATTCATTCGCAAAAAGTTAGCAAACACTGACATCAGCCTAGTGTCAGTAATCTATAGTCTATAGAGAGCAGTGAAAGTGACAACCTGGATGGATCCCTCAGCAAGGAATATATCCAGAACATCTTAGCTGTTAAATAAAGATGGTATTCTTCCAAGTTTGATTTATGTTTCCTATTTTTCTGCAAACCTAGGGCCCTTTCTCAGGTTTGTAGAAAGATCTGTTTTGCCCATTTATAGCTCTAGTCACCAGATTTAAGTACCCAAAGATATCCTGACTTCACTATTAGAAAATAAGATAATGTCCAGACAAATTCTTAAAGAAAAGCATCACTGGAGAATTATTGAAATCTGCACAACAGAGAGTTGAGGAGAGTTTCACTGTAATCATACAGTTGGCTTGATTAGAAGTCACGGGGTCTACAAACTATGGAATTATAGCATTTAATGTTTCCAAATGTCAGTTACTGACCGTGCATGAATTCTTCAAGTTTCTACAGTCACTACGGGTGTTCTCTAGAAGTGACACATTTGAAGTCCAGGGCTGCATAGATTTGCTCTGGATCCAAACTTTGTAGCTCAAATCTGTCGATACATTAACGACGTGATGAAGTTATCAGAACAGTTTATTCTGTTTCACAACATTAACTTGCCACTGTAACTTTAACCTTAAATGATCCTTGAACAATTTGTTTACACACCACTTTCCAGTGATGAGTTGTCATCAGATATCATGTTGAAATCACCACTGACAAAACTATCAGAAACTCTCTGTAGCCGACTTGATTTCAAAAATCTCATCCAATATCTTCAGTCTGAACATTTTTACCATCATTTGTTTTCTATATCTTTGTACTAAGAAAGTGCCTAGAATTCCATCTACTATATGGTGTCACCAGCAACTAGGGTTGCCAGGTTCTATCTGGCTGCTGGCGGGGAAGCCCCACCCCCAAACAGGGATGTTGCCAGGTGACATCCCAGATGCAATGATGTCGTCCAGAAGTGACATCATCACGTTGGGGATGTCGGGGGTGATGCTCTAATTTTTGGGGAAAACTGTGGTTTTGTGCATTAAAAACCATAGACTTTGTCCAAAAGCTAGAGTGTCACCCCAGTGTCCGCAATGCAATGACATTACTTCCGGGTGACGTCATCATGTCCAGGATGTCACCTGGCAACATCCCTGTTTGGGGGTGAGGCTTCCCCTGCTGGCCAGTGGCAGATCAGAGCCCCCAAAAGTGGGGGAATCTCCCCTGGGAGCTGGCAACCCTATCAGCAACCCACAATTGAGATCTGCTCTCTCTCAGCATCCATGATGACATACTACATGTCCCAAAATACTGTCTTCCATACCCATAATATCTCTCAAAGTATTACTTTACATGTCCTTAACAAGACTGTACATTTATACTGAGTCTACTGCAGCACTGTTGATACTAGTTGTAGAAAATATACAGAGCATTAAAAGGTTACTGGATTTTCTTGGTAAGAGCAGAACATGCATTTAGAATCATAGAATGTTAGAGTTGGAAGGGATCTTGCAGGTCATCTAGTCCAACCCCCTGCATTCTGCAGGAGCATAGCCGAAAGATAGCTCTACAACATACCCGAAAGATGGTTGTCCAGCCTCCACTTAAAAACGTCCAGCGAAGGAGCATCCACCACCTCCCAAGGCAGATTGTTCCACTGCTCAACCACTCTTACAGTTAGGAAGTTTCTCCTGATATTTAGCTGGTAATGACTCCCTTGTAATTTCCACCCATTACATCTAGTCTTGCAATCCGGAGCAAGAGAGAATATATCTGCTCCATCTTCTACATGACAGCCTTTCAAATACTTGAAGACTGCAATCATGTCCCCTCCTCTAAGCCTTCCCTTTCCCAAGCTAAACATACCCAACTCTTTCAGCCTTTCCTCGTAAGACTTGGATTCCAACCAGTGTTCCCTCTAAGCTGAGTTAGTGTGAGCTAACTCACAGTTTTTCAGCCTCTGGCTCACACATTTTTGTCTTCTCTCAGGAAGGGATGGCTCCAGAGCAAACTAATTTATGCCATAGCTGAATCGCTTGCTCATAACTTTCATGCCAGTAGCTCACAAAGGAGAATTTTTGCTCCCAAGACTCCACAGCTTAGAGGGAACACTGATTCCAATCCTCTCACCATCCTGGTTGCCCTCTTCTGAACATGCTCGAGCTTGTCAGCATCCTTCCTAAAATGTGGTCCAAAACTGGACACAGTACTCCAGGTGAGGCCTGACCACAGCAGAATAGAGCGGAACTACCACCTCCCGTGATCTGGACACAATGCTTCTGTTAATGTATCCTAAGATGTTTGCATCCTCAGATTTAGACGCTGTAGTACACACAATTGTAATCCAAATACCTATTAGGTCTAGATTGCCATGCTGTAGATTCCACTGATTATCCTTGTTTCATATTCCCCAAACAAGATGCTTGTAGAGGCTATGGTGCCTGATGATACATTACTTGATCCTCCCTTGTTTGTTCCCCAAGCCCTCCTGTAATCAAAGTAAAAAGCTAATTCTGGCATTCTTCCATATTACTGGATCAAGAGGTGCTGTAGAAGAGCTTTGAAAGCATCATCTTTGTCTCTACAAGGAATACCAACTTGGAAACAGTTACCTCCATAGGATATTTGCCTTGAAATTTCTTTCCATTGGGCACTGGACTGAGTCCCCAGGGCAGCCTTTTTGTGATTGGTCCTCCTTAATTAGGCTTGCTGGGTCTCACTGAGGAAATGCCTGGGAAGGCTTCAGGGAGGGGAGAGACATCGGGATACAATGCCACCCTCCAAAGCAGCCATTTTCTTTAGGGGAACTGATCCCTGTAGAGAACAATTGTAGTACCAGGAGATCTCCAGGCCCCACCTGGAGATTGGCAACCCTACCTCCCTTACCATGGCAACCATTTTATTGTGGTGTCCATTATCTGTTCTCAACATTTTATAAGGGCCCATAGGTTCAATAAGGTTGGGGACTCATAACTACTACATAGGAAATATAACATTAGCACATGTGCAAAAAATGATACATGATTTAATATTTTCTTTTTAAAAATATATTTTTATATGTGTTTTTGTGTGCTTGCCTGGAAGTCATAGTTGACTTCCAGCAACCCCTGCTAGGGGCTTGGACATTTTTCAAAGAGGTGGCTTGATTAGCCTGCCTCTTTGTCCCACCTCTGGTATTCCTTGGAGGTCGCCCTTCCAAGTACTTGCCAGAGTTGGCCCTGCTTAGCTTCCGAGATCTGGTGGGATCGGGCTTGCCTGGGCTATCCAAGTCAGGGCCATGATTTAATATTTTCAATGCAACAGTGGCAAGTACGTCTTCCCAGATTAAACCACCACACTTCAGTACTGCTATTAATGAAACTTAGAGGTAAATTTTCATATTGTTGTCCAATACAATGGGAAGCTGAACACCCAATAAATTTAAAAATGACAATAAAACTAGAGTGTCTACCATTTTGCTATGAAACAAACATGACTTTTTAAACATTTCTTTCTCCTCTCTGTTTTTGTGCATTTTTGCAATGTAATCTTCTTGTAGACATAATGGAGAAATGAACATATCGATATGTAAAGCAGGGTATAGGCACAGCCTTATTTAGGGATAACCTAGACATGTTACAGCTTAAGGCATCTCAATATATAAGACTTCTAAGAAAAAAAGTCTAGATTTTTAAAATGCAAAAATAAAGCTTTTGAATGTACATTTTTGGAATAACCTCTGTGATAATAACAAAAATATTTTTTCACATAGGTGGACATGTAAAATTTCCTTGGAAGCCACGAGAAAAAACTTTGCCCTGCTGGGTTTTTTTGTGGGGTTTTTTTGGGGGGGGGTGTTGGAATTTTGGTGGATACTGAAATATGCACAATACTTTCTTATTAGCCCTAAACTAATTTTACTGCTTTAATGTAAAATTAATCTTAGTATATAAATTTGTACTATTTGGCATATTTATGAAATTTAAACGTTGTATGGAAGTAGTATGTGTTTTTATTTTCAGATGATTGATTTGAAATAGAGACTCTAAATTGTTTCAGCTTGAGCCCTGTGAACTGTTTCAGTTGAAGACCTTGGTTTTTTTTTTCTTTAAGAGCTCTACACCTGCAAGTAATAATTAGGTATTTAGCCTTGATTGGCTGGCAGGTTGTTTAATATCGCCTTTCTTTAGAACTAACTCAGTCACCGGTCAGATCATGTGGATCTGAAAGCTTGAAACCTTGTTGACTCTGGTACGTTTGTCTTTTCACTGTTACCATGCAGTGATTTATTTTTTTAATCATCTTTAATAAACTTTGTCGGGCTTCCCAAAAGCTGAAGTGTGGAGCAGTGTTGTTAATAGGTGACTCCCTCCCCTTTCCCAGAGCCAAACCGGAGACTGAAGATGTTAAGTAAGCAACTCAAAATGATAGGATTTCAGCAAAAGTGATTTCAGCTTTATTGTAACAGCAAACTCAACTCAACAACACACACAGAGAATAGTGGAGCGCAGCTCCCTTTTTAAATGATCCAGGCAGTCAAAGCCACACCCATAAATAAGTTAACAACCAATGAGAAAACAAGGATAAAGACCAATGAGGTCTGTTCCCTCCAAAAAGCTATGTGCAGTTAGGATTGGTTATTTACAAGGTTTCACAGAAACCGACCAATGGGAATGTTACAGTTTACAATCCCATTTTATGTCTGAAGCTTAACACAGAGAAAGATAGGACAGATTCCAGCTTCAGGACATAACAGAAGAGGTAAGCCTTTAAAGAGCAGAGTGCTTTGAGTCCTGCCAAAGTAAATAAGCTGCTCCTTGCCAACTTGAGGCCTGGAGTCCTTGCAGACTTGGCAGGAGAACCAAGAGAGAAGCTCCTGGTTCATACAAATGTTTAAATACCACTTCTACTAGAAAAGTTGCAAATTATACATCCAATATTAAACAGAAAGAGAGGTGTAAACTGCTGTGCTAAATGCTACCTCAGAACAGCGCTGCCATCTGATAGGTAGGAAAAAAATTAAAGTCGAAAATTGAAGGGAAACCTCCCCCCCAAATCTAACTGCACGCAGGTGGCCCCTTTGAGAGATCTCTGGATTAAGCCAATGACAGCTTCTGGTGTTTCTTCCCACTTCCCTGGCTCTTCTGCTAGCTAATACTTGATTTGATTTAACACTGGCTGCGGCAAAATTTTTTAGCTGTTGTGGCTTCAATGTGAAGATGGAACTAGAGGGTGGTATTACAGTAATCTATGTTGAAATAAAGAAAGACAACACAAATTTTGGTATAAAAAACGGTTATCTGCACAGAAAAAGTCTTATATAGGAGGACTACCTACAGGGACCATCAGTAGGTATAGGAAGGGTGGGGTTTAGGCCTCTTCACCTACCTGCTCTATGTTTGGTAAAAATTAGACTGTAGTTCTGCCTGCTTTGTGTACAGACAGGTGAACAACATAACTAGAATCTCATGCCCAGTTGGGCCTCTTGTTTCCTGTTTAAACTGTTCCCTTGAAAAGTTGCATAAATTATTCCTTTACCCACATTGGTGTCCCATTGCTAAAATATTCTTTTTTGTAGTCTATATTTTTCCTCAGTCTAGGTGCCTAATACATAAGATGTCAGTGGGAGTCAACAATCTTTCCCCTTATTTTATTACACCAATTCCCTCAGTAGGTTGTCAGGTGTCTTCTTACCTGCCATGGTGGGCTCCTGGCTCCTCGTCGGAATTGCACATGGTGATGCTCTAGCATTTGGGGCAAAAACTCTATGGTAACCATATAGTTCTCCCCAGATGCTAGAGTGTCACTGCGTGACATCATTGCATCAGTAGCGTCCCCATGGGGCACTGCTGTTCAGGGGGTAGGGCTTACCTTGTCAGTGTGGGGACCCCTGGCCCCATTGGGGGATGGCAACCCTGTCCCTCAGTCTTAGTTTTAGAAACCTTAGTTTTATACAAGCGATTTCTCAGAGTATTATTTTCTTATAAGCATAGTTCTGACAAGGCTTTTTAAAAAAAATAACCTAAACAACTACAGCCTTATCCATTGTAGAATTCCTGGTTCTTTTTTCTTTTCAGGTTTGTTGTTGTTGCATGAACCTTCTTTTAAAAGTCTTCCCCCTGCATATTACTTCTACCTTTCATATGATAAAGTGCTCCAGAGTCATTTTAACAATCCATCCCTTCCCCAAAGCTATTATGTTAAATGCCTACAAAATGTACAATTAAAATTAGCTTAAAATACAGAACTTCTGTCCTCAGTTACTAAAGGTCAGCCCATAAGAACATAAGAGAAGCCAATGTTGGATCAGGCCAATGGCCCATCCAGTCCAACACTGTCACACAGTGGCCAAAAATACCAGGTGCCATCAGGAGGTCCACCAGTGGGGCCAGGACACTAGAAGCTCTCCCACTGTTGCCCCCCCCCCCAAGCACCAAGAATACAGAGCATCACTGTGCCCCAGAGTTCCTATCTATACCTTGTGGCTAATAGCTATTGATGGATCTCTACTCCATATGTTTGTCAAATTCCCTCTTGAAGCTGTCCATGCTTGTAGCTGTCACCACCTCCCGTGGCAGTGAATTCCATGTGTTAATCACTCTTTGGGTGAAGAAGTACTTTTATCTGTTCTAACGCGACTGCTCAGCAATTTCATTGAGTGTCCACGAGTTCTTGTATTGTGAGAAAGGGAGAAAAGTACTTCTTTCTCAACCTGCTCCATCCCATGCATAATCTTATAAACCTCGATCATGTCACCCCTCAGCTGTCGTTTCTCCAAGCTAAAGAGCTTCATGTGTTTTAACCTTTCTGCCCTTTTCCCAATGCTATAATATCCTTTTTGAGGTGTGGTGACCAGAACTGTACTCAGTATTCCAAATGAGGTCTCACCAGTGATTTATACACAGGCATTATGATACTGGGTGATTTGTTTTCAATTCCCTTCCTAATAATCCCCAGCATAGCATTGGTCTTTTTTATTGCAGTCGCACACTCTTTCAATATTTTCAGTGAGTTATCTGCTATGACTCCAATATTGCTCTTTTGGTCAGTCTCTGCCAGTTTGGACCCCATCAGTGTGTATTTATAGTTAGGATTTTTGGCTCCAGTGTGCATCACCTTGCACTTAGCCACATTGAACCCCATTTGCCACGTTGATGCCACTCGTCCATCCTCGACAGATCCCTTTGGAGTGCCTCACAATCTTTCCTGGTTCTCACCACCCTAAACAATTTTGTATCATCTGCAAATTTAGCCACTTCACTGCTTACTCCCAACTCCAAACCATTAATGAACAAGTTAACAAGCATCAGACCCAGCACCGATCCCTGCGGTACCCCACTGCTTACCACCCTCCACTGAGAAAATTGCCCATTTATACTCACTCTGTTTCCTATTAATTAGCCAGTTTTTGATCCACAAAAGGGCTTGTCCTTTTATCCCTTGACTATTGAACATACTTAGGAAGCCTTGATGAGGAACTATCAAAAGCTTTCTGGAAGTCAAGGTAAACATCTATTGGATCCTCCTTGTCCATATGTTTGTTCGCTCCCTCAAAGAACACTAACAGGTTGGTGAGACAAGATCTTCCCTTTCAAAACCCATGCTGAGTCTGCCTCAATGGTTTTTGTTCATCAATGTGCCTATTCTTTCCTTAATAACAGTTTCCACCAGCTTACCTGGTATTGACGTCAGACTGACTGACCTGCAATTTCCCAGATCTCCTCTGGAACCCTTTTTAAAGCCCAAATTAATGGTTTTCTAATGCTTCTAAAAGATGTTCAAGCAACCTTCCAGGAAAAAGGGTTTTTACCTCTGCAGTTTTACAGTCACTGAAAAGGCTTCTATACAAGCACTTAATATCTAGACTTTCCAGACTGACGGGGTCATAGTGGTTTCTTTGGGCTCTTCACAGATATTTTACTACAACACAGTCTTGAAGGAAGTAGTCCTTTACATTTCCTTCTGCAGTACAGATGTAACTAAAACAATAAGTCTCAGCAAAAAAAAGTCAGGGTATAAAGTAAACAAATAAAAACCTTAGGCCCTTTCTTTCCTGACCAATCTATACTCAACAAATTTATTTGCAGATATTTTAAAAATTAGCTTTATTCTTCAGATTGTCGGATGGTAACAGCTCAAGAGTATGTTACTCTCCTATCCTTTAAAAAAAACCGTGTCCACATTTTTGTTGAACAGAAGTGATGAAGAAAGCTAATTCAATCTTAGGATGCATTAACAGAAGCATTGTGTCCAGATCACGGGAGATGCTAGTTCTGCTCTATTCTGCTATGGTCAGGCCTCACCTGGAGTACTGTGTCCAGTTTTGGGCACCACACTTTAGGAAGGATGTTGACAAGCTTGAGCGTGTCCAGAAGAGGGCAACCAGGATGGTGAAAGGGTTGGAATCCAAGTCTTATGAGGAAAGGCTAAAAGAGTTAGGTACTTGTTTGGGGAATATGAAACAAGGATAATCAGTGGAATCTACAGCATGGCAATCTAGACCTAATAGGTATTTGGGTTACAATTGTGTGTACTACAGCGTCTAAATCTGAGGCTGCAAACATCTCAGGATGCATTAACAGAAGCATTGTGTCCAGATCATGGGAGGTGTATTCTGTTGTGGTCAGGCTTCACCTGGAGTACTGTGTCCAGTTTTGGACCACATTTTAGGAAGGATGCTGACAAGCTAGAGTGTGTTCAGAAGAGGGCAACCAGGATGGTGAGAGGGTTGGAATCCAAGTCTTACAAGGAAAGGCTGAAAGAGTTAGGTACGTTTAGCCTGGGGAAGAGAAGGCTTAGAGGGGATATGATTGCAGTCTTCAAGCATTTGAAAGTCTGTCATGTAGAAGATGGAGCAGATCTATTCTCTCTTGGTCTGGATTGCAAGACTAGATGTAGTGGGTGGAAATTACAAGGGAGTCATTACTGGCTAAATATCAGGAGAAGCGTCCTAACTGTAGGAGTGGTTGAGCAGTGGAACAGACTGCCTCAGGAGGTGGTGGATGCTCCTTCGCTGGACGTTTTTAAGCGGAGGCTGGACGACCATCTTTTGGATATGTTGTAGGGCTATCTTTCGGCTATGCTCCTGCAGAGTGCAGGGGGTTGGACTAGATGACCTGCAACTCTAGCATTCTGTGATTCTATGATTCTATGTTTACCACAAGGATGTCATCAAAATAGTATTCCCTTCATAAACTTTCCCCTACCCTACCTCACTGTAGCTTTATTTATTATTTACTTCATTTATACCCTGCCCTTTTCCCCAGTGGGGATCCAAAGCAGCTTGCATTATTCCCTCCCTCCATTTTACCCTGTGAGGTAGGTTGGGCTGAGAGTGTGTGACTGGTCCAAAGTCACCCAGCAAGCTTCCATGGTAGAGTGGAGATTACTACGTCCGAGTTGGACATTCTAACCACTGTACCAAACTGGCTCTCACAGCTTTTCCATCATGCAGCTTTTACCTCATGGGAAGCAGCTAGTATACTGTGATTTAGGTGAGAGTGGGGTAAGTCATGAGAATGCCACTTTGAGTGACACCAAGATGACTAACTTAACAACTATCCCCATTCTTGCTTTATTCCTAGCTTTTTAATATACTGTAATATAACTCAGGATCCATGTTCTTGTCACAGGTATAAGAATATAGCAATAACAATTATGTGCTACGTTATTTAGATAAACAGGCTGCCAAATGAGAAACCAGCTACCACCGATAAACTGGTTATCAATAAATAAAGCTTCCAGGAATTCTGAGTGCGGCAATTGAGGTATGCTTATTAGTCAGTATGGAACTTTAACACTGCCATTGTAAGCAATGGCATTAATTGGCCCTCAGAGTAAAAACAGGAATTACATTCTCTCAGTTAGCAAGATGTGTTGCTTAAGCTCATTCTGCTGTACTGACTGAAAAGCTGGCATGAACCAAGCTATAACATTCAGGCCAAATGTAGAAGCAGCCACAATGGATCTGACTAGTGGCCCAACCAGAATTGGTTTGGGAACCTGTTCTCATGCAGTGGCCAACCAACTGCACCCATAATGCCAATAAGTAGGACATAGAGGCCAAGGCCTTGTGGTGTCCTATACCATCTGTATTCAAAGGGTATTCTGTCTCAGAGCATGGTTCCATTGAGGCCCTCACTACACACTGCACAGCCCTCAGGTCATGTCTGTGCCAATTGTAGGTTAAACATTACTCTGGAAATTCCCCACTGCAAATGCAAAAGGATTGGGCCCATAGCACATGTGGAGAGGAAGCTTATGGCTCCATGCCATTTTACCAATCTGAAATATCCCTGGGAAGCTACTGTTTGCCCCATCAAACACTGTACCAGGCATAGGGCAATGTCAGGTACTCCAATAACTCAGGTCAACAGCAGGTCCTTAATTAGGTTCAGCTTTATTGATCAGAGAAAGGTGAAGTCATCTTGGACGTTCTTGAGTCAGGAATGAGAAATACAAAATGGCTATAGCAATTATACTGGTTTCATACAAGACCCCCTGACACTTGAGGGCCAATAAGCAATAGTAAAAAAATGTGGGGAGGTGATTAATGGTTTGGAGGTGAGCAGGAGAAAATAACAGCTTTGCACCGGAGAAGCTGGCCACTCGAGGCCAACAGGGAGATAAGAGAAACAGCTAGAGAAACACAGCTGCATTACAAGACACATTTCGCCTTACACAGAATAATCGTGGCAGGGCTACCCGACAGGCAAGCAGCAACTCCTTGGGGCAATTCCAGATCAGATAAATAGTTCAGAGAGGAAGGCTTAAGTACCTTCTTTTCATGGTTCCAATCCAAATCAGGTCTCACGGACCTCAGAGTGGCATTCCTAGTATTGAACTTCTGAAACAACATCAGACTGAAAATCCTCCTAGCTGACCTGGAGAAAACCCATAATGTGGTTTTGCCCTTAATAATTTTGCCTAATAGATATTGATCGACTGATCCTCTTTGATGACAATTCCAGATGGGTAGTTGTTTCACTCTGTAACAGCAGGGGTCCTTTCGTAGAAAAAGAGGTACAGGAGCTTATTAGCATAATTCATTAGCATAGCTTATTTGCATATGCCGCACCCCTTGATGTCACTGGAAGTGTATCTGAAGGCAACATCCACCGCTCAGGCTCCACTGGACTGTTTTGGATTGCTAGCTATAGCAGGGGGGTGGGGGGAGAAGCACACAGATCTGTCCTCATAGAGGAGGGAGAGCTTGTACCGGAATAAACCTTGGTCTTAAAGGTGCCACTGGACTCTTTTGGATGGATGGCAAACACAGGAACGTGTGTGGCTACTTGTGGATCAAGGAAGGCGGCATGGAGGACACACATGGCCTTGAGCAGGTAGGGGGCCAGGATGGTGGTGGGGCAAAGGTGCAGGAGGCGGCTGAGTAGGTGCAGGAGGCCAGGACGGAGCTCCTCACAGGCCTTGCAGGCGTAGCTGGGGCCCACCTTGCAGAGGCACCATGCCAGGGCCGGCATGAGGATGAGCAGAGCCTGGGCAGGCTGGGTGCCACGGCCCAGGCAATGGCAGAGCAGCTTGAGGGCCAGCTCACGGCAGTGCTCTGCTGGGTTGGCCAGCGGGCTGGGAAAGGCAAGGGGGGCTGCTGGGAGCAGGGCGTGGGGCTTGCTGCATGTGCCTATCCCCTGGGCTCCTTACTGCCAGAGCTCCGCTCCTGTGCGCTCCTGCAGGAAATGAGCCCTGTATAAAATGAAAGTGCAGTGGCACCTTAATGACTAGCAACCTTAATTCCAGCATAAGTTTTTACATGTCAGAATGTATCTGATGAAGTGAGCTCCGACTCACAAAAGTTTGTGGCTGGAATAAATTTTTGTTTCTCTAGCATTGATTCACCAACTTTCAAGTTAAGAGTGCTGCTGGACTGAGGTCCGCTAATGAATAAGCTGGTCATTCCTGTTGCTAGCAGCCCCTTTATAACTTGGTCCCTTATCTCGTTCTTAATGAATTGGCTATACTAACCCATGCTACTGTAACTTCCAGATCGGACTACTGTAGTTTGCTGTATGTAGGATTGTCTTTGAAAACATCTTGGAAGCTCCAGTGGATGCAGAATATGGCAGCAAAGCTGATTTTTGGGGTCAGCTCAGAACACATAATTCCAGTGCTGTGGCAGCTGCATGGCCCACTTACTTGCTTCACGGCCCAATCAAAGTGCTCGTTATTACCATTAAAGCCTGTCAAACTCCTCTGCTCCATTTCCACTGCTTAGTCAGCTTCCTCCTTCCGTATGTTCTTGTGGACCAACTGTGGACATCAGGAAGCCACTCACCACTTAGGATGGCCCATCTAGCATGAACCAGAGCTCAAACCTTTTCTGTCAGGTTGCAGATAAAAGTAGGTTGGCTGGTGGGTGAAAAGGTATGGAGAAAGCAGGAAAAGGGGAGAGGCTATGGGGGCTTCAGGGAAGGGGAAGAGGAAATAGTGGGGGAGGAGAAAATGAAATGAACCCCAGAAGTCCTCAAAGGTCTGCCACTTGTAAATATTAAAAGAAAAAAATAAAGATTTACTGTTTACAAGTTCATTAACTAGGAAGTTAAATCTGACTATACTACATAAACTGCACACAGACATATTTTGAGGTTTATTTTGTGTTGTCAGAGAAGTCATCTTTGACCCTTACCATTAGTTTCAAACATTTCCCATGTGTTTATTTCCAAAACAACAAGAAGAAATTGCCAGAATAGCAAAATTAAAATGTGTGTCCCTGTTCAACTCTCTTACCCACCCACACTCTTATGCATTTTCACCCTTCCAAGAATGTTCTCTGTGGTTGCTTACGTGCAGCAGTAAAGGATGTAAGTCAGTCAATTGGACAATTAAACTTGGATGCTAGATGCTGACATGCAGAAGGAGCTATGTGTTCAATTTCTGTAGGCTGTGGTTAGCTTTTCCACCTCAGGAGTGCAAATATGCCCATGCTTCTTCTGTTCAGACATGACACCAGGAGTTACCCCTAAATTTCCTGTGCGGTATGATAGCTCTCCAGTTTGTGGGGAAGGACCTGAAAGTCGTGGCTGGAGCAAAACTGAGCAAGATCTTAATTGCAATAAGCTACAAGCAGCTGAGTTCCACTGGGGCTAGGTTTGTCTTTTCCCTGCAATGGGCATGGTCAGAGGCATGAGGTGAAGAGCAAGAGCCAAAGGTTCATACCCTTAAAGGGACCAGCTATCGAATCCCAACCAGCTCAAGACATATTGCTGGTTTTGTTGGCTGTTCATATTCTATCTTCTTTTAGTTATCGTGAATCATTTTGGGTGTCTTTGGGGAGAAAAGCAGGATGTACTTGAATTAGAAGTAGGATTGCCAGCCATTGGCTCATAACCAGTGGGAGAGGAAAGGGGCTGGGACAGGAGTAAAGACGTCATGCTGGTAGAGCATTGTCACTTGCAGGGAATAGCTGAAAGTGATATCACCAAGTTGGCGTGATGCTCTAGGACTCCCTTAGAACTCTATGGGTGAATGCCAGAGTATAATGCCAATGTGGTGATGTCAGTTCTGGTCACTTCCCAGATCTACTGCTGCACTGTTGGCACGACTCAGGTTTTCCAGCCCACTTTGCATCTGCCACCCTACTGAGTGGCAGTGAACAAAACAGGTGGAAGATGGGGGTCCTCTGACTGTAGCAGGAGACCTGGTATCCCTAGTAGTAAGTCAGCATGCTGTAGCAAGCTAGAGTGGCAGACTAGGCCTTAGAAGACCCAAGTTTGAATCCCCAATCAGCCATGAACCTTCTGGCTGACTTTGGGTCAGTCTCTCTCAGAACTAACTGACCTCACACACTTGTTGTGAGGGTAAAATTAGGAAGAAAAAGTCACGTGTGTCACTTTGAACTCCTCAGAAGAAAGGCAGGATAAAAATCTGAGAAAACAGAAGTAGGCAGGAGATGCCAACTGAACAGGGGCAGAGTTAGTGGAATCTCTATGACATATCAAGAAAGGAAGCAGTAGCACTGAGGTCAACCAGTGGCTATTAGCCACAAGCTATAGGTAGGAACTCTCGGTCTAGGGCAGGTGATGCTCTGTATTCTTGGTACTTGGAAAGGGGGGGATAACAGTGGGAGGGCTTTTAGTGTCCTGGCCCCACTACTGGACCTCCTGATGGCACCTGGTATTTTTGGCCACTGTGTAGCAGAGTGTTGGACTGGATGGGCCATTGGCCTGTTTCATCATTGGCTTCTCTTATGTTCTTACGGTCTCTCTTTTTAAGTGAGGAAAGGGTTTGGGAGGCATTTTTAGAAGTAAATGAAAATTATTTTAAAATGTTGTGTCCCATTTTATCTCTTTAGACTGAAGGAAGCCAAAAAACAAGTTGGAAATACAAAAAAAAAAAGCGCCCAATCTGCCAAAACAATTTACCTTTCATGAAATGCCCATGAGTTGGTTTTACATACCTCCCTGAATGCAGAAGAGGAAGTTGCTGTCTTCATCCACTCTAGGAAGCCATTCCAAAGGATTAGTCCCATCAGAGAAAAAGTCTGCAACTTGTTGTTGCCAAAGGGACAGCTGAGAGGAAGTAAACTCAGAAGGTCATCTGAAGAGTGCCGCTGGCACATAAGTGTATGTACTGAAAAAGAATAAAATAAAACTTAATTCCAGCATGAATACACAGGTGGATGAGGTCTGATCTGTGCTGAGTGTTTTATGGATGGTTCTTAAAACTGTTATATTGAAAGTTAATAAAATCTACAGGTAGGAAAAAAACACAGTATTACTCTAAGGTACTTGCTTTGATAACGTACAATCATGAGAGAAAAATTGTTTATATCCACACGAGATTGGGGATTTACCTGATATTTGTGTGCTTTAAAAAATAGTGTTTGTGTACCAGGGTGGGGGTGGGGAGACAGGTTTGCAAAAGTCTTTTGAATTTTGTTTTAATTTACAAGTTCTCTCTGTTTTCAAGAGTTGAGAGCCTTGAGGGAAAATGTTTATGATCTAGTCATGCTCTCTCCCAAGAGCTCTCTAGCTATTGATTTCTAAACATACGTGCAGAAGATGTGAAGTTTGTGTGATTGACACCAAGTGCTGTCTAGTCAGCTTCCTAAATTCGTGGAGCAACCAAGCAACACATCATCACTAGAAGGATAGCAAAACACAGGGAGAGAGATAATGTCTGCCATAGAGCTCATTGCAACTGCAGTGTTCCTCCACCAATGTTGCTGCCCCCAATAACTCTGCCCAATCAGCATTCATTTTAAATAAATTATGCTGTGCCCCCCTTTTCCCTACCTCTTCCTTCCAGAACATGCTCATGAGCCTTTTGAGGTGGCGAGAACAGACGCCTTCCCAGGCCTGCTGGCTGCTTATCAGAGCCTACCAGGATAAGAACTTCCTGAGTTATTTTTAGTTTGGAGCTACAAAACCCAATCACTCATGGAAGAAGCCATTCATAACCAACACATACTTGCCAGAGCATCCAAACACTCTGCATGTGCAATACAAACATTGGTGTATTTCCTGTAATTAGAGCAAGCCTTCCAAATTTGGGTGGAAATATCAATATTTAAATTTACATTCTTAATAGTCATTCACAATTCATTGTTAACAGAGTAATCTGGGGAAGCGCAAACCAGAATAGGGACCCAACTGACCCCTAAAGCTGGAGTAACTCTGAGTTATGCCATCATAAGGGCCATTTACACCAGCACAGGGCACTAGTGGTGTTGCGCTGCTGAGTCCCACTGGTGCATGAGCGCTGCAGCCACATGCTGGGGAGGGAGTGGAAGGAGAGTGTTGATGAAGCAACAAGAACCCAGTGGACACAACAGGGGTGGGGGTCTTATCCTGGCAAGACTGCAGCCACAGAAATTGACACAGATGGACGGGAGAATAGGGCAAGGGGACAGGCTGTCATTCCCTCAGCCACAGTGCACAGGCATGATTGGCAGGTTGGTTAACTCACCTTGTAGAAGAAGGGGGAGAAGGCATCCTGGGACAGCAGGGTTCTGCAGGGACCATGCCATGGGTGGTTGCTGCATAGCCCTATGGAGCCCCACTAGGGCCATCCGGATCCCATCCACCCTGGGGAATATTTGGTATGCAAATCAGTGGATCGAACGGCAAACAACAGTGGCAACTGGGCAACATCAGCTGGCCATAGCACCAGCAATGAGCGAAACAAATGATATACAAGTTGCCCTTTTAGATGGCCCTCCAGCAGCATGGAAACTATGATGGTAAATGCCCTCACTGCTAGTTGGGAGCCAGGTTCCAGAAGTGCACCTGCATTCCAGTGCCCACAGAAGATCTGGCCCAAGCTTCTCACACAGGCCCTGGATGGCAGCTCTGTCTAGGCAAAACCGATCAAGGCAAGTGGTGTTCAACAGATCAAGAGTGCTGATGCAAGCTGGTACCAGGGGACATGGTGCCTCCTCCACTGTCATTGTGCCACTCACATGTAGAGTGCTGGTAGCAAATGAATGTGGTGCACCCCAAGCATGGGAGCTAAGAGCAGAAGGTGGCACCATCCCACCTGTGGCTGGCCTGGCCCTGCAGAAAAGGGACAGTGTTCATGAATGTGGTGGGCAGCCAGAGCCATGGTCATCCATGTAGCCATTGTCCTTTCCCCCTGAATGCAACCTATCCTCTCTGTGAATGACTTGTTGCCCACCAGCCACATACACCTCCTGGCAGGAGGAAGAATGGGGGGAGCAGGGCAGGGCAAGGGGATCTGCATCTTCTCACAGTGGGATGGCTCACCTCCACTTCCACTCCACATTCACCCTGTGCGGCATGACAGCCATCACCAGCCAAATTGGACTGCGGCCAAGAAGGCACTGCTGTACAGGCTGATGGTGAAGCAGACAAGCATTGCCCTTGCCACTGCCAGGAACAGCTCTGCCACCTCCTGCCACCATGCCTTCTGGTGCATGGCCATGGAACAGGTGTCTACCCTGGGACACACTGTCTGGACAGAGATGTCCACTCTGAAGCATTGGAATTATTTTTTCAGTCCTGCTTGGAAGCATGTCCAAGCCCTCATGACCAAAGGTGTTCCTTATGAGAGGTTGGTGAAGAATGATTTGCCGGGAGCAGAGGCTGTCATACAAGTGGTGATACCCCACATGGTGGGTGGCTGCAGCAGCGAGGTCCTGTGTGGTGAAGGTCATGGTTGGTGTACCTCCTGGCCCCAGTTGTGGTGGCCAGGTCCTGCCACCTGCTGCTTCCAGGTGTCCCCACATTGTTCTGACCGCTGTCCCTCCATTCTGCAGGCGACTTGCAGCGTAGGGATGCTGCTGCAAGGTTGGCGAGGGAGGCCAAGGAGGCAGTAGCAGCCAGAGGAGCCAGGTACCAACCCCTGCCCCCACAGAGGAAGATAATTCATGTGGCTGCCATGTAACTATCCCCTTAAAGAGACAGCCAACTGCCACAGTGCAGGTGAAACACAGTCACAGTCAGTGTGGTAATACCCTGTTTCTTCACTCATTCCTGGTGAAGAACAAGACAGTTTTAACCCCCACTGTTTACATTAGCAGCCTAGTCCTGCTGGGGGAAACATGCTTCTGTTTCAAAGATTGAGAACTGGGCCATCAACAGAACGAAACACATACTAAGACCTCTGCCAAGTGCAGAAGTTCCTTGTTATAAATTTACTTTAAGTCAGCTTTAAGCAGCTCTTCACCATAGCTTCCCTCAGCCAGACCCTCTCTCAACTCCCTCACCACTGCTGTCCTCAATGCCCCTAACTGCCGTTTTTCAACTGTCATTTGCACTAATATTCCATCAGCTCCCCCGGTCTCTCTTAGATAGAGGCAGAACTTGACCATCACATTCCTTTCCTTGGGGTTATGGAGGAATTCACTCATGTAACTTCTAAAGGACATAACTTCAGGGATCTAGATGTAAAACTTCATGATGCAACATGATGTCTCCTGCCCTCCCAAATATGGTGCACCAAGGAAAGTGAGTGATGCAGGGCATGGTAAAGAGGGGAGAGAAAAGAGGGAAATAAAGGTGATGAGCAGAAATAAAGAGCTACTTAATCCTTCATTGGTAATACTACACTGCCCCCAACCTGTTTTTATTCTGTGTCATAATCACTACTTTGTGGTTGTTTTGTTCCTGGGTGGCAGCAGACACTGCCCTTTCAATATTTGTGGAGTTCACCATTCACTGTAATCCTGAAAATGGATCTTCAGAGAGAGGGTCTGCTGTATTTGCTGTCTTCTACAGTCATTCCCACATGCCTGTCTTGTGTGGAGAAGGCCCTGTTACTTGATGGGAACAGCGACATCATGGAGATCTGCTTATTCTTTAAACGTAGTTATATGATCTTTACTTTCCTTGCATTTGTATTTCCACCATTCTCAATTGGAAGTTATGGTCTCACAATCATCCCGAGGCAGCAACTTGTAAGACACACCAGTGAGCTTCAGAATACCAAGTTGGAATCTGGATGCTTCAATGCCAAAGCTCACCACAAGTGAAGTGCCATCTTAAGAACACTTTCCTGGGAGTAAGCCCCACTGAGAGGATTTGAGTAGGAGTCTGAGACATTCTTAGGATTTCTCTCTAAAAGATAACTGTGCTGGCCTAAAGATATGCCTCTATTTTGTAAGCAACTAATTGCAGAAAGCTTACATTAAAAAGGGACTACCTCCCCTCTTCATTTCTTTGAAGCTGTCATTAATGTAAATAAAGAGGCACAACACATAGTTTTATGTGAAAGAGGTTGGGAGGTAGGAAAAAAATAAAAGGTGGAATCGCAATACACAATTTGGTATTTGTAGAACAGCAAGGGCTTTAAAAAGAATTGTACCTTTAGAGTGTTGTAAATGTCCTAGAAATTCAAGATGGCAGACACAACAAAAATGGCATTGATAAACATCATTCTGATCATGAAGAGCATGCAGTCCTGTCAAAATGCCAAAACCAGAACTGCCATTCCATATCTTAACATTGCAAAACCAGGTTTCTCCGATATATATTCTTCACAGTGATCTATCACCTCTGTGAGTGTATCTGCATAGCAGCTGTGTCTGTAAACCAGTTTATTCCATTCACATTATGAATGTACACTTAAACACCTTGGTTTTACATGTGAAAAATAACCTTCTGATAATGCTCTAGTTAAGCATGGCAGTGAGAAACCTAGCTTACTCAGGCTCTGCATTAAAATGTACTTCATACTACTCACTGCCCAGAAGAAATCCAACCCACAATAAATTTTTTTGGAAGTCATCTTTAACCTCAAGAGACACTGCACCACAGCTATGGAACTCAGCAGTTCTTGAAATGTTATCTCCTTATTGGTTTACAAACTTTCCTGTTTCTTACTTCAAGATTTACAGTTCCACATATCTGTTTTTCAGCTTGGACTCTGGAACCTAAAACTGATGTTTGCTAAGCATCTTGAAAATAATGGCATATTGATTTCCCCTATGAGACACATTACTTATCAATGTTATTTGCTTTGGAAAGTTTCTAGCAGGCAATTTATTTTCTGCAAGCATGTATGGCCATCTGCGAGAGGGAGCTTGCAACAGCCAGTAGTGAATAGGGCAGAATGTAGAAGGGAAGACAGTGTCAGAGGCAGGTTTGACCTAATATCTCAGGAAGAATACTATGAATATCTACCACAGTTGTGAAGATGGAAGCCCAAGTCCCACAGAACCCCTTTTACAGAACTTGAGATTGAACTGCCATGCATAAATGTCAATCAGTCATGACATGATTAGCAGACACTACAAGGGACTCTGTTACTACAAGTGACCCTATGGCATCTGCTATTTTTTTTAAAAAAACTTGCTAATGGAAGGGGAGGTGTAATTTCCACTAATTTATGCTCTCTGCTGCAGACCCCCTGATCTCCCATGTCATTATGGGGGGCAGAAACAGCACTGGACTGCAGCGGGAAGCAGAAAGGCAATAAAGATCTGTTCTGCTTGTGCAAGTGCCAAAAGTTCACTGAAGGTTTTGTCTGGAACCAAGCCAGAGAATGCCCACAAACTTGTAAACAGCTCTACAAGCATCATAATTTCACCTAAAATTCTGAGGCAGAATGTTTGGGTGGAAATTTATGCTATAGTTCATATAAATGGGAACAAGAGCAAATACACAAGCTGATTATTTGATTTGCAGTGTTAATAAGAAGATGCTCAACATACCTTGGAGCCAGGAACTGAGAACCGGAAGGAAGAATTGAAGGGGGGGGATCCTCTTGACTGCCCCAAACAATTTGAACCTGATTACTTTTCATTGAACCCAGGATACTCTTAACTGTAATTTGCAGAGCAGATGTTTTATGCTTTTAATTTACAGTGGGGGTAGAAAACAGGGTCACGTCGCAGCTGACTTATGGCGCCGCCCCCCACAGGTTTTTCAAGGCAAGACAGAGGGGTGGCTTGCCGTTTGCCTGCCTCTGTGTTGCAACCTCAGACTCCCAGGTGGCCTCCCATCCAAGTCCTAACCAGGGCAGACCTTGATTAACTTCTGAGATTTAATGAGATCAGGCTAGCCTCGGCTTTATTTACTGTACTGTTGCATAATTAGTATTCAATAGAAATACAAAAAAACTGGTCAGTTGGTCACCAAAGGCATTATCACAACTGAAACTGGCCAGTCACTGTTTGTGCTCGCTCCAAATTTTGCTATCATTTTTATAATCCTGACATCAATTTTACACTGTTCTCCTTGCTTCTAAGAGCTGAACTCTCCTTTACCCACCATTATTTTGCATATATGTGCAAGTTTTGATTAATGTTGAATGTTTCTATATAACACACACATATATTTAAGCATTCACTATCTGATCACTTTAGATATAAAAATAGAACCTTCAAATGCACTAAGGAGTGAAGTATAAAACAGAATTTTAAAAGTCAGCTAGGTTGGTTTCTTTTTAAAAAAAACTGCCACCAGAAATCACTGTTATAATCCAGAATCCTATCATGAATTTTCTCATCCTAGGAGGAAGTAAATTCATTTTTAAAAAATATTCTGAAATATCCCAGGTTGCAACATCTATCTAGAATAAATAGTACGAGAAGGGGAAATGGATGAAGTCTGTCAGTCAAAACACAATGCGTCTGCCCCTCCAGTGCATTTTGCAACTTTTGAACATTGTACTCTGGAGGACTTTGCTTGCTAGCAGTTTATCCATTTGTGATAAAACACATTTACAACCTTCAGTTTCTTCCATTTATTGTTGCCATTTTCTATGCAGGTTTCTATGCAACAGATGATCGTAACGTGTGCTAATGTACATTAAAAATCACATGGCAACCTGTTCAGCCCTATCACACCTGTATTAGGTCTAAAGACGTTGCCAAACTATGATGGAGTGGTGGTGGTAGTGGGGCTCAATTGTGAAAAGGTATACGTACGCACACGTGCACACATTATGAGCCAAGCCTTGCACACATTATGAGCCATATTGCATGCTCCAGCTCAGATCATGGATGCCCCCACCAACCTGTGCTTCCCCTGCCAGTTCCCATCTTTTTAAATAAACCTAGCAACATGAAGGGGAGACTAGCAGTAACAGAGATGTTGTAAAACTCATCCTTAAGGCTTGGATGTGGCCCAGTCACATCGTAGACATAGATCAGGGTACATCTAAGCTACAACAAACCAAATGTTGTGCAACATTTGTGTCACAAGTAATAACTGAAATGTGCTTGATACATACTAATGGCCACATTTTTTCTGAGTCCTTAAAATGAAGGAATCAAATAAATAAATAAATAAATAAAACATTTATTTCCTTCTTAAAATGAAAAGGGAAAACATGGTTGCACTTACCTGTTAACAATTATTCATAAACATCTTCCATGCACACACACATTAGGATCGCACTTGTGCAGGCCAGCTGCAGAGATAGTTTTTTCTAGCTTAAAAACTCCCAAGAGGGGGTACCTCGCCCAACCAAATCTGGCGTATGTGCGGGATTTCCTGCCAAATGTATCATGTGCTCCAGGGCTGGGCGCTCCCTTCCTTCAGTTCCTGTCAAGCTGCCATGAGCCCTTGGATCCCAGGACTCACCTGGTCACTACATTAGACAACAGATTTAACATTAACATTCCTGTGAAAGCTCATGGCTGGGCAGGAGGGAAGGAATGTGTCTGCCAGAAGACGTTGATGAACAACAGTTTCAGGTAAGTGCAACCATGTTTTCATCTTCTGTCTTGCTGTGCAGCCTCACATTGGGACTCTAGCAAGCTACTCACCAAGGAGGAGGGGTGAAGCTGTTACTGGAACAACACTTGTAGGACTGCAGTGCTCATGTTGGCTTCTTTTCTCACCTGAGGGTCCAAGGCATAATGCTTAACTAATGTTTCTTCTGATGTCCAGATAGCAGCTTTGCAGATGTGTAGGAGTAGAACCTTTTGGTGGAAAGCAGCAGACGATCCCTGTGCTCTGGTGGAAGGTGCCATCAAAGTCAACAGTCAGGGCTCTCCAATAGCTGCACAGCAAGAGTGAATGGCCACCACAACCCACCAGGAGGTCAGTTGGGATGATGCAGCCTTACCTTTTTTGGGGTTCCCAATAACAAACAAATAAAGTCTTTTCTTTATGAAACAGTCTGGTTCTATCTAGGTAATAAAGGAGGGTTCTCCTTACATCTAAAGAGTGAAGGGTTTTCTCAGCTCTTCAAGCTTGGGTTCAGGGAAAATACCAGTAAGCCAGTTTGATGTAGTGGTTAAGAGCAGCAGACTCTAATCTGGAGAACCTCCACATGCAGTCAGCTGGGTAACGTTGGGTCAGTCACAGTCTTCTCTCTGAGCCTCACCTACCTCACAGGGCGTCTGTCGTGGGGAGAGGAAACAAAAGAGATTGTAAGCCGCTCTTGAGTGAAGGCCAAACTCTTTTTCTTCTCTTGAGTGAGGTGGAACCTAGAAACTACCTTAGGTTTTAAAAGAAATCAAGGACAACCTCTCATGTAGGACAACCCTCTCATCAAAAATTTTGAGCAAGGGGGGGCATCTATCCAGAGAGCTACCAGCTCACTCACTCTTCCGGCTGAGGTAATTGCAGTAAAAAAGGCTACTTTCCTTGAAAGCATGGCTAAAGAACAAGAAGCTAAGGGTTCAAACAGTGGAGCCATGAGCTTAGCCAGGACCACCCATACAGACCACTGAGCAGTTAAGTGGGGAGCAGGGGGGGAAATGTTAGCCAAGCCTTTTAAAAAGCATTGGGAAAACTCGTGGGCAAATACCAGACCCGCGGTGGGGTATTTTGTGGCCCTGTCCCCTTAATTAAAAGTCATGCCCCACAGATAGCCCTGCCAGAAACCTTATTTTTTATCAGTACCATGGTACTGGGCTAGCAGAAAGGGGGTTGTTGGAGATATATTGAAGGTGCCCTTTTAAATTTTCTTGCCCAAAAGAAGGGAACTCAAAAGGCATTTAAATGACTTCTGAAGGCCCTCTGAGTGGCTTTTTCCTAGAACTGCTGTGCTCGCTGCCCTGTCCTTTGAAAAGAAGGGCAAGAAACAGGCTTGCAGCCTCTTTAAAGACATGCCCTTTAAAGACAGGCAGGCAGATTAATTTAATTAACTGCAATTTAACTGCCCCCTTAAAAATGTAAATGCCCCCCAAACAAAAAATCCTGGCTAAAGTCCTGGCAAATACTGACGTGCTCTGCACCTCTTCATGGAAGGTTGCAATAGCCATTAGATGAGTTCTAATGGAGGACACAGCCAAATCACCCTGTAAAAATGAAAGTAAATATTCTGACACTGATGACAACATATGAAAGGGCATAATCCCTTAGTAGAAGTACAGGATTGAAATCCGGACCATCTCCTGCTACAGGAGTATCCTGTGGAAGGTTTATGGGAGTATTATAAAACCTGCTTTACCCTTTCAGGAAAGGAGGAAGCTATAAGCATATCCTCCAAGCTGTAAGATGCAGGTGTGCCACATCACAGTACAGTAGAGGGCAGTGTCTGAGCAAATCTGGTGCTGGGGGGAAGGGGATAGAACTACCACCTGCTAGTTGTAGCAGCTCTGTAAACCAAATCTGATGAGGCCAGAATGGAGCTATCAGAACAGAACTTGTGCAGTCCGCCATGATTTCCCCTATGACTCTGCCTAAAATAGGGAAGGGGGAAAGGCGTAGAAGAGCCTTCCCAACCAATTGATCTAGAAAGGCATCCACTAAAGAGTCTGGGTCGCTCCCCTGAAGGAGCAAAATTCTGGTGCCTTCTTTGACTCAAGACTAGAGTGGCAAAGAGGTCCACTTCTGGATAACCCCAAACATCAAGGATCCAGTTGTGATATGTGTCCTGGATGGGCCACTCATAATTTGTTTGACAGGTTCTGCTCAAGGCATCTACTTGTGTATTCAGGGCCCCTGCTGTATGGATGGCCTGGGTGAAACGCCTATGGCCATGGCCATCTCCCAAGTCACTAATGCGTCTTGGCAGACACTCCTGGATCCCATGCCCCCTTGTTTGTTGAAATAAAAAACAGTTGCAGTATTGTCCATCTGGATCAGCACTGCTTTGTTCCTCAGGAGATCTGAAAAAGAGGTAAGGTCAAGTCTCACTGCACAGAGTTCCAACACATTGATATGAGAGATGGGTTGTGTCAAGGCAGAGCAACCTACCTTGCACTGAGAACCCTTCACAGTGGGTGCCCCAGCCCAGTAAGGAGGTATCTGTGGTAATGGTAATCTCCAGAAACTGAACTGGCACCTGGAGAACAAATTAGGGTCCACTAGCCACCAAGTCACGTACCTAGTCACTCTGCAAGGTATAGAGAAAAAACACCTGGGGGAGTGTCTGGGCGGGTCGCATTTTTAAATCATCCATAGCTGTAGAGGCCCACATGCAAAGTCTGGCAAACTGAACAACCATGGTGGTTGATATCATGAGGCCCAACCACCACTGGATTCCCCAGACAGATTGCCAGCCAACGTTTAATGCAGCTGGAAGTCTTAGCTTTAATGCTTCTGGCTCTTTCTACTGGTAAGACAGCTCTTCCCAACGTAGAATCTAGGGAGGCACCTATGGATTGTATCTTCTGGGAAGGCTCTAGGTGAAACTTCTCCAAGTTAATAATTAGGCTGAGTCTACTGCAGGTGGAAACGACTCGGCAAATGTGGTCAGATAGCACCTCCTGTGTCAGGGCAACCAGCTGCCAGTCATCTAACTAAGGGGAAACATGACATCCTTGAGTGTCAACATGTGCTACAACTGCTGCCATGCATTTGGTAAAATCTCTCAGGCGCATGGCTAAGCCAAAGGGCAGAACAGCATACTGGAACTCATTGGAACTAGTGTTCCCTCTAAGCTGAGTTAGTGTGAGCTAGCTCACAGTTTTTTAGCCTCTGGCTAACACATTTTTGTCTTAGTTCAGATAGGATGGCTCCAGAACAAACTAATTTATGCAGTAGACAAATCACTCACTCACAACTTTAATGCCAGTAGCTCAGAAAGTAGAATTTTTGTTCACAAGACTCCACAGCTTAGAGGGAGAATTGATTTGAACCAACTCTGAAAGGCAGGAATTTCCTGTGGGTATGGTGGATTGAAATATGAAAATATGCATCTTTCAAATCAAGAACAGAGAACCAGGCATGCAGGGACAGGAGCTCAAGAACTGAAGACAGTGAAACCATTCTAAATCTTGAAATTTTAAGGAACTTATTTAATCATCTTAGGTCTAGAATGGGCCTGGTGCCTGCCATCCTTTTTGTCAACTAAAAATATCTAGAATGAAAACCAGACGAACTGAGCCCATCAGGGACTCTCAACAGCACCCCTGTCAAAGAGCTCTGACAACTGTGACTTAAGCTCTGAGTAAGAATTGTTTACCACAGCAATGGTTAGGCAACAGGAAGGAACAGCTAGCAACTCTAACTTATAACCAAACTGAACAATAGAAAGAACCCAGGAGTCAGAACAAATTTCTCACAAAGTGTGACGGACTAAATTTAAAATGCTGTTTCCTAATGCAGTAAAATCAGAGAAGGGAGGCGAATACTCTGCTCTAGCATGTTGAGCTTGAGTGGCAGGCTGCTCCTTTTCTCTGATTGGCCAGCACCAGCAGAGGGAAATATAAGATGAGCTGAGGGGAGAGTGAGTTTGGTTACAGTTCAGCTGCAGTTACTGTTCAGTAAAGTAAAAGCTCAGTTTGAGTTGAATTTTGGAAGAACCAGTCTGAAGGCAGTCAGTTGATTTCTGACAGAATTTTGGGAGTCAGTGTGTCTGCGAGGGAAAAAATCAGACAGGTTCACTTGCTGAGTGAAGGCAAAAGACTCCTTGTCCTAACTGTGTTACATCTCTGAGGAGGAATTCAAATATCAGAATTCAAAATCTCAGTGTCAGCATAAGCTGAGGCCTGCTTTACACGGACACTAGGAGACAGTTTTGGGCAAGAGCGAGTAGGGTATTGTGTGAAAATCCCTTTCAAGCCAGAAAAGAATAGGATTAATTCTTCTGTGGAGAAGATTAATTCCTGCCCAGTGTCAAAGAGGGTTTAGTTCTGAAGGAGGATCCTGGTCTGTTGTAAAGGGAAAATGGTTTGGGATATCTCAAGAAATAGAAGTACAACTTTCACCTCAGCAATTTTTATCTTTACCTCTTTTGTTTTACTGTTAAACTGTCTCCAGTGCCATTTCAAAAGAGAATTAAGGGCTCCTGTCTTTTCACAGAAAGTTACTTGAGGTGGGCAAAAAACCAAATTATATTCTGTAAACAGGGTGGGACAGAAAGTCTTTTAAAAACCATTTCTATGCTACTAGGGGCTGCTCAGTCAAAGCAGGGAACCAAAAGAATTTTGTCTGGAAAATCTGCCTCACAATAAAGAACAAGCAGGGGTCTGTCATACCAGGCTTCAAGGAAATGCACCAGTCTATCTCTAAAAGTTGGCACAGCAGGGCCCCTTGGGGAGGTTAGTCAGAATTTTGGTAGCTGACTCTGGCCCTTTGGGGCAGTCTGTGGGACCTTCAATCTAGGGTTACCTTCTCGGGAAAGGAGGAGATTGGAATGGATGCTGAGGATACTGGCATTGAGGCTATTGGTGCTGCCTTTGTCCTTTGTAAAAAGGCATTGCAAAGCCATGTTGGTTCTGCTGAAAACTATGTCTTTGGGTGGGAGCTGGTGGAAATACGCTTAGAGACCTAGCCATTTAACGG
The DNA here is from genome assembly GCA_029375565.1 of Gekko gecko. Lineage (NCBI taxonomy): Eukaryota > Metazoa > Chordata > Lepidosauria > Squamata > Gekkonidae > Gekko > Gekko gecko. Next base: position 43,255,219 of record JAPDNY010000003.1, on the reverse strand, counting down.
TTCTTTTTCACAGAAGCCAAGAAAACATCAATGGATTGGGAAAACAGAGTTGTCCCTTCAAAGGGGAGGTCCTCAACTTTAGAGCGAGTATCTAACAGAAGCAAGGTGTTCCTAAGCTTGGAGTGTCTCTCAAGGATGACTGCAGATGCCACCAAATGGGCTGCAACGTCCATAGGATATTTGCCAACGCTGATCTCGGAGAACTCGATGGCTTCATTTTGAATCAACTTTGCCAAGGATTTTTCATCATCTGGTAATTTATCCAGGTTTTGGAAGAGGCTGTTTCTGTGTAGAGGCTGTTTGGTGTAGTGGTTAAGAACGCAGACTCTTATCTGGGAGATCCAGGTTTGATTCCTCACTCCTCCACATCCAGCTGCTGGTGTGACCTTGGGTCACTCATAAGTTCTTTCAGAGCTGTTCTCTCAAGGGCAGTTCTCAAGAGAGCTCTCTCAGCCCCGCCTACCTCACAGGGTGTCTGTTGTGGGGAGATGAAGGGAAAGGGATTGTAAGCCGCTCTCCTTCGGGGAGTGAAGGGCAGCGTATAAATACAATCTCTTTTTCTTCTGTGGGGGAGGAGTGCTGGCCTGGCCTATTATGTGCCTGCATGTCCTCTGTCACCAAGGAAGATGGTGGTGGGTGGGTGGACAAAAAGGCGCAAGTGTCCTGTTTGATCCTATATAGGTTCTCGATCTTGCGGGGGGTTGCTTGGACCAAAAGCCAGTTTCTGCCAGATCCAACAAGCCCTCCAAAACCAGAAAGGCTAACATTCCAGGCATGCCAGAGTATAACTTACTTAGGATCTTATCCTTAGGATGGATGTCAGTGGTACAGACATCAATGTCCAAGGCTTTCACCATCCTGATCATTTGCTTGCCATATAGGTGGAAATCTTCATTAGGAGTCACTTGAGTGGGGTCTCCCATGGTGTCATCTAGTGATTGATCTGAGGCACTCTTGGAGCTCACACTGGATGATACCAAAAGCATGTCTTCAGGCCCCTGGTACAGGACAAAAGAGGAATGGGTTTCTCCACAAGTACCTTGGGCTGTGGAACCAATTGTCCAGAGCATGAGAGCAGTGATCCTCTCATCTCTCTAAGTAGGTGGGTGTCTTAGAGTACGGCAGGGGTTCTGCTGCCTGCTGGGATAAAGCAGGCGCATTCTCAGAAGGAACCAACTGGTCGGCCAGGATGTCAGGCTGTTCGTCGGGAACAAACCTGTTTTTGTTGTTGTTCAGTCGCACAGTTCAGTCCAAGTCTTCGCTACCCCATGGACTACATCATGCCAAGCCCTCCTGTATTCCGCCATCCTCTGGAGTTTGCTCAGTTTCATGTTCATTGCATTGATAACACTGTCTAACCATCTCATACTTTGCCATCCCCTTCTTCTTTGACCTTCAATCTTTCCCAGCATCAGGGGTTCTCCAGTGAGTGCTCCCTTCTCATTTGGTGGCCAAAGTATTTGAGCTTCAGCTTCAGTATCTGGCCTTCCAGGGAACAGTAAGGGTTGATTTATTTTAGGATTGACTGATTTGAGCTCCTTGCAGTCCACGGGACTCTCAAGAGTCTTCTCCAGCACCATAATTCAAAAGTACCTAATCTTCAGCGCTTGGCCTTCCTTATGGTCCAACTCTTGCAGCCATACATTACTATCGGGAATACCATTGCTTTGACTATATGGACTTTGGTTGGCAGGGTGATGTCTCTACTTTTTATTATGCTGTCTAGGTTTGCCATAACTTTCCTCCCAAGGAGCATGCATCTAAAGGATGCCAAATGACATGACAGGGATCGGGGGAGGTGCTGGCTCTATGTGCTGTGCTGGACCCTTAGGGTAGGGGCCATCAGTTTCGAGGTTGATTCCAGCCTCTGTGTTTAGACTTCTTTTGTGTTTCTCTGGAGATGGTTCAGAGTGAAGCCAGGCCCTGACCATTGGGTTAGAAGATGGTGAACGTGGGTGTCTGGTGTCTTCAATAGGGGCAACTGAGCCGCTTTGGAGACTGGGACCATAGGTGCTGATCAAACCAATGGCAGTATGAAACAGACAGTCAACACTGATGTCAAGGGGGTCAGTCCCAAGGCAGTTGGGTCAGGAGCCGATGGCACTTTGGCTGAGGTTGGGGAGATCAATGACTTTCCCCAAAGGGCTGCCTTTAGCCTAGAAGCTCTGAGTGAGCTTTGGTCACAATTTTTTTACAAACTGGACAAGAACTGGCATTATGGGTCTCACTGAGGCAAAGAAAGCAGAGTTTGTGTTCATCTAAGTGTCTATTTTTGGGGAACACTTCTTGAAGAGAGCTTTGGAAGCCATCTTTGCATTGCTGCACATAGTGAGCAGGGTTTCTCATTGGAGCAATGAGGGTACCCTGAAAGCCAATCCCCTGAAATAGAAAATTTGGGAGGGAGAGCAGGCATGTTGTTAGCAATAGTATGGAGAATACAGAACTCAGTAAAAGATGTCTTCTCACTGCAGTGAAAATAAAACTGAGAAGGGGATGCCCAGCCCTAGAGCAAGAGATACATTCAGCAGGAAATCCTACACATGTGCCTGCTCCGGGTGGGCAGGGCACCCCCTCTCAGGAGTTTTTAAGCTAGAAAAGACTATTTCCGCAGCAAGACAGAAGATGAATGTCAACTGCAGTTGATATAAAGTGCTATGTGAATATACAGTATTGCTGGTTGTATGTGTCAGTTATACCAAGGAATATTTTTTAACACAGGTGTCCTATTTGAAAGTTCCTTTAAGGAAGCAATGATGACCCCCAACCACCCCAAATGACTCTACTAAAATTAGCATGCTCAGGATTGCAACCTTAGTGGTACATCCCTGTGGCATGGATATGCCCACATTTCATTCTTAGATGTTTTATAGACACAATGGACAACAGGCAATGCATTTAAAAGTACTTCAAAAACTGAACTAAAACTCATGCATAACAGTTGTTAAAGAAGAAGAGGACCAACCATTATTTTTTGATGTAGTTTGGACTGAAATTTAATTCTATTTTTAATGGTACATTGTATCCTGGCTGTTCCTTGGAATGGAAGGGTGGAACTGAAATTAACTAGAATTAATACTCATCCTGCACATGGATCCCCAAATGCAATACAGAGTTCCCAAAAGGCTGGCAATATTTATTAGGGACAACTTTGTCTTAGCTCTTCCTTCCCATGCCAATTCCCTGTTCAGTTAATTTCATTAGTTTTTATCTCACCCCTTTCCAATCGGGACCCAAAGCTGCTTAGAATATGCTTCTCCCCACCTAACCACCCTGTGAGGGAGGTTATGCTAAGTGACCAGCCCAAAGTCACTCAGTGAGCTTCCATGGCAAAGTAGTGATATAGACCTGGGTCTCCTCGATCTTTCCCAGTACTCTAACCACGTTTTAACACTGGCTCTCAGGAATCACCCCCCTCTGCAAGCTGTTTTATGCTGTGCTAGGCAAAAATGGCAAGTTCCCGAATTGTGGCTCTCTTTTCACTACTGGAACTCGAAACAGGTTGGGGGATTTTTAATGAGATAGAAAATAACCCTATGCAGCTGCTTTTTGCAGCTAACTTACATACAGGGGGATTGACAATTGCTTAAAATCAGGTATATTTTCACCTTTCTGTTCACAAAGATGTTTGAATTTAAGAGGCTCATTTGCGCTTTTCCTAAAAAATGCCATTTTAATATGCCAGCATATTCCTACTGCGTTTGCAGTGATCCCCTAGATACTTCCAGTGAGTACACACCCATGCCACAGCTACAATGCCAGCACCTGTACACTTAAACGAGCCAAATGAAAAAATATCTGTAGTTGATTTATTAATACTAAACTGAAGCAACAGACATGAAGTGGTATAGATGTGCTGGAAGTGATCAGAAAGGTACACTTTCTTGGGAGGAATCCCTGTTGATTTACATCTGAGTAAACATGCAGGGGATCAGGCCTAAGGTTTCCAGCTCTGGGTTGGGAAATTCCGGGAGATTTTATAGCAGAGACTGGAGAGGGTGTGGTTTGGATAAGGGATAGGACCTCAGCAGGGTATAACGCTGTAGAGTCCACCCTCCAAAACAGCCCTTTTCTTCAGAGAAGCTTATCTCCGTAGTCTGGAGATCAGTTCTAATTCCAGATCTTCAGGCACCATCTGGAGGTTGTAAACTTTAATCAGCCACTTAAGTTTCCCCAAGAAGACGGCTTGTTTTCTCAGTTCACTCACTGAAAAGTGACCTTCTCTGGTAACATCAGCAGGAAAGTCTTTCTCCCAACAGAAAATCATTAAAGCCCTGTGTAAGCAGTATATTTTAAACATATCTTCTGAGAAGAATTCTATGCCTGGTTCCAAATCAATGAGCCATAACAAAGTCATTCCACCCCTCAAACAATCCACTGGAAAGGTTCATTAGAATAAATTTTACTATTCAATTTCTCCTGGTTTTCCATGTCCTCCCATCTGGTTGCCTCCAATTTTAATAACGTGAACATAATTTGGATAAGCTGTGACTCCCCAAAGAAAATATTGAGGCTTAAGTCTTCAAAGCTATGGAACTGCTGGAAACAAAAACATAAAAATGAACTATTCTTCCAGTGTTTCTCTTCTTAATTCACACTTTGAAGCTGCACAGTTGGGATGGACATGACCTCAGAATGGATTCAAACACACAGAAAATATCCTCTTAAGATTGTACCACTTCAAACCACAGAGCATAAAAAGCGGCTGTGCTGGACCAGGCCAATAGTACATTGACACAGGATCGCATAATTGAATCGATCTTTATGTAATGCACCCTTCCACAGACTAAAGTATACCATGCAGCCTTTTATAGTACTTTTCCTCACACACTAATTTAGCTGGTTCTGTCCCATAAAACCACCATCCAGCTGGATCCAGGCAAGGCCCAAAGAGCCCACCACCCTACTTCTAATAGTAGCAAGAAGTCCTTAAGCAGAGCATGAAACTTTCCAATGCTGTTGCTGAACTAGTATTCAGTAACAGACTACTTCTGAGGATGGAGGATTCCATTTAGCTATCAAGGCTATTAGGCATTGATAAACCTATTCTCCATGAATTTGGAGCATGCTAGCATGTGACCGAGTCATACATTACCTTTCAGTCTTTGGAGCTATTTTTCCATGGCCAAACCATGGCAGATGTGAACAGATCCAGGAAATTAAAGACCGCTACTCGATGTGAGACTAGAGTTTCTCCCTCATTCAGTGAGAGCAGCAGCATTTTACATAGCATAGAGCCAACTAAAAAATTCTTGCACACCCATCTGCAAAAGGGTGCTGCTGAAGGCCGCAGGAAAGCAAATGGGGCAAAATGGAAGCCAGACAAGCCTGTCTTCTTCACACCACCGGTTATAAATAAAGTTCATCTGCTTCTTAGTATGATGCTGGTTTAATGGTTATAGAGCAACCACCATTACATTCAGCCCCCGTAGCAATTATTTAAGAGGTTTCCAGAGGAGAAAACAGCGGTGTAGTCACAAGGCAAGGCAAAGCAAGGCACTGGGATCAATTTTTTTACTCAGGAAACTCAAGATAAAAAGCCATGGTGAGAATGTCTGTGACCCAACCTGTTCAGGTACCATTACACAACAATTCACATCAGTGTGAACTTACAGCTTTGGCATGGACCACCACCCCTTCCCCTTAGTGTCAGCATCCTTGTATGAAGGATTACTTGGAGGTTCCTCAGTCACGTGTCAGCCAACACACTGGTCTGTTGGCTTTAATTCTTGACTTACAAACAGAGCAAGGGGTAGGAATCTTAGGATGTAATCTGGTGAGGCAGACCACACACTATATTTACCTTATGCCACGGAAGGCACCAACTGGGGGAACATTTCCTTCCAATTGACTTGAAAATATTCTATTTCATTTATACAAATAACTGCTAAATACAAAAAGTAAATTAAAAAAATACAGTTTTTTTTCCTGATACAAGTTTAAATGCACATTACGTATAAGCTGCAAAAAAAAAAAAAAAAAGCACTTTCCTATAACCTCCATGACATATCATTTCCCTTCATTGCTTCCCTTCCCTCCTCTAGATCAATAAGGTACTATATGTGGCATCATGTGGGTAATGGCTTTATATTTTGATACATAGATATAGATATAAATGTTCTGTATATTATGAACTGAAAATATATGCTACAGACCACACACATAAAATGTGAAGCACTTAAAAAAAGTGATTAAAATGTGTAACTGATAATACAGGGGAAGAAGGGAGGAAGTGTTTTGGGTTAGACCGACTGCAAGAAATAATGATAGAAGCCACATAAAAATAAGCTTTTAACTGTATGCACTTTCCTCAGTTTTCTTAAAACTGTTAAGTGCACTAGTAATAAATAAAATCTGAAGGTTTCCTTTTAAACAATTCCTAGTGTCCAGCATTATTGTAAACAGTACACATATGTAAAAATGCAGTTTTAAAAAAAAGATGTCAGTTACAGATTCAATTTCCCAAATTGATTTCCTCCTAGTTTATAAACACAGACTGATGAGTACATATGCCAATCTTATTTTTTTTGGCAAGTCATGTCTTTAAAATTAACAGTAACAGTGCAAGTAAAGAATGTAAAGAATCCCTAGTGCAATAAGGAAGAGACGCACAGGCAACATTGCCAATTAGAACTGGCTGTGTCCATTCGTTGAACTTGGGAGCCACGAGAAGACAACTGACTTGTTCGTTTCATTATTCCAAAATTTAAAAAGCTATTAAAAGCCATGGTTTTAATGCCCCAATCTTTTCTTAGGATTTCCGCGTCCTCCTTCCATAGGCTGCCACAGATCCAGCTTAAGTCTTTAAAGATTGGCCATTTGTAAAATAATGAACGTCACCAATTAAGGCTCAAATGGTTCCATTTCCTCTCAAACAGCTGGGTCAGGTAAAACAATTTCTGTCTATCTATGAAACCACTTGGGACTGAGTCTTAAAATTCACCCAGCTGTTTCTCTGTGCTGGACGGTAAGCCTTGTGTCTTTCCAGCATCAAGTGTGTTGATTATCAACAGTCAGCTTTGATTTTATCTAAGGAATTATCAATTTTGGTCAAGGTCTTTTTTATACGCAAAGCTGTTAATCTTGCCGATGGATTGTGATACCAGCATTCTTTCATCAACTTGGCAAGCGATGTTAACGTCTGAAAAGAAAAGAAAAAATGAACATGCATTCAGAACAAAAAATCTGTGAAGTATTGGCAGACAGCTCATTTCAGGGACCAAGTCTGCACAGCCAGGCATCATACCCAAACCACTGTTAAGATAGCTTGACTACACATGGTTTGGCTGAATATCCAAACTAACAAATGGACAGCTAGCAAACCAGGATCAGAACCATGTTTACAAATCTTGGTTTCTGTTAACTAGGGCTTAATACAGGGGTCTCCAACATGGTGCCTACCGATATCTCTCCTGGTGCCCACCAAGTGCTTTTAGAAAGTGGATGCAGCCAAGTGGGGCTTGTGCCCAGCCGGCCTTCTGATTCCCAGGGCAGATTAAAAGTCATCCTGTTAAGTGGAGCTTCTACTTTAATGCTGAAGAGTAACTATGAGAGTCATGCATAAGCTGGCTCCCTGACATTTTGTCAGGCTCCCTGGCTAGCTCCACATCCTGAAAAAGCAATTTTGTCAGGCAGCTTGAAGCCATAATTTTTTGAAGCTCAAACCTCTCTGTTTGGGTTCCAAAACCATGGTTAGTGCTAACGATGGTTTTCTGTTGTCTCCTGTAACTTTTCCCACTGGTTCTGTTTCACGCAAAACAGGAAGTGGCACAGAAGTGGCTTGAAAAGCTCTTTGAAGTAGCTCACCACACAGATATGTTTTTCACCCACACCATGTGACATTTACATGTTTCCAATGATAAAGCACTGAAACAAATCTCCAAGGCAGCTCTGTTTTAAAGTAGGATGCACTTGACATCCTTACTACATCCAAAGGATTGCCTCTATTTTTTTAGCCTCCATCTGTGGAAAAGCTAACTATACAATACACACAAGTGTCAACTTCAAACTAACTCGGCCTGCCCAAAACGGCTCTTCATTTTTAAAGCAGGAGTGTCAAGGGAAGGAGCGCTTAACCATTTTCTCTAAGTGCAGTTTCAACCCCCCGCCCCAAACATTTCCAAAAACACTGGGAGGGGGCATATATAAGCTGCTTGGGTGTAATCTTGTAACAGAAAAACAAAAACCAGGGAAACAGTTATATGCCCATTCTATTTCCCATCACTTCTGTTCTAAAACTTCCCCTTCTCAAAGCACTGGAGCATACAAGAGTAGTACATACTTATCCCTGAGAAGGAAAAAGTTTGGTCTTCTCAGGGAAAGGTTAAATTGTCCCAGCAGAAGTATTATGTTCCAACACCACCCCTTTCCAAGGGGACTCTTGACCTCAAAATGCAGCACAAGAGATCTGAGAGCTCCTATAGTTTTAGTTATTACTGGATGCTCTGAAGACCTGGAATGTGGCACTGGGGAAAGGGTAATGACACTTGTGCTATTTTGCTATACATATCCCAAAATTACAATTTGGTCAGCAGGGGCAAAATGCTGACCTGCATCCTACCAGTGCACTGAGCAAAGTTTGAAGCCTTCCTCGAGCCCCAGGGTGTCAAACATACAGCCCATGGGCCAGAAGCGTTCCCTGAAGGGCTTGTATCCAGCCCGTGAGCAACTGGCTCTCTTCTGCTTCCTCTGGGGCTGATGCTGTGTCACAGCTTGCTTTCACCTAGCTCCCTCAATCACGTGGGATACAAAAGCCAGGCCTCCCTTCCCTCCATTGGCTGAGGTCTCCTCCCTCTTCCTACTCTGGTGAGGAAAAGGGGGGGGACGGAAAGGGAGAGAGTACAAGCATGAGAGAGAACGAAGTTGGAATCCCATGGCACCTTTAAGTTCAACAAAAGTTTTATTTCAGGTATAAACTTTCGTCTGCACACACATTTCTTCAGAGGGCGGCAGAAGGAATTCTTCTGACAAGCACAATTTGCACTGAGATTGCTCTTCTCCACTGTTTACTTTGGGACTTGATCACGCACATGTTAAAAAGAAGGGGTGCGGCAAAGAGATGTATTGGAATAAGGAGAAAGAAAAATGAAAATTAAATTATTTTGGCTTATTCTGAAAGGTTTTTTTAAAGATTAGATTTCTCTGTGCCTATCTGGGATTTTATTTTCTATCAAAAAGACCCTGATTAGGAATTACAACACTTGGACTGGATTCCATTGTTTGATGACTGGAAGTAGATGGCTAAGTATTAAAAATACGTTTATGGTTCCATATGTTCCCGTTCAAGATGTCTCCTTCTCTCCCCTCCCACCTTGCTGGCTGCCTTTCTTCACATTAACCCCCCTTGCTTTTTAACTGTTTCATTATCATCACTAGCACTGAGTGAATTTTGCCAAGTCAGATATCAACACATTATTTCACTTGGAGAGATCCCCCTCTCCAGTTCCAACAGATGGTGGTGGGGGGAGCAAGACTCCTACAGCACAGCTTGCAATCTTTATTAGTGGAAAGGAGCAAGAGTTCAGTAGTACCTTAAAGCCTAACAAAATTTGTGGCTGGGCATGAGCTTTCATGAGTCGTTCACTTTTTCAGATACAGCTAGAATGTGAGTCCATTGGTCCTTATATCTTGGAGGGAGAAGTGATTTCAGATGCCAAATGAAAACAGCCAGTGTTGGTAATAAGACAGGAAACCTCGGTCTCAGTTCAGTCGAGGAGGATGCATTGCCTTGAGCATGATTATCAGTAGCAATTAAGCAGTCTTTCTTTCTAATCTTCCTTTAAAATTCCTTTGTAAGAGAACTGCTACTCTTGGGTAAGCAACTGAATGTCCTGGAAGGTTAACATGTCCCCCCACTGGCTTTTAAATGTTGTGGTTTCTAATGTCAGATTTATGTCCATTTATTCTTTGCATCCTCCTGGATTGAATCTGCCTGGACCGAATTCCCTGTCTCATTACCAGTGCTGGCCTCTCCACATCTACTACCCCTCTGCATATCACAACTAATTCAATCAAGCTTGCTGTTGTCATTCACCTGCTATTGCCATTCAGCATCTGAAATCACCTTTGTAAAGTTTATATCTTTGGAACATCGTGTTGCATTTTATGGCACAGATGGCCCAGCCCGACAAAGTGACATTTGAGTCTGACACATCTGCTCTAGACTAAGGAGAATTCCTGAAACATAAGCAGTTCTTCCTCCAATGAAAGTGTCACTTTAAGTTAGACAAAGACTCCTTCAGAAGAACTTCCTTCAGCCCAAGACAGGGTACTGCTCCAGAGCTACCATCTCTCTAGCCTGTCCCCTTGCAATGCAGAACAAAAACTTCAAGGGAGGATAAAGCCTCCTTGCCATCACCTGCTCCAAACTTCAGAGCAGCTATATGGGGCTGTTAAATTACGAAAAATAAGGCAAAAACATGAGGAAAAGGGACCTTGACCGTACTTTTATGACAGTGTTCCTTATTTCACACTCACAATAATCTTTACACTTTTACCTTCAGACCCCATTTCTCATGATGATAGCAAATTACACATATTACGTATCAAGATCTTTCGTAGGATTGGTCACTTTATTTTTACTATAAGTATTGCAAATATTTAAAATATCATAGGAGCGGATGGATGGATTGTAATTCTAAGTTATTTTATGAGGTAATAGTATTAGACGGGGAGAAGGGGTTCATTTGCAGGAGAGAGGACATGATCCAGAAAGTGGCTGTCCCATACATTTTGAAAGGCCTTATAGCTGAACTTTTGATTAGGGATGTGCATTCAGCATAAATTGAGCCAACCCCCCCCTGAAAAATACCTTATCTATATAGCTGAGCCCAAATAAAAACCAAATTTCTCACCTTTTATCCCGGTACATTCAGCTATACCATTGGGCTTCAACTGCAACTCAGTTTAAACCGAGCTGCAAGAACAGCCAGCCCCAGCTGAGGTAGTGTGGAGTTCTCAGCTCCCACCGCACCGGCTGATCCTGGGCTGGCTCCTCTTGCAGCTTGGTTTAAACCACTGTTTCCCAAAGTGGGCAATACCGCCCCCTGGGGAGCACTGGAATGATGCAGGTGGGCTGGAACGATCCAGCTGCAGATCCACAAACTGCATCTTTTTGTCCACTTCTTGATGGTAGATTTCCAGAGAGGCGCTAATTTTTTTTCGGAAAAGGAGGCGGTAGGCCAAATTAGTTTGGGAACCTCTGGTTTAAACAGAGCTGCCATCGAAGTCCAGTGGTATAGCTAAATATACCCAAATAAAAGCTGAAAAATTTGGCTTTTATTCAGGCTCAGTTTAAAATGAGCAGCAAAGCCGTGGCAAAGGTGGTGCTGAGCTCTCAGCTCCCACTGTCCTGGCTGATCCTGGGTTGGCTCTTCTTTCAGTTCAATTCCCCATTATACTCTATGGGGACCACTGACTATACCGTATTGGGATTCAAGAATATTGGAAAATACCAATATTTTGGGGGTTCAATATACCCGAACCTGGAAAATACCATGGTTTTTGGGTTTTTTTGCACACCCCTATTTTGAATTTTCTGTTTCTTTCTATTTTAAAAAAGTAAGAATCTGGCTTATAAGTATCTTTCTGATCTCACACAGCATGATCTTGAGGTAACACCTTGGGGAGATAGTTTCAGAGGGTAACTGTGCTGGTTTGTGGCAGAAGAGTTAAGATTCGGTTCTGGTAGCACCTTAGAAACCAACAAGATTTTCAGGGCATAACCTTTCAAGAGCCAGAGCTTTTACTCTTTTTTTTTTCCATACTTCAGAGCTTTTACTCTTGAAAGCTTATAACCCCAAAATCTTGTTGATCTCTGCGGTGCTACTGGATCCGTATCTTAGGGGAGAGGCTGTGGCTCAGTGGAAGAGCCTCTGCTTTGCATGCAAAATGTCCCAGATTCAGTCCCTGGCATCTCCATTTAAAAGGATCAGGTGATTAAACATCTCAATCTGAGACCGTAGAAAACTGCTGCCAGTCTGAGTAGACAACACTAACCTTCAGCATAAGGCAGATGAGGAAATAAAATATCAAACGGGCACATGTGTGAACTTAACCCTCCTTCCCCAGCTCCCTCTCCATGATCTGATGCTCAGTTCCCCTGCTCACTTCAGCCCTATGCCAGTACTCAAAGTGACTCAGACTCAAGTTGCATGATGGCTGCACGATCGACCAGTGGAGGGTTCAGCTCCATGTGCCCATGCTAAAACTTGCACCCTACTTGACACAAACAGGAAAGACAAATGAAAATTGCAGCCCCTATAACATCTAGTCTTATCTAAACTGAGATCAAACTGTCTACACGTGATTTAAAAATCAGGTAGAAAAGGCTATATGATAGAATACAACCAGTTGCCCATACTCACCGGGTCAGAAAACCATCTGTTAGGAATGTTGGGCCTTTGCTGATCCACACAGACTACTTTTCTCATGTCTTCAAAACTGGGGTCATTAGGAACAACATCATAAAAAGGAGGTTTGTAGTCTTCAACAATGCCTGCGAAGAAAGGGCGGGAAAAAAGGGACAATGCTGTGTGTGATATATTCCAGAATCTTCATTAGCAATATGGAGTTCTGCAGATTACTATTTAGAAGGCTTAACCAATGTGAAGCAATTGTGACATCTCACCAGTATTATGAAATGAACTCCTAGTAGCACAATATATTAATCATTTGGTCCTCCCTGTGGGTTAGAACACAGCACTTCACTCTGCAGCTACAGAATCACACACGCCCAAGCAGGCAGAAAACAGATCAAGGCTACTGAGTCTTGGTGAATAAGCTGGAAATAGATCTTTACACACTTTTTCTTCTTTCAAAGTTTCCTAACATAAAATGCCCTCACCTGGATGGCCCAGGCTAGCCTGACCTTGTCAGCCTCAGAAGCTAAACAGGGTCAAGCCCTGGTTAGTACTTGGATGGGAAACCATCAAGGAAGTCCAGGGTTGCTAGGCAGGAGTGAGAAAAGGTAAACCACCTCCATTAGTCTCTAGTTTGGTGTAGTGGTTAGGAGTGCAGACTCTACTCTGGGAAAACTGGGTTTGATTTCCCACACCTCCAAACGTAGCTGCTGGTGTGACATTGGGTCAGTTACAAGTTCTTTCAGAGCTGTTCTCTCAAGGGCAGTTCTGAAGAAAGCTCTCTCAGCCTCACCTACCTCACAGGTAAGCTGAGTTAGTGTGAGGTAGCTCACAGTTTTTTATCCTCCAGCTCACACATTTTGTCTTAGCTCAGGAAGGATGGCTCCAGAGCAAACTAATTTATGCAGTAGCCGAATTGCTCGCTCACAACTTTAATGCCAGTAGCTCACAAAGTAGAATTTCTGCTCACAAGACTCCACAGCTTAGAGGGAGCACTGCTCACAGGGTGGCCTGTTGTGGAGAGGGGAAGGAAAAGGAGACTGTCAGCCACTCTGAGACTCCTTCAGGTAGTGAAGGGTGGGGTATAAATCCAATCTCTTCTTCTTGCCTTGAAAACCCTATGGGGTCTCCAAAAGTCAGCTGCAAACTGATGGCACCTGACACACACACACACACACACAAATGGGCAACAAAGAGCCTGTGAAGGATGCTAAGTGGAGGGAAGAGGCAGAAATTTAGAAAACAACAGGCTGAATATATGATAAGACACAGGCTGCCCATTATTAAGAAGCATCCAGGAATTCCATATAAGCCAGCTACTGAATGTAGTGAGGTATTTTGGTACAAGGGACCTCCCTGAGGTGAGTGGCATCATCAGAAATTTTCAGGAGGCACTACAAGGCTATTTCATTCCCCAGGGCTTTTAATCTACTGATTTTAAATTATAATATTTTTAATTGTGTCACGTAAGCTAAAAAGGATATAAATATTTTAATAAATACATACATAAGTATTTTATGCTGGAAGAAGAAAATACTGGCCGGACAAAGCCGTATTTCCCCATAAAATCTGGACAAACATGACAGTCATTTATCTCCAAGATGCCAACATAGATACATTTTACAATAAAGTTATTAAAATAATTCTGTAAATCTTATTGATATTCTAATCTTTGCACATCCCAATATATCTCTTGCTTTAACTGAAAGTCTTTTAGTGACCCTTCATGGCCCTGCCATCTATGCAATATGGATGGGTTTTCTGTCAGGTCAGTGAGGCTAATATAGTCACACTGCCAGTTCCAGTACAGTACAGGCTTTACTGTACTGTGTGTACATGTGTGCCAAAATAACCTTATCTTTGTCTCTCTAACTTACCCATACACAACCAATACTCAGTTCCCAGAAGTTCCCTTGCCAGTTAATGTGCCTTAGCAACCCCATCAATATAGGATTTATGAAATTCAGAAGCTGTGTTTATTCTCTGGTTGTGTTTAGATTTGTTTCTGAATTTTAGATCTCGAATTTCAAAGCTTACCCAAATATGGTTGTAACTGGTTGCAGAGACTGTTTTACTCGCATTCTTACACATTCTCCATGAATTTCAGAAAAAAGGCAAACAATAAACAAAGTAAAATAAAATAAAAATAAATCTGCACTGGATTCCAGTAAGGTTCAACTGAAGATGGCTCGTTATTGCTTCTATAAGTTTTTCATGGATGGATCCAGCATGCATTGGGAATGCTACCTTTCACGTGCTCCTCCCACTTGCTTTACACTTGGTGAGGAGACTTCTCCACATACCCTCTCTTGTGGGAAATAAGATCCACTGGTGTGGAGTGAGGTGAAGCCTCCGAACTGTATACAGCACGTCTGAGTGAGCTCCATGCCTCTACAGGCCCAATCCATTGACACCTGGCCCTCATTTCTACTGGATTTGGTTCAACACAGCACCATTGTGTATATTTTGCTCTTGGGGCACATGATTTGGACAGAGCCCTGGAACTGCTTAAACTGTTTCAAGATGGCAGGAGGAAGAAGTCACAGCAAGACAGCTGCACAGGCCAAATCCAAAATGGCCACCACAGCTTAACTTAACAAAGAGGTTGCTCTCCCTACTGTGGCCACAGATGACCCACTGACTGAAGTCCTCTTAAGAGAAATCCTCAGTGTCAGTTACCCAAGCTTAGGTCATCCCCCCTGCCCCGGTCACCACTCCTTTGGCAAGTGAGCAGTGCCCAGGCCCATGGGTCTTCGAGGTTATGTGTATACAAGTAAACAGATCTTTGTAAAAATGTATAAAGGTTTATTAAATATTTTCAAAAGATATCACTATACAACACAGTCTTTGCAATTTAATAGCAAGAAAACAATAAAGCTAACTTTCTAATACTTCAATTTTTGCACACCTTCTTAGAATATAAGAGTCCAAGCTAGTGGGTTTAAGTGTTCTCTATGCAGCTGTTCACGGTGATGAAGCATAACACAGAGCAACAGCCTGGTCAAATCATAAAGTTAGCACAGCTTTCCTCTTGCTTATGGATTAATTGTAGCCTTTTGCCATTTGGCACCAAACCCAATCAGGGAGTTCACTTGATGGGACCCTTCAAAAGATGATGACATCCACTCCTGCATCCCCTCTTCCAGGTTACACAACTGAACACAGGTTCATGCTCTACAGCTGACAATAGCACTACAGATAAGATTAGAGTTTCAGTAGCCATTCCACACACAAAAGAACCTCCTCAGGAAACAAGAAACCTTAGAAACAATCCATAGACAAAAGAACCTCCTCAGGAAAGCTCCTCCATTAGCATATTCATAGCCTGGAGAATTACTACAAGATAATGACTCAGCCCTACCCCACCTCTCAGGATAGATATAATTACCTGCCTACCATTTTTCTGCTCACCTTGACACAGAGAGTACTCCATCTTTCTGTGTTATACCTCTGAGGATGCCAGTCACAGCTACTGGCAAAATGTCAGGTCCTACAATGCCAAGACCACGGCCACACAACCCGGAAAATCTACAGCAATTAATGATCACAGGTTCTCACAATTGGCCAATTACCACAGTCTTGAGTCTGGCCTTGAAAGAGATATGGATAGTGTCAGCAGGAAGGCTCAATTATGGACATCTGCAAACCAGAGCAGGCCTGCTAATATTCATGTTAACCCCTGAGGGGAATTGGGGTGCTTTGCCTCACAATCAAGAACACCAAAGCACAGACGGGGCTGTTCTCCATCAGACCTGAGCTCAGTGAACTGAAATCTTTCCAGAAGCAGGCAGCTGAACAGCTAACAAAAGCATAGAGCAGGATCTCAGACTTAGAAGACTCTTCTGTTTCTATGTGTACTTCCATTCAACAACTTCAATCCAAGGTAACAGCTTTAAAATCCAAACTCTTAGACCTAGAAAGCAGAAACTGTCGTAATATTCTTTGTCTAGTGGGGGGATCAGAGGATGCTTAGAAGGGACAGACATGGTGGCCTTTGTTCAATCTATTTTAAGAAACATCCTGTCCCTGCCAGAAGATTATGATCTTGTTATAGAGAGGACTCACAGGTCCTTGGGTTAGATCCAGGAGACAGCAGCCCATTCAAGGGCCAAAATCTTTCATCTATTCATCTCTGCCACCAAAGAAGACTTTTTAAGATGAGCTAGAAGGCTGGCTCAACTGAAATGGGGCCAAGATCAAGTTAAGATTTCCTTTTTCAATGATTTTCCCAAAGAAACTGTTGACCCTCATGAAGGATTTGTGTGTGTGAGGGCTCTGGCCTGGGAAAAAGCTGTTGAAGCCTTCATGAAATACCCAGCAGTATTCTTGTAAGATACAACAGGATCAAAAAGTTTCAAGCTCTAGCTGAAGCAGAGGCCTTTTAAAATTCCTTGATACTGAACTCATTTTGTTTTATTCTTTCTGATCCTGGGTGATTCACTGCAGAAATGAATATTTAATACAGTCGTAAGCAACTTCTTTATTTGCTCTGCCTTTTGGTTTGATGGAACTTTGCAAGGTTGGTGACTATAAGTGATCCCAAGAACAATTGTGAAAGTGAAGATCCTCCATCTTAACTGACTCTAGAAATGTCCTGCGCTGAATATAAACCTGAACATCGACAGCAATAACTAACATGGAAGAGACTCTCAAAGAAACCATTGCATCTGCTGCCATAATTTACTAACCACCTCCTCTATCAGCAATTCACTAAAGACTCAAATTTCTACCACTATTTAATATTGATTGCGTCTGCTGGGAGAAACTGGAGTCTTGGGTAAGACAGGGCAAACTCACCAACACTCCCATTATGCTTTCAAACATTTTTTCCTCATCTGTATCTCTCCCCCGCCCCCGCCTCCCTCACTCTCCAAATATCAGTGGCCACAGACTGATACTAGATTATTTCTAAACGGGAGAAATGGTGAGTTAGTTTACTTACTGACATTCAAAAACAGTATTTTTATAACACTTTAAATATTGAACCATGCCCAAATTGACAATCATAACCTGGAACATTAAAGGTCTTGGGAGCCCCAGTAAGTGTAAACAAATGCTATTCACTCTTTAAAAACGTGCTAATATTGCCACGCTTCAAAAGACACACGTGCCTCAAGGAGAACATGACAGGCTTGTTAAGGAATGGGTAGGAGAGGCTTACTTTTCTGGGAATTCCACTAAGGCTCAAGGAGTTGTGATTTTATTGCATAAAAATCTTCACATGGTAGTCCTTGATTCTCAATCAGACACTGAAGGGAGATACAATCTTTCTTTTGGTTAAATGTGATCTATATTCGTATTAGGCAATATTTATGGTTCAAATGTAGATGATGCCTCCTTTTTTCACTCTGTCATAGCAACACTCAGAGAATTTGGGGATTATCCTGTGATCCTGGGGGAGGACTGCAATGTAATGATGGTCCCTCTTTTAGACAAAAGTAACAGGAGTTTTGACGCCACAAGTTCATCCAGATCTGCTCTGCAAGGCCATATGAGTGATAGCAGTCTATATGATGTAAGGCGTCAACTCCATCCCTTAGAGGTTATACATTTGTGTCCCACTTATAAAATTAACTCGCAACTGGATTACTTTCTTCTCAGTGGCTCCCTAATTTCTAAAGTGGCTGATTGTTCTATTGGGATGTGTGTCATCTCTGATCATTCTCCTATGTCATTGATAATCCGTATGGGAGAAGCTGCTCTGTGATGATGCTTTTCAAAAGAAAATGGAGATTTATATCAAGGATATCCTATTTACTAATATCACACAGGACATTATCTAGTCCATCTTGTGGGATACTCTCAAAGCTTACCTGAGAGGGGTACCCTGTAGAATGGTATAAAGCCTTCAGTAATGAACTGATACCACTTCTAATTCTGGTTGCAAAAGATGCTCAAAATGGCATCTTGCCAAAATGAATGTATGAAGCATTCCACTTCTTTGCTCTAGCTATAGGCCAGCATCCTCAATAAATGTCTGTGAAAAAATTCTTACAACAGCTCTTGCAATTCACCTCCAATTTGTAGTACATATACTGCTCCACACAAATCAAGTAGAATTTGTACCAAGAAGACAAGGTGCTCACCACCTCAGATATATGATTGATGTAAGTAATGCAACAGAAAATGGGTGTGATCCCTTGTTGGCCTTATCACTAGATGGCCTTTGATAGATTGTCTTGGAAATTCCTGTACTCTGCATTGCAATCTTAGACCATATCCCCAGAATTTACTAACTGGGTGAAGATCCTCTATAATGAGCCTTGCTCTAGAGTATTTTCTAATGGGTTACACTCAGACAGTTTCAGTGTTGCCCATAGCACACAGCAAAGTTGTCCTGTCTCACCCCATTATTTGATTTAACTCTTGAACCCTTGGCATGTGCCATTTGACAATCAGAAGGCATCAAAGGTATAAAGGTCTGGGATAAGGAATTTAAGTTTTGCCTACTTCCATCCTTAGAAACCTTTCCTAGGCAACCTATCCCTGTATATAATTTTCTAAGACACCAAACCAAATTTAATTTGGATTATATCTGCTCCCAGTGGAACCTAGAACTGAATACTCCAATTCAACTAAATCAATGGCAAACTGTACTAAAAGCCATTAACTCTGCCTCTGTGAATTTACAACTAAGGCTTCTCCATCAAAAACTCCCTTGTGGGTATATCGGTACCCTTATAAATTTTATCACATTGGTCTCACCGAGAATGATTCCTGTTGGCACTGCCAGAAGCCTGAAGCTGGCCTCGTTCACATGTTTTGGAATTCCCCTAAAATCACACATTTTTGGCAAGAGGCTTTATCCAGGATCAATCTCACATGAGCTACTAACTTTAGACCTTTTCAGACAGCCTACCTATTCCATTTTAGTAACTCATTATGAACGGAATTTTTCTGTCATTTTAGACAGACCCGTTTTAGTAACCAGCTGCTAATGTAATTCAGACAAACCCGCTTGTTTCCCACTGGGGAAGCGTAGTTGAGCTTTTGTTGACGAAAACTACTTTGTTCTGGTTTCAAGCCCTTCTTTCTGCTTCTGAATTGCTGTGGTGTGCCGTATGAAATGCCCTGTAGCACTTCCTGCAATGCCGCTTTCTTTCCCCTCCCTTTTCACCCCCCATGCGCGCAGTCTCCCTCTGAGGTTTTTTAAAAAATATTCTTATGTGAGCGTTAAAATGCAGCAAATCAGTGTCACAGCGGCACCACAGAGATGCTTGGACTCTCAGCCTCATTTACAATCCCCCCTTCCCAAGCCCCTGACTGCAGCTCAGCGATGCAAGGAAGAGGAGAAAACCCACTTTATTCCAAAGGTGGAAAAAAGAATGGATGGGTGAAGATGGAAAAGGAAAGGAAGGGACTTAGCCCTTTACCAGCATTAAGCTGGCCTTGTTCTTTGTTCTTGCACTTTCAGTATGCAGAACAGACAGAAATCCATCAGGCATCACTCTCCCTAATACTGCATTCCCACGCACTATGAAAGCTGTGCCTGTTAAATCCCTGTCTGCCGGGGAAGCATTTACAGGAAGGGAGAAGGGGAGAATCCTATTGAAAAATTGGAGCTACATAATCTCAATAGTTACAACCTTGTGCTCCCCACCCCACCTCTGCTAAGGCACCGAAAGGGTTAAGCCAAAAGAGTGGCACACATGCTAAAACAGCCCTCTTTCTTCTCATCTTTGCATCGCTGAGCTACAAGTGGGGACTTGGAGAGGGGGGATTGCAAATAAGGCTGAGAGACCAGGCATCTCAGTGTGGCTACTGAAGAGCTTGAAGTGTGAGATAAGTTCAGCAAGGTAGTGCTCACATTAGAACCTTCAAAAAAATCGAAACCTCAAGTATCCCCCTCTGTATATGTCTGAGTCAATGAAATGCTAGACCTTTGTATGAAAGAGAGAACAGCATATAACAGGCAAGAAGGTCCCAGAACCTTCACCTCCCTTTGGCATGAATTCTTGTACTTATGTTAACAATGATATCTCCTCATTGTTATTCCCTGTTTAATTGAATCCATAATGCTGCACCTTACTTCCCTAAACTACACTCCTGCCCTACCCTTCCCCCCCTTTCCTTCTCAGCTAATAGGACCCATTAGGGAAGAGGGAGAGGTGTGGACTTTTTAAAGTGAAAACAATAAAAATCAATAATAATTTAAAAGATCCATTAATGTTCAGAGCAGGACCTTGTTGGTTGTGGCACCCACATTCTGGAGCAAGCTCCCTGACAGGATTCATTGGCCCTCACCATAATTTACACTATGTTGGACATCCTGCTGCAATCTGGACAATCCTGTCATGGATCCAAAAAAACCTGAAACAAATTACATTTGAACTATTAGAGAAAAGCCATGAAAAGCAGCACAGACAACCTTACTAGTTGTCCTTGGTGCTTTTCATGGATTTTCTCTATAGGTCTAATGTATTTATTTCAATTTTTTGGTAGATATTTTAGCATTTGGTGCATCACCCTGAGCATTAAGATGACTAATACATTTCTAAAATAAAATATCAGTGTTTCCTTTCTGAATGCACAAGTATTGCATGTCTTTCAATCTTAATCCTATAAAAGACACCAATACTTTACAAATGAACATTCATAAACTTATTTTAAAGACTATCATGTTGACTGTATTACAGTAGAAGCAGCAATTGTCTGGCTTTTACTCTATTTTTTTTAAAAAAACATGCTTAATAAAGCCAAAGCATTATGGGCCTTAGGGGAATATTTTTGGCTCCAGAGCTACCTATGAGAGCTAGCAAGGCACTGTAACCTCTGGTCTACACTGTCATAACACTATTATTGTGAACTCTGACATCCTTTCCTTATACACCAACAGAAGAGAAAATGCACTACTTTAAAGAAGCAATCGGGAATCCATGAGACACAAACTATTTTACAGATTAAGAGGCCAATTTTTTGACTTAAATAATAGTTTCAAACTTCTAGTAGGCAAGTGCCTTTAAATTCTTCTTAAGTTTTATATCTCCGAAACTTCAGCATATTAGCTTTCTCACTGCTCTCAGCGATGTGCTCTTCAATACAAGGAAGAGTAGAAAAAACAAGCTCAGAGTTGAAAGAACCTGAAAGTGGAGTCTTTGAACAGGGCCTACAGCTTCCAGGCTTAAAGCCATCTTGGGCTATACCAGTAATGGACCCCCCCCCGCCAATAAGGCTACTTCTTTGGGAGCTTCTATAAAATAAGAACTCCCTCATGGATCATGACTCTTGAGAGTCCTTTGGACTGCAAGGAGATCAAATCAGTCAATCCTAAAAGAAATCAACCCTGACTGTTCCCTGGAAGGCCAGATCCTGAAGTTGAAGCTCAAATACTTTGGCCACCAAATGAGAAGGGAGCACTCACTGGAGAAGACCCTGATGCTGGGAAAGACTGAAGGTCAAAGAAGAAGGGGACAGCAAAGGATGGGATGGTTAGACAGTGTCATCGATGCAACGAACATGAAATTGAGCAAACTTCAGAGGACACTGGAAGACAGGAGGGCCTGGCATGATCTGGTCCATGGGGTCACGAAGAGTCGGGCTCGACCATGCGACTGAACAACAACAACATAAAATAAGAAATGCAAAAGGAAAGAGCAGACGGGGAACTGCTTGTGGCTACTACTATTTTTCTTCATGTTGGTCATCCATTCGTGTACTGTTGTTCCTCCCTACCCCTATGGCTAAAAGGAACAGACCCAGCCATAGTAGAAACAAAACAACCTGCTCTCAGATTCTCACACAGACTGGAAGTCAAACTAGATGTGATGCTGGATGTTTACGATCATTCCCCTCCCTTTCCCTTATACATATATTATATTCATACCTGATCTTCCCTGAGCACAGCAAGAACTTCCTTCAAACCTGGCAATTTCCCCCCAAAATGCTCCAACAAAGAAGATGAACAATGCAATGGGCTAGGATCTTAGTTATGAATTCTCACGCAATCATAGAAGCTTAATGGGTAATACTAGTCCAGTTACACATGTTTAGTCTGATAACAAAATCTATCACCTCAACAGAGCACCTACTAACTGAAGGTAAACTTCTCAAGCAACACAATTACTGGCTGGATAAGTGGGGCAGGCCACATTTTGGACCGACATCCTAAGATCTGGAGTCATGATTTCAAATCTCATCTTTAATGTTACAGACTTTCTGGTGTTGATCAGCAGCTGAGTGCATGGGCCGCTGATCAGGTTGAAGGGCCGGGGTACAAGGGCCAGGGTGAAAAGGACCCTCACCCCATATATCTTCAATTGGTCCACCCATTAATGTCAGCAGGCTTAGTCCAGTAACCCTTCCATTGTTTCAGGAAACCAGAAGGCCTCCTTTCTCTCCTGAGAAAAGCGAGGTGAGAAGGTATGGATAAGTCACATCCTTAAAGAGCAAGCAGGCCTTGCTCCTATTCCAACTGCAGTGGAAAATTCCAGAAGTCACTTAATTATAATATTGTCCTACCACCACAGCTGGTTAAATGAAGGGGCGGAAGGTAGAACAATTTGTTCTGACCTTACACATTTTACCAGATTTTCCTGGTACATAAGAAATATTATTTACTACATAATTAAAAACAAACAAAATACAAGGAGCCTCTTGTTTGCAGAGGCAACAATTCAGTCCCCAGCTCTACAAAATTTGTGTCTTTTAAGTAAGAGAGCTATAGCATGCAATTTCAGGCAAAGTTCAGAACTCAAAGTTCAACATAACAACCTAAAAGTTACAGACCAAATTCTCAGGGGTCTCAAAGTGACACACTCTGTTCCAAGAATTGAGAAATATAGTTAACTGAATGCTTATGACACCCCTTTCCTGCTAAACAAATGTTTTTCAGTGAACACGAATAGATGGTGACATTCGTTCTACATTGTTTCTGATGGGCGTTGTTCTCATTGTACTTAAACACACGTTCTGTTTTCCTTGTTCACGTAATTGGGACTGAAAAAAACAAACCTTCTAAATAAAATAATTCATCTAAAAACTGATACAGCAAATTAAGTACTTCAAAACTGCAATTAGTTTAACTCAAGCATTTTTAGGGGTGTACCTGTGCAAAAGTCACCTATAATATTTATATTGCCATGAAGACAGCAGATACTGCTGAAAATGACTTCTCTGTGGCAAATGAGCCTTTGGCTACAAAATGGAGAAATGAAAATCATAAGGATGAGGTTCATACTGCTTAGTCTCTCTGCTCTTCCTCCGTAAGGGTATGCCCTTAGGATACTTCACATTCCTAAACCCTGCCACTATCACTACTCACAACAGATGTGCATTCTCGCAAAATCTGTAAGGCCATTTCCCTGCATTAAGTAGGAATAATGAAATATTTGTGTTCGTGGGGTTTTTTTGGAAAGTGTACTACACGGGCTGCAAATGTCTATCACAAAAGGAACAACTACCACCACTCCTTAAGGAGTGCGGCAGGGAAGACTATCAGCCCACTCCTATTCTGAGCTTTTGCATAAATAATTTACTACCTTTTCCAGAGCCTAGTCAGAGTTGCTCAGGTCTCTTGCACTCTAAGGGATCTCGATCCACCCTAAACTGCCACTTAAAAGTTGTCAAAGACATCTGGAGCACATTTAGCAGTGGGAAAAGCAAGGTAGCCCTTTCACATGAAATGAGGCATTAGTTCTAGTCTGTGGGTTTCCATGTTTTTAATCTGGTTTGTGAACAAGCGTTAAAGCATAACTAAAACTTGGAATTCAACAAGCGCCCCTTTTTCCAGAAGCCAAAACTGACAGCAGTGTTTGGCATGTCAATTACTGTGACAATACCAACATGTTCAGTATGGGATATAAATCTGGATTACTTGGAAAACATATTATACAGGCAATGTAACGAAGCACCTACAATTAGAAGAGTGAAATAGGTGCTTATGCATTTAATGTCAGACCATTTTATACGTCACAGGACATGCCACATAAATATATATACTTACCATTGCTAACCATGCGCCTGGCGACTTCCCAAAGGACCAGTCCAAATGCCCAAATATCAACCCTTTTGTATGAGTCAAAACAGTCCACTTGGATGGTTTCATCTAAGACTTCTGGGGCCATGTAGCGCTTGGTACCCACACGGGGGTTGTTCCCCACATCCAGCTGATTAGTGCTTTGGGAGTGCATGACTGCAAGACCTGTAATCCAAAATGGAGGATTTGATACAAGGTTATTTTTGTTATTTAAAAAATTACTGCTATTAACGTGTTAGGTTGCAAAGCAGCTCACAGTAGCTACTGGACTTGTGGCCTACAAAATATGGCAAGCTGTGCTATTAATATGCCCAACTGAATGTGAGACTGAGAACAGAATGGGTTTTTGAGCCAAGATTTGTACTCAGAGGCCCAAGCCCAAATCCATCTGTTAAGTTACAGAGTAAGTGGAATTAATTATCAAGGAAGAGGATAGAGAACTTCCCAAAATATGCATGGCAAAAAAAAGCCCAGAAAAGCAAGATCACACAAATACAGAACAATGACACAACACTTACAAGTTAACAGCTTGAGAAAGGTGAGTCCCACTAGGGAAGGAAAATGTGGCAAAACTAATGCAGTGGAGAATAATCTCCAGCACCTGACCTTGCACGAGTGTTGGAACTGCCACAAATGACGTGAAACAAGCAGATGGCAAAAGGCAAGACTTCTCACCCCAGCTGGCTTGCTGACAACCCCAATATTATTACTATCAATGAAAAAAGTCAGATGCTGAGCTGCTGTTAAACGGAACTAAGTAGGGATAAACCTTAGACAATGATAGTTTTAAATTATGGACTAGTATAAATGTAAATTCTTCAGGCAAATTTACAAGCCTTAATTCTTCTGGACCTCTCGGTAGCTTTTGATACCATTAATCATGGTATCCTTTCAGGGCTGGAACTGGAAGGCACTGTTCTGCAGTGGTTTTGGTTCTACCTTGAAGATGGGTTTCAGAGTGCGGTGCCTGGAGACTGCTGCTCAGGCCTTTGGCTTCTGGCTCACAAGGTCCAGTATGGGTTCTATCTTGTCCCCCATGCTTTTCAACATCTATGTAAAGCCTCCTTAAGAGCTCATCCAGAGATTTGGGCTGAGTTACCACCCAGATGACACTCAGCTCTACCTCATGCATCCAGCAGATCCCAGGGAGGCTGCAGAAACTGAACAGATGCCTAGAGGCACTTTTGAGACAGGTGAGGGAGAGCAAATGGAAACCTAACCCCAACAAAATGGAGGTGTTACTGGTGTGTGTGTGTGTGTGAGAGAGAGGGGGGGGAGATATTACAGAGAAAATGGGATTCCTCCTGTTCTGGATGAATTTGCACTCCCCCAAAGGAACAGGTTTGTACTTTGGGGGTGCTGCTGGATCTGGGCCTCCTATTGGATAAACAAGTAGCAGCAGCAACCAGGGTGCCCTTCATCAGTTTGTCTGGTGAGCCAGTTGCAGCTCATCCTTGGTGGTAAAGACTGTGCTGCTGTGGTAGATTAGATTACGGGTAGATTAGATTATTGCTATAAAATCTGTGTGGGGCTGCCCTTGAAGACGGTCTAAATGCTAAAGTTGGCACAGAAAGCTGCAGCCAGAATGCTGACTGAAGTGGGTCATAGGAACCATATCATGCCAGTCTTGTTCAAGCTACTGGCTCCCAATTAGCTTCTGGACCCAATTCAAGGAGCTGATACTGACCTTTAAAGCCCTATACAGCTTGGAGCCAGCATATCCGAAGAACTGCCTTCTCCCATATGAACCCACACCACCCACTTTGGGCATATTCAGAGGGCCTGCTTTGGGTGCCCCTGTCATCTGAGGCTAGACGAATGGCAACCTGAGAAAGGCCCTTCTCAGTCATGGTGTCCAAACTTTGGAACTCCTTCATTAGGGGGATTAGTCTGTCTCTCTTTCCCATCTACCAGTGGGGGAAGACTAGCTTGTTCCAGTTTGTGTGCCCCTCTCCCCCGGGAGCTGTTATTGGCCTCCCTCCCTTATTGTGTTATGTGTGTTTATCTGTTTTTATTGAATTATTTTATACATACTTTGTTTTAAATGCTGTATTAATTTTTAAAGTTTTGATGTTTGCGGCCTTGGGGACCCTTATTTGAGTGGAAAGGTGGCATAGAAATGCTTTAAGGAAAAATAAATAAAACCAATCACACTATGAGTAGTGCCCAAAAAAACAGTTAGGAAAAGTGGTTTTAAAGCAAAACAAATAAATAAAACCAATCCTACTGTGAGCAGTGCCCAAAGAATGGCTAGGAAAAGTGGCAGGGCCAGGAGATTGAGGTCTTTGAAATAAAACACACTTCCAAAGAGCAGAAATGGAAAAACTGAGCAGCAGCAAAACAGAAACACCTACTTTTTAGTCAGATATACAATTCAATATTTTTATTTCTATGTCTATTGCAAGGGCAAAAGATACTCTTGTCCCAGAAATGGAATGCTTCATAATACTGCTATTGTCAAGAAGTGGGAGCAAAAGTTAACTCACTCGGGGCTGTGGACATTTTAGTTTTTCAGAACTTCTGAGTATATCAAAGCCTTAAGTGGGGGCAATACTGAGTACAGAAATTTGGCCAACTGCCATGAGAAATATAAAATTAAGGGGGAATCCTCCAGAATAAGTCTAAAGGAATTGTTTGCAGAGTGCTTTCAAAGCATTAAACAATTTATTGAGACACAGCTCCCAAATAACACCACTTTGTCTAAAGTAAACTGACAACTGCTACAAAACGAACAGATAAACAAGTCCATCTGACTTCTGATTTCATGAGTCCATCAATAAAACATCAGTGGTGAGACAGGGAGTGCTTAAGATTAAAAAATGCATTTACTTCAAAATCTTAGACACAAACCAAACCTTGCAAAAAAACAAACAAAATACCACATAAACCACAACCAAGCAATCTCACATAAAATCCAAAGATGTATATAAAATCTCTACTCCATACACTGTTTATTTTCTTAGTTAAAAAAAATGTCCCTTGTGGGCAGGACTTGCTGCAGCTAGAGCAATGCAAACAGGAGCTCACGCCACTATAGCTATTATAATCACCTTATACTTGGCCACCAGCAAAGCTCTCCCCCAAATTCAATGGCTTTCATCTGCCCGTGGAGCACAATTTTCTCTCTGACCAGCAGCTTCATCTATAAGCCGATCCTTAAAAGAGCTACACTCTTCCAAGTGCAGTATAGTCAATGGGCTTAGAAGGGTGTTATCAGCTTAGGGCTATACCATTCACCTCTCATTCCCGACTTCCCTTCTTCCCAATATTTAGCACCCTCCCACACAAGAAGTCTTTAAAACACTGCATAATAAATATTCCTTAGAAAGTTGTAACCTTTGGTAAAAGCTGACTTGGCAAACAGGAGCTTTATGGAATTACTGTAAGTGCCCTCTAGTGGATGCTAGAGAATCTTTCGAAGCAACTCCAAATTCCCTAGCTGCAGCTAAAGAAACGGTCTTCAAGTACTGCATCATGTTACCAGAGGACTGCATAGCATTCTTTCAATATTTTAAATGCAACAGAAGAACTAAGTCAGGAAGAGGACACCCACTCACCTAAATCCGCTATGCAACACTGTCCGTTCTTCTTAACCAGAATATTTTTACTCTTTAAGTCTCGGTGAGCAATGGCTGGTTTTCCTTGTGTCCCAAATATCTCTATGTGCAAATGTGCAAGGCCACTAGCAATAGACAAGACTATCCGGAGGCAGCTGACCGTGTCCAGTGTAGTAAGCTGAAGATAGTCATACAGAGAGCCCATCTCGTGGTAGTGTGTGATTAGCCACAACTGAGTGCTGGAGTTCCTGGAAGTCATATCTGAGGCAATGAAGCCTGAAAAGAAAGGGAAAAAATATGCAGGGGTGGGGGATATCAGGTGATCAAGTCAGATACTATCTAATCTATTGCTGGAATTTACACACACACACATACACCCCGAACGGCTAACTTCATGGTAAGGGACATAAGGAGGCCATCTCCAAACACAGCTGGTATCACTGGCCTTTCCTAACAGAATTCAGGGACTCCCTCTCCCACTATTGATCAATACCCACCTCTTCAATTCTCAAACTTATGTCTAAGACATTTCAGATAAAAATGACAAGTGTCCACAAGAGGAATTGTTATGCACCCCCTCTCACCAAATTTTCCCCTTCCTTAATTTGTGACTGGACATTTAAATAAACAAATTCCAGTGGTGTCAGTCTGTTTTTCAGTCACAGCAAGCATAAAAGGGAGTCTTGTGAAATCTTAAATAGATTGATTGGGGCATACACTTTCATGGGTTAGAGCCCAGCGACTTGAGTTTTGATTCAATAACATCAATATCAAGCCGGGGGGGGGGGAGGAATCTGATACAATCTCTCCCCATGTTACAAAGTAAAATATGAGAACTGATGACTCAGGTACTGGTAGAGGCACAAGCCAGGAAAGTTCTTGTTCATTTGTTCTAAAGTGGACTTCCAAAAGGCAGCAGGAGGACAGAGGTCTGTTACCCTCAGAGCCCTTAAAAGAACAGGGCAAAAAAGCTAGTGAAAAGGTAAGCATGCATCGTGCCTTGGAGGCAGGGCCTGGGCCCTTGGCAGCCTCAGACCCCTGAGGCCAGCAAGCGCCCTGCCACTGAATTGACAAGAGAATTCAATTGAAGTACTTGAAATAAAACCAATGTATTTATAAGGTCCCCCCCCCACGATTTTCTCAAGCAATCATGTTCACAAGTATGGCTTTTCTGAAAGAGAAATGCCCTGACCCGGATGCCCTGGGCTAGCCCGTTCTCAGAAGCTAAGCAGGGTTGGCTCTGGTTAGTGGTTGGATAGGAGACCGACAAGGAAGTCCAGGGTTGCTACGCAGAGGCAGGCAATGGCAAACCACCTCTGAACGTTTCTTGACTTGAAAACCCCACGGGGTCGCCATCAAGTCAGCTGTGATTTGATGGTACTTTCCACCAGCAGAAAAATGGCAGGAGTGGGGTTGGGCTTTGTCTGACCTGATACTCTGAGAATAGGTTTTACTTCCTTTATTTAAATGCAAGAAAAATCAAGGTTATAAGAAGAGAGACACGGGAATGGCCCCTGTTCCAAGTATTCTCAACTGACCCACACTTGCTCATGTACAAAGTGATGCAGTTACCTAAAATGTTTTCATGCCTCAGTAACACTGTATTATACAGTTCTGTTTCCCTGAACCAGGACTTTTCATCTCGGGAAGAAAAGATCTTTACAGCAATGTTTTCGCCTTGCCACTGTCCTCTCCAGACTTCTCCATATCGACCTTTTCCTAGCAAAAGCAAATAGTACAAAAGATTGTACCGGTGGATTTCATTAAGTGAGAAAGAGGTACACTTCACACTAAGAGCAGATCAAAGACATGCAATTTAATTCAAAGCCAAAACGTTAAGGATTGTTGCTTGAAGCCTGAGCATTGTGAAGGCTTTGCACTCAGCCAGATGGGAGAATAAGCAGGGACCCGTGTCCCAAAGGTTTTAAGAATGCCTGCATCCCCAAAGCATCTCTTTCACCAAAGAACACCTGAGGCTGGGGCTGGAAGGTGATTCTTTTATTCTAGGATCTACTGTGTTCCATCTAAATCCAAGACTGAGGTAGCAGTCAATAGGAATGCAGTGTTAATCATAGAGCAATGAAGGTAGCTGCCTTATACCAAGCCAGAACATTTGTCTCTTAGTCCAGTATCATCTGCACTGACTGAAACCAATTTCCCATACCTGAACTCCTTTAAGTATAGATTTCAAGGACTGCATGCAGGACTTTAAACATGTGCTTTACCACTAAACTATGGCCTTTCAACCAAAATACTAAGAGTCACATGAAGAGATGCACACACGAAACACAAGATTTGAGTCCCGCAGCACCTTAAAGAGCCCTGACCTCATCAGATCTCAGAAGCTAAGCAGGGTCGGCCTTGGCTAATATTTGGATGGAGACCACTAAGGAATACCAGGGTCGTGATGCAGAGGCAGGCAAAGGCAAACCGCCTCTGAACGTCTCTTGCCTTGAAAACCCTGGAACTTGATGGCAGCAACAACGACAACAAGCACCTTAAAGGCCAACAAGAAGTCCTGGGTGCAAGCTCTCGAAAGCTAAAGCTCACTTCAGCAGATAGATCAGAGCTTTGACTCTCAAAAGCTTGCACCCTGGACTTCTTGTTGGTCTTTAAGGTGCTACTGGACTTGAAACCTCATCTTCTATTGCCGACCAGCACAGCTTGCCCACCCGAAACTATACATGAAACATAGTTGTGCCTGTTTGGTATATAAAGACTGCAACATGAATTTGTGCGGTAATTTGTCTAGTAAAAAAGCAGCAATACTGAACATGAGGGTAAGACGTGATCTGCACACTGCGGACCCATGGTTCAACCTGAACAGTCTAAAATAAATGTATCCTCAGTGCAATGCCACCTGCTGCCTTTGGCAGCAATACAGGTCTGAAGCTGGTGTCATTTCTTTACCTCGTTTCTGGCACATGTTCATCAGAAGCAGGTGTAATCCAGGGTAACAGGACACATGATACCTATGAGGCATTGATGTTATATAGAACACACTTCCTGTCCAGAGATTCCACTGGCAAGCCAATACAGGCTTAACATTTGGTCTCTTAAACAGATATTCACTAGCTCACAGGAAGATTCAGTACCAAAATACACCCAAATGCAGGAGCAATTTGTAGGGAAAGATCACCATTAAAACGTAAGTATACTATTAAGGCTTTCTGAGAAATCCTAAGTATTGTGGACACTTGATAGAATACCGGCCTTTAGCAAGAAATAATACTGGTTGATCATCACTTTCTGCACCATTTATGGTTAGAATTTTCTAGACTTGCGGGTTTTACTTACCGTATGTATCGTGCCACAGAAAGACAGGATGCTTAACCTCAGGGACCTCTCCCTTCACAATGAGTCAGTAATCAGATTTTAAAACTATATATAAACGCTCTATATTCCACAATACTCTTGACCAAAATGCAGAAGGAAGCTTACAGCCAATAGCCTAGAAGGGCCACTGAAAATACTAAATTTATTTATTTATTATTTCGATTTATAGCCCGCCCTCCCCGCAAGCGGGCTCAGGGTGGCTCACAAATAAGGCACATGCCAATACATAAAACAGGTTAAAACAACATAAAAACAATCATTTACAATAATAAGTGCTCTAGATCTAAATCAGCATTTACTAACCCACACATTCCAACAGCGTAATTTGGCGAGCCACTGTTCTCTGTACGAGGAAAGGAAGACCAGAGCCACTCCCAGATGTACAGGAATGGTCCAATAAGTCCTGTGGAGAAATAAGATTAAATGTTTGGGTAACAGTGTTCAAGCAGAGCAGGAAATGACACTCACACTTTCAACTCCATTGTATGGAAATTAGCACTAACAAACCACTTCTGCCACTAGGGATAAGAAACTATACAAGCAGATGTACATTTCTTCCACACTTTTGGCTTGGATCCACCAGAGTACTTTTACAGATGGAAGAAATTCTGCCTGTGGAGCACAATTTTCATTCTGACTGGCATTTTCTGGAGCATTTTGGGCGGGGCGGGGGGGGGGGAGTCACATTCCATGGCTGAAAATCCTTCCACCAGCAAAAAAGCTCTGGTAGATCCAAGTTGTTCAATGATAAATAGTAACATACTAGGATACTGTCCAACCTAGGAGGCAATTATGGCTCCTAATGTACTTATTTTCAGTTACATTTATATCCCAGCTGCCTCAAATCAAGGAGCACAGCATGGTATCCAGAGAGTTCCCATCTCCCATCCACGATCTCCCATAATTTCCCATATAGACCAGACTGAGATCTTTTCTAACTTCAACAATCTTGCAGTACTATGAGCCTTTTAACCAACCCAATTACTGGTATCCATAATTTTTTTCTAGTTTATAGTAGTCTAATTGTTGTATGCAGTGAAATTTCAACTACTTTCAATATCACCATTCCTCATTTTAAGACTGGGGCACCTTCCTGTTTTCCCCAAACACCGAATCTCATTAAAAATTCAGGGCTAAACTGGCAAGACAGAACACAAAAGGGGATTTCCCCACCAGTCAATTAATAATTTCCAAAAATGGCAAGGACTATAATTTTAAACTCAAAGAAATGTGCAAAGGTAAATGCAGTCTTATGTTAGTCAGTAACTGAATACTTAAAATTGTGTTCATATTTATATCTTTTAAAAAAGGAACACAGCTAACTTTGTGAATGCTTAAGGCCAAGAAACATGATTCTAACTATCTGTTCATGTTCCAATGCAGAACATATCACCCTACTCTGAAAGCCGCTCCTACTCAGCACAATTTATTTAAGCCACACAAAACTCCAATGAGCCTCTTCAATCAGGGAGAGACTTTTTTTACAACTGCATTGTCAGAGCTACATGGCATTCTGGAGAGGTGACTTGTTAATCAAAGAGAAACAGCGAGAAGTCCAGCAAACACCACCTCAGCCGAACCTTGAGGGGAAAAAGTACACTTAACAATCCCTGAAAGGAAAGCTGTTCTTTGACAGAAAACCGTTAACAGGGCTGCAGCAGCCAAAAAAAATGAACTGCCAATATTCTGCTTTCAAAAGCCTAACAAAAACCTTTGCAAATCCTCAGCGGTGACTGAAACTTGACCCTTCTAAGCTTTCTATTTTAGCTTCAGCACAGAGTAACCGCCAGTTCTTGAAGCCGTCCACATTCAGAAAAACCAAAATGTTGAGCACTTAAGCACTGTTATACAAAGTCAACCTGGCAGCCGTACAACCAATATATTCTGCCAGTAAACCACTAGCTGAAATCATCTAGATATGCCCACAAGGTGGCAGCATTTGAATATCCCAAAACCTTTTTAAGCATTTGAGAATATAAAGGAACTGTGCTTAGTTAGGGAACAAAATTCGAGTCCAATGCCACCTTTAAAATCAACAAAGTTTTATTCAGGGTTTAAGCTTATACCTTGAATAAAACTTGGTTGGTCTTAAAGGTGCCACTGGACTCGAATTTTGTTCTGTTATTTCAGACCAATACGCCTATCCACCCAAAATCTGTGTTTAGTCAGGGTAATTGAGGGGCATCCACTCATGATGTAAAACAGGACAGGTCTTTGTGGCACATCAGATGGAACAGATATTCAGACCTGCTCTTGGCTTTCTTCCTCCCGACTGCTTATTTTCACTCTTCCTGAAATACTGGGGTATCTGCAAGATTATATGGGGGCCAATTCCAGATAATCCAGAGGAAAAATCAGGATTATCTGGGAAAACAGGATAGCAGCAATTACACAGTGCTTAAAGAGAGTGCACTCTCTTTAAACACCATTCCAAGTGAAGTTGCAGCTTCATGAATGCATTTAAAGGAACCACAACACCCTTAAATGCCTTTGGCTCCATTATAACCTATGGGGACCATTATAGCCAATGATCCCCATAGGCTATAATGGCTAATCCAACTGAAGGTATGTTTTTTGAAGTAGAGGCAAAAGACACCCCCCCTCCCTCCCATTCCAAAAAGATTGGATTGGGGGTCCAATTCTATAGGATCCCAAAGAAGGTGCCTCCATCTTCTATCGTTTCCAATGGTGGGGGAAAACAGCAAAAAAAGAGGACTGATGTCAACCAGAGAGTATCTGCAGTAGAAACTGAAGGTATGAGAGTTTTTTTCCAAGCTGAGCAGAACCCCCCAGCAGAAACAGTGCATGTATAGAGTGCCCAGCAGAACCTGTGCCACTGTGGCAATGCCAGCTCAACAAATCCAAGCAAGGGGTGGTTCCAAACACAGCACAGCCAGCACATGTACAGAGTGCTGAGCAGTACCAATGCAATGTACTAGTGCTCAGCAAAACCAAGTGCCTTCCCTTAAATGCTTTCTGTTTTCCCCTCCACTGAAAACAATGGAGGATGGGGGCACCTTCTTTGGACACTCTGTACATGCACCAGTTCTGCTGTGCACTGTACATGCACTGATTCTGCTGGGCTTGCAGCCCTCCCCTTGCTTAGATTTGTTGAGGTGGAATTGCCACAGCGGCACTGGTTCTACTCATCTTGGAAAAATCCCTCTTCAGTTTCTACTGCAGAGACTTTCTGGTCTGCCATCAGTCCTTTTTTTTTTTTTTGCTATTTCCCCCACACCTTTGGAAACAATGGAGGATGGAGACACTTTCTTTGGGGGCCCATAGAATTGGACCCCATGGTCCAATCTTTCTGGAAATTGGGGGATCTTTTGAGGAAAGGCACCAGAAGCTACACTGAAATTTTGGTCACTCTACCTCAAAAACCAGGGGACCCAAGACCCCTGGGTACCCCCAGATAGATTTCCCATTGACTATAAAGGTCCCATAGGGTATAATGAAGCCAAAAAAAAAAAAAAGGGATTTCCGAAAACCCTTGAATCTGAATATCATACTGGTATTGGAATTTGAGTTTTTTGGGAATCCTGAATTTTTTGTAGTCCAATACAGCCAAATCTGAGAACCCCCCCCCCCCAGTTTTTGTGCACACCCCTACTTGCAATCATGTTAAGTAAGACTATGTGAGAGAAGCTACAGTTGTAATAATCACATATCAAGGGCAACGCAAGGTCAAGCCTGCCCGAGTCCTCTGATGTTTTCCTAGCTTCTCCTTTTAATGGCTGTTCAGCTCTCATCCATTTCTTCACCTTCAAACCTTTGCTGAGCTATCTGGCCTCTATACACACTGCTAGGAAATTTGAGGATACCAAAGGAAATTCAAACACGACATAGTTTTTGAACTTTGAAGAGAGACTTCAAGATGATTGTAAGTCCCCTCAAGCAAGATTCTGAAGAGGAGGCATAGAAATATCCTAAATAAATTCATAACAACTAGATTTTGTGCCTCCAAATACACTGCCTGACTCTTAGAAAACAAGCACATTATCCAGTTCACTAGAACGGAACATCTGACTAATAAATTACAATCAAGGTGCAACATTCACTTGCCTCCAGCAAAAGCCCATCTCTTTGGGCTTTTGGTACAGAGGAATGCTTTCTGTAATGGGAAGTTTTCTACAGCAAACCTTCAATTTCTAAACAAGTAATTGTTTCATAAAATTAATTAGCAACATACTGAATTGATAGAATGCCACTGCATTGGGCCATTTCAAACTTTTTTTTCCTGGTAACTATGCCTGGGAAGTAGATACATGAAATGTCCGTGTAGTGCTTAATGCCCCATTCTTTCTCACTCCCCCCCCCATGTGTGCTTCACTGTAATGTTTTCCCCAAGACAGTACAGCAGTTCAAATATTGCTGGATGTTGGAAAAACTCAAGAGATACGGCTTTTAAAATTAGCATGTTAAATTACTGACTTACCATTAGTAAGCAACATGCTAAATCCAATCGCTATTTATGACACAATTTTTCCCCCATAAAGATTTCAGAAAACCCAGCTGGATCCTGTGGTAAATTTCCAGTAATGAAAAATAAGGAGAAAACTGCTGATTCATCCCTCCCTTTATATAATCTCAGACAACGTCCTCAAGCTGTTATTTGGTGGTCCCTTCTCCCCAAGGAACAGCATTTCTGGGGGAAGAGGGATGATGACAAAATAGTCCTATTTGCTCACAGAAATGTCTTCCGTCAGCAGAGATTTACTATAGGGTCCAAGCTACAGAACAGTGGTGGGCTGCCCAGAGTCCCTCAGCTGCCATTATTTCCTTTGTATGCCACTCAATTAAAGAGAAATTCTCTTTAAGCTGGTTGTGAGCAATTCTCATGCCACTTTCCCCCAGACTGTCAATCACTGGCCCTTTTCCTCTAAAGATGCTCCCTCAGGTTTCTGGTTTACTAGGAAGCAAGGGGATAGTGTGTTAGCTGGTGCAAAGGAAAACCCTTGGATAAGTAAGAAGGCCCACGGTGCAGCAGCACGTATTTCTTGGGCTGGGGAACAATTAAATTGTGTCAGGAAACACTAACAAACAACAGACAAGGGTTCGGCGTATGGTCATGTCCAATGCCACTAAATAATGGTCATTAGAACGACAGGTTTGATATCTATATCACATAACAGAAATGAGTCAAAATTTTCATTTCAGTTTCACTATCACAGTTCATAATGATGAATTTGCATGTGTGGCCCACTGACCTTCACTACTAATGACCGCTTGTGTTTTTTAAATTTGGGGGGGGTGCCTGCAGAAGAAAGATTCCCCTCTCCCACCGGTGCTACAAGGTAGGGTTCAAGCAGCCCTAGCTCTGCCCCTAATTAACAATTTACACCATAATGAAATGTTTCTGAAAAACTAAAGCTCAGATTTGCACAGTGGCACTCTTGACTTCCAGAAGTATTTGACAACAATTGCTTTTCTCTCTAATTATAGGCAACCCAAAATACCTGACCCCTCACAATTACCCAGCATGCCAACCAATACTTGATTGTCATCCTGGCAGAAGGTAAGAGTCCCACAATTACACAGTCACACCATGCATGCTCTCATCT
Source organism: Gekko gecko (assembly GCA_029375565.1). Classification (NCBI taxonomy): domain Eukaryota; kingdom Metazoa; phylum Chordata; class Lepidosauria; order Squamata; family Gekkonidae; genus Gekko; species Gekko gecko. The sequence continues at coordinate 43,218,432 of JAPDNY010000003.1, read as the reverse complement.
AGTAACTTCCCTCTCCCTCCATCAATAGCTGCAGCAGCTCCCAAGCTTTCACTGGAAAGTGGGCAACTGAGAAAAGAGTTCATTAGCATGCATGTTTTGCAGACTGGAATTGCCCTGTTTAATTCTGCCACCTGACTACCTGGGCACCAGGATTCCAGGGAAGTTTCCCTTAGCAAATAATTATTCTCTGCCCTGTTTTTCTTAACAACGCTGCTATACAGGTGGTATACATGGAAGAGACCTGGTAGCAGGGTGTTTTTGTCTTATTCCAAAAAGAACCAAGCAGTAGGGCTCACATATTTCCTGAGAAAGGCATTTGATAAAACTAGGGAAATCATCAAAACATTTCTTGCTCTTAGGCTGCGATCACGCACACTAGATAATCCATTTTCAGTGCACTTTCCAGCCAGATTTTACTATGTGAACTGGCCAAATCCATTTGGAAAGTGCACTGAAAGTGGATTATTTAGTGTGTGTGATCTCAGCCCTAATGCGGTACTCCTGCATCTACAAACAGCATCGTTTTGAGCAGGGCCCCACTGACTCCTCATGGGAGGAGGGGAGCCTGTATAGAAGATGGCCTTTGAAATACCCCAGGCTTGGGATGTTTAGAGGGTTTATAGACAATGTCACAAGTCCACTGACCTCTCCCTGTCACCGGTGGAGTCAGAGTCCAGCAACTGCCTGGCCACCATGTAGCTCTCTGCCCCATCCAAGCAGCTAGGGTCTCAGCCTATTGAATGGGGGAGGGGGGTTATGTCACCACACCTTGCCTCCACACTCCTCCGGGGTCTTTGTCCATCTCTCCTCCTGTCCAGCCAACCTCAGGGCAGCCCTCCTTGACCCATCCTGGCTGCCTCTTATATATCCTTCCCCACTCCCAGCCCCTCCCCTGAGGACATTCCTGCTCTGCCTCCCCTTTTCCCTGCCTCTATACTTAACTGGAGATGCTGAGGGTCTCAATGGAGCAGGGCTGCTGCTTCAAGTCCGGGCGCCTCCCTCCTTGCATCCTGTGGGTCAGGCTCAGCACTGCGGCCAAGACACCTGGGCCGGAGGCATAGCCAGGCCTGTGGCCTGGTGCAGTTGGCTTCTGCTGAGGCCACTTTTCCACTGCGCCCTGACTCAAGCTGCAGGCCACTGCAGGCCACTGGCCCTCATTGTCTCCTGGACTTGCCAGGCCTTCTGCCTGCCACCCCATCACCTGGGTCCAGGCTACCTGGGCTTCCTGGTAGGTGTTGGACTTGGCCCAGGTGGTCCTTCCTGAGGTAGCTCAAGGGACGTTGGGGAAATGGGGGGACCCCCGAAGTCCCATCGATGGGACAGACGAGTATTCTGAAATGGGCTTGGAAACAAATTCACATGGTCCCATGTTTAGCTCCTAGAGCTGACAAATCTTAAAACAATCCAAACTACTTGAACAAAGTTTGAGTCCAATGGCACCTTTAAGACCAAAGTTTTATTCAAGGAACGCGCTTTTGAGTGCATGCACACTTCCTCAGATACAAAAAGGATAATAAAACTTTGTCTGTCTTAAGGTGCCACGGGATTCAAATTTTGTTCTACTGCTTCAGACCAATACAGCTACCCACCTGGATAAATCCAAATTACTGTATGCTACATTTAGTGGCAACATCCTCTGTAAATTAGGAAGATGTCCTTTATCAGATCAGTTCTGAGACCGTATCCAGTGTGGAAATCAGGATGTCCTAGTTAAATATAGTTAAGTGAGGTAATTTATGTTGAGCATACACCAAAAGCAAAATTGCACTCATAAGATTACTGGAAAAGGGACAACTCATCTTGCAGACCACCATGACACAGCAAAACACCCCCCAGTGACATGTTTCCTTCCAAAGAATGTCTTCACAGGGATGCAGCAATGCAATTCAGCTTCAAGAACCATGCTGAGGCCTAGTACCACCTGAATTTCTTGAACTCCACATCTCCCACTGCCCCAAATGTATATTCTCAAGCTCCATTTGCAGCTCTCAGAAAGGCAGGGTGTAATGTTTTTTGCAATGTATAAATTAAATTATTTGATACTATGACTTGTCGAAAGGGTCAAAGTCTGAAGGAGCACATTTTAAAGTTGCAAAGTGAACCAGGTGCCCAGAACACTAAAGTTAAAGGGTTTTCCTTTTTGTTTTTATTGGTAGAGGTTTCTTTAGGCGGTTTCCAGCTGTGTTCTTCTACAAACACAACAGAGCAGCCTTTGTGTAAGAAAGACCAACAATGAAGAGACATTATCTGTTGAGATGGGACAAGAGTTCAACATCAATCTTTTTTCCCAAAAGAAAGCCTTAAAGTGAACTTTGGCAGCAAATTATGCTTTTCAAGCCATCCACCTGCTCAGCAAAACACCTCCCCTTCCACAAAAATCCATCAGTTACCCAGAGTGGCAACACAATGTTCATTCACCCACCAACAAACTCCCCATTGATTTTAAGAAGTGGACTGGATCCAAGTACCATTTGTCTTCACAAAAGGGGTGGTGCAATTTTCACTGATTTTACCCTCTCATTGCAGATCCCCTCTTCATCCTCACCAAAATGTTCCTGAGGGTCTCCTGTCACCCATGCGCAGCATTTTAGGAAACTCAGTAGGCTCCAGTGGGAAGGTAAAGGCAGGAAAGGTCTCTTCCGCTGACAGAAGTGTGCCTTCTTTTAGTTGAAACTGGAGAGCCAGTGTGATGCAGTGGTTAATGGTGTTGGACTAGGGACTGGGAGTTCAGGTTTAATCCCTACTCTGTCATGGAAGCCTGCTGGGTAAACGTGGGCTGTCACACAGTCAGCCTAACCTAACTCACAGGACTGTTGTGACTATAAAATGGAACAGAGGACCATGATGTAAGCCACTTTGAGGTCTAAATGACGTAAACAAACTTTAGATCCAAGATATATACCAACCCCTTCTACATGTCAACAGATGGTGGACCAGTGAACACTTAAGAATAACACATTGTGTCTACATTTAGCTGGATCACCAGCAATCAAAACTCCGTGGTGATTGTTATGTCCATTTAGAATCACACAACAAAATGGTCCAAAGACATAAAATACTTGCATAACTGCTGTCTAAACTGATGTCCACGACTAACCAGTTCTCCAGTCACCTTTGTCTTAACAGCAGCTGCCAATGAGTTATTTAATGAACCCATTGTTATACCCTCTCAGTTCCCAAGGTAGCTTAAAAATTATTAAAAATACTAAGACCATGAAAATAACAGCATGAAAATAAAAACTATAAAAATAAAAGTACTCAAGCAACAAGGCTGCTTTTTACCATTTATCCTCAGAAACTAAAAGGAAAAGTGAAAGTCGGGTAATAAACACATGTTGGTAGTATTTCAAGTTTTGACAGATATCCACATTTTCCCAATACCATCGTGTTGACTATAAGCAAGGTCTCAAGGTACAGTTTCCTCCTGGGTCCATTCCATCTATACAAGAGCTTCCTTTCAATCCATTCTGTAAAAATGAGGAAAATGATTTTCATTCTTCCTACTGCATCTGAGGAAGTGAGCTCTGACTCAGAAAAACTTATAACTATAATAAATGTTGTAAGTCTTTAAGGTGCCTCTGGACTTTTGTTTTGCTACAGTAGATTAACGTGCTGGACTCGAGTCCAGTAGCACCTTAAAGAAGTTGATTAACATGGGTATCCCACTGGAATTTCCATGAATAATGCTAACCTAGTCACATGTGACACTAAGCATTTCTTTTTTTCTTTTTTTTCCTTTTGCTTTTCTAAACTACAGTCGTACAGGGTCTGGGGAGGGGATATAAACTAAAATAAAGAGTAGCAAGAATCATAATACAAATGATTAAAATTTGGTGTTTCCGTCTTGCCCACATAATAAAAAGTGAGTGTTACATAAAAGTATAAAGTATAAAGCAAACAATCCCAGTCCCTTTCCAAAATAGTGTGTATATCTTAGCTTTAAGTGCATAACAGGCTGTCAAAATTAGTCTACTTTGCTTTTTTTCTTCCCCCTGAGCTTCCTTTTATCAAAATCCAATTTAACTTTTAGAGGTTTAGGAGTCGCAGCCCCTAATTCTGCTTCAAAATCGGATGATTCTGCCAACCTTGTCGAGTTGTTGTCAGAACTTTCCTCCTCTTTTTCTTCTTCAGCTTCTGTTACTTTGTTATCCTCCACTGTCTCAGATCCCTCCGTCGCTTTCTGTTGTTATTTTAAGAACCTTTTTGCTTTGAAAACAGAGTCAATCTTTTCTTTTATTTTACTAAAGTTGAACTTCTGGTATTATCCATCTGTATGGTGTGTTATTTTACTGTAAAAACATTGTCAAGTCTCTGTATTGTCTTCTCTTTTTCCTGATCTCAAATGGTATGTCTTTTAGTATTTTAATTTGTTCTCCTTTAATTTTCAGGAGTATTCCATTTGTCGCTTTCGATCTTGCATCTCTTGTTGATCTTTTAGAGAATTTCACGTATACTTCCATGGGTAGCTTGTTTTTTGTTTTTTTTTTTGATAAATTCTGGATATGTGTGATAAATCAAGTCAATATCATTTTGTAGACCTTCCACTGTTAAGTCCACCATGGGAGCCAATTCTTCACTTAAAATCTCTTTTAAATTCTCACCTTTCTGTTCTGGGATGCCTTGAAATCTCAAGACATACACTGATTTTTCCATCTGGAGGAGAAGCAACTGCTGTTATCCAGAGATTTTTTCTTTTTCCACTACCTCCAGTCTTTGTCCAAATCCTTTTGACTTAATGTCAACTTTTTTCAGCTTCTTTGCTATCTTCTCTGTCTTTGTTGAATTTTCTTTCAGCTCTTTCTGCAATGTGTCAAACTTTTCATTGAGGTTAGTCATCTGGTCCAGTAGAGAGTGGAAAGCCGCAGCCATCATTTTAGGAAAGTCTGTGGTTACTTCTGGTTTGGCAGCCAGAGATAATGCGAAGGCAGTTCCTGCTGCAAGTTTCCCTTTAGCAGCCATTTAACACTAAGCATTTCTGTTAGAAGGCTGACCTAGCAATTCACATTATCCAGAAGCTGCAAACCAGTGTGGAATAGTGGTTAAAGTACCAAGTTGGAGAAAACCCAAATGCAAATCCATGCTCATTCATGATCCTGGGCAAGTCAAGCAAAACCACGTAAGCTGTGATGAGCTTCACGGAGGAAGCCAATGTAATGGGAGGAGGAAAGATGGATAAACAAGCACAAGAATAGACTGCTAGCAGCAGGAAGCAGCCAGAGCCAGCACTGTCATCATCAGGGAATACGCAAGTTATGAGAAACTCTTAGTGAAGGCTACAGACACCTATTCTGAAGTGGGTGCTATTTCTAGGGCTGCGAATGTGCATTTAAACTGCTTCCACCACACTCCGAATCTATGCCTGTTTCACCATTTAGAGTGCCCCTATTGGGGAAGCACTTCATGCACAGAAGAAGTGGCAGAAACAGCCGGTGGACCTACCCGTACCAACCAGCCAGCTTCCTTTCTACCAGTGGTACCATCAGCTCTACAGCCATGTCCAATGCCCCAGCTGTTCACTGCTGTCATGAGACAGGGGATATGAGGACTTCAGCAAACTGCCTTATTTAATTTATTTATATATTAATCTAGGAATAAGGCCCGTTGTAGAAATAAATACAACGGGCTCTAGAAAGAGGCTCTGGGAGAGTGACCGGCTTTGGGCACTCAGTGACAATTTGCTGTGGCAATCTCAGCAGGGTATAATGACAGAGTCCACCATTTTCTCCAGAGGAACTGATCTTTGCCACCTGAAAAGCAGTAGTAATTTTGAGTGATCTCCAGCCCACCCCCAAGATTGGTAACAGTGGTTCCCCAGGAGGGAGTGGCTGGTTTGGAGGGTGGAGTCTATGGCATTGTACCTGTCTGAGGTCCCACCCCTCCTCCACACTCACCCTCTCCAGGTTTGACCCCTCAAATCTCCAGGAGTTTCCCAACCTGGACTTGATAACCCTATCTCCCTCCCAAGCCAACCATCAACCTACTTTTAGTTTTCCATCTCTTCCCCCCTCCCTCCTAGAGAGCAGTTGTAATTTTGAGTGATCTCCAGCCCCCACCTGGAGATTGGCAACAATGGTTCCCCATCAGGGAATGGCTGGATTGGAGGGTGGAGTCTATGGCATCATACCTGTCTGAGGTGCCACCCCTCCTCAAACCTCACCCTCTCCAGGCTCCATCCCTCAAATCTCCAGGAATTGCCCACCTGGAGTTGGCAACCTGATCAGGACTGGGCCCAATGAGTTTTCTCCCAAAGGCCAACATAGGTGTGGAAAGGGCCTTTTACTGACAGAGGAGAAAGTACAGGTGCCAACTCTGATTAGGGAAATACCTGGAGATTTGGGGGGTGGATCCTGTGGAGGGCAGCATTTGGGGTGTGTGTGGAAGGACTCAGCAGGGTATAATGCCATAGAGTCTACCCTCCAAAGCAACCATTTTCTCCCGGGGAACTGATCTCTGTCATCTGGAAGTCAATTGTAACAGTGGGAGATCTCCAGGTCCCACCTGGAGATTGGCAGCCCGAGGGGAAAGTCAGCCACACAGTGGGGAGTTAAAGAAAATGGTTTGATGGTCGCTGGCCCACCTCGTTAGCCAGCCAGCCATGCTGAAGCTAAGCAGGAGAAAGGGCCTTTTCCCATTTATTCTGACAGGAAAGTGGCCATTGGGGAGGGGGTTATGGGCGGGGAGGGGGTTATGCTGAAAGTCCCCCCCCTTTTTTTTTACTCACAGAACCAAGCTTGGCTGCCTACCAACAGCCACTGAGGGGACAGTCCCTCACAGGAGTCAAGAGAACTGTCTTCCTCAGGAGAGAGAGCTGTCTGCCAGTAAATCTGACATGCAAATCTGTCTGAAGGGGAGTGAGTGGAGAAGAGGAGCAGACCCAGCACCCGGCCAATGGCACGCGAGTACTCTTGAGTTGTGGCTGATGGGCCAATGGCTGAGGGAGGGCATTTTACAGCCAATGGGAGCGCATGGAATCTTACGAAACCAAAAGATAATTATTATAAGGAGAGATTTGTTAATTGCCCAATCCCTGTAGTGCAGGGCTCTGGGCGATGTACATCCTTCATAAAAACATCAAGATAAAACAATTAAAACAAAAAAGATGCTGTATATCAATTTGTCCCATTATAGACTGCAGGCCATTTTGCAGGCAGGGGGGAAGAGGGTAAAACCGATATGGAAATCAGCTGGGGCAGAAAGAGTGCCATCTATGATGGAAACCGTTGCTGTCCTCAACCAAAGGCCTGACGGAACATCTCTGTCTTACAGGCCCTGCAGAATTGCATAAAGTCCCGCAGGGCCCTGATGACATTTGGCAGAGATACCTGTTCTCTGTTCTCACCTGTTCACTTTCATCATCTTTAGAGGCCCTGCTTCAGTTGCCACAGCTATCTGAGACTAGATGAGCAAAAACCCAAGAAAGGGCTTCTTCAGTCACTAAACCAAAACTTTGGATCACACTCTCCAGGGAGATTCATCTGTCTCCCTCTATCAGTGTCATTTGCCAGCAGGTAAAGGTTTTTTGCTTCATTTGGCACACCCAAATAATGGTTATTGGCCTTCCTTCCTAGTTTTGGTATTGTTTCTTTATGTGCTTTTGTTGAATTCTTTTATCATTTTAAATTTTGTTTCTATTTGTTCAAGTGTTTTAATGTTTGTATGTACACTGCCTTGGTGACCTTGGTCAGGTGGAAAGGGAGCATAAAATGTTTTAAATAAATGAAATAAAAACCCAAACTGGCAATGGCGCTTCAGAATCTCTTGCAGAGGTCTTTCACATCACCTACCACCTGGTCCTTTAAGCTGGAGACACTGAGGAACTTCTGCATGCAAAGCAGAGGCTCTGCCACTGAGCCACAACCCCTCACCCCACAGCAACTCAGTGGTCTGCCAAAGACCATCCAGTGAGCACTGCAATCAAGTGGAGATTTTAGCACGGGTATCAGCAGTCAAAGCCCAATACTTCATCCCCCATACTACACAGTGTTCAGATCCAAAAAAGTAGTAAGAAAAAGAGATATTGCGTAGTAAACAATGTGTCATGAATCACATTTCTGCCAGTCTGGTTAAAAGCTGAAGCAGAGAAAAGCTGATGTGAGTAGTAACAGATCACGAGACAAGATTACTTACTGCCAGCGTGCTGTCACCGACGTTGGAGGCTATGAGTCCCTCAATTGTTCCATACTCTGCATCTCTTGAGTTGAGCCTTTCCATATGGCGCTGTTGCACTTTGCGGATGATCAGCACGGCTATGGCTGAAAATATCATCAACACTATAACTGGAGCCAGTATAAAAACGATGAGCATTTCCTTGGTGTATCCCACTGCTTTCTCTTGCCCTACACAAGAGAAAATAAGACAGGCAGTGAGACATTCTCCACACAAACCAAAACTGAATGACAATTTGGACACAATCAACTGTAGAGATAATACAAGGACAGTCAAAAGAGGATTTGCATGCTCATATTTACACAATTTAAATGCAGCTCAGCCACTTTTGCATGATTTAGCCAGACAAATACCCCAAGTCCTTTGTGTTAACTGCAATTTCCCTCACATGGTAAAAACAACAAACTGACCAACCTCCTACTGTGAACCTAGGAGTAGTTTTTGAGCTACACAAAGCCAAATATATAAACAAGTCATACAGCTAACAAAGGGCTTTACTAGGTACTTGTGACACATGATCTAAAACAGTGTTTTTCAACCTTTTTGTGCAAAGGCACACTTTTTTCATGAAAAAAAATCACGAGGCACCCCACCATTAGAAAATGTTAAAAAAAAATTAACTCTGTGCCTATATTGACTATATATAAAGTAATTCTCTTGAATAGGAATCAAATAAACACAAAGAAATTATTTTATAATTACTTCATTATGAAATAATAATACTTTATTTTATAATTGTTCATATGTCACGGATGAAATTGGAATTTTTCCCACGGCACACCAGACAATATCTCACGGCACACTAGTGTGCCACGGCACAGTGGTTGAAAAACACTGATCTAAAAGAATAAGATCAGTTTTATTTCTTTTCTTCCCAAACTTTATATAGTCAGCTACAAACTGTTTTCTTGCTTGGACAGCTGGCCTATCTTACTAAGTCAAGTGGCATCCTAGTCTCAGCTTGTCTCTCATCTTTAGATATCAGTTTATTTCCTACTCAAGCCATTTATTGGTTTCAGATCTCTTACTTTGTCTTCTTCCTTGTATAAGCAATAAAGCTGCCTTACACCATCAGGCCACCGGTCCATCCAGCTCATGTACTCCAATTAGGAGTGGCTCCGTAGAATCTCAGACAGAGGGAGGACTTCCCTAGCACCTACTACCTCAGATTCTTTAACCAGAGATGCTAGGAATTTAACCTGGGACTTTCTGCACAAAAAGCACAATGGCTTCACTATATACTACAGCATTTTAGCAGGTATTACAGCATTTTAGCAGGTATTAAATCCCCAATCAAGGGATGCAGTGGCTCAAATGCTGCAATTTCCCTGGCAGTTAATGTGGAATGCAGCTTCTTGCTCTCATTTTTGCCTTGACCTCATACTCTAACCTCAGGGGTGGCCAAACCTGCTTAATGTAAGAGCCACATAGAATAAACATCAGATGTTTGAGAGCCGCAGGACATGAACAAATATCACACACACGTTTTTACTGGAAAATATGCAAATTTCCTTTTTATTAATATTAAACGAGACTGCCAAAAATAAAAACAAAAGGGGTAAAAACAGATATTGATAACAATATTTATTTGTCCAATGATACTTATTTGTTTGCTAATTATATTTGTCTAAGAGAGAGAGAGGTGGAAAGAAAGAATGAAAGAGGTATAAAGAAAGAGAGGAAGTGAGAGAAACAAAGAAAGCAAATAGATAGGGGAGGGAGGGGAGGGAGGGAGGAAAAGAGAGAGAGAAACAAAGAAAACAAATAGATGAGGGGGGGAGGAAGGGGGAGAGAGAAAGAAAGGTGAAAAGAAATAAAGAGATGGAAAGAAAGCAAACAGATGGGGGAGGGAGGAAGGAAGGGAAAGAGAGAGAGAGGTGGAAAGAAACCAAATAAATGGGTAGGGAAGAAGGGGAACATGGAAAGAAAGCAACTTTAAATGTGTTCTCCAACACCTCCCCCATGCCCTCATGCCAGCCAGCTTGGCTTAGAGAACAGATTTAAAGAGACAAATTCTGTCTCCAAGCCTTTAACTTTAAATGTGTTCTCCAACACACAGCCCACCCGCTGCCACAACAGCTTGGCTTGGAGAAGGGATTTAAAGAGAGAAATTCCTTCTCCAAGCTGGCTGGTGGGAAGGGGGGGGCCTTTGAGAACACATTTAAAGTTAAAGCTGCTTTCTTTTTCTGCTCCCTCTCCCACCTCAAGCCTACTCAGGGAGGGGAGCACTGGCTGGGGAAGGCCTCCCCTTTGCTTCCCCAGCCACCTTGCCAGGAGCCACACAATATATGTGAAAAAGCCACATGTGGCTCCCACGCCACAGTTTGGCCACCTCTCTAATCCCAACAGCAGGTCTCATTCTGAGGCTTGGATTCTGAATGTACTCAATGCCTACATAGACAAAGTTCCCCCTTTGTCACACCACCACTTTTGACCTGCTTAAACAACTTATATAGAGAATGAATATCTTCTATGCTAACATGTGGCTGATGAAGGCCACACTGTGTTCCAAAGCCAAAAACTCAACATGACATCCCCCCCAATCCTACACTTCAAACTAAAGCTGAATACTTACCAAGCAATTCCTGAGCAAGAGAATGATAACCCTGCCACTTAAGAAACACACACACACAAAGCTTTCACCTTTTGCACGCAGCTGTGCTGTGATATTGATGTTACAGAGGTATCCCTCACAGCACTGAACAGCTTGATCTAGAGATGGAGGAGTGTTGCAGGTCATTTTCCCCTGTTCATAGACTTGGAAGCAACCCTTCTGATACACTTTGGCACCATTATTGATGCTCAAGGAGGAAAAGCACCGATGGCCTCTGCAGCGGTCACCATTGCCACAGGACATGCCTTCACACACACATTCAAAGTACTCCATGTTCAGTTTCTGCTCAGCATCTGCACAGAAAACAAGGAAATGAGTAACATCATTCCACCAGCCAAACTGCATGGGCACAAGTGTATTATTTTCAAAATATCTGTTTGGTTCAGTGACTCTGCCCACATATATTTTGTGTGTGCAAGTGTGTGTATATGCTTACATGCATTCCCATGGCTGCCTAATCTGGGAAACAGCAGAATGAAATCAAACTACAAGGGGTTTAGCTTCTAGTCTGTAAAGAGATTCAAAGGGTTGGACTTCAGTCCAAGCCTACTGGAGTAACTCTAAACTGAACAGCACTGTCAGTGTGTTTTGACAAGCTTATAGTTTGAAGGTGTAACCCAAGAACTGAACTGAAGGGTGGGAGGTATCCTTCAAATGTATGGGGTGGTACACTCCACAAATTACCACCAAAACTTTAATGGAGTTTAATAATAGTGTATGCAAATCTGCATGAAACCTGATTTACAGAAGTGCAGTTACTTTATCCCCTTAAAAGAAGCCAAAACCTTTGAAAATGCACAATGAAGGTTCCAACCAAATCTAGAAGACATTCCAGTCACCTCTACTTTATATAGTATCAGCTTTCCCAATAACAGCAGACTTAGTCTTTAGAACGAATTCACATGCTTTGTCATTTAGGTATCACACCAAACCACAGTTACGTTTCCTTAACTGTGGTTTGGCATGATGCCTGACTTGAGCTGCTATCTCACATCTGGTCAGACTCCACTTGCTTTCATACACTCATATTCCAAAAGCCAGAGTTCATTTGCAATAGGATATCCCCAGAGCCTATCACATGGTCTCCCTCTCTTTCCATGAGAGCAGAACCACAAAGCTACCAGATGCTTCAAGAAGGAATTGTCAGGCAATAATTTCTGCAACAGGACCTATTCCTGTATGGAGGTACTGCCCGTTAGGTCTTACACAAAAGAAATAACTTCCCATCAGATGACTAATATTTTAACGTCTTAAAGGAAGGAAGGAAGGAAGGAAGGAAGGAAGGAAGGAAGGAAGGAAGGAAGGAAGGAAGGAAGGAAGGAAGTTTACTATTACTTAAGCAAGGGATTGCAGATAAATTCAAAATGTCTAAGAGGACCTGCAAGTGAAGTGTAGTTTTTAAAACTCATTGGTGTCATAACCAATTATCTAAGTCTCCAAGTAGCACAGCAAGGTAACATTGAGATGCATTTTGATAACTTATTCTATCACAAGTCTCAGGTCTGTTTCCTAGGTGTAGCCTCTAGTAGGAGATCATTCCAGAACATAGCTTAGCATGTAAGAGGTAGTGGGCTTGTTTCATTCTCTAGTTTGTGGGCAGCCAATATGCCATGTTCGTTAGGACCCGGAGGACTCGGATTCAAACCCCCATTCCCCATGCAACTCTCTGGGGGCCTTGGGCTAGTCACTTTCATTCAGCCTAACTGACTTCATGATTCCTGTCGAGGAAATGAAAGAGCTCCTTGGACAAGAAAAGGTTAAGATGTACTAAATAAATCTAGACATCCTTGACATATTACAATTTTTAAATACTGAATGGATTAAATTTTAAAACATAATTTACTTGCTGAAAAGGTACAAGAAGGTGCATGAAAAGAATAGATTCTTACTCTCATTATTATTACAAATATATAGAGCTATGACATGGCTTAAAATTAGTGGTGGTGGAAAGTGCTACTAAGTCACAGTCAACTTATGCAACCCCTGTGGGGTTTTCAAGGCAAGAGATGAACAGACGTGGTTTCCCTTTCCCTTCCTCTGTGTAGCAACCCTGGATTTCCTTGATGGTCTCCCATCCAAGTACCAACCTGGGTCAACCTTGCTTAGTTTCTGAGATCTGATGATATTGGGCTAATCTGGGCCATTCAGTTCAGGAAGGCCTAGAAGTACATTACTGAAAATTAAAAATTCCTCTATAGAAAACCACTGGAACTGGTATCAACCTGACCGAAATCTGCTTTTGAGATTTTTGGATAAGCATACAATGATGAAAAGAAGCTCAGTTTAAGAAAGTCTATATATTCACTCCTCAACACCTCATAAGATATATTGCTTAACCAATCTAAATGTGTGACAGAAATAAAGGTTTGGTGAACAGCAGCAGGTAAATAAAAGAGCTGCTGAGCCACATGACTGAGAGGGGTGGGGGCAAGACTGCTTGGAATTCTCAGTAAGTGGCAGTTAACAGTGAACAGCTGACAGTTGAGAGTTGACAGTCAGTTGGAAGAGAGTTAGTGGAAGAGCTCTTGAGAGGAAAAGAGCCTCTGGAGCTAAGTTAAACAGCAAGCCAGCAGTTTGAGGAAAACTGGGGCTGAATAACACTCCTAACTGGAACGCTCTAATAAGAGAGGAGAGTGAACGGAGAGGAGAAACAGTATAATTCCTCAGTAGTCACAAAACACCACATACACTGCTCCAAGGGAACCTGTAAGGTGGTTATAGGAAGGACTAAGGGTTTAGAGGAGACTGGAAAAGCTGGAGTAGTTGCACCAGTCAGTCTCAGGGAACCAGGCAGATAAAGTCCAAAGGCTAACCACAGTCAGATACTGGAGAGTGGAATCACAAATGATTTCTGTGTACTGAAGTCAATCTGTGACAAACGTAGAGTGATAAGCCTACAGCCTACGTGCAAGCAGAGTGAAGCTTTTATTCTATAAAGAAACAAAATATCCTGTGTAACTATCCCACTCCCCTGTTGAGTTTTCTGTGAAATAAAGAACTGTGCTATTTGCCTTTCACAAGTACTGGTTTCTGACTTTTTGTCCTCAGTCCATCCACAAGAAATATAAACCCCGAAGAGACTATGGCCGAGGACAGACTGGCAATTTGCCGCGGGATGGGACCCGGGCTGACAACGACTCAATATCGGATTAAATGGAATGTTCACACAGGCACATCTGCCTGGCGTCCCCCACCTGTAGCCTACCGGTGCTCTCGCGCTTCACTGCCGGATTAAAAAAACACCTGATAAAAGCCGGCGCAAATCTTGAAAGCCTGCGTTCATCGCGCGTTTCTCCGCTTCCGGGGAGTCTGAACGCGCAGCCGAAAAGCCGGGAGCAACCCGCGTTGGGCATGAGGCAGCAGCGGTGTGATTGGCTGCGCTCCGCTCCACCACCCAATGCGGTGCCGGCATTGCAGGGCAAAAAAAAAAAAAAAATCGGCAAAATGCGCTTATGCGCATGAGCGCATGAGCGCTCATGCGTACATACACCCACAGCCGAATTAATGGGAAAACGGCGAATATAGCACGCCTCCGGCGCGGCAGTCTGAACGCTCCCGCGTGCCTCCGTCCCATATCTTCCGGCAGCGGCCCCCGCTGTGTGGACGGGAAAACCCGGTATTGTTTAATCCGGTTTTTTTTCCCGCGACTGGCTACCGGGGCAAATTGCCAGTCTGTCCTGGGCCTATTATTTTTTAGTGTGAACTGGTCAGCCCTGAGAAAGTAAAGATGATCAGTCACTTCAGAGTACAAGCTCTGAATCCAGTATAAATAACACACATACAGGGATGCCCCAACTTGGTCACGGCAATAGCCGGGAAGAGGTCGTTGTGTCATAGTATGTACACAGATAAAACATTGATTGTTGAATATTTACGACAGTATTACATCTTTAATACTGAGATCTGATGAAAACAAATAGCTGTTTAGCACAATTTACTGAACTACTTCTAGGAAAAAAAGCGCTAAAGTCTTTCAGCCCAGTTACTAGCAATGCAATATAACGTCAAGAGGTTTTTAAAACCAGCTTTAATAATAATCATACTGACATAACTTGAGAAAAATAGCATATGGTCACAGAGCAAAACAAAGCTAATTGCACAAAGCAGCATCTAAAAATAATTCACTCTATGGACCCTAGTTTGTCGCTATAGCACATGTTTTATTTTTACAGATACAGCCTGCATTTTCAGTGGGGTACTTATGGCAGAACCACAACTTCACTACCACCATTTACTTAAAAACAATATCTAACTAGAGTGATTCCCCATATCCATCCACAAATGAGAATACTTGGCCTAAGCCAGGGTCTCACTGGAACACAATTAATACATTCAACCATTTACGGTCTGGGTCTACACAAGGCAGCCACCTGGTTCAGCATCCAGTATTTGTGTGACTAACCTCATGTAATGGATCAAAGATCATTACTAATGATCACACAGACTCACACATCTACCTATAACCCAAGAAGTCCCTGGTTCAAACTTCAACTTGGCTCCTAAACTCAATGGGACTCCAGTCAGATGACACAAACAAGTCAGACATACAGGAACCCACTAGTTCCTTTGGGGGGCATCTCATTCCTCCATCCCTCACTATTTCCTCTTTCTCTTCCCTGAAAGCCCCACAGCCTCTCCCCTTTTCCTGCTCCCTGTCTCCTTCCCACCCAACAGCCAACCTACCTTTATCTGTCCCTCTGCCTTCAGCTCCTCCACCCCAGCCACCCCAGCAGCCTCTACCAGCTGCGTGATGTCAGACACTTGGCCAGATCCACTGGCATGGTAAGGAACCCTCAAGGACTTGTGGGGGGTACATCACTTTCCCCTATATCCCCCTCCCCAGCTCCCCTTCTCCTTTTCCTTGAGGGAAAGGGGAGCGGTGGTGCAGTAGGTAAATAACTGTAACATCTGAACTGCCATGCTTTGTCAGTTCTAGCCCTGTGCTGGTGTGAGCAACCAAGCCTTGTCCCTAGCTCATCGTCTACCCAGCGATTCGAAAGCTTTGTCAAGTAGATAAATTGGGGACCACCCACTAGGGGTGGGCACACCAATCCCTTCGGGGAGATGTTAGCTGCCATTGAAGAGGTCTGCTGCGCTGCGAGATCGAAAGGTAGAAAAATCTGTGTCACCATTCCCTGCAGTGGAGCGAATCGACCTGCAGTGGAGCAAATCGGCCAAGCGGTGGCAGTGTGACAATGCAACATCGTGAGTCCTGACGTCATCAGCCAGCCGACAAAGAACATGCCGCCGGATCACGTCTGATACAGCCTGCAGATGAACCCTCCCGAGCAGCTACAGTGTGTGATTAAAATAATTGCATGTTGTCTCCCTATCCCCCCAAAAAATTGTTAGTCCATGTCTCTGAGTAACTGTAAATCACTCTGAGCCTGCGTGAGTGGGAAAAGCAATTAATAAATTGAAAGTATTACTATTATTATTATTATTATTATTATTTCCACCTGGAGCCCCCATATCATTTCCTCTTTCCCTGCCTCATTCAGTCCTTCTCAGCCATTCACCAATCCACCTTTTAGATGCCTCCCATCTTCAGCTATAGAAGACAAGCCTCACTGGAAAAGACAGCAATGCTAGGAAAAGTTCAAGGCAGCAGGAAAAGAGGATTACCCAATATGACATGGGATTGATTCAATAAAGGAAGCCACGGCCCTCAGTTTGCAAGATCTGAGCAGAACAAGCATATATTTGGTAAAGGGTTAGAATTGCAAGCAGATGTATTATAAAGAACTCAGTGTTAGGATAATCAGCAATGGGTCAAATAAAAGGATATACACATCAACAAGAATGAACAAGATAGGAGTGTGACATGCCAGAAGTAAACTTACTTCAGAACAGGGGAATTTTAATGGGAACTAGAAGTCCTTCTCAAAGCAGAGACTAATCTCTCTACCAACAAATTCATGGAACAACAGCAAGAATACACAAAAGCAAACAACCCAGCCACAAAGGAAGTGGAATATTAATGGTAGAACCTTGCTCTGCCTGTCTGGAAATTTTTTTAAGACTCAGGTGCTAAGGCAATGCTTTTTTTATATTCCTCAAGCATTGTAAGCTGTGGTTAACACACACACACACAAACTGAGGTTCCCTCCCACTAGATTTATTGGTTAAAGACTCAGATGTGATTGCCCTGCTGATGTTTTTTCAGCTGCTGCATTTTATAGTGTCCATGCTCTTTTGTTGGGTTTTAAAATAGCTTTTTATTGTTTTATACATATTGTATTGTTTTGTTTTCTGAAATAACTTAAGACAATATTTGTTGGAGAGGTTAAATAAACATTTTAGGCAGAAAATTAGGCAGAAATTTAGGCAGACCATACTTTCTAGTATGGTCACATTATGAGCAAAATACATTTAAGTGTGTTGTGAGGTAATCAAGTCAAGTGTGACGTGTGCATGCAGGAGAAACTACTTTGATCATGAGATGCTTTGATGCCTTCCCAAAATGCCACAGTCCTCTGTAGAAGACCCCCAGCCTGGAGAGCTGAGGAGAGCCTCTTCCAAGGCGACGGCCAAGGAATCGAGGCTCACCTTTATCTCCGAAAGATTCTGTCACCGAAGAGCCAGCATGGCGCCGAGAGACGATTGCCGGATCAGCGGACGCGATCAACAGCTGTTGAAAAGCTTCTAAAAGATCTCCAAGGCTGCAAAGCGTGAGTCAAGCATTGTTCAGGTGATTTAAGCGAACAAAAGCCTTGGTAGTAATTAGAAGCGCCTAAGGGCAAAGCGGCAGGGGGGAGGGAGATGCTCAAGAGTTCACCACCACCACCCTTTGAAACAACACGGTTTTAAAGCGATCTTTAAGAACAACCTGGAATTAAGCTATGCGCATAAGAGGATTGGCGAAAACAAAAGCTGCAAAATAAAGAAAAGCAGATTAATTTCTGCTAACTCTTATTTTGTTTTGGAAACTTACTTCTTGTTGATATTATGGCTGGGAGAGGGCAGAAGCCAGGTCTGGAGAAAAAAACGTTAACCGGAAATGGTATACCAACGACTCCCTCCCACAACCAGGAAGTAGCTGCAGAGATGTCTACATTGCTGGCGAATGCACTGCGCCCCCTAATGGAGCAGATGACTAATCTCAACGCGAAAATGGATAATTTGCAAAAGCAGATGACTCAAATGGATAGAAGGACCTCAACAACGGAAAAGACTTTAAAAAAAATGGAAAAACAGACTGAGAGTATTAATAAAAGAGCGGATGAAGCAGAAAAGGAGAGACTCTCCAATAAAAATCAACTAATACAGCTACAGCTGGAAAGATCTATGCACATTCTCCGATTCCAAGGGATTCCAGAAGAAAAGAACGAGGATTTGAAGAACATTTTGTCAGAGACTTTGGCTCCAATAATGGATTACAAACAGGAAGATTTACTGAAGGAAATGGACTGGGCCTACAGGGCTTATCCAGATTTCATCAAAAAGAATAAACTCCCTTTAGAAATATGTTTGAAATTTACGAGAAGATCTACCAGAGACTGAGTACTAAAAGCCACGCAGGGGAACCCTCTAAAAATTAAGAATGAAGAAATAAGGATATTGAAGGATATCCCCTTCGAAGTTAGAAAGCGGAGGAAACTCTACAAGGAGCTTACTCTCTCTCTACAGAAGAAGAGGGTCCCGTACAGATGGCTGTTTCCTGAAGGACTGAGTTTTAAATACGGGGACAGAAAATACAATATTGACTCTGTCCCTAAGGCTAAAAAATTTGTGCAGCAACACTTGAATCCAAAGCAGCACAACAAAGACAAGAAACCGAGAAAAGCTGAGGAGGAAGAAGTGGAAGAAGAGGAATCCTACTCACAGGATTCAGAAAGCAGTAGTCCAATACTCTTTAGTTCTTCAGGCACATCGGAATCAGAGAAAGGAGCAGCCGCTCCCAAACCCCGAGGAAAGAAGAAATACAAGAAGAAGAGACCCTAAGACCAAGATAATCGTGGAAGATGCAGTTTTTTATTAACTAAGTGATTTTTACTTTTTTTTTTTTACTTTTATAATTTTTTGTTAACCTTTCTATAAGGCTCTGTAACACCAGGTGACAAATGATACAAATGTAACCAGATCGTGTCACCTTGTTAGTCTTCCCTTCCCCGTGTCCAGTAGAGGGTTGTTTTTTCTTTCTTTTTTTCTTTTAGAAGTAGGGCTTAGTTTCCTTCCCCCATCCTGGTAGAGGTTTTTTTGTGTGTTAGTTTTCCCTACCCATGTCCCATAAATTTTTAGAGGTAGAGATTAGCAACCTTTCCCCATATCCCATAGTAAAGTAAAATCAATAAAATCCCCTTCGGGGGGCATTAAAAAAAACAAACAGTCCTTATTGTTTATATTACAAAAACAGTTAGATTTATCTTAAGAGACCAACAAGATTTTCAGGGTATCAGCTTTTGAGAGGCAAAGCTCCCTACTACAGCAATAGTGAAGCTGCAAATGGTAAATGTAGATTCCCATTCAGCAAAGATTTCCAAAACAGAATGAAAATGTGATTTTTGCCTTGGAGTGGTAGAAGAATGGGAAGCTGGAACCAAAACCTTAAAATCAAAGGCTAAAGGAGAGCCTGTGTTTCTATGACAAACGCAGCAATTATTAAATGAAGTGATATTGTAGATTGTCTATTTGGGCCCATCCTCAAAACATTTTGTAATTTAACATGTACAAATAAGAAAATTAATATGGCACTTTAAAAAAATCCCCCCCCAATTAATTGCTGGCCACCTAAAACCAGCCTAAAACAGAATGGTTTTGCAACATCACCGGAAGCGACTCAGATTTCAGAAATCTCTGAACAGAAGCATAACACAGACACAAAAAATGCCTTTCTACACTTTCCTATCCCTCTAAACCGGCTGCACAGATACAATAACTAGCTAACAGTATATGGGTGTGAAACCTTCCTAAGGCCTTAAGGGAAGATGAAAAGGAATAGAAGAGGGAACTCTCAGCTCCACTGGTTCCCAGTCAACTCGGAGTTTAGTCAGAGACAAGTTAGTTGAGTCTTAACACAGTGATGGATTACCCAGAACACACACGGAGGAGGAAGTCACTGATCAAATTATGCCTGCCAGTGAAAAAGTAATGAAGGAGAAGTGCAGCTGGCATAAGGAAATTCCCAAACAAGCAATTTTCAAGCACACTGTGAGATGAGACAGTCACAGGAGAAGATCAGAACCAACTCCAAGTAAAGGAGAGACTCAGAGCTACCTGAGAATTAAGCTACATATGACACAAGGAGTTCCATGCTCATCTCTGAATTATTATTATTTTTTCTAAATAGTAGCTCTGCAGGATCCCAGTTCAGATCTGGCCCATGGGGTCAGGTAAACCCTTCATCCTCATGTGATTTTTCTGAAACCTTTCAGAGCACTGATATGCCAAGCTGGGGAAAGGGAAATAATGCTACATACAAAGTGTTTATCTCACTGAAGTAAACAACAACACAGGGACATTTGAGGCTGGAGAAACAATGTGAAGATAAGGTTTCCTGCCTCACAGTACACATGTGAATTGGGACCCTACACAGCTGTAACTTAGAGACAAAAACATTTGGAACTACAATCATGACACTTGCATTGTTCTATAGTTTGACCTCAAGCTTACTGGTTACAACAGCGAAAGCATGGCTACCTTCTGCTTCAGCAGCCAAATGAAGATATATAATTCTGGATCTGAGACACAGCAAAGATTGCATCTCTACTAGCAGCGGCACCCCATACTCAAAGCCCTCACACTCCACAATCTGCAGATGACTTTAATTTTTACACACTGTAGAGCTTCTCTCCTCTGCAAGTTCTCCCTCTCCACTAAGTTGTTTCTTGCCACCTTAGACTACCAAGATCTGGGCCAAGATTTTTTTTAAAAAAAAATCCACCAAAAGAGAACTATAGTTTGCTAAAGTCAAGTAACACATTGCAAGTGGCAGGAAGCTATGCAGATTAGAAGATTGTACAATAGGTTGCATTAAACTCTCCTGGCTTATCAAAACTGAAACAGGAGGGGCCTATCAAAGACTTTCGCTTATGACCACCTCTGAATAAACCAGACCTGCAGTTAAGGCTTATTATTAACTTCAAACTATGTGTGTGGGGGGGATAAGACATTCCATAAAAGCTACGAGGGCCGCAGGGAGGGGGGGGAGCTAAGCTCATGCTACACCATATTTTCCATATACTTTCCCACTAACCAAACAAAGCACTCATGCTTAGATTTTTAGGTACGCATTTCCCTTCAGTTTTCTAGCTGGAAAAAAGTGATGTTTGTGTCAATGATCTATTTATACAGCTCAACAGGCACATTTGGGCGGGATGACCTCATCTTCTCCCCAAAATGATTCTGTTTCAGGGAACTTATCACAGCAGCACACAAGAGACTATAGTTATAATCTCCTCAGCTGCTGGTTTACATTTAATTTGCTGGAGCTTCTGGTGATACAGCAAGATTTACTGGTCAGCATGGATAATATTGTCCTCTTCACATTCACTAACTGTCTTGCCCCACTCAAAGCAGCTTTACCCTTTACGATAACCAAGCTACGCACTGCAACATTATTTTTTAGAGAATATTTAGTAATTAAAGTGTTAATGTTGGGCAGGAGGATAAAATCACATATTCTACATCTAAGTAGTTCACTTCTGGGAAAATTGTAAAAATGGAACAAAAGCTCAGGATTGAAAAAAAAGGAAGATAATTTTTGAAAATACTTTTCCTTCTGCTTTGATTACATGTGAAGAATGGCCAATGTCTTCAGTGTTCAGTTTACAAAGACACTTCAGCCTCATTCAGACATCATAACAACCTGGTTGCTCATGACAAGGATAAACACACCCTCACACTACTGTGTGCCCATGAGGAAAACAAAGTGTCCTGCTTTTTAAAGCTTTCAAACTCCCATTTTTTCATGACACCCAAATGTGAAAACCTGGCCAAACAGGCGCCCCTTTCCTGCTCTGAAACCAGGATTTTAAACCATGGGTTAATCGCCGACTATAATCCTGGTTTTTGAGGAGAAAACAAACTCCTGTTTTTCCAGGTACCTGCACTCAGTCATCACAGCGAACTGGGGTTTGATTGAATGCTTCCCAAACCCTACAGCTGTTAACTGCAACCAGTAGTCAAGAGGGTGGAGAGGACATGAACCTAGCAACAGCTTAGTTTGTGCCTGTCTTAAACCAACAGAGGTTTGCTGTGCCATCTAAACACAGCCATAGTTGTACTACATGCAGCAATACTTTGGAGCTCCATGAACAAAAAGCACAACTTCTACCGACAGAATGCCACCAATTTCCTATTTACTGTGACTTCAGAGCAATATACACATATATATATACATACACACACACATTAATCCCATCATCATCTAGTTCCCAGGGAACCCCCATGAAAAGCTGGGTAGAAAAAAACATTCATTCCTAGCCCAAGAAGAATAAGAAAATGGAAAAAAAAGTTCATTATTTACAGTTCCATACCTACTAGAAGCAGGAAGAAGTAGCATACATTTGCTTCATCACAACTCTGTCCTGATCAAGGTGCGGGGGGGGGGAATTCCTGCTTTCCCAGGGTTGGGAAGGGCAGAACCTCCTTTCCTGTAGAGTAGTTAATGAAACACAGACTGTCCTCCCCAGCAGCATCACTTTTGCAATCATAACTGCTGACCAATCCATATATGTGGCCATAATATCAGCAACATGAACACATGCAACTGCCTTATACTGAATCAGAGTATCAGTCCATCAGGGTCAGTATTGTCTACTCAGACTGGCAACAGCTCTCCAAGGTCTCAGGCGTCTTCCACATCACTTATAACCTGATCACTTTTTAACTGGAGATGCCAGGCACTGAACCTGGGACTTCAGCATGCCAAGCAGATGCTGTGCCACTGAACCATGGCGCCGCCCACCCAGGCCTTTATTACTAATTAGGATAAGGCCCCATTCACAATCCTGCTAGTTAGTCACAGCCAAACAACACCCTTGAGTAGTTTATTCTCTCTACATATTGGTACTTAAGGCCTGACCATACCCAGAGCAATCAAGCCCTTGAGTGTGAGCCAAAAGGCTTAGCTCTTAGACTAAGGGTCCCAAAACTGAGCTGGATAAAATATCCTCAGAAAGAGACTATCTGACTGGCTCTCAAAAGTAGGGAGGTGCAGTCAGAGAAATCTGGTCGGAATATATATACTCCCAAAATATTTGTGAATTTGCAGCGCCAGGCAACAGGAGAGAGGGGGAGGGAGGCAGGCAGCTCTCCCAGGCAATGGGAACAGATCTTAGGGGGAGCATTAAATCATGATGATTTTCTTACAGTCCTCCACAGCTCTCTGAGCATGGATGAAGAGGATAAAAAGCAGGCTTGCCCTGAAGCTTGACTCAATTTCATGGTAAGATTTTTTTTTTTTTTTTGGAGTCTTAGTGGTTCTTGCTGCTGCTCTGGGTCTGTGCCTCAGATTTCTACTGCATCCTGCTACCTGCCTGCAAAGACCTTTTTCTTGTTTTGTGCCTGGACATCTTCAGGATGGTTTTGCCCACAGTGGACTTCATTTCAGAATATTATTTAAAATATTATTTCAAGTCTTCCTGCGTTTGTTTGTTTTTTGCTGGGGGTGGAGTTGTAGTTGGGAGGAAGGAACGTTTTCTTTTTGGTACTTTTTAAAGATCATTTTCCTTTGTTTTGCACTTTAACAGGGTTTAAAAGGGATGTGTGCTTTTGTTTGGTTCTCTTCTCTCAGCTTGTTTAAGAGTTTTTAACGTCTTGCATTTTCAATGTTCCTAAAAGTGTTCCAGTTTTAACGGTTCTGTGCTTGGAGGTCTAAAGTTAGATTCTCTGGCTTGACACTGGTTCTGTTAGGCTTGCAACATGTCCCTAGGTTAAACTGGTTTGACTGGGATTCTCTGGCTTAACACTGGTTGTGCTGGACTTACCACACTATCAGTGGTTCTGCTGGGATTCTCTAGTTTGATATTGGTTCTGTTAGGCTTGTTGATTCTGTTTGCATATTGAAGCTTTTGGACAGTGGTTGCTATTGTATGTTTGGCTACTGGCTTCCTCATAAGAAACAGTGGAGACAAGTAGAGTGTCTGGGAGCACCCTGTTCAGAGGCCCACAGAATTGGACCTCTTCCCAATGGTCACCCCAAAAAAATCAGAATTAAAAAAGCAAAACCCCCTGAAATTCTAAAATGGTATTGTAGACCCAAGCAAACTGGGATACTGGTACAGAACTCATTCCTGAAATGTGAATCTGAAAATTACCAATTTTTTCAAGTGTACATCCTTACTCAGAAGACTTCCCCTCCCTTCCCTGTTTTCTTTCCTTGTATTGCTAGCCGCCTTGGTCCCCACTGGGGAGAAAAGAAAGGAGAGAGGGAGAGGCAGATCTATATCTGAGAACCAGCTCTTCAATATTCCATAAGAAAAAGAAACCTCAATTCCTTCACTTTATAATACTTTCTGCCCCAAATCTCCACCTCATAGAGCCATTCTGAAGCTTAAGATATCAAGAACAAACCCCAAAAAGTTTTAGTTGGCATATTGTTCAGAGTAAAAATGAAACTATCTGTTACATTTTATTTCTCTTTCATCAGCAGGTAAATTCTATGGTGCAGCTGTGTTTTTGTCTATAGACAACCAAAAAAGGAAATGATAAGCACTGCAATATACTAGAGAGAACACACATATATACATTTTGCATGTACATGACTACAGCTGTTTGTAAGAAAGACCCAAGTGCATAAAAAATAAAACTGGGGGATCAGTACCTGGGACAACATGGAGACTAAATTGCTTATTCAGCCATACATGCATTGAATGTAACATAAAATAGTTAACACGTGTGCACATTATTTTTATTTTATTTATTTATTAGATTTATATCCCACCCTCCCCGAAGGGTCAGGGTGGCTGACAATAGGGCACGAATGCCAGAATTAAAACAGAGTAAAACAGCATAAAACAAATAAAATCATGCAATACAACATCGAGCATTTAAAACAAGAAAAAATCAAGTATGTACTGTACATGGATTATATGTTCAAACATGTACCTGGAAATTATGCCCCCTCCAGAAAGATACATCTTACTCTATATTGGTGGTAACAGGGCCCTCCCCTCCAGCAACAGCTGCCCTTTAAAACTGCCGCCCATCCCCACCCCAGTCCTCCATTTTCTGTTCTGAAATGAATGAACTGTGGACACTCTCTCTTTTATCTAACATCCAACTACCACCTAATCTCTGCTACATCATCAACTACCAAAGCTTTCATTCTCACATCCTATCTATTCCCCCCTTTGAATTTTGCATTAGTGCACTCATTCCTTCATTATTAAAACTAAAACACCACAATCACTTGCAGCCAGAGATGCCTCAGACGAGCTTTACAAGAACTGATTCCAGAGGAGCAGCTATGTTAATCTGTTGCAGCAAAAACAAACAGGACCCCTGTAGCACTTTAAGAATATTCTAGAAGCTTATGCTAAAATAACATAGGTCTTTAGAGGTGCTACAAAAATCCTGTTTATTACAGGGACTAATGAAACGTTACAGAATATTCCACTATACATTTCATACGTTCTGTTGCCATCCATTTGCTTTTAGCCAGGCAACTGCCTCTAGCTTAACTGTAACTATTTGGTTAGGACAAGTGAAGCTTTAATGGGAGGGGCAATCAAAGACATGAGGCGGGATGATTTGCAGTGGTGAAGAGTAAGGCAGAAATCATGTCTATCCACTGAGGAAAGGCTGAAGGACCTCGGTATATTTAGCCTGGAGAGAAGACAACTGAGAAGTGATATATAACCATTTTCAAGTACTTGAAGGGCTGTCATATAGGCGATGGTGCGGAGTTATTTTCTGTTGCCCCAGAATGTCAGACCAGAACCAGCGGGTTGAAATGAAATCAGAAGAGTTATCGGCTAAACATTAGGAAGAATTTCTTGACAGAGCAGTTCCTCAGTGGAACAAGCTTCCTTGGGAGGTGGCGGGCTCTCCTTCTTTGGAGGTTTTTAAGCAGAGGCTAGATGGCCATCTGACAGCAATGGAGGGCAGACAGGGTTGCATCAGTGCTTAGTTCTTGTGGCTCTTTCTTACACACCCAGGGAAATACTGGTTGCCACTTTGGGTTCAGGGCTCAGACAGCAATTTTTCTCCAGGCCAGTGATCCTGGAGAAATTTGTCATCTTCCGGGCATGGAGTGGGGGTCACTGGGTGTGTGTGCGGGGGTGAGGGGGAGGTGTCTTTGAATTTCCCATATTGCACAGGGGGGTGGACTAGATGACTCTGGAGATACCTTCGACCTCTATGATTCTAACTTCAGATATAACTTAGTGCCCCCCCCCCAGATTGAGTCATGAGAGAAGCGGTAATCTACTATTGCTTTCCCTATCCAATCAGCAAACATGCATGTGTGAAAAAAGGAAGCAGAAGCTTTCACTTGGCTGGTAACAGAGATTAGCCAAAAGATCCTTCCAAATTCCCATTCATAGGATTATCTTATCATGTTTCCCTATCCCACATGAAGAGAATGTTGACCCAAGTTCCTTGCTATCTGTTTCATTTTCCATGCTCTGTTACACTTCCCGAGCCGTTCACCTACTTCTGCCTCTGTTGTTCCAAGCTGGAAAATAAGAAAATGTGTCTCAAGTTTTTATAGCTCTCCCACTCCTGCTATCATGACTGATGCACATTTAATGTTTTCCTTGAAGGATGCCACTGAATTACCAAGCCAGTTTTCTATAATGCAAATGCTTACCTCCCATGCTGGGTGAAGGGAAAAACACCATGATCAGTATAGGAAGAATAAGTCCATTTATCATTGTAGACCTAGAGAAAGAAAGAAAAAAAGGATCCTTGCTTTAAAAGTCAATCTGTACTCAACCAACGCAGTTCCTAGAGTTAGGTAACAAGAGTTTTCGCCAGCCACTTGTTGTGTCAATTGCCACTTGTGGATTAAATCTCAGTTCAGTCAGCAAGCCCAAACAACTCATAACTCCATTTACAAGTATTTCTTAGACAAACTTTTTAAATGCCTTTGAAAGTCATCATCATGCTAGATTCTGCAAAGGGCTCTATCCAGAAAAGTGCATTACAACTGTTTAAAAATCAGTAGGAGAAAACATGTCTGTAAATTGAAATTCTTTGACTTTAAACCACTCATGGTGAAAAGGTGAACAGCCGCTTACAAAAGCTTACAATATTTAGATTCAGAAGTAAATGGCCAAAGTGGAAGTTTTCTTTCTCCCTCATCAGGATGACTACAAAAAAAAAAGCACTGCTGAGATCTATTTTCATAAAACAAAGGGGAAAGTGTCTGGTTAGAAACAATACTGCTCAAAAACAGTTCCAAAACAATTTCATAATTGCATCAGTTTGCTTAGCAGCGACCCAAGTACAACCACCACCAAAATTATGAAAGCTAGCAAGATCTCTTTAATGTTACTAGATCAAGGCTATCTAATTGTCCGTAACAGAATAATCTTGAATTGTCTGTGATTTTCTTTTATATCATTATGGTTTGAAATAATGTGCTTGATTAAGCAAAGGTTCATTTATGTTCAAGTTTAAATTAAATTTTTTGAAAAGACTAGTTGGGCCTAACCTCACTACTTTGACCCATGTGCCATAGTCCGTGACAAAATTTCCAGTGATTTCTGTCTCTACAAACTATGGTATTCTCTTGTATCAAACTAAATTGCAGCATTTTTCAGACAGGGTAAGGAAATTATGATTTTAGTTCCCCACCCCTCCTTCTTACAATACCAGTTATCTGTTCCCCTCCATCTCAGGGATAAAGGTAACATTAGTTTCAGACTGCCAATTTAAGATGACTGAAGCACAAGAAGGGAGGTACTACTTGCTTATCAATTACTCCACAACACTGCTCCACATGAAAAGCTCTCCCTTCCCACATACACAGTCACCATGGCACAGAAACAAGAGCGCTGGACTAGGAATGGGGAAACTTGGATCCAAATCCCCACATAACCATGAATCTGATCGGGTGATCAGTCTGCCACAGCCTACCCTACCTCACAGAGCTATTGTGAGGACCAAAAGGGAGCAGAGACTGACATAAGCCACATTCAGTTTGTTCAAGGAGGAAAAGGATAAAAATACAAGATTGACAGACATGTCTTTTTAATGTAAACCACATGAGAGGGAACAGAAACGGAACAATAACAGTTCAGCTAAATCAGTATCATGGTATTTGGACTACTATGCTGCCAAAATTATCATATAACATGGGGGGAGGGGGAGAAAGAACCAGCCTTATCAAGACAGGGAGCAACATACTAACTTCAAACAAATTTGCTTACTTGAAGATAGATCCAGCTGGCTTTTTCACTCACTCTCATTCAATCTTCATTCTTACTATAAGCCCTGCCCCATACCATTCTTGCCCATGGATGTATCATGATCCCCCACATAGCCTTTTTCATGGTTAAAGGAGACCTTGTCCTTCTTGATTCCCTGGCAGAGTGGATCCAACCCTTCCACTAACAAGTGCCATGTTTCCACATTACTGTTTAATGACTTTACAGACGTTATTTAAAATGCTTATGGCTGAAGGGCAAGCAAGCCGACCGCTGCCCCCACACCCCCAACTTATAACCTCCATTCCCATAAGCACATTTAAAGAGAACATACCAGGCACTAAAATACCCTAAATTCTGGATCCACAATGAGAGACATAGAGATGTGCCCCCCCACACCTTTATTCTTTGTTGTTTTCCTACTCCAGTATTTCCTATGCCCTCAAAATAGCAAATCATGAAAACGAAATGGCTACTCATCCACACACATACACAGCTCTCAAAAGGCAGCTACATTAACAGACTTTCTTGTATGTCTGCATTGAATATAAAATAGAGCTGGTGAACTTACAGATATGCTATGACAACTTTAAAGTGGTCAGTTCAATACCAGATCATCCTAGATAAGCCTCTGGGTTTTCAATCCATCCCGTAACTCCCAACGTAAGGAATCTGGCCCACCTTACAAAATGTGTGAGAATTACTATTAAAATGAACGCAAGGTGCACTATACCGATACATTAATATTGGCAGGATGCCAAGCATGTTCCCATACCACATGTGACCATTTTGTCATAAAAAATGGTTTTCATGTCTGCCATATATACTTATTTATTGATCTGATTTGATTTCTAGCCCACTCTCCCCTGCACAGCAAGGCTCAGAGTGGGTTACAACAATGTAGATACAACTATGACAACTATTCATCTAAATATAAAATAATCTCTAAACACTATAAACATTAATTGACTATTAAACAATACGATAGTAGTCAGTAACACAAATTAATACATCCACTCCCACAGGCTTTACATGTACGCATTCAAGTGAGTGGACGAAGAAATGAAACAAGATGGAACATAAAGCATGACAGAGCAGGGGAGGCCAATCCAGATGAACTTCCACCGTCTCAACCACAGGCAACTTTGAGAACCCCATGTGAGCTGCTCCGAGCTTCCAGGACACTATATATTTAATAAATGTTTGTTTACATTGTTAAATTTTAACAGATACCCCAAAGGTAGAGAGGTCATTAGTATCACTAGGCAACAGGAAATCACAACCTATGTGTTCATATTATATAGCTGCCCTCTATAGTTGAAGGGGGGGGCAGGACAGTTCCTGGTGGGATCCACAGGTAATTGTCCTGTTGGCTTTATTCTGGAAGACTGCAAATAGGATGGATCTATCTCAGAGCCATTTCATTTGTGACATTTCTACACTTTGGAAATGAGGAAAATGTTGACTTTACCAGGGGTACAGAGAACAGAAATAACACTTTCCCTATGCTTCCTAAGCGTTTCATCTTTTTCCCTGCACAGAGAAATGGTATATTTGAAACTTATGCCCTACTCTTCTCCCCAATGGGAAATCTAAGCAATTTACAGCATCATTCTCCCTACCATCTCCATTTTATCCTGACAATAACACTTTGAGGTAGATTAGGAAGGAGAAAAAAGACTGGCCCAAGGTCACCCAACAAATTTCCATGGCAGAGTTAGGATCTGAGCTGGTCTCTCCCAGATCCTAGTCTAGCACTCTAATCGGTACACAATAGTGGCTCCTGCCATTCATGGTTGCTTCTTTCCCAAGCAAAGGTGCTTCATTTCAAGAGATCATTTAGTCACGCTTGGTTTTGCACAGCTGCAACGAAACTGCAAGGCAAACAATCCTGGAAAAGGATTTCTATTCAAGGCTATAAGCTTAATGATCATACTGAACCTGTTCCTCTTCTACCCTACACACACAAACTAACAATACCCTATGGTTGTGGTGTTTTGCCATGTATGTACTACATGTTTTACTTCTATGTTTTAAAGTGGAGTTTCATATGTATGTTGCCCAGTTGTAAAATGTAGGCCTGTCGAGTAAGAAAGAGAAGGTCCGGATGGGGGAGTGAAATGTGATGACTGGATGGTAGCTGTACCTTAGGGGACAGAGATGACTGTTCTGTTCAGAGAGAGGCTTTGTGTGAGAGTTAGTGCTAAGCGAGGTACGGGTGTATGTGAAGAGAGCAGAGTGGATGAAGAGCAAAATACTGTGAGAGAAATCTGTTTTTTGTGTGGAAGTTATTAGCCTGGGTGGCAAGTTGGGAAGCTGAGCTTTGTACAAGTTATTCAAACAAATAACTAGAATACCCTGTCATGCTATACAAATCACACTTAAGACTACTATCTTATATAGTTCTACTTACAACCATAAATGATACACACAGCAAATGGTTTTGCCACCATGCATAAATGACATCTACACCAGTTGAATAGTGACCTAATACTCCTTGAAAGTACAAGTCTCTCTTCCCTTAAAGTACAAGTCTGTCTTCAGAATGATGTGCAGAGAAGACTTTCCAAAAGAAAACATGCAGTAGATGGCATGAGCTCAAAACTAGCCGTAGAACGAACCAAAGGAGCGGCGACGGCCCACCTAGGTTGCTCTGCCGTTTCTTAGGGCTTCATCAGGCCGTTTTTCTTAGTGATGGAGCTGGCAAGAAATGACACGAAGTCTACAGATATGTTCCAAATAGCTAGGAATCAGGCAACCTAGGCATGCCGTCACTGTTCCTTTGGTTCGCCCTACAGCTAGTTTTGAGCTCCGCCCTACAGCTAGTTTTGAGCTCATGCCATCTGCTGTGTGTTTTCTTTTGGAAAGTTTTCTCTGCACCATGAATCGGTGACCACATCATTCTGAAGAGAGACTTGTACTTTCAAGGACTATTAGGTCACTATTCAACTGGTGAAGATATTTATGCATGGTGGCAAAACCATTTATTATGTGTATTGTTTATAGTTGTAAGTAGAACTGTATAAGAAGACAGTAGCCTCAAGTGTGATTTGTACAGTGCGACAGAGTATTCTGGTTATTTATTTGCACAACTATATTCACTGTATTTCCATTTTTGTGTGGTTGTAGAAGTTATTGGCTTAAGTGGCAAGTGAGAACCATTATTAGCCATACAGAAATTATGCTGTTACACTTACACAAACTATATTCATGTTTAAGAAAAACAACTGTTCGTTTCAGAGGAAAAGATCCCTTCAGAGTCACCCCTACGTGCTGACCCATTCTGTCATTCTACCAGATACAACCAAGCCATCCTTTTCTTTGGGTCCAACTAAGAATTCTAAGGTGAGAGCCTTTGGTGGCTGTGAAAGTAAAAGAGGCAGCATAACATACATTATCACACACATTACCTCAGAACACCACAGAGAGATGCCTTTACAGAGGTTATGCATAAAGATGTCATACAGGAAAGAGCAAAAACATTTCAACTGTCATTTTTTATTCTCATGTAAAGTTGATTGAGATGCAATGAGAGAAAATATGAAGTAATTCAGTGATAAAAAGCAAAAACAGAAATCATATATAGCTCCCATGTTTAAAGATAATGTTTCCCAAAATATCATAATCTGGCAGCACTAGCATCTTACACATGATTAAAAAGGGACATGCAAAAATGAGTCATAGTTCCTTTAAATATTTTTCTAATCTTCAGTTACAGACCTCTCCTAGAAAACATGCAAAAGGCAAACTGACGTTCCTATTCTCCCATTTTTTAGGAATAAAATCAGCTGAAGTTATGCCAACAATGCTTATAACAGGTTCAACTCATTATGTTAGTCATAAAAGTATTTTTTCTCTTAACAAATGAAAAGAAAAAAAACATAGAATTTGTTCATATTAAAGAAAAGTGATAAGGTGTTGTGTGAATTTTTTTTACATGCAATATTGCTTGTGACTAATGGAACACTACAATGTGTGACTAAAAAATGAGACTCACGATTTCTTCTCTACGTATTTAATACTGAATAGATTTTTGCTTTCAGATACAAGGATGATATAGCTATATATTAGTGTGTTTAGTAAGCATTAGTAACTGCAACCTTGGTGTAGTTTTGAGGGTACAGAATCAGGGATGTTTTCCTGTTGGACCTACCCCAATTCCTTAAAGCACTTAAAGCAACTATCAGCTTCTCCACAGCAGTATCTAACACTGGCCCTTCCTGATGGTTTCTTCTATCTTTTGGCTCTCCCTTGCTAGACTGACAAGGCAGGAAGGGTTGGGGCCAGGCTTGAGAACCGTTATGATGTATTCCAATTTTTCCTTGAAAGTTAAAAACTTCAGTTCTGAAGACAAGTTTGCTCATCACTGAGAAAAAAACTTGGGGGGGGGGAGAAAGGCCATGACAAGTTATTTGTAAACAAATACAGTGAAAGACTATAGGGAATTTCACATTACTGAGATTCTGCTGGATTGAAGCCGTTTCTGATTCGTCTTGAAGTAAACCGGTACAGGGCTGCCATTTCACACATGGCTTTCCCTGACCGGAAAAGAGCCGAATCAGAAGCGGTTTGGCAATTCAGACTGCACCACTTTGTTTTCCCGCCATTTCCCGCCGCGCCTTTTTTTTTAAAAAAAGTTCGCTTTAGAGCGCTATAGCACTATAGTGCTATAAAACAACACTGCAGGCATTCCAATGGGGTTGCTATGATGCTATTGCGTTATAGCGCTATAGCGTTATAGCACTCTAAAGCGAATGTTCAAAAAAAAAAAGCTGGAGATCGCCCGCGTGGGCGAAAAAAGGCGGGAAAAAAGCGTATCGGATCTGGGAGAAGAAACTGACGATTACTTGGAAGCGGTTGACAGGTAAAACGCTTCAGCCCCGTTTCCTGAACGGGACAGAAGCGATTCTGTGTGAAATTACAAATATATTCCGGTAGGGAACCGGTTCTAAAACGGTTCTGTCTGAAATGCCAGACCAGAAACTGTTTGGGAACCGTTCCTCTTCCGGATTATATAATCTGTCTGAAATTCCCCTATATCAGAATTCCAACAGGTGACCATTTAGGATATGCCTTTATTACAGTGGTCAGTGAGGTTGCCCTTTAAGAGAACAAAAAAGCAGAAACAGCCCAAAATCTGGTGTTAGTTGGCAGCTTCATAACTCCTGAGGTACACATTACACAGGTAATCCTCTTCTTGACAACAGGATCTGCCCAGACATTTTTCTTCCCTGAAAATGATAACGAAATGTTGTGCTGAAACAAAGCAAGTCATCAGGGTGTTGCCACAGCCAAGCAAGAGTTCCCAGGGACATGAGAGAAATTTACTTTGTTGATTAACTGTAACATATGCATGAATGCTGAAGTACTGTGTGGACAAATGCCTTCTTTTGTAGATATCTCTGTGACTGTAAGTGGGTATTCAAATGTTTTGTTAGTCATGTGGTATTAGTAACAAGTCATCTATCAGAAAACTGTCTTTCCCCTACCATTTCAAATATTACATTCCACCTGAATCTTAAGCTGTTCATGAATACTGATGAAGGGAGATACTGTTTTGGATTTATAAGTGAAAATAATTTGTTATAGCTAAATTTTCAAGGCTGCATAACTGTTACATAAGTCACGTTTTAAAATACGTTTAAAAGGCATTTAAACGATTTGTAGTGTATTTCCTTATTTTGGCATGAAAGAGGAATCCTACTCACAAAGCCTCTAAAATAAATCATATTTAGTGTGTATCAGAGTTAAAATACTATCAGCTATAACACAATTATGCAACAAAACTCACACATATTACATAATTCACTATGTAATTACCACAGGAGAGCATGGAGAAAATATAGAACACACATAGGAAATGCTACCCTGGGGGGGGGGAAATAAGAAATAGAATGTGAAGTGTCCACAACATGAAACAATTCTCCTACATAACCACCAGCACCAAATAAGAGTTTTGCTCTTCATCCATTCCCTCCTTCAATGTGTTTTGAGGATACTTTCCGTTCCAATTAAGGTCTAGAGAAGACCTCAATTTCAGCACATCAGAAATCAAAAACCGGGAATATGAATACCCTCTGCCCCTTTTCTGACTTTCTATTGACAGTGTTGTTCATGGCTGACAGTGCTGTTCATGGCTCACATTATATCTACAACCACAATTATTGTAGGTAAAATCAGTCAGGCTTCCCATCCTAACATAAATTTGAAACCAGGATTGGAAGTTGATTTGCATACCATGATTAAGAAAGAACCTGGTTAGTAGTAGCCATAATTAACACTGGTCCAGATGTAATGCTAAATCATGGGTAAACCCAATGATGGAGTGAGAAAATCTGTACCACATAAGGAAGACAGGCACACTTTCCAGAGACTGGTTTAAATTTGCAAGAGGCAGCTACGCAGAATTATGCCTGCACTGGCTCTCTACTATCAGAAATGTTAGGTATATACCAAATGGTTCTAGTTCAAAAGTGAGAAAGGTGCTACATGAAATGTATTTTTTCTGTTGCAGCTACTCAATATCCATATTACATATATGCACATCCTTCAAAACATATTGAAGAATGGAGTGGGCTGAAGAGCAAAAATGAAAAGCAGAGCAGATTTCTCCAAAAATAAATGGATTGTTCATTCTTCACGTTGATATTCTGCTCTCAAACTTGGCATGTAAAGAAACCCTGAAGTTCACAGAACCAACATCTCAAAGTGTATTTTTCTAGTAGCATACCCCACATTAATAGAGAGCTTTCATACAAGCCACTTTTAGAAGTCATAAAAATAAGGCTTGCTATTAATCATAAAATACTGAGCGCACATCAGCAAGCACTCTACAGAATGTACGGGAAGCTGAAATCTGAAGACAGTCACATACCCGGCAAACTTGCACCAGAACGCAGCAAATACCAATTCTCCCATCCACCTGCACTGTAGAGAAGGACTGTTGTGACGAAACACGGGCCATGCAGTCCCACCCAGAAGCTAAACATCACAATATGGAGAAAGCCCACAGTACCTTTTTGCAGATAGGGTATTTTAGACAACTTTTTCTCCTGGAAATATCTGTAACACTTAATTATACAAATTATGGAGTTTGGCTAGCTAGCTAAATAAATGACTAAAATAGGCACTACATAAAAATTATAAATAAAAAAGAGGACCCACCTATAGGCTTACAACTTTGAAGACAAGATGCATTCGAAAGAGAAATCAAAAGGGAAGGAGGGTCAAGTTGGGAAGAGCAAAGATCAACAGATGTGCTTTAAGGAAATGCTGGAATGTAATAATGGGAAATCCAGCACAGAATACACAAAAACTAATTGTAGCCTTTGGGCATCTGGCAAGTTGCCAAAACGGCCTTCAGTGCCAAGCTATAGCACCAGTGCTGACCTGAAAAGACGGGGAGTGGAGAGGGGGCTGCAACATCAGCCTGCCTGGAGTTTATATTTTGGTTTCAAAGCATTGGGGAGGAAGAAAAAAATAAAAGATTATTCATTTTATCAGGAAGTCGCCCCATTAATCAAAAGGAAAAAAATTAACAATATACTCACTGGGAAGGGAAGAAGGGTCACATTACTCCTGCGGTGATAAAGCAAAATAAACTAAATGCTTATTAAAAATTAGACTTTAGCCAGCAAGAGAACTAAAGACGTTACTGTATGAAGTTCTCTAACACAAGCCAACATACTGTTTAGACAGTTGAAAGCCAGCCAAGAAACTTTTGGAAAGGATGTCAAGATCTTTTGCTGGCTGCCATTTTGCTCAGAGAATGCAGGATCTGCTGTTCGCCTGTTAATTCAAGCTAGTTAAAAATAAACCTTGAAAGAAAATCCATTGATTTAAACACACACACCAACGCCATAAACAGTTGCCAAGAATGCAAACAAAAAAGCAAAGTCCCATCACTGCCTTTAATCTATTCTAGATAAAAACGAGTCCCTCAGGAGGAGGATTGTTAAACAATCAGAGGTTAGAATTTTTGAGTGTTTACAAGAGAAGAAACACAACCCTCGGACATCTGTAACTGAGCAAAACATTTAAGTGGTGGGTGGGTGGGGGAGAGCAATGATCCAAGACAAAGCCTGAGACAGCAGCTTAGTACTATGTCTTACTGAAATCATCTGTCAGACATCTCTTCCAGTAAACATTTCAGCAGCTATGTCCCAACCAAGTATCACAATTCCCCAGCTTTAATTTCTAGATACCTTATTTGCTACAAAGAATAAACACTCCCACTTTAGTGTGACAGGCTGTATATAATCTGAACTTTCCCCCCCTAGAGAGTTGCATATCTTACAAAAACAGGTATTAGTACTTGCAAGGTGTGTGTTAAGTGCTGTCAGGTTACTTGTGAGTTGTGACTTACACAATCATTTTTCTACCCTGCTACGGCCTCTGGATTTGTAAGTCTATAAAAACTAGGGGTGCCATGGTTAGAGTGTCAGACTAGGATCGGGCAGGCAGACCCAGATTTCAATCCCCACTCTGCCATGAAAACTTGCTGGATGACCTTGGACCAGTCACACAGCCAAACTTACCTCACAGGTTTACTGCAAGGATACAATGGGAAGTGTGTTCCACAAGCAACAATGACTTATACTGGCTTAATAATCGGGGGCAGGGGGAGAAGCCATCCTACATAAGGAGTACTTAACACTATTGAACTTATGGACAGTACCAGAATTTTTCAAACAGGCAATGTGCACCACAAAATGGCTGCCATGGATGCTGGGGCCAATCATAAAAGGTTTAAAGTGTCTAAGTTAAGCTATCTGTGGACATCCTGGGCTCTTCTGAAGGACTTCCTGCTCCAATGAGGAAGCCAGGATTGGCTCTTTGCTTCTGGGAAGAAGGAAGGGGCTACAGGAAACACATCAGTGGGCAACTGTGGTGTCCACAGGTACTGTTCTAGATACACAACTGTGCAATACCATTTTCACCTTAGATAGTAATGTTCTCCAAAACCTAGGTATACCCGCGTTCTCACCTGCAGGTAATGTGCCATGCATTCTATTTTTTAACAGGCTGTACCTTTCACAAGCCAGCTTCCAAGTAATTTCCCACAGCTACGATTACTTGCAGATTACTACTTTCTATTATATTTCCTTTATTTACCGTATTATCTATAAAGTATGCAGAATATGATAACTGATCATGCTGGACCATATTCCATCCAATATAAATGACATTTACAGAAGCATGATGCTATTCGTTTACTGGATTTAGCTTAAATACGACACCTTCCTATCAGTCCATAGAATGAAAACTTAAGTGTTGGTATTTCTATGAGTCCTCTGTGTGCTTAGTATGACGGTGATCACTCATTTTTCATTGCAGACACAGCAAGAACACCTACCATAACTATAACCATCCTACCATTTCTAAATCCCATCCAGGAGGAACATACACATAGAGAATCCGATATAAGTTAAACCACAAAAAGAATGCCTACATATTATACTACCTTTTTATATGCATACTTTCTCTACAATCTGTAGAAGTTCCACTTCTCCAAGTATGAACCAGTACAGCAACTCCATTCTGCAAAGCAGTTCTGCATGCCCCCCTACACGAAGAGGCAAGGAACACATCTGGTTGTTGTTTCGGAGCGGATTCAGGACCAAACTGATCAAGAGATCACATGAGGTACAGTATAAGAGGGCACACAAGCCTCCACCCAAAAATTAATATTTCCATCCCTCTGTGTACCTACATTACTTCCCAGGTACAAAAGGAATGGGTCCTCTGGGCCTTCACTGAGGAAATGCACTGAGTGGAGTTCTTCCTCATCAAAGCAATTCCCTCCCACAAACACAACAAAAATCACTATTAACTCCATGCTGATAACTCCATGCCTGCATCGTGGGGAGGGCGAGGTATAAATATAATAAATAAATAAATAAATAAAATTTGCCTTCAAGTCTGATGTTAGCTTCCTGCAGCCCAGATGCCCTATCTGAGACTCAGGCCAAAGTGCACAACATCTCTCTTGCAGCAACTGGCTGTAGCCAACAATGACTGTGCTGCTTCTTTTCATCAATGGAGGACATATATATCCCACTGGAGGTGCTCTCTGGGAAGATCTTTCTACTGCCTTGCCTGAAGCAGCAAGCAGGTAGGAGCTGCTTCCTGACTTGATAGAAGGAACCATCCATGCTAAGTGATTCTCACCATCAGAGTTAGAAGGCTTAACTTGTCTTGGTGATTTATTGGGCCACTGTCTGTTTTCCTAATTGTATTTAATGACATAGTTGCATATTCTTTTATTCTGCTCGGATTATTTTATTACCCACCCTGGATCCCAGTTTTCAAAAAGAAATGTGGGCTTACTAATCTCCCCCCCCCAAATAAAATACTCAAACCTTATGATTGGATCCAACTTACTTTGTTGTTGATGAGAAAGAGAAAGGGGCCTCCTCTCTTTACCCAAATGGCTACACTGGGGACCACAAGATGTGTACAGACAAAAAGCCATATAAATGGAAAGTGTAGTAAGGAGGGGAACTGGATGAGGTCAAAGGGGAAAGCTGACTGGATCCAATCCCTTATGTTTATAGTAATCAAGTTGGAAGCCTCTCCCTCCAATTTCTAGTTGTTATTTTGCTAATGTAGGTTAAACAGTCCAAATGTGACACCAGCCAATATCCTTCAGTGTCGTATAACTGAATCTTTCAGCCGACAAAACTGCAACATCTGTGTTGACATAAGGCAAATCCTCTAGATATTTCTGTGAGGCATGTCCTCCTGATTTCTGGAACATGTTACACAAAGACATGCTCACATGAGAAGCATGTGACCATGCATGGTAATACTGCAGAATTCATTACCATGCAAACAGAGGCAGAAAGAGGTTACCATGGAAAGGAGACACGAGTGTTCTACTTCTTTAACATTCATATGAGCAATGCACAGTGCAGGATTTAGGAAGGAAGGTTCATGCTACTTTTCCCTTCCTCTTTTTAATTCCACTTTCAGCCTGAACAGCACAATGGTTAAAACATTAAGGATATAGATGGACATTAATGTGAACACGGCTGCCACATTGCTGGGTGGAAAAATTAGGAAGGGATCACTTTGCATGCACTTTAAGATGTTTTCATCTTGGCCAAGAAACAATTTAATAGCACAGCAACAGTTCCCAAGCTGTAGTCCAAAAAGCAAAACGCTCACGTCTGAACCTTACAACAGCTAATTCAGACTGCTTCTTAATCAGCTTCTTCATTACCTTTTCATCAATTTTTAGTAGGAGCCTTGACATCCCTTTCACCTGCCACACCATACGCCCAGAGGGCAGCAGCAAAAGTATGCATGCATGAAGGACATGCTATTCTAACCACCATGCTACTTAAAATGTGTTAACAATGTGTTGCATTCACACTTACAGAAGAACTGCTGCCATAAATAGAAAGCAGGAATATTTCTAGCTAATGGAATTTTCCCCTCCCCTTTCCAAGAAGTTACCAGTTGCTATCTCTGGTTTTTGAATATTTATGAAAATAATTCTAACAGACAAGAGAGGAGAGGTATATTTTGCCTTTTGACTTGTGTACCAACACCATAAAGGAACACTCTCCCCCTCACAGGTGGAAACTAGCATAGAATTTCCGAAGTCCCTCTTAGCTGTGGCCTTTCCCTGTGATTAAAACAGCCATCACAGTAGAAACATGGCCCAGCCTGTCCAAAATACATCAACCCTATATTTTCTGTCACATTTTGGGAAAAACTGTTTGCATAAAAGGTAAGCTAACTAATTGTTGCCAACAGATCAGATCAATTTTACTTTCTAATGACATTATTGTAAAGCTTTTATTCTTGACTTGTACTGGTCATTGGCCGAATAAAGAACTGACTGAATAAAAGGTAAGCAAAGTACACTGATTAAATAAAATCTCACTAGTAATTTATCTGTAACTGAAGAAACATGCTTGCACACAAAAACTTATACCTTGAATAAAACTCTGTTGGTCTTAAAGGTGGTAATGGACTCAAACTTTGTTCTATCAGTTTAAGAGTTCTGTTCTCTCATACATGCCTTAACTTCTTTTCCTCAGAGGCCAATATCAGGTCAGATTTTAGAAGTCAATTCTTGGTTAAGACAAGATTTGAAGCGTTCTTCTCAGACAGCACTGTTTTCCCTAGCCAAAAAGCTTTTGCTGCTAGCAAATACCTGTTTCTGCAGGATGTTCAGTCAGTAGGGCGCCTTCAGAATAAGACAGCCCTTGTTGCCATTTTCCTCTAGTGGTAAGCCAAGAAGAGAAATGTTAGTTTACAAACTACTTTTAATGCCTGGAACATCATGGCTCCTATCATCCACCACTATTCTACAAAACAGTGGATGGAATTATCTTACCATTCAGCTGGGGGGGGGGTGTTTTTGACTATTGTATTACTGGGGAAGAAAAAAATTTTTTGGATAATGTGCAGTGTGACTCAGACACACAGCTGTTCATTAAATATGTCCACCCAAAATATAAACACAAGCAGGGAAGGATAATATAATGTCTTAGGAGACAAAAAGCTGCCTAATTATACAAGAACAGGGAGGGGAAAGGCAGTTTTAAAAGGCTACAGCTTGTCCCCAGAGAGTGGGCCATATGCAAACATGACTGTCTAATTAAAAAGTACATTTAGAAAATCTAAACCAAACATCACACTGCGGTTTGTGTTTCCTGCCGCCATCCCTACCTGAAAATAGGTTGCTTTCTTTTTAGCATCATTGCAATGGAATACTTGTTTTATTATCGGGAAGAAGAAGAGGAGAAGAAGGGCATTCTGCCTTAAAGATGGACTGACACATTAAGTTTAGGGCTATTAACTATGATGTACAGATTCTCCAGAGTATCTGTATGAACTCTTTTTTTAAGATAATAACCTCGAACTTCATTTGGTGCCCTCCTCCACTTCTGGGAGTGGAATTTTGGATGTTCTAATTTTACATTTTTGCCACAAACAAAACAGGAAAGCAAAAAGTACCATGGGTTCGGTAAGATTTGAACCACAGACTTCACACTCAACCACTAAAATAGATCTAAGCATTACATAATAACTCCTACTTCAGTTATTTCAGTCCAGGTCCATGTATAGAGGCTTACTTTGCATTCAGAATGCCCCAATTTGACTTTTCAGATTAATCTTTTAAAAATTCTATTTGATGCAGTATCTATCCAAACAGAATTGGAAAAAGCCCAAAATATATATACAACATGAGCAGAAACCTCTAAGATTTCAAACTCAGTACGAGTCCCAGTTGATTTTGTCTCAATGCTGGCTTTGAAATCCTCAAAGCATAATAATTTTCTTATGTGGATATTATACATTAGAATTCTCTGCAGAATTAGTACACAGGTTATACTCCAGGAAGAGGATTGGAGGAAACAGGATCATGCCTACTGACATGACCCCACACACAGAACAAGAACTTAGCCTATCTTGCTCAATGTATGTATACATGTTCAGCACCTCTGTTTCCCAGAGTTCCTGATCACATTTACAAAGCACAAATGTGTACAGCAAGATTTTATTCAGAGGATATACTAAAGACAGATACTATCGTGTTCCCCCTACACACATTAATTCTCCACAGCCTGTAATTTGCCACACCCAGCACTCTTCCATCATATGCAGGGATCATTTCATAGAAAAAGAGGTGCAGCTCATTAGCATAACTTATTTGCCTAAGCCACACCCCTTGGCATTACCGGAAGTGTGTCAGAAGGCAACACCCACTGCACAGGCTCCACTGGACTATTTTGGATTGCTAGCTGGGGGGGGGAGCGCACAGATCTGCCCTCACAGAGGAGGGAGGCCGGGGCAGAACTCCTCGCAGGAGTAGCCAGGGCCCACCTTGCAGAGGTGTCATGCCAGGGCCAGCATGAGGACGGGCAGAGCCTGGGCAAGCTGAGTGCCATGGCCCAGGCAGTGGCACAGCAGCTCAAGAGCCAGCTCACGGCAGCGCTCCGCTGGGTCGGCCAGCAGGTCAGAAAAGTGGGGGGGGGGCCTTCTGGGAGCAGGGAGTGGGGCTTGCTGCATGTGCCTGCCCCCGGGCTCCTTACTGTCAGAGCTTCGCTCCTGTGCGTTCCTGCAGGAAATGAACCCTGATCATATGTAATCATATGGCTTCTCCATTATATGTAATTATTACATTTTTCCATCTTACGTAATCATTACATATATTAATACATGTGTGATATATATTTTACACACACATCCCACATGCACACACAAAAAGAAATCTATGTCATAAAATCGTGTAAAGCTTTGGAACCTAGTCTACAGAAGTTGCCCATCCGTTCTACTACCTCATCAACCACCTCACCTCTCTCTCACATACCCCCACTTCTCCATTATATGCCTGCAGACAACAAGAAACAAACTTCTGATTTATCATAGCTTCCACACCAGCTTACCAAGAAGCAAACCATTTCCAAACAGCCAACCTAGGGGCTCTTCACAAGTATGCCTTGACAATGGTTAAATACAACAGAATGTGATAATTTTATAAGATTTAGATTATAAATATCAGCTGCAATTCTAAGAACACTTTCTTGGAAGCAAGCCCCGTTGAATAAAATACTTCTAAGTAGACCTGTGTTTAGGCTTGCTCCCTTCATCTAATTTTAAAAAATGATCCAGACTCCCCTGCCCAAAAGAAAACAGAGCCCAATGGTTCGCAGAAAAAAATCTAAAATTAGGGGGCTTTTCTAGACTACCAAAACAAGAAAAGTAACATCTATGCTTGCACACTACAACCCAAGTGAAAAAAACTGACTAATATTCATACAATAGCATGGTCAGCATTAAAATGTGGATATGTTTTTTTAAAAGCAATTGAGGGAAAAGCAATGGGAGGAGGAGGACAACAAGGCAAAAGTAAGTGGATTGGAGGAAGGAAGTGGCAGAGGAGAGGTGACAGCAGAAGGGCGAGAAGGACGGGGTGGAGGCAGCAACAAAAACGCTTGGAGTAAACCACCCCTAATCGGCTGGGGAGGGCAGATGGAGGAGGTTTAAAGCAGAATGTGCATCATGTGTGCTCTCTCTTGCTGCCACCCTACCAGCCTGGAGAGTGGTGGGAAACAGAGAAGAAAGCTGGTCCTAATCCCCCCATCAGCAGAGAAGTGGTGGAAGTAAAAGGTATAAAGCAGAAAGACAGCCACTGTGGTGTAGTGGTTAAAGTGTCAGGCTAGGATCTGGGAAACCTGGGTTCAAATCTCCACTCTGACACGGAACCTCACAGGGTGACCTTTGACCAGTCACACACTCTCAGCCTAACCTACATCAACAGGGATGTTGTGAGGATCCAAGAAGAAGAGTAGGAGAGGGTGTT
This sequence comes from Gekko gecko, assembly GCA_029375565.1. NCBI lineage: Eukaryota > Metazoa > Chordata > Lepidosauria > Squamata > Gekkonidae > Gekko > Gekko gecko. The sequence goes on along the minus strand of JAPDNY010000003.1, from coordinate 43,175,015 downwards.
TATACCTGCTCGAAGGAGCTTACCATCACCTTCCCTTCCTCGCTCCACAACAGGCACCTTGCAAGGTAGGTGAGGCTGAGAGAGTTCTGAGAGAACAGTGCATGGCCCAAAGTCACCCAGCAGGCTTCATGTGGAGACATGGGAAATCAAGCCCGGTTCTCCAGATTACAGTCTTAACCATACACCATGCTGCATTGGGTTCCCATTGGGGAGAGATGTGGGGTAGAAATGAAGTAAATAAATAAGGCCTTTTTGCTCTTTGCTTCAAGCCTCCCTTCTCCCTCAGCTGACTGGGAGGATGGGAAGGAAGAAGTGGTGATGGGTGAGTCCAGAAAGAGTAGAGGAATGGGGTATAAGATTTCCCCTCTCCCACAAGTTTTTTATGGGCCCCCACTTATCAGATCACATGAGATAACCACAATAGCAGCCAATTAGGAAACCAAGTTTACTAAATTGCCAGAAATTCAATACTAAAGTTGTGTTTACAGACTGGGCAAGGAAGAGCTGTTTGATAGCACCTTTGCAGCCTTGTATATTTTTGGTTTCTACCCCTGATACCACATCTTTCAAATTTTAAAAAGTAACAGTTTTCCCTCTAGGCATAAAAAATACAGAGGCATTTTGCAAAAAATTGAGGCTGTTACCTTTACAGAATAGAATACCTTTACAGAATAGAATACACAACAGGTAAGTACTTCCCTCTAAAGGCCTTTCCCCCAAGAGCCAAAATCTTGAAGTATAAAAAGTCTCCTCCAAGGAGATGGTGAAGACTTTTAAAAGCTACAATGAAAACTTTTAAGAGCAAGGCCACTTAAATATAAAGTCAGTCCTCTGTGATAGTGCTATCCTCAAAATATCACCTCACATTTTTAAAGGTCCATTATTACAGTCATCTTTCTTTTTCAATGACAAAATTACAGAAAACCTAAAGTGGTAATTTAAGTATTGACCTTTACTGTAATGTAAGGAAACCTTTCACAATCCATCAAAAGCTTTTAAGACCATGTAGCTGCTTCATTTTGAACAAAAACCTAGTAGCCTTTGATTGAGAAGTCATAAAAATACTTGGTGAATGAAAGGAGATGACAAGGAAAGGAAAAAGAAAAGGAGGTTGACACCACACATACCTTTCAGAATGTTTCTTTCTCTTTTATTTTAAAAAATAAAGCGAAAATGGCTGATTTTTCAACCAGTCAATAATGGCCAGGAATTACAGTATTAATTATGAATAGTGACAAAGAAAATCATACATTAATTACAAATATCCCTGAAAATTACCATTTAGACGACTCTGAATTACTACATTCAATTATCAGTTATGCATGTATAAATGAGAACAACTTCTAATGCATTCAGAACAAATCTACCAAGCTGTTAACTAGCACACATAGAAAGAAATATACCATATCAGTATTTCACCACTGGCTGACAGTTTGTTTCCAAGCACCATTACAGAGCTCCCTCTTACATAAAAATTTCTAGACTACCCAGGATTGGTACTGCTGATTTAGTCAACTCCTATGTAAACCTGCTCAAGTCTCATATAAGTTGCACTTATTTTCTTCATTTCCTCATATGCTGTAGAAAGGCTTTGTTCAGTCATACTGCCCATCCCACCCTAGAAAAACAAATCCCACTTCCTAACAGAACAATTCAGTGCACCCAAATGAAAGGATTCCATTATTATTGACTTTGCTGTGTAAAAACACTCTTGTAAAATGACCACAAGGGAATACACTTTTGGTTAAAAGGAACATCAAACTAGGAGTCCAAGAGCACTTAGGACTAGGGTAAAGAATGTCTCACTTTCTCAGAGAATATATTTTGCCTGAATTCTGCATGGAAGATTACTTGGATCCTTTTAAAAAAATTGGAAAATCATGGTGAGCCAAAGGACATACCTCAGGCAACCTGAGAATTCTCTTCTCTAGAGTCTAGACCAAAAGTGGAAAAGGAGAGAAAATACAAATCCTCCACCCCTCAAGGATATTGCCTACTTTTAACTACAGTAGTAAAACATTTAATGCCAATTAACATGTTTCTGCTCCAGTTACAAAAATCCAACAGAGAAAAAATCCATTCATCATACAGTTGCATCAGTAAGAACTTTTCATTTGCCTGAAGAAAGTCTTCATTCAAAAATGCATATCCTTAACTCTGTGTGTTATGTGCCATCAAGTCTTTTCTAGCTTATGGCAACCCTATTTAATGACCTCCAAATGTCACTGATAGCCTTGCTCAGGTATTGAAAACATTGCTTCCTTTATTAACAAATCATATTTTTTTACTGCTGTCTAAGAGTTGCTCACATTAACTTCAAAGAAGGGGAAAACTGCTAACCTTATGGTTAACAATATAGTAAGGGGTGGCCTACACACCAAATTTACACCAATAGTGTATTTATGAAGCCCTCAAGGCTCCCAACAAAACTTTTGACAGAAGTTCCCCAAAGTAAAAAAGAACAAAAAGCAATCTCACCAATCTACAGAAAATGAAGACTCCCACAGTTCTTGGCAGAAGCCAAGAGACTTCAATCAATTTCAAAAAATTATCTGGGAGAAAGTGAAAAAAATCAAGCACAACACTGTTAAAGATGATAGGAAGACATTTCAATATGTGTATTTCATTCCTGGCATAAAGTAAATGTAAGCTGCTAAGAAATAAAACTTTTCTAAATACAAAGAAATACTATGACTTTAGGATTGAAAAATCTGCAAGGTGTGAGTTGCCAAGAAACATGTGACTGATGCTGTGAGCACACACCTTCCCCCCAGAGGCCCTGTGCTGACTGGAGTAATTTATGAAGACCAGATAAATTGGTGGAAAGTATTCCGGACAAAACAAACTTGTAGAATGTGGTTTCTAAAAAGGGAAGTCCTGCCTCAACGTAAGTGGAGTTTCTGAGATTCTCCACAAGTATGTTAACAGGAAGGACTAAGTAGACCAGGGGACTTTCAAGCCAATTATTGTAACAGGTTCCTGAGGAAAACTATCAGTGCTGGGATAGCAGGATGGGTCATGAATAACATTATTACTTACTACTGCCATCTGCTTTCTATTTAAACTGACAGGTCTTGCAATGCAGACTGATGTTATTTATATTGGGTTTACTACCATTTAACTTGTTCATAAATGATATCAAATCCAGCAGGGGTGCGTAAACTGGCCAAACACAGGCTGTGGCAAATAAAATACCAACAGTAAAACTTTCTTCAAATACATTAGAAGCAGGAAACCAGCCAGGGGGGCAGTAGGGCCCTTGGATGGCCAAAGGGTAAAAGAATTACTGAAGGACAACAGGGAAATGGCTGAAAAGCTGAATACATTTTTTACCTCTGTCCTCACTGTGGAAGATGAGAAGTGCTTGCCCACTACAGAACCACTGATTTCGGGAGGGGTGCTGAAAGACCGCAGCCAGATTGAGGAGACGAGAGAGGAGGTCCTACAACTGATAGACAACTTAAAAACGGATACATCTGAGAGTTCTGAAAGAACTCATATGTGAACTTGTGGATCTCCTTAAATTAATATGTAATCTTTCTTTAAAATCTGCCTCCATTCCTGAGGACTTTAAGGTAGCTAATGTCACTCCCATCTTTAAAAAGGGCTCCAAGGGAGATCCGGGAAATCACAGGGCAGTCAGTCTGACGTTGATACCAGGTAAGTTGGTGGAAACTGTTATTAAGGAAAGAATTAGTAGGCACATTGATGAACAAAAACTATTGAGGCAGACTCAGCATGGGTTCTGTAAGAGAAGATCTTGTCTCACTAACCTATTAGTGTCCTTTGAGGGGGTGAACAAGGAGAACCCAATAGATGTTGTTTACCTTGACTTCCAGAAAGCTTTTGATAAAGTTCCTCATCAAAAGCTCCTAAGTAAGCTCGTCATGAGATAAAAGGACAAGTCCTCTTGTGGATGAAAAACTGGCTAATTAATAGAAAACAGAGAGTGAGTATAAATGGGCAATTTTCACAGTGGATGGGTGGTAAGCAGTGGGGTACTGAAGGGCTCAGTGCCGGGTCTGATGCTTTTTAACTTGTTCATTAATGGGTGCGTTTAGACAGCGTGCTGGAGCGGTTTAAACTGCTCCGGCACGATGCGTTTTTTTTTTAAACTGGAGAATCGCGATCACACTCACCTCCCCCTTCCCTCCTTTGGAGCTCCCTGCCGTCCTCCTGCAGGTGGGGGGGGGTTCCCCTCTCCTTTGAGCATGCGCACAGGCAGCCCTCTCCCGAACAGGAAGTTTGGCGGTGCGCAGAAGAGCGATCTTAACTGGTCCCTTTAAAGTTTAAATGAAGACTCCTTTTACATTGTCTCCTCGAAAATGGCCTCCCCGAGATCCCGGACTCGTCGAAATGCCTAAATTAGGCACCAGTAAAGCTTTTTTTCATTTAACTTAGGAGCGGAGCTCCGCTCAAGCGCACACCGCTAAGGGGGGGAAAAATGGCGGGCTAAAACCGGAAGCCGGAGGCAGCTTCCCAGAGGGGAGGGGGGTTGAGGCACCCGGAAGTGGCTGGATGGAGCGATCAGACAGGGAAAAGTGCGGCTTGAAACGGAGAATCATGGAAAACAACACTTGGGTAAGTGGTGTCAAAATACTCCGTTTCAAAGGGGGTTTGCTCCAGAAAGCAACGGCTGGGGACGGTGGGCAGATGTTGGGCGTGTGAACGCGCAGGTAAAAGCCGTTTCTGAGCCGTGCCGAAAACGGCTCAAACGGCGCGTCTGAACGCACCCAATGATTTGGGGTTGGGAGTAAGCAGTGAAGTGGCTAAATTTGCGGATGACACTAAATTGTTCAGGGTGGTGAGAACCAGGGAAGATTGTAAGGCACCCCAAAGGGATCTGAGTGAGTGGGTGTCAACATGGCAAATGGGGTTCAATGTGGCCAAGTGCAAAGATGCACACTGGGGCCAAAAATCCTAACTATAAATACATGTTGATGGGGTCCCAACTGGTGGAGACTGACCAAGAGAGAGATCTTGGAGTCATAGTAGATAACTCACTGAAAATATTTTAAAAGTGTGCGACTACAATTAAAAAAGACCAACACTATGCTAGGGATTATTAGGAAGGGAATTGAAAACAAACCAGACAGTATCATTATGCCCCTGTATAAATCAATGGTGCGGCCTCATTTGGAATACTGTGTGCAATTCTGATCACCACACCTCAAAAAGGGTATTACAGCATTGCAAAAGTGCAGAAAAGGGCAACTAGATAATACGGTTTGAACACTTTCCCTATGAAGAAAGGTTGAAGCACTTGGGACTCTAATTTGGAGAAATGACGAATGAGGGGTGACATGATAGAGGTTTACAAAATTTTGCATGGGATACAGCAGGCAGAGAAGGAAGTACTTTTCTCCCTTTCTCACAGTACAAGAATTTGTGGGCACTCAGTGAAATTGCTGAGCAATCGGGTTAGAAAGAACGCATAAAAGAAAGTACTTCTTCACCCAAAGAGTGATCAACACATGGAAGCATGGACGGCTTCAAGAGGAAACTGGATAAATGTATGGAGCAGAGGTCCATCAGTGGCTATTAGCCACAAGGTATAGATAGGAACTCTCAGTCTGGGGCAAGTGATGCTCTGTATTCTTGGTGCTTGGGGGGGGCAACAGCGAGAGGGCTTCTAGTGTCCTGGCCCCACTGCTGGACCTCCTAATGGCACCTGGTATTTTCAGCCATTGTGCGACAAGAGTGTTGGACTGGATGGGCCATTGGCCTGATCCAACATTGGCTTCTCTTATGTTCTAATTTAGGATGACTAACAACAAAGTGGTCTGCAATGAGCTTTGAAAGGTGTGTGGCAGCATAAAGGCACATGCATAGGAATATTTTTGTTCAAATGTGTAGTCCAGTGATAGGAATATTTTTGTCCAAATATGTAGTTTCAATTTTATGGTGACAAGGCCTGAACTGACTCTGATCATGAAAGAGAGGCAGAGCACAGCAGCAAAAAAGGCAAATTTCATGCTAGGGCTTATTAGGAAAATAAGGTGGCCTATCAACATCACAAAGACTTTATCAAAATGTGTCATGTGGTGGCATTTGAAATAGATGTACAATTCTGGCCACTGCACCTTAAAGAAACCAAGTAACGAAATTAAGTTTTAAAAAGGCAACCAAAATGATCGAAGTGTTGGCTTGCCTTTCTTATAAGTAAAGGTTTATTTTGTTTTTCATTTTGGGGGGAAATCTGAGGAGACATGGAAAAGGCTTATAGAATTATGTACAGGACAGGGGCAGCAGTTTTTTCCACCTCTCTCATAATGTTATAATCCTGGGTCACCTAAAGACAGTCTGAAAATACTTCTTCACACAATATATAAATAACACAAGGAATCTGCTGCCTTAAGATGTTGTAACATCCACTAGCTTAGGGCAAACTAGATGTTATATCTGCCATGAGTCAGGTCAGGATTCCCCAACCTGTTAAATGGACATGACGTCAGGGAACTAATGTGCCCAAATGCTTTGCACTTGGGATTCATCTCAGTAGTGTGGCATGGGGAGAAATGGGGAGTTTCAACCTTCCCCCATGCCATTTTCCTGAGCTGAATTAGGCCCTGGAGTGCTAGGGAATGTTAAGTTTCCTCAACATCATGTCTGTTTGTAAAATGAGCCAAGGAAGCCTGACCCAACTCGTGGCAGACATAATGTCTAGTTGGGCCTTTGGATGGCTTTAAAAGGGGATTAACACAACTTCATGGAAGATACCCCTGAGTACCCCTGGTTGAAACTCTCCTCCTGACAGGCAAAACAAGACAGGCCTAGCCATGACCTATTCTTTCTATACAGCAACCAAAAAGTACCAAACTGTGAAAGAATCAACTGCAGTGCAGAAAGATGGACTAACTTAAGCCACTTAGGAGTCTTCTTTTCTCACACGCTCCCCCAAACTTACTTTACTTTCAGTCATTTCCGCAGCTGTCTCTGGGCAGTTGGCACTGATCACCGCCAATATGGAACTTGCTCCCAGGGAAGACAACATTGTTTTATTAGCTACTTAGGCCGTGTATGCACCATTAATGGAGTTTTTATCTCTCTGTTTTCCTGACAGGGCAGAACCAGCCAGTCCGACTCTGTTATTATAATCAGAAAAGCTTATTTTTTCTACTTGCTATCTCTAATCCAAACAACATCTGGAATTATAGCCACTATCTTGAGGGATGGAGGAGGGAAAATAAGCACATTAGCTTCCAGAGAATGAAAAGTTTATGCACTTGTACATACACAATGATTAGATAATTCCCCCCCCTGGAATCAACTAAGATTTAAGTTCATATTTCTTCTGATAATTTAGTTATAATTTCAATGTATATACCACCCTTCTCTGAATTCACAGAGCTCAGGAAGGTTAACAACATAATAAATAAGATTTTAACACGTGTTACACCATCTCCCACCCCCAAACCAACCGCAAAATAAGATACAGCAGAAATCCAACACTTTGGTCGTCAGCACCAACACGTGCATACACTTTCAGAAAGGTGGAGCTACTGCCCTTTGAAGATTGAATAATATTGCACAATAACACGCCAGGGACTTTAAAACAAAGGAATTAAAGAGCCCTTACTGAAATAATAACATTAATGTGTACATCGACAAGAAGGCAGTCTGGCGCCAAAGTAGCCAGCATGCATGTCCCACTGTAACAGACAGCTGTCTCCAGTGTCATTTAAGTATGCATTTCTTGAATCAACTCTCAAGCCTCACAAGAATCAATACAGAAGGAGAATCATACTGCAGCCACAGACAGACAAGAATCCTGATTAAATTCCAATCTGCCTGCCTCTCTTCCAACCAAGGAGCGCTGTGACGTGCACACTCCCATGGCAGCCACTGGGAACATTTCCCTTTCTAAGCAGAGGTGTCTAGGACTGGACTGTAGGACATACCAATGAAAATATTTTGTGAGCTACTTTTCACAAGTGCACTGGCGAAGAAAAGGGATTTGGGGTTACACTTGTAATAAGCAATCCACCTCTATGCTCAGTGACAGGCATAAAACACTCCAAGGTGATGCAACACATTTGAGAAACCTCTCTGGAGCAGGTAAGATTTCCCTACCCCCCCCATCGTTCGATAGAAATACATACAGTCTGCACCACAGACTCCTCTGCTCAGACATGAAATAGTGTTTTCAAGCATCATGTCATGTTGTTAATGACAGGCTGTGTAACTCGATTCTCTCAGTAGGTGTTTGGAATCAGCACTCCCCCCCACATTGTCCCACCCTACTGTGCCAGCTGTTTCTGACAGCCAAATTGCTCCACATTAAGTGATAAATGCTGTCAAGAAAAGGAATTTTCATTTCTTTACTGCACAGTCCTACATGGACAAATTATACAGTTTACAATCCTGGGCTGCAGGAAGCTGCTTTGCTGTTGGAATACTGCCAAATGCAGCCTCAAATCCCCCCCCCAACAACTGCAGCAAAGAAATCTTAATGACCAGAGCAAAAAAAAAGATCATGTGTTTTCCAGAACTGAAAGTTCAATGAGTTGCAAATCTAACATTACTTAACACATTCAGGAGGTAATTTGGGATGCAAGACTCCAAGGTAAACTTCATGACTGAACAGGGATTCCAACCCATCTCCTTAAACTTTGTCCGACATTTTATCCACTGCATCAAAATGGTTACTTAATTAATAGCTAGAGTTTTAATAATTAACCTACCTACTTCAGTAATTTTGTTGCCATTTTTAATGTTTCTGCTTTTTAGACCACTAGCTAAATTAAAGCAGTTAATTTTGTCATGTTTTCTATGTATTCTGTAAGCACATAAAACATCAGGTTTGATGGAAAGACAAACTTAATTAAAATAAATAAAATTCACGAGATAATTAATCCAAATGATCTTTAAAGTGATCCTCCATTATATGAACAAATTAGGTGCAGGTCTAAACTATAGAAATATCAGTTTTAACAAGAAACAGAAACTGGCTTCAGAAAAGGCTTATATACAAAGATATGTTTATTCAGAGGCCTACTTGATTTGAAAGAAAATGTAAACTCACAATATAAATTGGCCTTATATTCAACCACTCCCCTCATCAAAGCCTGAAGCCTTCCTTCTCTGGCACCATGCATTTAGAAACAAAAGTTCCAAGTTCTGCAATATACTGCTATAGCAATATATCAAAAATCTGTACCACTTTAAAAGTATTCAGAAAAGAACACACTGGAAATGGACAGGCAAATAAAAGGATGGCACTTTCAGAAGTGACATTTCAAACAGTACTCTGTAGCGAATGAGAAATGCACAAAACATTTGAAGAGCAGGAGAAAGGGGTTTTCAGAAAGACTCAACTTTGCATTGCAAATGGGACACAAACAAATTTGTGTGGAAAATTAAGAAAAAATCATTCGTAACTGACAGCCAAAACAGTTGTGTCTGAAATGGCATGCACACACACAAAATCCATTAGCAATCAGTAGTCAAAATGGTTTACAGAGGCAGTAATTAACACGTGGAATTCATTGCCACAGGAAGTGGTCGTGGGTACAAGCACAGACAGCTTCAAGTGAGGACTGGACAAACATATGGAGCAGAGGTCCATCAGTGGCCATTAGCCACAAGATACAGATGGAACACTATGTCTGGGCAGTTATGCTCTGTATTCTTGGTGCTTGGGTGGCAACAATGGGTGGGTTTCTAGAGTTCTGCCCCGGCTGGTGATCTTCCTGATGGCACCTGGATTTTGGCCACTGTGTGACACAGAGTGTTGGACTGGATGGGCCATTAGCCTGATCCAAGTCTGATCCAACATGGCTTCTCTTATGTTCGTAAGTGAAAGGGCTCTTACGCAGGCTCCTTTGCCTGAAGGAAGGCTTCAGACTTGCTGAACAGAGTGATAAAATACAAGTCACTGTCTTTATAGCTACTCTACTACCGGGGTGTGTGTTTGTGTGTGGAATCTTTTAAGAAAGTATCTGAACAGAGCCAAATGTTCCAGTATGGAACCAAATATGGCTCTTTTAAAAAATTAAGATGGTACATTGGAAGGGTAAATCGGGATGCTGCAAAGGGAAAGGTTGGAAGAGATTTATGGAACTAAACAGCTTTATACCATGACCTGGATATTAAAGGCTGCTGACTTCTGTGTTAAAGCTCACTTGACATATTATTTCTCTGCCCTCAAAGATACATCAAGCAGTCCAACTAGTTCCATATCTAATTTCTGGCTGAGAATTCGATACTGATAAACACAGGGAAGGGCTACTACTGTATAAGATTCTACATAAAACTTTTCATGTCCATTATCTCTATTTGAACAAATTCTTAAAGCACAATCTGGTTCATTAACAGATCTTGTCTCATATATATCATTTATTAGGTTCAATTCCAACACTTTCTCCAGCTTCAGCCCATACGCAAAATAGATGGATTCGAGACTGTCGATCTAGATTGAATCCAGATGATTGGCCTAGGGGTTTGAAGGGCTCCTAGTAATCTCCTATTTTCTCTATTCATTATCAATATTTTATATTAGCTCATATATAGTACTTATCTCCATGCCATCTTCAGAAAATATATAAAATTAGATAATATACCTGAAATGGTTCTTTTATAATATTGGCCTGCCTTACAATTAAATAAAATTGACTGTGAAAGGCTGGCCCTATTGTTAACAGCTGCTAAACCTTTACTTGCAGCAAAGTGGAAAGATTCTTCAACACCCATGACTGAACAATGGGCCATTAAGTAACGGGACCTTTTTATAATGGGAAAAATAACTAATTCATCAACTTCCGTTGAGTTCTGTAGACAAACATTTATTACACTGTGGTCTCCTATTGTTGAATATTTGCCTACAAAACTATTCCCCTCTAATCCTTATTATCATAAAGTGTGTTATTTGTAATAGTCTTCTCTATACAAAAAATCTCCTAAAGCAAAGTCGGTCTCGAGCCAAGGTTGCTCATATCTACCTCTGGATTGCATGGACCTCTGCATCCACTGGTGTTTTGAGTGCATCCCAATATTTAAACAGGGCACAACTGGTTGAAAGGCTTGCACTAAAAAAAAAGAAGTAAGCCCTAGGTCCAAATTTGAATCGATCTCAAAACTAGGAAAGTACATACAAACAAACTGTTCAAACACAGATTACTTGCCTTTTATCACTATGGCACTGTTACAATTACAATGTTAAAAGAAGGAAGACTTTTTGCTCTCTTCTAAACACGTTTCTGGGCAAAGCAGAGATGTGTTTGTGAACATGGAGGCAAACGGCATGTCATGGAATTCAAAGATATGACTGCATCATGTATTTGAAATAATACTGTTTTATTTACTTCATTTATACCCCGCTTTCTCCCCCATAGGGATCTCAAGTGGCTTATACAGTTGTTGTTCATTTTATCCTCACAAAATCCCTGCAAAGTCAGAGAGGCTGAGAGTGTATAACTGGACCAACATTACCCAGCAGCCTTCCATTGCAAACTGGGGGTTCAAATCTATGCTGTCAAGGTCCTTGTCTGATGCCATAACCACTACAACACACTAGCTCTAGTGATCACCAGCAACTCAGAGCTATCATAATATCAACCCAAATGCCATTCACTCAGTGAAGAGAGTTGCTCGAATCACATGAAAAAATGCTTTCAGTACCATGGCAATTACGTGTTACAAAATTTTTAAAAAGCACAAAGACCTTATCACGTGTTTTTAAAATAGGGAATCTCAGATTTTAAGAAGTGCCAGGAGTCTGACTTTTTTCAGCAGCCGTGAGCCATATTTAGGAGGCTTCAAAACAGGGAACCATTGCTAAAGGGAGATTTTACTCTTAATATGGTAGTTGTACCTAGCATGTATATATGTGTCCAGTAACATGCAGATAAAACTGGAATTGCTGACATGGACCCTTAAAGACACACACACACCTGGGAAAGGCCTGAAGTGCAGTAATCAAGAGTCAAACAACTACTGGTTTCCGCTATCAACTTTGCCAAACTCCCACATAACCTTAAAAATTCACACAGGAACTATGCACAACTAAGGGGAAAATATTTTTAGCCAGATAGATGGGGAAAAGCTACAAAAATCATTCATATAATTTCAAGACAATTCTATGTTTTCACATTTGTCAAACCAAGAACACACATAAACAGCCCCAGCCAAACAACTCAATCAACATTAAAAATAGGGGTTTAAGAGTAGAAGATGACAGATTAAGAACCGCAATCCTAAAGCCACTTTCCTTGGAGTAAGCCCCACTGAACAACACAGAACTTATTAGCCTTGCTCAGAAGTCCTATTTATACAAAATTTCTTCCTTCCCAGTCCCTCTCATCAGGTTTGGTCCGTTCTCTTCAAAGGGCTTCCATTAGTACACAGTAACAAAGTTCCATAAACTTTAATAGCACAAAACCAGAGTCTAACCTGTACAAATACTGCTGAAGATCTATCTATATATATTTATCCCACAAACTATAAAAAGAGTTCCAGACACAATACTATTGACTCTCGCAACCAGACTGGAGAAACTGCCAGTACAGCCAAAAAAAAAAAAGTTTTGCATACCTCTCCACAGACTCCATTGCACTACACATTTTAGCAGCACAGCAGCCTGGTCAGGGGGACAGACAGCTGTGTTGCAACTTGATCTCATGACTCAGTTATAGCTGTAACTCAGACAAGGCCTAAGGGCCTGTTCTCACCAGTGGCTCAGCCATATGGAAGCCCAATTAGAGAATACTGATGTTATAACATGTTTTGTTGGTAACAAGGATGCCTCAGCATGCTCAGAGTCTACATTATTGTGTTTTTTTTCCCCAAACACTGGTACGTTATCCCACCCAAATCACTAAACTATTTTTTTTTCCGATAAAGCGCTTGTATCCACGCCAGTCGCATGATCCAATTCCTAGTGTGGATTCAAACACAGAAAAAAGAACAGTTTCTCTGGCAGCAGCCTCTTTCATTGAGGTATTCCTGCCCTGTTAAACCTTCTTTGCAAAACAAACACTTGCATTTGCAAATGTGTGAAGATCAACCTTCCATTTCTGCATCTCCAAACACCACTGCAACTCCACAAAACAGAAAACCTAAAGCCCTTTCAAAACACTGAATATATCCAGGCAGATTCAATTACCACATCCTTACCATTATTGTGTTCGCAGTTCCTATACAGGGCCACATCAGCACCATCTACAGGAGCTTTTTTTTTAAAAAAAAAAGAAAAAACAAATGTCTATAGAATGTCATATATAAAAATGTTTTTAACGACGCTTCCACATTGGCTTGTCAGTGGGAGAGCAATTCTACTCCACCACCTGAGGCTTAGACACTACAGCCGTCACAACTGAGTTTTGCTCAGAAAGCAAATCCAGTGCTACCCTTTCTGAAACACAAAACTTGTGCAATAAACATCAGACAGTGCAGAAACTTCACTTGGTCCAGAACGCACCAAACAAGTCAGACTGCTGACTGGAACAAGTCACAAGGAACATACCCTTCCAGTTCTAAGAAATCACCACTATAAGCCACTTTGTTTCCCTGCAGATTTCAGAGTCCTCATTTTACTGAGTTTTTTTTAACCCTGAAGAGTATATTCTCAAGGACTGCCTTTTCCCATCCAACCCAAGGCCTTCAACGGAAGCCCTGCTTTATGTAACCTCTTTTCTGAAGTGATGGGTGGCTATACAAGAAGGGGCCTCCTTAGCAGTGATTCCCCATCTGTAGAAGTCTCTCCCCCTGTGCCCATCAGGCATCAGGGAAGATATTTATTTTCCTGCTTAATAAGCAAGAAATAAGGCATTTTTTCCCTTCTTTTTTCCAGACTTCTGTTTTTATTGTCACACCACTTCTTTTTAAAGAATCTGCAGACTGATTTTTTTTTAATTGCTTATGTTTTTCTGATTTTATTGTACATGCTGCCATGGTCGACAAAATGATTACATACAGAAGCAGGCACAAATTTTGCCAGAACAACAGAATTTAGCAATCCGACCTAGAAGAGACCCAAACATCCTTATGAAATAAACCCACATATCAGTCACATTTCACAGATCAGTGTTGGACAAGAGTTGGGTTTTTTTACTCCATTTTTTTCCACCTTAAGAAGTCTCAAAGTGGTTTACAATCCACCTTCCCTTCCTCTCCCCACAACAGGCACCTTGTGAGGTAAGTGGGGCTGAGAGAGTTCTGAGGGAACTGTGACTGGCACAAGGTCATCCAGGAGGCTTCATGTGGAGAAGTGGGAAATCAGACCCAGTTCTCCCAACTAGAGTCCGCTGCTCTGAACCACTACACCATGCCGGCTCTCGCTGTCGGTTGAAGGCCCCCTCTCTTGGAGCAATACAGCTGCTCAAAACTTGATCCTGTGTGTCCCCCCCCCATTGCCTGGAGTGAAATGAACTCCCAAGAAGGTTCTGAAAATCTTCTAACTCTCAGTTTTTAGGATTACTGTAATGTGTTGTTTGAATTTTATGAGTTTATGAATTACTGGTATTTGGGCTACTGATCTTAGAATGTTCTGGTGATTTTAAACAGCAAATTCCAAAAACTGAATCTCTTATACACCTTGGGCTCTACTGAGGAATGGAGAACTTATAAGTGTTTTAAAATATTTCAGCATTCCTTTTCCCAAAGTAGTCAACCAAAATACTAATGCCTGGCTTGGCTTGAAGCTAGTCCCAAGACCCTCCTCAAAATAATAGCCATTCAGAAAAATATGTTAGCAGAGTGAGACAGAACTGTAGGAAACAACATATATCAGTTAAAGTAACCTGATATGGAGCTGTTATGTCTTCTATCAAGTATCAGAAGGTTCATGTTTAAGACCATGCTTAACCAAAGCCTCACTGACTAGTTTAGATCAAGTTACTCATCCCAAGCTTAACTCTGCCAGTCTGCCAACTGTAAAATGGTGTTGAGAAGGCAGGGAAACCACATACTGTGCCTCAGGTTGTTTCAAGGATAAAGAAGATCCTGCAGAGCACTTTTAACAATAAAATACATGCAATAAAAATAAGCATATCCATTAAAGCTGCTGGTTAGCAGCTAACAGTACAAATACTGAAGACTTCAATAAAAGGACCTTGCCCCATCACAGATCACCAGCTCACTGTAACCAAATTCTTCTTTTGAGTGTTTAACATTTAAGTCACCAAGCACATATATTATATTTTAGTTTTTTCCACAAACTATCCAACTGCCAATCCCTTCTAGCATAGCTGCAGACAGACAGTCCCTCATCCAACTGTGGCCAAATACAATTTTTATTGACCAGTAGCTCAGAAAGGAGCCATAAGATACTGAAAAGGAAAGCTTCACCAGAAAACAATTTATAATTTCTATCTGGAAAGTTTTCAGCTTGCTGACTCCACACAATATGAAAGGATCAAAAATGTAAGTACGCTGGCTAGAGCTTCCATTTTGATTCTCTTCACACACACACTTGTTTAAAACAAGTCAAGAAAAGCTCAAGTACCATTTCTTCTCCCACAGCTATTGAGTGCAGATTCTTGCCCTACAGTGTGTGAGATAATCATTCAATGCTAGGCCCTGCTGATCGGCTGTGTTCAGACTAACTGGTCTTAGATCTCTGCAGCCTGAAGTGAGAGAAGTAATGAAGGGGAGACTGACAAGCTATTTATTAGATTCAAGTGGTTAGCTATGTTGGTCTGAAGCACCAGAATAAAGTTTGAGTCCAGTAGTCTTAAAGGTGCCACTGGACTCAAACTTTAAGCTATTTATTAGTCACCAAATAGACAATGGTTAGAACCAAATAGACAATGGTTAGAAGAGAGAAAATACAGAAGTGCATGGCATAATGGGAATGCTGGCAGTCATCATTCCTGCAGGCCAGGCCTGCCATTTCAAGAGTTCAAGCCAAAGTAACTACTTCAGGCTCTTTTCATTTACATACATCCCACCAACCCCCCCAGCTACCAATTCCAGTTGACAATCACTCCACAAGCTCTACTTAGCATCCTGCTCTGACCACATATATGCTAATTCAGCTCTCTGCCTCCTGTGCTCTTTGGTTTTATTGATGGTAACTCTCAATGCAATCGAACATAGCCCTTCTGCCTCCTGGATTCCCTTTTCAGCCAGTGGTGCTGTGACAGTCCATAATCTGAGCTATGGATGCACATACTGAAATCTGGCAAGAGCAGCAAAAACCCTACAAAAATGTGACAGTGAGCACATGTTGACACAGCATTGGCAAAGACAACTTTTTCCTCCCTCTCCCAAAATACAAGTATTTGAGGTCATCCAATGAAGCTGTTGGGCAGTAAATTCAGGACCAGGGCGGCAGTGGGGGGGAATACTTCTTTACATAGTGAGTGATTAAAATGTGGAATTTGCTCCCACAAGCACAGTTGGCTTTAGTGGGGGGTTAGACAAATTCATGGAGGATAGGTTTATCAGTGGCTACGAGCTGTTGTGACTAAAGGGAACCTTGACATTCAGAGGCAGTAAACCTCTGAATACCAGTGCCAGGTGGCAACATCAGGGGATGGCCTCAGCCTTTTTGTCCTGTTGTTGGCTCTTCGGAGTAACTGACTGGGCACTGTGTGAGACAGGATGCTGGACCACTAGTCTTCTTATGTTCTTATGAGCACAGAATACAGCTTCTTGGGAAATGATAGAGGGCGATAGGTTTCCAAACAAACACTGAGTTCCTGGGCCTTATGACTCAACAGATTTGCATAGAGAATGAGCAGACAATGTTTGCAGAGGCAGCTGTCCATAGCATTCAAAGCTCCTTGCTGCTGCCCACCAACAGAGAGTCAACTGCACAAAATAAGCCACTTATGCACATTTGGAAACAAGTGGTGTAGTGGTTTTAGTCTGTTACAACATATACCATCTTCAGTTCCCTGAATACTCTTAACAGATGAGCTGAGGCAATGAACTTTCACTGCCTACAGCTGACTTCATCAGATGCAAGCAGTGAACTGATGGTCAGCCAGAAGATTATATACCAAAAAAGGGAGATGCTACTTTAGGATACAGGAAGGATGGAACTAAACCCCACTTGATTTTTACACTAGCAAAGCCAACACTAACAGGTTTCTCACATCTGACATCATGGAATGCTCAGCTGGTCAACTGTAGTACTCAGAAACCTGCAAACTACAAGAATGTATTTACTTAATTTATATCCCACTTTCCTCCCCAATGGGAGCCCAAAGCACCTTAACACTGTTCTTCTGTCCTCCATTTTATCCTCACAACAATCCTGTTAGGTAGGTTAGGCTGAGAGTGTGTAACTGGCCCAAGGTCACCCAGCAAGCTACATGGAAGACTGGAGATTCAAACCCTGGGTTTCCCAGATCCCAGTCCGACACTCTAACCACTAAACTAGACTGGCTCATACTCAATTACTCATAGTTCACAAATTAAGTGTCACTGGGGTACAGATGCAGAAGTAGGCTTTAAATCAACACAAATCACTTTTATTACATTTCTTCCATCAGGGAACTCAAGGTGGTATAAACAGGCGGGATATAAATTGAAAGTAAATAAATAAAATAAATCATCTATGAGTTTAGCTTCAGCGTTACCATATGCTGAACATGAGAATTAAAGCTACACCAGCCAAGCTGGCAATGGATTTGACATCAGCAGTGAAACAGGAGTAAGACATCGGAACTCAAATTTAGATTATATAACACAGATATGCAACAAGGATTTCAAAGAAAAAAAGCACTTCCGAAAATGAGAAATAAGGTCAAATACAAGCAGCAATATTCCCATCCCAAACACACAAAGAATCTAGAGAGAAACAGCATGCAACAAAAAAGACATCACAATGAAAAACTCAGGGTTGATTTAGATGTTTGTAATCTGCTCAACATAACAAAGCTCCGGGGAATGACTGTGTGAAGGGAATATGCACAACCTGATCTGGCACAGCTATGGATACAGCCGTTGCTTCCCACTTGAGGTTTGCCTGAAGACGGCAATACATCAGACACCTGACTTGCTGCCAGGATACAATAGTCGTATTTATGGACACGTTGGGTCACACATTGCTTCCTCCACACACTTGTGCTCCCAGGGTCCCTCTGCATGAAGCAGTTTACAAAGGCCTGAACTAGCTTTCAGTGCTTTAACATTGTTTGCAAGCTTCCCAGATCTCTTATTCTGTGAAACTGATTTGGGAAGACTCTAGCCTAGAATCAAGGAAGTCACTGATACCACAGCTTTGTGAGGAAGACTGGAACAAAGAACAAATCCACAGAAGTTCTTTTTAAGAATTCAGAATACTGTTATGGGGGGTTATTAAGATGTTAGAGACTCCATGTCTCAAAAACAGTTCCCATAGGTTTTGTAATTCCCCCAAAAACTGAGTCAGCAACAGATATTTCTGATATCACCTGATCAGCCTTCCCTGAATGTTTGGCACATCAAAAACTATCAGCCATCTGTGTAATAGGAGGAATACTAAAAAGCTATTAAATGTGTTTCTGTAGAAGTTGACACACACAAAAGCAGGACTGCCAGTTTCTGGGGAAACAACTGGCTTTTTTTGATACTGCGGGGAGGTGTAACAAAGCTAGTGGGCTAATAAGTCACTGAAAATATCTATGTTTCTAATGAAGAGGACAAGTCCTCTTGTGGATTAAAAACTGGTTAATTAACAGGAAACGGAGAGTGGCATAAATGGGCAGTTTTTACTGCTGAAGGTGGTCAGTAGTAGGGTACCTCAGGGGTGGTTCTAGGTCCAGTGCTTTTTAACTTGTTCATTAATGATCTGGAGTTGGGAGTAAGCAGTGAAGTGGCTAAGTTTGCAGGTGACACTAAATTGTTCAGGGTGGTGAGAACCAGGGACAACGGTGAGGCACTCCAGAGAGATCTGTTGAGCCTGGGTAAGTGGGCGTCAACTTGGCAAATGAGGTTCAATGTGGGCAAGTGTGGATTAATGTACACTGGAGCCAAAAACCCTAACCATAAACATATGTTGATGAGATCCGAACTGGCGGTAACTGACCAAAAGAGAGATCTTAAAGTCATGGTTGATAACTCACTGAACATGTCGACTCAGTGTGCAACTGCAATAAAAAAGGCAAATGCTATCCTGGGAATTATTAGGAAGGAGATTTAAAACAAATCAGTCAATATATTGCCCCTGTACAAATCTATGGTATGGCCTCATTTGGAATACTGTGTACAGTTCTGGTCAATGCACCTCAAAAAGGATATTGTAGCATATTGCAGAAAAGGGCAACTAAAATGATTAAGGGGATAGAACACCTTCCCTATGAAGAAATGTTAAAGAGGTTAGGGCTCTTTAGCTTGGAGAAACGATTGTGGGGTGTCATGATAGAAGTATACAAAATTATGCATGGGATAGAGAAGGTAGAGAAAGAAGTACTTTTCTCCCTTTCTCACAGTACAAGAACTCATAGTCACTCAATGAAATTAATGAGCAATACGCTTAGAACAGATAAAAGGAAGTACTTCTTCACCCAAAGAGTAATTAACACATGGAATTCACTGCTACAAGAAGCGGTCGCAGCTACAGGCATAGCCAGCTTCAAGAGGGGACTGGATAAACATACGGAGCAGAGGTTCGCCAGCAGCTATTAGCCACAAGGTATAGATGAAACTCCTGCCAACCCAGCAGTTTGAAAGCAAGAAATTGCAAGTACATAAATAGGTACAGCTTTGGTGGGAAGGTAACAGTATTCCGTGCACCTCAGCATTTAGTCATGCCGGCCACATGACCACGGAGATGTCTTCGGACAGCGCTAGCTCTTCAGCTTGGTAAAGGAGATGAGCACCGCAACCCTAGAGTCAGATATGACTGGCTTTCGAGCAAGGGAAACGTTTACATATAGATGAAACACTCTGTCTGGGGCAGTGATGCTGTGTATTTTTGGTGCCTGGGAGTCAACTGTGGGAGCACTTCTGACGTTCTGGCCCCACTGGTGGACCTCCTGATGGCACCTGGGTTTTGGCCACTGTGTGACACAGAGTATCGAATTGGATGGGCCACTGGCTTCATCCAGCATAGCTTCTCCTATGTTCTTAAAGGTTTTATACTTGAGTACATTGCTTCTTTGGATTTGCCAGCAACTACCAAGTACATATTTTGTTTTCAACTTCAGAGGTAGTTTTCTACAAATAGAGCCAGTCTACCGTGGTGGACTGAGAACCAGGAGACCCAGATTCAAATCCTCACTCTGCCATGGAAGCTTGCTAGGTGGCCTTGAGTCACACACACACTCGGCCCAACAGAGCTGTTGCAAGGACAAAATGGAGGAGAGGAGAACAATGTAAAGCTGCTTTGGATGCCCACTGAGGAGAAAGGCAGAGCATAAAAGAAATAAGTGATAAGCAGAACAATATAACCATAATTTCTATTAGTTCTGGAAAGAATCACCCAAACTGGTTCCAAAAAATCCTTGGAGGTACTTAAGTGATCTTCAGAGGCTGCAGAAGAAGAATATGCCCTTCATACAACCCACTCTCTCAGGCAGGTTTCCTGGAAACCGCAGCCATAAGGAGGACATTCAAAGATTCTATGAATGTACATTTGCAACCCTATTATGGTACAACTCAAGGCCAGAGAGGTGACCAACAGCCAGAGCACAGGCCTGCCAAAGATAGGGTAGCATCAACAGCTGAGCGAATATTGGCCTAGGAACTGAAGGAGCAGCAAAAGGAATCTGGGGCCTGCTGGAGCAAGAACGGCAAGGAGTTCGCTGGTGCACAGACATGTACCTTAAGTTACCTTGCATTCCAGAAACAGGTCACAACCACCAAATATTTTTAATTCCACAGTTTTTCTGGCATATATGTAGGTCCTGTTAGGAGCTCAGCTTTGCAAGATTGTGCTCCAAATTTACAAACTAGTACCCAAGTTCAGGAATCAACAAATCAGTCCTCGAAAAGGACAGCTAGCAAAAATAACTGCCCGCATGTTTATTCGGAAGTTACCCTGTGTTCAGTGGGGCTTGCTTCCAAGTAATGATACACAGAATTCCTAGGGAAAACACATGCTTTGTCAACAACAGGTAGGACAGCACAGAAGAAACCTCCAGAAATGTGTGCTGAAAAAAAGATGATAAAGGCTTGGTCTTTCCCATATATTACAAAGGCATACACAACCCTTCAAATTCCCACCCAAGATAGCATAGGTATACAAACTCCACCATGAAGAAAAAAAAGGCACTTATTACGGTAGGAGGAGATTCTTGATGGTTTTCTTAAAGTTAAAAAGAGGAAGAATTAACTGGTTTATGAAATGGGATGTATGGGATGCCTTTTCTCTTAATACTTAAGCTTGAGTTCATCCAATAAGCCTAATTAGCAGAACATCCAGGACAAACGAACAAAAGAAAGTGGTGCTTCACTCAAAGCTAACTAACTTCTGAAATTTATAAGTGCAGGATGGGGCAATGGAGGTGGCTTAGATGGCTTTAAAATGTAAGAGACAGCCGTATGGAGGTTAACTAGTCATAATGGGAAAAATGCAACCTCCCGGTTTAGAAGCTATGGACCTTGGAATACCAGCTGCTAGGGTAACTGCAGGAGAGAACTATTCTTTTCTTGTACTGCTTGAAAGCCTCATAGGGACACTTAGCCATGACAAGAAACAGCGGTTCTTATACTTTCACATGGACCAGAACAATACCACAGATGGGGCATTAAAATACACTAAGGACCTGATAAGGTAGAAAACCCTTTGCTCGTTCTTTTTATATTTTAAACAATAAATTCTGATTAGCCAAAGGAGGAAAATATGAAAGCAGCTTTCCAAATGTGGTTACGGATAACAGCCTTTTGTGCTTGGAAGTAAAAGAACAGAAATCTGAAGTGTGGGTTTCCATCTTTTTAATTAGAGGCATACTTCCCAAACGCAAGTTTAGGCCATAAGCCAATAGTATGTCAACATGCAGTACAAAGAGAGAAGATTTAGATTTTCAACTGTTTTACAGACTTGAAAAAAAGAGTCAATTTATGCATTCTGATAACATACATTCCTTGGAATCAGTGTAGGCTACCAAATTTTGACTTTTTATACAGAGGTGGCAGTTGAAAGTTTTTACACATGATTTGAAGAGTGTGGTTCAACTATTCTTCATATGTCACTGCAACAATAGTGGGTCCTGTATCGTAAATGGGGGGGGAGAGATCAGGACTCCACGGTCACAATTTACCATTAGTGCTGCCCCATACAACCCAGAGAACTTGTGGAAGAGCAGGATTTGAGCTTTGGGAGATTTCTCATATTACAATGTGCTGAACCCTGTGGAGAAAAGACAGACTTCTCTACAGTGCTTAGAGGCACCTGAAGGATTGAGTTATGGAGACCTGAAGGAAATAAGAGGTGGGGTCAGCTGCATGCCGTTGCAAGTGATTTAATACACATATAAAAGTGATCTAGTATTATAGTACAGTAGGGAAACATGAGTGGCTCCTAAGACAAGCAGTGATGTGGGTTTCCCAGAAAATTTTAAATTGGAACACGTTCCAACACAACACAAGGTGGCTGAGCATTTCTTTCACTTATGTCCAGTAGGAATGTGCATTCGGCATTTCTGAGCTGAATTAATACCCAAATCATGCCTTTTTGGCATGATTCAGGGTCACTACGCAGCAGCAGGTAATGACAAACCACCTATGGGTGTCTCTTGCCTTGAAAACCCCACAGGGTCACCATAAGTCGGCTGCGACTTGACAGTACTTTTCATCACTACCACCACTGATTTGGGATCTAGCATCCCATTTTTCCACTAGAAGGAAAGCCTAAATGACAGCAGATCATAAAACAGACCCAGCTTGTGAATATTTGAATCAAGCTCCTCTACTACTGGGTATGACAGGCGTGCATGCAACACACAAAGAGAGCAACAGTGCAACAAAGAACTACAAGGCCCAGATGGATGAATGAAAATAAATCACGGCAAGTGTTGTTTTTTTCTTCCTGGAAGGAACCTGCACCAAACTTTGAGATAATGAAAGGAACATGCGGGATCTTCTTCATTTCTTACTTCTTTCTTAAATACTATTTGTCTTCCTTCTGGACTATTCTTGAACTTTCACATTAGAGCAAAAAATACCATTCTTCATTTTTGATGCAGCTGGGATAAAAAAAACCCTGAAATATGCAGTTCTTCATTTCACAATTTCACCTTTAAGGTAGTATGACATTCACCGACACTCAATGAATAATAGTAAACGAACTGTATGGTGGTAATAATAATTAAATAACTGGACTGATGTATTTGGCTTAGAGAGAACCCATCATGAGTTTGACAGTCCACCATGAATATACAGGAGCACCATCTTTTCTTATTGTTTCAGAGTTATCTACTAATGATAGCGTTTCAGACATATCATGGATGTTTCACAGCCACAGTATGTTTCATAGCCACCTACAGCAACAGGGAGGGGAGATGTACCCCACCCAGAAACAACCACAGATAAGTGTCCAACTCTTTTGTTGGGGGGACAGAGTTTGGGACTATGGTATCCTCCTGCATTCCCTTTGCCCCCATTAGGACCTTGGAAGAACCTTGGTTACCAGGAGGAGGAGGGTTTACTCACATACTGCTCCGTCTCTCCTGGCTGCCACAGTCCTCTCCCGTCTAGTCTGGCGAGTGTTCTGGCCCATCCTCCTCAACTCCTCCCCAGTCCACCCCAAAAGATTTCCCTGAGGGAGGGACAGCCCTGGGATCTCACAATTCCCTTATCCTAGGGTGGAGCCTGACCACCTTGCTGGGACTAGGGCCAATGGGACTGCCAATGGTGTGTCCACCTCCTCATTCTGCCTTTCCATTGATTGCAAAATGGTCCTGCTCCTGGCCTGTGTGGGCCCGAGGAAGCTAAGGCTACACTTCTGCTCCTTCTCCCTCCTTTTGTTCCTGGAGGCAGGTCCTGGACTAGGCTGTCAGTGGAGAGGCAACCTGCTGTTGGGACCTCTCAACACTGGGCTTAAGTGAGGTTTTGAACACATGCTGCAAACAGTTGACCTCTGCCATTTGGGGCTTCATTACTACACTTAACTATGGTCCAAGCCTCTCTAGCCTGTTTTTACCCCCAATGCACCATAACTGTAAATATATTATTACATTTTGCTGGAAATTTGGTTGCCTCAGTATTTGGGGATTTTGTCATTTGTGGTGATTGCCAAATGGGCTCCCCACAAATAGTGAGGTCAACTATATCTTGAAGCTCATGTCTGTAGCCTTACAAAAATGCAGGGAAATTCTTGTTTATGCTCTTTAAATCTGGATGGAACAGGGTGAGATCTTAAAAAGAGAAATATGTGATGACAGATCTAAATTACAGCCTTTTATTTTTTAAAAAAAATGGCAAACACTTTCAACTCATTTTCATGCAAATATTCAAAACTTGGTACTACGTCAAACTTAAAAAATTGGCCCTTCTGGGTAACTCAGTCATCCTCACCTTCATTTTCCAGTTTGCTCATAATCTGAAAAAGGAAAACAAGCTTTTCTGCTTTTCAGGGCCCAAATGACATCAACTTTGAATGATTAAGTCCAAAAGGAGAAGATATTCTTTCTACACTGGCTGAAGCAGTTAAACCAGTAATGCAGTGGTCTTATTATGCGCTATCATAAGTTAATTGCTATAGCTTTATTACTGTAAAATTATATTTTAGCAATTTTATTATGTTGTAACCCCCCGAGCCCTGCAGTGCAGGGAAGAGCAGAATAGAAATCGAAAGGAATAAATAAATAATGTTGTTAAAAGTGGGACTGCATCTTTAACAGCCGCTGATTCCAAGTGCTTAAGTGACTTCTACCAATTCACCGGTGTAACTTTAAAACACCTAGCTGGGCAGCCATGTAATTCTGTCTGTAGGAGTAGAAAAGAGTAAGAGTCCAATAAGACCAATAGACCTTAAAGTCTAACAAAATTTGTGGTAGGGTATGAGCTTTCATGTGTCATTGTTCACTTCATCATCAGCAGATGTGAAAGGTTCTTGAATGGTTCACCCCTATAGTTGGCATTCTCACAGGATTTTTGCTGGATGCTCATGTCATAGCCAGTGACATTTAATTTTTGTTTAATTATTTCAATTAAACAATTTTAACAAAAAGCAAGTTTTTATCTAGAAAGCCATGGTGGTTTAATTCAAATCCAAAGAGTTGTGCATGATATGCTGTAGAGGTGATTGTCCACTCATCTTGTTACCCTAATCGGGGATCTCCAAATTATCTGGGGAGAATTAGCAAGACTGGAGACAGGTGAGGGAGCAACTAGGGGGTAACTAGGAGATCTCCACCAATGTCTATGGGGATTGCTCCCTTTGAGAACTCTCAAAATAAACCAGGCTGAAGTAAAGTGGAAAGGTGTTTTATTATAAAGACAATAAAGAGCAAAAACATACATACAAAGTACACAAGGAACACACACAAACTACCTAAGAGGAAAATGAAAGAAAGTAGCGGGGAAAGTGATTCAGGGAAGGCGATATTTAACAAATCCTGGACGATAAGGTCCACAGAAGTCAGTGAGAGAAATGGACTACATTTCCCAGAGGGAGGAAGCCCACAGGTGAACTGGCTGGGGTGTGATGTTCGGTGCAGAGGGAACACATATATACTGCACTGAGTAGAATGTGTCCAGTTATAGGAAAAATTAACCCTGGGGCAGTCTGACGTATGGGCTCCTAAAACAATACTATGATTGGTTCTTCCAAGGTAAAACAATGTGTTGGGGAGAGACTTGGTGGCCTTCCCATGGGTGGACAGAGACCTGCAGAAACTCATAACAGCTTGCAAAATGTGGCTAAGGTTCCTTGATTAGATTGCTAGATGGAAATTAGGTGTGTTAATGTTCTCTGATGACCCTTGAATACAGGATGGAAGAGGCTATCAAACTATATGAGCAGCACATTAATTAAGGTGAACTGAATAAAAGAAAGCAGAACGAGGTGTGGGGAGGGGTTCTCAAGAAACCCATTACTGGGACTGAGTATTTCGTTTACGGCAAGAAGAGCTCCATTAGCAAGTCAGAGACCCAGAGTAACCTACTCAAAATAGTTTCCATGCCTGTCTCTGACCAGTGTCCGTTTTGCCTGTTCCAGCTCCATTTTGTTTCCACTTCTAGGCCAGGCTGGGGGTAATACTTAAAAAAGGGTGTCTTGTACAAGACTGGCCTTCCACAGGAGAGGTCTGGCTGCTAACAATATATTTCAACAGAACTTAAGAGCACCTTATTACTTGTACTGCTTGTTAGTTCCATATCAGATAGAAGATTATAGTATCCCTTTCCACCATGGGAGAAGTGACACAAAAATATGAAATTTCAGCTTTGGCTTTGATTTGACCTGCAGTCTTAGCACTGACCTTAAAAGCCCTTATATGGCTTGGGACCAGGATATATGAAGGATTGCCTACTCCCTTATGAACCTACCCCATCTGCTACGGTCATCTTCTTAGGCCCTACTTCTGAGATTAGGTGGGCAGGAGAGACCTTTCTTAGTGATGGCAGCGAAACTCCAGCACCCCTCAGGGCGACTCCCCTTCTGTTGCCTTCTTCTGCCAATAGAGAAAGACCTTTTTTTGTTTCATATGGCATTCCCTCAGTAATCCCTGCTTTCTGCCCTACAATTTGTTGTTTTGTATTTTTGTTTTAGCGTGGGTTTTAATTGTTTTGATTTGGTTTTGTTTGGTTTAAAATGTGTTTTTTAATTTGTCAGATGCCTCCCTAGCACTGATGAGGGCAGAAAATAATGGTATAAACTTTGTAAACAAACAAGTAGTAAGTAGTTGTGGTTGTAGCCTATTACTCTTAGTTGGAAAGCTAACAAAGGATATTTACTCTTATTCACACGATCCCTAGAGATTACCATAAGAAAATCATTAATTTCAAATATGAAACTGCCATACTTGGCTAATGTTGGACTGGCAATGACATTCGTTTTGGTTTTACACACACACACATACGTACGTTGTGGGGAAATTTTAGCATTCTAGTTCACTAGGCAATATTCTTAATGATTTCAGTGCTTCATAGGTAAATTTAGAAATTATGTACATCGGGGGATTAAAAATATATATATATTTTAAAAATACTAAGTATAATTTAACTAACTCAAAATGAAACATTCATTAAGTTCAAGCCAGCATCCTAGACTTATCTCTTAAATGCAAATCATGGCCATCTAGCAAACCCATTGAGTTAAAAGGCAGATTCATAGTGCAACCTTACACAGGGTTACAGCCTAAAACAATCAACTTCAAAGGCCTCGGAATAGCATAACTCTGCTTAGGACTGCACTACTAGTTTTGCATGACCACACCTTTTGGATTACACCCCTAGGATGTATGAACAATCCATTAACCAAACCAGAATGTTTTAATTGTTGTAGCAAAAAGTTAGTATATATCTTGTTGTGGAAATACACGTCAGAGTAGGAATCCTAATTAATATCAAGCATTCCCACTGGCTTTATTCAAAATTAATCTACCCTGGTATACAGGGACTACCCAAGTAATACTCTTATTGTTATTAAGAACTGACTAAGAATGCAATCTGGTCCATGGGGTCGCAACGAGTCGGACTCGACTGTGCGACTGAACAACAAAAAGAATGCAAGATGAGATCCAAGGCACCCCTATTCAAGTCTGGCCTCTTATATGAACTGTTCTGGCCTCTTATATGAACTGTTCAGGTAGCCTTACGCAAGAGCTTTCCTGAGTTTCATAGTCCCATATGCAGTGTCACAATAATACTGGCCTACCTTACAGGGCTGTCATAAAGGGTTCAGGGGTTTTATGTACTAAAAATGCTACGCAAATTCTGTATTTTATAAACACTCATAATAAGTTATCTTAAATACATTGCAAACAGAAGAGTGTATTTTGTATCTAAGGGTTCAAGCCAGTACTACATAAAAACAAACTAGAAGTCCCCAACAGAATCACAAAAACAAAGGCACCTGTTGATTCAACTAGCAAAAGCAAGAGAGGCTAAAACTATCCTTATAATGGATTATGACAGGCTGGATCCAGCCAAAATCTCCCCCTGTCCTCCAACTCCCCCCCCCGGTGTTTCTAGGAGTCCCTATCCCACAGATGTAGCCTTTCAGGGGGGCATTTTGAAACGCAGTGAAAGGTGAGAAAGTCCTACTCCATTCAGTCAGTGGAGATTTCCCATGGGATACAATACAACATAATAAAGTTAGTGCCATATGAGCATCTCTTTTTAAGACATTCCATAAATAGGGCATCATCAGAGAAAGGGTGCTCTTCCTTTTACTACCTGGGTAAACCACCACAGCAGGGACTCCAAGCTTGATCTTCGGATTGCCTTGAAGACATCTTAAGAGCGCTGCCTTGAATTCTTGTTGTCCATCACCCCTTATGCATTCACACCTTGAAACGGTACCTCTGCCCACACAGAAAACAGCGTGGGTTGAGTTTTGCTGCTTTTTCAAACCAGTACAGGATGAGTCCTTCAGAGGTACAATGTGAAAATGCACAGACACCAGGACATTGTTTTTTTAAAAAAAGGATAACAATGTGCAACAAAGAGGAGATAGTACTATTAGCCAGCACTGATGTGTCACAAACAGCCACAGAGCACACAGGAAGCTGCCTTACACTGAATCAGACCATCGGTCCATCAAGGTCAGTATCCTGCACTCAGATTGACAGTGGCTCTCCAGGACCTGTTGCAAAGGTATTTCAGGCCACCTACTACCTCTTCCTTTGAACTGGAAATTCCAGGGATTGAACCTGGGACCTTCTGCATAAAAAGGAGTTGCTCTACTGCTGAGCCATTGCCCCTCCCCATTGACTTCCACACAGCAATCACAACAGTAATGAAAGTATTCCATTTTCTCAAACTTAAAAAAAAAATACAGCTCAGCCACTAAGAAAATTCAATTATCCCCAGAAGAGCTATCTGAGAGACGGAATCTAGAATGCAGGCAACATATTAACTGGGTTAACAACTTTCATGCTAAGAGGCTCAAATCACTGCAGGTTTAAACACTTTTGGAGCGTAGTAAAGAACAGAGATCGTCAAAAATCAACTTATGCTTATGTCACAACATATTACCGCACACACACACACACATCCTCTCTGGAGTGGTAACGATAAGAACTCTTGATTATGTCCATCCATAATCAGTGAAGACAAAACACATGATTGTTATCTCAATGAGAAGGGGTAGGGATTAAGGTCTCATTTTAAAAGCACTAAATTACCTGGCTGGATTGTTGTCAAGACAACTGCCTCAGATTGCAAACTACAGTGGCATATGCAACAGACAAATCTGACCAAAAGGGGCATAGTCCATCAGGAACTTCTCCTCAAACGTTGTTGAAATAAACAAAAGGTTTCTGTTCACGTGTCTCCTATTCTTTTTTCAGAGGGCTTTTTGTTAAGTATGATCATGAATGGCTGTCAATACTTTGTTAAAGCTTGATGGTAATTTTTGGCTCAGGACTAGGGAGAAGGTGCTCTTGGATTTTTTTTTCTTTTCTAGGTGCCTTCAGCCCATCCCAACTCCACGACCCACAAGCTTTCTGGACACATTGTTTACTTTTGTTACTTTTAAAGAACAAGCCTGGGACGAAAACATAATGATTGGTAAGATCTCTGAGCAACATAATTCTACATACTTTTGTCAAGCACTTTGGAATTCGGACAAGTAGCAGGTACCATCACAAGGTATCTGCTACAGGGGCTGGGGCACAAGATGTCGGAAGGTTCTAAACCAAGAAGAAGAATGTGTCATCAAGTTGCAACCAACTCATGGTTCAAGCCGAGCTCTATCTTATAATGGAAACAGCTGTTGGTGGTCCTCCCAGATACGTACGTGATGCCTCCTGGGCTCTTCTGAAGCACTTCCTGCTACAGTAAGCTACAGCAAAGCCAAGATTGGCTCTTTGCTTTGTGGGAAGTGGATGCTAGGAAACATACTAGTGGTGGGCACCATGGCACCTTATAGGCACCACTGGGTTATAGAATTGCACTTTCACTATGTACCAAAGAGGGAATGAGTAACACAAATAAGGAAAGAAAATCCTGTCATCGGTACTGACTAGACAAGATTCTCCCGCCTATGTCACTGGTATTCATCTAACTTAATGAGACTGCTGTTGAGTAATGTAGGTTAACTATCTTCAAGCCCAAGTTAAGAGGCATATATACAATGTAGGCTACTGCAAGCCATGCTTCACTGCAATGTCCTATAAGTGTGCAGGTGTGTAACAAGATGCAGATTACTAGCTATTAAGATCAAAAGTCAAGAGATGCTTTTGTAGTCTAGTAAGCTGGCATGACATGCATCTGATGCAGTAGGCTTTTGCCTCTCAAAGCTCACAACTAAACATACCAGCCAATCAACTGCAAATGCACATTTCAACACCCATGAAAAACAGCATATATCTGAGAAATTGTGCTTGCAAACAAAATCTTATACCGTGAATAAAACTTTGTTGGTCTTAAAAGTGCCACTGGACTCAAACTTTGTTCAGCCTATATACAAGTTCAGGTGCAAAGACACATTTCCCCCCCTGTGAATGAGGTTCAGCAGCTACTGGATGATTAGTTTTAGCACATCAGCTGACCAGACCAAACGAGCAAAAAACAGATGTAGGCACACATTCACCAAAAACGAACTTCGCAGAAGAAAGTTCAAAGTCAGTCTCAGAAGAGCCACACAGCTTCTCATTCTGCTGTGCAGCTTAATACAAACTACGCTACTGGAACAGACCCAAACAAGAGGCTCCCTTCTGGGATAAACCATTTCCTACCTCTTGTTAAGCAAACCATAGCAAAATTGATATGGGAATGAGACAGACCCCCCACCCCGCCCAACATGCCAGAAATGTTATGTATTGTTCTTTAAATGTATTTAAGACACAAAATCAGTCCAGACTTCATTTAAGGATATCAAGGAAAGGCTGAGATCCCCCCCACCCCAGCTCTTCTGAAACATTCCTCAGCAACATGGCACACTGGGAGCCCAACACTAGGCAAGTCATACCTAGAGCAACATCTACTCTAAAGCCTCTAAGTCTCAAGAACAATACACAAAACCTAACCCACACAACATGTCTTTAAAGCAGCACTCTCGTTTCCATCCAAAATTATCCTGCACTTTCTCTCCCTCTCCATCCCCCTCCCCCCGCACCCGTTTTTATTTCTGGCTTTCCCAAGCTCTTCTTCGTCTCCCTCTCAGCATTACAGCATAGAGGGAAGGGCCTGTACTTGGCACAGTAACGAGTAACATCTGTAACCACAGTCGCCCTGTGGGCATCTGAAGATGAATCCCACATTCTTTCCTTTGATGCTGCTGAAGACTGCAGCCAGGGAAGGGGGGGTGAGCGAAGGAAAGTTTACAGATTCTCTTTCCTCCCTCCCTGCCGCCGCCTCCCTTCCTGCACAGGAGAGCCAAGCCTGCCCCCCTCCCTCCCCTCATCCACCCCCCAAGTTTCCAAAAGCCGCATCCCAGAAGCGCAGAGAAGCTATGGAATATTTCGTGGCTTTCCCTCGGAAGATTCCGAAGGCGTGCCCTTCTCTGCTGAAATCGCACATCCAAGCATCGAATCCCCAAAGCAAATTTTCTTTCTAAGTGCGGGGAGGGAGGAAAGGGGAGTCACCTTTAAAGGATTCTTTAAATATATATATATATATTTCAAACCACCGTGGCAGAAGCGGGGGGGATGCATTTTGGATCCACAGGAAAGCGGCGGCGAGTTCCGTTCCCCCGTCTTCCACCAGCCTCCCAAGCTCGCCTGGCAAGCGGCGAGCTCCAGCCCAGCCCCACTCACCTCCTCATAGCACCGCAGACAAAGAAGGAAGGGGGGCAGGCGGTGCGGGATCCCCAGGCGCAGCTAGAGGAGGAGGAGCAGCGGCAGGAACTTCCTGCCATGGGTTTTTGCTGCAGCGGCTGGAAGCTGGAAAGAGGCAGCCGCAGAAGCCCAGCAACAGCCGCCGAGCCCGTCCGCGCTCTAATCACTGCGCCGCTCCCCGCCGCATCTTCCCAGCGCCCGGCCTCCTTCCGGCGGTGTCTGCTCCCCTCTCAGCGGCGCCCTTGGGAGCCAGGAAAGCAACTTCCCGTCGAGCCGCGGCGAGGAAAAGTTGGCAGAAGCGGCCAGCCAAGTTGCAAGCAGACAAGCCGAGGCAAATGCACGCAGGCTCCAGCCGAGGAGGTGGGGCCAGCCGAACAAGGCTGCAACTGCAGCAAAAGGAGGAAATGGCTGCTCCCTGCTCTGCCAATAGGCGTCTGGCACTGTAATTAAGCAGGCAGCAGGCACATCATTTCCTCCCGGCGCAAACCCAGGCGTCGCCACAGGCGCCCCCTGCAGGATGAAAGGAGACTCACACTTCGTCTCCGCACAGCTACAGACGTGACGCGCCTGCTGCGGCCTCCGCCGCGCAAAAGCACACACACACACACACACACACAACAGGCCCGCGCACCTGTCTGGGAGCTGCTCCGTTTGTTCCTCAGACCTGCCTGGTTGCTCTTCCTGTCGCCTCCCTTATCTTCCCTTCTCCCCTCTCTTATCTCAAGAGTGCAAGTCCCTTAGGACAATACTGTTCGCACAATTATTAAACAGGAGTCTGGTTGCCCAGACGAACACCTTCTTCTTACCCTAGCATAAACTTTCCTGGCCTGATCTTTACTACGGGTTTGGTTTTGTTTGAGTTTGAGACAGGTATATATTGCTTTTCCAGATGGCACATGAAATAATCCATAAAATAATGCATAGAACAATTACTGATTAATTATAGAGGCGACCTCATAAAGTTGAAAATACAAATACCCCAAACTAATCCTGACAAGCAGCCGAAGGCTCTGATAAGCATCTCCTCCTGAACTGGAGCAAAAAGGTCACAAGTCTGAACGTGTTCCTAAGCATCCTTTCTGTCAGATGTACAGTCATTATACAACTAGCCTCTGGCTATTACAGAATTCTGCTCCCCTTTTCTGAAAACAGAAATGCTGTGGCTGTACAGTTACCACCCTCCAGGTGACACCTGGAAACCTCCAGCTATTACAATGGACCTTGAGAAAATGGCTGCTTTGGCAGGTGGATTCTATGGGGGTTATACCCCAGGGAGGTCTCCTCTCCCCAAACCCTGACCTCTCCAGGTATCTCCCAAACCAGAGCTGGCAACCTATGTGGCCGCCTTCTTGAAAGGGGTATTGTTTTATCTTTCTACCACACCTGTATTCTGACTTTCCTCCAAAGAGCACAGAACACTATACATGCGTTTCTCCTCAACCTAAAAGCCTATCGCCCCCAAAATTTCATAGCCACTGGACTTAGTTGTTGGAGAAAAGCACTCTGCACATGATCAGAGGCTCTTTTTAGGTATTCTAGGTGAGTCTTGCCACTAAAAACTGCCGCTCAAACTGAATTACTTTTTTTTTTAATGTTCTCTTTCACTTTTTCAGTGACAATATAAAAAACCCATATATAGACTTTTTTAAAGGGAGCGTTTTGAATATTTTCACATGTAATTACTTAAGTTAGGGAATGCTCTGGGTCTATAGTTTATCATTTAAGTAATCTCTCTGATATGGATTACTGGGTGATGTTCCCTTTAGGATATTTTAGAACCACATAATTTTGAAAATGAGAGCAATTATTCATCAATATTGTGGATCTCATTTCAATAAAGCTTGATAGATTTTAAGTTTAAGATTTGTACTATTCAATTTGTAACTTTCAAGTATTAAAAATTATATTTGTAGAACAGATCATTTATGGAATATAATTTTGTCAGTCTCTGTTCACATGAATCATATGGATTAAAGGGAGGCACACAGTTCCCTGGCATAGCCCCTGCTTCACATCCAAAAAGATCCCAAACTGAATCCAAGGCATCTCCACATATAAACTATTTACAGTCAGTTGTTCAAGTCGTCTCATATTTCTTCGCTCCTTAATGTAGGTAGGCCTCCATTTTTTATCTCCACTATTGTAATAATATTTAATTACTACTTGTCTTACTACTAAATGTGCATATTGTTCCACACCAGCGTACTTTCCTTTGTAAGTGGAATTGAAGGTAAACTAGCAGCTACTGCTTGAATAAGAAGAGTCCTACTAGATCAAGGAGCCATCTAATTCAGGATCCAGTTTCTAGCATTGGACTCTGAAAACTCACAAGCCAGGCATGAAGGTGTTTATCTTTTTCACTTGGTATTCAGACAGACACAGCCGCTGAACATCTAATCTCCATGATAATTTAATCATATACTTAGGCCACTTTGTAATACGTTTTAGTAGTTGGTTGCGAGTGGATTTTTTTGTGTCATTTCAGACACAACCATTTTAGCAACCAGCTACTAACAGATTTTATTTACCTTTTCATAATCAAAATCAAGTCGACTCGGTCCTCCATATTCTCCTACGCTGTCCCCAATATGATGAGATATGTCTTACTCTTTTATCTGATAGGCTGCCCAGATGCTTTACAGGTGCGCCATCTCCTGAATGATTTGTCACCTGAAATAACTGAAAATGTAGCCTT
This sequence comes from Gekko gecko, assembly GCA_029375565.1. Classification (NCBI taxonomy): domain Eukaryota; kingdom Metazoa; phylum Chordata; class Lepidosauria; order Squamata; family Gekkonidae; genus Gekko; species Gekko gecko. Next base: position 43,140,566 of record JAPDNY010000003.1, on the reverse strand, counting down.
ATTTTTAAGTTTGGTAATCAAGGATCAATTGCACAATGTATAGATGCTTACAATTGATTCATTTTTCCTTGTTACCTCTTTATCTGCTTTCGTCTCTTTCTGTAATCTAACATATGCCAATAAAGGTATGTGTATTTACCTTTTCATACAAAGCTTGCATCCAGTTAGCAAAGCATGGTTGAGCTGTTCTTGAAAGAAACTGCTTTCTTCCATTTTCACCTCTTCTTTGTGCTTCTGAATAACTGTAGTGTACCGTTTAAAATGTCTGCAGCACTTCCAACAGTGCCCCCCCCTTTTTCACAGCACAGTCTTCCTCAAACCTTATAGCAAAATTTGCTAACCTAAGGTGTCTGTAGGAAATGTCCTGATGTTCACCCATCCATGCTTCATCCACTCCTCTATCCACGTAACAACAGCCACGATCTCCATGTATCTCAACAGTGCCAAGGCATCTCAATGCTGCCTCCATAACACTGAAGTGCTATATTGGTCTAATGCTATGGTGTTCAATGTAGAACCTTTTTAAAAAAGGTTTGAGGAAGATCATGCTGCAAAAAAGGGCAACCTGGGGGTGGGGGTGGGCTGGCACTGTTTGAAATGACCATTGTGCTTTAGAGATGGCTCATTACCAGAATGAAATTCACTGTATGAACCCTGTCTCTATATCACTTTACTCAAAATAGGGCCAAAAACAGATAACATCTGGCTTAAAACGGTAATGTGAAAGGGGCCCTAATATACCCATTCAAGAGAGCTTTAGGATAATTTGGAGCTCACTTACTGTAGCAGAACCCAAGAAATTTTGCATTGTTGCTGTTCAGTAAATTTTTTAAAAGAAATGTTAGAAGTAACTCCGAGATGCAGAGTGGTATCATGTAGTCAGATCTCGGAAGTGAAGCTGGGTTGGTTCTTGGACATGAGACCACCAAGGAAGACTTTGCAGAAGAAGGCAACGGTTAATCATTTGCCCTGCTTAATCACTTGCCCTGAAAACCCTGTGTGGTCTCCGTAAATCAGATGTGACTTAATAGCACTTTACACACACACAGAAGTTACTCTTGGAATTACTCAGAAAGGAGTACATGCTAAATGAATATTCTTTTTTATTGTTATTTTCCAGCTGCATGGGCTGAGACTATGCACTGAAAAATTCCGAAGAGCTATGATAAATGTATTCCTTGTTTGCAATTAACAAAGGCACAAATTATTTAATTTGCAGTCAATAGTAATCTACACATTTTTAGGATATAAACATTTGGATAACTGTATAGGCAGTTTGGGATTGTTACCCGAGTAGTCTGTCTGCCCAGATAAAAATTCCATCCGGATAAAAACTCCACAGAAGTCTGTAGGGAATCAGTCTATGAGTTACTAGACAGAGCCTCTTCATACCACTGTTCAGATTACTGGCAGCATATAGTTCCTATCCAAGTACACAGTAGCCCCACTGGATTATCTAATCCAGTTTCCTGGTACTGCTTGCTTCTTCCTCAAAATACCTCCTCTTCAAAGAAAAGAATAAATATTGGCTTCCTTCTACCTCACTAGAGCAGGCTATATTTCCGAAGACCCCAGGAGGCATAAACTTTGCATCTGCAGGGAACACCCATTCAGAAAGAGCTGTCACCACTATGGAAGGATGCTTGGCTTAGAATCTGCCAACATTTTGTAAATGTTCCCTTGTTGTATCCACTTTGTGAGGGCAACTACTATCCTTCCTGAAAATTCTAAAAGGGTCTACAAGTTCAACAAGGGGGGGGGCTCTTTAATCTAAGCTATTACTGTGGTAACAAATATCTGAGAATGTCTGCCCCATTGGCAAAGACCCAATAGACCTTTTCCAGTTTTTACATCTGAGCAAAAAGCACCTCATCCCTTATCTTTGCTTCATTCACCACATTTTTGTTAACCTCAGTACGGTTGAAATCAACTGAAATTAAATGAAAGAAAGCAAAGCGCTTGTGTTTAATTATACTTAGAATAAAGCTGGTAGTACCCCCAGGTGAAATACAATTATACCTCTATCCTTGATACATTCTGTAATGCATTACGGAATGAAAGAATTATATATTTTTGTAGAAAATGAGAGGATGTCAGAAACTAAGCTGCGCTCTGTAACAGACACTTTCATCCAGAGACTACTACTTCCCTTTTTTGCTATAGTGGTTTTGAGAAGCAGGATAGAAATGGGAAAAAGAAATAAGAGAATCCAGCAACAGAAAAACAGAACTTCTTTGAGCTATAGATAGTTCATTCATTCACACTTCTTTCTATACTTCTTGCAAGTCCAGTTATGATCAACACTGCATATTTATTGCATATGTGTTTGCAGAAGTAGCTGCTTTAAAAATATTATACAATCCTTTCTTATGAGGGAACATTTTCATCAACTAGATGGTTTTTGGGGTAGTTATCAAGAACTGATTACATAATTTAGGGACTCTTTTTAGCATTGCTATTACATTAGTCTACTGAACTGATATTTAATTTTGGACTGAAGAAAAGTCCACATTCATAGGCAGTCAACTTCTGAATCCCTGTGCCAAGAGGCAACACCAGGGGAAGGTCTTGGCCTCTATGCCATGTTGTTGGCCCTCCACAGGAACTGGTTGGCCACTGTGTGAGACAGGAAGCTGGACTAGAGGGACCCCTGGTCTAATCCAGTAGGGCTCTTCTTACGTTCTTAATTTTGTGACATATATCTATACCCAAGGAATATAAAACATTTCGATTTTGATGTGAACTTTAAGCAATCAACTATTTCTCAATGGTGATCCTTTGTACAGTTTTGAGATCCAATGATAAAAGCAATTCAGAATTGCAGCACTGTAGTCCCTCAGCTTTGACAGAGCCCTTTGAAGATAATCCACTTTACAAGTACTTAATCAACTTCTTTCTTCTGCCAAGAGGGTGTTGCTGCTGTTGCTTGCATTACAAAAGATAAGTTAATGGTCATGCAGATGCACAAGGAATACAACAGATATACTGGCTAGCATTGCTTGGAAATCTCAGGAAAACCACCAAAATCTAGCTTTTCCCCACTGTGCTAGGTTGCTTCTTATGTATAGTCTTCTGACCATTTGGTTTTGGGGGGGGAATAAGCCCTAATTATTATCTACTTACCATCTTTGTTTTGTGTTTCTTCAGAACAACCTCATTAAGTATGCAAATCTTATTTGTAATTTACAGATGGGGGGTTCTGAAGCTCAGAGGAGCAGTCAATGGGCATATGGCGCAGCTAGACAGTCGTCAGGACAACATTGACTGGATATTCCCAACTTGCTATTTTAGGATCGCAGCATCCACTTTGCGATAAATGCTCAACAGTTAGCTAATCACACGTGTTAGAAAGGAAGAAGCAGAGACATAATCAGCATAAATATATCTGCTTTGCTGGAACAGGTCCAATAGAAACAGGGAATGGAGTGTGAGACCTACATTTTCTCCTCACTGCTTGGCCTGGTTCAGCCTGTGCAGCAAATGCTAAAACCTGGGGCGGAACTACTCCAAGTTCTAGTAGAATAAAATGGCCATAAAAGATAAGTAGGATTCTTGGAACACAACTAGAAATATTACAGGCCTCATTACAAAAAGTCTTCAGTCAGCTGCCCTCTTAGCACTTTGCCTTAATTTTTATCCTAGTGTATACAATGGAGAATTTCATATTAAAGATCCTGTGTGTGTGTTTGTGTGTGTGTGTGTTAAGTGCCATCAAGTTGTTTCCAGCTTATGGTAACTCTTATGAATTAATGACCTCCAAAAATAATGACCCATCCTTAACAGCTATGGTTGCCAACCTCCAGGTTGTGGCTGGAGATCTGGAATTACAACTAATCTCCAGGCAGCAAAGATCAGTTCACCTGGAGAAAATGGCTGCTTTGGAGGGTGACCTCCATGGCATTATACCCCATTAAAGTTCCTCCCCTCCCCAAACCTTGCCATCCTCAGGCTCCACCCCCAAAATATCCGGGTATTTCCCAACCTGGAGCTGGCAACCCTATAATAACAGCCTTGTTTAAGTCTTGCAAACTGAGGGCCATGGCTTCTTTTATTAAGCCAATCCATCTCATGTTGGGTCTTCCTTTTTTTCTGCTGCCTTCAACTTTTCCTAACAAAGAAACCCATCCCTTCGGGGATTTTTTAAAAAAATGTCTAGCTGGCTCCAAGCAACCTTCTTTGCCACCAGGATTCTAGGCTGGCACCAGATTCATTCTGACTGGCACAGAGCATGAAGTACCTTTTTGTGCAGCTGAAGGATCCCTTTCTCACTGTAAGATGCAAATAGAATTGAACGGATGGCTCAACATCGCACTTGTACAGCCTTAGAGTCCACCCCCCACCACCACCACCAAGATTCCACTTGGAAGTAAATCTCCTTCAGTAAAAGCCCGGCATCCCTCCCCCTCCCAGTTCCTTTGCACTTAGCCTAATTATTTCCTTGTTTTTCCTCGCCAGCCAAAATTTTAATTATTGGCTGTTGCTGGAGGAGGGGACTTAAGCAGTTCATTTTAAAATTTTATTTAAAATACTTATACCTTGCCTTGTCTCCACAAACTCACAGTGATTAATAGAACAGCAAAAGCAACAAGTTAAAACCAGTACACAATTAATACACACAGTGAAAAGCCAGTACACACAGTTTAAAACACAGCCCAAACCAGTTTACCTTCCACTAAATGCCCTCTGGGACAGAACAGCATTACATGCCTTCCTGAGTATAGCAAATGAAAGTTCCTGCTGCACCCATTCTGGTAGGCCATTCCAGAGGAATGGGCCTACCACGAAGAAGGCCTATCACAGAACAGACAACCCTAGGTGAGGACATCACCAGGAGAAGGATAACTGAGGAGCGTAACTGACACATGGGACCAAATCAAAAATCTCTGTAGACAACTTTTAAAATGTTATTATTATTGTAATAATGCAATAAGCGAACCAACTGGCAGACAACTGGGGTTGCCAACCTCCAGGTGGCTCCTGGTGATCTCCAGGAGAACAAGAGCAGTTCCCCATGAGGAATTGGCTGCTTTGGAAGGCGGACTCTATGGCACTACATCCTGATGAGGTCCTCCCCCTGCCCAAACCCCACCCTCCCCACCTTGCCCAAAATCTCCATGTATTTCCCAACCCAGTGCTAGCAACCCTACAGACAACTAATTAGGCTGGCAGGAGAAGAATTTGAAGGTCAGTAGTCCTGTGAAGCCTCAATACCGCTTTGACTGGTCCGCATGGGATTGCCTCCTGATGCAAGTGTGTTTTAAGTTTAAAAAGAAAAGTCACCACAAATTAGATATGAAAAACTATGGGAAAACTCCACTGAAAATACCAGAGTGCAACAGGTGACCACCATGTCATCTGGATTGTCAGTAAAAAATGAGTGAGCAAATTCTGGCAATTCCAGACCAAACAGCTTGTAAAACTAGCCACTCACAAATACAAATGATCCTGCCCTCTCATCAGTCTGCGAGGGAATGCCTGTCCTTGCTTACAGACAGTCCTTGCATGCCCGTCCATGCAACCTGATACTCGCCAGCAACCAACGACTACGAATCACCACCTCTAACATATACCAGCCCCAGGCCCTGCAACAAAACCACAGTGCCAATTCAATCTCCATGCCTACTTGAGAGATATTATCCCAGAGCACAAGGACACCAACCATACCACCGAAAGCTCATTCATTCTCTACCATGGTATAATTCATTCTCTACCATGGTATGATGCTTCCATTCGCTATAACTGCTTTTCTGCCATTTACATTTGCCAAGCTGGACAGTCTCTGTGCAAGAGGATGAATGGACACATATCAGAGGTTTTAAAAAGGAAACATTAAGAAAACGGTGGATATTTCTACATGTATAACAATTGCCACCATGAGTCCAAAGAGGTAAAGCAGGATAGAAATGTTTTAAAGAATTAAATGAATCTACCTCCCTGGAGGTACATAATCGATTTAAAGATTGCCAGATTTCAGCAAAAATAATGCAAAGAGAGGTTTCAAGTCTGAATGAGAATTCATGTGTAGATTTAACAGTTTCAGGCCTGGGCCTAACAGAAAGTGGGAGTGGCTCTTGGCACAGAAAGTAATTGTCCCTCTATTTATCTTACTTACCCTAAGCTGGACAATCCAGGTTAGCCCAGTCTCGGAAGCTGAGCAGGGTCACCCCTCATCAGTACTTGGATGGGAGAAAGTCCAGGGTACCTATGCAGAGGCAGACATTGGCAAATAACCACTTTTGCCTCTTCCCTTGAAAACCCTATGGAATTGCCGTAAGTCAGGGGTGTCAAACCAGTGCAAAGGAGGGAACAGGGGACTGCTCAAGGAGGAGTGGGTAGAGCCACTCCAATTGTGGCTTCAGCATGGTAGAACAACCTCATCTGCAGCTAGTATTGCCAGCTCCAGGTTGGGAAAGACCTGGAGATTTTGGGGGTGGAGCCTGGGGAGGGTGGGGTTTGGGGAGAGGAGGACCTCAGCAGGGTATAATACCATAGAGTCCACCCTCCGATGCAGCCATTTTCTCCAGGGCAACTAATCTCGGTCATCTGGAGATCAATTGTAATAGCGGGAGAGCTCCAGGTGCCACCTGGAGGTTGGCAAGCCTATGTTCAGCAGTCAAGCAGCATGGGAGCATCTGGCCAGTGCTGCATGGCTGGCTCTCCAGTCTGCCCTTATGGGTTTTTCTCTGCATCCCCTCCCAGCCCAAGAGGCCTTGCAGTGAGGATATACCAACTTGGAGCTTACCAGCTGCTGGTCTTTAAACAATTTATATCTCCAATACCTGGCATTATCTTTATGGCACACATGGCCCAGCCCAACAAAGTGGCATTTATGTCAGATCTGGCCCTTGTAACAAATTAGTGTGACACCCTTGCCATAAGTCACGCTTAATTAATTCATGACAGTTGAACTGATCCACACCATCTCTGACTCATTACATTTTTGACTGGATGCAATTTTCATCTGAATTCTGCAATGTAATGTAACACTAAAATCTACATCTTAGACTACTGAACTTTTGCTTTGCAATAACTGCCCCCTCTTCCTCCTTCTGGATGCATCCTAGTATGTGTATCTGCCAAGCGAAAGTAACACTTCATACATCTTACAGCATGGGCTGTGGATCAAGCAAGCTTACGACACAATACTTTTGGAAAGTCTAAAGAGCCACACAGTTGTTTTGACTACAACGGACTAACTCAGCCACTTCTCTGGAATCTGTCACACAAATGGCTGTTCAGCTTTTCAAGCTACTTCCCTGCCCCTTGCAATATTAATGTTCGTAAGCAAACACATTTAATTCATTGAATAAATCATATGCAAAAGCATTAAAATGATGCTTAATCTGGCCGTAGAAGCTTCCCTGGATGCCAGTTTTCAGAAGACCAGAGTCTGTGCGGTTGCATAAGAGATTCAGGATGAAAAGGTTATCACCAGAAGGTTTATTACTACAAAATGTGCAGCTTTAAAGAAATGCTCTTTAGAGCTAACTTGAAAGACACCCCCCCCCCAAAAGGCCTGGCCCTATGGAAGCTTGCAACTCAGCGTGCGAGCCACTGTTTTCTGTTGCCTCAGAAGTTCAGTCCAGAACCAACAGGTTGAAATTAAATCAGAAAAGTTTTCGGCTAAACATTAGGAAGAACTTCCTGACCGTTAGAGTGGTTCCTCAGTGGACTAGGCTTCCTCGGGAGGTGGTGGGCTCTCCTTCTTTGGAGATTTTCAAACAGAGGCTAGATGGCCTCTGATTCTGTGAACTTAGGCAGATCATGAGAGGGAGGGCAGGAATGGTTGCATCAGTGCTTAGTTCTTGTGGCCTTTTCTTACATGCCCAGGGAAATGCTGATCGCCACTTTGGGGTCAGGAAGCAATTTTTCTCCAAGCCAGTTTGGCTGGAGATCCTGGAGGTTGTCATCTTCTGGCTGTGGAACAGCAGTCACTGGAGGTGTGGAGGGGGAGGTATTTGTGAATTTCCTGCATTATGCAGGGGAGGGGGTTGGACTAGATAACCCTGGAAGTACCTTCCAACTCTATGATTCTAGGTCCTGATGTATGCCCTGAAGACAACTTCGATGAGACTCCCATCCCATTGGCCGAAGACCACTTTATACAACTAAACTGGTAGGATTTATTTTCAGAAAAGATCCCACATCAATTACATACCAGCAAAGAGGTCACCCAAACCCACTTTAAAAAGAAAGAAAAACAAGACTAGATGCAGGGATGTGGTTATCCTCATCTTATTTGTTCCTGTGTGTATTCTTTATACCTCACTGCACTAACTGAACATGGATTGTTTGTTCATCTCTGATCCTTTTGGCTTCATTATGCCCGTTTCCCCCTCCAACTTGGCTAAGAAAAAATGCTTTCCTTGGCTGCCACATCTATCACTTGGCATTTGAACATGCACTTCTGCTCTCTCACTGGTAAACTTCTATAACAGCAAAGACATTTAGACTCCAAGGTTTCTTTTAAAACACGTTATTAATGCCCTGCTGGCAAGCATAACTGAGCACTCCACAAATTAGTTGCCATATTCGCTTCAGATCCGCGCCAGCAAAAAAAGAGCATCAGATTTAGTCACAAAAGTGAGTTAATGGGATTCCTTTCCAAATACGGCTCACGATCCACCAAATACTGCTGTCAGGGAGCATCTGTTCATTTCATTGGAGGCTTTGCTGGGTTTGTGAACAGTTAATGTTAAACATCACTTTGGTGAATTTCATCCCTGGTCTTTTTAGAACATCTACAAGGGGGAACCCAGAAGGACTTGCAGGAGGCATCTAATTTCCCCCTCCCCCACTATTTCCTTTTCCTGAAAGCCTTCATAGCCTCTCCTCTTTTCCTGATTCCTTCTCTCCTCTAGCATTGCCAGACTCAAAGTGGGGTCTGGAGACCTCCTGGAATCACAACAGGTCACCCAACTATGGAGATCAGTTCCCTCTTAGGGTTGCCAACTATAGGTTGGGAAATTCCTTGGGTGAAAGTGAGGTTTGGGGAGGGAAGCAGCCTCAGCAGGTATAATGCCACAGAGTCCACCCTTCAATGCAGCCATTTTCTCCAGGGGAACTGATCTCTGTCATCTGGAGAGCAGTTGTAATTCCAGGTGATCTCCACACCCCAACTGGAAATTGGCAACCTTTGTTCCCCTGGAGGAAATGGCTGCTTTGGAGGGTGAAGTCTATGGCATTATACCTTCTGAGGTTCCTCCTCTCCTCAGACCCCACTGTTCCCAGTCTCCACCTCCCAAATCTCTAGGAATTTCCTAACCTGGAGTTGGCAAAGTTATTTCCTTCCCACCTAACAGCCAACCTAGCTTGTCTTAAGCTTCCCCCCGCCCCTGGCAGCTTCTGCCTATGAAAACTGTGGCCCAATTATGTGGTGCCAGCCACTGAACCAGGCCCACTTGCGTGGTAGGGAACCCTCAAGGACTTGTGGAGTGGTACTTCACTTTTCCCTGTATACCCATTCCCACACTATTTCCTCCCACCTCCTGGCAACCCCATATCCTCTCCCTTTCCCTGCCTCATTTTCTCCTTCTCTGCCATTCACCAACCTAATTTTAGCTACCTCCCATCTTCACCTAAATTTATTATTTATTTACTTCATTTATACCCCAACTTTTTCCATAGTGGGGACCAAACCAGCTTACATTATTCTCCTCCCCTCCTTTTTATCCACACAATAACCCTGTGAGGTAGGTTAGTCTGTAAGTATGTGATGGGTCCAAAATCACCCAGTGAGCTTCTGCAACAAGATGAGGATTTGAACCTGGGAGGGCAGGAAATTAGTGTTACTGAACAGCTGTGCTAGGGCATCGGCGAAAATACCCAATTTTTTCCCATTTAGTGGCACAAGACTAAAAAGGCTTTCCAGAGCTTCTGCCAGAGGACTCCTCCCCAAAACAAGTTGCAGCCCTTACAAAGTGTGGTGGAGTTGCAGCTGACTTTGCACAGGGATGTGCACACACGCAAACATGCACACGCGCACGCACACATTTTGCCAACGATCAAAGCTTGCAATGCCAGTGTCATTGGGTTCTATCGTGCTTTCCAAACATTCAATGTGTTCCCCCATATTATGAGATGGTGTGACTCTCCATTTTTTTATGGCGGCCAATAATACAGCAGAGAATCCCCTAGTGCTTGGCAATAGAAAAAAACAGGGCTTTGCAGCTGCTTGTCAGTTTCTAAAATAGTCTTTTCAGTTTCAACATTGGTTTCCCCCTTTGCCTGCATTCCTTTGTGTTCCCTTTCATTCAGTAAACTAACGCTAAAATGCATATGCAAAAACTGAACTATGAGGATTTAAATGGAAGGTGCTTGCTGGATGCTACTGCACAGCTGCAATAGAGCAACTACATAAATTAAAAAAAAAAATTGGATGCCACTCCCTACACATCACAAGTGACATTCTACCCCAATTCAGAAAAGTGCATTTTTTAAATTGTAGCTGCAGAATAAATACACCAGAGGAAAGAGAATGGTGTGTAAGGTGGGAACAAAATCCAAAGTGAAACTTAAAGGCTTACTGCTCAGAACATCTGCAATAATCTGTGTGCATAAAAGGCCTATGTCTATATGTAACAACTAGTTTACAAAGTAAAATAGGGTACATGATATGAAAATGCCCATTCAATTAATTCTAGAAAAACCTTTGTGGGTCACTATTTTGCTGTGATATATTTCAGTAATGTGGGAGATATCTCCACCAGGACTGCATTCAGCAGGCCACAACAGTGATTAAATGAACAATACTATTGCACCAGAAACAGAGAACACACTATCTGTTCATCTAACATCTGCACTCTCTTTTTACAAATCCACCTATTACTGTTGACAATAATGGATGGATGCCTGAAGTGCAATTTGGTTACTTTACACAGACACATATGCAATACAAACTCATTTCAAACTTAAATGGAACCCTCTTCCTCCCTGCAAAAAATTCCTATTCCCTACAACTGTGGGATTCTTTTAAGTTGTATATTACATAGACAGAATTATAAATACTGGATTTAAAAAAAAAATACAGCAAGGGGTTCAATTTGAAATTTACCAACAACGGTTTTGTTTTAAACATTATTTAATGAATAGTGGGAAATCCAGCAATAGTGTCAAATATCCGAAGGAGCTGGAGTTAATATCTGGCGCAAATGATACTCAATTACAGCTTAGATTTGGTTGTTCAAAATGAAAGGATCTGAGTTTTAGGATTAAAGAGGAATGCAGGTGAAGGGAGCTATATTCTTACTGTATATCCAGAGAGAGACTGTAGAGGTAATTCACAGGCAGGAAGGTTTAGAAGCTCCCATCCATGAACCTCTGTTATTCTCATATGAGTTCATTCCTGCTCTGGACTATAACTTTATGCATGATATGGACAGACATAGGTTAAAAATAAAAGCTTCTGACCTCATCACACGGAGTCTGAATTTGCATGAATACCTTTTCCTCATTACCTTTATCCTCATAAAACATCTCATGCACTTTTTTCACCTTTTCCTGTTTTTTTTTTTTTAAGTGCTGTCGAGTCACAACTGACTAATGCCGACCCCACAAAGTTCCATCTCATGGAGTTTTCCTTGGTGGTCTCCCATCCAAGTACTGGTCACAGCCAACTCTGCTGAACTTCTGAGCTCTGAGAAGATCAGTCTAGTCTGGGCTATTAGGGCTAGGCTGACAGACTTGACAGCACCTCTGACACATGAGGTCTAAAACCTTTTTACTTCAGTTGGTATGGCCAGTGTAAAACCTGTACTGGGTAGATGATACCTTTGACATCCAGAGGACTGTTTTCCATTTTCTAACCACTGCTGCTGCTGATTTCAGATTCGCATCAATAGTGCACAAGGGAGTACAAGACAAAATCTCCGTCTAACCCTCCATGGTAGAGAAGAAACTCAGTCTAACTTTATAATCTCAAAATATTCCCGTATCTTAGTCCTGCATGTTAATCTGAAGACCTTCCCTCAGGTCATGTGTTCCAGTAGCCAGTTTAGCTAGCTGTAGGGCTGCCACCTCTGGGTTGAGAAATACCTGGAGATTTGGGGGGTGGAGCCTGAGGAGGGCAGGGAGCCTGAAGAGGGACTTCCAAAGCGGCCATTTTCTCCCGGTGAACTGGTCTCTATCACATGGAGATCAGCTGTAATCCCAGGGGATATCCAGCCACCACTTAGAGGTTGGAATCCTAGCTAGCTGAGAGGGCTTGCATAGACCTGTTGGAGTTGCTCCTCGGATTAAAAGTGTTTGAACTACTCCTCATTCTTCTGTTTTTGAACCTAGAAATGTTACATGGTGTTAGAAGTGGAGAACGAGGAGTGTGCTGGTTTCAAATGCAATGTATTTGATGAATTAGGAACTGTGTGAGCCCCACCGGCAGCCAGTGGGATGGCCTCTCTAAGTAGCTGTTGTTCAGCATGGATATGTTGCCACCACCATCAGGCCTGCTTGATTTTGAGTCCCCTGAAAACTTTGCATGTTTGTTATCCTTTTTTCCTGTTTGGAGGCTGTGCATTTCCATTCCTGAGGGATCTCCATGCATTAAGCAAAATCCCATAGTCCTTTGGCAGTGAGGCTACCCCAGTCTCCTTCCATGGGCATAGTTCCATTGGTACTAGTTGGAACTAGCTCTCTGAGATACAAACATCACCCCTGTACAAGCAAACCATCTTTCGTTCTTTTCAAAGGGATTTTGAAAAGAATGAAAGATGAACTACACGTGGCTACAAAGCTTAAATGGAACATAAAACATAGCTCCACAATCTCTTTTCAGTGAGAGGGTTCAGCCCTTGGAACATGCAGCATAGTAGTTGTTAAGTATGAGACTCAACAAAGGATTCAGCTTCAAGTGATTTCAGCTTTATTAAACAGCAACTGTAAGTCAGGAACACACGACAACAAGGGGAGCACAGCTCCTTCTTTTAAACTCTCCTGGGCTGTCAAAGCCACACCCATTACAAGTTAAAGACCAATCAGAATACAGGGATAAAGGCCAATCAGGACCGTTCCCTCTTTGCAACAATATCACTCATTGATTGGGTAATTACACAGGTTTCACAGAAACCGACCAATAGCAATGCGACATCTGAAGAGCCACATTCAGACTCAAGCTTAACATGTGAATGGCACGTTAGGGTAACTTTGACCATTTCTACACTGGTTATTTGCTCCAGGATTGATGCTGTTGGTAAGCGTTTTTTTCCCTCCTCCTGTCTTTTCCCTGCTTCCCTACCACATCATTAGTGCACATCCCAGGGTTTCACTGGCTTTTCCTTGATCTTTCCCAAAATTATTTTGCTGCAAAGTTTTAGGAAAGATCATGGTAAAGTTTATATGGTTGCCAATGTGGGCAGAAAAATTCAGATTTAGCCAGCCCTGACTATGTCAGCCATTTTCCTCACAACACCCTTCTCCCTGCCACTTAAAGTTTTTTTAAAAATATGGCATCTTAATATTATTATATTGATATAGCGTTATGACAATATATGGCTGAGTTCAGACTGGCAATTTGCCCTGCTATAGCCACTTTTCAGCCACGTTTCCCAAGCAGATTAAAGGGGGCGTTCACACAGGCACATCTTCCTGGCGTTCCCCACCCGTAGGCAACCCGTGCTGTTCCGCTTCGCTCCTGCATTAAAAAGATACCTGTTACAAATGGTAGCAAATCCCAGAGAGTGCCTTTATCTCGCGTCAGTTCACTTCTTGGAAGTGTGAACGCTCAGCCGAAAAGCCGGGAGCAACCGACGTTGCTCCTGGTGCATATGATTGGCTGTGCTCTGCTCTACCGCCCAATGCGCAATGGGATCCTCCCCAAATCAGCTGGATACCTATGTGTGTATGAGTGCATATGCGCTCATGCACTCATACACACATAGGCATCCAGCCAATTTACCAGGAAAAAGTCATTTACAGCCGCACCTCCGGGCCAGCAGTGTGAACGCTCCCACATGCCTCCTCCCAGTATGCTCCCGCATCAGTTGGCCCCATGTGACCAGGAAAACCCGGAACAGGTTATTCTGGGGCTTTTTTGCCATGACTGGCTCTTACTGCAAACTGCCAGTCTGAACGCAGCCAATGTATAACAATATATAAATTCCCAGCTTCCATTTTTAAAAACTAAGTCTTTAACATATTTTGTTGCAGAGATATAAGAGGAAAGGCATATTTCCACAACAAATGGGGATAGAGACTTAAAAAAAATAAATCTGGGAATTTAGACAATCTGTTATGCATATTACTATGATGTTGTATCAGTATAACAGTATTTAAGTGATGATTTTGGAAAAACTGAAACAGCCCTGGTGGTTTGGGGGTGGGAAAAACAGTATTGGGGACCACGGGAGGAAACTGTGGGGAAATCTGCCATGTGGAAACCCTGTTGCCACTGCATTGTATTGACTGATACACCTGCAACAAGGAAACTATGCATGCCTGTCCTCATGGAATAAGCCTCTCTATAACCACTGAAAAACTGCCCTCTACACATCCACATTCCTTTAGGAAAGGGCTTCCAGGATCTAAAAACACGTATCTAAGGTAGACTTCAGTCTAGGGATGTATTTTCTGAGGGGGAATTAGATGCTGGTCACAAGTGTAATTGGATAATTTGTTTCCCTAGTGTTTTAGGACAGGATGCAAAGAGTTACTTTGGCATATTCAAGAACTTAAGCTTACCTACATGCATGGTGTTTCCCCCCCTCCATTCTGCAGGATGTGTAATACAGAATTGTTCAGTGGGGCATTTTAAAATGTCTTTATAATATATGTATTTTAATGTCTCTGATATGTAGTCAGTTTTCATTCCTTTGTTCCTTGTATATATTACACTGTTTATTGCATTGTTTGACAGTCTTGCAATTCAGCTCTGTTATATTCTACTGTTTTTAGTGCATTGTTCTCTAATTTTGTACCCCAGTTTTTCATCTATGTTGGTAGTATGTTTTCTGTTGTTCTTATTGCACTGTCTTAAATTGTGTGCCACCCTGAGTTTCAGTAACAAAAACAGACAAAAATGAAGTAAACAAGCAAATCGTTTTCTTTAAATAAGAGGCTTGTGTGCTGTGTCTGAATCTCTCTTCGATTTTAAAAATGGTTGGCTGCTCAGCATAAATAATTGCCATTTAAAAAACATACTTCCAGACTCTTGTTGGTCATGTGAGAATCCTAGTGGTGATGTACATTCCTTTTGCATTGTGCATTGTTACAGAAATAAATATTTTTTTTTAACTTTAAATTGTAGCACAAGTAATAAATACATTGTAAATCACCAATGGCAGCATTTTTCTAGTTTATAGGGGATGTTTCTAATATCATACTCCTCACCCATCTCAGACTGTTTGTGTGTGTGTGTTTCATTTTTATAAGACAGTCAGAAAAGGTGTTTCCATGGCCGGATCGCCCAAATGGTGCCCCGCTCCCCCCCCGCAAAGCCCCCCCCGCTGCCCTAACCGGGCGCCTGCCACCGCCACTGAAAAGCACCCGGCTAGGGCGCAAGTCGCCCTCCCCCTTCTCCCGGGGTGGGAGGTGGCGGCGGCCATCAGGGACTCCCCGCCGCTGCCACTGCCGCTGCAGAGCGCCCAGCCGGGGCACAGCTTGCCCATCCTCCCCCTCCTCCCTGGGGGGGAGAGGAGGGGGGGCGGCATGGCTGGGTCTCCAGGCCCAACTGGGAGGTTGGGATCTGCGCCCACCTAGGACGCAGAAATACCTGGAGCCGGCCCTGGTTGTTTCTGGGCTATATTTTCAATGTGCAAGAGAAAATAGGTATTAGGTGACCTAATGTAAGTGTTTTCCGCATGGGGATGGGCTTGCATGGTTTCCCCACTGTTGGAACAGCCGCTGACACTATATGGCAGTTTCCCCTGCATTTTCTCTACCCCAGCTCCACAGCAGCACCTTCTTAGTTTTCATTTTTTAAGGAAGTCTGTAACCTCTTTTGTTGCAAAGAAATGCCTTCCCTTTCCCCTTATATCCACTCAATGAAAGAGGCTAGAGACTTATTTTTCTTAAATGAAAGCTGAAAATTCAGAGAACCTGATACACAGATTGCTATAACATTAACTCAATATTCACATTCTGATTAAGATGCAACTAAAAAGCCTCCTAGTGGTGGTGGGGGGATGGGGGCAAGGAAAATGTCATGTGTGGGACTGAGAAGATCTGAACTTTCCCATCCAAACAGTAGCCATACGGGCTTTGCTGTGATGCTTCCCAAAACTTCACAGCAGAACAGATTTGGAAAAGATCTGAGAAAAGCCAAGGGAACCCTGGCTGATACACAAATGCACCATGATACTGTGGGGGAAAATGGGGGGACCCTATTGAACCCAAGACAACCAGTGTGGAAAAGGTCCTAGCTGGATAAAATGCATGGAAGAACCTCCACAAATTCTGGTCCTAAGGGATGGGGGACCCCTAGGAGTATCATGAAGGGGAAGTTAGAGAGCCGCAGGAGGAGGGGGAATTTGCACACTCACCACGCAAGTCTTTCCCATAGAACCTAAGCTACTGCTTTTAAAAAGCAGGTGACTGTTTGCTGAATTTATTGCAGGTTATACCATCCTGAATCTGACCAGTGCAGGGCACCTGAGCTCTGTCTGTATTTCACTACCAGAGGTAGTACTATTCCTTTGAACTAGCCTTGTGCACTTTTGGTGTATGAGTGCCGAATTTTCCCACAGAACACTCACAGATATGGCCCACGTAGCCGTTATCAGCACCGCTAGCCGATGTTAGAATGGTTGCTTCAAAGGCTCTGCACATTCCAAAGATGCAATTCTGAGCAGATGACAGGACCTCACTGATAGCAGTAAAGCATCATGATTTGAAAAGTAACAGGATGATGCTATGGACATTTACTTGGAATTAGGTGGTCCCAGATAATACAATGGGGTTTGTTCCCAAGTGTACGTGCATAACAGCACAGTGTCCAATGACACTATACAAACAATAATCCTGACCTAACTCAACATCCCAGCCCCATGCAATGAGAAAATGATAGCTTCACTTCAGGAGGATGTCTATGGTCACTTCTTCTTTGTTTAAAAATAAAATGCCCTTTGCAATGTAAACCTTAATAAAGTATTCTTTAAAAATCAAGATACATGTGTACTTCACTGGCGGGAAGGGGGAATGTACAGCTTTCAAATAACTAATCTTTTTTAAAAAAATAAGGAAGAAACAAGAAAAGTGTTTATGAAAGTGGGGTAATGTTGAAGAAGGATGGGTAGTTCGCTTCGAAATTTCCCCATGGTCTCTAGAGATAAATAGTCCCAGACTGGAACGGCATAGTTCGGAGTGCTCAGTCTATTAAAAACTGAAATAGTGCTACCAAACAAATAGAGCTTTATAAAAGGCTACAAAATGTTAGTCATCACTAACTGGGAAAGAGTTGAGTTACTCATCACTACTGATGTCACAGTCAATGTCCAATGTTGTCTGTGATAACTACATTCCAGCACCACTCTCACTATTTTTATACTGTTGCACAGGCTTACTACAGAATCTAATATTAACCATCCCATAAAAATGTCTGCACTTACTTCTGTAACCAATTACCGAAATTCTCTAGCTTTATTACAGAACCACCAAACAAAAACTAAAATAACAAACAAATAGCAAAAGCCTACTATTATCATCTGCACAATAAGTGTACTGATCTTTTTGTACAGCTGTTGTGAAATTTCTAGGGTTATAGGGATGCCTTTTCATTATTTCATTTATTTATTTCATTATTTATTTATTTAGAAAAAAATTATGCTGCCTCTCCAGGAACCTTCCCAAGGTGGCTTACAATTAAAAAATTAAAATTAATTAAAATACAGTAGTATGGAACACCCTCCCCAGATAGGTCTGCCTGGCCCTTTCACTTTTGATCTTTAGGAGGCAGTTGAACACTGTTTTAATTAGGACCACCTTTGGTTAAATTTATTAGCAGTCCTGAATTGTGATTTAAAAATTTTGGTTTTTATGTTTTTATGTAATTTGTTTTATATATTTTATCTGATGTTGTAAGCTGCCTTGAGCCCTGTAACGAAGGAATGTGGTTAATAAGGCCTGTTATGCACACACAGCTTACTGCAAATTTTCCAAACAGTAAGCCTTTAAGCTTGACTTCGGATTCTGTTCCCACCTTACGCACCATTCTCTTTCCTCCAGTGTATCCATTCTGCAAATACCAAAAACTTCCCCCCACAGTTTTTCTAAATCGGGGTGAAATGTCACTTGTGACATTTGGGGGGAAGGTGATGTCCAAAGTTTTTTAATTTACAAAATTGCCCTATCGCATCTGTGCAAGTAGCAACCAGCAAGCACTTTCCTCATGGTTCAGGTTTCGTGCATGTATTTTAGCATTAGTTCATTGAATGAAAGGGAACAGAAAGGAATGCAGGCAAAGGGGGAAGCCCTCTGTTGAAACTGACCAGACAAGCAGCTGCGAAGCCCCATTTTCCATATTGCTGTTATTTGCTGCTGTGAAAAATGGGAAAGAGTAACACAATCTCATAATATGGGGAAACATGTTGAGTGTACAGAATGCATGGTAGAATCCACTGACACTGGCATTGCAAATGATTGTTGGCAATGTGTGTGTGTGAGTGCGCGCATTCGCCTGTACAAAGTCACCTGCAACTCCACCATGCTTTGCACAGGGCTGCAATTTGTATGGTGAAGGAGTCCTCTGGCAGAAGCTCTGGGGAGCTTTTTTAAAAAAACTGAAATTAGATTCCTTTTTCATTTAACATTGTGGCATAAGTTTGCCGTGGCAGTGGTACAGACCAGTCTGTCCCTCATCATTACCTGTCTAGTAGTCACTCTTCTTTGAGAACTCTGCTTTGAAGCTCTGCATTGCCTCCTCCCGCTGCCTCGTGTTTAAACTGGGTGGCAGGAGAGGGTAGCCCGGCTGGGCTCACTGTGTGTGTGGGGAGCCAATAGCTCCCTGCAGCTGCAGCTCTGTGCTGCCTTCTCCCACCACCCAGTTTAAACTAAGTGGTGGGAAAGGACAGCCCAGCCAGGCTCACTGTACGTGTGGGGAGCTGAGGGCTCCCTGCAGGCACATCTCTGTGCTGCCTCCTCTCACTGCGAGGTTTAAACTGGGAGGCAGGAGAGGGCAGCCCACCGAGGAGTCTTCTTTTTTTACAGCGATTTGAGATTAGCAATAGTTTGGTGTAGTGGTTAAGTGCGTGGACTCTAATCTGGGAGAACCAGGTTTGATTCCCCACTCCTCCACTTGCACCTGCTGGATGACCTTGGGTAAGCCGTAGTTCTGATAAGAGCTGTTCTTGAAAAAGAGCAGTTTCTGTCAAGAGCTCTCTCAGTCTCACCCACCTCACAGGGTGTCTGTTGTGGGAAAGGGAAGGGAAAGGAGTTTGTAAGCCACTCTGAGACACCTTTGAGTAGTAAAAGGCAGGGTATAAATCCAGTCTCCTCCTCCTCCTCCTCCTCCTCCTCCTCCTCCTCCTCCTCCTCCTCCTCCTCCTCCTCCTCCTCCTCCTCCTCCTCCTCCTCCTCCTCTTCTTCTTCTTCTTATTATTATTATTATTATTATTATTATTATTATCACTAGACTCAGATCACTTGTAAAATAAATTTTAAAATGTAAAACAACAATGAACATGCTCATGAATACAAGGTACAGAGTGGGCAGAATGACCTGGATGTGGGCATGGGTGTGGCCTATAAGGGGAGGGGGAAAGGGTGGGGGAAATCCAAGGGAATCTGCATACTTTTGAATTACCTTCAGCTTGGAAGCAAAGCAAGGGAAAAACTGGCACAAAAGCACTCACACTATTTCCTCTTTCCTTCCTCCTGACAGCCCTCAATGGCCTTTCTCTTTTCCCCTTTTTCCTTCTCTTCTTTCCTCCCACCCACCAATCAAACTACGTTTATCTGCCCCCATAGTCTTCAGTGTTCCCTTCTTTCCTCCTCAGCAATCTCTCCCATCCACCTGTCTTTTTCTGTTCTTCTCCCTTCAGCATTAGTTTTTTAAAAAAATTATATACCATCTTACTTCGAAGCAATTACTCATCGATGGGGCATATTTATCACATTTCATCATTTTTAGGGTTTAAATTAAGGAACTGGAAAACTCTGTTTCAGCCCCAAGAAAATATCTATCTAAAAGGCATTTAAAAAGTGGTTACTCCACAGAATATCCAACACCTTCCATATCTACATGATGCATGTTGTGAAATACAGCTTTGGATTAAAATAAATGTGTTGGTCTTCAGGATGCCACAGGTATTTTTGTTAGACAACACAAAATTTTAGCCCCATCTACCTCACAGGGTTCCTGTTGCAGGGAGAGGAAAGGAAGGCGATTGTAAGCTGCTTTGAGACTCCTTCAGGTAGAGAAAAGTGGGGTGTAAAAACAAAGTCTTCTTCTTCTTATGGCCCCATAAAAACTAACCAGTTTACAATAACAAAAGTTTTGGGGAGAGAGAGAGAGAGAGAGAGAGAGAGAGAGAGAGAGAGAGAGAGAGAGAGAGAGAGAGAGAGAGAGAGAGAGACTACTTAATCAACCACATGAAGTGTTGCA
This sequence comes from Gekko gecko, assembly GCA_029375565.1. Classification (NCBI taxonomy): domain Eukaryota; kingdom Metazoa; phylum Chordata; class Lepidosauria; order Squamata; family Gekkonidae; genus Gekko; species Gekko gecko. The sequence goes on along the minus strand of JAPDNY010000003.1, from coordinate 43,120,039 downwards.
CTCATTTGGCATAAATATATATATGCAGGGGGATAAGCAGAAGGAGGGTGGGGGAGAAGTTATTATAATGGGTGGCAGAAGGCCCATGTTATTTTGCACAGCCTCCTCCACCCTCCTTCTGTTTGTACTCTTTTGTATATATATCTTTTTGTGTACATATTTCTGCTACTGTCAGTAACACTTCATCCATCTGACAAAGCGGGGTCTGGCTCATAAAAAGTTTATGCAACAATAGGAATGCAACCCTATGCAGAATTACACCACACATTCACAAAGGCTCTAGTCCTACGAGGGGAAGGGCTGCGGATCAGCAGTAGAGCATCTGCACTGCATGCAGAAGGTCCCAGGTTTGATCCCCAGAAACTCTAGTTAAAAGACTGAGGTAACTGGTGATATGAAAGACCTCTGCCTGAGACCCTGGTGAGTTCCTGCCAGTCTGAACAGACAATACTGACCTTGATGGACCAATGATCGGATGCAGTATAAGGCAGCTTTACTTACCTGGAACAAACCATAGGGACCCCACTGGGCTGCACATTCCCTAGAACAAGTCAGTACATCACCCCCCCAACTAGGGTTGCCAACCTCCAGATGGGGCCTGGAGACTTCCCGCTATTACAGTTGATCTCCAGCCAACAGAGATCAGTTCCACTGGAGAAAATGGCTGCTTTGGAGGGTGGACACCTTATACCTTGCTGGAGTCCTTCCCCTCTCCACCCCATCCCCCCAAAAAGATGTTTCCTTGGCCAGAGCTGGTAACCCAGTCCCCACTTTTATTGCCTTAAAATGTAGGCTAGACATTGCAATGCAAACTGTAGAAATGGTAGCGCAAATTGTATGTAGTGCATAGCCCCCATGCCCTCTCCAGGAATCAGAGGGGCTACAAAACAAAACAAATGTGTTTTCCCCCCTTGGAGCTTATTAAGTAGTCTATAGAGAATTGTTTAACTTATCGACAAGGTGTTTTAAAAAAAGTATGAAGCCTGCTTACTGTGATGTTTCTGAACAGCTGGAAAAGAAAAGATGGAAAATGCTTGTGACTAATTTTAATATTGGACATGACAAGAATAACCTGACCATATATCAGAAGGCTGACACAGTGACCCAGTTAAGGGCGGAGCTTCTGGAGAAATAACAATGATTCTCTCTCAAATAAAGTGACTGCAAAGATCCTCTTTGACTACAACAGCTATTTTTTATAGTCTTAATTTCCTCTCTCTCTTTCTGCAAGCAGCAGTACCGTCTACCACAGAAACCAGCCAATCTTCTCTTTTTGGTTAGATCAGTATTATACAGCTAATAAACTAAGGTCTGAATATACCAAACCATTACTGCCGATGTGCGTACTGTTATTTGCATTTTTGTTGTTCAGTCGCACAGTCAAGTCCGACTCTTCGCGACCCCATGGACCAAAAGCAAAAGCAGTTCTTATTGGCATCCAAATAACATCTCTGATCTCCTCCCTGCAGCTGTTTGTTAGATTGCTTGAAGCAAGAAATGGATACAGGTCAACCTTGTAAAATGTCTCTTTAGATTTATGTTCTTAGGAAATAAATACATGTGATGCAAGCTTGATTAATACTAGACTTGGTTCCACAGAAAAGGAGATCAAATCCTAGAAAGCTCAATGGACTGTGAATAAGCAGTGTTAAGACATCTGTACCAAACCCTGAGTATTCTGTAAAAGAGAAGCCATTTCCAGCAGGACATTGTATAAGAATGGCCTTCAGGGTCAGAAAAAATATTGTTCATGTACCAGGGCACAGAAGTGGAATATTTTTAATTAGAATCTCACATGTTGATATTGTTGTTATAGACTTTGGTGGTAATTTATGTGCATCACCTGTATGACACAACTGAATCTTATCTGTGTGTTTTTGCCCTAGGAGGTAGTCCTTTTCCCCAGCTGCCAGATACAAGTATGAACTGGTTGTCATCTTTCAGTCCTGAGGGAAAGACGTTTGGCCCATGCTCAGAGACATTCTTCATTATTCTTACTCAAGTTTCTGTGCCAAGCTCTGCCATCTGAAACAGTGTTTCTGCTCTTTCCTTTATTCAAAATGCAGTATTTTACATGGTTGGCTTGCTTGTGAACTTCCTTGTTAGAATCCTGGAAACTTATTCTGCCTTTTGTAATAAATTGCTTAAGGGTATAAGTTGAGCAGAGGGGAATTAAGCATGCACAAGTAGTACTATAGGTACAGAAGTGCTATAGATATTACTAATCCTAAACCATCATCAGCCCCGCCCCCTCAGAAGCAAGAGCAAATCTCCAAGACCGTGGCATGTTACAAACATTTCTTTCTCTGGCCGAATTTACACTGCCCTTTAATTAATCAGAAGGGATTGATTTTAATTGGTGATGTTTGGAGTTAGAGAAGCATATCTGAGTTTTTTTCTTCTGTTTTTAAAACTGGTTTTGATTTGTGATCATAACTAAGAACAAGAGAATATTAAAAGTGGATTCTCTTTCTAACAAAAAATGGCAGCTTTCATTATAAGTTCTTTCATTCCTTAATTATTTTCCCAAAAGAACTTAGAACATGGTTTTGATAATATTAAAATATGTGAGGAGGACTTACGAGGAAGGGGAGACCCCGTTCATTCAGTGCCAGCTCCAGTTCCCTTTTCCCTCCCCTTGGTGCTGGCCACCTCCTCATTCTTATCATCCTGGCTACTATGTTTTTGTGTACCATTCTGGGGTTTTGGTGTTTGTTTTTTTGTCTGTGACAGCTCTGGGTTCTCAGACAATGTTAGTAACTTTGAGAGGGTTACTTAGGAATTAGTTTTTTTAAAACCTTTCTGCCAACAGAAAAAGAGTTACAAAATAATGGCTGTATTTGTATATTCTACAAATACACTCTCTTGAATGTTGTAAGAATTCAGCTCTGTATATACCAGAAGGTTTTTACCTCAGCAATCTCAAAACCTTGAATACCCCTATTATACGTATGTTCCCTGCATGTTTAATAAAATCTTTATTCTGTTTTTGAAAGTTAATTTGCCTCGTGCCATTTCACAAAAGTTTATAAAACAGGACAGCTCCTGTCTTTCCCTCAAGTTCCTGTACTGGATCTAAAGCCTAAACCAGTATCTAAACAAAGGGTGGGACAGTTTCAGGTTTATATCAATAGAGAAGATATATACGTTACTGTAGGATAACTCAGTCACTGAGGAGAACTGAAGATTTGGCAGGAAAAATCTGCCAGATAGTTGGGAAGGTACAGGAGTCTGTCCCTTGGCTATCATATACAGGGATTACAAGCAAGGATGAAAGCAGACAACTAATTAGATGAAGTGATGTCATCATGTTGGGCATGTTGCCAACCGACGCTCTAGCATCAGCCTGGAAACTCTATGATACTATTGGGCAGTTTGGGAGTGGGGTTCCCCCACCAGCCTTATCCAGACTGGTGGGGCTGGGGGTCCTTTGGGCAGGCAATCCCCCGCCCCCCTGGAGGAACTGGCAGCCTTACCTTACTGTCTTTCTTTCCTCCTTTTCTGTCTTTTTCTTTCCTGGTTGCACACACACGGACACATGAAGCTGCCTTATTCTGAGTCAGACCATTGGTCTACCAAGGTCATCACTGTCTTTGCCAACTAGCAGAATGTCCTCACGGTCTTGAACAGGGGTCTTTCACTCATTCTGCTCAAGAACGATGTCCAGGAGTCAAGGCATTGGAGCCAACGATACTAGAAGTTAGATGTTGTTCCAGCAAAGGCATAGGGTGAACTGAAGCCTTAAATACCACTGCAAGGAAGCAGAGATGCAAGCCCTGCCCCACCAGAAATAAGTTATCAGTTCTTAAAGGTGATGGGCATGATTACCACAGTGAGTACTCCAACAAGATTGGGGTGGTTTAGAGTTTTATGAGTCCTGAGTGGTCAGTTGGGGAGAGACCCCTAGTGCTGCAGAGGGTTCAGGGACCATGTCCACAGGTAGGGTGTATTCCAGGCCAGGTGACAGGGTTGGCTCAGTCTCCAGGGTCTCTTCTTGCACACCAGAGGGGGTTCCTGGAGATGCCTCAACTGCTTTCTGTGGTGGTGTCAGGTGCTCGTCCCCCCTCCTTATCTGAGTCTTTGTCTCTCTGCCTGAAAAGGATTCTGTACTCTGATCCATGACACCACTTCACTTATACCTAATCCTAATCTGATTTGTTGCCACATCCTAAAATGCTTCTGGATGCTTGCTGTTCTGCTGCAGACAAGCATGGGAACCTAATATTTTTATCTGGAGATGCCATGGATTGAACCTGGGACCTTCTGTATGCCAAGCATGCCATTGAATCACCCCTCCCCCAAGTTTTAATGCATTAGTAGCTATCCATATGGTATGTAATTCACATAGTAAGACTTCACAATGCATATTACAAAACCTGATGCAGTCCATATAAAAAGTATTCTTTATTTTGCATTAAAGAGACTGGACTTCTTAAGTAGGCAGAAAAGTAATTAGCCACACTGGCATTTTGCTAAGACACTTCCCACTACCCTTATGAAAAGCAACATAGAATATTAAATAGCCACAGATGGTCAGGAACTGAATCCTGATTCTCATCTAAAAATGGTCCTTCCAAACTCCCATTCAGTGCTGAATCAGAAGACAAAAGTGCCACTTAACAGATGACAGCTCATCATCTCCTACGTGGGTTTCTTTTGGAAAACTCCACTATTGGAAAGCTTGCAAGATCTTTTTAAAAATATGGTTCAAGGCCATTTATGGTAGAAGAGATGTTACTCCTGGATTGGTTTAGAGCACTGTGGGTTTGTCCAATACATGCTATTAAACACAGAGAATACTATTAAAAAAGTCATAGTTAGCCATTACAGGAATGCTGGTTTCTCATTTTAATGTATGTGTAATAATTAGGGATGTGCAATTTGGCTATATCCACACTGAAAAAAATCTGAAAAAGATATTATCATATCTTCCAGTTATTCTTTCAGCCAGATATAGGTATAGGTATATTTTGGCTATCTGAAATGGCCAAGCCCCCAAAATCACAAAAATATTCAGGATTTTTCAGGATCACCAGATAGCGTTAAAGAGTGTTTAAAGGGATTGCAGTCCCTTTAAATGTCTTCTGGGTGAGCTCACCACTTGGAGAAGGTGTTTTAAAGGACTATAAGCCCTTTAATCACATCATTCCTGGCTTGGAGAAGGCATTTAAAGAAACCAATGGAGGATGAGGGCACCTTCTTTGGGGGTCCATAGAATTGGAACCCCTGATCCAATCTTTTCGAAATTTAGAGGGTTTTTTGAGGAGAGGCACCAGCAGCTATGCTGCAAATTTGTTGCCTCTACCTCAAAAAACAGCCCCCAGAGCCCTAGGCACCCCTGGATTGATTCTCCATTATACCCTATGGGGACCAAAAATCCAGAATCCAATTATTCAGGAATATCAGAAAATACCAATATTTTTCAGGTTCAATGTACCTGAACCTGAAAAATATCTTTTTTTTTTTTTGCACACCCCTAGTAATAATATATATCAAGAAACCCTGGACTTACTCTCGTTCTTCTAGGTCCATCTAGGCTAATATTACATCCTGAACCAGAAGTTTGGTGGTAAGAGTCTTAGAATCAGTTTATCATAGAACAAAGCTCCAGAGGGAAACTGAAATCTAAGCTAATGGTTGCTATGGTTGCCATCAGGCACTATATTGAGTTAGATCTGAAGGATAAATAATTATTTGTAGGTGGACGGCTGATGGTAGCTAAGTAATACACTGAAACGATGGAGGAGTATAAGCCAAGTGGGAATTTTTTCTATATCTTTTCCAGTTCTTAATCTGCCATCACTTTAATAAGAGTTACATTACAGTTCTTTGGATTTCTGGTTAATAATTAGATGGTATCACGCTCATAGTGTGTAGGAGAACTTGCTTCAGCAGGTGAAATATTCAAACCTAATTCTTTCCCCCTCCAATACACCCTATACATATGTTGGAAGCTGGGTGACCATAGGCTGATAGGCAGCATCTGGTTCCCATTTGGCCAGCTAGATCTTTAGAAGATGCTTCTCAGGCAGTGGAGGAGGTACCCAAACCATGTCCTGAATCAAATAGAAACCATGGGATCATACTAGGACAGCTCTATTCACCATAAGAAGAGCCATCAGAGTACACAAGGAAGAGAGGCTCCAGGAAGCAGTTTCTTCCCCTCCCTCAGAGACAAGGATGAGCTGAGAGACTGGACACTGGAGTGAGTGCTGTGATGACCCAAGACAGGACTTCCGTGACAGGACAGACAGGACCTCCATGAGACATAATACGTGTTCCATGATGGACAACAAGGCCCTAGCCTTGTGAACAGCTCAGAAAGGAAGGAGCTACATGTGAGGGCTGAAATGCCTAGAACTGGTGATGAGATAAACTACCTTAACTTCCATTGAAAGGTGTGCCTGCCTAGGGTTTCAAGCAGACAATCTAATAGGGCAGCCTCTGACAGCACTGTACAGAATGCCAAACTACAGCATGACTGCCACAAACGACACAGTCAGAAGGGGCTGGTTGCATCCCTGAACAGGAGCAGCCTTGTGGAAAGAGAAAGCTGAGCAGCCAGGTACAACATTGCTGTCCTGCACTTACCTAGGGCAAAAGGAAGCTGAGGACATAATCACACAGTGGCCAAGAAGCCAGCATGCCAACCTGGTGGCCAAGCCTGCCATGTGACAAGCCTACAGAAGTAGACACACTAGGGGCAGTGCTGGCTGTGGGGACAAGCCAGACTGTCAGTTGACCCATGGGGTCATGTGCCTTTGTAATGATATACCAGCTGCAGAAGCATGCTCAGACAGAAATTGACCTGCTGGAGTTGTCTTGCCAGCTTTGAATACACTGGTCGAGAGGCAGGACAGCTGCTAGGCCTGGGTAGCATAAGGGGCTAGCCAGCAAGCCTGCTTTGGCAGGAGGTGGCAGGGTAGGTACTGGGGACACCCCAGGGGATGAGAAGGCTGCATAGAGAGGAGTCAAGGAATGGAGCTAAGATGGCAGTCGATATTAAGGACACAGGGAGCAGAGAGAAAGAGGACGAGAGAGCAGGAAGGCAGCCAGTAGTTGAAGGCAGGGCCAGGGAAGGCTCTGGGGAATGTCTTTCTGGCTGAGAGCCAGAAACCCCAAAGAGCAGCAGGGATCCACCCAAGAAGAAGCTGAATGAGAGCTCAGATACACCACAGGGCCCAGAGTGATGTGATTGACAGGGCTGCCTGTGTATGTAAATGAACCTTGAATAAATCCCCCAGCTGATTTAGCCTCCCATTCATCATGGATGGGCAGTATGATGTGCCCCTCCTCCCAGAGGGGGCTACAGCCAGTTACAGTATATGGACTGGCCTGCATTCATTCAGACAATCTTGCTTAACTGCTGACTTGCAAAGCTGAACAGAGCTCACTAGGCATGCCTGCCAGCTCAAACAGAGCTTTATTTTTATTTTATTTTATTTTAGCTGTCTGCCCAGTATTACAAATATGAGTGAGCATGTCATCTAGACATGTCACAGCATGTGACTCATAGGTTGCATTTGGCTTAGTGGGTTACAAGTTGTACTGGCTTGTTTGAAATATTGCTAAGTTTGTCTCTCTGATCGCTGTAGAAAACAACACCCATACTATTTGAAACTGAATTAAATAATGTGAGTAATTAACAGTAATTTACAAGTCCCTGCTTAAAGATGCATCACCAAATCTGATAAGAACAAAAGCTTGCTCCACAAGAAGGTTTACCTTCTAGGCCAGCCCCACCCAATGCTCTGAGCTTAGCCAAATGAATCCTCAGTGTAACTCCTGACGGGTTCTCTCCAAGGGCAGTTACTTTCTCACCACTTCCCCCGTCTCATAATGAGAAATGTACATTTGTATAAGCGTAGGGTTCAAATGAGGATATCACAAATCTCATCTACAGCAATCTCCGCAACATCTGAAGCACCAAAATTAATATCATAGGTCCTTTTTGCACTTGGATCTTATCCTTGGTTTTATCAGAGTTCAACTTGCAACACAATACCTTGCATTTATCCCTGATTATAACAGCATCCCTTTATCCCGGGACAAGTGTGGGGTGAAACCGGGGTGACCTCAAGGTAATGTGGAAACAAAAAATACCCCAAGATAATTAGAGGGGTGAACTCACATATAGGCCCAGGACAGACTGGCAATTTGCCCTGGTATCGAGTCGCGGCAAAAAAAACCCGGAGTAAACGATACCGGGTTTTCCCGTCCACACAGCGGGGGCCTCTGCCGGAAGATACTGGACGGAGGCGCGCGGGAGCGTTCAGACTGCCGCGCCGGAGGTGCGCTATATTCGCTGTTTCCCCATTATTTCGGCTGTGGGCGTATGTGCGCATGAGTGCTTGAGCGCTCATGTGCTCATGCGCATAAGCGCATTTTGCCGATTTTTTTTTTTTGTCCTGCAACGCCGGCACCACATTGGGCAGTGGAGCAGAGCGCAGCCAATCACACCGCTGCTGCCTCATGCCCAACGCGGGTTGCTCCCGGCTTTTCGGCTGCGCGTTCAGACTCCCCGGAAGCAGAGAAACGCGCGACAAACGCAGGCTTTCAAGATTTGCGTCGGCTTTTATCAGGTGTTTTTTTAATCCGGCAGTGAAGCGCGAGAGCACCGGTAGGCTACGGGTGGGGGACGCCAGGCAGATGTGCCTGTGTGAACATTCCATTTAATCCGATATTGAGTCGTTGTCAGCCCGGGTCCCATCCCGCGGCAAATTGCCAGTCTGTCCTCGGCCATAGTGTAGAATGTAAGTTCGGGAACAGGGTTGAACCAGGAATGAAAGTCTAGTGTAGAAAGGACCATAGACAGAGGAAATGTTTTTATTTTATTTTCTTAGGTATCAGTCTTTCTGATCAGCCAAATAGGCTCCTAACACAGCTGCTTTCCCAAAACTCCCACAGCTATTAGCAACAGTTTACAACAAGTCATACTTCTCATGCAAAGAGATCACATTTATGAGAAAGAAAATGGCTGAAAATTGCCAAATGTTGCATCCAAAAATTCTCCTCAAATCTGGGGGACCAGACATTTAAAAACAAAACAACCCCCTGCCTCCCTGTGGAAACTTTTACATAGCCAAATCAAAGGCCAGTTTATAAATTCTGCATCACACACTTCTGATGATGAAGAAAAATAAGTTAATTTCTTTTGAGGAGGGGGCGGGGAGAGAATTTATTCTGGGAGATTTATAAAGGGTCTCAAGGACAAAACAGTAGCTTGGCAGAAAGGGACAATGAAATTATTCCAGGCACTTTAACATTTGTTTTTCTACTCGCTGCTTCAACGGTTGTTCACTTGTGTTTTTCATGTTTCATTATCTGTAATCACTTCGAGTGACTGACATGGGCCAAAAGATGGGGGCAGAAATTCAGAAATAAACAAGCCAGAACCCAGGCTGTAGAACTACCAGCTGAAAACCAGAAGGGCAACAAGGCGATAGAGCACGGAGAAAGGAAAAATTAAGGAAGAAACATGATGAGTGGAAGGAGAGATGTAAGTTAAGGCATGAAAGTGACTGCATGGAATTCAAATTAGGAACAGGGAGTGGGGTAATGAGGGCAGGGAAGCAGAAGGGGGAGGCAGCACTTGCAGCTGTGTTTTGACTAGACTGAGGTTAAAAATGTCAAGCAAGATAAAGCTCATCTTAACCAGAGTCAGAAATAATTGACTGGTACTGGGACAACAATCTGCCAGTCCACATTTGCTTTGTTGAAATGCACCACAATCAATTTTTTTAGGCCAGATATCAAAATTTCATGCATTTAGATTCCCATTTCAAAATACAAATACTAGTTTGCAGAACCAGGGTCATTAGCAGACAACTGAAGGTACTCCCTCCCACCCTCCTCAGAATCATTATCTGAATTTCTGACATTGTCAACGTAGTTCAGAGTTTATCAAATGTTTTCAGTTTATCAAATGTTTTCAGTAATACGAGGCACAATGTACCTGAAGCTCTTGGCGTCCTACTGAGGTCAGTGACAAAGTTGAACATATGCTTAAATCTCTCCCATGGATATCAATAGAGCTTGAAAATGTACAAGTTTGCTCAATATGACCCAGAACCTTTGAGATTCAAAATTACATTAGGCATTACAGTTGGGTTGTATGAAGCTGTTTTCATATTCTTCCATCAGGATTTCCAGAGTTATAATAGACTCCTCACTCGGGGGGAGGGGGGAAACACACACACACACTGTTTTTGAAGTAGATCAAGATGGGTACCCGTGTTCATCTGTCTGTAGCAGTAGAAAAGAGCAAGAGTCTAGTAGCACGTTAAAGACTAGCAAAATTATGTGGCAGGGTGGGAGCTTTCGTGAGTCACTGAAGAAGTGAGCAGTGACTCATGAGCGCTCATACCCTGCCATATATTTTGTTAGTCTTTAAGGTGCTGCTGGACTCTGGCTCTTTTCTACTGTTTTTGAAGTGACCACAAGATGGTGCACTTTAGCATGTGTCTTCAAAACAGGTTTTCTTCAGCAATCAGACTGTAACAACAACTATATTAAAGTTACTTTGCTTTCAAAAATGCTTTAGGCATAATGTTTTAGTGGACTAAGAATGCAAGGAAAGGAAAAGAGGCAGACAACCAGGCATTCTGCATAAAATAATAGCTATTTTTATCAGATTATCTCATGCCAAATATATAAATATAAATACTAGTACAAGAGCCATAAAACCATATATTGTTTTATTTGTCCCTCAGTAGTAAAGAAAAACGCCTTCTTACGAAGTCAGGGTCTAGCCTGGGGGATTGATCTACATTACAGCCGTGATACATTTACTGTGTTTGTTTAAAAAACAGGGAATTCAGTTTTCATAGGGAAATGCAGTGAAGGGTGCTAGTCAAACAAGAACAACACATTTAAAATAATAATTGAAATAATAAATTATAACTGAATTCTTGTAAATTACATAACACCAGAGGAAACAGTCCAAAAGTGTAGGATTGCTGTCCGATTTCTGGTTTAAAATTCATATTACTGCAATTGCAGCAGTTTTCCTGGAACAAATAAAAAACATCCAACCGTGCATTCATGGTGAATATCTTACTGAAAGCCAGCCTAATGATGAACACAGATGTCACACCAATGGAACTAATATAAATGGTAGCCAGGAACAAGAGTCCCTTCCTGTACTGAACATGACTGTCAGGCAGGGCTCTTTTTGTAGCAGGAACTACTTTGCATATTAAGCGACACACCCCTAATGTAGCCAATCCTCCAAGAACTTACAGAGTTCTTCTTACAGGGGCTACTGTAAACTCTTGGAGGATTGGCTACATTAGGGGTGTATCGCCTAATATGCATAGGCGTTCCTGCTACAAAAACAGCCCTGCTGTCAGGTATTAACCATAGAGAAGACACCAAGCAGTGTTATGTCCAGATGCACTGAACTCAGTGACAATAAGGAAATGGTCACAAATGTTTTACAGATGGTATATAACACCTCAAAAATTAGCCAAATTTGACCCAAAATACTCAGATAAATGTTGGAAATGTGAAAGCAGAACAGGATCATTTTATCATATGTGGTGGCTATATGATACAGCTAAGAAATACAGAGCATACTGAAATGTATAGTACTGTTTACCCCAGTGGTGTTATTGTTGAATATTTTACCAGAGAACTTTTGTGGAGAGGATATTTACCTCATAATGTATATAACTACATCAGTTAGAATACTATTTGCAAAATACTGGAGAAATAAAGAAATAAAGAAGAATATGTTGTTGAAGACTTTCACGGCCCATTAGTTGCTGTAGATTTTCCGGATTGTGTGGCCGTGGTCTTGGCATTGTAGGACCTGACGTTTCGCCAGTAGCTGTGATTGGCATCCTCAGAGGTATAACACAGAAAAATGTAGTACTCTCTGTGTCAAGGTGAGTAGAAAAATGGTAGGCAGGTAATTTATATCTACCCTGGAAGGTGGGGTAGGACTGAGTCATTATCTTGTAGTAGTTCTCCAGGCTATGAACATGCTAATGGAGGAGCTTTCCTGAGGAGGTTCTTTTGTCTATGGATTGTTTCCTGAGGAGTTTTCCTGTTTCCTGAGGAGGTTCTTTTGTGTGTGGAATGGCTATTGAAACTCTAATCTTATCTGTAGTGCTATTGTCAGCTGTAGAGCATTCTGTGTTTTCCAGGACAGGAAACCATTCCCTATTTATTTTTATACTCTCTTCTTTCCTGTTGAAATTGTGTTTATGTTTATGAATTTCAATGGCTTCCCTATGTAATCTGACATGGTAACTGGAAGTGTTGTCCAGTCTTTCAGTGTTTTGGAACCAAATGCTGTGTCCTGTTTGGGTTAGGCTATGTTCAGCCACTGCTGATTTTTCAGGTTGGCCAAGTCTGCAGTGTCTTTCATGTTCTTTTATTCTTGTCTGAATGCTACGCTGTGTGGTCCCGATGTAAACTTGTCCACAACTGCATGGTATGTGGTATGCTCCTGCAGAAGTGGGGGGGTCTCTTCTGTCTTTTGCCGATTGTAGCATCTGTTGTATTTTTCTGGTGGGTCTGAATACTGCTTGTAGATTGTGTTTTTTCATCAGATGGGAAAACTTATGAAAAAAGGCAACCTACAGTGGCATGTTGGTAGTGGGGCTAGGAAAATATTCCTTTCTCCAGCCCTGATGTTGCGTACTGCTAGGTCCATTAATAACAAGACTTTAACTATTTTGCAGCACAAAAAAGTGGACCTAGCATGTGTGACTGAGACCTGGGTCAGGGAGGGCTAGACTGTCACCCTGAAAGAACTAGCCCCTCTGGGTTTCTTAGAATCATAGAATGTTAGAGTTGGAAGGGACCTTGCAGGTCTTCTAGTCCAACCCCCTGCACTCTGCAGGAGCATAGCCAAAAGATAGCCCGACATACCTACAACATACCAAAAGATGGTCGTCCAGCCTCTGCTTGAAAACGTCCAGGGAAAGAACCTCCCGAGGCAGACTGTTCCACTGCTCAACCACTCTTACAGTTAGGAAGTTTCTCCTGATATCTAGCTGATAATGGCTCCCTTGTAATTTCCACCCATTAGATCTAGGGTGTGTTCAGACGGATCTTTTGATCTGCCATAGGAACGACTCCCTTGCGGATCAAAAATGCACGACCAGACAGAAACATCTGGGAAAAATTCTGGTCCCGTAGACATCCCGTTCTGCTGCGCCTCCAATCCTGATTTAAAAAGTAGCAGTTTTAATGTAGGGTTTTCGCTTACCCGCGCGACAACTGCAGACTTTCTTCCATCTGGTCACTCCATTAGCGCGCGATGCTCCCGTCGGCTCGGTCTGACGTCAGACCGAGCCAACAGGGGCGCGATTTTTTTAAAAATGAAACCCTATGTGCGCTTTAACGAGGAAACGCATTCAGCGATAAGCGCTACGAGGAATGTAATATTCATGCTTATTTATTTTAGGGACAAGATGTTACCGCGATGGGAGATGGAGGGGGGAAGGACTGTTCTAACTTGCGAAATAGTCCCTCCATTGATCATGATGGCAATGGCAAGGGGGAGGACCGGGACTTATTCTTTCCATCGCTGCATGCGCAAAACTTTGCTGAAAACCCTCTGCGATCGCCTCAGTTCTCCAAGGAGGCGCAGCCTTGCCTATGCGAATGTACAAAACTTTTTTTAAAAAAAATCCTCGGTGGATGCCGTGTAGACAAATCACGGCGGGAACAACGCGCGGTGAGGCTATTTCATGGGGGGGCGTCTGGTCGTGCTAGGCTGGATTAAAAAAATCGGGATAAAATTTTAGGAGGGCTCATGGCGCGATTGACTGGCCGTCTGAACGCAGCCCTAGTCTTGCAATCCTGAGCAAGAGAGAATAGATCTGCTCCATCTTTTACATGACAGCCCTTCAAATACTTGAAGACTGCAATTATGTCCCCTCTAAGCCTTCTCTTTCCCAGGCTAAACATACCCAACTCTTTCAGCCTTTCCTCATAAGACTTGGATTCAAACCCTTTCACCATTCTGGTTGCCCTCTTCTGGACACGCTCGAGCTTGTCAACATCCTTCCTAAAGTGTGGTGCCCAAAACTGGACACAGTACTCCAGGTGAGGCCTGACCATAGCAGAATAGAGCGGAACTACCACCTCCCATGATCTGGACACAATGCTTCTGTTAACGCATCCCAAGATTTCATTAGCTTTCTTCACAGCCACATCGCACTGCAGGCTCATGCTGAGCTTGTGATCAACCAGAACACCTAGATCCCTTCCACATGTGCTGCTGTCAAGCCAAGTCCCTCCCATTCTATATCTGTGCCTTTGATTTTTTGTGCCCAGGTGTAGGACTTTGCACTTATCTCTATTGAATTTCATTTTATTAGCCTTAGCCCACTGTTCCAGCCGATCTAGATCATTTTGAATCCTGACTCTGTCTTCTTCAGAATTAGCAATCCCACCCACTTTGTGTCATCTGCAAATTTGATAAGCATCCCCTCTATGTCTTCCCCCAGGTCATTTATAAAAAAATTGAACAACACTGGGCCCAGGACCGAGCCCTATGGCACTCCACTTGAGACTTCCCTCCATGTAGATGCAGAGCCATTTATGAGTACTCATTGGGTACGATTTTTCAACCAACCATGAATCCATCCAACGGTTGTTCCATCCAGCCCACACTTAACCAGCTTATCCTCAAGGATATCATGAGAAACTTTGTCAAATGCTTTACTGAAATCTAGATACACTATATCCACAGCACTGACAGAGTCAACCATTTTAGTAACTCTGTCAAAAAAGGAGGTAAGGTTGGTCTGGCATGATTTATTCTTGATAAACCCATGCTGGCTACTACCAATTAACTCATTCTGTTCAAGGTGCTCACAGACAGAGCGTTTGATAATCTGCTCCAGAATTTTTCCAAGTATTGATGTCAAGCTGACAGGCCTGTAATTTCCCGAGTCCATCTTTTTTCCCTTCTTGAAGATTGGGACAACATTAGCTCTTCTCCAGTCTTCCGGCAAAACACCAGTACTCCAGGACATCTCAAAGATTAGAGCCAGAGGTTCTGAAATAACATCTGCAATTTCTTTTAGCACCCTGGGATGCAAGCCATCCAGCCCTGGAGATTTGAAAGTATTTAAGGCAGCCAGATGCTCTCTAACCATTTCCTTACTTACTCTGGACTGGTAGTTTCTCCTTCCTTCATATGCCCTGCATTATTCAGTTTGTGTACAGCTCGCCTTACGGTTAAAGACTGATGCAAAGTGAGTAATTCCGCTTTGTCTTCATCCCTTGTTATGACTTGACCGTCTTCCCCTAGCAATGAGCTTACCCCATCCCTGTTCTTCTTTTTGCTCCGAACATAGGCAAAGAAATGTTATTTTTAGCATCCCTCGCAAGCCTCAGCTTCATCTACGCTTTAGCCTTTCTGACACCATTCCTACAGATTCGAGCCTGCTTCTTGTACTCACCCTCAGTAATTTGGCTCTCCTCCCATTTCCTGTACATTTCCCTTTTTAGTCTCAGCTCTTCAGAGAATTCCTTGTTCAGCCACCTCAGCTTCATTACCCATCTCCCACCTTTCTTTCTTACTGGAACAGTTTGGGATTGTGCCTTAAGCACTTCATTTTTCAGCATCTCCCATCCTTCCTGTGCAGATTTCCCCCTCAGCATTTACAGCCATGGGATCCTACCTAATATTTCTCTGAGTTTTTTGAAATTAGCCTTCCTGAAGTCCAGGATATGAGTCCTACTGTGTCCTGGTTTCACATCCCTCACTATGTCAAATTCCAAGCTGACACGGTCACTATTCCCCAAGGATCCTACAACATTCACCTCATCAACCAGTTCTTCCCTGTTAGTCAGAATTCTTGGTCCTCCATCAGTTCCAGAGAGAAAGTTGGGGGGGGGTGATACTCATCCAAGAGAGTTTTTCCTTCAGGCCACTCCCTACACCAAAGATTGCCAGCATTGATTGTGTTCATCTTGCATGGGACACTGAAGAAAGTTTGGCTATCTGGCTGGTGTACTGTCCTCCTAGTGCACCAGCAGATACCCTGTTGCACCTGCTGGAGGTGGTATTGGGCTGGGCCTTGGAGTTTCCCAGACTTCTGGGGGACTTCAGTGTCCATGCCGATGAGGCTACCTCCTCGCAGGTCATGGATCTACTGTTGTCTATGGCAGCACTGGGACTCTCTCAATTTGTATCAGGCCCCACACATCAAGCAGGCCACATGCTGGATCTGATCTTTGAGATGGGGATAAATGTGGATCTGGATGCTATAGATGCAGTGCCATGATCAGACCATTTTGCCCTGAAGGCCTGGTTGAGTGTCCCTGCTCAGGCGGCAGCCTACCTTATGCTCACCTGTGGAGACTGATTGATCCAATTGGTTTCCAGAATGCTCTGTAGGATCCAATAACCCTGGTGATTTGATAGATGTGCTGGTAGAGGACTGGCATGGCCACCTCTCTAAAGCCATTGATGAAATGGCTCCCTGACACCCTCTCCACTCTTGTATCAAACTAGCCCCTTGGTATACCGTGGCACTTCAAAAGAAGACGCGGGAGCTGAGATGAAACTGTGAGCACATCTTATAGGATGTTTATGAAATCCTATGAAGTGGCTGTGAAAGCTGCAAAGTAGGAATTCTATGCAGTGGCCACTGCATCTGCTAGCTCTCACCCAGCTCAATTATTCAGAACAATTCTATCATTAACTTCCCTATCGCAAGGAATGCAAAAAGATAGCAGTGTGGCAATCAGCCATGAGGCTTTTGCGAGCTATTTTACTGATAAAATCTTTTTCCTCCGTCAGGACCTGCTGGCCAATATTGCTACAGTATGGGAACTGGAGGCCCCTTGACCATCTTAAGGCCCAGTAATAAACCATTTCAGCTGACTCTCTCAGGACTGTGAAGCCCACCACTTGCCTTCTAGACCCATGCCCATCATGACTGCCCCCGCCCCCGGCAGATATTATCAACTTGTCCCTAAGTTCAAGGACTTTTCTGTAGGCTTTAAAAGAGTCAGTGGTGAGTCTTTTAGCCAAATTGCCTTATTTCTTAATAAAGAGTGGGGAAATATGAATATTAAATGGCAATAGGCTTTAACTTCGGAATCAATAGCCCGGAAATAGATGCTGAGGCTAATTCTTCAAAGCAGTAGTTTTCTTTACTAATAACTAATAATAATAATAATCTTTATTGCATTAGCAAAAGAGCCATAGTTACTAATAATTCTCACACATACAATATAAAATCACACATACAATATAAAATCAAGCATACACATAAGCAATACAGATCTAGGAATTCAGATAGAAAGGTACAGAGATGGTTGTATTAGCAGGAAATATAATTGGTTGGGTGATACGTTACCTGTCTGATGAGACGAGTCGAGTCTGCAACAAAAAAGAGTATAACTAAGGGAGGGGGCCAGCAACACATGCAGAAGATCCCAAACTATGCAAGGAATGGAACTAGCAAGATGGGATGGGGTTAGGAGGATAGAAGCGAGAGAGAGCAATGGGGGAATGCTCTCCTTTTATACCTTAAAAGTAACCTCAGGCTGATGCCTTCTTGGTCACATAGTCCCCAGGGACTATGCTGTTAATTCAGCTGTTAATGGGTCAGAAAAAAGGATTAATCATTGGGCAATTGAAATAATGGTTCACTAATAGTGACACTTCTTAGAGAGACAAAAGAAAAGAATAGTGATGTCCCAGCTCCATTGTCAGTAGTTGGTCTTAATGATCCAATGGTTAACAGCTGTGTTGTCTGGATGGGCAGCTGGAGGATGTGACTCATTAATCCTATCATGGAGTAAGTTCTTTTGTTTAGGTTGAAGCTGAGTATGTGTTTCACCTGGCAATGTTACTATGCAGGGGTGGGGGGAGGTGCCTGCGTGATAGAGAAGCACCCTTTCCATGGCATCTGTGTAGGAATGTCCTGGTTCCTTTCGCAGAGCAAGGCTTCTCTCTTTAGCAAACTGCTGCTGATCCTGAGTGTTTGTGGGGGCAGGGAGGTTGGCTGGCCTTCTGGCACATGGCTGCAGGGATTGCAGAGATGCAGGAGTGAGAGGCATCAGGTATTCCATGGGTCCACATCTGGTTTAGCACATTGCTTCAGAACAAGGTTTTCCTTGACTGGGCACATGCCTATGTTCCAGTAAGTTGGCACTGTCTCATGGTTACCATTCAGTCCATTACTCTGGCACCCTACAGTCCAGCTTTGCAGTTATGTTTAAGAGTCCTTAGGAATGTTTTAGTAGGCAGCTGCTTGGCAACAAGACCGCTCTTGAAGAAACCATCTCTGAATCCTACTGATCCAGCCAACTACCACACAGTTTTGAATATTCCATTTCTGGGTAAGGTAGCTGAGGGAGCAGTAGCTGAGCAGCTCCAGGATTTCCTGGAAGATTCCTCTATCCTGGGAACATTCCAGTCCATCTTCCACCCTGGCTATGGGACAGAGATGGCATTGGTCGCCCTCACAGATGATCTCTAGAGACTCCTGAACCGAAGAGGATCAGTGCGCTGTTATTGCTTGGTTTGACAGCAGCATTCGATACAGTTGACTACAATCTTTTGACCCACCGGCTTGCCAATTTGGGGATATGTGGGACAGCCTTGCAGTGGTTCATCTCATTTCTCCATGGTTTGGGACAGAGGGTGGCACTTGGGGAGTTTCTTTCTTTTTAAAAAAAAATTCAAAAATTTCAAAGGAGAGAGTTTCACTGCTATTTAACATCTATATGCACCTTCTTGGAGTTTCGGACTGGGTTGCCATCAATCTGCTGATGACACCCAGTTGTATCTTTTGTTGAATGGACAGCCAGTCTCTGCCCAAGATATTTTGACTAAGGGTTTGGAGCCCATGACTGAGTGGCTAAAACAGAGCTGGCTGAAGCTAAATCCAGCAGAGACAGAGGTCCTGTCCCTGGGCTGGGGTGAGAAGGGGATCTATCTTCCAGCTCTCAATGGGGCACTGCTAACACCAGCACCAACAGTGAATAGCTTGGGTGTGACTTTGGAAGCCTCACTATCAATGGAGGCCCAAGTTATGAATGTTGCCAGGTCGGCGTTTTACCATCTTCGCCAGGTCAGGCAACTGGATCCTTGCCCCCTCTTCCCATGACCTAGCCACAGTGATCCATGAAATGGTCACCTCAAGGTTGGACTACTGTAACTCGCTTTACACTGGACTTCCCTTGAGACTGATCTGGAAGCTTCAGGTGGTCCAGAACGTGGCAGTGGGTGTTTTCACAGGGACACCATTGACAGCACTGCTTCCAGTTGAATACTAGGTCAGGTTCAAGGTGTTGGTTCTAACCTTTAAAGCCGTTTGCGGTCTGGGACCAACATACCATCAGGACTGTCTCTCCCAGTATGTCCCCAGAAGAGCATTACTCTCTACAGATCAACATCTACTGGTGATCCCCAGCCTGAAATAAATCCACTTAGCCTCGACCAGGGCCAGAGCTGGCCCTGGCCTGGTAGAACAGCGCTGGCCCTGGCCTGGTAGAACAGTCTCCCAAGTGAGATCCGGGCCCTGTAGGACTTAATGCAGTTCTGCAGGGCCTATAAAATGGAGCTCTTCCGCCAAGCCTATGGCTGAGATGGCGGGAACCCAAACTGTATTGGCCTCCCCCTTCTCTGCTCTGCTCTGCTTTACTCCATCTGCACTGATCTTGTCTGCCCGCCACCTCTCAGCTTTAGTTACATCTACCTGTACACACATAGGGAGCCCAGGAGTAGATTTGTTATTGGTGCCATCAATAGCGGGCTATTAGTGTAGTATAACTTGAGATATTGGATTTTAAATTGTTTATTATGTTTTAATTGGTTGGTATTATGTTGTGTATATGTTGTTGTAACCTGCCCTGAACCTGCTTGTGGGGGAGGGTCGGCTAGAAGCCTAAATAAATAAATAATATGATTAAGTAGGCAACATTTACCTACCTCTACAAAAAATACATAGAAGATCTAGTGCAGATGGCTATGAGGAGGGGGGAAAAAATCCCACTTCTAGTTTTGTCTTTCAGCCTATGTCATTCCTCATCCCTTAAGCAACAGCTACTGCCTGAAAGCACTGGGTACTCTGCCAAATCACAGTGTTGCAGAACTGCAGTAACTCAATAGTGCTTGCATATAGATTCTGTCATAAGGCATGATGGTTGCTGATATAACATGGCAGCAGAGGGATTTTAATCTCCATTTTATGTCTGATTCGGATAACTATTTTTGACTGATTTAGTAAATAAAGTAGGTTGTATCCAGCCAGCCTTTTCACTAGATCTCATCCAATTCCCCTCCTTACTACAAGCTCCCGTCCATCATGGCTTTTGTCCATGCAGGTCCCACAATCCCCAGCATTGCCTTTTGTTGTTGTTGTTGTTGTCAAAGGGGAACCTCTCCTTCCATGGGGAAACACTGGCTGGATCCAACTGAATGGTTTTTGCCTTACTCTTAGTGTTTACAAAAGTAAACTCATACAAGGAAAATTAATGCCAAATAAATACCTCATTCTGGTGCTGAAGAAAGGAAATATATTATAGAACAGGCAGGAAGGAGAACTCAGAATGACTGTATGCAATCTTTTTTTATGGGGAACAATCACCGCATTTGTCCTTTCTCTGCTCTCCTCTCATGATGAATCCTTCTTGTGAATAGGCCCACTACACAGTCACATACATTTGAAGAATATTAGTTTTCAGTTGTTCCTCAGGACGTGGTTAAATATAAACCTGATTGCATGAGGGAATTCTCAGTGGAATATTTTACTACAGATGGGAAAAAAATAACACTGGTTCCTCCTCTGGGTCCCGTCCCCCCATGGCACATCAGTTCTTACAGTTTACAGAAGATACAACCAAATCTTTTCCTCTTTCTCCTATGGGGCCAGATGGTGGTGTGTGTGTGGGGGGGGAGAACCTCTGCCTCTGTCTTCCATGTCTGCCATCTTCCTGCAGATACAAGTGGATTCTTTGCTTTTCTTCTAAAACGATTCTAACACATCATAATTACGATTGCTCTAGCAAAGAGCACCCTAACCAGCAAAGAGACCCACCCAAGTCAGTAATCTACCACTGTGACTAGGGAAATTCTATTCACAGAAAAGCCAGTCAGAGATAATGCTGTGTGGCACAGACATTAGCTAAGTGTTCTGGGTGGATGATGGCAGGGTTGCCAACTCTGGATTGGGAGATACCTGGAGGTTTAAGAGTGGAGCCTGAGGAGGACAGGGTTTGGAGAGAGACTCCTCAGTGGGGTGTGATGCCACTCTTCAGAGCAGCCATTTTCTCCATGGGAACTGATCTCTATTGTCTGGAGATCAGTTGTAATTCCGGGAGATCTCCAGGCCTCACGGAAGGGTTAGCAGCCCTGGATGATGTGCTTGTTAGGCACGTATCTCCTGAGCAATTTTCTGCCCTTGCTGCTCCTCCACTGTCTCTTGGAACTCCCAAGAAATGGAAATTTAAAAGCGTGTGTGAGAAAATGGAAGCAGAAAGTGCGGTTTCAGTCATCCTGATGCCAGGAATTGCCCAGTCAATTTGGATCCAGATGTATTTATTTAGGAGATTTCTACAAACATTTCATTTGCGTTACCAAGGTATATTTAGAATGGACTTTGATCGCTTACTCTGCAAAGGCACATCTCTTCCATTGGACCACAAAGGATCATATAAAATTCCTCCCTTCCTGCTCAATACACATTTTCCAAAGGTCATGATAAATGTTTTTGTTGACATCCTACAGTTCAAAAAGTGAGAGCTAATGTTCAGCTAACTAGTGGTAAGATATCACCTAGTTTCCATTTGATGTACACATTACACCAACCCAGTCATAAAGAGATTCAAGGGAGGAAACTAAAGAAGGAGCTAAGGAACCATCAAGACTGGAAATGCACAAGGCATTTTTAAAAAATTCTATGTAGATGCAAGTCAGATAGCAGACTGTGAGGGAAAATGAATAGGGAGTCTGGCAAGAAAGGTAACAATTTCCAGAACACTTTTTTGTATAAGAATTCTAATTCTTAAAAGCTTGACTAGGGGAACGAGATATACTGCAGTGCTCCACAAATAGACTTTTACTCACTACGTATTTGGTTTCAACATTAAACATTAATGGTTTTCAAACATGTTCTTAGAAATCCTGGGGTGCCTTGAAAGCTTATCAGAGTTCCTGATGAGAAGATCAGTAAGGTGGACAAGCTTTCCTGAAAGACAGCTTGTCTGCCAATATCACAGATCTTCCACAGCAGGGAGCATTTTGCTTATGTTATGGTACAGTCTTAGGGCCTAAGTACATATTATGCCATTTAAGGCTCCAACCTGGCTCCTATCAAGCAGGCGTATGCTGTGTGTTCCCTGTTGAAAATTAGCTTCTCGGGCACATGGAGGACTGACTTGGATCAGGGCCACAGCCTGTGCGGAGACGGAACTTAACTGCCCCACCCATCTGTTTTCCTGATTGCAGGAAACCACTGTTTGCCCTGTTGGGAAAACTTATGTGCACATTGGTACATGCAAATTTTCCCACTGGACAAATAAGGACTCCATGGCCATTTCAGGTCAGGAAAAGAACATGAGGGTGAAGGCTTAAGCTCCATCTCCCCACACAACATGGTTGCAATCTAAGTCAGGTTCCTGAGTGCCTGATAATCTAAGTTTCACCAGGAACTGTGTCCCAGTACACATTTGCTTGACAGGTCTTGGGACAGACACAGGGCAGACCCATAAATGCTGTAACGTATAGCTAGGTCCTCTGGTTGCTTGGGCCAACTAACTCAAATGCATGCATATAGGAATCTTTTAGGAGGTTCCTGGGCAAACATATCCATGCAAAAAAGTTCATTTTATTTTATTTTATTTAGACTATTTATTGATCATGTTTTTATCCAAAGATGCTTAAAGTGGTACAGAAGTTAAAATCAGATAAAACAATTCCATTACATTCACAAAGACATCTCTGCAGACTCTAGTGTAGAAACAACTACAAGGGACTCCATCTTCAATCCAATTCAAAGGCCTATGAGAAAACGCTTTCACTCCATATGACAGTCCATAGGGATTGTGGCAGTTTCGCCTCCTAGAAAATCCCTCCACAGATCCCAACCAACCTATCTTCAGTTGATGCTAGTTCCCATAGGAGAGTACTATTTGTGGATCTCAGACCCAGGAAAGGTCATTATTGAAGGAGATTCATTAGAGCAGGGGTGTCAAACACATTTGTTATCAGGGCCGGATCTGACATAAAGGAGACCTTGTCAGGTCGGGCCATGTGTGTCTTAAAATGTAATGCCAGGTAGCAGAGATAGAAACTTTATAAAGGACACAAACACAATTAATTTTTTTAAAAAAACTTTAAATAAAATGTGCTTAAAACATTAGCACTCTTGCAATATTTTGTTTAACAGTCTCTGATCATTGACACCTCCTGCTCTGAATTAGAAAAGCCCACTATCGAAGGGGGAAGAGCAATTCACAACTAATTCATCTAATTTGAAGGAACCATTAAACATATTTTTCTCAATTAATATACAGTTAAACAGTGAGACCAACATCCCCCATATGCAACTAGTGTGAAACAAGAATTGGCTAATCTCCTGAGCCCTTCAGAATCCAGTAGTGGGGCATGTATGGAAATTTCAACTCCATACTGTCCCTTACTCACCTCATCCCCCATCAAATCTACTTTTGATTTATTGACATTCATTACAGAAATCGCATGGTCAATGCTGAGCCCAGGACCCAAGGGAAAACATGAAATGACTGGGCATTGCGAGTTTTTGTACATAAGTTGCTTCGTGTGCTGGTCAAGAACATGTGAAGGCACCATGACACAGACTAAGGGCTATGTGTTTGTCTACAAAACAATAGTCTTCCTAGAAAAATAACTGCAACTCCTATGAGGCAGTGCAAGAATAGAGAGACAGCAATGTATAATGGCCAGTATCTGCCTGATATCTGGGAAGTCCAGGTTCAAAATCCCCAGTCTATAAAGGAAATGTGCTGGGTGAATTTGGTCTGAACGCAGTGACTCAGCCTAATCCACCTCACTGGCTTGTTGTTATTCTTCATCTAAATAGTTCACATTGCTTTCCTACTGAGAAAGACTGGATCATGACAGCATGAATACAGTGAAAAAGAGGAGGGGAACCCAGTTGCACCCAGGAGAATCCTGGCATAATGAGCCCAACAAAACTCTCTCTCTCTCTCTCTCTCTCTCTCTCTCTCTCTCTCTCTCTCTGTAGCAACGCAAAAGGCTCATACCTTGAATAAAACTTTGTTAGTCTTAAAGATGCTTTGTATCTCTCCCATATGATTGAGGGAACTGGGCAAAGTAAGCTCTTGCTCTTTCCTTCCCTTTCCAGGGGAGGAGAAGGAGGAGGCTCAGCCAGTGGAGGGAAGAGAGGCTTGGCTCAATAGCTCTATTGTGCAATTGAGAGAACCTGGCAAAGTAAACTCTCACTATTTCCCTGCCTTCCTCCCCAAGGGAGGAAAAGGGGGGAGGAGCCTCAACCAATGGAAGGAAAAGGGGCTTTGCTCTGTAGCTCCTGAGTGATTTAGAGAGCCTGGCAAAGCAAGCTGTCACACCCCTGCTTTAAACCTTCCTTTAGATTGCCCTGACCTTGATGGCTCTGGCTATGTGATCTCGTTAGATCTCAGAAGCTATGCCAAGTCAGCCTTTTATGGAAAACCACCAAGAAAGTCTAGGGTTGCTGTACAGAGGCAGAAAGGTGAATAAAAGCCCAATATGTTAATAACCTCTACATGTTTCACATTGAGCATCCTCATGGGCAGGGCTCTTTTGTAGCAGGAACTCCTTTTCATATTAGGCGACACACCCCTAAAGTAGCCAATCTTCCAAGAGCTTACAGAGCTCTTCTTATAGGGGCTACTGTAAGCTCTTGGAGGATTGGCTACATTAGGGGTATGTTGCCTAATATGCAAAGGAGTTCCTGCTACAAAAAGAGCCCTGCTTATGGAAATCTATACATATGTCAAAAATAGAGGAAAATAAAGGGGGGAAATGTGAACAAATATCTTTTACCTGTTTCTCTTAATTCTCTTAATTAAAATAACATATCAAAACAATAATAAAAATATGTTTTAAAAGATAGAGTCATGGAGTTACAAGGGGCCACGCAGGCCATCTAGCCCAACCCCCTGTTCAATGCAGGATCAACCTAAAGCAGGGGTGTCCAAAGTTTTTTTGGTGAGGGCCAAATACAGAAAAATAAGCAAAGGCATGGGCCACACACAAGAGGTGACATATCGACACATGATTACTGTGTGTATTTCTAACTCACCTATAATGTGAAGAACATTGCTCTCAGTGGGAGCAGTGATGCTGTTCTTTGGATTGAAGGATGGCTGGGATGTCAGGAGAAAGTTTGGTGGTTGAGACACGAAGGACTTCACAGAGATGGCTATCAGTCATTCTGGATCTCAGTCTGCTTTTGTTCTGATTTAACAGAGAAAATGTTTGTTCACATATGTATGCTGAGCCGATTGGGAGATGCCAGGGAAAGCTCAGCCACCCTCCTCGATTGGCAGAGGAAGCGAGAGGCCAGGCTGTGGCTGCGAACTATAAGAGCAGTGAAGGACCCCACCGAAGGCTTCTTCGGGGGCAAACAAGGAACTGTCTCTCTAAGCACCAGGTGGCAGAAGTTGCCCTAAAAGTCCCGGCAATGGTGGGGAGGGAGGTGGCTCACCTCGCTGAGCTCCTCTTCTTCTGTTTCCTTTTCTTCGTCGTCGTCATCACCGTTGTCTTCATCCTCCTCTTCCTCCGACTCAGAGTCCTCCCCATCGGCGCCTTCCTCCCGGCAATCTGGCGGCCCATCCTCTCTCCTCTGCTTAGCTTGAGAGGCCATGCTGCCGCGTCCCTGGTCTTCCGCGCATGTGCCCTGAACCCGGAAAGGAAGGCTGCGGCGGGGAAGGGGAAAGTGCGAGCTGGACGCGGGCGGGGGTTCCCTGCCGCCGACCTGGCTCCCCGGAGAGGTGAGTGAAACACCGGCCCCCGGTGCGTTCTGAAGCCGCTACTCTGCTCACACGACCCAGCCACTTCCCTTCCTCCCCTCCCCTCTCCCCTCCCCGGCTGCCTGACAGGGTTCCCGCAAGTTAGACGAGTGTTCTATAGGCTGTGTCAGTAAGACGATGGCTTAGACACCGCCAAAGTGATTAGAGTCTGCGGGCCAATAAAAACTGACCCGCGGGCCACAGTTGGCCCGCGGGCCGTAGTTTGGACACCCCTGACCTAAAGTATCCCTGGCAAGTGTTCATCCAGCTGCTGCGTGAAGACTGCCAGTGAGGGGGCGCTCACCACCTCCTTAGGCAGCCAGTTCCACTGCTGAGCTGCTCTTACTTTTTATTTTAATGATACTGCACTTACAGCCAATTCGGCTCTGAACAGTGTAACACCACAACTAAAAAAAGAAGGAAATTTATTTAATACATGTCTATATAATATAAAAAATTAATGATTTTTAATCTTAATCGACTGAGAAAAGAACTTGGCAACTGCCAATGTAATATTAAAATCCACCCCTGCTAAAAGAAACCTCAAATTATACAGTTCACATTTAGACTCCTGGATATAGGGTTTTAGCCAACTATCTCTTGCATCATTAAGCAAATCACAGTTGAATAGACAATGCTGAAAGGTGTCTATTTGGCCAGAAGCACACTGGCACAGTTGCTCAGAGTAAGGGACCTTATTTAAGCATCCTGATAGCTCTCCTGACGGAACAGCATTCAGTTTAGCATCTAGCTACTCTTACTGTAAAAGCTGGTATCTTTCCACCCATTATTGTGAATCCTATCCTCTGCTGCCAATAGGAACAGATCCCTGCCCTCCTCTAAGTGACAGCCTTTCAAATACTTAAAGACAGCAGTCATGTCCACCCCTCAACCTCCTCTTCTCCAGACTGAACATTCCCAAGTCCTTCAGGGCTTGGTCTATAGGCCCTGGATCATCCTCGTCACTCTCCTCTGCACCCGTTCCATTCTGTCCACATCCTTTTTGAAGTGAGGCCTCCAGAACTGCACACAATACTCTAGGTGTGGCCTGACCAATGCAGTGGACAGCAGGAGAACTATGATTTGTGATTTGGGTGTTATGCCTCTGTTGATACACGCTAAGGCTGCATTAGCCTTTTTTGCTGCTGCATCACACTAACCGCTCAGAACTTCTGATCATGTACAAAGAACATTAAATAATTTTTGAAATGAGTAGCTTTGGAATTATCCTGTTTTTACATGCCTGCAATAATTGTTATAACATTATTCTAAGTTCCTAGCAGTTTATTGGGTGGTTCTTGATAACTGAGTGTTCTTTGTACCTGCTCAGAAGATCTCTTTTTAAACATGTTTTTATTATTGCTTTGATATGATTTTAAGAAATGATTAAGAGAAACAGTTAAAAGATATTTGTTAGCTTTTTTCTTTTCTTTTTGACATATGTATAGATCCCCTTAGGAAGCTCGATGCGAAACATGTAGGGGTAATTAACAAAATGGAATAAAATTTTCTTCGCACTGCACCATTGTTTTTTATTTATTTTATTTATTTATTATTTGGATTTATATCCCGCCCTCCCCAAAGGCTCAGGGCGGCTTACAACGGGGCACACATGCCGACTTTAAAACCCATTAAAACAGTATAAAACCCAATGGAACATTCGTTGTCTCTTTGCTCCAACTGGGGTAGACCTTTGTTTTCTTCTTGTGGATACGCAGAGGCAGGCAATGGACAAACTACCTCTTGCCTTGAAAACCATAAGGGGTTGTTGCAGGGACTCCAGAACTTGTCAGCATTCCTTCTGCCCTGCTTCTGCCTGTGGCACCTCTTGCTTCCTCGAGGTGATGCCTTTTTACCTCTCCTTCTGTCCACTATCAGTTCCTACCTCACTTAGCTTACTCATGAGGAAGAGCTGTCTTCCAAGCAGACTTCTACATTAGGGGAGATTTTTACTCCACAGGGAGGCAGTGCTGTCTGTGTCCATGTCTGAGGTGCTCCTAAGCTACCCCTGCAAACTCAACTTGTTCATTCTTCTGCCCTGCAGCTGTGCCACTGTTTCCCTTAGGACTACACCATTGCTCTCCCCCTTCTCCCCCAAGGTGAGAGTGCTCAAGAGTGTGACACTGGGTAAACTTGAGTTTTTCCCACACATAAAAAGGTTATAAACCTAGGTTACAGTGATTCAAGATCCCTGTTTGCTGGGAGGAAACTAACTGTAATTTGCACTGGCGCCTACATTCAAATGTGGCAAAACAGTTTGACTGCAGGCTTCCCAAATCAGGAATCAGTCATGCTGTACACACAAGGAGAGAAGAGATGGAGTGTGAGGGCAAAGCAAACAAGCTGTGTTCATGCCTGTGACAGACAAGAGGCTGGCCAGGACATCTGGACTTGACCATCATAAGTATTGTCGCGATGTCCAACCTGGAAGGGAAGGATTACGTGTCTAATTACACACTGATGCTTTTTTAAAAAGAAATTTTCTGTTTATTTTATTTACAAGATTTATATGCTACCTATCCACCAAGGGCCACCAAGGCAGCTAACCGCTGAAACAAGGCATAATAAAAAAAAAATCTTAAAATCAGAACTAAAAGACATACTTAAAAATACATAAACAGTAGTTAAAGCACAGGGCAAGAAGGAGGGACAATGAGTGAACACCAGATGAAGCAAAAAGTATTCACCCACTTTACCCATTTACCCATCATTTCGGTATCCATGTGCTTAATCAGTAACAGGATAACACAGGTCAACAGAATGCTCTTGGCCTAATGTTCTCTGGCAACCCTGGGAATGTCAAATATTTTCCTGTCAAGAAGTCTGGACTGCATGTTTATTTGCTTCCTCCTGTGATGATGAGCCTCTGCAATAAATATAACGCCCTCAGGGTGTCCTCCTGACATAACACATCTCTCTGTCTTTAGACATGCAGTATAATTAGAATGTGACCTCAGAAATCCTTGCTGAGAGAACCTGAGGTAAACAGAAATGTGATTATTAAAGAGGCATTTGTGTCACGGTACATGACTGGAATTATTTTATTTATTAAATTAAAAAGTTATTAATTCTTGTAACTGAGGCATTCAAGGAGCATAATGTCCTTAAAAAAAAATCATAAGGCTGAATTTGAGCCAGGGGGAAAAATACTCTTCTAGGAGACACACCTTGGTCACATAAGCTGGGGGGGTGTTGTTTGGGTTGTGTTTTTTGCCGTTTTACATCCCTCAAACCAGGCAATGGGCAGATTCTTTCAGAATTAGGTAAACAGATATTATAATGGAACGAAAGGGTAAGTTTATCTCTCTCTGCCCTTTTCCTCCAAAATATTCCAGGGTGTATATACAAGCAAGCTTGTACATTCCAATGGCTGTTGTTTTTTATTTTTTTAAAGCCCTCACTGAACTGAGGATGAGATACTTTACTGCATCTGGCTTCCTTTGAGAAAATAATGTATCTTTTGTAACATTTATGCTGCCCTGGAAGCAAGCCAGCTGAGTGGGGTCTTCTTCCCAAAAGTGTTTGGACTGACCAGAGGGTACTACATTTAATGGGGAATTTTAATACCATTTTAAATAATTAGGCTAAGTGCTCTGCTGAGACAAAGTGAGCATCTCCTCCAGACTTCATAGTTGGCTCAATGTTTGGCTCCACAGGGAGCTACTATAGCCTACTGAATGAGCATAATCCTGTTAGCCCTTGTTATATAATGCATTTTCAGCTACTGGGCAAGTTCCCTCAATCATATAAAAATATTATTTAGCACTTCGTAGGGAAAGGAAGAGGGCAGAGGTCCATGTGCTTACAAGTCAATTGGGAAGCTCGAGGAGCATAATTGAGCTTCCACCATAACCTCCATCCCAAGGACTTTCTTGCTTATTACTGTCTCAGCTGCTGTGTGAGAGTAGGAACAGGCGAGGGACTTAATGCTCAACCCTACCTCCACTCAGTGTGAAAAGCAATAGAAACTCTTGAAGGTGTTGGAAATGAAGGCGTATACGCTGTCCCCTGCCTCAGACTTCAGAGACAGTGTTACCCCTACCAGCATAGATTTAAGAAGCTGAATTGTTGCCTTCAGTTTTTGGGGGAATTTAGCTAAATGGCAGGCCTCAACGAATGGTGGGGTACTAGTGAGGATCTACTACCTACGTATACAGGGATCTTTCCCTTTCAGAGAGTTCTCATTAACCAGTGCAAGGGTAAAATAAAGAATGTTTTATTGAAAGGAAATTAATACACAAGAAGCACACAGAAAACATACATACTTACAAAGTCAATGGGAAACAAAGAGAGGAATGGGAGAATAGCAGGGAGTGAGGCAATAGCTACCTTTCCTGAAGAAGTTGAGAAGTCCATGAAGAAGGAGAGATGGTGAAATGACCAGTGTTTTGCGCAGAGAAAGGACCCAGTATATGGGGGAGGGGGGGTTGGTAGGTGCCCAAGACCACAAGAACACAGCAATGGGGCTGAGGTGGGCTAATTATACCCCAAAATGCATCTGGACAGCTTGCTACTGCTATGAGTCTCTCACAACAAAACACTGATGTGATTAATCAGGGGTAAAACAATATAGTTTGGAAATGCTGTATAGATTCCTCAGGAGTGGACAAAAGAGACTGGAGGTTCTCTTCTGGATGTAAAGTACAATTTGGGTGAGGTTCCTGATTGCTTCCTCCAGTGGTTGAAGGACTAATGGATTGCTAATTTAAACTAATCAGAATGGAAACAGTACTGCTTGATGAGCCACCTAGGTTTGGGCGTGGAAAAGGAGT
The DNA here is from genome assembly GCA_029375565.1 of Gekko gecko. Taxonomy (NCBI): domain Eukaryota; kingdom Metazoa; phylum Chordata; class Lepidosauria; order Squamata; family Gekkonidae; genus Gekko; species Gekko gecko. The sequence goes on along the minus strand of JAPDNY010000003.1, from coordinate 43,089,290 downwards.
AGAAGTCAGGAGTTTTTATTATAAAGGAAATGTGGGGAGGAAAAATGGGGGGAGATTGATAGGATTAGGGACTGAGGCTGAAAAGAAGTAGCTCTAGGGTGAGGTAAGTCCATTAGTTGGAGTATGTAGATGTCGGCAGGGTGGAGGGGGGGTTGCAGCTGTCAGAACAAGATCTCATGTGCTTCCCAGCATTGCTGCCTAGTTCCGGCATCCATCTTTGCATCCACTGGTACATAGACTGGTATATAGACTCCTGGGGCACCCCGATGCGGTCCATCACTGGTAGAAATGACGCCTCCTGAGAGACAGGGGGTTGGCATGCTTACAACAGTACCATAGATTTCAAGACAGACAGAGAGGTCAGGACACACAGAGCATTCTTTTATTCCATCCTTTCCTGCTACTTTGTTGGGCTTGGCCATGTGTACCATAAAACGTAACATAAGGTACTGAAGATATAAACTTTATAAAGGTGATTTCAGATGCTGCATAGCAATAGCAGGTGAATGAAAAAAGCAGGCTTGATTGGATCAGGTGTGATATGCAGAGGGGTAGTAGGCGTGGAGATACCAGCATTGGTAATGAGACAGGAAACCTAGTTCTCAATTCGGTCCAGGAAGATTCAGTCCATGAGGATGCAAAGAATAAATGGACATAAGTCTGACATTAGAAACCACAGCATTCAAAAACCAGTGGGGAAATATTTAACCTTCCAGGACCTCACTGACCTAAGAGTAGCAGTTCTCTTACAAAGGAATTTCAAAGTGAGATTAGAAATGGAGATTGCTGAATTGAGACTTAGGGCTGAATTGAGACCTAGTGCTGAATTAAGACCTAGGTTTCCTATCTCATTACCGACACCCGCTACTGTCATTTGGCGTCTGAAATCACTCCACTCAATATAAGGACCAATGGACTCACATTCTAACTGTATCTGAAGAAGAGAGCAGTGACTCACAAAACCTCATGCCCTGACACAAATTTTGTTAGGTGCTACTGGATTCTTGCTCCTTTGTGCTAATAAAGACTGCAAGCTGTATTGTTAGGTTTCTCCCCCCCCCCCTTCATCTGCTTAAACTGGAGAGTAGGATCACTCCAAGCAAAATAATGTGGTGATTTCAGACGGGGCAAAATCAATTCAAGTGTTGGTGATGATAATGAAACAGTTGAAAAAGCAAAGGGGGAGTGAAGAAAGGCAGCCCGCGAGGTGAGAGGGGAGAAAGGGAGCCATGTTGAACTGGAAAATATAGAACCATAAATGTATTTTTAAAATACTTAGTCATCTACTTCCACTATTAAACAATGGAATCCAATGGGATTGGATTATTAAACAATGGAAGCCAATCCAAGTGTTCTAATTCCTAATCAAGGTCTTTTTGAAAGAAAACAAAATCCCAGATAGGCACAGAGAAATCTCATCTAAAAAAACCTTTTCAGAATAAGCCAAAATAATTTCCTTTTAATTCTTCTTTCCCCTTAGCCCAACCTGCCCTTTCCTTTTAACAACCCAGGCATTTTCTGTTCCTGCCTCACTGCTATGGAACAGCCTCCTGAAAAGAGTGAGGCAGACAACCACCCTTGGTCAACCACCTTGTCAAGGCTATCAAATAGATCTGTTTAACAGAACTTATGGGGCAGCTTGAAGGCCCCAGCTAGGGTTACCAGCTGGTTTCAAGAAAAATACTGGACACACTTGATAAAAGTTATTGACACACACACATCCCGCCACACACACAATATGGAAAGTTTAATGACAACATTCTACATTAAATTATATTTTTCTTTATTAATCAATTACATGTCACAACCAACAATTTCAACATAGATATATAAAATGTTACCAATGCCAACCAGCTTGTACAAATAAACAAATCCAAACAAAACATTGTAAACTGCCTTGAGTTCTGCAAGTGTGAAAGGCAGGTAATAAATGTTTTCAATATAAATAAATCAATCAAATGGAACTGGTCCTAGTTTTTACCATACCTGGACTTTTTACTAGACTAAAATATAATAAATTAGTTCAGTGAGATAAGCTGACTGCAAAGGAACAGGTATATCGTCAAGATTCAGTGAGACAAGAAGACTATAAATATACCTAGCACTGATCCAGATTTGCCATATCTCTAACCAAGAGAAACTTATATTCCTAGATGCTGCAGCAGCCACTGCTTCTCCTCCTCCCCCTCTCTGAGAGAGAGAGAGAGAGAAAGAGAGAGAGAGAGAGAGAGAGGAAGAGGAGGAGGAGATTGGTCCCAGAGCAGCTTACAAACTCCTTTCTCTTCGCCTCCCCACAGAGACACCTGTGAGGGAGGTGGGGCTGAGAGACCTCATTCAACAGCTGCATGTGGAGGCATGGGGAATCAAACCCGGTTCTCCCAGATTATAGTCCGCACACTTAACCATTACACCAGTCTGTCTCTCTGTCCTTGCTCTCTTTCTTTTGGGCAGGGACTGGTCAAGGTTACAAAGTTTTCTAACCCCCTCTCCCAACTACTAAATTACTAAGCACTTTTTCTGATTCACCTTCTTTCTGCCCCTGGAAAAAGAGGCAGAGCAGGCCATTGAAGAGGGGGGGAGAGGAAAAACACTAAACTTTTTTTTTTTTTACAACAAGCAGAACAAGAATCCCAAACTCACTACCCCTTGCTCTTTTATCAACTTTTCTTTTTTTGCTTTTAAAAATAAAAAACCTTTGCAAGAATTTTGCATTTTGGTAAGTATGGTGTCAACATTTAATATTCGTACCAGCAAACTCTGGGGTTCTACTTTCATCACTACAGCCCCCGCTTTCCACATTTATTCAATTCAGGGACAAGACATTCAAGGTAAGTAACCCAGCACCCACCAAAATCTGAAAGTCCTGGCTGTTTGGTCCCCTACTTGCAAAATTTGTAGTGACTCACTACAATGCCCCAAGATTCAAAACAACTCATTTCCCATGCCCACTCTTCAGTTGCCAAGATCCTCCAGACATGCAAGACCAACCCTTTGGCCAAGCAGAAAGTTCTACTGATGGATCTACATTCTGGGGTTAAAAGATTTTTATAGCCATAGTACTTTTTTTAATCATATCACTAAGTTTGACATGAAATGTGGGCATCTTCTTTTCTGGACAGCAAAATATACTCTCTGTCACAAAACACAAACAAACAAAACACCTCCACACAGCCAAATCAAAGGCAGATGAGGTAGTGATTCTTCAACATGACAAAAGCCCCTCACAGGATTATTCTTTTGCACAGTTAAAATGTTTGAAGCCACGGCTAAGGATAAAAGAGCTTTGTAATAAGTCAGCTCAGCATTACCTCTACACCCCTGGTGCTCACTCACTTTTGAATTCAGTGGGACATACATATAGGTGAACACGCATAGGATTTAGATACAGGGAATAGATACATAGATACAGGGTAATTTCCTTCTCAGCCTGCTAACTGTGACCCAGGTCCTTTTCGCACTAGCTCTTATACCCTGGTTCACACTAGCCCTTAAATCCTGTCCCTGAACTTACAGTCTACACTACACGCGAGTTCATCCCTGTAATTATCTCGGGTTTTTTTTGTTTCCACATTACATTGAGGTCACCCCAGTTTTGCCCCACACTTGTCCCAGGATAAAGGGATGCTGTTATAACCAGGGATAAATGCAAGGTATTGTGTCGCTAGTTGAACTCTGATAAAACCAGGGATGAGATCCAAGTGTAGAAAAGACTCCAGTCCTCCAGACATTCCTGCACTGAAGTGAATTCAGTCTGCCAAGCTGTCTTTAGAAACACTCCACTTTGGTTCTGGTTATCTCTCCAAGGTCAGTCCCCTCACCAAAATGCACTCCTCTTTCTCATTCCCTGGGGGACAGGAGCTTGCCTGTCAACGTGCAATCTTGTAACTGTTTCTATCCCCTCCCCGCCTTTTGCCCACCCCCTTTCAAGCAACTGTCTTCCATTGTGTAGCTACAGTATTCACCCATCATTGGAGAGCAAGTCCCATTGATCTTCCTTGTGACTAAAGACCCAGTGACTGCACTTGCCTCCCTTCTTCCCTTTCTTTTAAATACATGTGACACATCTTGATGCATGGAGGCACCATTATTGCTCTGGTACACAGATCCCTGTCCCCATAACACCAAAAAGATCCTCCCAGTCATTTGGACTGTGGCTTCTTTCTCCCCTCCCCTATTCAATGCACCCACCCCATCTCCTTTCCCTGCACACTCAGGACCAATAAGGCTGCTTCTGTTGCTTCATTTTATTTATTTATTTCAGTTTATATTTCACCCTCCCCACAAGCAGGCTAAGGGCAGATCACAAGTAAATTCTAAAACACATTAATACAATATTACAGAATAATTAAAAATAGTTTAAAACAACATATATTAAAACAGGACACACCACTTATCTTGGTACATCGTTTCCAAGCTGGTGCCATTGGGTCTCTGAGATCTTCTTAATCTGGGCCACATAGAGATGGTAAGCTTCAACTTCAGCATGGAAGGCAAGTTCTTATTGGATGCCTGCTGCTTCAGCCAAAGGCCTGGTGGAACAGCTCCATTTTACAGGCCCTGCAGGACAATAGTAAGTCCCGCAGGGCCCTGATCTCAGATGGGAGCATGTTCCACCAGGGTGGGGCTAAGGCAGAAAAAGCCCTTGCCCTGGTCGAGGCTAAGCGGACGTCTCTTGGGCCAGCAACAACCAGCAGATCTTGAGTGCAAAGCTCTCTGGGGCACATATGGGGAGAGGGGCACATAATGCCCCTTGCCTCTTTCTTCCCTTTACACTCCCCAATGAAGTGTGAATACAATGGCTGCACAATGGAAGACACAATGGAGAATTTTAATAATTTTAATAGATAATTTTGTTCGTGTTTCTTGTTTGCCACTTTGGGTCCCAACTGTGTCAGGAGAAAGACAGGTGGCATAAATACTGTAACTATATAAATTCTCTGACAGGAAGAAAGTTGACTCACTTGAAATGTGGTGTTGGAGGAGAGTTTTACAGATACCGTGGACCGCCAAAAAGACAAATAACTCGGTTCTAGATCAAATCAAGCCTGAACTCTCCCTAGAAGCTAAAATGACTAAACTGAGGCTGTCATAGTTTGGTCATGTTATGAAACACAAAACTCACTGGAAAAGACAATAATGCTAGGAAAAGTTGAACGCAGCAGGAAAAGAAGACAACCCAGCACGAGATGGATTGACTCAGTCAAGGAAGCTCTGGCCCTCAGTTCGAAAGACCTGAGCAGGGCTGTTAATGACAGGACATTCTGGAGGTATTTAATTCATAGGGTCGCCTTAGGTCAGAATCGACTTGATGACACTTAACACACACATACAAATAACTTTAAGTAGCACCTAAAAGCAGTAGCTATTTCCTCTGGAATAGACTCACTCAACTATTATGAAGAGTCCAGATGACTGGTGGTGGAAAGTGCCACCAAGGCTGAGCCAGTTTATGGCGACCCTGGAGGCCAAAAACAAACAATGGTGGTTTGCCATTGCCTGCCCCTGCATGGATTATTAGAAGTGTGTTATGAAGAATTCAGCGTTGCCAAGCCTTTCTGGAGTTTACAAGCCTAAAATCAGGAAAACTGAGCCTTGTGAAACTCTGAAACTCTTTGTCATAACTCCCCCACCCCTCCAGTGTTCGAAGTTTAGGGAGTATACCTCTCTGCCAATGGTATGTAACATTTCAAGCATCTGATGATGTATATATATTCTGGCTCACAAAACAGTATGCCACAATTAGTTCATTATTCAAGACTTTGTTGTTTTAGGAGTTAAATAGTAGTATTTGAGGATCTATCTGATTTAGATAATAAATTCCTAATGCAGACCTAGGGGATATGTATGGCGCTTTGAACTCACATAATCAGCTAAAAATCAGACTAAAGGCATTGCGCTGAATCTACTGTAAGGAAAGGTCAGGCTTTGGTCAAGTTAAGCCAGTACACAGGAACTAATCCTGAGAGATGCTCTGCCATTTTTTCCTTAATTAAAGCTTTATGGCAATATCCATTTGGGTACAGCTGAGTTATCTCAGCATTAAGTCTTGGATGAAATGAGGGAAGTGCAGTAGGAAAATGAAAACAACAGTAAAAATGAATTGAGTTCTTTCAGTCCTTGTTAAAGGTCAAAGCCTGATTCGTGCTTAGCAATAATGTTTGTGTTCGCATTTTACTGCTGGCCCTTCCTCATAATAAAAGGAATGCCTTTATGAATCATACCGTTATCCTAATCCACCAAGGAGATCTATGCGTAGCTGGATGCATCTTTCTGTTGCTGCCATGCACAAATAGAGTTAGATAAGGACCCAGGTGTTTCATTTAAAAGGGGAGGGAGAGAACTGATGGAACATTAAACATATTTATAGCAGCTTAGTTCTTTGTGGTAGGAGAAGGATGTTATGTATTAGCTATAGAAGATGACCGCCATGGAGGTGGCCTGACCATGCGGTCCAACAAACCTCAGACCTTCGTTCCAAAGACAATAGCTACTTCGGATCCGAAGGCGCACCTATGGGCTTGCCCGGATCCGAAAGTAGACCTATTGAATTGTTGACTTGTAAATAAGGCCAATCACAGGTGATGGGTGTGTGTAGGTGTGGTGTGGGGCATGCATATAAACCGGTCACTGCCCGGCCAGTTTCTTTCGTTCCTGATGTAAACCAATAAACAAGAGCTGATTCACTATGCTGAGTCTCCGGCCTCAGTACTTTTCAAAGGAGTTCTCCGCAGTTTGTGTCTCCAGTCCTAACCCTTGTAAGCTCCTGGTTGCAGCCCATCCTTCAGAGAAGGTTTGCCTGTCCGGAAAGATGGCACTTCCTTGTCAGGACAGGACTCCCCTGAGATCCAGCATGGTTTAGTGGTTAAGAGTGGTGGACTCTAATCTGGAGAATGGTGTTTGATTCCCCACTGCTCCACTTGAAGCCTGCTGGGCGACCTTGGACCAGTCACAGTCCTCTCAGAACTCTCTCAGCCCCACCTACCTCACAAGGTGCTTGTTGTGGGGAGAGGAAGGGAAGGTGATTGTAAGCCACTTTGAGACTCCTTAGGGTAGAGAAAAATGGTATAAAACCCAGCTCTTCATCTTCCCTGTCAGGTCAGCAAGCTGGGCTTAGATCCTTTCCCACCAACAACATTGCACATATGATAACCAGAGCAAGTGATACAAGCCAGAGGCATGCTGCAAGTGCCACTAATAATACATGGATTATCCTTTGGACATGTCTAAACTAGCAGAGTATTGGGGGGGGGGAGCTTCAGCTTGCTACTTCATTACAGATTAGGGCTGCCAGGCCTCCTGCCAGCAGCTCTCCTTGCCTGCTAAAAAATACCAGCATTCTGTATGCCCCTACATCACTTCCAGAAGAAACCAGGAAGTGACGTAGAGTAGCTCTACAAGTTGCTGGAAGCTTAGTCATTTTCCTGGGATGTGATGCAGCAGTGCGCAGGATCAGGGCCGGCTCCAGGTGTCTGGGCGCCCTAGGCAGGACAGCCTGGGGCGCCCCCCACTGGGGATGCCAACCTCCCAGTGGGACCTGGAGACCGGGGGCGTCGGCAGGGCGCTGGCTTTCCTGGAGGCTCCGCAGCTGCGGGACCCCCAGGAAAGCCGGGAAGGGAGCGGGGGGGGTCCAGCATCCGCCCCCTCCCTCCCGGCACCAGCTTTTCTGCGGCCCCCGCTGGGAAGGGGGCGGGGGTCTGGCGGCGCCGGCGGGCGCCGGGTTAGGACAGCGGGGGGGCAGGTTTTTTGGGAGGGAGTGGGGCGCCATTTGGCGCCCCTCAGGCCGGGGCGCCCTAGGTGGGCGCCTAGTTCGCCCTATGGGCGATCCGGCCCTGCGCAGGATGTCACACACCTCCCTTATCCCCGCCCCTGGACTTCACACCTCTTGTCAGTCCTGGCCTGCCAACCCTATTTCAGATAGACATTGTGGTCTCCTGCCTTGCCAGCAGAATTATTGCAAAGTGGAACTACAGCTTGCTGGTTCACCCACTGAACTAGTTGGAGGCTGAGAGGACCCCCAACCAGGCCCGTAGCCAGGATTTATTAATTTGGGGGCCCTTTAAATAAGTCAGGGGGCACCCTGCTCACACCCCTGCACACACACCCAAGTGAGTGCCTGGGCTGGATGGGAAGTTGGGGGGGGGCCTTGGCAGTAAGTGAGGGGGCCAGGCCCCGAGATGCCCCACTGTAGCTACATTGCCTTCTCTTGTTCTTCTCTTCTTCTCCTCACCATGGAAACACCAGTGGATTTTCTGGTTAGAAAAATATACTTTTTATTCTGTAAGGCAGTAAGTGGATATGCTGGTAGAGGAAAAGACCATGAAATGGCTGTTCACACATTTCCACCATCACTTTAATGAGGTTCCCTGCTCCTACTTTTAAAACCATAAAAAACCCCTAATCCTAATGAGACCAAGGGACACTGCTGCGATGCAGACAGCAAAAATTATTACTGTGGAAGCCCAGGAGAAAAAGCTGATGGAGTAAAGGACACATCCTAAAAGCACAAATATACTGATTAGAGGCATCTGTAACATTCCTCTGACCTCTATCACTTGCACTGGAATCCTAGGGGAACTGGGGTAGGCATACTGTCTGCATAATTCACATTATTTATTTATTTAATCGGTATCAATTCTTTTCTAAATGTATGTACCAAGAAATAAGAAAAACCGGTAGCACAGCATAGTGATCCCATCCCTTGAAGCACCTATGGGCACCATGACACCCTTCATTTGTTTCTAAACTGGTCAAAGGTTTGGGGATTGTAGTGAATAGCTCAAAAATGTCAATTAACAAAACAACAAACAACAATTCAGTTGTGCTGAAAAAGGCAAACTCCATGCTGAGGATTGTTAGGATAGGGATTCAAATGAGACAGTCAATATTGTAATACCCTTGTATAGAGCAACATTGCACCCAGATATGGAGAACTGTACAGTTCTGTTCATTGTGTCTCAAAAAAGGTATTGCAGAGCTAGAAAAAGTGCAGAGGAAGGCAACCAAAACAATTGAAGGTTCGGAACACTTTTCTTATGAGGAAAAGCTAAAGAGTATAGAACTTTTCAGTTTAAAAATAAAGTGACAAATGAGCAATATGATAGAGATTTACAAAATGACAAATGGGGGGGGGCGCAAGACTTGTAAGGGAAAATCCTATACTCCCCCTTGTCACTGAACCTGGCGTGGCTTCACATCTTCACAGCCACCTCTGAACCTGGCCACTGTGATGGCCTTGTCCAAGAGATGCTCTGAGCCTGGAGCAGCTCCCAGACTCCCCACCACAATGGCCAGGCCTGGAGCAGCTCCCTGGGCTTCACTGTTGCAGTCAGGCCCAGAGAGGCTCCCTGGGTCCCACCACGGCCAGGCACAGAGCAGCTCTCTGGGCTCCAGCATGGCTGGGCAAGGGCGCAGCTCCCTGGGTGCTGCCACAGCCAGGAATGTTGCTCCCTGGGCACCACAGCCCTTGCGGCCAGGTCTGGAGCTGCTCCCCAGACTCCTCCAGGACATAGGAGGTAAGTCCATTTTCTATGCATGCTCACACAATGTTATAGTTTGTAGGGGATTTAAACTCCCCCATGTATTTTTGTTTAAGTTTTTAGGGTTTTTTCTGCAAACCTGGAGGGTACACTAAGTCTGCAGAATTGTTTATAGTCAGTCTGGCCCCAGTCCACAGATTTAGATATCTGCAGATTGGGCCACACTTACTAGAATATAAGATATATGGGGTGGAAAGTGTGGATAAAGAGAACTTTCCCCCCTGTCCCATAAAACGAGAATACAGGGCACTCAGTGAAGGTGATGGGTAATAGGATCAGGACAGATAAAAGGAATTACTTCTTTACCCAATGAGCAATCAAGTTACAGAATTCACCACCCATGGACATGTAGTGATGGCCGCATGTTTATACTGCTATGAGGGAAACAGAGCCTCCATATACAGAGGCAGCAAATCTTTGAATGCAGTTTTAGGAAGCAGCATAAAGGGAGGACCTTGACTTCGATGACCTCTGCATTGGCCTTCCAGGGAAACTGGTTGGCCACTGTATCAATCACAGTCCTGGAGTAGATGGACCACTGGTCTGATGCAGCAGCGACCTTCTTAGATAATTCTGTTCCACAAAGCAAATAGCCAATTGTGGCTTTCCTTCCTCTGATTAGAACTGCAGGTGCTTCATAATATCATTGCTGAGTGCCACAGACAGCACCTATTCAGAAACAGCTTCCTCCATCATAGCAGCATGCTTGATTTGTAACCAGTCCTCCATGGCAGCCATTTTGTGGTGGTGTCCACTCGCCGTAGTCAAAATTCTCAAAGGGCCCAAAGGTTCATCATGATTGGGGAGCCTTAGTTTAGTAACTAAAGCACAATTTAAAATATTTTAATATAATTCTAAATTACAGTTTGTGAATTCCCAGGTAATTCCTGCCATTAAAAATCAACTGTAAAGGCAGATCTTAAAAGGCAACAACTTTTATGAATTCCTAGCGGAAGGGAGTTTCATGCTCTTATATGGAAGCACAACGGAGTATCTCCTAACAAGACCATTGAATAAACTGGATGCACAGATAAAATAGTCAAGAACTTTAAACACTGCAATAGAATGAAAGAGAGCAGATATTTCTAAATTATGTAGGGCCACAGTGCTTTAGAAAGTTACCTCCCAGTTAGATATTCTGTACTTAAAAAAATGGCCCAGTTTAAAAACAAATGTCCATGCTTCAGTTAACCATTCAGTTGTTGGCCATACCAACTTTTGTTCCTTTCCACGAAAGTGAAGTTTGCGATTCTCTGAACATATTTTGTGCCCCCTAATAAATTCTTGGAATCTGCTTATTCATTATCACTGATTACTAAATAGCATTAGCCATTAAATAGAATGGTACAGCCATCGTCCTAGTTTCATGCATGATCAGTTTATTCAATTAGGTACAGCACTGCATCTCAAGTATAGTAACAATGCAGAATCCCACTAAAAGATAACTTTTTACTTAATAGCAATAACTTTTATGCAGGATCACAGCCATGACCCTCTGTCATTACAAACTAGATTGAATTCATTTAGGTACATGGTTGCAGTCTAAATGTAGTAATAAAGGCTGGATCCCATTATAGGACAACAGTTTAAAATTAGACAAAGGCTGTTTCCAAAAGAGGATTTTTCCTCACTTATTTATTTACTTGTTTATATTTATATATTGGATTTATTAATCATCCCATCCCTGCTATTGCCAGGCTCTGGGTTATGTACAGTATCCATAAAACACATCCAGTTAAAAACCATTAAAACATTAATAACACATATCTGAAGAAAAGAGACAGCAAATGCTAATCAATCCAATTTCAGACTGCCGGCTGCTTTGGGGGGGGGGGCAGGGCTGGCCTCTTCCCTGGCTTGCTTGGGTGCCGCACAGCTGCAGAGCGCCCAGAGCTGGTGCTGGGAGGGAAGGGAAGGGGGTTAAAACCTCCGCCTCTTCCCTGGCTTGCTTGGGCACCCTGCAGCTGCAGAACACCCAGGCAAGCCGGCACTGTGAGGGAAGGGGCGGGGGTTAAAACCTCCGCCTCTTCTCTGCCTTGCTTGGGCGCCCCGCAGCTGCGGAGCGCCCAGGCAACCTGGCGCTCAGAGGGAAGGGGCGGGGGTTAAAACCCCCGCACCTTCCCTGGCTTGCGGCTCGCCCGCCCTCCCCCTCCCCCCTGGAGGGGAGAGGACGTGGGGGTGGCATGGTGGGTGTCTCCAGGCCCCAGCAGGAGGTTGGTATCTGTGCCTGCCTAGGGCGCAGAGCCACCTCGAGCCAGCCCTGGGGGGGGGAAGTGGGCAAAAAAAAAAGGTAAAGAGCAGGAAGAATGAGAAAGGGTGCCAGCCAAGAAGGAAACTGTCGCTGTCCTCAACCAAAAGCCCGGCAGAACATCGCTGCCTTACAGACGCTGTGGAATTGCATAAGGTCTGCGGGGCTCTGATGGTATTTGGAAGAGAGTTCCACCAGGTTGGGGCCAGGACTAAAAAAGCCCTGGTCCTGGTCAAGGCCAGGGACCCCCAGCAAGTTGTCATCTGAGGAGCATAATGCACTCCCAGGGACATAACGGAGGAGACTTGGAGAAGCCCCTCCATATTATGTGCTTCTTCCATGCATGACTAGAGGCATTCGTGGGACTTCCCTTTTAATCTGGATTTAAAATAAACTTGTTCAAATCTGGCTCAAAGAAGAATCTGGAGAGTGGCTATGAGGGAGCAGCTACAGGGACATTTTCTCTGTCACCACCACTATGGGAAGGGAGTGTGGCTAAATCCCATTTTCCTAGTGGCACAGGCCAGCTGGCTGTCATACACCATTCTCTCCTCTTTTGAGCCTTTTAACTTGCTTTCTCCCCTTTCCCTGCCAAGTAGCACTGCAGAGAAAGGAAGAGGTTTTTCCAGGCCACGAAGGCTCCTGTTGTGATCACTGTTGTACCAGAACTTTTGCACAGGTGTAATGAGGGGAAAGAGGAGAGCAGATGGGGCTGGGGGCAAGTAAGCAATGCGAGAACGGGTGTGTGTGTGTGTGTGAATACTGTTCACACCCACTCCTGTTTTGCACACTGCTGGTAACATGATTGTGTGGAAGTAGCCAAAGAAACCACAGCACATTCTTTCTGTTGGGCAACTTTTTTGGCATATCAGTGCTGTGAAGCCAGGATTGCCAAGAAAGTTAATTACGTGAGTTGCTTCCAGACTGACAAAGGCCCACATTTAGCCTCAGACACAGATAGCTTGGCTTGAATAACACCAAGATACCAAAAGGCGGACCTTGCAGCTTATCTGTAGGGTTGCCAGAGTTTGAAATAAAAAAGTACTACACTTTTGGAGTGGAGCCACACTGGTCCATGTAGGGAAAGAGCCCAGTGGTTTCTAATAAATCTCGGGATGAAGCCCAGTACAAAGCTACATATTGTTCATTTGTATATGGAGTATGCTTAAATAAATGCCCAGTACAAAGCTGCATATTGTCCATTCGTATATGGTGTATGCTTAAATAAATGCCAAGGAGAAAAATTGGACTTGCTCTTTGCTTCTGGTTTTCTGGTTGGTTTGTGACCCTAATTGACTAGAAGACTACTTCTGAAGATAGAGAAGCCCAAATAGCCACACTGAGGTACCAGGGAAAGAAGAGCATGACCCAAAGCAGATGAATGCAGCTGTCCACTTCCACAAAGGCCACCCTAGCTCAGTACCTGTACTCACCATGAGTAAGGAATGGATCCCTCAAATGACTTATACGATGATGATCCACAGACTGACTTCTGCACTATCACTATTTCTGAACTACTTCCTTACCATTCTTTCGCAAACTGTTAATTTACTGAAGAGGTTCAGACCTAGGGATGGGCACAAACCACATTTTTGTGGTTCAGTTTGTGCTTCGTAGCTGAACCACAACCCAAACCATGAACCCACATGAACCAGGAGGTTGGTTTGTGAACCAACCCAGTTTGGTTCATGAGCCATTTAAAGTCTAAACCATTGCTTTCTGCTCCCTGCAGCTTTTCACTCCTGGCACCACTTAGCTCTGAGCCATTGCACTCCCTGCCTTCTCTTCCTCAAGGCTTTTCGCAGGGAGCAAAAAGCAGTGGTTTAAATGGCTCCCAGCTTTTTAAACCAAACTGCTGAGCTGTTTTTCATGAAGAGCAGAATTTTGGGGTTTAAACCCCTGCTTTTTGCTCTTCATGAACTGCTACAAACTGCATCAAAATGTGTGAAAGTTCATGGCAATTCTTCAGTTCATGAACATTGCTTTGCAAACCAGAACCAGTCAAAATCTGTGATGAACTTTAGTTTGTCAGCTAGTTCGTGCCTTTTTCTAAAATTACTCATTAGAATTATGAATTCCACTAGGTGAGAACTAAGGCTGTGTGGATAATTGCCATGTAAAGCAACTGTACATATTTCATATGATAAAAGAATTTCAGTAATTCCACAATAAAAAGGAATTCTTTGCCTTGCCCGACAGACCTCACCCATACTGGAGGGAACCTGCAGAGGCAGTTATGCTGTTTCCTCATAGCTCTGCATTTTATCTAATTCAGTGGGCCAAGCAGTTCATAAAAGCATTTGTCCCTTCAGCTCATATAAAGATTACAGTTAGCAAGGAAGCTTATGTCTTCCCAGTGGATATCCCCTATTGGATAGAGATTAATTTACTGTATTTTGCTGAGTTCTGCAGCCTGGTGCAGTGCAATTAGTGTTCAAAAGGCAGATTGCCTGCTTGTACTTTTTAACAGCAAAATGTTCTAACAAGTGGACTTTGCTAAATGCTTATCATCTCAACATCTCTTTGCTGGGTCCTTAGAGTTGCGATATCAGTGATATGTTTGTTTTCCTAGCAAGAAGAAGGGTGTTGAAGATGGTTAAATATCAAATGTTAAGTTGCAACCAAGATTAATTTACACTGCAATCAAAGACTGAACAACATATGGTTTGTTTCTGTATTTACTTTAAATCATTTTTTTCCTTTTGCAAATGCACACGCTAGGAATGCTTTATGGGGTTAGCAAATCCGGGCTGGGAAATCCCTGGAGATTTAGAGGGTGGAGCCTGGGGAGAGAGGGGCCTCGTGAGGTGAGGGATCTTGGCAGGGTTTAATGCCACAGAGTCCACCTTCCAAAGCAGCCATTTTTTCCCAGGGGAACTGATCTCTGTAGTCTAGAAGAGAGTAGTAATTCTGGGAGATCTTCAGGCTCCACAAGGAGGTTGGCAACCTTATTTATCAAAGAGGCGAATAGCACAGGGAACGAGACTTGGCTTGTTGACCTTTTCCTCCCCACCCTCTTCTTGAGGTGAAAAGCCATCTCATTTGACTGGCAAAACTTACAGGAATTGGAAGGGGGAGGGTTAAAGCAAAGGGATTAGCTTTTTACAGCAAGCAAAGGACAGGGGAAGAAAGGCTTAATATATCCCCACCCCTTTTTCTCCCCACACTATTCGCCCTTTTGATAAAGCAATCTCAGAAGCAGCATTTTTTTTAAGCTGTTTAAACATGGACAAAACCACAGCGTTTAGTTAAGCCTTACTATTTCTGTTTCAAAAGGATTTTAATATGTATATTGTAACTTGTATTGCTTTCTGAATCGATAGTTTTAGTTAATGTATCTAGACCTTGAAAATGTTAAATGGGTTTCACATACATTATCAGGGTTATCCACAATCACTGTAGCAGGTTTTATGCCGATATTGCATGGGTGAAGTTGAAAGAATAGTGACCTTCCTGAGGCTACCAAATGAGCTCCTAGCACAGATCAGTTTGAACCAGGGTTTTCCTGGCTTACTTTTAGGCAGTACACTGTACCAGGTCAGCAAATATGCATTTTTAAGAGTCATTGCCGTGGTACTCAGAGACGCTACTAAAGTGCATAATCTATGTAGTTGTATCAAATACTAGCAAGCAGTTTTCCAGTGTAAAAGAAGGAATTTGAATTGGCAGGCAAGCCTGTGTGTATGAACTAGGGTTGCCAGGTCCTCCCTGGCCCCTGGTGGGGGATGGCCGCTGATAGGGTTACCCTGTCCACTGGTGGGAAACTTCTGGAGATTTGGGGATGGAGCCTGGGAAGGACTTGGACCTCAGTGGGGTACAATGCCAGAGTCCACTCTCCAAAGCAGCCATTCTCTCCAGGGGAACTGACGTCTGTAGTCTGGAGGTGAGCTATAATTCCAGGGGATCCCCAGGTCCCACCTGGAGGCTGGCATCCCTAGCTGTGAACATTGGTAGAAAATGTGGTTTGTGGGTCAAAAACAAGAGGTATGGTTCTGTAGCTGAGCAGAGTGAAGAAGCAGTGTGGCTCTCCATTTTCTTGCCTGTTCCCTTACCACCTGCTAACAAGGACTCTGGCAGTAGAAAGAGAAGAAGGCCATGATGAGGATACTGGCAATCAAGCACGGAAAGAGCAAGACCTGTGTTTAGCTCATAGGCTTACTGCCTTTTGCCTTCCCCTTTCTCCTGCACCCAGGTGGTTCGTTCCCTAGTGGCATGCATTGAGAAAGGGCTTCAGCCTCTACCTCATGTAGTGAAATGCGATACTCTTCTAGGGGGATGGGAGTCAGAGTAGATGGAAACAGAAATAACACATAGAAAAGGAGCCCAGAGTAAAAATCTGCTATGATTTATATATTTTTCAAATTATTTTTATTTATTTTGAAAAAAACAATAAAATAATCAAAAAGAAGTTATTAGCGAAGTCAATAATCCTAATAGTTCTTAACAAAGACTGGAAAAAAATATAGAACAAGTACATGAATGTTGAATAGATCCAGTTGGATCTAATTCTAATGTATCTAATTATCTTTTTATTATTTTTCAACAAACAAAGACAGCACCGTTAGTAATTATATATTCATTTTGTGAGAAACATTGCTTCTTATAACAGAAAATAAAATAAATTTGCTTAAACCTTCAAACATTGTCTTTTATTCATTTATACAATTTATACCAAGTGTCTTCAAAGTGTTTTTCTTCTTTTTTTTTAAATGCATTTTTTTCAAATTTTAACAATTAACAATTAACTTCAAAATTTCTTCTTTCCCTTTTAATACTGTTGTTAATTTACCCATTTCTGCAACATTTAACAATTTATATATAAACTCTACCCTGTCCTGAATTTTATCTAATTTCCAATATCTCGTGTACAGGATTCTGGCAGCAGTTACAATATGAATCAAAATTATTTTATCTGTTTTTTCAAATATGTCTGGAATCATGTTAAAGAGAAACAGTTCTAGTTTTAGTGGTATTGAGAATTGGATAATAATATCCTGTGGCATTTTTTGTATCATCTGCCAAAAATTTTGGGCTTTACCGCATGTCCACCACATGTGGAAGTAAGTGCCCACGTTTTGCTTACATTTCCAGCATATATATGATAATGCAGTGGAGTATTTGGCTAACCTTGCTGGAAATAAATACCATCAATGCGCCACTTTATAGATGTTTTCTTTAAAAATCGTGCATTTAGTAATTTTAATATTAATTTTCCAAATTTTAACCCATTTATCAGATTCAATATCCTGCCCTAAGTCTTTAGCCCATAGATTCATAACTGCATTGACCGGTTCATCCTGCATTTTAGTGTCAATCAATATACTATATAATTTTTTTATAAGTTTCTCCTCAGAGTTCAACCATCTCTTATCTAAGTCTGTAGGCTTCTTATAAAAACCTTTATTTTCATCTTCTTTATATTTTGATAATAATTGCCACTTTTCCAACCATGACAATTCAATACCTTGGTTTTGTAAAGTTTCTGTTGATTTTAGCTTATTGTTATTATCTAATATCATAACAACACCTCTTTTTCATATTGCATAATGTTGGTTTTGTAAGAGCTTCAATGGGAGAAACCCATCTTAGAGTTTTAGTATAGAAACATTTAACTTCATTCCAAATTCTCAAGAGTGCACTTCATAAAACATGTTGTTCAAAATATTTCTCTTCCGAATTATACCATACGGAGGCATGCCATTCCATAACAAGATCATGACCTTCAAGTTTCAAAAGTCTAACATTGGATAGCATTAACCACTCTCTTATCCATGTCATCGCTATAGCCTTATAATATGTATACCAATCTAACAGGCCAAAACCCTTTTCTCCGTTCTCTCTTGCAACAGTTTAAGTTTGATTCTAGGTTTCTTGGCTTGCCATATAAAATTAGATACGATTCTTTCTAGTTCCCGGAAAAATCTCTTATCTTTAACTATGGGGATAGTTTGAAAAATAAAGGTAAGTCATGGCAGAATAATCATTATAATTGTTGCTATACGACCCAACATCGAGAGCTGCAATCCTTTCCAATTTTCTATATCTTTTTTGATCTTTATCACAGTGTTATTACAGAAATAGGCCTATAATTCTTTATCTCTGTAAAGTTGCTCTCCTGTTTTGGTATTAAAGTAATTAATGCTTCTTTCCATGAATCTGGAATTTCCCCTTTTTCAGAAATATTTTGAATTATCTTCTTTAATGATGGCGATATTTGATTTTCAAATGTTTGGTAGAATTCTATTGGGAGTCCATCTGATCCCGGAGTTTTCCTCTTCTTTGAGCTTTTAATAGCTTTGATTATTTCACACATTGTTATTGGTTCATTTAAGCTTCTTTTCTGTTCTTCCGTAAATTTTCTTTTATTATATTTATTCAGAAAAGGTCTATTTCTTGTAGGTTTTGTTCTTTCTGATTATATAGGTCTTTATAAAATCTTTCTACAATCTTTTTGAGATTCTCCGTGGTGTAGCAGTCTTTCCCTTGTTCATTCTTTAATGATTTTATAATCCCCCCCTCCCTTTTCTCCTTAAATGATATGCCAGCCACCTGGTTGGTTTATTGGCATTCTTGAAGTGATATTGTTTCACATAATCTAGTTTCATTGCGATTTCTTGTGCTAACAAGCTATTTAGTTGGTGTTGTAGTTTTGTTATATTAAATTTTAGCTTTTTTGATGTTGGATCCTTTTTCAGCTTATCTTCTTCCTTTTTAATATGGGTCACTAGTAATTTATATTTTGCATTTTTCTGTTTATGTAACCAAATTTCATGTCTGATCATTCTCCCTCCTGCAAATGCTTTAAAGGCATCCCAAACAACTGCTATATTTACCTCTGATGTTATATTCCATTTAAAGAAGTCTTTAAATTCTTCTTTACATTCTTTTACAGAATCTTCATTAAATAACAACCATGTCTTCATGGTCCATCTTGTTGTATTGGGGCTATCTTGAAATGTTACCATCAGTGGATTATGATCGGCAAAAGTTGCTGGCATTATCTCGGCATCCATGTTGTCTGGTAGCAATGTGCTTGAAGCCCACGCCATGTCTATTCTAGACCAGGATTTATGATGCATAGAACAGAATGTGAAGTCTTTTTAATTAATATTTCTTGTTCTCCAGTTCTGCTGCTCTTAACCACTACACCAAACTGCCTTGCACACAAAAGCATATACCTTGAATAAACCTTTGTTGATCTTAACATAAGAACATAACATAAGAACATAAGAGAAGCCAATGTTGAATCAGGCCAATGGCCCATCTAGTCCAACACTCTGTCACACAGTGGCCAAAATATACCAGGTGCCATCAGGAGGTCCAGCAGTGGGGCCAGGACACTAGAAGCCTTCCCACTGCTGCCCCCTCCAGCACCAAGAATAGAGTGCATCACCTGCCCCAGACTGAGAATTCCCATCTATACCCTGTGGCTAATAGCCACTGATGGACTTCTGCTCCATATGTTTATCTAATTCCCTCTTGAAACTGTCCATGCTTGTAGCTGCCACCACCTCCTGTGGCAGTGAATTCCATATATTAATCACTCTTTGGGTGAAGAAGTATTTCCTTTTATCTGTTCTAACCTGACTGCTCAGCAATTTCATGGAGTGCCCATGAGTTCTTGTATTGTGAGAAAGGGAGAAAAGTACTTCTTTCTCAACCTGCTCAATCCCATTCATAATCTTATAAACCTCGATCATGTCACCCCTCAGCCGTCGTTTCTCCAAGCTAAAGAGCCCCAAGTGTTTTAACCTTTCTTCATAGGGAAAGTGTTCCAACCCTTTTATCATTCTAGTTGCCTTCTCTGCACTTTTTCCAATGCTATAATATCCTTTTTGAGATGTGGCGACCAGAACTGTACACAGTATTCCAAATGAGGTTGCACCAATGATTTATACAGGGACATTATGATACTGGCTGATTTGTTTTCAATTCCCTTCCTAATAATCCCCAGCATAGCACTGGCTTTCTTTATTGCAGCTACACACTGTCTAGACATTTTCAGTGAGTTGTCTACTATGACTCCAAGATCTCTCTCTTAGTCAGTCTCTGCCAGTTCAGACCCCATCGATGTGTATTTATATTTAGGATTTTTGGCTCCAACGTGCATCACTTTGCACTTGGCCACATTGAACCCCATTTGCCACGTTGACGCCCACTCACCCATCCTCGGCAGATCCCTTTGGAGTGCCTCACAATCCTCCCTGGTTTTCACCACCCTGAACAACTTCGTGTCATCTGCAAATTTAGCCACTTCACTGCTTACTCCCAATTCCAAATCGTTAATAAACAAGTTAAAAAGCACTGAACCGAGTACTGATCCCTGTGGTACCCCACTGCTTACCACCCTCCACTGAGAAAGTTTCCCTTTATACTCACTCTCTGTTCCTATTTATAAGCCAGTTTTTGATCCACAAGAGGACTTGTCCTTTTATCCCATGACTATTGAGCTTACTTAGGAGCCTTTGATGAGGAACTGTATCAAAAGCTTTCTGGAAGTCAAGGTAAATAATATCTATTGGGTCCCCCTTGTCCACATGTTTGTTCACTCCCTCAAAAAACACTAACAGGTTAAAGGTGCCACTGGACTCAAACTTTGTTCTACTGCTTCAGACCAACATGGCTACCCACCTGGATCTACCTGAATAAATGTAAGTTTACCTTTTTTGCAATATACTTGGAAATTTATTTACTGCATTCTGTATCACACTTCTATGACTGGGCAGACTCTGCTACATTAATCAAATATCCCAATAATGAACTCGCAGAGTCTCTATTTCCTGACCAGAAAGTTGGCATGGGTTTCCATATCAGGCCAAATATCTTTCCCTGTGACTGTCTCAGGTCAGAAAAATGGCATGGGGCAGGGGAAGGCTGAAGCTACCTGCTCCCTTGTTCCAATAGAAATTGGGTACCACACACCAGAAAACTGAGGAGAATTTGCAACTCATGTTGGACTGCTACACATGGTGAAGAGTCCAGACCCAACCTATAGAATATGTAACATATGAATTGACTTTAAAGAGAAAGATGGGGAAGAACAGGTGATGGGGAAGAACATTTAGTATATATACACACTATATGCAGCTAAAAGTACACTCTCAATGCCTCTCCTTTTTAAATTTACTCTTGTACAGTCTGCTATTACAAGCTATAGATCTGAACTAAAGGCTATATTTGTGTAAATTAGACTCATTCCTAGTCCCCACTACAAATCATGAAAGGCACCTTTGAAATAAAACCTACCTTCCAAACCCCCCACCCTTTTTTCTTAGCAAGCATTAAAGAACAGCAACAATGTAGCAGATACATCAATTAAACAGCAACAGTTAATCAGGGTAAACTGAAACAGGATTCTTCTACTATATCATAAACCTTCCTCTCGGCTGCTTCTCATAATACATTCCTCCGTCTTTCAGCCTCTTGGCATGTAATTTATACTTTCACTTAATGATGGGTAATTTATACTACCATTTATATAACCTCTACATCTAGCTAGAAAACTCGGCTCCCTTTGTTCTTTTTCCAAAGCTAGGGCATAATTACTGTTCCCAAGTCACAAAAGTTCCCACATAACAAGGAAAGCTGGTTTGCATCACTTCTCTGAGGGTTGTTTGGGTTTTTGTTAAAAGAAAAATAAATCAACATGGAGATAAAAAAATCTCTTCCCCACACACATTATTCCTCATTTACTAGCCATAGACATCTCCAGTTGTATTTGCTACTGCAACCTTATAAACAGATGCCACATGAGGCTGAAGTGTGCAGCACTGCAACTCTTACTATGACGGATCTCAAAATGGCTGCCACCCCAGATTTTAATTCTCTTCTGGTGTTCCTCAGAACTGCTTCCCTCCACACTCCCACTCATGAAACTATTTAGTTTCTACTTTTCAGAAAACATTACTCTCTGTATTTAACAGGATATTCTTTCATTTTGGCTCTTGATGTAGTATGAACACCAGTCCTATTTTTCTGCTAAAAATCTGAACTCTCCAAATTTAGAGGGGTTTTTTGGAATAAACTTTGCTAGAAAAATGACCCAGTCCTAGAAATCTTTGAATATCAGATTGGTTCTCCATGTCTATCCTCTTTTGGTTAAGTCTAGATCTATTTCCAACATGGCAAGTTTTCAGTTTCATTTGTTCATACATTTTGTTCATACATGTTCTTGTCAAGACCTTCTAGAACTCACTTCAGATGTTAATTAGGTTCGTGTGAGGGCTTTCCCAGCCTCAAAATATCACTCTACATAATATGTGATGTCATTGACATTGTCTTTACTCCTCTTAGCAATTCCTCCAGGTGGCTCCCCCACCATGCCCAAAATCATATCAACTGGAGTTCAATGGTGGACATTTTCAGCACAGGAGTCTTCCAGAGGAGGTTATGAGGGTTTCTATCTTGACATGCTTTAGGCAGTGCTATAAAGCAGTACCTTTTAGAGGAACTTAATAGAGACTGATTGGCCTTATGGTTATTTTAGGGAGTTGAGAATCAGTGGCTGATTGGTTACTGTTTTACTATTTAGTTTTTAATTGAGCTTGTGATGTACATAGTTACTGTGGGCCTCCTTGGTTAGGAAGGAAAGGCAGGCTAATGTAGTCTAATTACTTGACTAAATAAATAATTAATTTAATCTAAGGGAATATCAGGCAAGAGCATGATGTAAAGTTGATGTCTTTAGATCTACAAATGTTGGGTCATTTTTAGAACTCAGGAGATACTAAATGGTAAACTTCTGAAGTTGCAAACATATCAAGTAGCAATTTTTACCTGCCAAAAGGTATATTTCATGCACAACATGTAACTTTCTGTCTGAATGTTTACACATCTGTTGAGTTTGTCAAAATCCATTATGATGTCAAAGACCATAAAAAGTTCTGCTCCTGCTAATGTATTAGTAATAATTGTTCTCATAGACTGCTTTGTTCCCATCTTTTGGGTCCAAACATATTTGGTCTCTGCCAGGCTTTTCTACAACAAATATTGGACTAAGTTTTCCATATGATTCAGTGCCACTTAAACTTGCAAAGGAACATGAATTACAGGTAGTATCTGTGAATATATTTGTATGTATTATTGCTCTGGCAAGTCACATCATGAACGAGAAATTACTTCACAAACTTGCTGCAGAGATGGAATTTCCCTTTATGACATATCTCATTCAAACACACAGTGACTGTTAAAGGTTACAATTATACAAACAATAGACAATGCTGAATAACCAAGCATGCATTCTTGAATTATTCACATGCTAATCACTGTGATTAGGACTGAACGTATATTACATTATTAAGGACTGAACTTAATATTACATTGACAGCTACAACTTTGACAAGATAGAGGACACATACAGGGTATCCATCCACACTTTTAGAAGTCTTTGTATTTTTGTATTGAGAAACAACACAAGAACTTTGCATTACACGTGCAACTGGAGATTTATCCCTCCCAGATGCACACCACCTCTTTTCTCGTTGTGACTACAGCATACAGGCAGAAGTAGCAGTAGCCCCCCCCCCCGCCATTGTTGCATCTTCATTGCCTCCATTGTGAAACTGATGTGCAGCCATAGATGTAAAATGATTTTTACAATAGAGCCAATAGTGGCTCCATGGGGCAGTTTGAGGACCTGAAAACAGTGGACAAAGGGAAGGTTACCGTTGCTTTTCCCTGAATGCTGCGGTTGCAAACAGACAGGAGCCAGTGTGCATCTAGGAGGCACAGCACTCCCATTGTACATATGATAAAAAATCCTTATGCCATTCCCCAACAAACACGAGGTCCTTGTACATGGAGCCTCAGGCACAAGGTGTGCATGAGCCCTCTTGTGCCTGTCAGTTATCCCTTGAAAACATGCCTCAAGTATTTTCCCCAAGGGGCTCATACCTGATTTCAGAGCCCTGTTGGCAGGGTGAAAGTTTTAAACTGTCTGAGAGGCATTGACAGGGAAGAATCAACTGGTGCAGAAGAGTTCATCAGTAACCAGCTGATTCTCCTCTGTTAATGACCCCCTGCCGTTATGTTAGCAATGCAAGGCAAAAATCAGGGCGTAGAAACCTCAAGTGTCCTTCATAATGTATAGTTCTTTCCTTATGTAGTGACTAAGCAAAAACATGTGGGTTTATTTATTTTACTGGATTTATATCCCGCTGTCCCTGCATAGCAGGCTCAGGGCGGGTGCCATCAGATATAATAAACAATAGACAATACACAAAAAATTAAAACAGTTAAAACACCAATAAAATACAGCAACATTCATCCAGTGCAAGTTATAGTTAAAGCTTCCCAGATGCCATCTCTTTCAAGTTTTGGTCCTTGGATGGAATACAGTTCTGACCCACTAAGGGGAGGCCCAGTAGAGAGGAAGGGACATCCACTGCCCTAACTAAAAGCCTGATGGAATAGCGCCGTCTTGCAGGCCCTGAGGAATTGTAAAAAGGCCCCACAGGGCCCTTATCTCATACGGGAGCTCATTCCACCAGGTAAGGGCCAGGGCTGATAAAGATGTCCCTGGGGTCGGGGACTACTAGAAGATGTTGGTTGGCAGATCGTAAAGCCCTTCGGGGCTCATCGTAAAGCCCTTCAGGGCTTTCTCTTTCTAAGTTTCAACTCAAGAGTTTGTAAAGTGCCACAATGTATAACAACGATCTATGATGGTGAGTGTTTTAAAAACTACCCCCACACAAACCCCCAAATGACATGGTGTCTTTGTGGTTAGCGATTTCATATGAAATTAAGGTGCCTGGGTTTTGTGGCTTGGCTGCAAAAATATATATTTATAGAAGAAAATGTGCCCTGTTCCCAGGGGTCTGTAGTGGGAACTTAATAGATCACATATTGCAGACAGGGCTCCACCATGTCTTTTACTAATTGTAGGAAAAAGCAATGTCTGGAGTATAAAAAAGAAGGGAAGAAGACCATGCAGGGGACAGCAAGAAGACAATTAGAATAGTGAGGTCAGCACCTTCTCACCTTTTAAGTGTCATTCCTTGTCTGTCTCCAGATTGCTACTCTCAGGGCAATTTCCCCCTTCTTCTTGGAAGTGCCACACTCAGGCCGAGTTCAGACTGACAGTCTGGCCCGATATAGGCACATTTCACAAACGGATTAAAGGGCCGGTTCACACAGGTCAGGCACATCTGTCAGGCGTTCCTCAGCTGCACTCAACCCGTCTTGTAATGCTTCCTTCCCGAGTTTAAAAAATACTAGGTGAAAGTGGTAGCATTTATCCCACTTCCCGGATGTGCGGACGTGAACAAGCTGATCCGGTAGCGATGGCTTACGCTCATGAGTGCATGAGCGCATATAACCAGATTATCAAAAAACCCACTTACAGCTGCGCTTCCGCCAGGGGCAGGCCAACAGTGTGAATGCTCCCTTGCGCATCCTCTCCAGTATACTCCTGCATCAGTCGGTGCAGTATGACCGGGAAAACCCAGAACACTTTGTTCTGGGTCTTTTTGCCACAACTACCTTGCGCTTCAAACTGCCAGTTTGACTTCAGCCTCAGTCTTACCCACTCTCTCAGCAAGAGATGTTATTAGGAACCTATCTCTGTCTCCTCTTTCCTACCAAGTATGTTAATTCCTAAATAAACCTTTATCTACTCTTTAATCAGGTTGTGCACCATTGCTGTGTTAATTACTCTGCCAACACTAACATCTTTTCCCCTTCTCTGCACTGAGCATTCAGCCTGAGGAAGTGTTCTGTGAAATGCAAAAGCAAAAGGCACTAACTCTGTGACTTTAATTAAGACTATTAAAAATACCACACTACTGCTCCTGTGCAATATGTATCCAATATGTGCAATATGATGCTGGAGAAGACTCTTGAGAGTCCCTTGGACTGCAAGGAGATAAAATCAGGCAATCCTAAAAGAAATCAACCCTGCCTGTTCCCTGGAAGGGCAGATACTGAAGCTGAAGCTCAAATACTTTGGCCACCAAATGAGAAGGGAGCACTCACTGGAGAAGACACTGACGCTGGGAAAGACTGAAGGTAAAAGAAGAAGGGGATGGCAAAGGATGAGATGGTTAGACAGTGTTATTGATCCAATGAACATGAAATTGAGCAAACTCTGGAGGACAACTGAAGACTGAAGGGCCTGCTGTGATGTGGTTCATGGGGTCGCAAAGAGTTGGACTCGACTCTGTGACTGAACAACAACAACAACTGCTCCCATTTAGTCCCCTTCCAGTATACTGACTTTATCTTTCAGTCCACCTAGATGATAATGATGTCATTGATCTCTTAACATTTAAAAATCTAAATTCAGTGCTGAGTGAAGATCCAGTTGTGAATCTTCCAGTATCGAGTCTGTTTACCCTAAGGCATCGCTGTTGTTCTTAAAACTGGCATGGGCCTTTTATTTTGCCTAGTCTTACCCATAGGATGACTTTGCACTGGTATGGTATAGAGATGCCTATTACTAGAAACAGAAATAGGATTCCTCTTCTGTACATGCACTTCTCTGTGTGATGGGGAGACAAAGAGAGCAATGTAATGAAGTCTACATAAAAGTCCCATTTTATCCAATGGGGCTTACTTTCAGGAAGATATTCTTAAACTCAAACCACATATCCAAAGCTACTCTAAGGCCACGGTCAGACGTGCACTTAGATCTGACTCAGCTGCAAATGCCTGATGGATCTAAAGGGCATGATCAGACAGCAACATCTGGGAAAGGTCCTGAAGCTGTCAGCACCCCAAGCTGCCCCGCCACGGAAGCAGAGTTAAAAGACACTAAGGAAAATCTGATCCTAATGCTTGCCAATGGGCTATGGATGGGCTTTCCCCTGTCTGATCACTCAAGCATGCTCTCATGCCGTCGGGATGGTTTGCTCATTCCATTCCAACTCGGTGCCTCCCCTGCCGCTTAGCAGTATGTTCCATGGTCCATGTCACCATGCTCCATGGTGAACCCTCAGTGCAGAGGTGTGATTCCTCATTTATGTGCATGGGAAACAAAAGGCAAAAAAACCCCGCCACTCAGCCGAGTGTGCCATCTGAATGGGCAGTGATGGGCTGAGCCCATAGCTACAAAGGATGTGTGACCACGCAACGCTGTGTCAGTTTCAACTTGGGGATATAGGCTCACTTCCCCTCCGCACCAAATGGCATGTCTGACCACGGCCTAAGTTGTGCTGTCAGTTAAAGGATACTAACTTATTGTCAGTGGAGAGACAGCAGACTGAGTTGGGTGGCATCCACACCATTGAATATTACACTATCATTGTGCTATAGCAATCTTTCATATGTGGATTTTTCTGTATAGCAAGAAAATCCAGTTGCAAACAATTGCTCTATGGGACAACAATAGTGCACTGTCCGAGGATGCGGGGATACGACTCCAGACGTAATCAGTACTAATGATAGGATCAATAGGATAGGGCAAGATAGTGCTTCCAGCCCGTGTGGTATAGCAGTTAAAATGTCAGACTAGAATCTGGGAAAACCAGGTTCAGATCTTCACTCTGCCATGGAAGCTTTCTGGGCGACCTTGGGTCAGTCACAGACTCTCACTATTTAACCTATCTCACAGGGTTATTGTGAGGATAAAACAGGGAAAAGGAGAACAATGTGAGCCACTTTTGGTCCTCATTGGGGAGAAAGGGGGGTATAAATAAAGGAAATGAATGAATGAATGAATGAATGAATGAATGAATGAATGAATGAATTTCTATTTCCAAAGAGCTACAGTAGTGGGAATGAGCTGCAAGAAAGCTTGACCAGTGGCTTTTTGCATCACTGAGATATCCATAGCACTCCTATTGCTTTCCCTTGGCTTACTGATAACCACTATAATTAACATCCCTCAATCTACAAAACATCTCATCAGCTAGGAAAAAACACTGCAGTAATCAGAGTAACATGTCATCTTCTGATCTGGTTCTTCCTATAGACTAGGGGAAACAGTATTCTGAGTGATACACATAATACTGGTGAAAGTCGCCATTCTTCAATACAAGAACTTCAAAGGTAGATTCCAGCAAAAAAACAAGGTTGAATTTTAGTTCATCAGGAAGCATAATTCTATCTCACAAAGCCTCAATAAACACAGTGGCCCTTTTCAGACAGCCATTTTAAGAACTAGTTACTAACAGATTTTTTTGGTCCATTCAGACAGACATTTTTCAGTAACTGGCTGCTAATGGAATTAATTTACCTTTTCATACAATCCCGGTTTTGTCCTGTTCAGGAAGCATGTCTGAGCCATTGCTGATAAATTCTTCCATTTTCAAACCCTCCTTCTGCTTCTGAATCACTGTGGGGAGCTGTGTGAAATGCCCTGTGGCTCTTCCTGCAATGCTGCTTTCTTTCCTGTTTCGTTTTCACTCCACTTGCATGTGATCTTCCTCAGCCTTTTTAAAAGGTTTTAATGTGAGTGCTGAAATACTAAACAAATATAAGAAGTCAGTGTAATAGTGGCACCATAGAGATGCCCAGGATGTCTACTCAGAATGGCAGTGGTTCTCCAGGGTATCAGGCATAAGTCTTTCAAATCACCTACTACCCAATCCTTTTAACTGGAGATGCCAGGGATTGAATTTAGGATCTTCTGCATACCAAGCAGATGCTCTACCACTGAGCCACAGCCCTTCCCTGAAGCTAAAAGGATCAAGTGATGTGAAGACCTCTGTTAGAGATCTTGATGAAATGCTCTCACTCACAGTAGACAGACAATACTGACTTTGATGGACCTATGGTCTGATTCAGTATAAGACAGCTTCATATGTTCATATGAGATGCCTGGGAATAAACCTGGGACCTTCTGCATGCAAAGTAGATGTATTAACTCTGAGCTTTACTATCTTATAAAGTGAGTTCTAGTCTATGAAAGCGTCTCCCATAATGTATTAGTGTTTAAGGTACCACAAGACTCATTTTTCTTTTTATGAAAACTACTAGTTCTCATTGGACTACTGAAATGTCTGTGGTCCATATCAATTTTTGTCTTAAAAAGGCATCAGCACCAGAGCATAGGGGGATCCCAAGAGAAACTATAGATATTGGTATATGGTTTCTTGGGGGGGGGGAATAATAAATCACAAAAAAGAAGTCAACAGATCCTAGATGTTAAATAAATATTTATTACGGTCAGAGACCCATCAAACAGCATACAGGCTCAGAATACAGACCTGGGCTACCAACATTACGGGGGAGAAATGTCGTAAGAAGAATTAAGGAGGTGCTTGCACTTTGAAAATGCAATAAAAAGAAATTTGGCAACCTTCCTTGAAATTTCAATGGATTTGTCCTCCAAGAGGTATTTCAACATAAGTTCCTCGGAGTGGATTACTAGTTGTCCTTGGCACCTAAATGACCTTAATACAGGTGTAATCAAAAGAGCTCTTTCTTCGGCATAGTAAGCACAATGAAATAAAATATGAGGAAGGGTCTCAATTGACTCGGAGGGGCATGAGCAAAGTCTCAAATGCCTGGGAATGCGTTGGAATCTTCCAAAAAGAACTGCTGATGGGAAAGTGTCAAATCTGGCTCTGGAAAAAGCCCACCTGTGGTTTGGGTTAGAGATCTTAGCTAGATATGGAGAAGCGGCCATATAGTTTTTAGAATTCAGAGATTTGTAAGGAGACGGGAGTGCAGCATGAGACTTTTGCAGCTCAATATCTCTGAGGCGTTGGTAAATAATAGATTTTGCCCTGACATAGCCGCTTTCCAGAAGTTGGTGCGGGTCTAATCCTAAAGTTCTCAATTTAATAATAGCTCTGGAAGACCACTGGGGGTAAGGAGATGCGGCCAACAGCACTGGAATTAACCCAACAGGAGTAAGGTGAGCTTTCAACCAGAAGCAGAAAGAGTGCAGCCATATGTCCAGTTCGACTGTGCTGAGGCCGGCTTCTTGTCTCAAAATGCCATTAGCAGTACATCTTGGAGTATTGAATAATGATCTCAGGAATTTTGATTGGACCAGTTCTAGCACCTGAAAATTTGTAGATCTCATGATTTGTGTTCCAAATCTCATTTGGGCTAGAACTTTAGCAGAAAAAAGTTTCAGGGCAGCTGGAATGAAGTGTGCACCATCCTTTCTATAGAATCTTAATATAGCTGAAGCGGTTCTTTCAGCAGAGACAGCCACTGATTTGATGTGAGCTTCAGGGTTACCATTATATGCAAATGTGACCCCCAGATATTTAAAGAACTTTACCTGCTCAACATCATTCCCATTTATTTTCCAGCTATATTTTTTTAACCTCTGATTAAAACACATTATTTTTGTTTTAGAGAAGTTAATTGATAGCAAATTTTCCTGGCAGTGGCTGGAAAAAGATGAAAGTGCTCGCTTTAGACCAATTCTGGTCAGAGATAAAAGAATTGTGTCATCTGCATACATCAGAACCGGTACTTTATATTCAAAATTGAGTTTAGGTGCATGAACATCAACAGAGCGCAAGTCAGATATAAGAGAATTCACATAAAAATTAAACAAAAATGGAGCTAACAGGCAGCCCTGTCTGACACCCCTTCTTAGCTGAATGGGTTTGGAAAGTCTGCCGTCCGAGGTGTATTTTACCTGGAGAGTATTATTACTGTGAAGTTTTGTTATCAGATGGAGAAGCCTTTTGTCTATGGTGGTAGAATTCAGTTTCAACCATAGTGTCTCACGGTCAATTGAATCGAAAGCTGCCTTCAGATCAACGAATGCAGCAAAAAGGGTTCCTTTTTGATGCTGTGTGTATTTATATATTAGATAGTCCAGCACCAGACAATGGTCTAAGGTTGAGTGGTGTTGGCTAAATCCCGCTTGCTCAATGTTGAGAATATGTTCGGTTTCCATCCAGGCGCACAATTTGAAACATAGATATTGGGAATAAAGCTTATAAATGATATTTAACAGACTAATTGGTCTGTAATTGTTCGATCCTAGATGTTAAATTGTGCACGTTTCAATCAAGTGTCACATTGTAGATCAGTATATCATCTTGGAAGACAGTTCTGTCATGATCAAGGCATCAGTATTCAGCACCCACTCTGGACACTAAAGCAACAAGTATCTATTTCAATTGGTTTCTGTTTCCAAAAAAAAAAAAAATGGTTTGAAGTGAAAAGGTGCTTTCTTTGTTATACACAGTTCATCTAAGAATCAAAAGTGCAGGAAGAGCTATTGTGCCTCAACACGACCACTGTCACTCAAAATCCTTCTCCTCAGGAAGTACTTTCTATTCCAGTGGCTATCTTCTTAAGATCATAATTCCTAGCAGTGGCACTGAGAAGCCTCCCAAGTTGCAGCTTAATTTATACATTTATTTACTTCATTTATACTCTGTCTTTGACGCCAATAAGGACCCAAAGATGCAAGCAGATGATGTACCTGCTAACAGCTTTAAGAGTGGGTGGCTGACGAGTTGGATTTACAGCTGCCAGAGTGGAGACATAAGCCTTGCTAAGCAACCTGACAGTCAGGGATAAAAAGTTAGAAGCAGCAAGAAAGCAAAATCTCTGCAACAACACAAGAAATGCTCAGGCTGTTATAGAAAATGTGAATCTCCTGATCAACAGTGGCACGTTCACCAAGAAGTGGCTGAAAAGTTTCTCACTGACATGATGAGAACAGGAAGACTCCCACGGGAATTTAAGAAAGCAAAGATAGTTGCTATTCTGAAATCTGTAAAACAAAAACATCTGGCAGAAAGTTACAGACCTATTTCCCTTCTGAGCTCCTGCTATAAACTCCTCGAGAGGCTAATCCTGAACAGAATCAGTGATGGAATTAATGAATATGTCCCTGTAGAGCAAGCAGGATTTAGACCCCCATCAAAGTTGTGAAGACCAGGTTCTCAGCTTAACAACTTTCTTTCTTTTTTTTTTTAGTAGAGGAATAAACTGGGAGACATACAGAAAAAAATTGAGACCATACACAACATTAACGAAATACAGCATAAATGGGCAAAAAGGAAAAAGGAAAAAACCAGGAAAAAGAAAAACAAGCAAGAGGGACATAAAAGACATCTGATCTTCTCTACAACAAATATAATTTTGGTTACAGAATTTTCCTTGCTTATACATATAAACAAGAACTCTCTTTCTAATTTCCCTTAAGCAAATTTCTTATTCAGAAAAACCACTAACTATCCTTATCTTTTTCATGCAGTCTTACTAAAGTAAAATAATTATCTTTTCCCTAACCAATACTCTACATTTAGCCATATTTGACAAGTCTAACATCTTCTATACTATACTATAAGTATTGTTGGACATTTCCATTTCTATGTGCATATAATTTTTGCTGCCGTAGTTGAATATAGGAACAAAACTCCATAACATAAAATACTCTTGTTTCAGCTGTATGTGAGTCTTTAGGCTCTTCCACAAATTCCATATCTTCCTCTTCCCTCTGTAAAAAAATTGCCAAAAGTAATGTGATCCTCTTTCTGATATTTTCTTCAGTTTCTTCTTGGATTGCTCTCAGCCTCAGACAATATTCCTTTTGTCTCAAGTTCATAAGGGCTAAAAAATTCAAATGCCTCTTGAATTCTTTGTCAATCTCTTCTGTTTTATTTTCTACAGCAACCACTTTATCATTGGTTTGCTAAACTTCCTCAGTAATATGTTCTATCGTTCCTTTGATTTTTTCACATCATCTTTCATTTCTTATTTAGATTTCCAAAAACTCTCATTCATTCTTTTTTCCAAGATTCTCTGTTTTACTTTCTATTCTGCATCCCATTTGTTTAAGTAATTTCTGTATCATATCTGATGTGACAGGTTGGATTGATGAACCTTCCCCATCAAGATTCTTCCTGGAACTCATTACAGCATAAGATCCAAGATACAAAAAGATATAAATACAGAGAAACCATTTTCAAATCAAATACTTTCACTTTTAGCTATCAGTAATTTGTATCTTTTCACCATGGCGACAAAAATTTAAAAAATCAAAGCAAGTTACTTTCACTTTTAGCCATCAGAATTTTGTGTCTTTCCACCTCAACAATCAAGGTCAAATAGCCCAGAATGTCTCAGAGTCTTATTTTCTATTAGGTATAGTTGTCCAATAACAAGTAATCCTCTAAAGTAAATATAAGAACAGTCTCATGGCAAATTTATCTTTGCAGCCAAAAACCTTTCATGCTCCATCAAAAATAAAAGATTAAAAATTAGGAATGGGGAAATTAATTAATCCCTCATCTATTTGGCTTTCCTGATTTCTTAATTACACTTTTTTCAGAGTTATTGTTTAAAAAATAATTCAAATTGTTTTTAAAAAATTATAATCCCATGAGAGAGGTTACCTTAGCAGGGGTTGTCTCTTTTGTCTTCAAGAAAATATCTCTTTGGCTGTAAATAATTGTGTCCACAAATCTAAAGAAGTGGAGGACGTCAGACTTTAGTCCTTATCAGGATCCCAAACCAGCTGGGAGCAAGGTTGTAAATTCCAAGACCTCAGGTCACTCTACCTCAGGAGGTATCTCCACTCAGCAGAAAACACCCAAGGAGCAACCCAAAGAGGTAAGTATGGTTTATCTCTTTGATCTCTCTTTGATCTAGGGAGTTCTTGCTGACTAGAGAGCACTCCTAGATGGTGATTAGCTGCATTGTGTCTTCACTCCCTGTGAAGACATCAGCCTGCCATTACATCTCCACCAGAAGCCACAGTTTAACAACTTTTATTGAGGCAGGGTATCAGAAGTGTCTTAAGGCATCAGCAGTTTTTGTCACTCTGACTGCCACTTGTGACATAGTCTGGAGGGGTGGTCTGCTGTACAAGTTTTTACAAGTTTTCCCCTGCAGAACATTATTTCAACTCCTAAATAATATGCTGAGTGATAGAACTTTCCAAGTAATTATGGGACAGTCAATCAGCAAGCAGAAGAAACTGAATAATGGTCTACCCCAGGGCTCAGTCTTTGCTCCAGTTCTTTTCAATCAATACATCTCTGATGTTCCCGAGACCCTATCCAGGAAGTTTGCTTATGCTTATGACATGGAGATTGCAATAAGGCACAATTCAGTTGAAAGGACTGAGGAAATACTGACTAGGGACCTTGAAATTCTGGATGACTACTACCATAAATGGCAACTTATCCCAAGTCCAGGAAAAACAGAATGGTCCTGTTTCCATCTCAATAACAATCTTGTTGACTGTGAACTGAATGTCTACCTTAATGGCACCGGACTTACACACAGCCATACACCTGAGTACCTTGGCATTATCCTGGACAGGACCTTAAACTATAAACACCATTTTACCAATGGAGCAGTGAAAATAACACATGTGAAACAACATTCTTCAGAAATTATGTGGTACAACTTTGTGTGCATCTGCAACTTAGATACTCAGCTTTGGGATTGGTATGTAGTACTGCACAATGTGATGAATGTGATGTCCAACTCAACACAATGAGAACTATCAGGGGATATATTAAACGCACTCCAACCTATTGGCTACTCACGTTGTGCCACATAGCTTCCCCATATCTCTAAAGACAAGATGCTCTTCTTCATGAATAAAGAAAGATAATTGAAAACAGAGAGTTGCCCATCCACAAAGACATGGCTGATGTGGGCCTATCCAGACTAAGATTCCAACACCCAGCAATAAGATCTGCAGAAATCCTGCAATTACAAAATTTCAATCTAGGGAATGAATGGTTGCGAACATGGATGCAATCAGTTCCACCTAATATCCATAACTTGATAAACACCAATGAGAGGCCCACAGGATTTGACTTGCTGTGTAAAGTATGGAAGACAGCTAATAGAATACAAACCGGCTTTGGCAGTTGTGCAGACCTGTTATTTAAACAGGGCAAAATACCAGGACCCAAACACAATTGTGGTGCAGCCACCAAACTATTTTCCATCAGTTATGGGAATGTGAGCATCATGCTTTCCAGGGTGATGTGATGGAGCTCTTTGAACTCTCCCCAGATGTGATTGAAAATTAAGATATTAGCATTTAGGGGGAATGCCCAATCAGTCTGCATACCCATTATATCAACTTGGTTATGTATAACTCTGCCATACAATAAATAAATAATAATGAGTCTCTGTGCGTAACTGCTGCTGTCTAGCCATATGCCACCAAAGTCATAGCAACATGGTGCAAGAAGAATATCAGTTCTACAGATTCTTGAAAGGCAGGTTATGAACCTCCCTCACCTATTCTAGAAGTCACAGCAATGATCTTTTTTACTATAGTTGTGCAATTAAGGGCAGATTACATTCTTTTAAACTTCAGTGACTGGCTTTTATTTATGTACACATTTGAATCTCATCCTCAGAATTACACAATTCAACTTCTTGCCTACATCCAGAATAAGTCAAATATTAGATAGCACTATTAAAAGGAGAACTTCCACACACCGCTAGATACATACCATCTGATATCCCTGTGTAGTCACAACTATTGGAAGATACTGGATATTTAGCAGACTAAAAATAGTAAGAAAATTAACTGTGTGCTAAATGTGAACTGTAGTTGCATCGTTAGGACCAGATTATTGCCTCCCATCTCCAAATGTACAGTAGTTGCCACAAATCCTAGAAGAAGCCTCTAATATAGGAAGCCACCAGCTAGCTGGGGAAAGTGATTTTCTAATAATCACACCGGGAGTCCTTTGTTGAGTTAATTAGTGTGCCTGCACTCTCTTAAAAGATGTTGCAGGACATAGAGTTGGAGAGTAGGATTCAAAATTGTGCTGGGAAAACTGAGAAGTGGGGGAGGTAGCAATTAACCGGTGCTTTAACTACTGAAGTGGGAGATTCCTAAATTACAGCTACCTGTAAATTGCTCTCTCCAAGGTAGAAATTTGTTCCTGAATATCAGGTAGGTAGATAGATTTGCGTGGTACTATGTAGTGAAGGAAAGGACGTCTGGCATTCAGAGCAGGGCTTATTCTCAGCTCAGCATTATTGAGATCTTTGCAAATAACTTGTTTTTCTCTAGCAAGAGGCTGCCCGGATATTATGCACCTGGAGCCTTTTGCGGTGAAGTATTCTTCTTTTGTAGAGAGAGATTCTGAAGTTCAAACATGCCTGAGCATTATGCCTCTTCAGTGCTTTAGGACTGATCCCAGAGGGGTGTTTTTTTGGGGGGGGGCAGGAGCATGACAGTGGTTATTCATTGGTGTGTAAAAGACATTGTGTACATGCACAGAAGACTATATTCCTGCACACAGGCAAGTTGCAGTAAGGTGGTTTCCAGTTAATGATTACAAACAGGTGTCAGGCTGAATGAAACTGGCCATTAATTTTTCTGCTTTGCCCATGACTCTATGTCCTCCTGAGGCAAATTCCAAACAGCAAACATAGAAGCAGCCCCAAAACAGTAAAAATCTTTTCTGTACAGAGTTCTTACTTATCAATGTGCACATTAACGCAGACAGAAACAAACAAGAATGAAGCGGAGAGTCTAGGGAAGAAAGGTTATGGGTCCATGCCTAAAAGAACAGAATTATGTTGGAAAGGGGTTAATTGATTCTCTTGTGTTACTACTTCCTGTCCCTCATTCCTTCCTAGGCAAAAACTGCTTGTACATTTTCCCATGTATCTCCACAACAAAAAGGCCATTTGCTTACTTAAAAAAAAGGTGGTAGGAGACAGGGCATATTTCTGAAGGGGCATTGCCCCCATATGCTCCCTGAAGCTACAGGCCTGTTTATCATAGTCTTTATGTGCTTTGTTTCTGTGCTTGTCTCATCTCGCCTCAGAGTTATTTGGACCATTAAAAAAAATGCAGAGCTTTATTTTAACATGATTGGCATCTGTTCCACCGGGAAAGTCCAAAGCAGAAGACTTAGTAGAGCCAACCAATCATATCACACGGCACAAGATCACACCAACACTATGCAATGAAATGCAGAACATGTTCTTTAAAATGCAAACATAATTAGAAGACACCGTCCCAACATGATTCAACTTTTGGGCAGGTTATTCTAAATCTGTCTTAATACAAACAAGCTTAAAATAAGCTCCAAGTCACTTATTTTTAAAGCTGACTTAATGCTGAATGTTTCGGAAGTTAACCATTGACACCTAAGAATAGTCTTCTTCTCTAAAATACGATGGCAATGTGTAGTTTACGGTTGTATATTTTAAGACATTTGGTTTAGACTAAAGCAGCTGAAATATGTGATTTAAGTTTAATTGTTTCTCATTACGTAACTCAGCAAACATAAAAAGGTTGACTGCACTACCTTTTGTCATTTCAGATTAAACAATGAATTGGGATTAAGGCTGTGCCAAGGTCGAAGATTTTATTTCCTGCATTTTCAGCTACTAGTGGTAGCTGGAGCCTGTCACGAGAACTTTTCAGCCTCCCAGTATCTACCCAATTTACTTTCCTTTGCATCTAGTAATTCTAACCCCATTCCTATGTGGAAAAAAAAATTTTTTTTGAAAGGGCTCTTGTGAAACTACTGATTGTTTTCTGCTTTTAATATTTTAACCAAACTCTGAAAGTAATTTTCTAGAACTGTATTCAGGTATTATGCCCTGACCCAGATGGGCCAGGCTAACCTGATCTTTTAGATTTTGGAAGCTAAGCAGGATCAGCCATGACTAGTACTTGGATGAGAGCCCACTGAAGAAGTGCAACTTTGCAGACTCCGGCAGTGGCAAACCCACCTCTGTTTGCCTCTTGCCTTGAAAACCCTACAGGGTTGCTGTAAGTCGGCTGTGACCCGACTGCACTTTCCAGAACTACCATCCAGACATTATGGACAAACAAGTTCTGTTAAGTATGCAACTCAACACGATTGGATTTCAGCAAAAGTGATTTCAGCTTTATTGTAACAGCAAACTCAACTCACACACACAGAATAGTGGAGCGCAGCTCCCTTTTTAAATGATCCGGGCTGTCAAAGCCGCACCCATAAATAAGTTAACAACCAATAAGAAAACAAGGATAAAGACCAATGAGGTCTGTTCCCTCCAACATCATATGTACAGTTATGATTGGCTATTTACAAGGTTTCACAGAAACCGATCAATGGAAATGTTACAGTTTACAATCCCTCTTATGTCTGAAGCTTAACATAGGAAGAGATAGGACAGATTCCAGCTTCAGGACATAACAGGTTCATTTGTGATAGGCATGAGCATAGTCCGTTGCTGTGTTTGCACACTTGCCTTTCCCCTCTCCCTCCTCCCTTCACTTACTCATATGAAGTGCACAGCTGAAGGCTTCTAGACAGTGACATAGCTAGCCTATTTGGTGCTGGGGCAGAAAATTTTTTAACACCTCTATATTTTTTTGCCATCAAGTCACAGCTGACGTATGGTGACCCCAGGGGGTTTTCAAGGCAAGAGATGTTTGGAGGTGGCTTGCCATCACCTGCCCCTGCGTCAGCCAATGCTTCTGAGATCTGACAAGACTAAGCTAGGCTGGGTCTATTCAGGTCATGGCCCCTCCTCTATACAACACAAAACTATTTCCAGTAATAATCATGAAATAACACAAATAATAATAATGGCCAGAAAACAGATCCATATTGGTTTGAAGCATGGTCTGGCCATGTTGACCAGAAAACTGATCCATGTTGATCTGAAGCAGCAGAACCAGGGCTCTTTTTGTAGCAGGAACTCCTTTGCATATTAGGCGACACACCCCTAATGTAGCCAATCCTCCAGGAGCTTACAGAGCTCTTCTTACAGGGGCTACTGTAAGCTCTTGGAGGATTGGCTACATTAGGGGTGTGTTGCCTAATATGCACAGGAGAATGTTTGGTCTTAAACATACCACTGGATCCAAACTTTGTAGACTGTTGCAGTTCTGGTGTTTGTTTGTTTATACGTTAGATTTGTGAATCACCGAAACCCTGAGGACCCAGGGCTCTGGTCAACGTACAACAAAGTTAAAAACATCAACATGACGTTGTTAAAATCCTATCTTATTAATCTTTTTGTGCTGTCATCTCATGGACAGTGCGAGGAGGAGGCTGAAGTGAGAGGGTGGAGGAAAAGAGGAGGGTGCCAGTCAATGCTCCCTCTAAGCTGTGGAGTCTTGTGAGCAAGAATTCTACTTTGTGAGCTACTGGCATTAAAGCTGTGAGCGAGCAGTTTGGCTACTGCATCAATTAGCTTGCTCTGGAGCCATCCCCCCTGAGCTAAGACAAACATGTGTGAGCCAGAGGCTAAAAAACTGTGAGCTAACTCACACTAACTCAGCTTAGAGGGAACACTGCTGATCATTATGACAAATCTTTTAAATACCCCTACTATTTAAGCTGAAGCTTGCCTCCACTGGGTGTCTATAGGGCAAAACACGCCTCTCAACCCAAAAAGAGTACATTTAATCGTTGTTTTTTAAGAGCTCAAAAGAGAACAGACACACACAAAAAATCTGGTAACCCTATGCAACACCCTAAATACTGCTGTGCAAGATCTGGCTGAGCTGGGTACAAGGAAAGGAAGAGAGAAAGGCTAGACGATTGAATGATCTGCAGGCTGGCAATTTCTGTAGCAGCTTTCAGCATGCTGACTCTGTTGCTGATAAGGAAGTTTGCTTATGTCTTGGCGAGCCTAGATTGCCATCACACACACTAAACAATCCACTTTCAATCAACTTTTACTGCACTTTCAATGCGCTTTCCAACTGGATTTTACTGTGTGAACTGACAGGTGGATTGTTTAGTGTGTGTGATCGCAGCCCTAGAGTGCGTTCATACGGGCAGCTAATCCTGCCATTATGCCTGCTCAAATTCGATCCTGATCTTTTTAATCCGTCCTCACGTGACCAGACATCCCCCAAGGGAATCGCCTTACTGCATGCTGCCTCCATTGTGGATTGTCTAGACAGCGTCCACTGAAGGAGGCGCGCACAGTGGGGTTTTTTTTAAAAAAACTTTTTGTGCATGCGCATAGACGTGACAGAGCTTCCTTGTTGATCCGCGCATGTGTAGAGATTTTTTTAAATGGCGCCCGCTCGGAATGGTCTGACGTCAGACCACCCCAACGGGAGGATTGCGCACTGGTGGAACGACCAGATGGATGAAAGTCCACAGTTGTCCTGAAGGTAACCAAAACCCCCAGATTTAGTGTAGTATCTTTTAAGTACAAATCCAAAGCGTGGCAAAACAGGATGCCCACGGAAGAGGGACATTTCCCAGATGTTAACTTTAGATCCGTGAGGAAATCATGTCTCGCGCGGATCTAAAGAGCCATCTGATCAGACTCCTAGAGTGCTTTTTGCTATGCTCAGGCCTCCCCGTGTCCCAGGTGGCTTTAGCCAGAACTGCACTTTAAAAATAAAAGGAACAACAATCGCAGCATGAGACTGGCTTCAAGGGCCCCTTTCAAGAGCCTTCCCTAATGTGCACCATGGGGCAGACTGCTGCCCCCCTTGGTACACCGCTGCTTCTAGGTTTTGGAAGCATTGGATGACGTCCTAATTTTCCGCAATGGCTGAATCCAGGTAACCGGGTGAGTTGGACCTGGTTTTTCTTACACACAGAAACCCAGATTCTAAACCAGGATATTATGGCATTACGATATTGTGGCAATTTTAATCCACAGCAGAACTTTGAAACTACTTAAAAATACATATATTACCTTTTCCCTCAACTGTGTAGCAGTAATCATATTGCAGTTCATTGCTATTCAAGATCTGTGCTTTGTTTTGTTTGGAAATTTAAACAACAGCAAAACTCAGACCTTTAAAATATAATTTGTAAGAAAAAAATTAACAGTGCAGTCCTAAGCAGAATTTGATTTCAGTGAACTGAGAAAGGTGTAGCTGTGTTTAGGGTTGCACTGAATATGACTCAAGAAAAGCTCTAAATGGAAAGTTGAAAAGGAGAAACAAAACCACGATGTACTGATTGAATATTATGTAATTTTTGAAAGGCATTTATTCAAAGTTTGTGAAAAACCAACAACTTAGATTTCCATCTGTTTCCTTTGCTCTGCCCCTCTTCCTGTGATTGCTACCAATTATTTCCTATCCCTATTTCCTATCTCCTTGTTTTTGTTGCCATGACAAAGCTCCTCCACTGTTCATAGGCTGTCTTCTTCATTTGGCCCCTGCTTGTTCCCATTAAGAAGTTCTGACCCTACAGGCCTCTTAATTTATTGACAGGTCACCTTTCAACTACAAATCTCCAAGGTGGTTTTCCACCCCATAAAATACATTAAAATTAATAAAAGGCCAGTCAAGTACAATTTAAAATGCAGTTAAAATGCAATAAAATCAATAAAAACCAACATAAATCAATAAAATATCACAAAAACAATAAGATGAAGTATTCCAAAAGTAGCACTCCACCTGCCACACCATTTCTTATTGATCTAGCTGAAAGACTCTCTCCCTAGTCTGGAGCTATTCTCTGCAATCAAATCATTGCTCTTCCAGCATTAGAACAGGAGGATATTGGTAAATACTGTGCCACTGAAATTACTCATTTCCTGTATTTTCCAGTCCACATGGGAGGGCGGTTGGTATGATACATACATGAACCTGCTTGCTTTTTTGTTCATTAACATTGCTGGTTTGAGCTATTACTACTCCACTGTCCCAACCTGCTTTTCCTCCTCAGAAAGTGAAAAGTGGATTCAACAAAGGTTCTCCAGCTTTTGACGTCACCTCCCTAGACATCACACTGAAATATTGTCTACTGGTTGAAATGGCAGCAATGGTAAAAATATACAAAATCTAAAGGTAGCCACAACCATCTGTTCAGACGCTGATAAATGGAACTATTTCCTGATGTGCCAAAACACACATCATCCTGAGATCATGGTGAGTTAGCAGCATAAAGACCATTCATACACCACAGAGATTGTGCTTCTATTCGGTTAATCCACATTTGGGCCTGCACTCAGTGACAGTTGCAGTTTACACAACCCTCCCAGGCATGGTAGCTGGTTTGCTCATGGCAATCCAAAGCAGCAAGATACATGCACAAAATGGCATATATGGAATTTACCACACCACTGAAAACGTCTAGTGTCCACTGTTTGCAGTGGCATGCTGAAATGGTGTTCTGTGCATGCTGTTGTTCCTCATACAATGACATCCTCTGACAGCAGTGATGGCTTGTTGTCAGCAGAGCCAAGTGGCTGTGATGCTTTGCAGTCTTGCAGAGGAGCCCTAAATCAGCCCTGCATTATTAAAATAGCCATCTTCCTCCTGTTATCATGTTTGGAATGTAGACACCATTGACCATTGTTTATCCTTTTCAATGGGCATTCACCGAAAACACAAGAGTCGGCTAACGCTATCAGGCTTGATTTTTGAAACACAAATTTAGCCAGTCAATAGGGTTAGAACCTGGATTACATACTTCAGCTGCCCTCAGACAATTGAAGGGTGTATTTACAAGGTAACTTTATTTCATAAAGCTATTGGCCAAGACCATCAAATAAATCAAAGCACCTCAGAATTCAAAAGCAGAGTCAAAAGAGTACATTTGCTCTTTGGCTTGCTATATCCCCAGAAGCTTATAACATTTTTCTTTGGCAAAGCATACAGATACTTCTGCTGCCCGTCACCATCTGTCTGCAAAACAGACACATTAGTACAAATGAAGTGGACATTGTGTTTGTTTTTTTT
This sequence comes from Gekko gecko, assembly GCA_029375565.1. Classification (NCBI taxonomy): domain Eukaryota; kingdom Metazoa; phylum Chordata; class Lepidosauria; order Squamata; family Gekkonidae; genus Gekko; species Gekko gecko. The sequence goes on along the minus strand of JAPDNY010000003.1, from coordinate 43,046,989 downwards.
AAAAAAGCAAACTTATTTTAATACCCATATTTTAATAGCTTTGCAATAATGGAGAGGGCAAACACATTTTTAAAATATGTAAAGTAATCTGCCTCTTGAGAACTGAGACTTTATTCCTTTTCTTTTTTGAAACATATAAAATAGTCTGCCTTAACAGCTGGTTGGGTCCAGTAAAGATGCCAACAGATGTTAGAAATAGAGTGTTCTGCCCAATTGCGAACATTCTGTTGAGCCAGCTATGTTGGAAAAACTCCATCCTTCTGTTCAGAAGACCCAAGTCATAGGCTTCGGCTTAACGTTGCTGAACTGTTAGTCTATGAGGGCAGATGGAATCTAAGCAGCCGTTAACTATTGGCACCGGGGGGAGAGTCCTCCAAATACTTATTACCCCCTAAAGGTCAAAGTTAGATGGCAAGTATTTTGTCATTCCCTTTGACTGGAATGCTATTTTAAATTCATTAGCATTTTCTCACACTGGTCTTTCCATTCCAAAAGTCCAAGTCCTGATAGTGTGCTCACTGTGAATTTTGGCCTGTTCCTGTGATTGCTGGCACTGTTCCTTCACAGAACAAGTAAGAGACAAACAAAGATACAGAAAACTTTAGCTGGTTGAAAATAAAGCAGCTTGTCAGTTTTTCTTATGAGTTTGTATCCTAGGTTATTACTATGCATCATTTAAAGTATTTGACCTTGGAAATCATAACAGGTTTGTAGGGGGTGGGTGGATGACTACAGGGACAAAATTCGGGGCCTTTGGGGCTAACAAAGATGGACAAATAATGTGGTTCTGCTTCATATGATTTGGGTTGAGTATGATGGGTATGACTGTGCACACAGGAGAAATCTCTGCCATGGTAGCTCTCAGCAGCCCTGAATGCTAAGAAGTCTTGGATCAGGGGACCAGAAAGAGTAGTTCCTCCCATACAAATCTGCTCATCTGTGAAGACAATTTTTGAAGGCCTTTCCCTGGGTTCTCTGCCTTCTGATATTAGATTATGACGACTACTGAGAAGCCCTTTAATGCCCCCCCCCCGCCCCATCGATAGACCTTCCTCTGCATGGCCCTTGCTCATTATCTTTTAGGTGCCAGATAAAAGTCTATGCTTATGGTCCGTGTTTGGGTCACTTAAGGGACTTTCTGCCCTCCTCCTTTTCCTGTTGTTGCTGCTCATCCCATCACAGTCTCACTATTTGCATTGGTTCTCCTGCCCGGTTTTAAGCAGTGCTTCAGTTTTATATTGGTGTTTTAAGGTTTTGGATTGTAACATATTGTTTTAAGGTTTTGTTTTATTAATGATTTATAAGTCGTCTTGGTGGAGAAGCAGCAAAGAATATTTTAAAATAACTACAATTTCAGGTAGAATAATGGGAAGATTGTGTATTTGTAAACACTGTCAAATACAATTGCCATTCTGTTTATCATTTCCAGAAACTGTAAATAGATTATCTAGGTCCCCTGTTGAGCTTCCTGCTTAGATTGTGTAAGATGTCTTCTCTAAGCAAGTGACAAACTGATCTTGAGCTCTAGAGGTTTTGTTACTTCTTGGTTTTAAAAAGTTTGGCACTTCAGTGAGAAGCATAATTGTATGCCATTTGGGACACCTGGTTTTGTCAATATTTAACTGGAACTGAAATAACCTCTCTTGCTTCACTGGTGAAAGGCAGGGTTGCACATATTCTAGAATTTGTTGCAAACACAGAAACACTGCAGAAATTGATACTACGGTTCATACTTCAGCAAACTGAGAATCTCTGCATATCTATATCTGTATGGAAAAAACAACAGTATTACATATATCTGTTAAACTATATGATCAGTGTCTGATTGTTGGGAAAAATGGGCAGAGCACTAAAAATGCACAGCGGAATAAAAGTAGCGTATAGCCTTGTGTGTTTGATTAAAAAGAAAACACTTTACAAAGAAATAGGAGAGGGAAGGGTCCTTTGCAACTGAAAAGAAATAAAGATCAAACAGTCTAACTTCTCTTGATCGAAACACCATCTTGGCTAAAACCCTTGGGGTCTCAAGAATAAAGAAACAGAAAGTTGCCCAAACCGCCTACATGACCAAAAGCATGTAATAACCCCCATAAAATTGTTAACCAATAGAGAAACTTAGATTCCCTGATTTAGAATAGTACCTCCTACTTCTCTAGTCGGAACTTTTACATGATTTCTAATTGGTCAATACTAACCAATTACTATTTGTAAACATGGACTACAGATTAACTCTTTTGTGACTGAAGTGGGAACACTTGCATATATTCCTACACTGATGAACTGAAGAGCTGGAGCAGGGAGAAGGGAGAAGGGAGAAGGAGAGCAGAATGGGGACATAATTTCCAGGGATTAAATTATGGAACTTCAGTGCCTCACATAGCTCATTAGCACTCTCCATAAACAGCAGAAGCAGAATAAATTATGCAAAGTATGCAAACATATGACTCTATCCAGATTTTAGGATTTTTCCTCAGAAGTTCTGTTTTGTATCGTCCCCATTTGGTGTGTAATGGGAGAGCACATAGAATGGTGTTTTCAGCACTGCCGTTAGAACTTTGCAACTCTTCCAGGAGACCTGCTTTCCCCCTTTTTAATGGTAGTGCTATTCTGCACTTTAAAATTGTAATTTTTAGTCATAACTATTTTGGGCTTGTTATTATGTTCTATTGGCTCTCTGATGTGAATCTCTCTTGGCTTCTCCCTCTATTTCATAGTCAAATTCAGAGGTGTCGAACTCATTTGTTACTATAATCTTTAGTGTATTTATTGTATTTCTTAATGTTTTAGAATGCTGTATATTTTATAAATTGATGTTACTTGCTCTGAGCTGGTTCCAGGACAGCAGGTTATAAATCCAATAAAATAATAATAAAATAACAATAATTTGCATAATAATTTGCATAATTTATAAAAAGCCAGGTTTTCTGATAGTCTTGTCTAACAAATTAGATCCAACAGGATTGATACAGTTGTGTCCTTAATGTCCACTAATTACATGGGAAAGTACACTTAACATTCTTAACACTGAACACATGAAGCTCCGTCACAGCGAGCCAGAGGTCCCATCAAGTTCAGTACAGTCTATTAAGACTGGCAGTAGCTCCTTGGAGTTTCAGGCAGAGAGGTATTTCACCTCGCCTGTTACCTGATCTTTTAGCTGGAGATGTTGGTTGTTTGAACCTGGAACCTTCTGCGTACCAGACAGATGCTCTGCCACTGAGCCACAGCGCATTACATGAAAGGCATTAAATGCAGTTTTTTGAGGGCTGCTGTCTGACATCTTGAGAGCTCAAGTGGTTTGCCTTTCCACTATACTACTCACAGAACTCCAAATACCCTATAATTCCTGGAATAGATTTGAGACATAAATTGTATTTTTTACTATGATAATCATACAATACTTCCCAGACATTAGCTCATGGATTCCAAAGTATCTTAGGGGGTCAATTGCTTCTGTATATAAATAGCCTGATTCTGTTCATATATTGGTTATTAAACTGTTAAGATAAGCAAGGTGGGAAAAACTCTGTTGCTAGACACTTTGTGGGGTTTCATTTATTAATATATATCAGGAAATCTGCACATGTATGATCTGTTGTACCCTTTTACTGGTGGGATAAATCTATATTCTTGTCCATTATCATCTAAGTGAAAACAACTGTACCTAATGTAAGTAATCATTTCCTAAGGAGAAGAAAACAGACCATCCTCCTACTCACAGACCTTATCAAATGCCTACTGACTTTAGTGGGAAGGTTGTGATTGACATCAATGGGCTCTTGGGTCACTTCACAAGAGGGGGTGGGGAAGCTTCAGTGAAACTGAAATGGCATAAATTTAGACAAGAGACACAGAAAGAGAATAGGCCTTATATGACAAGGCTGACAACTGCCTTGCAAATCCACACCTTCACCTTTCTGTGTCTTCACTCTGCACTCGTCATCCACATTGTGAGAAGAGCTAATTCAAGCTCTTCCCTGCTCAGAGGTTGCAGTAAATAACATATCTGGAACAGTATAATATACATAGAAGTGCAATGGACCGAGACTTCCCATTAAGCCAGTTTGGTGTAGTGGTTAAGTGCGCGGACTCTTATCTGGGAGAACCGGGTTTGATTCCCCACTCCTCCACTTGCACCTGCTGATGTGACCTTGGGTCAGTCACAAGCTCTGGCACAGCTGTTCTCTCAAGGACAGTTTCTGTCAGAAGTTCTCTCAGCCCCACCTACCTCACAGGGTGTCTGTTGTGGGGAGGGGAAGGGAAAGGAGTTTGTAAGCCACTCTGAGACGCCTTTGGGCAGTGAAGGGCGGGGTATAAATCCAATCTCCTCCTCCTCCTCCTCCTCCGCCTCCTCCTCCTCCTCTTCTTCGTCTTCTTCTTCGTCTTCTTCTTCTTCTTCGTCTTCTTCTTCTTCTTCTTCTTCTTCTTCTTCTTCTTCTTCTTCTTCTTCTTCTTCTTCTTCTTCTTCTTCTTCTTCTTCTTCTTCTTCTTCTTCTTCTGCATTAAAACACCACCAGAGATTCAAGTCTCTGTTATCCCACTGTTTACTCTGGAACAGGCCCCCCGTTGCTTTAATGAAATTATTACAGAATCTGTACTTTTGGGATTGTGATCCAAGATCGTTTAATTGCTCAAAACAAAAACTTAGAACTATTATTGTTGTAAAGGTCTCTACTTGGAAAACAAAAAGAGGAACTACATTTTTGCACTGGGAATGGCATCCCAATCTTATTCCTCTCCCCCTCCCCAAACTAATGTCTGTGCCCTGACCTGGATGGTCCAGGCTAGCCTGATCTTGGCAACCTTCAGAAGCTAAGTAGGTTTGACCCTGGTAAGGACTTGATTGGGAGACCCCCAAGGAAGTCCAGGCTTGCTACACCAGTTTGGTGTGGTGGTTAAGAGTGGCAGATTCTAATCCGGAGAACCAGGTTTGATTCCCCACTCCTTCACATGCAGCCAGCTGGGTGACCTTGGGTCAGTTACAGTTCTCTCAGAGCTGTTCTCTCAAGAGCAGTTCCCTTAGAGTTCTTTCAGCCCCACTTACCTCACAGGGTGGGAAGAAGAAGGGAAGGAGATTGTAAGTCGCTCTGAGACTCCAAGTGAAGGGCAGAGTATAAATCCAACTCTCCTCCTCCTCCTCAGAGGCAAACAAACCTCTGTTTGACTCTTGCCTTGAAAATCCTATGGGATCACCATAAGTTGTCTGAGAACAGTCTGTTTTATACATAATGTGTATAAAACCTTGATGTCATTAAGCTCCACTTTCCTCTGCCTTCTACTATCAGGGTCCAAACATACAATCTGACAACATCAGAGTACAGTGTAACTTCTACTATATGTTATGGAATATGACACTGGGCAGCCATTTTTGGCAGCAACCCTGGGTTTATCATAGAACATGAAACTAAGCAAACTCTGGGGGATGGCGAAAGACAGAAGGGCCTGGCATGATGTGGTCCATGGGGTTGCGAAGAGTCAGACTTGACTGTGTGACTGAACAACAACAACAACAAATGGTAGTTCTGGCCACAAAGGAGAACTTTGAACTGATGCTGGAAAATTGGTCCTTATGTCCAAGGCAGAAACATAAACCTGGAGAATCTTGATTTAATAAGAATCTTGGTTGCATTTAAAAGAGCCCCCCGCCCCCGGTAATCAGTTCCTTAAGGCACAGGTTCAGAGACGTCTCCAATACATTAAGCCCTCCCACCCAACATAGTGACTCATGTGGTCCAGGCCACCATTTATCACAGAGGTCAGAAGTTTAAAATGGAGGGTACCTCTCTAATGGTGAATGCCAAACAGATAAGCTTAGTGGTTCAGAGAAGTAAATCAAGACAAGGTAAGTCAAATCAATCCAGGGAGATTCACAGGGCAAAAAACCCCATAGGGTCAGTAGCTAATGCCCCCAGCATCGTAGTATCTGAAAACTCCCTGAAGGTGTGAACTGAGGCTCCAGCAATATGTTCAGGACACTGACAGTGACATTCTAAGCAGAGTTACATCCTTGTAAATCAGTGAAGTTAATGGGCTTAGAAAGCTATAATGATGCTTAGGACTGCATTGATAGAAGATGACCGTGTAGAAGCCAGCATGTTACTGAGGGAAGGGCAAAGAAAGGTACAGAGGTAGATAAACAGTAAAAGTAGAAAGCAGCAGCATCAGATAAGGGAGTCTTGAAATTAAAAAAAATCAGTATTTTTAAATCGTAAGCAAGGTATCTACTGTTGCAAGGCACAAGCCAGGACAAACAAGGAAGAGACTGACTCTGATGGATGGAGCAGGGTGAGTTCGAATAGTAATGTTATTTTTGGTGCATTTGAATTTCAAGAGACCAAGCTGAAAAAATGCATATCTAGTGCTGCAAAGCAAGTTCTTTCCAAAGGCAACCCCCCAGATGTTTGAGATGTAAAACACAGGACACAGGGCTGGTGAATGTGTCCATCAACTGTAACCTAGAGAAAGGTTTGCTCTGCAGCTGTCTATTAAGGATGGCAGGAAGAGGCTTAGACCGGTTTGGAAGTGACCTTCCCTCTTGCCCTCTGTATGCTTTGCATTTCAGTTGAGACTTAATCCTGTGAGAGTCCGTCGTTTCTTTTAAATAAAAGAATTTGGTCATAAAAGAATTGGTCGATGCTGGATATTGCTCTGAAGTGTACAGTTAGCCACAGGAATCCCGGGATATGCCATCCATTTGTCACAGTCTCTTAACTCTGGAGATAACATGGTAGGCTGAGTAATTAGTGCTGGGAGTGGAAGAACTAGAGGGATATAGGGTGGACCGGCCCTTAAAGTTTCTGAGAAAATTCTTGATGGGCCACTGTCTTGGGAGAGCCACTGGCATCCAAAAGCCAGCCAAGCCCAGCAGTGCTGCAGTGCTGGTAATGCTACCAGCACCACTTTGCTCAGACCTGGACCACAGCAGCGGAGACAACAGTTCTGTTGTGTACTAACTGAGGACCTCACCCGTGGTCGCATTCACATGTGGTCATGCGAATGGGCAAAGCTTTGCTTACTAAAACAATAGCCAGCGTGGATCCTAGAATGGACCTATTGGGCAGGCAGGATCCAAGCGGTAACCTTTGGGGAATCAGGGGCACTGTAAATAACCTATCACAGATGTGTGGGGGTGTGGGGGTGTGGTTTCCAACTGGGATTTAAGCAGGCTGCTGGTCCTGCTCTGTTGTCTTGGAACTGAGCTGTAAATAAACGATGAGCTGAAATCACGCGTCTGGACCCAGTAAAGTTCTTTATGAAAGGTTCTGCTTTCTCCCTCACACACCCTGAAAGGAGTGCAGTGTGCCAAGGCACACATCTTGGATGCCTGGCGGAAAGCAGCATCTTCTGGCTAGGAAGCCATGGCAGCATATTGCATCTGTTAAAACATCTTTGTTATGTTGTAGTCTGATTCGCCATTCGCCATCTGCCTATGTGTATGGACTGCTGACTTCCATTTCAATTTATCTGAGGAGGCGTGCGTGCATATCTGTCCTTATATATATTTGAATTTTGGTTCCACAACATTCTATGCTCGCCACAACTGATTCGGCACAAGAACTGGCAGTCAGAAGATGCTGGCCGGGGCTGACTGGCTGCTTGGCGGAGTCCCGCCCATGTCAGCCCCGGCCAGTATCTTTGGCTCAGTCTGCTCCGGTCCTCTGACAGGAGAGGACCGTCTGCAGAGAGAGCGCAGGGACAGGCCTTCAGGGCCGAGGCAGGTGAGAGAAACCCCTTCTGCCCCACCACACACCATCCTCTGGGCCTTCTATGGGCCCAGTCGGCCAGAGAAGCCCCTTCCGCCGCCCCCACACCATCCCCTGGGCCTTCTATGGGCCCAGTCAGCCAGAGAAGCCCCTTCTGCCCCTCACACACCATCCCCTGGGCCTTCTATGGGCCCAGTCAGCCAGAGAAGCCCCTTCCGCCCCCACACACACCATCCCCTGGGCCTTCTATGGGCCCAGTCGGCCAGAGAAGCCCCTTCCGCCCCCCCACACATCAACCCCTGGGCCTTCTATGGGTCCAGTCAGCCAGAGAAGCCCCTTCCCCCCACACACCATCCCCTGGGCCTTCTATGGGCCCAGTCAGCCGGAGAAGCCCCTTCCCCCCACACCATCCCCTGGGCCTTCTATGGGTCCAGTCAGCCAGAGAAGCCCCTTCCCCCACACACACCATCCCCTGGGCCTTCTATGGGCCCAGTCAGCCAGAGAAGCCCCTTTCGCCCCCCACACCATCCCCTGGGCCTTCTATGGCCCCCCTCACACACCATCCCCTGGGCCTTCTATGGGCCCAGTCGGCCAGAGAAGCCCCTTCCGCCCCCTCACACATCATCCCCTGGGCCTTCTATGGGCCCAGTCGGCCAGAGAATCCCCTTCCGCCCCCCACACACCATCCCCTGGGCCTTCTATGGGCCCAGTCAGACAGAGAAGCCCCTTCCGCTCCCCCACACCATCCCCTGGGCCTTCTATGGGCCCAGTCAGCCAGAGAAGCCCCTTCCACCCCCCACACCATCCCCTGGGCCTTCTATGGCCCCCTCACACACCATCCTCTGGGCCTTCTATGGGCCCAGTTGGCCAGAGAAGCCCCTTCCGCCCCCCCACACATCATCCCCTGGGCCTTCTATGGGCCCAGTGGGCCAGAGAATCCCCTTCCGCCCCCACACACCATCCCCTGGGCCTTCTATGGGCCCAGTCAGCCAGAGAAGCCCCTTCCGCTCCCCCACACCATCCCCTGGGCCTTCTATGGGCCCAGTCAGCCAGAGAAGCCCCTTCCACCCCCCACACCATCCCCTGGGCCTTCTATGGCCCCCTCACACACCATCCTCTGGGCCTTCTATGGGCCCAGTAGGCCAGAGGAGCCCCTTCCCCACCACCATCTTCTGGGCCTTCTATGGTCCCAGTAGGCCCAGAGAAGCCCTTTCTGCCCCTCTTCCCTTCCTTTCCCCCCTTTCCTTTCTTCCTCTCTCCTTCTTTCTTTCACTCTCCCCCCTCTTCCTCCCTCCCTCCCTCCCTTCCTTTCTAGGGCCCGTTGTCTTCCTCCACAATGGGCTTTGCTCCCTAGTCTTGAATAAAACTTTGTTGGTCTTAAAGGTGCCCCCAGTGGACTCCAACTTTGTTCTACTGCTTCAGTCCAACACAATTGCCCACCTGGATCTATGGCTACACACTGTTAGCTTTTTGTAGGCTTACTGCTGTCACAGTTTTATTACGATATGAACAATTACCCAATGAACACAGCACTGACTCCTCCCACTGAGAAAGTGGACACTTGGAAAGGTTTTTTGGTATAACACTTGACTGTGCAGCAGACTGAGTTGCAACATATTTTATCATTGCTCTGGCTGAGAGTTTTGTCACTGTTTACATAGCTAAGGAAGAACATCTGCATATTATTTGCACAACAGGATGAATTTTAGGGAGCCTTGCTTTGTATCTTGTTGGGGTTTAAGCTGTTTAATTATGGCAGATGGGAGCCAGCATGGTATAGTGGTTAAGAGCAGTGGACACTAATCTGGAGAACTGGCTTTGATTTCCCAGTCCTCCACATGCAGCCAGCCGGGTGGCTTTGGGCCAGTCACAGTTCTCTCAGAGCTCTCTCAGCCCCACCTATCTCACAGAGTGTCCGATGTGGGGAGAGAAAAGGAAGGTGATTGTAAGCCACTCTGAGACTCCTTTGGATAGTGAAAAGTGGGGTATAAAAATTCTTCTTCTTCTTCTTTTTCCATATGTGAAATATACTGCAGTGATGGCAGGAGGAAGAAATTTCAGATTGCAGTTCTCTTTTGAAGTTTTCAGAGGGAGACTCAATAGACACAGGGAAAAAGACTTCTGTCTCAAGCAGAACATCACAGTGTAACTAGAGAATCTGAGGACAGCAACAATAAGAACATAAGAGAAGCCAATGCTGAATCAGGCCAATGGCCCATCTAGTCCAACACTCTGTCACACAGTGGCCAAAAATACCAAGTGCCATTAGGAGGTCCAGCAGTGGGGCCAGGACATTAGAAGCCCTCCCACTGCTGCTCCCCCCAGCACCAAGAATAGAGTGCATCACCTGCCCCAGACTGAGAGTTCCTATCTATACCTTGTGGCTAATAGCCACTGAGGGACTTCTGCTCCATATGTTTATCTAATTCCCTCTTGAAACTGTCCATGCTTGTAGCTGCCACCACCTCCTCTGGCAGTGAATTCCATGTGTTAATCATTCTTTGGGTGAAGAAGTACTTCCTTTTATGTGTTCTAACCCAACTGCTCAGCAATTTCATGGAGTGTCCATGAGTTCTTGTATTGTGAGAAAGGGAGAAAAGTACTTCTTTCTCAACCTGCTCTATCCCATGCATAATCTTATAAACCTCGATCATGTCACCCCTCATCCGTTGTTTCTCCAAGCTAAAGAGCCCCAAGCGTTTTAACCTTTCTTCATAGGGAAAGTGTTCCAACCCTTTTATCATTCTAGTTGCCCTTCTCTGCACTTTTTCCAATCCTATAATATCCTTTTTGAGGTGTGGCGACCAGAACTGTACACAGTATTCCAAATGAGGTCGCACCAATGATTTATACAGGGGCATTATGATACTGGCTGATTTGTTTTCAATTCCCTTCCTAATAATCCCCAGTATAACGTTGGCCTTCTTTATTGCAGTTACCCACTGACTAGACATTTTCATTGAGTTATCTATTATGACTCCAAGATCTCTCTCTTGGTCAGTCTCTGCCAGTTCAGACCCCATCATGTGTATTTATATTTAGGATTTTTGGCTCCAACGTACATCACTTTGCACTTGGCCACATTGAACCCCATTTGCCATTTTGATGCCCACTCACCCATCCTCGACAGATCCCTTTGGAGTGCCTCACAATCTTCCCTGGTTTTCACCACCCTGAACAACTTCGTGTTATCTGCAAATTTAGCCACTTCACTGCTTACTCCCACTTCTAAATCATTAATAAACAAGTTAAAAAGCATCGGACTGAATACTGATCCCTGTGGTACCCCACTGCTTACCACTCTCCACTGAGAAAGTTTCCCATTTATACTCACTCTCTGTTTCCTATTTATAAGCCAGTATTTGATCCACAAGAAGACTTAATCTTGCATTAAGTGATTGAGTGTCCAGCCCAAAAAGGATCAAAGGAACCCACTAAAGCAAAGAAAATAAACCTCATTAAATTCCACTATAAGCTCCTGTTTCACTGAGAGAAATAAGAAGATGCTTGTATTTGTCTTTGACATAAAATTTAGCCGGCCAGTCCCCCCACACAACTATTGCAAGCATCATTTAAGGCCCAGTCATGAATAAACAACTCCCATAGGAATGTTTTGACAATGAGGTTTTCACATGATTTGGGGTTGTAACACAGGAGACTGCAACCTTAAAATAAGAAGATTAGATTACTAGTAAAGACAGAAATACATTCTTACACATGATTTGAACAAGCAGACATTGAATTTATATATTTTTTAGCCCCCCGTAGGAGATTTTTTTATTGCTTTTTCTATAAACTACAAAGAATAAAGGGGAGAGTAACTACATACTATAGGAGAAAGTAAAGAAAACCACTAAAAACCCAAGAGATTATGGTCATACGTAATGCTTGTAAAATTAGCTCATAATTAATTACTATTAAAAGTTGCTACGTCAAGTGAGTATTCAATTGTTACTGTTTACACTAAAATCACCAACAAATATAACTATATAAAGAGCCTTAAAGAAAACTGGTTTAAATTCATTTTAAACGGGATCTCGAGAGAATCACAACTCATTTTTTTGCTTTTTTTTTACTCCTCAGTCTATCTCTTATTTTGGGGACAGCCGCCCTTCATTCCGAATCTGAGTCCTCATCAGAAGATGCCAGTACTCCTTCTTCACTTGTTGCTGTCATTTCCTTCTTTATCCTCTTTGTCTGCTGGAACGGCGTGTTGATAGAGAAATTCACATGCCTTTGTAACAGAGTCAATTCATTCTTTTTTGTCTTTAAATTTAAAAATTAGGCCTTCTGGGATAATCCATTTGTAGGAGACATTGTTTTTCTGTAAAAATAATGCCAAATCTCTAAATTTCTTTCTGTTCTTCCTTATTTTAAGTGATTCTCTTCTTTGTCTTTGATTTTCAGGGTAGTTGCACTTGTTGCTCTCAGTACTTGGTCTCTTATATGTCTTCTGGAGAATCTCACCACAACCTTGCCGGGCAGATTATTTTTCCTTATATAGTCAGAATACGACCTATAGATCGCATCTATTTCATTTTGTAGAAGATCCACTTTTAAATCTGTTGCCAGCCCCAATGCATCACACATAATGCTCCTCAGGCCTTCTCCTTTTGCCTCAGGAATACCCTGAAATCTTAAGACATAGCTTGCCTTTTCCATTTGCAGCTGTAAGAGTTGGGCCTCATTAACTGCTCTCTTTTTTTCCATCTCCTGCATTTGTTTCTTGAACTTCTGTGTATCGGCATCTCCTACTTTGAGTTCTTGCTCCATTTTATCAGTCTTTTTAGTAGTTTCAGTTAATTGGCTTTGCTGAGCATCAAATTTCACGTGCAATGATGTCATTTGCTCCAGCAGAGGGCACAAAGCCTCAGTCAGCATGTTTTGGAAGTCTCTAGTAATGTCCTGTCTGGCAACAGAACTCGCTGGGCTGGCATTTCCAGGAGGAAACTTCCATTTCGGTTGCCTTTCTTTCTCCTCCCTCTTCGGAGGTGCCATTTTTTGAGGAACTGTTTACTTTTTGTCGAAAGTTGTAAAAGTCTCAAGACCCTTTATTAACACCTGGTAAGTTCTCAAAAGTTCTTTAATATAGTTTACATCAGCTTGTCTTCCACCCCCCCTCGCAAATTGCCTATCAGTTCAGCTTTCCTTTCCTGATGAGGGGGAGTCCCCCCCCTCGAGTTGCTGGGGGGAGCTTTTTGTGCCGTTTCTGGTGTCTTCGCTTAAGATTCACTCACATTTGTGCATAGGCTCGCCTAGATTTCGTTTTCATCCTCCGGCCACCAAGTGCTTGTCCTGGAGTGCATCCCTGCATCCATTGCTGGAAATCAGTGGCAGGACCATCGTGGCAGGGAGAAGCCCCCCTTCACTGGCTGTTTGCTGGAGGAAGGGCTCTTCAAGCGCCCCCTGGCTAGGAGCCCAATGCAAGGACTCCAGGGAGGGTGCGTACAATCGCACCCCCTCCCATCCGCCAATTCATGGCATGACCCTCCCAGAGCTCCAGGGGATCACGACCGCCATTAAGTCTGAAAGTCCAGACATTGAATTTAAATGTATATATGTGTGCTCAAACCAGTTCTCCTATATTCAGGATTTATCTTTAGTAGGGATGGGCATGAACTGGTTCACAAACTAAAGTTCATGATGAATTTTGGCCAGTTTGTGGTTTGCAAACAGAAGTTTGTGACACATCAACTGGCACTAATTTCCCAGGAACTTTCAAGCTGTTTGTGGTGGTTTGTGAACAGATACATTTCCAGACAGTCTCCACTTATTCAAAATACTCACCCAATTTCAAAGCAACATAATTCAGAGGGCATGTAGACATGCATCTGGGGGAGGTCCCCTGCAACTTTGATGTCTCTAGCTTGCACAGGATCCATTCTATACACTCTTGAACCTTCTGAACCTGTGCCTGTCACTTCCCCAGAAAGCACTTTCCTAGGGGCATCTTTTGGGGGGACAGTAACTCTGACCCTCTAAATCCAATCCTCACCAAACTTGGAGGGCAGGTAGAGGAGAGTCAGCCAAAGACCCCTTGCAGGTTTAGTGTCTCTAGCATGCCAGGGGGATGTTCAAGAACCGGGCACACCACAAACCAAACCACATTTTCCTGGTTCATGCCCATCCCTAATCTTTATCCCTTCAGGAGCATCCAACCATGTGTACTAGGAGCATACACTACACACAGTCTTCACAATACATATGGTCACTATGACATCTGAATAGGACACCGTGCATATTTTCTGCCTCAGTAGCACGTACTTACTGGGACCCCACGAGGGCACACATTCAACCTGTGCTGTGTGAGTTGCACTGGCTTCCAGAGGTGTACTGGATCAGGCTCAAGATGCTAGTCAGTGGCAGATTAACCATTAAGCAGACTAAGCACGTGCTTAGGGCACCAGAGCCAAAGGGGGCACCACATAGTTGGGAAAAAGGTGAAAAAATGTAGCATCCCCGGTGGGGTGGGCGCCACAAGTTGGCCTGCCTAGGGCACCCAGACACCTGGGGCCAGCCCTGCTTTGTGCTGGTGTTAAGAGAGCCAGTTTGGTGTAGTGGTTAAGTGTGCGGACTCTTATCTGGGAGAACCGGGTTTGATTCCCCACTCCTCCACTTGCACCTGCTGATGTGACCTTGGGTCAGTCACAAGCTCTGGCGCAGCTGTTCTCTCAAGGACAGTTTGTGTTAGAGTTCTCTCAGCCCCACCTACCTCACAGGGTGTCTGTTGTGGGGAGGGGAAGGGAAAGGAGTTTGTAAGCTGCTCTGAGACGCCCTTGGGCAGTGAAGGGTGGGGGTATAAATCCAAACTCTTCTTCTTCTCTCTTAACCTTAAAGGCCCTAAATGGTCCAGGACCCAAGTACCTTTGGGACCATCATTCCTGGTATAATGTGCCGGCCAAACAATTTAGAAAAAAATAGCATTGGGAGGATCATAGGTAGCATGCATATGCATTATAATATGATAAACAATTATTAGCCTCCCAAATGAACACACTACAGCTAAGCCAAAACTAAGATGTGCTTTTCATGAACACTTTGGTCAACTAGGAAAAGTTTTCCCTCTGACATTTTTACTAAGCCCTTTGAATATAAGAACATAAGAAAAGCCAATGTTGGATCAGGCCAATGGCCCATCTAGTCCAACACTCTGTCACACAGTGGCCAAAAACACCAGGTGCCATCAGGAGGTCCAGCAGTGGGGTCAGGACACTAGAAGCCCTCCCACTGCTGCCCCCCCAAGCACCAAGAATACGGTGCATCACTTGCTCCAGCCTGAGATTGCCCATCTATACCTTGTGGCTAATTGCCACTGATGGACTTCTGCTCCATATGCTTATCTAATTCCCTCTTGAAGCTGTCCATACTTGTAGCTGCCACCACCTCCTGTGGCAGTGAATTCCATGTGTTAATTATTATGTCAATTTTTCATAGGGACTGTGAACCAGGAGAAAAGTATTCACTCATTTATAGTAAAGGTATAAAGCATTGCCCTCATACAGAAGTGACTTTCTGATGTTATCACTGAGGCAAACCTGACCGGGCTACGTAGCATTGTGGTACTTGCTCATCCAGCGCAAAGGCAGAAAATGTTGCCCTCACTTTGAAAGGGTTTACATAGCCAAACCCCACTATCTGTTTTGTATTGTGATGTCCCATGCTGGCTGTTCAGTCCCTGACTAGCTGGATCATGTAGCCAACAGACTATGCTGTTTTGAAAAAAGTGGTTTGATGGTACCAAAGCAATTATCAAGGAGGGCAGTAAAAAGGTACATTAACAAAATGTGAAAAAGCTGAGCACTTGGAATTCTTTGGGGAACACTTCAAGTCCCTTGAAAAGCTCCCCTTTTGCTGGGAAAATGTTGTCAAAATGCAATACAGCACTCTCAGCAGATATACTTTAGAGATAATACTCCAGCAATAATGGAAATATTTATCCAGTCTAAATTACAGCATTTAAGGGGTAATATTTTTTTCCACAACAAGCAAGGAAAGCCTTTTGGAAGACCCTCCCCCCAAGTTCTGCACTGTATTGTTAATGTATCATATAAGCATGTCCAAATAGGTTTCTGCAGCATACACTTGGGGAAAGTAAAATGTTAATTATAAACAAAAAACCCGTCCCATCAATCACACTGCAATGTCAATTAATACGAATGTGGACAGGATTAGCTACAGAAAAATCTGGACCAATTAGACACACCAAAACTGTTCACGGTTCAGAAGGAGCTTCCACCTCACCTAGCAACTGCCCATGCCTTCTCACTGCATTGTTTTGTACATCCTCAGGATCTTAGGAGAATGCTGGTCCCTGCAGGTAATATGTTTGCTGACTCTGTTGTTAAAGGAGCCTCTTTTGAATGATTGTCTAAAGGTCCCCCAATTCTGTCTTCTGTAATCCTTATTGAATCTTGGTAGTGTCCGTTGTGAATGAAACAAATGTCAGGGGGTCTCCTCTCATTACAATTCAATGTTCCGGGCATTGCCGTCTTGTTGTCTCTGATTTCTATCTTGTTCAGAGAGTCCTTGAATAGCTTGTCACCTTGAAAGGGATAGGTAGAAACTATTGTCTTAGCATGAAGATCAGCTTGCCAGGCTTGTAACCACAAGGTTCTTCTGGCAGCTGCCAGGTCATGGAGTCCAATGTTGCATGGAGTCCTCTACTGTGAATGAGGATGCCTTGAGTACTCTAGTGACTCCTTCCACCAGGTGACAACTGCTGGCTGGAATAAGTTTTCTGGTCAAGACAATTGAAGATCAGGGTACTATAGATACAGTTGCTGAGGTCTTGATAGCCGTAGGGGTGGCTTCATAGGCCTTTCTTAAAGCAGAGTTGGTCTTCTTACCCATGCTGTCTCTGATTGTGACTTAATCATCCTCAGAAACAAGACCACATGATTGTAGAGCTGCGACAGGAGAATCTACTAGGAGTACCTGCAAAAATTGGTTGGTAAAGGATGGCAATGCATACAGGGTTTTTTTTTATAGAGCTAGGGAACTTCCTGTTGGCCATGGGTTTGGCCCATTCTGCCCTTAGCTGTCCCTCAAAGAATTCATGGAAGGAAAACACCTTTTCTGCTACACCAGATATGGGGAAGAATTCTTTATGCCCTTTTGATTTGCCCTCAGTCTCCGATGTCAAAGCACCTGGCTCATTCCCTCGGATATTCTCTTTCAGTTCTAACACTGTCATTGTCTTGGTTAAGAGGTAATAGTAGTCCTCTGGTTCGAAGAATCTTGAGGACTGTTCTGGAATTTCTGTTTCCTCCTCTTCCTCATCAGAAAGAAATTCCCCTTCTTCCCTGTCGTCAGCCTCATTTGCCTGAATACGACTCTGGGTCCCACCGGGGGTTCTCCCTCTCTCTTTTGCTGGAGTAATCCTGTTTTCTGGCTGCCTTAGTGGGCCAGATGGGCCTTTCCCTGGAGAAGGGTGTTTCCTTTATGACCCTTTGCCTGGTGGGGGGAGGGCTGTCTGAGGAGGTGAAAGGGGTTCTTTCACCTCCACTTTGGCAGAAAATTGCAATCTCCTCCCTCATTGTTCGTCTAAGTAATGATATAAGTTCAGGGGGAGACATTGTGGGCCTGGAAGCTTGTGCATTACTCACAAGTAGATCCACCTTATTATTGAGGAGGCGTCTGTTTGCCGTTTCCCCCTGGTTGGGTGGATGGTTAGGGAGTTTCTCTCTGGCATCTGTGGCCCCTTCCTGGCTTATGGATGTGAGGGGCCCCTGCAGCCAGCTCCTGGTTGGTTGGCAAGCTGCTCAGCACTGGCTGGCTCAGACATGGCTGCCGTGGAGGGGTGCCACTTTTTGGTGCACTTTTGTTTCTCCTCGTTCTTCTTTCCAGGTCCAGCTGGTAAGGCAGTGCCCAATCGTTCTTGCATGGTGTCTCCAGTGCAGAAACCAGGACCCACTGTGAGAGGGGCTTCCAGCTCTCCCTCTGAGATGAATCTGTCACTTTCGTCTCAGGAGTCCATTCCAAAGCAGGCTGGGCATGCTCTGAGGAACCCCAGAGGTAGAAAGATAGAGAAAATGGCTGGCAGAGCTGAACACTCTCATTTTCCAAGCCTCTACGTGGCGGCACAGTAGAAGCGGATTAAGAAAGAATTTAGGAGGACAGAGCTAAGCAGGATAGAAAGGGTAAGAAGACATTAAGAAAGTTGATAAGAAAGGATGAAATAGTTGAATAGGTGAGAAGCTCCTATTCTGTGCTGCTCTCCCTATCGACGTAGGAAAGAACTGAAGAGATGGGTGACCCCCCACCAGGAGACAGGAAGTGGAAGGACATGTTCCTGCCTCCTTGAATAGAGGAGGGGAATCACCCACCAAGATGTCCTTCAGCTCAGAGGGAGCGCAAGGATTTCTCCTTCTTTCAAATGCTCCCCCATAAGCTTTTCCACCCCAGTCTACCACTACTAGGCTTGTCAAACAAGTTCCAAAAAATGTAATGTTTAGCACAAGGCAGAATAAGGCATCTGAGGCATGATTGAATAACTATAACTTCCAGACCTGGTATGTAAAAAGAACATTCTTTTTAGGATTCAAATGGAACTAAACTGTGAGCCAACAAGGATTTATATGACACACAGTAACAAATGTGTTCTTGGAAAATGTTCATCTCTGTTTGGAAAGCTGGCCATCCTTTGCTAATCTACACAGTTTGATGTATCTACAAAGGAAGGAGAACAGATGACCGGCCTGTGCAGTGAACTATCCATCATTAATTTAAAAAGTGTGGGCTTGGAGTATATTATGAAAGGAACAAGGTCCCTTTTTTAACAGAAACACCAAGCACCACCAAATCCACAGGAATTTTAGTGTACTGTGTTTAGATGCAAGATCAGTTCCCTTTTTTTGCACATCAGTGGGACAAAATGAAAGAATGCAGCAAGGTTTTGTTTAAAGAGAACTGAAAGACTACAGATGTTTGCTCAACAGATCACTAGCCCATCCAGTGTAAAGGCCAGGATGCATATTGTATTTCCACTGTCTGGTCTACAACTGAACATAAATGCATGATGATATGTGATTTTTTTTTGGCTTGTAGGCAGTTTCCCATCTCATCCTCAACTCATCCTCATTCAGTTCAATAATCTAAGAAAGGAGTAACTCTGCACAGGACTGCAGTGAACATTTGTTGCCATCCAAGTAATCAGTTTTGTTCATATCAGATAAATGAATAAATAAGTACAAACTCATTTTCTTCAACAGGAATGTAAATGCCCATGATGCAGGTATATAACTTTGCAGACACAGACACACAAAACTCTGCATGGAAACCACGTATGCGCTTGTGAAGTTGGTATCTGAAGTTAGAAACCAAGACATTTCCTTCTGTGTTCACACTAGGAACAATGAGGGGGTGGAAATATAAAAACATCGGCATTGTGCAATGCCACTATGTCACTTTTGGCTTTGGACCACAGAAGTAATGTCACAGGGTCATATGACACTCTAGGAATAGATTTGGGAAATCTTTCTGGGTCAGAAAGTGGAAGTAATGTAACATTTTCATGCACCGCTGATTCCTACCCACTCCATTTTGCTCCTGCTGCTCCACAGAGTGGCAGCCAAAGCATGGGCCATGAGGACGGGAGACTGCCTGCTGTAGCTGGCAAGCTGGCAGCCCTAGTTCACACAACACTAGTTCTGACAGGGCCCAATGCAAAAATGCCATTTCAGAGCTGAGCAGGTTTATCATCTGATGTCAGCAACATCCCATGCACATGATATGTATACCCCAATCAACCATTGCACATAGAGCAATAGTAGCAGATATAACTAATTTCCTTGTATACACAGTACAGAATCTTGGGAGCAGACTTAGGGAACAATAAATTGATTATCTGATGCCAATCACCTCACCTGATTATTGGAACTGCTACTGGAGCAACGTCATTCTTAAAGAGGTATTCAAGGCTCTTGGGCGCAATTCCTTTAAGAATGTGGGCTACAGTAGCACTTTACTATTGAAGAAGGAACTGATGAGGACTTTTTCCTTATAAGAAATTTCTCTAGAGATTGGATTGATAAACTTTTTCCTGGCAATGATGATGTAAGATCTTAAAACAACTAGGAAGCTGTGCTAAGTCTTCAGGCTGGAGAAAGACCACAGTATTGGTTGAAACGGATTTAATCATTCCGGAGGACGCCGTTGCGACTCTGCATGTGACTCTGCATTTTTAGTCAGCTGTTTTTCAGTTCAAAACTGTTTGTTGTTACTAAAAATAACATATACATTGTTAAAAGCACAATTTGTATTGGAATTCTGTAGCCTTTTCACAGTTCTTTTTGTCCTTTCAATTTTATCAGCAGAACTGTGACCTCCTTTGTATACTTATCTGGCTACAGAACCTGGACATTGGGTCCCAAGGTTTCCTTTTATTTACTATTATTATTTTATTTCATTTATACCCTGCCTTTCTTCCCACTGGGGACCCAAAGTGGCTTAGGACATTCCCTTTTTCTCCATTTTATTCCCACAACAAATCTGGGGGCAGTAGAGGAATGCTGATGCTTTCTTCCACTGTTAGAACCTCTTTCTTGGTGAACCTGTCCTTAAATATTTCCCTGAGACTGAAGTGTGATCCTTTAAATTAAGGGTGGTAAGGTACCAGCTGGATATTAGGAAAAACTTTTTTACAGTGAGAGTTGTACCTCAGTGGAATCAACTGCCTAGGGAGCTCCCCTTCACTGGCAGTCTTTAAGCAGCGGCTGGACAGACACTTGTCAGGGATGCTCTAGGCTGACCCTGCATTGAGCAGGGGGTTGGACTAGATGGCCTGTATGGCCCCTTCTGACTCTGTGATTCTATGATTCTTTCTTTGCCTACTTATGTCACAGTAAGACTGCTTCTCTGGTTTTGTGACAGCTTATCTGATCAGCTTCCTCACTGCTGAACAGCTGACCTGCACAGTTTCCCACTTCTGTTTTTATTCTCATCCAGTTACTCATCCCCCAGTAAGACATAGGCTGTCATGTGTCAGCCCTGTGTTCCTGTTCTCTACATATGACACTACACTAAAGAATGAATGAAAACCAGTGGGAGAACATCTTAGGCTCCTAAGAAACACAATCCTGATCTAAAAGTGACTATTCTCCAACAAGAAAAAATATTCAAAAGGATATTCCATTGTGAAATGGCTGAATTAGAATTCAATGAGGTCTCTTCCAGCAAGATAAACAAGGACTTTGGATTCCTCATCATTATATACATTAGCTATCTTAGTAAAACCTATTAACTGGCTAAGCAAACCTACAGAAATGATCCACTGTAGCTATTGCAAATGATCTGTGTATTTTCCTGAGCACATCTGAATTTTACCTAATTACATTTCACCCACTGTTTTCAGCATTTAATAATAACCTCATGTTCCTACTGTTCATTTTTTTCATACCTCAACTATAAATATCTACCTAGCAATGCTCCCTCTAAGCTGTTGAGTCGTGTGAGCAAAAATTCTACTTTGTGAGCTACTGGCATTAAAGTTGTGAGCAAGCGATTTGGCTACTGCATGAATTAGTTTGCTCTGGAGACATCCTTCCTGAGCTAAGACAAAGATGTATGAGCCGGAGGCTAAAAAACTGTGAGCAAGCTCACACTAACTCAGCTTAGAGGGAACACTGCTACCTAGTAAGTGTTCACTACCTCGCATCTATGGAAGTAGGCTATAGTTAGGGTTGCCAGCTTCAGGTTAGGAAACACCTAGAGATTTTTGGGGGGTGGAGCCTGAGGAAGGCAGGGTTTGGGAAGAGGAGGGACTTCAATAGGGTATAATGCCATGGTGTCTACCTTACAAAGCAGCCATTTTCCCCAGGTGAACTGATCTCTGTAGTATGGAGATCACTTGTAATCCCAGAGGATCTCCAGCCACTACCTGGAGGTTGACAACCATAGCCATAGTCCATAAAACCTAATGCTGGAATAAAATCTTGTTAGTCTTTAACATGGCCACCAGACTCCTGCTTAGTTCTCTCTTTATTTTGAATCTTGCAAAGCATAGTCTTCTGAGGTAACCAAACCACAGAATGCTTGCTGCACACAAAACTGTACTATTCTGTTTATTAAATCAGACTCAGGATTTCAATAATATTTGTCCACTGTTTTCTCATGACAAGAAAAGGTATCGACTGGTTCCTTTTGCTGCTATGACACAGGACGGCAACATCCTTTTATTTATGAAGCCAAATGCAAGTTTCTTTTACCAATAGTGCTTTATGGGCCAAAACAAACTTCTTTTGTTGTACTGCTTGTTGTGATAAAGAACCAATGATGAAAGTTCCTGTGGAGCAGTGACAGAGTTCTGGCAGGTGTATAAATTTTCATTGGTAACAAAGCAAAGTAAGGCCTACCTTCTCCCCTGTGAAGTGCTAGCTAAACAAAAGAATGTTATTAAGTTTGGGCTAAGATGAAGAACTGCTTAGTTACAGGCATTTTCTGGTTCCTTGTCTGATTCTAAAGTTAATTCAAACATAGTTACTGAATTACTTCGGAAGACTATCTAAAATGTTATACGACCCATTTCCCTGAGTGTTCAAAGGGCTTGGCATATACAGTGAATCTAACAACACTGTAAGGCAGCAGAATAGGCAGATGTGAGAGATCATATTAACTATTTAGAAAAATTACATGCTGGCAGAGACCTGTTTGAGGCACAACAAAAAGTTTTTAAAAGTCATAAAAACAACATAAGAAGAAGAGAAGAAGAGAAGAGATTGGATTTATACCCCACCCTTCACTACCCGAAGGAGTCTCAGAGTGGTTTACAATCTCCTTTCCCTTCCCCTCCCCACAACAGACACCCTGTGAGGCAGATGGGGCTGACAGAGCTCTTTCGAGGCCTGCTCATGAGAGAACAGCTCTGAAAGAACTTGTAACTGCCCCAAGGTCACACCAGCAGCTGCATGTGGAGGAGTGGGGAATCAAACCCAGTTGTCCCAGATTAGAGTTTGCACTACTTACCACTACACCAAACGGATCAATATTAAAACAAGCCATAAAAACAAGCCGGGGCATAAAACAGCATTACATATCATTAAATTGCCTAAAATGATATCCATTGAACAGTCCTCGGGCTAGAAGTAGACAATAAAAACAACTTTAAAAGATGCAACTCTCGGGGGAAATGAAATGTTTTGGCTGGGCACCTATAGGATAGCGAGCCTCAAGGGGGAGGGCATTCCAGTACATCACCTTACTGCCACGCAGTGAATTCACCAGTTAGTCAGGATTCTGCCTTATACCTGATCCTAGTATATTATACATACTGAGCCTGAAAACACAGACTTGATATTTCTGTAAGGTCTCCACTCAGGGCAGGTCGCATTACTTCCTTCATGGTGGCCACTTTTATTTACTTAAAATATATATAAGCCCAACTTTTTCCCAACACAGTTGAGTCCTTATTCTTGTTTCAGCTCCCTCCTTGTGACAGGGTTTCTATATGATGAATCATTGCAACTACACATTTGTTGCAATACCACCATTATTTTAAAAGACATTTGTTTGTTTTCACAATGCAGCCTTTCACAATGCAGCCTTTCACAAGGCTACTTCACAGAGGAAACTGGTGTGGGGAGTCTTATACTCCTTTTCCTTCATGTGATTTACTAGATGAAAAAGATCAACCCATTAAAGTTGCCAAATACCTTAGAGAGCCAGTGTGGTGTTGAGGTCAAGAGTGTCAGACTTTAATCCAGCGAACTGGTTTGATTCCCCACTCCTTCAAATGAAGCCTGCTGGGTGACCTTGGGCCAGTCACAATTCTCTCAGAAGTCTCTCAGCCCCACCTACCTCACAAGGTGCCTGTTGTGGGGAGAGAAACGGAGGGGAGGAGGAGGAGATTGGATTTATACCCCACCCTTCACTCAGAGTCCCGGAGTGGCTAACACAAACTCCTTTCCATTCCCCTCCCCACAACAGACCCCTGTGATGTAGGTGGGGCTGAGAGAGCTCTTTCAAGGACTGCTCATGAGAGAACAGCTCTTATCAGAACTATGGCTTGCCCAAGGTCATCCAGCAGCTGTGAGTGGAGGAGTGGGAAATCAAACCCAGTTCTCCCAGATTAGAGTCCATGTACTTAACCACTACACCAAAACGGCTCCCTTTGAGACCCCCTAGGATAGAGAAAAGTGGGGTACAAAAACCAACTCTTCTTCTTTAAAGAAGACTTAATATGTGAAAACAGGCAGTTGAAGCCTTTCACAGAATGGAGGTAAATGACATCGCCTGTTAAATAACATCCCGTTAAACCTCTATTAAGGAGACACGGCATTCCCCCCCCCCACCGCCAGTTGGCAACCCTGTGCCATATAGGACAATATATTAATATTAAAGAGGCATGGGTGGCATTTTTTTTCTATTATGAAACAGCATGAGAGCGGTCATGGCTCAGTGGTAGAGCATCTGTTTTGTATGCAGAAGTTCCCAGGTTCAGTCTCCAGAATCTCCAGTTAAAAGGATCAGGTAGTAGAGAATGTGAAACACTTTCGCTTGAGATCCCAGAGAACAGATGCCAGTCAGAGTAGACAGTTAACCTGTCTGACTCAGTGTAAGATAGCTTTGTGTGCTCCCAGGAGAAAAGGGTTTAACCAACCCCCCATCCCGTCCTTCCCCTCAAACTGGCAACCTAACATCATCATTTTAAAAAGCAAAGAGGGTTTTTTTTTAAAATTGTTGTGAAATTCCATAAAATGTAGAATTGTTCTCCTAGCAGGGAATCATTGGGGGTAGGGGGGAGCCAAAGTAAGGTTGTTACGCTATATGCCTTCAGACTTTGGTTCCTTACAGTTTTGTGATAAAATTAATGGTGGGAAATACCGAGTTCTAAAACAAACACTGCCACATATACCCCAAGAGATTTTCTGCCCCACTGCGAATGAAGCAGTGTTATTTGCTAGTTTCCATTTTGGCAACTGAAGGTTTAGCAAATCACCTCTTTTCCCCAGCTGCTTCCTTTGATTAGGGAGAGAGAGGAATGAAGAAAAAGCTATCAGCCAAATTAGCAATTTCTCATGAGATCATCTTTTCCAAACTAACCCATTTAGCCTTTCTGTTCTGTCATTATCTGTTTGCTGACTGCTCACAAGATGCTGTATGTTAATGGTGGAACATTTCTATCCTCTCAGTAAGAGGAAAAACAATCAGAATACAACCTGATAATTCTGTATGTTTATAGAATTTTTGTGTGTCTGGGAAACAGGCCAGTGTGCCTACACACACACGCGCGTAAACCCCTATTTCTGGAACTGGTGTTTGCATCTCTGGAACATGTTGAGTAGTGGAGATACTGATGTATTTTTCTATATAAAACAGGATTGCCAGCCTCCAGATGGGGCCTGGAGATCTCCTAGAATTACAACTGATCTCCAGACTACAGTTTCCTCGGAGAAAATGGCTGATTTGGAGGATGGGATATATGACATTATACCCCACAGAGGTCCCTCCCCAAACTCCACTAGGGGTGCTAGAAGGAAATCTGCATAAATACTTAACAAAACTTTTGTCCTGGCTTATGACACCGCAGGAGGAGAAAGTAACTTTGTGATGACATTCCTGTGCAAGCTTTCATTAAAGTATTGGGATTCTTGTAAAACTAAAAGGCAAAAAACAGCCAGCTTTAGGAATATGATTGTGAAAGTTAATTGCTAATTGTGAAAGATATTTTACTGGGGTTTTTAAAACTGAAACAAAAAAAGAGAGAGAAACATTCAAGAAACAGCTATGCACAACTGTATAAGCAGTGCCATTATCAGATATATTTTAGTTCATGAGGCAAAATTGTTTTGACAAAACATCGAAGTAACAGAGCTTGCCTACAACAAGCATGTCCAGGTGGCAGCAGAGCAGAAAGGTGTGCTCCGTACGGTGGCAGAAGCGGCCTTTGTCAGCAAGATCACCACGCACCATTTTCAACAGGACCATCATGCTCTAAAGCAATTCTGCCTACTATGAATTTAAAAACAAAATGCTCAGCCATTACTCTAGGTAGACTAAACACGTTATAAGATGTCCGTCAGAGATGTGGAGTATATATAAAGGGGGAAGGAAGGGGGGGACATCCAAAGAAATTCAATTAATTAGCCCAAAAGTTTGGGGGACACACATGTGAAATGATTAAAATGATTATAAGAATAAATATATCACAGCCCTAATAACCCAGACTAGCCCAATCTTGTCAGGGCTCAGCAGCCAAGCAGGGTCAGAACTTGGACGGGAGACCACCAAGGAAGACTGGAACAGTTATGCCGAGGACAGCAATGGCAAACTTTCTCTGCTCCTCTCTTGCCTTGAAAATCCCATTGGGTGGGATAGCACGGGGTCACCATGAGTCAGCTGTGATTCGGCACACACTTTACCTTAAGTATAAATGTAAACAAACTGATGAACTTGATTGTCAAGCACACCACCCCATCAGACAAAAAAGTCTAATGTATGCCCCACAAGCACCACAGATGGTATCATATTCATAAACAACACAATGAACTACAAAGATCTAAATTAAATCACTTTCCTCAGTGGCATGTATTACCCCAAAAAAGACTTGAATATTGTTGCAGACACACCACATGGCCTAGATAAAACACCTGTATTAGTACTTCTGATCAGATACAATAAATATCTCATGATTCACTGATCACCTCATTATAATAATGGACTTCATTCAATAGGTCCTCATGGTAACCTAAATAAAACTGATCAGAATCACAAAGCTAGTACTTCTGTGTAAACATACCAATAAGGTCTGTATTGAGGTTGGTGGTTTACACAGTGAGGAAGGCTATTGGCCAAAATGCATTTGGCTTTTATATCATACATACGGCCTCATTTTTATCATACATACGGTCTCAAGGCTCGACCTCCAAATCTCCAGGAATTTCCCAACCCAGAGTTGGCATCCCTGCACTGAATGCATAAAAATCAGTAGTTGATCAAACACTTTTTCTAATGACAAACAGAGCATGAACAGAGTAGGATGCAAATTAAATAACCAAACAACATACCTCACGTGAAAGAACAATTTTGCTGCTTTTCCTAAGTTTTGTACTCAGCACCTTTCTAAAGCTTCTGTCTGGTATATCTGATAACACTACAGACTGAGAAGTCAATTATGGTTAAGGCCAGACCTTGATATAGAATGATAACTAGACCACTGTTACCATGCAGCAGAGAACTTAATTTTGTAGTTCTGTCTGTGACCAGTATTGAAGTTATTTGAAGCATTTCCCTCCTGTTATGCTGTAGACAGCCTTCTAGAATTTTCACTGACACTACCTACATTCTTGAACCTTTGTTGTTGTATTTTAAAAGAGGACTTTTAAAGCTGACATCTTGGGACTGCCATACAGGAATCTATTTTCTTTCCATTAACGTAGGCAGGGTAACACCCTCCATTTTAAAACAAAAACTACTGAACTAGTCAGACCTATGAAATCATCTTTGCTAAGATTTTCTTACCCAGGTCTCAAGGTTCCATATTACTAGAAATATTCTGCAAAGTGGAATTTATCATGTTGGAATCGAAATACAAAACTGCACTTCTGTAACATATATATATTTTAAAAGTTATTAAAAAAATCTTGCTGAAGTACTCTTGTGCAATA
Source organism: Gekko gecko (assembly GCA_029375565.1). Classification (NCBI taxonomy): domain Eukaryota; kingdom Metazoa; phylum Chordata; class Lepidosauria; order Squamata; family Gekkonidae; genus Gekko; species Gekko gecko. Next base: position 43,019,685 of record JAPDNY010000003.1, on the reverse strand, counting down.
ACTCCCTTCAAAATTAATTCCTTCTGTGCTGCAAAAAATGTGAGCTGTCTGTATGGTCCTAGCATTATAATGGAAAATAAACCACACATAAAGTACCATTTGTATTCATAGGTCCTCTTTCAGCGCAGGCTGTGCGTATGTGTATAGTGCTTTGGGAATCAACCCAACCAGATTTTTGTTCATACATAATGGAACCCCCCAACATAATAGGCTGACATAATGGCAGGTGTCTAGGTATTTAAATTGCTTTAAGGAATGCCTAATTCAAAAAAATCTTTTTAGTGTATTTCTCTGACTGCTTACATAGTTATACAAATAATAAACTAAGGCTGCAATCATATGCACAATTAGATCTGACATAGGCATGAATGCCGGGCGGATCTAAAGGGCGTGATCAGACAACAACATCTGGGAAGTGCACCGCAGCCATCAGCAACCTGTTCTGCTCTGCCGCAGAAGCAGAGTTAAAAGACACTGGAGAAAATCTGGTAGTAAATAGGTTGCGATGGGCCACGGATGGACCTTCCCCATCTGATCGCTCCAGCACGCTCTCATGCCGTCAGGATGGTCTGATCAGGCCATCCCGACTCCGTGCCATTGCCCCCCCCCCCTTTGCAGTATGCGCATCATCGCAAACTCCATAGGGAGCCCTCAGTGCGGAGGTGCGGTTCATCGATTTCTCATTTAAGCACATGGGAAATAAACGGCTAAAAACCCCGACTTACCCACAGTTGCATCTGATCACATACTGATGGTCTGCACCCACAGCTTCAAAGGGAGGCGTGATTGTGTGACTGCGGGTCAATTTCCTCCGAAGGAAATAGCCTCGCTTCCCCCTGTTTTTTCTGGCACGTGTAACTGCACCCTAAAGGAGGGAAAGCAGATAGTTCAAAGCAAGCATTTGCTTTCACCTGGTGCTGTTTCACTGTTTATGTGTCCAGCGTTTAATATTTAATATTTTTATGTATTTATTTTGCATTATAAAACAACAATGAGCTCCTTTCCATCCCCTCTTTTCTTCCACTTGCTTACTTTAATTAAAATTAATAATGCAATTTTAAAGCTAAGTAACTGCATTATTATTAGCTAATGGCTAATATTTCTTTTTTTTAAAGATGCCAGTATTGTTCCCAGTGCTATCGCTCTTTCAGTTTCTCCTACTCACACTAGAAATTATGGTTGGGTGAAGATACTGAACATCTCCTACATGGTGTATTACTGTCAGATTTGCACTAACAGAGCACAACACTGTTAATTTAAAACCTGACAATAACTCATTCTTGCTAGCATGGGCCTATGCGCACAGCAGAAGAGCATGCTTCACCTATGGATTCATTCTTGTCTGCCTTTTACAGAGCTGGTGACCTTCATCTGCAAAGGATGTGACGGGGCTGTCTTGTGCTTATTCACTGTAGAAGAAAGCAGTTGTTCTTTAAACATTCTAATCTAAATGGAGATGCATGTAGATACGAGTTGTTCTTTAAACATTACTCATCAGCAATTCCAAACACTGCCACTATCGTACATGTGTTTGGGCTGGAGTATCACAGGAACTGGTGATTGATTATACTATAGTCTGATAATAGAACAGTTCTGACTTTCCCCACTACTTGATGGCAGACATCCTTCTTTTCCCCCAATAGAAGGAGGAGGAGGAGGAAGAGGAGATTGGATTCATTCCCTGCCCTTCACTACCCAAAGGAGTCTCAGAGCAGTTTACAATTTCCTTCCCCTTCCCCTCCCCACAACAGATACCTTGTGAGGTAGGCAGGGCTGAGAGAGGTCTTGCAAGAACTGCTTGTAAGAGAACAGCTCTGAGAGAACTTGTGACTGACCCAAGGAGCGGGGAATCAAACTTGGTTCTCCCATGTTAGAGTCTGCACTCCTAACAACTACACCAAGCTGGTGGTCCCTTGGAATTACAGCTCATTTCCAGGCTACAGAGATCAGTTCCCATGGAGAAAATGGCTGCTTTGGAGGGTGGATTCTATGGCACTGTACCCAACTGAATTCCCTGTCATTCCCAGGCTCTACCCAAGTCTCCAGGAGTTTCCCAACCTGGATCTGGTAACCCTATCCCCGCCATCCCCAACTGGGGGACAGAAAGCATCTGGTAACCCCAAGTTCATGTTTGACTATGTTTCTTCTGACACAGGATGAGGACCCTGACTCAACACACGGATCCTATAATGTTCAGAATGACATATGGAGAAAGAACTTTAGTCTCCCCCCTGCACCATTTCCCCAATCTGAAATGATCCTGGGAGATACTGTTTGGCTTCTTGGGGAAACCCAAGAGTGCACACACAAGTTTCCCAAGTGGACCATAGTGCCCCTTGGGGCCATTTCAGATGAAGAAAATATTGTATGGGGAAGACTCAAGCCCATATATGCCACAGTCATAATTTGAATAAGACACCATGTACAAGAGAAGAGCCCACAGGGCATCTGGCTGTTCCACAGAACCCAGGATGAGGCTCCATAATATCTAAAAAATCTTGGGCCCTTGACATGAAGCAGCAACAGGCCACTGAGTGAAAAACAGAGTGGTTTGGACCCAAAGGTGCCCTTGCATGAGCAGCAGGCACTTCTGCTCACACAAGGGGGTCAGGGGGTATCTGTGCTGTTGATGTGGGGTCGTGGCTTTCTGATACAGAATTCGCTCAGGTTCCCAGGTTTAATCCCCAGCATCTTCAGTCAAAAGGAGCAGGTAGCAGGTGATGTGAAAGCCCTCTGCCTGGAGATTCCCTACCACTCAAAGTAGGTAACTGACCTTGACAGACCATAGACTAATGTCTAACTTAGTTTAAAGCAGCTCCACGTGCTCATGTGATTTCTCCTGAGTTGCAAGACCCCACCCAGCATCTTATGTTTGTTCCCAAGGATCCTCCAACTCAAGGAGCAACTCCTCTGACTCTTTTTGCGGGGGTGGCTGCAGAAAACAGGGGAAGGGTAGGAAAGGCCAATTCCATAAATATCCTTTAGATTTTACCCTGTATCTGCTGGTGAACCACAGTGTTGCAAGGCTGTAGCCAAGCCAATCTTAAGGAATATTGCCGGTAAACGCAGTAAGCCGAAACATAGCAACATTACTTTTCCCCAGCTTCTGTCTCCACTCTGTAATTACTATCCCTCACAGGCAAGCCTGGGTTCCTGAAAGGCTTACTGAAACAATGTATGAAAAGCTCTTGAGCAGTCATGGAAAGTTTTATATACATGTCAAATATTGTTATTACTAGCAACTTGTATTTCCCATAGTGGTGACAGAGAGAAGCTTTGTTATTCAATATGCACGTATTATATAGAAGCCAAGAGGTAAAGCCCAAGAAGCGCCACGGGGCCTGGATCCCTTAAGAGTCCTTGCTTCTGCGCTTGTGAAGCACTGTGCACCTGCTGCCAGGCTTTTACGGGGAACAGCATAATAGAACGCTTACAACGATCCACAATTCCATCAAGGTTAATATATTTGCGACTTGATATTTTTGTAGCCAAGTGATGCTAATTACGCGAAATGATAAGGATTTTAATAGCGGTTGCTGCACTAAGTGAATAAAACATTCATAGCTTTGTTCCCAATAATTATGGTGATTGACTTAATGCATTTTAATAGGCAGAAAGATGAGCGCACGTTCTTGAGGGGTTTTTTAAGCCTGTTTCTTAAAATCCCTGGCAGTGCGGTATAATGCACTGCAAAAGCAAATGCAAAAAAATGAGGGGAAACCCCGAGCAATCCAGCTTCACAGATCTTACGTTTTAAAATTACAGTAGTATTTTTAGCAAAAGTGTTGGAATATTTAGGCCAGTCCCTAAAAAAAGGAAATTGAAGGAACTGAAAGGAAAGCTATAGTTGCTTCACCTTACCAATTAGGGATGTACAGTCAGTATTTTACTGATCATGGTCTGCCCTAAACTGTGCCCCATTCATAAATATCGTCAGAAGTGCTGCAAATTTGAACAAAGTTGTTTCTGCATTGGGGGAATAATTGGAAGCCTTCTGCAATGTAATTCTGGAACTTCAGGGTCTTATTTTGATTTCCAAAGCAGTGAGGGAAGAAGTTACTCAGCAACAGCATTATGAGCTTGACACTGGCAACAGGATTGTCCCAACAGGTGTTTTTGGGCTCAGTTCTACCAGCCACTGCAACATTTGGTATAGCTAGTTATATATCAGAATGAGTCTTGGTCTGTATCCACAACAAGGATTTCCCAAGTTTCAGGGTTTTTGCTTTTGTTTTTCACGTTTCCACATTTCCCCCCTCATGCTTCCACATGACATTGTCCTCTGTTTATGCAGAGACCACTAATAGCCTGTTGTTTCAACAGAAAAACCAGCTTTGTTTTAAACCTGTAAAAAACCCACTATTTCCTGCTTGGTTTAAAACCTGTAAAAAACAATATCTCATGCTATCAGCACGAACAGTTTTTTGTGTCTGAAGGGGAAACAGCATTATGGCAGGACTTTGGTGAAGTGCTTTTACGCTTTTCATCTGTCGGTGACTGTAAAGGGACAGTCCCTGGAAACAATTAGCACAGCGAAAGAGAATCACCTGCCTTGTAGACAGAGGAGAGGGGATCCTGGAAGGCTCTGCAAATGCAAGGATTTTTCAAAGGTTGTAAAATGTATTGCCAGAGGCCCCAGGTTAATCTATTTGCTGGCTCCATTTTGTGGCTGTTTCTATTTCACACCTGATATTCATCAAAGCCCCCCCCCCCGATCACCTCCGGATTCTCTGCCCAGCCTGCTTTGTTGTTGTTTTTTTTAATTTATTTTGAAGAGCATGGGTAATGCAGTGCTACAGAGAAATAACCAATTAAAAAAAAACTTTTTAAAACTCCACATATTTGCATACACTTCTGATGATCTCCTTCCCCATCCCTAATAGGCAGGCTGAGCTATGGATGAGTCCTGTTTTTTAAAAAAAATTTTAGCATGAGTAACTCTGGATGGCCACGGTGGCTTAGAGGTTAAGACGCTGAGCTGCAGACCAAAAGGTCAGTAGCTTGGGCAGTTCGAGACCCAAGTGCCACGTGACAGTGAGCTCCCGTCTCCGGCCCCAGCTCCTGCCAACCTATCAGTTTAAAAGCAAGAAATTGCAAGTAGATAAACAGGTACTGCTTCAGTGAGAAGGTAACACCGTTCCGTGCACCTCGGCATTTAGTCAAGCCAGCCACATTACCATGGAAAAGTCTGTGGACAGCGCTGGCTCTTCAGCTTGGAAACAGAGATAAGCACTGCCTCCTAGAGTCTGATTTGACTGGCTTTCAAGCAAGGGAAACCTTTACCTTAACTCTAGATAGAAACAACGCAATAATGCATGAATGATTTCACACAGAGTTGTGTATCAGCAACCAAACCACCACAGAAAACCACCCTGGTGGGAGAGAGCAGGTGGTGGCATGGCAATACGGTCACGCCGAGTGTGCCGGCTGCTTCCGGGTTCGTAAAAGGGTCTCCTCATGTGTCAGAGACCCACCACCACCCGGGAAGGGGTGTGTGTGTAGCCAGGGGCTTGATCCTGACCCTGTGAGTTTGCTACTCACAGGGAGACCCAGAGATCACCCCCCCTTGCTGGACCCAAAGAGGAGTGCATTCGTATGGGTGAAGCCATTGCTCCTGCGCTGGGGGGGGGTTAGAAGAAACCGCCGAAAAAGCGCTTCTGTAAGACTCTTGTTTGGGGCAATTAAAAACAGAATCCCATAAACTCTGGCCCGAAAAAGGGAGAGGCGAAGGTGGGTGGTCCCCCCCCCCCGAGAGGTGAGCGGCTAGCAAACGTGTTGGTGAAAATCAACAGCACTTCCTTGGCAATTAAAGGGCAATGTGTGGAGAGAAGTGAGGCCTGTGGGTGAGCTAGACTTAGAGAACAGATGGCCAGATCGTTCGATCTATGAATAGTGGAGCCAGTGGCTGTGCTAAAGACCCCTGCTAGTGTGGACCCTAACCTTTTCCCTGCCAGGAGGAGGGAAAAGGTGTGCTGTAAGCTTGTACAGCTTTAAGGTGTCATGAGGTGGTGATCCAGGAGGAACTGATGGGAAGTTATGGGGGAAGCTGGCTTGGAGTTTGTCAGCATGAGCCCCTCTTACAGCGAACTCAATTTTTAACCCTATAGGGGCAGGGTGGAAGGTGGAGCTCCTCTGCCGTGACCTCAATTGTTAACCCTTAGGGGGCAGGGTGGAATTGGTGAAGAAGTGGTTGCAGCACACTAATTTTTTTCTTCTTTTATTCCTGGCATTCTGGCATTCCGAGAAGGATAAGGTGCAGGAAGCAATAGAAATTTCTTAGTAACTTTTAAGGTGATTAAAGTTGGGATTGGCAACAATAAAGGTTTATGACTGAGACACCAGTGGCTGTTGGGTGACAGGCTTGGGTACTTGCAAAGTAAACTTTCTCTTTCACTTAGTCGGAGCGGGCTGAGAAGAGTGACGGGGGCTGTGGGGTGGCAGTGTAACTGTGTTTTGGGAACGAAAGATAAGGCTGTTGGAGAAGTCTAAATAAGCTTTTAAAATAACTTATACACTCTCTGGGCAAAGTGCCAAAACTCTTGAGTGTTCCCAAACAATTGTCTGGTTTAAGTAATAAATTCTGGGAAAGGTGCCAGCCATTTTTGCATATACCATAACAAAGTAGTGAGGAGGTAAATAATTATTGAAGGTAAAGCAGAGTAAAAATATTGGGCAGCTTGCCAGATTAGATAGTTAAGGCAACGGTTATAAATTAACCCAGGATGTCAACTCAAGGTGGCCAATCAGCCAAGGTGAAGGTTCCAGCAGCCTCTCCTGGTGTGCCCACCTCAGCCACTGCTAAGCTGGCCAGTTCAGCTCAAAAGGAAATGCAGGCCCTTGTGCAGGCTATGATTCAGAGTTGTATTACTGAGGTGGTCGACCTGATCAATTTAATGATGGAAGAAATCAGAAATTCTGTCCCCACAGCAGTGGACCCAATTAAGGTTGCCATGAATGAGATAACTGATAAATTTTCCCAGAGCTTACATGCACTCTAGAAATAAATAACGGATAACACTAACAAGATTGGTGAATTAACCACTGCAACAGGGAAGATAGAAGTTAAGGCGAAGGAAATGGAGGCAAAAATGAAGGAATCAGAAAAAAGTCAGAATACCCTGGAACAAGATGTTATGAGACTTCAGATAGAGAAGGCAGCATTTGTCTTGCAATTTCAAAATGTCCCAGAAGAAAAGAATGAAGATCTCATTGAGAAAATGGCAAAACTTTTGGTGGAACATATGCATATAGAAGAGGTGGAGAAAATTATGCAGGAAATTGACGTGGCTTTCAGAATGAATTCTGCTTATGCAAAATGTTTCCAGCTCCCAATACAAGTGCAGTTCCATAGGAGAGCGGTTAGGGACAAGATATTGAGGGAAGTGAATGCTTTGCCACTGATGATGAAGGATATTGAAATTAATGTCTTGAAAGAGGTCCCTTGGAGAGTTAGAGAGAAGAGGAAAGAATACTCTGAATTGGTGGCATTGTTGAGAAATAATAAGATTAGCTATAGATGGCTTCTACCTGAAGGCTCGATTTTTATCTTCAACGGCAAGAGGTTTAGAATCACATCAATCTTTAAAGCAGAAGACTTCTTGAAGACTTATGGAGATGAACTATGGGCAGGACAAGACAGGAGAGAAGAAGGAGAGGAAGAGGGAGAAGAAGGAGGGAAGGAAGGAGTGCCACAGGGTGCGATGGCAGAGGTAAAGCCACAGAGATGTGGAAGATATGAAACAAGGAGATTCCCAGTGAATACGAGACAACAAGCAAAGGAGAAACTAGAACAACAGAATCGAGATCGGGATGGATAAGAAAGAATAAGATTCATTTTGGTGAGTGTAAGTGGCTTGAATGGACCCCAGAAAAGGAACAGAATTAAGAGACACATATTTAAAAAAGGGACAAGAAGCATTTGAATGTTAAAGGATTGGGGAAGATCTTTGCAGCCGTGGACAAGGAGAAGAAAAAAAGGGGTGTAGCCACATTTGTGAAAGACCATCTCCAACCTGAACTTGTATATGTGTTGCAGAATGGGAGAATCTTGATGGTGGCTATACAAAGACAGTTGAAAAGAATGCTCATTGTCAACATCTACGCCCCGAATCAGCATCGAGAAAAATTTTATGGTAAACTGCATAACCTTATTACTCAGCAAGATTTCCAGGAGATTTGTATTACAAGAGATTTTAATGCAGTTTTTGACAAAAAGGATGATCAGAAAACAAGCACACAGGGAAAGAAGACAAGAGGTACTAAATTTCAGGACTCGCTATGTCAGCATATGGAAGAATTGAGTCTGGTGGATTCATGGAGGGTAAGAAATCCCAAGAAGCGGCAGTATACATATTTCTCAGCTAGGTATGCTTCTTGGTCAAGGATAGATATGTGTTGGATTTCGAGCATGGCCATTAAGGATTTAATGGAAGCAGAGATTGAAGCAGGAATGTATGCAGATCATAATCCCATTACTTTGGAACTGCAAGAGACGAGACAAAAAAGTAGATGGATGTTAAATATCTCACTTTTGAAGGATGAGAAACAAGTAAGGAAACTTAAAGAGGAGTTCCTACACTTTTTCAAAGAAAATATCTGACCTGATATGCCGTTGAAAGTTGTCTGGGATGCTTTTAAGACGTTTGCTAGAGGACAATTGATAAAGGAATCTGCGAGATTGAATAAACAGAGGAAGCAAGAATATACTAAGCTCCAAAAAGATATTCGGATACAAGAGGAGATATTAGTGAAGAATCCAAACTTATCGGAAACGAAATCTAAACTTAGGATGTTGCAACACAATATGAAATGTCTTCTTATGTATGAACTAGCTAAGAAACTGGCATTTGCTAAACAAAATTATTTTGAAAATGCCAATAAGCCTACAAGGTGGCTTGCTTATAAAATCAGACAACAAAAGGAGAAGTCTTATATAAAAGCTTTAAAGAAAGAAGATGGAACTGAAACTAATCAGTTTCAAGAGATGAAAGTATCTGGAAACACATCAGCCCACGAAGCTTTCGGAGGACCAAAGGAGAATATTTAATCAACCCATAGTGATGATGGAAGTTGTAGAAGCACTGCGGCGACAAAATAAAAGGAAGGCACCTGGACCAGATGGGCTACCAATAGAGTTTTATCGGATTTTCGAAGAACAATTATTGACTCATTTAAAAGAGGTCTGTAATAGGATAATGGAGAGTGGAGATATACCAGGTTCTTGGAGGAAAGCAATAATCTCCCTAATTAAGAACTATAGGCCAATTTCTCTCTTGAATGCGGATTATAAAATCTTTGCTTCAATATTAGTGGAAAGACTTAAAAAATACTATCCAGAATAATTCATAAAGACCAAGTGGGTTTTCTGCCTAAGAGACAAATAAAGAATAAATTGAGATGTATTATGGATGTTATAGAGTACTATGAAGCACACCTGGAAAAGCCTTTAGTGTTGATATTTCTGGATGCAGAGAAAGCTTTTGACAATGTAAACTGGCCCTTCATATTGGAAACGTTGAAGATGGGAGACGCGGGAGAGGAATTCATAAACATGATTCGAGCTATATATACTAAACAACTTGCTACAGTTATGATTAATGGCGATCGGACACAGAGGTTCGAGATTCAAAAAGGAACAAGACAAGGCTGCCCTCTTTCACTGTTATTATTTATATATGCTCTGGAAATACTGAATGATGCGATTAGAGGCGAAATGCAGATTGTAGGGCTTAGGCTGAGTGGAGAAGAGTACAAGCTACTTGCATTTGCAGATGATTTAGTATTTATCTTAGAAAACCCATTAGACTCAATAACAACACTGAAGAAAGCTCTTCATGAATATGGTCAGGTAGCAGGGTTGAGAGTGAACATAAGTAAAACCAGGATTTTAACCAAGAAATGGGATTGGAGCAGAAGGCTAAACTCCAAGAAGCGTCAGGATTTCAGATAAGGAGAAAATAAAATATTTGGGAATCATGATGACTAATAAAAGTAGTGCGCTTCAAGAGAACAATTATAAGGAGCTATTGAGAGAGACTAAACAGAACTTAGAGAGATGGAAAAAATTACAGATCTCTTTAATGGGACAAATAGCACTAATTAACATGAACATCCTTCCAAGATGGATATTTTTATTCCAGACAATCCCATACTGCAAAACCAATTTTTTTTAAGGATTTAGATCAAGCAGTTTCAAAGTTCATTTGGCAGGGAAAATGTTCTAGAATAAGATTGAAGTCACTACAGGATGCGAAAGAGAAAGGAGGCTTCGGGTTACCAAATTGGATGTTATAGTACAGAGCGTCAGTACTCTCTTGGATTAGGGAATGGATTATGTTGGAGGATAAAAGAATTCTGAAATAAGAAGGCCATGACCTTATGATGGGTTGGCATGTGTTTTTGTGGTATGGGAAAGCCTCATCGCATAAGTATTTTAAGCAGCACTGGTTACGTGCATCATTGTTAAAAATCTGGGAAGGTATACATAAGCAATTTTTTACAAGAACTTCTAAGCTGATTGCCCCCTTTGAGGCATTTACTTTGCCAAATGTCTATGGAGAAGATAAGCCAAGAAGATACTTGGATATTTTAGACTCTAAGAATGAGCTGAAATCACTAGAAGATCTATCGTGATGGCAAAAGGCTCAATAGAATCTAGATACACAAAAGATAAGAGAATCGCCTTTGCGGAGGAGCTGATGGAGATTGAGATGCTAATGATGGCTCCGGATCAGAAGTTTATAAAAAGAGCCTATACACTGCTACTTGATGAGATGATGTTAGGGGAAACGGTTAAAGGAAACATGATACAGTGGGCTCAAAATATGGGGCATAATATAGATTTAGAACAGTGGGAACAAATGTGGAAGAAAAATATAAAGATTACAAAGACTGTACCTTATAAAGAAAATCTATATAAGATGTTTTGTAGATGGTATGTAACACCAGAAAGATTGGCCAAATGTGACAGTAAATGTTCAAATAAGTGTTGGAAATGTGAGAAAAAGGCAGGTTCGTTTTTCCATATGTGGTGGGAGTGTGAGATAAGCAAGGAATATTGGATATAGATTCATCGGGTAATTCAAAAGATATTAGGTACGGCAATACCTTTCATGCCTGAGGTATTGCTATTGAGTATCTTGCTGGGAGGTTTTAGTAGGGAGGACTGATATCTTGTGGTTTATTTAACTACGGCAGCTAGAACTGTATATGCCAAATACTGGAAGACTACTCAGACTCCAACGAAGCAAGAATATATTTATAAAGTTTTAGAAGCAGCAGAGATGGACAAGCTGACATTGGTGATGAAAGGACTGGCTGACTCCACCTTCAAGAACACTTGGGCATGATTTTATAACTGGTATAGTAACATGGAATAGGTTGACATTGAGAGGAACAAATATAATTGTAGCTTTGTACCCAACAAGAGAGAGGGAAGGAATACGCGATGAGCTTATAGTTGAGAAGAGTATTAGTATTAATTAACTTTGCTTTAGTGTGGCATGGCTTAGTGGAAATGTAAAAGTATGTATTACCCCCGTTGGTGTTTTATGTTTAGTGTTAGTTGTGTCTGTCTTGTATTTGAAAAAATCTAATAAAATTCTGCCCTTTGGGGCAATTAAAAAAGAAAAAGAAAAAAGAAAATCACCCTGGTGCAGAAGCAGCCTTGGTTGTCTGAACTATCCCACTAACATATGTGCTAGGGAAGATGGGGGAAAGTTTTGTCTGTATTCACTGCCAAGCATTATGAGCTTGACATTGGCAACAGGATTTTCCTAACGGGTGTTTTTGGGCTCAGCGTTGCCACTTTCTACCAGCCACTGCAGCATTTGGTATGGCTATATTAGAAGGAGCCCGTCATACTACTTTCATGCATCACAAAACAAACTGGGAAATCTGATCTTATATAAGGCTTTAATCATCATACAGCACAGTTTTGCTTTACATCTACTGCCTCATCTCTGAACAACGCAAGAAATGAAAAGATAAATTATGGGGAAGAAACGATAACAAATCCTAATGGGCACCAGGACTGCATCAAAACAATCTCTTTTCTGAGTGTTCAGCATCTGTAAAATAAAGTCACCTGCACTGATTTTAGGCCAGATAAAAGCACTTGCTGCTTCATAAAACACTTACCCCCTGAGTACTCTGGAAGAATATGAAATAAATACTCAGGTAATCCAAAGTATCCACTTTGTGTTTTTCAAGGAATTAATTATGTTGTTCGATTGTATATGAAAATGGCCTAAGAGAAGCTCCATTTTCAATTATGAAACCATAAATGGGGGAAACGTTTATGCTGTTTTTAGGAACAACCTCATTAGATTCTGATGGTAGCAGGAGTACATCCAGAGGACAATTCCTGTGCTTCCCTTTGCTTTGTATTTTAGTCCACAATCAGAAGTGTAGGGGAATCAGGGTGCACAGACTCGGATGTGTCAGTCAGTACTGACCACACCCATCAGTGTTCATATAATGGCATCTATGTGCCCATGTAATCCAGTTTTGCACATTAGTGATCAAACAAAAAGCAGGTTAGGCAGTAGTGCACAATCATGTAACATGCATTGTTTGAAGAGACAATTGCTGAATGCCTAACACATCTTCAGCCCGCTCCTTTAGAATCTGAACCAAGGACTAGAGAGAAGCCTGGGTGCTCTTCTGTCAGGTTCAACAGCAAGCAGGTCCAGGCACACTTCGCTCAGAAAGTTATGCTTTATTGGAATACCAGTCTGTTGCCAAGTAATACAGGTACATTGTCAGGAATGACGGATATCACATGGGGGGCCGTGTATATACTCTGATGCTTCAACTAGCCAAGCAAATGAAATCCAAGCGTGCACACAGGAAATCTCCTGGCGGGACATTACATCATGAATGGGAGACCACCACATCCCTTCTAGAAGGCCGACATATTCACACCAGCTGGGGAACACAAGCCCTCCCTTCTGTCAAGGTTACACTGATAGCGGTGTCTGGCAGAGGAATGTCTCCCACGGTAGCCTTAGCAAAGCAGATCTAAGCGCATGCGTGCAAGCCAGGAATAAGATAATACAGAAAACATGGCAGTTATCTGACATCACCATCACACGATGGGTTGGCCCCTGGGAGTGGGGGGCTGCAGGAAGCTGCTTGAGAGCTAGCTGGCTGACAACCAATGCCAGGCCCAGCTGCCCAAAGTCATCCTTGCCCCACCCTGCACCCAGGCACAAATGATGCATAAGCTTAACTCTGGGAGCAAGAGACAGATATGTTTAAAAGCAAAGCATACATAGCTGCCACTCCCACTTTACAATGGAGGAAGGACCACTATCACTACTGCTGTTCCACACACTCTGCTTGACCTTAATGGACTATTGCAGATTTCAGCACCTCCTAGATAACACTTCATGTAAGTCATGGATGAAGGGTGAAGTATTGCAAAGCATGAGCATAGCATCGGTCTCCAAAGATCTCAAAGAAAATCAACACACATTTGCAAACCCCAGCAACACTTCAACACATGCTAATGTGGTCAGGTATCTGTATTCTCAGTCCCAGTGAAAAGCGGATGCAGTGATGTTTATAAGTTCTCAAAATGTTGCTGTTTCCTAGTGTAGAATGTGTTTCCTATGCATAACCTAAAATTCAACACATCTGCTGTGCAGACAGGTTAGGGAGGTTTAGGTGGACTGGATTTGGGGTCTGATGGCAGCACATCAGTTCACCTAAGACTACAATCAACAGAAAAAGTGGTCATCTCAGAAGCCTACTGAGTTTTAAGGGAAGTTACTCCCACAATACAGAATTGCAGTTTTAATTTCCTCCAAAACTGCTGAATAAAGAAATGTGTATTCTAGCTCTGTTTTAGTCCGAGAGAGGTTTAATTTTCATTAAAAGTCAGTCCTCCAAATTATCTTGTGCTCCAGCACTATTTTTTTCCTCGGTAAAGTTTAGCACTGATTAATAACAGCATTAACTCTGCTGATGAATTCTAGAGGGGTACTCGGTTGCAGCAAAAATCAGGTCTTGGGCTATCTTAAAGAGTAGCACGCTGATAGCATAACCTTTGGTGAGATAGAGCCTGTTTCATCCAGTTGGACACCACTGTTCATTTGACAAAGTGGGCCGGGTCCACAAAAGCTTCTGTCACAATCATTACGCCCGTTTTGTCTAGCGAATATGCAAGCGCCATCTAATTTTGTGCACCCGCCACAATGAATACCAAAGTGTCTTTCAGTATACTGCCATCAGTCTTTTTACTAAAATTAATGTTTAGCAAAAGGAAAGGGATCTCCAGGGACTGTTTCACTTAAAATAAGCTCCAGTGAGCAGTTTGGACACAGATTCTCTCTCTCTCTCTCTCTTGCAGATGCCCTAAATATGCATGCCAGTATCCACTCGCACATGGTCTTTCAAAGTCAAAAACTGCCAGATATAGAGCAGTCTTCCCCTCAAAGCATCCAGGGGGGTCTCCTCCCCCAGTTCCTTTCAAGCCTCTTTCCTCTGACCCAGCTCAATCAAAACTGCCTAGTTTAGTCACTATGAAAGCCTGTCCTTAGGCTAGAACATTCTCTGCACCACATAGTTTTCTCTCCAAGGCAGGCTTTTTTAAGGGAATATAACCTGGAGGTCAGTGTTCTCCAGCCTCAACTAGTGTTTTTTGTTTTTGTTTTTAAAGAAACCTGCTGACCTGAATTTGGCTATGAAGTTAATACTTTATTAGGCTAGTTTTCTGCATACACACTATTTCATGGTAATGGTCCAACTGTTCTCATACCATTTTGTGTTTCTCCTTCTAAATATATAGTGATAAAAATAAAGCATCTGGACCAAGCATGAAAATTGGCTTTTACCATACAAGAACTGTAAGAGTTTTAAGCCTGTGAAGAAGGCAAACTTCAGTCTTTGGATTACTTCATTTAGGAGTAACATCTGTAAAAAGACATAGGAAGAGCCCACCAGGCATATGTTTGGAGAAAGTGACGGCTAGAGAGTCCAGTGGACTCCTGGGTTTTTCTCCTCCCCCCCTTTTATTCTCCACTCACTTCTGGTTAAGAACCCTCCATGAGTGGAACATGATTGAATGCTAGCCACCCAGTTGTCTGTGGGCTAGGTATGTGACACCACCTGATAAGCTTAACTATACTGTGGCTGTGGTCATACGGAGGGGGGAAGAGGCGGGCAGGAAGCGAGGCTCTTTGCCCCGCCTGCAATGATGCGCATTTGCGCAATCAAACTTCCCACCGCGCATCCGCAGTTCCCCATACTACTGAGTTATCAGCAGTAGCTTTTTTTCCACGCTACTGCCGCGTGCAACGATGCCCTGCCGATGACTCCGGGATGCCAGACAGATGTGTCTGTCTGATCGCGTCCCTTTAATCCGCAGGGGAATCGCATGGCTGCCGTTGCTTCCGGTACGTATGATTGCACCCTGTATGTATTTTACTGTTTTATTATTATTGGATGTATAATGTATGTATTGCTCTGTGTTGTACACTGCCCTGAGTCCTGCTTGTAGGAAATGGGTGAGATAAAAGTTGCATCATCATCAACAACAAACGACAACAATTTATTTTTCCAAAGCAGAGACGGACCTACTCAATATCTGAAGGGGAAAAAAACCTCAATTAATTCTCACAGGTGCAAACCTGAAAGTGTAGCTATCTACACGTCACATTTTAAAATCCTGCCCTTTGTTCAAGGTGCTCAGGGAGACAGTACAGATGTCTCCTCTCCCATTTTAGTCTCATAGCAAGCTGTGAAGCTGAGAGAATGAAGAGGGCCCAAAGTTGCCCTGTGAGCTTTTACTGAGTAGGGAGTTGAACAGCCATTTTGCAGACTGATGTTATTTATTTATTTAGGATATTTCTGTGTTGTCTCTTCAGAGTCCTGCCCTAGGCAACTCACAATGAAAACCATGTCATAATATTAGAAATGACCCATTAAAAATGAGCAACATAAAACTGATCCATAAAACAGAAGCAGACTGTTAAAAAGCTGATAAGATAAAACCCCTAATTAAAAGCCTGGCAAAAGGATGTGTTTTGGCCTGGCGCCTGGAAGAAAGTAATGTAGGCTCCAGGCGAGCCTCAAAGAACCTCTCTAGAAAGCATTACAGTAATCAAACGTGGATGTGGCCAGATCATGCTTTTCAAAGAACAGTCATAGCTGGTAAACCAGCTGGAGCTAATAAAAGGTTCTACTTGCTACAAAGGAACCCTGAACCTCCGACCACAGGCCAGGAACTGGTAGCACCCCTAAGCTATGAACCTGCTCCTTCAGGGGAGTGCAACTCCCTCCAGGACAGGCTGACTCTGCAGTCCATGAGCAGCTTCTCCACTGACCAACAGCACTTCAGTCTTGTCTGGATAGAGCTTCAGTTTATTGGCCCTCATCCATCCCACTACCTTCTCCAGGCACCTTTTCAGGACTTCCGCAGACCCACCTGCCTTAGCAGTTAAATAGAAATAGAGCTCTCCCAGTAGTTTCTTATAGATGTTAAATAACACTGGTAAGAAGACAGAACGATGTGTGACCCCATAGGATAAATGCCACAGAGCTGAGCAACAGTCCCCCCAACACCACCCTCTGAAATCAGGTGGCCAAGTAACAGCAGATCCTCTGAAGCACAGTGCCCCCCACTGCCAACCCGACTAGCCTCCCTGAAAGAATGTAATGGTCAATGCTGTCAAAAGTAGGGGTGTGCATTTGGATCTACCTGAGCTTAAATCTACCAGAAAAAAATACCGTATGAGTATTTCGGGGGGAGATGTTGGCATTCCCAATGTATCTGGGTTTTCTCAGGAAAGCAGGAAAAAAAATCCTGAAAGAAATTCTACATATATTCAGGAATTACTAGGTAGATATGAAAATAGTGGAGAGGCGGGAGCAGATTGTTCCCGCCTTTTGGCTATTTGTTAGGCTTCTACTTCAGTCCCTTTAAAGTTTAAAGGGACTGTGAAGACAGCCTAAAGATCAGATGTGCTAGTGGGAAGCAGACTGTTTCCGCCGGCTCATCTTGGGGCTGGCTTCTCATACACCCTGGTTTAGACCAGACTGCCAAAGGAACCAACCCAAGGATCTGTTGTGCCACTGGGAGTAGATTACTCCCTGCAGGCTGGGCTTTGCACTGGCTTCTCCTGCAGCCCAGTTTAAACCAGACTGCAGGAGCAGCGAGCCCAGCCAGGATTGGCTGTGCCCATGGGGAGCAGATTGTTCCCTACCAGCTCAGCTTTGCACTGGCTTCTCCTGAAGCCCAAGCGGCAGAAGAAGCCAAGCCAGCCCCAGGATTGGCCTGGCTTAAAAAAAAATGGGTATTTTTTTCCTCAGGTCTATTGGACCCGAAAAAATTCAGTATTTCCAAAAAATCCTGAGTCCCAATACCATACAGTATTGGTTTCCGGGATTTTTCAGAAATCCCATTTTTTTTCAACAAAATACCAATTAAAAAATATTGCACACCCCTAGTCAAAAGCCACTGAGAGGTCCAGAAGAATCATCAGGGATGCACTCCCCATCATTCTCCCACAGAAGTTCATCAGTCAGGACAACCAAGACTTGTTTAATTCAAAAGCCAGGCCCAAACCAGTTTGAAATGGATCTAGATAATCCTCAGGGCTCTTTTTGTAGCAGGAACTCCTTTGCATATTAGGCGACACACCCTAATGTAGCCAATCCTCCAAGAGCTTACAGAGCTCTTCTTACAGGGGCTACTGTAAACTCTTGGAGGATTGGCTACATTAGGGGTGTGTCGCCTAATATGCAAAGGCATTCCTGCTACAAAAAGAGCCCTGGTCACTGGCCGATAGTTGTTTAAGTCATTTGGATCCAGGGGTACCTTCTTCAGGAGGCATCTCACAACCACCTCTTTCAGCGTGTTTGGAACTGGGACCACACTGTGCTCTAATAACATCCTGAGATTGAACCAATCCAACCGTGGTGCCTAAATGGTGGTGAATGCAAGCAACATAATTTGCAAAATGTTCTACTGCACCACATTAACATAGTTCAGTGACATTCACTCACCATTTCCCGATGTTGCACTTGCCCTGTGCTTGAGACTGTGGTTGGTAGATAGTTCCTACCTTGAAACAGCCACTGCTAGAGGGGCTGGAGGACAGGTAAATCGTGAGACACTATTGCACTGGAAAGCCTGAATACCCCCTACTTCTAGCTCTGCCTTCTTGTCCTCTTCCCCTCACTGCAGATTCACAAGGACTAGCTAAGATTTGACAATAGTGGGGAGAGACACCTTATGTGCTTACAGGTCTCCTAGCAAAACGTCTATAGTATTATTTAATATTGATAGGTATATTATTGTGTGTATGTGGGTGGCACGAAAGGCATACAGTAGTCATGTGGCTCTTTGGGCTGATGCTAATTGTACATGTGTGGCTCTGCATGAGCTGTCGAATACCACTGCGTCTGTTCACGCAGGACAGCCCTGAGAAGATTTCTCTCCTTCAGTGATACCTACATAATCAAGTTTTAATTTTTTAGTCCAAATTATTAATCCTATACCAATATTGTTAACGGGGGCTTATTTACGCAGGTCCAGGCTTTTCCAATTATGCTCTTTTTTCATTGCAGTACATTAAACTCTGCCTCCCCTTCTCTCTACCCAATGCAATGACCACCATTTGCCCCAAAGTCCACAACAATCCACACATGTAATTTTTTATACAGATGCTCCTATTCCGGAGACTGAGAGGAGAAAAGATCTTGGAGTCGGAGTGAATAGCTCAATGAAAGTATCAACCTGGTATGCTACAACAGTGAAAAAGGCAAACTCTATGTTATGGTTTATTAGATAAGTGATTAAATATGAAATGGTCAGTATTATGATGCCCTTGTATAGATCTATGGTGCAGCCTCATTTGGAATACTGTGTACAGTTCTGGTCACTCAAAAAGAACATCACTGGCAAAAGTACAGAAGAGGGCAACCAAGGTGAACAGGGGACTGGAGAAAAGGCTGCAGAATCTGGGAACTTTCAGTTTAGAAAAGAGACGACTAAGGGGTTTATAAAATTATGCGTGGGGTGGAAACTTTTTCTCCCTCTCCCAAAATACTAGAACTCGAGGGCATCCAGTGAAGCTAATGGGTAGTAGATTCAGGATGGACAAAAGGAAACGCTTCTTTACACAGTGAGTGATTAAAATGTGGAATTCACTGCTGGAGTCTGTAGTGATGACCACAGGCATAGAAAGCTTTAAAAGAGGATTAGATAGATTCATAGAGTTAATTCCATGGTGACTAAAGCAGAGGTGCCAAATATAAGGCCCAGGGCCTGAAACTGGCCCATCCAGGGCTGTTATGCTGCCTGCAAGCAACTGGTGCAAGGAAGGGAACAGGAGGCTGCTCGGGGTGAGCCTCTGCAGCAGTCAAGCAGAACCCCTTCACTTCAGCCTCACTGGCAAGTTGGGAGCCACTGCAGCTGCATTCATACCTCTCCACTCGGTCTGCAGCTCCAGGGATGCTGTCCCAGATGGCCTCAGGGATCAGCGTTTGCAATGCATGTTGGGGGTGCAGATGATCCTCTGTTGGGGCATGGGAGAGTCTGCCCAGCACTGCAGTGCTGGGTCTCCAGTCCACCCATGTAGGATTTCTTCTGCACCCCCTTCCCAGCTCATGGGGCCTTGCAGTGAGGGCACACCAACTCGGAGCTTACTGGTTGCTGTCCTTTATAGAGTTAATATCTCCGGTACCCGGCATTACTTTTTTTAAAAAAACCTTTTTCTATGTAAATTTTTTAATTAATTTTTTCACTCAATAATAACAACAGCCTATAACAGCAGAAAAACAAGAATAATAGTTTAAAAAGTAGAAAACCCCCAACTGAGACTTCCGAGTAATACATAGGAGACCTTAAAAATGCAACAAATTCTGGTAATAGCAATTGTTTGGAATATACCCCCCTTCAGCTAAATATCTGACTACTGAGAACGACAACTTTTGAAAGTTTTGCTGATGGAATTCTGAGGTTAATGCTGTGTTTTGTGAGATTTTCCCTAGGAGAAAGTGTTCCCACAGTTTATTTTGCTAATCCACTAAAGAGGGGGCTGTTACCTCCTTCCATTTTTTTGCAATCGTGGTTCTAGCTATGGCAATTAAGATATTGATCAGTTTTGTTTTTGTTATATTTCCAGCAGGATCAGTCCAGGTGCCAAGCAAGAGAACCTCCGGGAGATCAGGTAGGTTGATCTCAGGTATAATTTTAACTTGGGTGATAATTGGTTCCAAAATTGATGTATTTTTGGGCATTGCTACCAGCAATGTAAAAAGTCACCTACGTGACCACAGTTCTTCCAGCAGTATTTGCTACATTCAGGCTTTATCCTATGCCGGTGGGCTGGGGTCAAATACCAGCGACTCATTACTTTAAAGGTGTTGAATTTTATAGAGAATATTTGGGAGGTCCCACTCTTTTGTCTGAATGCGGTTACCACATTCCAGCTGCTAAGTTGAGGTATTCTTGTTCTTGTTGTGTGACAGTGTAGAGACCAATATTTTATAAATTTTTGAGATAAGGCCCTTGTTGTTAATAGAGCGATTAACTAGCATTTGTTTAAAATCATTAAGAGGTTTTTTGAATACTTGTAAGTGTATAGAAACTTGGAGGAGATGTGATACCTGGAGACATCTAAACCAAAGAATTTTCACACCGTTTTTTGCTTCAAGCTGAGTTTTAGATATAGGTCTTCCTTTCTTTACTAAATTTGTTAGATGTGAAATGGCCGCTTTCCTCCAGACCGCAAATGTCTTCCTATCTTCTCCAGGAACAAACCATTTCTGATTAAGGAAAGTGGAAGTTTGTAAATGAACAGGTAATAAGCAATAGTACTCGGCATTACCTCCGGGGAGGGCAGGATATAAATCCAAATAAATAAATAAATAAAATAAAATTTTATGGCACACATGGCTCGGCCCAACAAAGTGCTATTTATTTCAGATCCAGCCCTCATAACAAAGGAGTTCAACAACTGTGAACTAAAGGGACCCTCCACATTCAGAGGCAGTCAACCTCTGAATACCAGTACCAGGAGGCAACATCAGGGGAAGGCCTCATCTTCTATGCCTTGTTGCTGGCTCTCCAGAGGAACTGGTAGGCCACTGTGTGAGACAGGATGCTGGACTAGATGGGCCACTGGTCTGACCTAGCAGGGCTCTTCTTATGTTCAGGGTGGGAGGGGGAGAGAGCTTAGACTAGCTGTTCTGAATAGATAGTTCCTGGAGCTACAGGTTCAGTATTTTAATATACTCTGAGCTACTCAGTAGTTTTTCATAAGGATTAAACATAGAACAAGTTTATAGATGAATACAATTGGCCAACAGAATTTCAGAAGCAAGAATTCCATAATGGAAACCCCAGAGAAATCACTAAGGGCAACACAGACAATTAATTAATAAGGAGTAACCAACTATGGTGTGTATGAAAGTACTGAGAGGCAGATGTAACAGCTAACAACTTCCAGAGCATGAAAAACACTTTTCCCTTCGAAAGAGAATGAATGCAAATAAACATTTACTGAGTTCTCAGCTAGATGATATGTGACACGAGTCAGATTGAGAGCTTGTCACAGTCACACATAACACTGGGGTAGTGATGTTTCCTAGGGCCTAATTTGTCTCAGGACAGTAGCCTGGGGAGAGGAGGGGCTTCAGCCTTCCCTCCATGTTGTTTTCCTGGGCTGAAATGGCTGCTGGGCCTGTTTACCCCACAGCAGGACACAGGTCCCCCCAGTGGCCATTTCAGCTCAGGAAGAGGTGCAGGAGGGAAGACTGAAGCCCCTCCTTTCCCTGCACTCTGCTCCAGAGCTGAATCAGGCCCCAGAACAATTGGGAATGTTAGTTCCTTGATATTTCATGTGACCGACCGGTGTGTTGTCTAGTTTGGCCTGAAGTGGTAACTTCTCATGGAACCTACTACATAATCTGGCTGCCTCTACTGTCCTGCCAAGTGGTATGGGGAATCTTACCACCCCACCCTACCCATTTCTTTAAAACTCTGAAAGGATAAGGACTATGGCTGGAAGTGGATGAGCTTCTAGTGTTAAGTTACCATTTGGTAAATGGTTGCTGGATTTCATGGATGGATGAAACTCTTGTCTACATAACATCACATTCACAGTGTTCCCTCTAAGTTGTGGTGTCTTGTGAGCAAAAATTCTACTTTGTGAGCTACTGGCATTAAAGTTGTGAGCGAGCGATTTGGCTACTGCATAAATTAGTTTGCTCTGGAGCCCTCCTTCCTGCGCTAAGACAAAAATGTGTGAGCCAGAGGCTAAAAAAACTATGAGCTAGCTCACACTAACTCAGCTTAGAGGGAATGCTGGTAACAGGTCTCACTTTTAAAACTGTCTGGACTTCTGCTAGGAGATGAATTGCTTCCAAACCCAGCTTGGTTCACTTCAGGTCACTGCTACTGTAACATTGTTTACATGATCAGCACCCCTGGATCCTGGAATTTCATCTCCTGACATAGATTTCATCTCCTGTTGAGTCACTGGTTGCATTAGGGTCATTGGACTGAAATGGAAAGAAAATTGAATAGGCTGAGTCACTGGCATGGAAGTATTGCTGGAGACACTGTTGGTAAAGGAATGTTAAAATATCTATCTTGGATAGAGGGCATGATTGCAGTAATACCCCAAATCCCTATTGTGGTACAGTAGTTGGAGTGCTGGATTAGGATCTGGGAGGCCCAGGTCCAAATCCCTGCTCTGCCATGGAGGCTTGCAGGGTGACCTTGAGCCGGTCACTCAGCCTTAGCCTGACTTACACACAGGGTTATTGTTGTAAGGATAAAATGGAGGAGAGGAATAATAAGTACTTTTAGGAAGAGAAGTGGGGCATATATATCTAAATAAATATATTCAATATATCAGAGAGTGACCAGGTTGTTTAAAAAGCAAGAAGCTCAAGTTTATGCCACACTAGACCTGAGCACCGGTTTCGAAAGCAATGTCAAAACTGAAACCTAAGTAATTATTAGCACAGACATTCATTAAGGAAACAAGATTTTGAGGAATTTTTTTCCACATAGATTTCCACTGCTCTTCTTTGAAGCAGACAGGGATGGGTAGATCAAGATATTGCTGGAAGCAATAACATAAAGCTGATTTTTTAAAAAAAATCTGCAGTATTTTATGATCCTTTTCATTCTATGATATTATTCTTGTTTATTTAATAGTCTTTCACAGATCACAGAACCCCTGTCATTAGAGCACATCCTACAATTCCATAGCTAGATTTGAGTCCAGTGGCACTTTACAGACCAACAAGATTTTCAGGGTATGACTTTTGAAGGCTCAAAGCTCCCTTTGTTAGCTACAAGTTGGAATGGCGATCTCTAAATCCTTATATGGAGATCTCTAAATCCTTGTATCCCAGTCAGAAGGTGGGAGGGGTGCTGCACAGAAGGAAGGCAGGAGGCAGGGGTACAATGCACATTGTAATCAGCTTGGTTAAAGCAGAGGGAAAACGCTTGGGGGCAGCAAATAATCTGTAGTGAGATAAGAATCCCATGTCCCTATTCAGCCCTGGGGGGAGGTTCCATGGTTCTATACTTGTGAATGAACTCAAGTTCAGCAATCTCACATTGTGATCTCAACTTGATGTTTCTCTTTTGAGGACTGTTACTCTTAGGTTAGCAACGGAATGACCTGGAAGATTAAAATGTTCCTACACTTTTGTCCACATGAGTGTTGTGGTTTTAATGCAGATTTTTGTCTGTTTATTCTTTTGCGTAGGGACTGACCTGTTTGTCCGATGTAGAGAATGGAAAGACATTGCTGACATTTAATAGCACATGTAGGATTGGAAGATGAACAAATGAATGAATCTGAGATGGCTGGTGTTTTTCGGTCCAGTGTTGTCAGAGTGAATACCGGGACAGAACTGGCATTTTGGTTTGTTGCAGGCCCTGGTCTCAGAGCCAATGTCCATGTTGGAAAGGGCATTGTTGTGGGTGAGAAGTTGTTTAAGGTTAGGAGCCATTCTGTGGGCAACAAGTTTGCCTCCCAACCCCTGTGAAAGTGGAGTATCATTGTCTAGTGGAGTTGCCAACCTCCAGGTACCATTCTCACTATTACAATTGCTCTTCAGATAACCAAGATAGTTCCCCTGGAGAAAATGGCTGGTTAAAAGGGTAGACTTTACGGCATTATATGCTGCTGAGGACCCTCCCCTCCACATACCCCACCTTCCCCAGGCTCCACCTCCAATATCTTCAGGTATTTCCCAGCCCAGAGCTGGCAACCCTAGGCTGTAGGTTGTTAATAATGTGTTGAACCAGTTTGAACTGAGAGCTGTATGCGACCCCCCCACCCCCCGTGGTGTTCAGTTGCTGTTTTGCTTACCTAATAGGAGGTTATCCCTTGGTATCATTCTGGCTTTGTTGAGCTTTCTCACAATACAAGAACTCGTGGGCATTCCATGAAATTGCTGAGCAGTCGGGTTAGAACAGATAAAAGGAAGTACTTCTTCACCCAAAGAGTGATTCACACATGGAATTCACTGCCACAGGAGGTGGTGGCAGCTACAAGCATGGACAGTTTCAAGAGGGAATTAGATAAACATATGGAGCAGAAGTCCACCAGTGGCTATTAGCCACAGGGTATAGATGGGAACTCTCAGTCTGGGGCAGGTGATGCACTCTATCCTTGGTGCTGGAGGGGGCAGCAGTGGGAGGGGGCTTCTAGTGTCCTGGCCCCACTGCTGGACCTCCTGATGGCAACTGGTATATTTTGGCCGCTGTGTGACAGAGTGTTGGACTAGATGGGCCATTGGCCTGATTCAACATTGGCTTCTCTTATGTTCTTATGTTCTTAAGCTGTTTTTTTACTACATCAGGTGGGTCTGTAATTCTAAAAATGTCTGCAGGTAAAAATCTCTTTCTTAGGGAATGGAACAGATGTGACTGTGGTGTATAGCTTGGCTGTAGATGATAGATTGTTTGGTGTGTTTAGGATGATAGGTGGAGGCATGTAGACATGTCTGGCAATCAGAACATTTCTGGTATAAAGAAGTTTCTTTGCTTCCATTACATATTTATACAGTGGTATCCAGAAAATGTTACTGATGCTGATCTTCTGCTGCCATGCAATGGATTGGATCCTGCCTGGATTTCAACAGGTATGATGAGGTGAGTTTTCTTGATTCCTCCCTTCTCCAGCAGTCCAAAGCATCCTCCCAAATATTGGTTCTCAGGGACGGGGACATCCAGGATTATCTTAGAGATCTCCTACAGTGGGGGATCAGAAAAATCCCCTCTCCTACTTGCACCCATAGAAATCTTGGCAAGATTCAAGCTGTGACGGACTGCACTTTTAAAAGCTTAGAAGTGATTTGTAAACAGATAAAGGACTGTGAAGGGTTAATTCTTCACAGATCCAGAGACCTGAGTAACAGGCTGTTCCAAGAGATCTGATTGGTTAACATCAGCTGAGCAGAGAAAGGCTCATTTTGCATCTAGCATTTGCTCCGTTGTTTTACCAAACCCACACTGGAACAGAAAAAGATGCAGCTCAAAACCACATTCAGAAACCCCGGGCCAACACCGTAGTGACTGCGGAGTCATCCCTGAATGGCCATAAAACATCCATAAATCTATGCAGACAGTACCATAAAAACTGAGAGATCAAAGGAAGTCAAAGCGGCATGCAATGTGGAGGCTACAATTAAATCCAACAAAGAAAGTGAAAGTGGCATGCAATACAGAGGGGGATTTCTGTTCCAGTGTGGGTTTGGTGAAACAGTGGACTGAAGACTAGATGCAGAATGGGCCAAAGACTTCAGAACTGGATGCTGAGGAGATTCAGTCTGATTTCAGACTTAGCTGAGAGCAGTTTAACACATATGGAGAACTGGGGGAAATTTGGCAAGGATGTTTGGGAAGTAGGTGAAGACTCCTATTCAAGCCAAGGAAAGGGGATAGATCTTCTAGTGAAAGGAAAATTTTCCTACCCAGCCAAATAGGGAGTTAGCTCTGAAGGGTGAAGAGACCTCTGGTCTGGGGTGGTTAGAAACTGCCTTTAGAGACCTGGGCTGTGGTCAGATGTGTCATTTGGTGTGGTCAGGAAGCACTCCTAGTCCATCTATTGGTATTTGGCATGGAGTTGCTCGATCACACATCCCAGTATAATCAATTTCACTGCATGCACAGCCCATCACTGTGTGATCAGATGGCATGTTTGGGAGAGTGGAGGTTTTTTTGGCCTTTTTGTGCCCATGTACATAAATAAGGAATCGAACCTCTGCATAAAGAGTTCTCCATGGACTTCTCCATGGACCAATCACGCGGTAATGTGCATATTGCTAAGTGGGGGGGGAATAGAGCCAAGTCAGGATGGACTGAGCAGTCCATCCCAATGGCCTGAGTGTGCACTTGAGTGATTAGACTAGGAAAAGGCCCATCAGCAAGCATTAGGACCGGACTTCCCCAGTGTCTTTTAACTCCATTTCTGTGGTGGGGCAGCGCAGGCTGCCGATGACAGTGGGACATTTCCCAGATGTTGCAGTCAGATCAGGCACTTTAGATCCATCAGGCATTCGCAACTAAGTCAGATCTAAGGCACATCTGACTGCAGCCCTTAAGAGTCAGTTAAAAACTCAAGATTAGTACTGGTGCTTCAAGGGGAGGGGTTTGGATACTGGAAAGAGTGTACCAGCCTTCTGGAAACTAAAAGAGTAAGAGAATACTCAAAGAATGTGTACTGAAGTGTTTGGGGAAAACACTGAAACAAAAGCCTCTCAACATAAAGATTTAAGTGACTGTGAAAAGCTTAAGAAACTCTCATTAGCCTGAAACATAAGAACTAAAGTCTGTGCATGTACTGATTTTACCTCAGAAATTTCAACCCCTGATTTTACCTGACCTTTCCCCTCTATGTTTAATAAAATATTTTGTTACTTTTGAATTTCAAAATGCCTCAAGCGCCATTTAAGTTGTTTAAGTTAAAGTGGGCTCCTGATCCTTCTCTCAGGTTCTTGGGCTGAGTCAACAGCCAAAATATTGTACTGTGAGTGACAGGGTGGGATAGCCAGAGTACTTCAGCAAAGGAGAAAACAAATTACTAGGGTGGCTCAGTCAGTAAAGGAAAGAAAAATGGAGGGGAAATTTTGTATTTGAGGGAGGGGGAGAGGCAGGCCCGTAGCCAGGATTTTTTTAATTCAGGGGGCCTTTAAATAAGTCAGGGGGCACCCTGCACACACCCCTGCACCCACACCCAAGGGAGCACCTGGGGTGGATGGGAAGTTGGGGGGCCTTGGCAGTAAGTCAGGGGGCCATGCCCCAAGATGCCCCACTGTGGCTACAGGCCTGGGGAGAGGGGTGTCATACAATGCAATTCCATTCAACTCTGATTCTTTAAGGATATTTGCAGATACAACCAATGCAGTGCTGGAGCATAAAAGTTAGCAGCCCTGGGAAGGGTGACATACACAGATATATGTTGCACTAGATCATGGCAAGTGAAGCTTAGTAAGCATAGTCATGGCATCATTTTCTGGGTTCTGTGAGGGGTTAATGATTTGGGGAAAGGCATGCAATTTGAATGCTAAGCATTGAAAAGTTTAGCAGACCAGGAAACCACTAGTTGATTCCTGTAGACATGAATCAATCTTACCTGATGGATGCACAGGGATTTGCCTTTGGATAGAAGTTGTTACTTAGCATAGTATTTTTATGGCTTGAGCTATGATAATGATAGGGCCATGGTGACTTGGGTTCATTTCAGAGAATTTTTGCAAAAAGCAAATATAGCAGGTGCAGGGATCAGAATCAGCACAGTCTTTATATGGGAGAACTTAGGTCATTATAGAAGAAAGACTACTTTGCAGCTCATTGAGCATAATGATTCATACCCCCCCCATTTTAACTTTATGATTTAATTATATAAAATCTACCTTCTAGGTCTGTGCCAATTATATTAGGAGAAAAAATGGTTTGTTTTATGTTTGAGTAAGAAGACAGAGGGCAATTCTACATCTAGCATTCGCTCCACATTTTCTCAACTGAGAGGGAAAAGTGCAACTCAAAAACACATTCAAATACGGCCACACTGTACTGACTCCAAAGTCACCCCTGAACAGCCACAAAAGAGCCATAAATCTATGCAGAAGGTACCATAAAATCCAATGATCAAAGAAAGCGAAAGCAGCATGGAGTGTGGAGGCTACCATAAAATCCGATGATCAAAGGAAGTGAAAGCAGCATGCAATGCAGAGGGGAATTTCTGTTCCAATATGGGTGTTCGTAAAACAACAGAGGGAAAAGCCAGTGCAGAATCAGCCAGTAATTAGATCTACTTTGATCTTGTTTCTTTTGAATTTTGAATTGGTTTATGTAGATTGTCTCTCCCTTCTTCCCCCTTCCCACAGCACCTCCTGTGCCCACATATAGTGAAAACCCTGGCAAAAAAGCCAAGGAAGGTGATTTCAAACTGACTTCCCCTCCTCTCTGCAGCCACTGATACCAGGGGGCTTTTTGTTTAGGACAGCCCCCTGACCAACCACAGAGGATTATGAGGGTGTGCAACGGAGAGAGACAGCTGGGGAAGGTGGGAACAAACCCCACGCATACAATTTGCATAAACTCCTTATTCAAGTAGATTACAACTCTATGCTCTTAAAAAAACACTTTGGTTCTGGCATGTTCCAGTGTGTCATGCCAGAAGGATTGCCAAATGTCCAAAGTCAAATGTGGCTAGACGCCTGAGAGAGAGACTGAAAAACAACTTGAGAAACACTCTCATTGAGCTTACGGTGTTCCATTCGAGTCCAGTAGCACCTTAGAGAGCATACAGTGTTCCATGAATCTCTCTTAATCTCTTGCTCTGTAAAGCATACAAATTAGCAATGACCCAACGTTTGTTTTGAGACCTTGATTTTGCTTACACAAGAGATGGAAACCAACCTGAGTTAAAAACTAACTAAATGTCTGTATGAAGCTGCTGATGCTTGCCCAGCTAATGACACCACATGCTCCTTTCTGACTTGTTCATCACATTTGCCTTATTATACATTCTAGTCATGTGTAATTTACACATGTTTTCAGCAAAGACTGCAGAACTGGGAAAACTGGCAGAGATGTACAGTCCTTCTAAACACATGTGCATACTATTGAAGCCTCACACAGGGACAGCTGCCAAAATGGCAGGTGAGAAGCTCTGGTCAAAGTATAAAGGCATCAACAACAGAAGGTTAACCAAGCACAGAAGTGCAGGCCCAAGGAAAGGGAAACTGGTTGAGCCTGAAAGACCCCACCTTCCCCAGCAGCCAATCTGCGATGTCTGATACTCTAATGATCCCAGTATATCTTGCTTTCCAGCTGTAGGAGACAGACTGTTCTACAGCTGATGAGCTGGACAGTAAACATTTACTGGGGTCATTCCAGCACTGGGAAATAAAAAGAAGGAATATAGTTTACTGGAGACTTGCTACAAAGACTTATACGACCCTGCGCTTTTACAGGGTATTTATTTTTCCCTTTTGTCTGGCAAGGAGTTGTACCGTGAAATCTAGACACTATGACATCTGTTGTAGCCAATTCCAGTAAATCTGTTAAGACTGAAAGGAAAAATTACACCAGGTAAGTCACTGACACCCTTCCCTTAGGTAATACATGTCCAGGTGCATCTCTCTGGTGCATCAGTGTAATGCAGTGTAGCTGAATAATAATAACAATAATGCCATGGTCTGGGATGTCACTTTGGCCCAGCTGTAGACCAGTCTGATGTCATCTTGGTCTAGCTGACCCTTCCTAATGAAAGAAGGACAATTCCATTGACAAGTTATTATTTTTGTTTGTTCTGATTTGCTGGGTTTTGTTTTGGTAACTCTGTGTTGACCTGCATTTTTATGCAGTCAGTTTCCATTCCATTTGCAATTATGATTGGGGAAAAGATGCAATCAGAAACCCTTCAGGGTTGTTTGTTGTTGCTGGATTGTTGGGGTTTTTTTTGGCATCTTACTTTAATTTAAATGTAGATTGAAACATGGCCCTTTAATCAAGATGATGGGACAAAAAATGCAATAATTATTTTAAAAGAGGTGGTATAAAATAAGGTCTATTTAATACATGTGATTTCTTTCACTAAACTTAGGAGAGTGGCAGCAGCAATTGATTAAGTGACAAGTGCCTGTTTGGGAAATGATAAAATGATCTATTGATTAATTTGCTGTCACAGATTGAAACCCGGGGGGGTGGGGGGTTAAATGAAATTTTAATTTAAGTTGTCCCATAAAAGGGTTTTCAGGGCTGAGAAATTTGTTTTCCCCAAGTTATGAGCTTACTTTTTTATTTTAGTTTTTACCATGGTGGGACAAACTAGTTCTGAGTTTTATTTTGTATCATGGCACTGCCCGCACATATGATGACCTTGCCCACTTCCCTCTCTCAGAGGCAGAATTTTCCCTCCACTTTTCAATTCCTTTCTGACTGAGCAGCCCTTTTTCATTTAGTTTCTTCTTCTCTTAAGATATATGGCTGCCCCACACTGTTACAGTATGATATTTTGCTGCTGGCTCAGCCCAGGAACCTGAGGGGACAAGATTCCCCCCTTAACTTAAACTACTGAAATGGCACACAATGCTTTTTAAAATTCAAAAATAACAAAAATATTTTTATTCAACTCAAAGGGGAAAGTCAGGTGAAATCAGAGGTAAAATGTCTGAGGCAAATCAGTATTGGCACAGACTACAGTTCATATGTTTCAATCAAGTGAGCATTTCTTAAGCTTTCACAGTCTTAAAATCTTTAGAATCATAGAATCACAGAGTTGGAAGGGGCCATACAGACCATCTAGTCCAATACCCTGCTCAGTGCAGGATCAACCTAGAGCATCCCTGACAAGTGTTTGTCCAGCTGCTGCTTAAAGATTGCCAGTGAGAGGGAGCCCACCTCCTCCCTAGGCAGATGATTCCACTGTTGCACAAGTCATACTGTAAAACAGTTTTTCCTAATATCCAGTCAATACCTTCCTGCCCTTAATTGAAACCCATCATTGCGAGTCCTATCCTCTGCTGCCAACAGGAACATTTCTCTGCCCTCCTCTAAGTGACAGCCCTTCAAATACTTAAAGAGAACAATCATGTCCCCCCTCAACCTCCTCTTCTCCAAACTAAACATTCCCAAGTCCCTCAGCCTTTCCTCATTGGGCTTTTGTTTCAGCATTTCCTAAAAACTTCAGTATACTTTCTTGAGCTTAAATGCCTCTTTTGGTTTCCTGAAGGCAGGGATAAACTATCCAGTTCTCAATTTCCCTCACTAAACACACCAGTACATTTTCTTTACTGACCCTTTATTTTTCAGAAGACAGGTTCTAAAAACACCAGACCAGGGATCTCTCTACTCTTTGAATTGTTTCCCTTTTTTAACTGGGTAGGGAATTTCTTCTCTCACTAGAAGATCTGTGCCCTTTTCTGGCCTGAATGGGAGTCTTCACCGATCTACCCACTCCTCCTGCCAACCTTCCCAGTTCTCTGTCCATTTTAAGTGGCTCTCAGTCAGGGCTAAACACAAACCTCATCAGCACCCAACTTTTCTCAGTCATGGCTATACTCAGACTGAGTTCTCTTCAGCATTCAGCTCTGAAGTCTTTCTGCTCAACTGATGCTAACCAGTCAAATTTCTTTGAGCAGCCTGTCACTCAAGCTTTCTGGCTCTGTGAGGCATTAACACTTCACAGTCCTTTGTATATTTTCACAGCACTTCTGGGCTTTTAAAGTGCAGTCCATTATGGGGGGAGGAATCTTCCCCAGATGTATTGTGGGTCCACACTTGTCTCTATACTGTTAGCAACATGTAGCCCCCATCTTCGGATATCTAAATCCACAGATTGGGGTCACATGGACTCTAAGCAGATTTTTCTGCAAACTTGGGGGACTCTCCTAGTTTGCAGAAAAATCTGAAACGTTTACATTTCCCTGAAATTAAAATAAAAAATTCAAAACATTAAAAAGCATTGTATGTACATGCACAGGTGTCGCACTTACTTTGCTTCTGCTGCAGTGATTTGGAGCAATAATTGCAGTGATTTGGAGCATTAGCTGGGTGGCGGTGGCACATGCCAGGAGCCGTTCGGGCCCAGCTGTGGAGTTGGCATGTGCTGGAAGATGCTCCAGGCTTGGAGAGGTTTCTGGACACTGCCACTGCCACAAGTGGGCTTTGATGTGAGTGGCTTGGCCTGGATGCACTGACTCAGCAATGGGGGGTCAGATTCCTCCCCATGAGTTTCATTCCCCCCCTTTGTTTTTTACTAATGTCCAGGTGACTATGTCGTAAAAGGAAAAAGATCCAGGGCCTCTTCTCTACATAGGGTTGCCAACAGGCCTGGAGAAATGTGTCCTGTCCCTTTAATAGAAGCTTAAGGGAATGTTATTTGGTAAATCATGTTATTTACCTCTATGGCTGCCCATTTCTGGACATTAAGCTTCTGCTAAAAGGGCAGGATAATTTTTAATCCAGGTTGTTGACAACCATACATTCTGCCCCCCAAAAGCACAGCCAGAGTGGAAATTCACCCCCAATGACATTATCAGTGATGAGTCAAAATGCCTTCCAATAATAACAATCCCTAAATGGAAGAATAAGTTAAAACAGCAAAAGCCACAAAATTAAATGAGTCCTGGCAGGTTTTAAACTTTAATGCTATTATATTTAGGTTGCCTTTTAGTAATATATATAAGAATGAGAGGCCTCTTTAAATGCAGTTTTACTGGCAATTTGCATGTGATACTCTTAAATCTACAGCCAATTTCCTTCGATGGCATAGAAAACAAAGTCATCAATCAATAAATATACAAGTCGAGTGGATGTTAGGACAGGATCAAGTGAAACAATTCCACAGACACTGGCAGCAATACAAAAACCGGCCTTTGAGACTGCAAGCAGTGGTAACAATGGAAAAGTGGATCTGCAAAGTCCACCTGCTGAATTATTTTTGAAAGAAGAATGTTGTGGGGGGCAGGCAGCTGCTGGAGAACCCAAGAGAGACACCAAACCATTCTGGCAGCTGTCTAGAGACAGGTGCTAGCATTGCAGCCAAATCAGAATTAATCAAAAGTGCCAAGGGAGCTGTGAGGAAAGAGCTGACTATTGTCAGAAGATTTGAAATTCATATTTAATTGGGTGCTGCTGAGAGCCAACACTATCTCTGCTTTTAAAATAAATGTATTCTAGAAAGAATGGAACAACAATGAACCTCAGAACTATAAATGAAGAGAAAAGTCAGAGGAAAGAGATTCATGATGCCTCATACCTCCACTATATTGTATTTTTTTGCAACCAGTTTTTAGCCTTTTCTCAGTTAAGAACATAAGAGGAGCTCTTCTGGATTATACCTGTGGTGAATACAATTCAGCATCCTGTCTCACACAGTGGCCAATATGAAGCCCCTAGAATGTCTAGGATACTTGGAGGGCAAAGTTTTCTCCTGTCGTTGCCTCCTGGCACTGGCATTCAGAAGTTTACTGCCTCTGATAATGGAGGTTCCCTTTATTCATCATAACCAGTAGCCATTGATGGACCCCCTCGTCCTTGAGTCTGTCTAACCCCCGTTGAACCACTCTATGGTTCTAATGCAATGGGGCTGTATTTCTTCCTTCCTTCAAGGCGAGACTTTAGTCCCTTACTTGCCATTTACTTCCTTTCCCAGTCTTGCAACCATAAAGTTGGCTTTATTTGTTCTGCTTCCATCCTTCTTAGTTCTTCCCTAGATTCACATACACACCAACAATAGTATCTTTTCAGTTTCTTAGCCATACTTTCACTCCATCTGTGCATTCTGTAAGCTACTTTCTTCATTCTTTCCTATACCCCTGATAAATGTCTTAAGGGCTGATCTGGAAGTCATGCTCAAAAAGTTGAAATACAACCCATTGTACATATTTTTAGTGTGGGAGTGAAAAATGGCATTCCTGCAGAAGCGACTTGAATATTTGCTGGTTGCAGCAGTATTTCTAGCATGAGGTACTAAAGGTACACCCAGATCTCTTATGATAAAGATTAAAAGGTAACCCCTACCAGTGTTCCTGCTAAGCTGAGTTAGTGTGAGCTAGCTCACAGTTTTTTAGCCTCCGGCTGACACATTTTTGTCTTAGCGTAGGAAGGATGGCTCCAGAGCGTACTAATTTATGCAGTAGCCAAATCACTCACTCACAACTTTAATGCCAGCAGCTCACAAAGTTGAATTTTTGTTCACAAAACTCCACAGCTTAGAGGGAGCATCAATATTGTGAAGCAAGGGGTGGGTAGGCTTCAGTCTGGAGAGAGCTCCTTTTTCTTTTGCTGGTGCTTCAGAATCCACCAGCTGGATCCAGTGGCACAATGGCTCATCTCAACCGGTGGATCCAAGCACAGCTCCTCCCGTATCAGAGCCACTTACAATGACCTGCCTCTCTACATAAGCCATATAGTGGGTAGGGGGCAAAGTACAATATTCATAGTACATAGCAGAGATCCCAACATCAATCCTCAGAATACTATACCTGGTCCCAGCCAGCCAATAATATGACCATTTAAAAAACAAAGAAATGCAGATTATCCCTTCTTACTTATAATCTTTTAAGCAAAGCCGTTTGTGTGTCAGCATTCTTATTTATGCCTTTACACGTGTGGTATGACTGCAATGCAACCAGCTAGGGTGGCTGGTGTAGCTGGGGTGGACTGAGACCTTCAAATGCCTCTGGACCATGCTCAATGGAATGTCCTCTGCAGTGCTGGAACTTTCCTAGTCAATTCAAGGGCTAGTCTCCACCTCCCTGATAATAGTAATAGTGGGCTCACAATGGTGGGAACCTCCAGCCTGCTATCCACTTTCTGACCCTTCCTGTGGTATTCAGGGGTAGAGCTGCCTAACCAGAATGTTCAGTTGTTTGGGGCAGGCTCTAGCAGGCTTAGGAGCAAGTGTTTCCACCGTGTTATCCATGTATTTAAAGGCCAATGCTCATGGATATGTTCATTTTGACAGAAAAACCTCCAGTGGTATTTCTGACCAATGAACACTCCTCCAATCTTAAGGAAGGATCATGGTTGCCATTTTGAACGATCACACTCTCCTTTGAAAAGTTCCATTATCTTACCATAAACCTCATATTTCAAAGCATGCTCATGTCATGTTTCATTTTTGAAATTCTAGGTCTATGTGAGAGAAAGGAGGCAAGGGGGACACAGCCACGGAAAACATGCAATAAAAATGTTTAGAAGAAAATTAAAAATTGAAAAAATGGGGCCAGCCATGAAGCCACTGATTACATCACAAACAATAACAAAAACCAGTCCATGATAGTCACTCAACCTCATTTCAGAAAGCATCAGATACACAGATACAATCTGGGGGGAAGCAGATTTTTTTCCTGGTGTACAGCTAGCATTGGAAAATGTTGAAAAGTACAACCTAGAGGGAAGATGTCTGCGGCCTGCATGCTGAATAGGCTACAACTGCTCATTTACTGTACTAAAAATTGATCATCCAGAAAGTGGCTGGTGCAGACCCAAGCCTCAGCTCTCTACAGCCCTCAGCATTACTAATATATATCTAATATAGGAACTTGCACAAATTCTTGTATCTTATTTCACAGTTTTCTTTGGGGGTTTGGTTTGATCAGACTTTTATCCTCCTCTGTTCTCCGCCCCTAGGAACGAGCTTGTTTATGTTAAGAACCCTCACTTGGATTCAATGGATGAAGATATTCTATATCATTTAGATTTGGGGACCAAAACTCATAATCTGCCTGCCATGTTTGGTGACATAAAGGTAAAAAAGAATCATTGCTTAGTTTCCACATTTGTAAAAAATTTAAAAAACCCATTTCATTCCTTCTCATGCTTCTTCCCTTGTCTTTTTATTGTTCCTTTTTATCATCGTGTCTTCTTCGCAGTGCCGGCTACAAAGATGTCTTTAAAGTCCCACTGGGAATGAGACACCGCCACTCTGCGGAGCTGCTCCAAAAGTGTGCTGCAGCTATAGTTATGGGCAATTACCCTTCCTCTCTCAGTGACATATGTAGACCAAGAGGCTAAGCCTATTTCTGGTGCGATGAGCTAAATTTTCCCCTAGGGTAGATGTGCTGACTTCAGTTCAGGAACAATACATTGAGGAATTCTGTTCATCATGGTATCATTTCCAAGTTCATGTATTTTATTACTAGAAAGGAGCAGCAACTTTCATTCCACAGGGAGCTGGGGGAGTAGCATGGTTGAGCTCAGAAACAGGAGACTGTCTGGTTTGGATTTCACCTCTGCCATGTACTCACTCAGCGGCCTTTGGTGTCACTAGCTTTCAGCCCTCATTTACAGTACAGAAACAGTAATACCAATCTCCACAATGGGGTTGCTGTAAGAATAAGATCATGTATGTGAAGCACTTTGAATACTGACAGTACTGTATGAATAATAACATAAGGGAATTGCTGTGGTGTTCAGCATCACAATTTCCTCACAGCTGCTTCCAAAAAAAAGTATTGAGACATATATTTGGTCAGATGCTGAAACAACAATTATGATTGCCCCCAGAAGGGAGAAACTGACAAAGCAAAGATATTGCTAAGAAATGTGAAGTCGACAATGCAAGGTTTCTCCTAAAATGGAGTTTAGAAGAGTATAATTCTGTTTAGGATGGCACTGGAAGTCCCTTCCAAAATAAAATTCCCCGCTCTTTAATTTGGTATTCTGGCACATCACAATTCGGTATTCAAGTTTCCCTCCCAAATATCATTAATTCAGCTCACAGACCTCTGAAAATGCAAGGCACTATCCAGTCAAAAGTAAATATTTGGTTGCATTGATTTCAGTGGGAGACTCAAGATATTTTTAAATATTTCCCAACAGGGGTTTAAGTGCTTAGCTTTAGCTAGGGCATACCCTTACATCAAAGGGCTGCGGTGGCTCAAGTGGTTAAGACGTTGAACTGCAGGCTGTAGAAGGTCAGTAGTTCAGCAGTTCAAGACCCAAGAGTGCCGCATGACGGGGTGAGCTCCCGTCTCTAGTTCCAGCTCCTGCCAACCTAGCAGTTCGAAAGCAAGAAATTGCAAGTAGATAAATAGGTACCACTTCGGTGGGAAGGTAACAGCATTCCGTGCGCCTCGGTGTTTAGTCATGCCGGCCACATGACCACGGAAACGTCTTCGGACAGCGCTGGCTCTTCGGCTTTGAAACGGAGATGAGCACTGCAACCCTAGAGTCGGATTCGACTGGCTTTCGAGCAAGGGAACCTTTACCTTTACCTTTACCCTTACATCTGGTTCATATACTTTGAACTTGAGACAAACCATGGGGTTGGGCCCAAGGATACCCTTCACTTCCAGAAGCATTATTCTGCTCATGGAAGCATTCCTTCTGGAAGTGGAGAGCACCACTGGATCCAATCCTTTCTTTGTAATCTCAATCAAAACATGGGTTAGAATTACAAAACTCTACCAAACTTTGGTACAAGGTGAAATAGCTGAAACTAAGGAAGAAACCCAACTGAGCTGTACCACACATGATCCCATTCATGTTTACTCCAGAAAAGTTTCACTGTCAGTCATACGCAAAAGTGTGTGGAATTTTTTTAAAAAAAATATGAAATAATTCCAACCTTTCAAAGCCTCATTTCATTCCTGCCCACAGCATCCATGTGGGAAAGCTGGTGGTTCTTCCCACATGGAGGGGGAAAGAACTGCTTTGTTGATTAGTAGCTTGTCTTTTAGATTCAGAAGTAGGGTTTTAAAAATGCAGCCATTTGTGACATTTTTGCTCAGTTTTTTAAAAAAACTCCTGGCTTTGTCTATGTAATCATGTACAATTCTCTTTCATTCTACTTGCTTCTGATGAAAGAATTAATTAAATCACAAGCTACTTCGGCTTAATGTTCTACTCTGATTTCAGTGGAAATATGTACTAGCAGCACATACTAGCATGCAATGCCTGCTCTACAAGAGTATTATCCTGGATTTACTCTCACCAAGAATGCGTCCCCTTAGTACTAGTTATTTCGACTAGGGTACAGATTCCAAAGGGTTGGAGCCTGTGCTCTACAGCAGGGGTGTCGAACTCATTTGTTAGGAGGGTCGGATCTGGCATAAATGAGACCTAGTTGGGCCGGGCCATGTGTGTCATAAAATGTAATGCCAGGTAGCAGAGATATAAACTTTATAAAGGACACAGTCACAAAGGTTTTTTTTAAGTTAAAATAAAAACATGCTTAAAACATTAGCATTCTTGCAATATTTTGTTTATTTAATAGTGTCTGATAACTGAAACCTCTTGCTTTGAATTATTGCATCAAAATGTCTGTGCCATTGCAATCTTGAGTATGCTGTTCAGGTGTGTATCTGTAAGCTGCAAACCTACAATGACGCAGCAGCAGCAGAACTGGAAGAAGAAGCAGAAGACAGCCAGTTCCACTGCGGGCCTTATAGAAGCCCTCCGGGGGGCTGATCTGGCCCACGGGCCACATGTTTGACACCCCTGCTCTAGAGCCTGTGCACATGTGAAAGTGTACTAAAGAGAACATTCTGACAGCTTGCACTACGTTAAACTTAAATCCCCATGGTATTTCCACTTGAGCAAGACATTGTAGAAAGAGGAACAGCAGAATATCTAGCACTATTATCTAGTATATCTAGCTGTGTGTCAGAGGCGGGGCTTTTCACCTTTGGAATGCCCTCCCCCTTGAGGGTCCCCTGGAACCTACCATACTGTCTTTTAGGCACTAGGTCAAAACATTTCTTTTTACTCAGACTTTTGTCTAAGGGTTTTTAAAAAAATCTTTTTATAGTCTGCTTCCAGTATGAGTTCTGTTTTATGGATATTTTCTTATAGTGCTCACTGGTTGTTTATGTTGTTTTTTGTGCTCCTATTTTTCTAATGGCTTGATAATTTGTTGTTTTTATTGTATTGTTTTTTTCTGTTAAGATGCTTCAAGCAGGTCTCTGGAGAGGTGACATATAAATTCCCTAAATAAATAAATTATACAGAGCTCTGCTTCGTGTGTTTACACCGCTGTTCATGCATTGCTGGCTCCAGCCCAGGATTCCATGCGCAGTGGGTGTTACTGTGGGCTGAAGCAGACCAGGCATGATCATGTGCAGCAGCATTACATCTCCTCAGGGCTCTTTTTGTAGAAAAAGCCCAGCAGGAACTCATTAGCATACTAGGCCACACCCAACAGCAGAAACTCATTAGCATATCAGGCCACACCCCTGACAGCACAGCTCATTCACATATTAGGCCACACCCCCATGTTACCAGAGGTGTGGTCATCCAGCCACACCCACCTTTTGCTTCTTATTCTGTTTACCTTGTTTGTTGTCCTGTTGGTAGCAGGAACTCCTGTGCATGTTAGGCCACACAGCCCTAATGTAGCCAGTCCTAATGAGTTTCTGCTGTTGGGTGTGGCCTGTTATGCTAATGAGTTCCTGCTGGGCGTGGCCAACTCAGGAGCCAGCCGGAACTCCGTTCCTGTGCGTTCCTGCCCCAAAATAGCCCTGCATCTCCTCTTGCTCATCCCATTGCACTGCATCATTCCGAATCACCAGCCCCATTCCAATTCACATGAAGCTGCCTTATATCAAATCAGACTATTGGTCCATAAAAATCAATATTGCCTACGTGTACTGGCAGCAGCTCTTCTGGGTCTCCGATAGGGGTCTTTCATGTCACTTCCTACTTGATCCTTTGAATACATGATGCCAGGGACTGAACCTCTGACCTTCCACATGCAAAGCAGATGTTCTTCCATTGAACCATGGTCCCTCTCCACTGCAATTTGTTGGCTTGCAGGGACCTTGGAATCTGATTGTATCAGACTGTATGTGTTGTTCTTCTAGGTGTTAGTAGAGAGGAAGTGGAGAGATGAGCTGTCACTTTCAATGACAGCCATGCAGTTCCCAGATCATTTGGTTTTGGCTTCATCAGGAAATTGAACAAGTTGTTCTCCTACAATAATAATGCTGGTGTATTTTAAACCCTGTTGGTTTCTTGTGATGGCATGATCAAAATGAATTTTCATAGTGTTAACTGCAACCTTGCATAAATGGGTCAGGCAGTCAATTTACTCTGCCTTCCAGGCTCACTCCCTCTGGATATAAAATTGTATGAAAGCAGTTCGACATCTTATCACAAACCCAGTCTTCCATCGTTGCCACGGCTGATAATCTTATAATTTATTTCCAGTTTGTCTGCGTGGGTGGGAGCCCCAACAGAATGAAAGCTTTTGCTCAGTTCATGCATAAAGAACTTGGACTTGAAGGAGATGAGAAAGACATGGAAGATATTTGTGCTGGGACGGATCGGTACTCTATGTATAAAGTTGGACCTGTGCTCTCCATTAGTGTAAGTATATCACAAGGCACCCCCCCCCAAATGCCCTTTAGCAGCAAAACAGTGACTGATGAGTTTAGTCCATTGTTCACATCCCTTATTTAATAATGTCACTCTAGCACTTTTCAGAAGACCTAGCTAGAAACTCTTAAAAATCAAGGGGCTTCTTAGAAAGCAGCTAAGCAACCGATATGTCACAAAGACTGGGTTTTCACAAAGCATCCTTATCAAGCTGCTCCATCAATGCTTGACAAGTATCACCTCTGAGCAAATAAGAGACTTTTCCCAGTTTCTACCCTTTTCATTGTGTCTACTGATAACTGTCAACCAGAATGCTGGAGGGCACATCCCATTACCTTAGTAGAGTCATTGTGTTGGGTACAGCAAGTCCCTTGAAAAATTCACATTCCTCTGTGCATGGACCATTCGGCTCCCCTGATTCAACATTGTAAGGGCTAGTCGAGGGGGACAGTGAGGGAGCCAGCTCAAGGCAGGCACATGTGGACTGAAGAGTGGGATATCTGAAGAGTAGCAGAGGCATAGCCAGCCCTCTTGAAAGCCAGTATTTAGATGATCCCTGTGACAGAGGCAAATACCCATCTGTTGGAAGCAGAGGTGGTCAATGAAAGCATTACCATGGCCTTTGGACCAGTTTGCATCTCTAGACCGAGTAACATTTGGGGATCAATGTGCCTGTCAAGCTATGAAGCCTCACAAAATTTAACCGACTCATTGGTACTTTCCATTATTTTTATACATTAATGTTTAAAGATGTAACATCTGGCACTGCTATATCTTTTCCTGCACTGTATGGTAATTTTCACTGTACCTGAAATCAGGCAAAATATGAATGCATTTAGAACAACATGAGCACATGAAGCTGCCTTATACTGAATCAGACCATTGGTCTATCAAGGTCAGTACTGTCTAGTTTGACTGGCAGTGGCTCTCCGAAGTCCCAGGCTGTGATCATTCATGCCACATACTACCTGCCTGGAGATGCTGGGGATTGAACCTGGGACCTTCTGATTCAAAGCAAATGCTCCACCATAGAGCAATGGGCCCTCCCCAAACAGAGAAGACCTTTACTTCATCATTTATATCACTGACATCAGCCTTCTTCAGCATAGATTTTTTACTTCTAGCATAGACATTCTTTGGTGGTAGTCATCACACTAATATAACTTGAACTGTTTACATCACTACACTGTGTAATGTTAAGTATTTCTCTAAGCGCATTTCATGCAATATCATGTATTGTTGAAATTTGGCCTTTAGACTGGGAACAATCCTGGTATATCAGTAATGAAAGAGTTTTGCTTGCATGATGTTTTCATAGAATACATATAAGCAGGGCTCTTTTTGTAGCAGGAACTCCTTTGCATATTAGGCCACACACCCCTAATGTAGCCAATCCTCCAAGAGCTTAGAGAGCTCTTCTTACAGGGGCTACTGTAAGCTCTTGGAGGATTGGCTACATCAGGGTCTGTGGCCTAATATGCAAAGGAGTTCCTGCTACAAAAAGAGCCCTGCATATAAGGATTCAATAAGTCTTAGGTTTCCCTATGCATTTATTCATGCCCATTAACAGATAGTGGGTAAAAATGTGAAGTGGACTGAAAACAATCTGGGGTTTATATAAGGAACATATGTATCTGTGTTGATAAAGAAGGCATAATCTGTATACTTGCACCCTTATTCAATTATGGGGCCAAATATACACAGAAGAAGATCTCTGCATTTGCATCCCAAGTGAATGAGGAGAGGTACACCAAAACAGGTGCTGCATTTTCATCCAAACCAACAGTAGGGATTATTGCACTTTTGCTGATGACCTGTGCAGGAAGCAATGAAATCGATATAGTCCTCTCACACCCCTTCCCCTTCCTCAGTTGATGAGTGATCTGGCCGATTACCTGACCAGAGCTATGCTGTTCACATATTACAGAGTACACAGGTTGTATGGGTCCCAACACGTGTCAGATATAAGACAATCACACCAGAGCTGTAGGTTCACCTCAGTTCCTGCATGTGCAGTTCCTGATCAGGACTGCAATATACATGGAGACAGGGCTTCAGTCTTTCCTGTTAGCTGCCTTGGTGGTCCTGATGAGGGCAGAAAGACACAGCATAAATTCTGTAAATAAACAAATGAATAAACTGTTCCATGAAATAGTAACACACACACACACCCTGACTGTTTCAGGTTGGAAAAACAATATAGGGGAAAGACTGAAGCCCCCTTCTCTATGTGCACCATGGCCCCAATCTTAGTCAAGCACCACATGTACAGTAATTGAAGAGAGACAATAACTCCCGTGTGATTGTGTAGATGGGCGCCTCTGTACTCCATAATGTGTGACAGTGGGATCCTCATCAGAGATAATCCCCATGCCAATTTGTGGACAAAAATCCAACCAGATACCACTCTCACATGTAAGCTTTTGTTTTAACAGATACCAGAAATATCAACCATTTACATCTTCCCTTTGTATCATTTAATAGCATCTCAAATTCACATATTTTACATACAGTTGAGCATTTTAATGTTTCGATAGCAGGCCAGAATATAAGCCTGGACTTGTTCAGTCAAGTGTCCAAGTGACCTATTTCTCCTGAGTCCTAAACTAGTACATTCATTTTATAACTAATTTACCAGCAATTTCCCCTTCCTTCCCCTTCAAACGCTTCTCAGGCAGTTACTGCCAGACCAATCTTTCAGGCATTCTAAAATGCTACATGTTTTAAACTTTAATATGCTGAGTGAAATATTGCCATGGCTTGTTCGTGCTGTTTCTATAAATTAT
Organism: Gekko gecko; assembly: GCA_029375565.1. Classification (NCBI taxonomy): domain Eukaryota; kingdom Metazoa; phylum Chordata; class Lepidosauria; order Squamata; family Gekkonidae; genus Gekko; species Gekko gecko. The sequence continues at coordinate 42,976,590 of JAPDNY010000003.1, read as the reverse complement.
TTCAGTGCTCTTCAGATACACAGAATCTAACAGATGTACAGGCCTGCCTAGGAAATTCCCTACCAACCACTTTGTTAGAGAAGCGAGACTCAAGATTAATAGGCCAGACACACAAAATTCTGTTCCCTTGCAAGTCAAAAGGGGTTGTTCTGTTGTGGCAGGGAGCAGAAACAGGATCAGATTTAAAGACAATGATTTATACTCCTGTTCCCTTTGAATCATGTCACATATTTTGGCAATCCTACATATTGACTTAGAAAGGCCCTTGGGTTACCTTATAGTAGAGGAAGCACACATTTTTGTTCAGGTCAGCATCCTATGAGTTGAAGAATTAGTATCTCTTCCTGAAGTGCAGAAATTTATGACCTGTTGTGGAAAATACTATGAAGTAGCGCCTAGTCTCTCACAGAGAACACAGGTTGGACCCAAGGTCCCCATCCTATGTCATGTGTAACCATCCAGTGTGGTTTGACGGTTTCCCTCAGTTCTCATGCTCACAGTGCCTAGTTCAGATCACAACGGCAGCATGTGTGGAGAAGGGGTTCTAGCTCCCCTCCACCCTACAACATTTTCCAGATTGGGGTGGTGGTGGTGCTTTTGGCCTGTTGGGAAATCCGGTGTACATAAGCGTGTGTGGATTTCCCTAGAGTACCATATAGTGCACTCCAAGGGCCACTACAAGTCAGAAAAATAGTGCAGGAGGAAGACTGAAACCCATTCTTCATGTGTAGCTGCAGTTGTGATCCAAACTGGACATGGCATATTTGGGACTGAGCAGAGCATTCCAGTCTTGTGTGAATGTTACACAGGACACAGTGGGGGGACCTGGACCCAAACTCTTTACTCAGAAATGTGTGAAGAGAGGTCATTTTAAAGCAAGTGACAGAGGGCCAAACTGGATGAGACATCAGGGGAACCTCAAATGGATTTGCCTGGACATTTTTTTAAAAAATCCTGCTACTCCAAGGATCTCAGGGCAAGTTCTGCCTTTCCTCATAGTTTCACTGAAGAGTTGCTATGTGCTGCTACTAGGGTGTGAAGGACCAAAACCTGTGTAAATAACTACTTCCTAGTCAACCTGAAATGTGCATTGCCAATTCACTGTGCACTGAATTGACTTGAAAAGGTGCAGATTCAAATCTGAGCACTTGTCACAAGGAAACAGGCATTCCATTTTATGCTTTGGAAAACATTATTTAATTGAGCTGTTAAAATCGAAATGGGCACGTTCAACAGATTTCAAGGTCCTTTTGGATTCAAGGGAAGCTGAAGTGTAGAACAGGAGTCTCTTTTAAATCACTGGGAGTATTCAAAACACTGAGGACACAAGCCAACCAAAACTTAAGAATTTTTCAATTCCATTTATACCAATACAAGAATTAAGCATAGTATTTAACTGCCTGCTATTCAAATCAACAGGATTTTAAAAGTGATAATTTCCGTTGGGTTATGGCTTTAGTTTCCTGAATTTCTTGTAGCCCAGGAAAAAGTAACTCTGAGTGGATATTATTCTCATCTATCTAAATACCAGGTGAATTGATGGTGTATGTCTATGAAACTGCAGGTTTTGCACATGCAAATCACATTGATTTTAGTATCAAAGACCTGAGCTAAATATAACTGGATCATGCCCTGTATATCCACTATGGTGCTGGATCCTACCACTGATACTGCTGGGGAAAGGGAAGCAGGTGACCTCTTTGGCCAACCCAAAAGGTCATGCTGAGAATCATGGGATCTGTATGCACAAAAACATGTGTGATGGGGGCTGTAGTACAGAGTGGTGCTAGAAGAGACTGAGTGAAAAAGTTGGTGGGATCAAACTCCTGGACTTTTATTGTGAATAATATTTTCTAGAAATTCCGCTCTGTTTTTGCTGAGACAGCAGAGAGTTACCTTTGTTTCTTCTTTCTTAACAGCATGGGATGGGTATTCCCTCCATTTCCATTATGCTACATGAGCTAATCAAATTGCTACACCATGCAAAATGCCGTGATGTTACCATTATACGCATCGGTACTTCAGGGGGATTAGGTGAGCAAAGAGTTTTGCTGCTACCAGGCAGAGAGGATGCAAATGAAATGCGTCTCAGGAAAAGGTCATGCCTCTATGAGATTTCTTTCTCTCTTTTTTAAAATTTCAAGTCAACAAATATCAAACTGCTAAAAGAATATGAAAGATCACACTGAGGTGTTTTTTCTAATATTGCATCAACCTGAAAGCTTGATTTTCCTTTCAGATTAAAGTTGTTTGGATTAGATCCTCCCCCCTTCCAAAATACCAACACATAGAAGTAACTGAGACAAAGAAATAACACAGTGCTGTAAAATTTTCAAATTCACACTCCTGGACTTGTGTCCAATGCAGTATTTCCACAGATGAAACTATTTTCACCCATGGAGTGCAACTTTCTCACTTCCCCACTCCTGCTGCAGCCACAAATCCCCCCTTGCTCCTTGATGCCTCCCCCACAATTTTGGCAAGCATTTTGGGCAGCAGCGACTGGAGGGAGAAGGCCAGAAAGTCATGCTCTGAAGATAGAAATACTTCTGGTTCTCAGAAACACGGCATTGGATGGATCCAGGTCCCCATCTCTGATATAATATTTTCTTATGAAGCATCTATTTAGCAGCAGCCACCAAAGAGGAAAAGACAGCCAATCAACACCCAAAGAAAATCCCAGTTTGGAATTGTTATTTTTTTGGGGGGGGTAGGGAATGCAGCTGACTGAGCAGTTCATTCCAGATACATACGGATGGACAGCTCTTTCATCTCCTAAAATTTCTGCTTGAATGTGACCCCCAATTACAATTAAGAAACTGATACATCACAGTCAGTATACCAGCCTAGGATGCTTTAGGATTTTATCACTGTTCTGTCGTGCACGCCAAAATGCTTAACAAGAAAAAATGAGCACCCTACAGATTACTATTCTTAAAAGGCACCAATCCTGAACCAGGCCCACCATAAATCTAAATCAGCTTACACAGCTGCCTTCTATCCAATCAGACGAAATATTGAAGCTGCCCTATACTATCTAGCTTAGTATTGTTTATACTGGCTGGTGGCAGCTCTCTGAGGTCTCAGTTCTGCCCAACACCCGCTGTTTGACTTCTCTTGTCTGGAGATGCCAGAAACTGAATCTGGGTCCTTTGGCATGTAAAACATTTTCTTGTCAGCTGCTCCCTGTGGCTACAACATGCAGCTTCCTATTGTGTGTTGCCAGCAGCAAACACATTCTGAGCTACTTCTTTGCTTAACAGGGAACTATCAGAAAGTCCCAGAGCAAAATTTAGACAGCCAAGAACAATATACTTCCCTTACGCCTCCTGGACTCTGACACAGCTCCTCCTGGGTCCTTTAGGTGAAAAACAGCAGCTGGCTACTCCTAAAAAGGTAGTATGATTCAAAATGTGACAAAACTGCTGCAAACTGCTATTAAGTGACCTGCCAAAAATACAGTAACACACATCAGGCACTGTTCAATCCCATACATGTCTTATGAGCAAGTTAACTGGAGATAAGATGGAAGCCTCAATATGCATTTTTAAAAGCGTACTTTCAATCCTAAGCATACAGCCAAAACCCAACTTCACATTGCAATACTAACTTCTTTGCACAGGGCTCATATGATTAAAAAAATAGATTTCAACTAGATTTAGGTCAACAGAATAGTTTATTGATACTGTATTTACCAGCAGTATCTATCACTGATGATGGGAGTATATTGCAACAGTTATTGGCAGTAATTCTAAATGCCTGTGTAGCATAGGTGAGCCTTGCACCAGAATCACAATTATACACCTTCACTGTGTATTATTAGTTATACACCTTCACTGTGATTAATTGTTTACTGGTGTTAATAACTATTCCAAGGCAGCATTTCAGTAATCAGCAAAGAGAACTTAGGAAATCAGAGGCAGTAATAATTCTTTGTACATGTCAAGAAAATACCATTTCTCCTGACCTCTGGCTTCATGCTCATTTCATCTGTTGTACATGCACTGCATTTCACTTATGCATGTTTAGTACCATCACATAGTAGTTCTGCATTACAGAAAACAACGAATAAGGTTCCTTATGCTATCCATACATGGAGTAAAATGAGCCTGCACAACTATTTCTGATAAAGTGTACCTTTTCTTCTTCAGATACACATTTTAACAACCTAGATACAATTTGAACCCCACTGACATTTCTCCTACTGCTCCATGCACACAGCTTGATGTTTTCTTGTGTTCCTCAGTTTCTGCAGCTCCTTCTGACCCTCCAGAAAGATAATTTCCAGAGTTGTGTGATCCACACAGAACCATGAAGGTGGGGTGCGTGGCTAAAGTAAGAAAAGAGAAGGGGATGAAAGTACTTTAGCTTTGTTTTCTGTAAACACACGTTCTATCCTTCCTCACTCTAGTCCACCAACCCACATGGCAAATACCCCCATGGACCCCACAATCCCAGGAATGATCTTTCTGGTGGTCAGAAGGGGCAGAAAGGACAGAGAGAAAAGCAGGAGAATTCTTTGTGCTTTCCATGAATAGCTGGTTGGATACACACCAGTCTTTGTACAGAGTGTGATCTGTGAATCTGGACTCAAGTTTTCTTGTATGGTGCAAATCTGGTTTGTGTACAAATGGTTCCACTTAATTGTTTCATGAATTTTCATTTGGCTGGAGGGCTCATCCAAACAGAAACTTCCTATATTCCTTGTATGGAGCAGTAGTTTACAACCAAAACAGCAGGAAACTTGCCAGGTTATGGCAGATGTCTTTTCTCATTGCTGCTTCTTGCACTGAGTGTAGGGAGTTAGCCAGGGAAATGGACTAGCCCACTTGATGAACTGTAGGAAGAGTCTTGTGTTTGAGCACCCTTCTGTTACCATAGAATCATAGAATGTTAGAGTTGGAAGGGACCTTGCAGGTCATCTAGCCCAACCCCCTGCACTCTGCAGGAGCGTAGCTGAAAGATAGCCCTACATACCTACAACATACCCGAAAGATGGTTGTCCAGCTTCCGCCTGAAAATGTCCAGGGAAGGAGCATCCACCACCTCCTGAGGCAGTCTGTTCCACTGTTCAACCACTCTTACAGTTAGGAAGTTTCTCCTGATATCTAGCTGGTATCGACTTCCTCGTAATTTCCACCCATTAGATCTAGTCTTGCAATCCGGAGCAAGAGAGAATAGATCTGCTCCATCTTTTACATGACAGCCCTTCAAATACTTGAAGACTGCAATCATGTCCCCACTAAATCTTCTCTTTCCCAGGCTAAACCTGCAGGCCCGTAGCTACAGTGGGGCATCTCTGGGCTAGGCCCCCCAACTGAGCAGTGGCAGGTGCAGGGAAGGAGCCGAATATTCCTGCACAGCTGCCTGGCATGAAGGGCCAGCTATGGTGGCCATGTGGAGCCAGTCAGAAAGTGAGAATGTGGAGCCAGACAGCACCTCTCTATTTTCCCCAGAAACTGAATTAAATTACCTTCAATTTGATTAGCCAGTGCCCCCTAAGAAATTTAAATGCCCCCTGACTTAAAAAATCCTGGCTACAGGCGTGATAGCTTGTAATGAGAAACAAGGCCTATGTGTTTGTGTGCTTTTTATGACACAATGAGTAGGCCATAGTTCTCATTATACACTGGTGGGAAAGGGTACAAGAGCATATGGTTTAATCCCCATCACAAGGATAAGTTACATGTCCAGGCCTCCTGAGACTCTTATCTCAGGAGGTGTGTGTGTGTATCCATCAAAATTTATACCAAGCCTCAGTTACTATAACTGATTGTCCAAACATCATTTGTTAAGGAATACAACACTCAGACCAAGAATTGGTCTGTTCAATAGTGGATGTATTTGTGTTCTTGGAATACTTAACATCTGCTTACATTTTGTGTTTTCAGGGATCGAACCTGGGTCAGTGGTAATAACAGACACAGCAGTGGATTCATTTTTCAAGCCTCGGTTTGAGCAGGTGATACTGGATCGTGTGGTAGTACGAAGCACTGAACTTGATAAAGACCTGGCTGAGGAACTACTAGAATGTAGCAAAGAGATTAAGGATTTCCCAACACTTATTGGTCATACAATGTGCACCTATGATTTTTATGAGGGTGAGTGAGAACGGCTGATAACGCATAATACATTTTTTTGTTCCTGACCACCAGGATGAGTTATGAAACATGATAGTATTCATGGCGTGACCTGTCTGGCGCTACTCCAGACTTGTGGCCACTTCTAGCCTTGTTTCTTTGAGATAAATGTTAAGGCCTTGGCACACAAGACTATTCATCACAAGGATAGCCCGACAACAAATAAACACATAATGTTTATTCAAGAAATAAAAGGATGGTACTGTCCTTACCCACATCCCTTTATAGCCTTACCTGCAATTATCTGTCCTCTGTTTTTAGCTATTGAGCAAACTTTCTTTGATTAAGTTTGAGAACACTTGAGGCCCAGCCTTCTGTCTCAGGGGATGTTTACAAAAGCAAATTTTATAGAGGGAAACGTTACTATTAAGTAACATCCCTCTTTCATTTTCCTGCAATTTCTCCTTTTTTTCCAAATGTGCCCCAAAGTGTGGGAAATCTAATAATACAAGCATGAGAAATTCATCTCCCAAAAGTTGTATAAGACTGGATCTCAATTTCACCCAATGGAAGCACATTTATAAGAACACTTGAATACTGTGCATTTCTTACCAAAAAAGAAAGAAAGAAAGAAACCTCCTGTCATTTATTTTATTAAGAACATAAGAACATAAGAGAAGCCAATGTTGAATCAGGCCAATGGCCCATCTAGTCCAACACTCTGTCACACAGCGGCCAAAATATACCAGGTGCCATCAGGAGGTCCAGCAGTGGGGCCAGGGCACCAGCAGCCCTCCCACTGCTGCCCCCTCCAGCAACAAGAATAGAGTGCATCACCTGCCCCAGACTGAGAGTTCCCATCTATACCCTGTGGCTAATAGCCACTGGTGGACTTCTGCTCCATATGTTTATCTAATTTCCTCTTGAAACTGTCCATGCTTGCAGCTGCCACGACCTCCTGTGGCAGTGAATTCCATATGTTAATCACTCTTTGGGTGAAGAAGTATTTCCTTTTATCTGTTCTAACCCGACTGCTCAGCAATTTCATAGAGTGCCCACGAGTTCTTGTATTGTGAGAAAGGGAGAAAAGTACTTCTTTCTCAACCTGCTCAATCCCATTCATAATCTTATAAACCTCGAGGTTTCGGTTTCGGCGTCGCGAATGGCGGCCGCTTCTCGGGACGCTCCCGGAGGCGGTTAGCCCACGCGCAGTTAGGGGGTCTTCGCATGTGCGAAAGACCCTAGTGAGCCTTAGGTAAAGGCTCCGAACCGGGGGCGCTTGGGGAGTAGCCTCTTTGCCGGCAGACAGCCGGGAAGTTGAGGCTTTCTCCCCGCCCCAATCGGCCCTGCTGCGGCGTGCCCGTAATGGGACTTAGCGGCGCCACCGAATTCCAGGAGTGAAGACAGCGCTATGGTTTAAAATAAAAAGAAGAAGTAGCATCGAATCGTGAGTTGAAGATCTATTTTGAAGCGTAAATCGGAGCCCCCTGCATGCGTATAAGCGTTGGGAGGAGGGAGGAGTTCCCACCCCCTTTGAGAAGCTAGATCTACAAAGGGAGCGCGAAGGGGGGCTGAGAGAAGAAAAAATGTTGGTGAAAGTACCGTTGGGGTTGTATGGAAGATTTTGATCATCTTAGCTTCCTGGGGGATGTGGCACGAACTTTTTAAAAGTAAACAAAAAAACAAAATGTCGATACTGGAAAAAGTCCTGCAGACACCGGAAGAGAAGAGAGGAGGGACTTCCGGTCCAGACAGCCCCCCCAAGAGCTTGCTGTCAATCAACAGGAAAAGGAGATGCTGTGCCCCCTGCTGGAACAATTGCAGAAAATCAACGAAACTCTGTCTAAAATGGATAGTGTTCTCATCAGTCGACAGAAACAGATATCGGAAACAACTAGAAAGATGATGGAGATTGAACAGAAATCGAATTTGATTCTAGGTTTCCAGGGCGTTAAAGAAGAAGAGAAAGAAGATCTCGGATTTACCTTGACAAATGTCTTGGCACCCCTAACTGGCAGTGAAGCGATAAAATTAAAAGAAGAGGTGGATGAGGCTCCCAAAGCCTATTCCGCTTTTATAAAAGAAAATACTCTGCCAGTAGAAGGGGATGTTGAGCATAGCAAGCGACAAACTGGAGATCTAATTTCATCCGAAGAGTTTATGGAGCCCAGGAAGCTTGAAAGCCAGAAGTTTAAGGAAAAGAGAAAAGAAAGAAGAAGGATTTCATCTTTAAAATACAGAAACTTCTGAAGAGACACGCCAGCAGGGAGGAAGATGCAGTATTCCAAACTGGGACAAGCGAAGAAGACAGCAGCCCAGGGGAAAGTGGTGATGGAACGGAAGACTTCAAAGTTAAAATGGACTCAATCCATAACTGGAAGAGATTTAAAAAGAAGATATTTTGAGGACTGTTCGTGTAACATCTGGAAGGAGCTGTTTAATTACTAACCCCAATGGACTTTACTAACTGCATTAACAGAGTGACTTTAGACTTCACAATAGTTAAAAAGAAGATCTTCTAACCATGATAGATGCCAAAACTGGTATTGGTTATTAACCTAAACTAACCCTCACTAACAGGAAAAATTTCACTCCATCTTTTTCTTTCTCCATCTGTCTACCCTTCCTGTTTCTTATAAAAAGAATAAAATTCTCTCTTTTTTAAGAGAGTTTTACAAAAAAAATAATAATAATAATCTTATAAACCTCGATCATGTCACCTCTCAGCCGTCGTTTCTCCAAGCTAAAGAGCCCCAAGCATTTTAACCTTTCTTCATAGGGAAGGTGTTCCAACCCTTTTATCATTCTAGTTGCCCTTCTCTGCACTTTTTCCAATGCTATAATATCCTTTTCGAGATGTGGTGACCAGAACTGTACACAGTATTCCAAATGAGGTCGCACCAATGATTTATACAGGGGCATGATGATACTGGCTGATTTGTTATCAATTCCCTTCCTAATAATCCCCAGCATAGCATTGGCCTTCTTTATTGCAGCTACACATTGTGTAGACATTTTCAGCGAGTTATCCACTACGACTCCAAGATCTCTCTCTTGGTCCGTCTCTGCCAGATCAGACCCCATCAACGTGTATTTATATTTAGGATTTTTGGCTCCAATGTGCATCACTTTACACTTGGCCACATTGAACCCCATTTGCCACGTTGACGCCCACTCACCCATCCTCAACAGATCCCTTTGGAGTGCCTCACAATCCTCCCTGGTTTTCACCACCCTGAACAACTTTGTGTCATCTGCAAATTTAGCCACATCACTGCTTACTCCCAATTCCAAATCGTTAATAAACAAGTTAAAAAGCATGGGACCGAGTACTGATCCCTGTGGTACCCCACTGCTTACCACCCTCCACTGAGAAAGTTTCCCATTTATACTCACTCTCTGTTTCCTATTTATAAGCCAGTTTTTGATCCACAAGAGGACTTGTCCTTTTATCCCATGACTATTGAGCTTACTTAGGAGCCTTTGATGAGGAACTGTATCAAAAGCTTTCCGGAAGTCAAGGTAAATAATATCTATTGGGTCCCCCTTGTCCACATGTTTGTTCACTCCCTCAAAAAACACTAACAGGTTAGTGAGACAAGATCTTCCCTTACAGAACCCATGCTGAGTCCGCCTCAATAGTTTTTGTTCATCAATGTGCCTACTAATTCTTTCCTTAATAACAGTTTCCACCAACTTACCCGGTATTGACGTCAGGCTGACTGGCCTGTAATTTCCCGGATCTCCCCTGGAGCCCTTTTTAAAGATGGGAGTGACATTAGCTACCTTCCAGTCCTCAGGAATGGAGGCAGATTTTAAAGAAAGATTACATATTTTTGTCAGGAGATCCACAAGTTCACATTTGAGTTCTTTCAGAACTCTCGGATGAATGCCATCCGGGCCTGGTGATTTATTAGTTTTTAAATTGTCCATCAGTCGGAGGACTTCCTCTCTTGTTACCGCAATCTGATTCAGGTCTTTCAAACCCCCTCCCGAAATCGGTTCTTCTGGAGTGGGCAAACACTTCTCCTCTTCCACAGTGAAGACAGAGGCAAAAAATGCATTCAGCTTCTCAGCCATTTCCCTATCATCCTTCACTACTCCTTTTACCCCTTGGTCATCCAAGGGCCCCACTGCCTCCCTGGCTGGCTTCCTACTTCTAATGTATTTGAAGAAAGTTTTATTGTTGGTCTTTATGTTTTTTGCGATATGCTCCTCATATTCCCTTTTTGCTTGCCTGATCACAGACTTGCATTTTATTTGCCATAGTCTGTGTTCCCTTTATCAACCTCACTAAGACTAGCTTTCCACCGCTTAAAGGAATCCTTCTTACCTTTTACAGCTTCCATTACTTTATTTGTTAACCATGCAGGCTTTTTTCTATACCTATTTGTACCTTTCCTAACCTGCGGTATATATTTTTTCTGAGCTTCTAGGATTGTCTTTTTAAATAGTCTCCAAGCTTCCCCAATGGTTTTGACCTTCTCCACTCTTCCTTTCAATTTCTTCCTCACATGTCCCCTCATACCAGAGAAGTTACCCCTTTTAAAGTTAAAAGTGGTTGCGTCAGTCTTTTTGGGCAACTCCCTATCTGTACAAATGTTAAACTCAATGACATTATGGTCACTGTTCCCAAGCAGTGCAATCACTTTTACATCTCTCACCAGGTCTTGGGTGTTACTTAGGACCAAATCCAGGATCGCCTCTCCCCTGGTAGGATCTGTGACCATCTGTTCCACAGCACAGTCATTGAGAGTGTCTAAGAACGCAATCTCTTTTTCCCGACTAGAACTCATATTGACCCAATCAATGTGTGGGTAGTTAAAGTCGCCTATTACAACACAGTTATTTCGTCTAGCCGCTATCTTTAATTCATTCATCATTTTATAATCCTCCTCTATCTTTTGATCTGGTGGGCGATAACAAACTCCCACTGTTAAGCCTCCTTTTGGACCCACTATTTCAACCCATAGCAGTTCCAGAAGTGAATCCAATTCTCTTACCCTCTCAATCTTACTGGACGGTATACCCTCTCTGACATACAGAGCCACCCCACCTCCAACCCTTTCCCCCCTATCCTTCCGATATAATTTATAACCAGGAATCACCGTATCCCACTGATTTTCCTCATCCCACCAAGTTTCTGAAATACCCACAATGTCTATTCCCCCCCCCCCAACACCAAGCATTCCAACTCCCCGATTTTACCTCGGAGACTTCTAGCATTTGTGTATAAACACTTATAGTTTCCCATGTTTGTTAAGCCCACAGCCTTCCTCTTGCTGCCTCGAGACCTTGCCAGGCAGTTCCTATCATTAGCCACAGTCTCAGTGGACAATTGTAATCCATTTCCTTGTACAAAAGTAATAGCTACCCCTTCATCTCTTTGAGATGAGCCATCCCGAACCAGAGACTTTTCATCTCCTGTCGGCTTTCCCCCATTATTCAGTTTAAAAACTGCTCTGCCACCTTTTTGATTTTGAGCGCCAGCAGCCTGGTTCCTTCTCGGGACAAGTGGAGACCGTCCCTTTTGTACAGCTCCCTCTTGTCCCAAAAAGCATCCCAGTGCCTAACAAACTTGAACCCTTCCCCCCTACACCACCGTCTCATCCACGCATTGAGACTCCTGATCTGTGCCTGTCTCTCCGGCCCTGCGCGTGGAACAGGTAGCACTTCCGAGAAGGCTACCTTGGAGGTCCTGGCCTTGAGTTTCCTGCCCAGCAGCCTAAATTTCTCCTCCAGGACCTCACGACTGCATTTCCCCACATCGTTGGTGCCGACGTGCACCACGACCACTGGCTCCTCCCCAGCACTATCTACCAGCCTATCTAAAACACGCGTAATGTCCGCTACCTTCGCACCAGGCAGGCAAGTCACCATACGGTCAGTACGCGGGTTCGCCACCCAGCTGTCTACCTGCCTAAGGATCGAATCACCAACTACCAAGAGCCCCCTCCCACCCTTCCCAGGGACGGTTCCTTGGTACGAAAGGATACCCGTTCACCAGCTGAAGAAGAGGTCCCTTCTGAGGGCACATTCCCCTTATCCTCAGCATGGTGCCCCTTTTCCCCTTGACCCTCATGCTCCCTGGCAGCAGCCGGGCTGCCAGATCCAGAGTGGGACATATCTAACAAGTCCCCGAGAGTCTTCCCCGTGCACCTAACTGACTGTCCCTGCTTCTCCAGGTCAGCCACCTTGGCCTCAAGGGAGCAAACTCGCTCCCTGAGAACCAGGAGCTCCTTGCACCGAGCACACATCCAAGACTTCTGACCAGTGGGCAGATAGTCATACATGTGACACTCCATGCAAAACACTGGATAGCCCCCAACCCCCTGCTGGCATTCTGGCTTCATAATTGTTTTTAAACAAATACTTTTCTATAACCCCCCTTTTAAAACCCTTTGTATTTATATGGCTCCTGTTGTAGGATTCTACTTACCTTACCTTACCAAGGAGCCAAGGTTCTGGCTTTCTGGCTCTTCCTGGGCTTCTTACAGAGCCTCGCCCTTTTGCTCTCGCCCTTCGGCTCGTGCCAGAGGCTCGTGCCCCTTGCAAACTTCCTGCCTTAAATGGAATTGTCTCCCAGGAGAGGGTGTGGCCAGCAGCTACTCAAAATCACCCAAGGCACTTAATGACGGTCAAACAAAGCCTCTTTCACACCCCAACTCCAGCAGCCAAGAGTCTGCTATTCAATTTCACCCAAGCACTTAATTACAGGCAAACAATGACCCTTTCACACCCTAACTCCAGCAGTCAGGAGTCTGTTACAACTCACCCACACACTCCCAAATACAGTCCCTGACACAGTACCTGCTCAGCTAAAGCACCTCAGCTGAAAGTAAATAAATAAAAATACCACTCACCCCTCTGGCAGCTCAAACACCTTGCTCCTTCTCAGAGCTCAGCTCTCTTGGGGAATGGCAATGAAGAGGGAGAGCAACGAAAGAACAAATGCTATTTGTTGTACTGGTCTAGAGGCTGCCTCCTCCTCTCTTCATCCTGGTCCCTCTTCACTTATTCACATGGCCACCAAGGACCACAATGGGTCCCCAGACAAAGATTCCCACTGGAGCCTTCTGACCCCATCCAAGCACCATATGATGTCACATGCCTAAACTTTCCCCGTCCCATGGGCTCCCTGGAATTTTGTTTACCTGGTCCCTCCTTTTGTGCAGCTTGGCCTACCCACCTTCCTTACTGAGCTGCAGCAGGCAAGGGGGAGCATACGACATGGAAACCTATTCCTCCTAAGTGCAATGAAAATCAACAGCACAATAAATGATACAGAAATCAAATGTAGTTTTAAAAAACCCTAAAAGCTAGATGAATATAAAAGATTAAAAAAATCACTTCTATTTATTTTTATTTAATTCATTTATACCCCACCTTTCTCCCCAAAGGGGGCCAAAAGCAGCTTACATCATTCTCCTCTCCTCCATTTTATCCTCGCAATCACCCTGTGAGGTAAGTTAGGCTGAAAGTGTACGGCTGGCCAAAGCTCACTCGGCGAGCTTCCATGTAAGGATGTCAGCCTCCAGGTGGGAGTTGGAGATCACCAGGAATTACAGCTCATCTCCAGACTACAGATATTTGTTCCCGTGGAGAAAATGGATGCTTTGGAGGATGGACTCTATGGCATTGTACCCCACTGGGGTGCCTGTCCTCCTCAGGCTCCATCTCCAAATCTCCAGGAGGTGGGGTATGGGAACTGTATCTTCCCATACCCCACCAGTAGCTGTGGGGAACCTGGCAACCCTACTTCCATGGCATGAGTGGGGATTCAAACCCAGGTATCCCAGGTACTAGTCCGACACCCTTAACTACAACACCAAACTGGCTCTAATGAGCATAGACAAACAAAAGAGAATGCTATGAGAATAAGGTTCTCAGTCCTCAGTAGGGGCAGGGGAACCCCCATGTTCACAGGCTCTTGCCTACCGGCAGCCAGCTAATTGGTGGGAGGAAATCCCACTCCCAGTTGACCTTCCTGGGAGATTTCTGGTAAAACCATAAGTGCAGGCCCCAACGTGATGATGTCACTTCCGGGTGACATCATCGTGTCAGGACCTGCACTTCTGTTTTTACCAGAAGTCATTTGACATAACTTCCAGTCTTCTGAAAGGACACTGGGAGCCTCTCGCCAGCCAAGTAAGTGGACCTGGCAATGACATAATAGGCTCCTCACTAGGGCATAACAGCCCGATACAGGCTACAGCCCCATACATTTACTGAATGTGTGGGGAAGGAGAGTGGGCACAAGCACGCTGGCCCTCCCCCTTACTCCACACAACTGCCTAGTCATCCACAGAGTGCGACCAAGTAGAGGAAGTGGCCATACATACATCCCCTCCCTGTGATCAGCAACACTGCCTTCTGAGCATCACTGATCATGGGGATGGGGACTTCGTGGGGTCACTTACTCTATGTGGTCACCCCTGGAGACATCCAGGTGATCATGTAGAGGGGGGGACAGGGCCCAATCTCTCTAGCCTGCTTCCCTCCCCACCTTTGAGGCTGTGTTTATACCAGACTAATAACTAAAGTGGGGCTGTATCCACACGTTGCTGGATATTCCTCTGTAGAATTTAATCCAAATTGGATTTTCCAGACAATCCAGTTGCAACTGATTGATATCCACCATTGTATGGATGAAGCTTAGGTGCTTTTCCTGAATAACAAACAAAAATTGATCTGAAGTGGCATATATTTATAGGAAAATGTGCAGGTATGGATGAAAACCTATTTTCCAAACAGTTGAACAGAGCTATAATTTATACCCCAGATATCTGTCACATTCACCCAGTTCTACAGCACCCTGTATGCAAAGAAAGCCGTGTCATAGCAGCTTCCTGTTTCAGGAAAATCTAGGAGTCCCTCAGTGGTGCTGCCTTATGTCCCTCATCCTCAAAAACATTTATTGACACAAGCATATCCTATTAAATAGTTAAAGCAAATAGTCCCTTGTCAATAATCATAACACAATGTTAACAGCTGGATTACACTCCAGTTACTTCCTGTGACAGGATTATAGCTTCCAAATTACCTTTGCTGAAGAAAAATGTCAAGAAGTGCGACATTTATGTAAATAACCATTAGCTCCTCTATACTATCCTGGAACCTTTTCTTTGGAGGCAATTAAATGCCGTTTGCCAAGCGGGTGAAACAGAATAAATGGAGAATTAATAATCTGTGGCCTATTTATAAACCTTTGGATCTGTTTGCAAAGCATGGCCATCTGTGTTTTTGCTCGAGGCCACATTTCCTCAAAGCCATTGCAGAGGATTAAGATGCAGGAATGGAAAGACAATGAAAGGGGGTGGCCCAGGTTAGCTCGATTGCAGGTGTACATTTGCCATCTCAGAAAACATGTGTTGTGAAGCAAACAAGCATGACTTCAGTTCCACCATTAGACTTGCTAAAAACCCATCCTGGACAGAAATGAAAGAGATTATGCACTTTAGTTCATGTTATATAGTCAAATGAACATATGTAGCTGCCTTATATGACATCAGACCATTTGTATACGTAGCTCTGTATTCACTGTAGTGACCAGCAGTGGTTCTCCAAGATTTCAGGCAGAGAAAGATCTTTCCCAATTCCTGCTACTTGACGCTCAGTGTACACATTATAGAACAGTGGTTCCCAACCTTTTTGGTATAGTGACTCACAAGTCCAAATTTACTTGGTATGTAGAGTCATCCAAGGCTGACCCAAGCTTTTTGGCACCCTAAGCAAACTATGGACTTGGGACCCATCTAGGCCAGCATTCTATTTTCTACAGTGGCTAACCAGATGTTTCTGAGAAACGAACAAAGGGCACATAATGGGCACAGTTGCCCCCCACTGTGAACCCCAAGCAAGAGGCATTCTGCCATATGCAGCCTTTGCGTATGTACGTTACATTCCAGCCTTTGACCACTCTCTCCTTCTTCATTATTCCTTCTAATCCCCCCTAAGATTCTAAGAAACTCACTCTAGTAACCATCAAGATCCATTTTACTTGATCAACAGTAGTGGGGGAAATACCAACTAATGTATGACATGGAAGATACTGTTTCCAGGGTCAGATCTTTGTTTCCAAAATACAAAAGGGAACAGTGGAAAGGGCAGAGGCAGCCATTAGGGAGGGCTGGCTTGTGACCCACCTTTGGGTCCTGATCCACAGATTAGGAAACATTGTTGCAGAGCAAACGGATTGTGTCCTGAATCCCTACTGGATTAGATATGAGTTGCAGGTTCTCCTCTGTTTCTGTGGCATGCACCATTTTCTTGACCTCAGAGGGCATTATGTGACTTGTTGGGGACATGCAGTAGTGTACATGTTGCAAGGCTGGCCACATGTGGGTTTCCTCAGAAGGCCAAATAGTGCCCCCTTATTTGTTTCTTTGTTTAAAGCATTTGTCAGCCCCTTGCAGAACTCAAGGCAGCTTACAATATAAATAAAACACTATAAAAACAACAATTATAAAACCCATCACAGTCATAGTTAAAAAACCTTCAGTTAGGACTGCCAATAATAAAAGCTAAATCAATCAAAATGCAGTCCTAAATCAAACTGTCCTCTTCAACTGCCTCTTAAGGATTGACATTGAAGGGGCCAGCCAGGCATACCTCCTTAAGGAGGCTGTTCCATAAAAGTGAGGCTGCCACCAGAAAGGCCCTCTCTCATGTATCCACCAAACAAGCATCTTTAATTGGTGGGACCATTTCAGGTTAAGAAAAAAATAGCAATTTATTGTTTGTTGATTTTATGTTGTGAGCTGCCCTGAGCCCATTTCGTGGGGTAGGGTGGAATATAAATTAAATAAAGTAAGTAAGTGTTGGGGGGAGGCTGAAGCCTCTTTTTCACGTGCTTCATAGTCACGATCTGAGTTAGGCCCCACATGCATGGGAACTGAGAAGAATCCACACCTCACAACTTTATAATGTGTAAATCAGCATCACAGAGATCCTTTCTCTGGAGATGCCAGGAATCAAGTCGCGGACCTTCTGCTTGCAAAGCAAGTACTTTACCATTGAGCCCAGTTGAAGTAGTATTGATATCTATATAAACATATTACACCTTCTGAGCCTTGAATTTAAACTTTGTACTTTTACCCAGACAAATCACACCCTTCTCCACCTCTACCACTGGTGACAAATTTCCCTCACTGTAGGAGTGATGTCAAGGCAGATGGCATTGTCAAATACATTAATGCAAGATCCCCAAGCACCTCCTGGCACTCTGAATTTGAACATATGTGCAACTCCATTAAAGAAAACAGTAAAGCCACAATGACAAATATATCCAATTTATGCGAGCCCCAACTCCCGCCGAGCCTGCGCTGGCGGGAGGGGGCTGATTTGCCTCCTCGTGAGGCAGGAAGATGAAAGGACGCCTGGCAGGGGGCGGAGCCAGCCTATTCAGGCTCGGCTCCTGCCCTCTGCCCCACACAGTTCCTTGGCGTGCTCAGAGCCAGCAGGAGCTCTGAGCACGATTTGTTGCTGGGGAGCTGGGGCCTTTTAGACTTCTGGCCGCGTTTGCAGCGGCCAGAAGGGTCGGGCTGCGGCAGCGGCCGGGAGGCACGGGCTGCGGCGGCTGCCGAGACAGGCGGGCCGAGTCGCCTGCGGCCTAGGAAGGCGGGCCGAGCCGCCGGCAGCCTGGAGAGGTGCGCCGAGCCGTCGCCGGCATGAAGGCGCGGGCCGCGGCGGCGGCGTGAAGGCGCGGGCGGCGGTGGCGGCGTGAAGGCGCAGGCCGCAGGCGGCGGCTTGGAAGCGCGGGCCGTGGGCGGCGGTGTGGAAGCGCGGGCCGCGGGCGGCGGCGTGGAAGCGCGGGCCGCGGGCGGCGTCGTGGATGAGCGGGCCGCGGGCGGCGGCGGTTTGGAGGCGCAGGCCGCGGAGGCGGCCACAGGAAGATCTGGTGGGGAGTATATTCAGGCGGTACTAGGAGCACGGCGGCGGCTTCTTGATGGAGGCGCTGCTCTGCTCGGCCTGAATGAGCACTTCTGTTAAGGGGGAGCTTAATCCTAGCTTAGGGGCCTAGTTTTCTGGGGGGAAGCCTCAGGTTCTCCCCCCCTGCTTTGGGTAGTGTGTGATAGCAGGGTTAGGCTGCCTCACCCCTGCAGTTTTTATCACCCGCCCTATTTTCTGGCCTTTTCTCTCTTAGGTGCCTATGTTAAGCAGTGGAGGCCGGGGGTACAGTAGCCATTTTAGATTGAGAAGCTGCAGCCATAGTAGGGTGTTAACATTGGTGGCCATTTTAAGGCACAGTACGCAGGGGCCATTTTAGGCTTCTCCTCTTGTAGCCTTTTTGGGGCAGTGAGGAGCGGCGGCCATCTTAAGCTACATAAAAGCATGGGAGGGGCCAGAGTTGGATCAGGCCTGGGGCTCATCTAGTTCAGCACTCCATCACATGTGGTCAAGGAGGCCGGGTGCCATCAGGAGGTTCACCAGTGGTGCTGGGATAATAGAAGCCCTTCTACTTTTGCCCTCCCAAGCACCAAGAATATAGCGCATCACTTGCCCAGACTGAGAGTTCCTAGCTGTGCCTTGTGGCTGGTAGCCACTGATGGACTTCTGCTCCATATGCTTATCTAATTCCCTCTTGAAGTTCTCCATGCTTGGGGCTGCACCACCTCCAGTGCCAGTGAATTCCATGTGTTAATCATTCTTTGGGTGAAGAAGTACTTCCTTTTATATGTTCTAATACGATTGCTCAGCAAGTCAGGGTGTGTCCATGAGTTTTAGTATTGATAGAAAGGGAGAAATTACTTCTTTTTCAACTTGCTGTCCCATTCATGATCTTATAAACTTTAATTAAGAAAGGGGATGCAAGCATTTTAGGCATCTGCCTCTGGAGACCAGTTCCATTAAGAACAGCTGGCTTCAAATAAAAGCTTGGGTGCCTTAAATGGTAAGTGGTCTGCTCCTAAGCGGCTGGCCAGGTTTTTGCAGCAGGTCAGCAGCCCCTACCAAAGGGTAGTGGGTGGTATGAAAGAGCTCCGCCTGGGACCTGCTGAGCTTTTTGCCATTCTGAGTAGGCTATACTCCTTTTAGCAAGCTCGAATAGATACAGTGCTATCGAAGGGGTTATTCCTTCCAAAATATCAAAATGGTTTAACTACTTATTGCAGATGGGCTTATTTATTTTTGAGACTGTAGATCAGGATCTTTATTCAAAATAGCATTTTGCATCGTGTTATTCAGCGAAAGACAGTATTAATTGCCATCTTCCAATCACAATATTGGGCCCTAAGGCAATATATAGGTATTTCTGGTGCAGCAGTTTTAGAGTGAGACACGTACAATCTGGACGGAAAACGGCGGAACCTTAAAGGTTTCCTTCTGCGAAGGAATCTTTGTCAGCAGCACGTGCGTGCATTCTGAGTTTGTGGATTAGCTTAGTTTTTGTCATGTGTTAGGATTTGACATGACCATTGCAATATGTCATTTGTGTTTCTGTTTTTTGTTCTGGCAGGAATACAGTGTAACTTACAATTTGATGCTGTGATTTGGGATTTGACAGCCAGCACGTCGTTGCATGTCATCGGTCGGTCCTCATGAACTTACTTCACATTTTTTAATAGCGCATTTGTCTGTAAGGGGAGGTCCAGTGAGTAGCCACAGCCTGCCAGAGTGGTTTTGGTCTTGGTGGGTTGTGGATGGTGCTGGCTGGGATACAGTGGCGCTGCCACAGCAACAGTAATGAGGCATGTGGCTTCCGGTGGTTCTGTGGGGGCTGTTCTGCCCAAGCACTTGGCCAGGATTGAACTATTTTCTGGCCTGGCAATCCAGTTTACTCATGTATATATGGTAGCAGGGTTCCCTGAACATAGGTTCCCATTACGGTGAATGAACATATAGCCTGCAGGTAGGTATACACCTGTTTGTACAGGGGCCAGTGCACTTTATTGTGCGCTCGTCCTTGGTTTTTAGGATAGGAACACAGTTTTTATAGGAAATTATAGGCACTGTGCAATCATCAGGATAGGTTGTTTTTTCAAAACAGACACACAAACAAATTAATTAATATAACAATTTTACAGTGACAATACTGATGATTGGCACTTATGTTTCAAAAGCCACTAACTTCTTGTTATGATGGATCTCAGTGGTTAGTAGAACCAGGAAAGATTATATACCAAGAAGTGTTCCAGAATGCCTTATAGGGGCAGTCTTTTGAGTTATAAATATTGTATGCCTGCATAAAGTCCTTCAGGGAACTCCATGGCTGAGAGAATGTTTCCACTGTCTGCCAATCCAGTGGATTTGGAATTGAATCTGAGACGCTCTCTCCTGGTATAGACCTTGGACATGATAATTCTTGGCCTCAAGTTCCTATCCTTCAGGGTACAGGATTGCCAAACAATCCACAGACTTAAGTCTTGTCTGTCTTTTAGAGACTGAATATGTGGAGTTGCATAGCTGTGGTTTTTTCATGGCATGGAGGTAAACAATGGCACTGGACAATTAACCCCCCTTTAAAAGGGGTGGGCTTCATGTGCACCCAGGAATATCATAAGTCAATTCAATTGATCAGTGTTGACAACAGCCCTTTGATGTTGGGCAGTGCCTTGCAAATCGCAATGACTGAGCAAAATTAAGCATTGCTATGTAAATGCCTTTGCTACCCAGGAATATCATTATGTAATTCCTTGATTAGGGTGAACATGAGCCTTATGATTATTGGGCAGTGCCTTGCAAAGCAATGACTGTGCAATGCAAACATAGTCTACTGCATTCTATGTTGGCTTGCGAAACGGAAGCTCTAAAGGTCTGGAGGCAACCCATTTCCCTGGCTGTGGGAAACGGGTCATTTGGCAAACTGGGTGTTTCTGCACTTCCCGTTATGAAGATGGTTACTGCTTTGGCATGCAGATGGATGTCTGATGACCAGGCACCAGGTTGCGGCAGTAGGCCTGGGCTTTGGGCAAGTTTGACATTTCTTGGGCGTGAAGTTTGGAACTCATTCTCTTGGCTCAGTGCTGCTTCCACTACAGTTGCCCGGGGCTACGTATTCCCTTGCCCGAGTGGTAGTGTCAGTGGGCCCTTGTTAGGTCAGGACATTTTCCAGTCATTGCACTCCTTTTGTGGGGAGGTGCTGTGGATTATGAGCTATGGTGGGTTTTTGCCTAGCATTCAGAGACTGGAATTGCAATGTTTTAAGTTATTAATGAAGTTTGTCCTTCAGGTGCTGCTGGCTACAGGGCAAGATGAGGAATCAACGTCTATGGCCACAGCATGGTCCTTTGGGCCTCCCACTGGGCCAAGAGGACTCCCTGGCCAGGAAGGCCCTTATGTTACAGGCTGCAGCAGACCTTTGGAAGATAAGAGCACGATGGCCCAGAGTGCGGATAGTCTGGCCAGCTATTTTGCTTCGCCGTGAAGGACAAGGCCCTTGTGATTAAGCGGAAGCTGGCCTTGTGATGATAGGAGCAAGGTGGCCTGGCGTGCACGTGGTCTGGTGGCCATGCTGCATCATCATGAAGGGCGAGGCCCTTGTGATAAAGTGGAGACTGGCCTTGCGATGATAAGAGCAAGGTGGCCTGGCATGCACATGGTCTGGTGGCCATGCTGCATCATCATGAAGGGCGAGGCCTTGGTACCACAATTGGACCAGTTGCCTGGGGTGCAACCTCATCGGAGGGGCCTGTGGCTTGGCGTGCACGTGGTCTGGCGGCCATGCTGCATCAACATGAAGGGCAAGGCCCTTGTATAATTGGAGGCTTGCCTTGTGATGATAGGAGCAAGGTGGCCTGGCGTGCACGTGGTCTGGGCCATGCTGCATCAACATGAAGGGCAAGGCCCTTGTATAGTTGGAGGCTTGCCTTGTGATGATAGGAGCAAGGTGGCCTGGCGTGCACGTGGTCTGGTGGCCATACTGCATCGACATGAAGGGCAAGGCCCTTGTGTTAAGTGGAGGCTTGCCTTGTGATGATAGGAGCAAGGTGGCCTGGAAGGCACATGGTCTGGTGGCTATGGTGCATCAGCATGAAGGGCAAGGCCCTTGTGATAAAGTGGAGGCTTGCCTTGTGATGACAGGAGCAAGGTGGCCTGGCGTGCACGTGGTCTGGTGGCCATGCTGCATCGACATGAAGGGCAAGGCCCTTGTGTTAAGTGGAGGCTTGCCTTGTGATGATAGGAGCAAGGTGGCCTGGAAGGCACATGGTCTGGTGGCTATGGTGCATCATCATGAAGGGCGAGGCCCTTGGATAAAGTGGAAGCTTGCCTTGTGATGATAGGAGCAAGGTGGCCAGGAGTGCACATGGTCTGGTGGCTATGCCGCATTGCCATGCAGGGCGAGGCCCTGGTTTCACAAGTGAACTGGTTGCCTGGGGTGCAGCCTCATCGTGATGGGCTGGTGGCCCAGAGTGCACATGGTCTGGTGGCTATGCTGCATCGTTATGAAGGGCGAGGCCCTGGTGCTACAAGCGGACCGGCTGCCTGGGGGCAACCTCACCATGGCATTGATGGCCTGGAGTGCACATGGTCTGGTGGCTGTGCTGCATCATCAGTAAGGGTATTGGCCCTGGCTTACAGGCAGAGGCTGACCTTGCAATGATAAGAGTAAGGTGGCCCAGAGTGTGGATAGTCTTGTGGCTATTCTGCACTGCCAATTGGCACAATTTTGGGGTCTCTGCTAGATGTTAAGGCAGCCAGTTGCCTAGGGTGCAGCTGGTCTTGTCTGCATTAGCGCTGTGCCAGGTGTGGCATAGCCTGGGGGTTTCTAGGTCCTTGTGCTGGATGAGATTAGGCGCCACTTGGCAGCGTTAAATTGCCATGGAAGGAGGTTTGGACCTCTTCTTGTTGCACCCTGATATACGGGTCGGGTTAATGGACCTGTATAGGGAAGACAAGGTGCACCTCCTTAACAAGGGCAACGCTATATTTCTGGCAGATTTGAGGCGAGGGGTGCTGTTGGCACTGGATCGCTTGGTGGGGGCGAAGGCCTAAGCAGAGGCTTGGCCTTTGCTATGGCGGGGTAGCGCGATCAGGAAGTTGAAATCGGTGAGCACCTGGGCATTGTTATAAAGGAATTAAAGGGTCCTCCATGAACGGCTTTCGGGCCTTTGCGGCTCAAGGCCGGGAAGGGGTGATCTTCCTTAGAACAATCTGGCCCAGCCTATCTTAGCAGGCCTTTGCGGCTTCTGGGGTGGTGGGCCAGGGGTTCTCTGAAACATGCCAAACCGCTGGTCGAGAGCCACATTGGGTGGCTCAAGATTGGGGAAGGTGCATCGCCCAGAAGGTGATGAAGGTGGTCAGGAGTTTGACACCTGTCATATTCCTCAGTACATTTTAGCAGCCCCTCGCCAGTTGTTTGATTATAAATAATTAATAAAGTGGCCCTTGTTAAATCCATATTGGTGTCCGTCTCTTCATTCCGATTGTGGGGGCAAAGCCACCTGCTAGCCCGTATACATACCAAAGGGCAATCAGTACAAGAACTAGCCCTGATATTGTAATGCCTGTTTACTGCTTTCAGTCTGGATGGCATTAATTGCACCCTTTTGCTTTCCCCATGGACTTCATTTGTCATGATTTATTTAGCATCAAGCACAATAGCAGCACAGTTTAGCTGGGGGGCACTGCTGTGGCCCTTCTTCCTCATTCAGTGGGGGAGGAGCTTGTTGAGGTCACTGAGAACCTCAGCCAACCACTTCCTTCCTGCTTTTCATTCCTTCTTTCCAAGCTTCCAGTAACATTCCGTCATTCAAACAGTAGACAGTTTTCTGTTTTCCTTTATTTTTACATTGTGTTGTCGGCTGAGCAATTGGACTAAGAGCCAATGGTGTGTTACATTTTTCACTTGTTTATACATGTTTTCACCTGTTCCCTACAGCCACACAGCAGCTGTGGGGAACTGCTTCTAAAAAGAAAAGGAGAGCCCAAACAGGCTTGGAATGGTGCCACGGGTGGTGGAAGGGCTCCTGTCCCCAGCAGTTTCCTCACATGAAAACCATGTGGGGGGGGGGGGAGTTATTTCCCTGAGTATCTGTGCATGTTGAGCAGAAAAAAACTGGGGAAATAACTCTGCCCAGTATGGTTTGCCAGAACAGGAAAAAGAATAAAACTTTATTAAACGTACTAGCTTAACTGACTGTATACTCTAGGTTTTCCCTCTTGTCTTTTCATTGGAGACAGTCCTGAATAAAGCTCATTGGGTTTTTTTGTTTTTTTTAAAGGTAGTGTGCTATGCTCTGTAGCAAGAGCTTCTTCACTTCTGCAGACATGCCTGTGCTCTTTGTGCAGCCAAGAGGAGATGCTGACTTCCAGTTGGGGCCTCTTCTAACCCAATGGGGAGGGCCCTTCCCCCCTATTTCTCTAAACCTTGTTAAGTACTCCTTTTCTTCAAGGAGAAGAGATTGTAATCCTAACTCTTTTCACCCTGGCTGCTACTGATTAAATTGAAGATCCTGAGAGATCCACCTCCTCTAGGGTCCAAACTACATGTTATGATTTTCAGTACATTGGGTTTGGGTTCCCTGGCCTGACTTCGAATCTGACACACATAAGCTGTGGGTTTCCAGCTGGGAATTCATCTCCCAAACATGGGGGGGGCATTGGGATCAGGACCATAGCATTCAGTGAGAAGAGGCTTCAGCCATCCTCTCAATTTTCCCAGCCCAAAACAGCCCTAGACCCAGTTTGGTGTAGTGGTTAAGTGTGTAATCTGGGAGAACCAGGTTTGAGTGCCCACTCCTCCTCATGCAGCTGCTGGATGACCTTGGGCAAGCCATAGTTCTGACAGAGCTGTTCTTGAAAGAGCAGTTCTCAAAAGAGCTCTCTCAGCCTCACCTACCTCACAGGGTGTCTGTTGTGGGGAGGGGAAGGGAAAGGAGTTTGTAAGCTGCTCTGAGTCTCTGAGTGAAGGGCAGGGTATAAATCCAGTCTCCTGCTCCTCCTCCTCCTCCTCCTCCTCCTCTTCTTCTTCTGTTTGCCCCACTCGGTGCAGGACATGTATCTATTTATTTATTTACTAGGAATAAGGCCCGTTGTGGAAATAAATACAACAAGCTCTAGAAAGAGGTTCTAGGAGAGTTCCCCGGCCTAGGGCACTCTGTCAATTTGCTGTGGTGACCTCAGCAGGGTATAATGACACCAAGTCCACCATTTTCTCCAGAGGAACTGATCTCTGCTACCTGAAGAACAGCTGTAATTCTGAGTGATCTCCAGCCCCCACCTGGAGATTGGCAACAATGGTTCCCCATGAGGGAATGGCTGGTTTGGAGGGTGGAGCCTATGGCATTGTACCTGTCTGAGGTCCCACCCATCCTGAAACCTCACCCTCTCCAGGCTCCATCCCTCAAATCTCCAGGAATTTCCCACCTGGAGTTGGCAACCCTATCTCCTTCCCAGCCAATCATCAAGCTACCTTTATTTCCCTCTCACTCTTTAGCTTCCCCTCCTTGCCTGCAGCCTCTACTGTGCTCTGAAGCCCTGACTGCTGTGTCACATTGGCTGTCATGTGGGGGCCATCTCAGCAGGATATAAGGACACAGAGTCCACTATTACTGATCTCTGCCATCTGGACAGCAGTTGTAATTCTGAGTGATCTCCAGCCCTCACCTGGAGATCGGCAACAATGGTTTCCCCCCAACAGGCACTAAGGGGAAATGTATTTTACCTCAGGACACATTGACTCCCAACAGCAACAGCAAACTGTTTAGAATGTTAGAGGCAAAGGCCAATCAGGCCGCATATGCAAACAACCTCTGTGTTCTGACTGGCTATGGGGGGGAGAGGAACAGCAAACTATTTAGAATGTTGGAGGCGAGACTCAGACAATGCAACCAGTGGATAGGGACAGCTTCTGAGTGACAGATCACGGAGCCAAAGGCTGTGGGTGCTGTGTGGAATGTTCAGGAGCGTGTCACCACCAACAGAGAATTATTTACTGTATTTATTGTCCACCTTTCTCACTGAGACTCAAAGTGGATTACAAAATTAGAATGAACAATTGAATAAATGAAGCAGCATAAGATATATTATAATTAATGCAGCAACTGGATTACCAAAATTCTAAGGGGGTAAATGGAAATGATTGGGCTCTTGTAGTGGTTGGGGGCTCATTTGCCAGCTCAAAAAATATTAAAGGGGCAGGAGTGATTCTGCCCACATCAGGGCCCACCCCTCCAAAATGCACTACTACAGGAATTGCTGGATATCATCAGGAGATATGATGGGCTGGATTCTGGGATCCATCATAGGAAGGAAAACATAAGACACAAATGTTTTGAACGCCCAACAAAGTCAATGGGAAATATCTGTGCTTTCCATTCTCATAGGATTCCTCTTCTCATCTGACTTACTTGAAGCATGGGGTTTAAATAGACTTTTCTGCATTCTACCTTATCATTGCTCCTTTTTCCTTTTTTTTTCGTTTGGTGCTTCTTTCCTCTCCACACGGTAACAAAGCACATGAGCCTTAATTTACTGACTATCTTCCGAAGTGATAAAATATTTTTTAAGACTCCAATTTTTTATGTCCCTCTTTGTAGTTCGTTCGGCAGTCTTTTGCGGTAATGTTCTGCATCTAAAAACTACATGGCAAACAAGATATTAATATTTGAAGAAGTGTGCTAATAAAACTTACAACATTTTGAGGTTTTAAATTTTAGCAGAATATTGGCAACTTAAGTTTGGGCTTCCTAGAAAGAAAGGCTGCTCTGTCGCTGCCACCACCCGTTTAAATGAAGTGGGGATGAAGGGACGGGGTTTGGCCACCGGCTGGCAGTAAGGGAGAGCCAGCAAAAACAGATGCTGCGGGCCTGACGCAGGATGTTGGGGCAATCCAATAAAGGACATATATGGGCCAGCATCAGACTGGCCCACCTTTCTTAGCCACGGATAGTGGCAGAGCCAGTGGAAGCACTCATCCTGGCTGAAAAGATCGACAACAGGGCCACATGGAATAAGTACCGGTTACCAATTGGGTGGTGGTGGTAAGGGGCAGTGTTTAACTCACTGGGCTCCCCTTGAATCAAAGCAGCTTCCTGATTGGTTGGCTGTCTGAGCCCTGGATCAGTGACTTAAGTTTGGGCTTCCTGGTCAGGAAAATCTCTGATGACAACTGACACCTTCGAGCTTGCTGCCTGTGGAAGTACAAAATAAGTTATGTTTTTCTTTCCCTTTTTTCTAAGGTCAGGGACGATTAGATGGGGCGTTGTGTTCCTTCTCCAATGAAAAAAAGCTAGAGTACCTCAAAAGAGCTTACAGTGCTGGTATTAGAAATATAGAAATGGAGTCTACTGTATTTGCTGCTATGTGCAGGCTTTGTGGTCTTAAAGGTAAGTCCAAAAAATGACACACTTGCTCTCACGGTTGCCTGGAATCCCTTGTTCTTAGCAACTCACTGGGCTGGCTGGATCCAGCGCAAAACTTTCACTTGCGCTGTAGCTCTTGAGCAAGTGGAACCTCAAGCATTAAGAACTTGCTTGCACAGAATTGTGCTAAATTTGTTTATGTCCCTCCTTGACCATTGCTGGATCCAAGCTACTGTCTAGTCTCTCAAAAGCACTTAATTGCAACATGACCATACACCCCTTTAACAAGTAGCCAGGCTTAAAGCATTTTAACTATTACTCACTAAGAAGGTACATTTGTGTGTACTACTTCCTGATGAAGGTGGGGGGCTGTACGACTGAATATTCCTCTGCTTACTGGAAGTGAGGGGTCAGGTAGGGTTGCCAGCTCTGGGTTGGAAAATGCCTGGAGACTTTGGGGGGTGGATCCAGGATAGGGTGGGGTTTGGCAAGGAGATGGACTTCAGCATGGTACAATGCCACAGAGTCCACCCTTCAGAGCAGCCATTTTCTCCAGAGAAACTGATTCTGTCAGCTGGAGATCAGTTGTAAAAGCGGGAGATTTCCAGGCCTCACCTGGAGGCTGGAAACCCTAGGGTCAGATCTTATTTTCCATGTAAGTGGAGGAGACGCATATGGCTGTGTGCACTCCTACCTGCAGCATGAACTGATGTAGTCCAGAAGCAGGTTTTACTGCCTTAGTGTAGAAATAATTAGATGTCCACTTAAAAAATGTTAAAAGCAGTGTGTGTGTGTGGGGGGGAGATCAAGACCAAGAGTGTACCTTAGATTTTACCTTCCCCCCATACTGTTTTACCAATACAAATCACTCTGTACGTAGCTTTTTTAAAAAATCCAGGGGAAAGGGGGTTTGAAATGGATACCATACAGATACATGCACATTTCTGTCTATGGGACAAACAACAGCTGCATGGGACAACAATAACTGGGGAAATGGTATGGGGCAAACTCAGGCCCTTCTCCCTGTACTGTGACCTTTATCCAGACTGGAGCCAACCACTGGTGCTATTACTGGGTTTTTTTGTTTTGTTTTTTTAAAAAACGCTGATCATGGATCTCCAGCATCACACACATGTTAGCCTGGAGGGCAGAGTGTTGTTTTTATGTCACACGGAAGGATCTCAAATAATGAACAGCTGCAGCACAAAAACAGAGTGGCTTCCAAATCCTATTCCCTTCCTAGAATTGGATTCCCTGGGATTGCTACAACACAAAGGCCGAAAATGAATTTGAAGCAACTCTTATCCGCTAACAGACTTTCTCTCTGGAAATTAAGTGGTTTTGTAAATTGGTTATCTGAGATTGATCAGCATGTTCAACAGATTGAAAAGGTTAATGGTGTTGGCAAAGCCAAAGCCTTTGAAGCCACCTTGTAAAAAGTTTTTTAAAAGTTATGCCAATGTTTTTCAGCTTAGGGTTGTATGTGTGTGTGTTTATGTGTGTGTTTTGCTTCATTTTTTCACTGGCTGCAAAGGTCATTGGGGCTTCTGCTGACATTCTTGAAAACGCATTAACTGTTCTAATCCAGGCTATTTTTAAAGTGAAGTAAAGGCACACATAGCTTAAATTCAGCCCTCTCATAATAGAATTGCAAGCATGGATGTGCCCCTAGCCCATAACTCGCTGAAGAAACCTACATCCTGTTGGAATGCTTAACCATAGAATTTTTTAAGTGGCCCTACTGGGGCAACCTAGAGAAAGGGATTTAGAGTTGCCAAGTTAACTCCTGTCTGGGCTGCACCCCTTCAGGCTTCAGAGGGGGCTTATAGAGTTGCCTAGAGCTGGGATCGGGATACCTTCCAGAACTATGACTACTCTCAGTTCCCCTGGAGAAAATGGAGTCTGGCATTATTCTCCTCACAGGTCCTTCTCTTCCACATACCCTGCTCTTCCTGGGCTCCACCCCCAAATCTCCAAAAAATTCCCAAACCAGAGTTGGCTTCCCCTTGCATTTTTCAAAATATATGTTGTAAACCACCATACACAGGTTATGTTTAGGACTGCCAACTGCAGCTTGGAAAATTCCCAGAGATTTGGAGGTGATGCCTGGGAA
Source organism: Gekko gecko (assembly GCA_029375565.1). Taxonomy (NCBI): domain Eukaryota; kingdom Metazoa; phylum Chordata; class Lepidosauria; order Squamata; family Gekkonidae; genus Gekko; species Gekko gecko. Next base: position 42,947,155 of record JAPDNY010000003.1, on the reverse strand, counting down.
GGCAGAGCGTGGGTAGGGGAAGCAGCTCAGCAGGGTTGTGATACCCTCCAGACTCCCATTTTCTCCAGGATCTCTGCAGTCTGGAGACCAGTTGTAATTTCAGGAGAGCTCCAGGCCCCACCTGGTAACCCTAGGTAGCCTACATTTAGCCAGAGGATCTATAAGCTGTTGTAGGCCTAAGAGAGGCGTATACAGAATTGAAAAAGCTGATGGTTCAAAAGTAATATAAATTGCCACATAAAATATCACTAGAATGTCAAAAATGCAGCATTGCACCTACCATTCTCCATTGCAACAATTCTCATTGCCTTACAAAATAAAGATGCATCAAACCTACTCATTATATTGACTAAGATTTCAGATCTCAGAACCGACATGGGAGCAGTATTCCCCTGTCCTAAAACAAGACCATGGCCAGATCTGCATTTGTCTTGCCCACGAGTGTCCCAGCCTTTTGACTCCATCTTCAAAAAAGCCATCCACATTTGGTGTCATTTTCACACCTCAACAGTGCTAGCATACTTTTGCGCGTCCACATATTTTTGTTGTCCTTTCGGGGTGGTTCCACTGTCATTGGACCTCCGCACTGCTTTAAAAGAATCTTCTCCAAACAACATTCAAACAAGCATAGAGAAAGATGGTGTCACGGCAGCACACAACTGATTTAAAAATGCAAATGCAGATTCGACCCATGACGAAGTAGCCTGGAATAAGGCTGTGTGGACCAGGTGACCTCATTAAGTCTTTTTTGGCGAGAATAATATTTAGTTAGCCAACTGATTTCAAAGCTACCACACCTTAAATGCTTCAAGCACTTGACAGTTATCAAGCAAATAAACAGAAAGCTCTTAAGATCTCCTGTACTGTTCACCAACTTGTGTAGTTTGTATATATTTTATATAAAAACAAGCCTGACTCTCTCTTTTTTAAAAAACACCTGATTTTTTGCTTTCTAGCTGCAGTTGTCTGTGTGACTCTCCTTAACCGACTTCATGGTGACCAGATCCAAGCATCCCATGAAGTTCTACTTGAATATCAACAACGACCTCAAAAGCTGATTGCAATGTTTATTAAAAAGCGTCTTGGGCTTTGGAATCCAGAAGGTTCAGTCTAAAAGACTGTGATAATTGTCATTGTTGTAGCAATTCTCTACAGTATATGTGCCTGTCTGTAGATATACATGTATAGACATTAATATGATTGCATGTTTTAGTGACTTGATCACACACATTTAACTGGCCCTGTGAGGAGTGAAAGACAGCGCTGCGTGGAACTGACACCACTGAACTGGGAGTACCATCTTTAAGATGCCATCTTTTATTGAAGACCGAAACATCTAGAGCACTTAATAGTGTAAATGATTGTTTTTATATTGTTTTTAAACTTGTTTGTATATTGGCATATGCCCTATTTGTAAGCCGCCCTGAGCCTGCTTGCGGGGAGGGCAGGCTATAAATCAAAATAATAAATAAATAAATGGGGAGGAGGGTGTCTGAGACAGCAGCACAAGAAAATTAAATTTACAATTCAACAGTAGTCATAACTCAGCTGTAATGTATCTGACAATGGATGTTGCCACTTGCCATAAGAATTTGTTTTAAATGTGGTCTTAGCCACATAAAACTAATGCCTAATTATCCCACATTATATTTGTATAGGATTCATTCCTGCTATGGCCAAATGGTCTAGCTGCTACCATCTCCATGTGACTTTCGTCACCTGCAACAGATGGCATGCCAGATGCCAAGCCTGATATCCATATACAAAGCCACTTTGGCACCTTTGCCGGGAAGAAGTAGACATTGAGGTGTCTTTCCAAGCTGGGGGGACACAGATGTCCCATGCATTAACACATCAAAGCTCAGCAGATGTGCCTTTAGTCATGTCAGCAATGCCTGCACCTAGATAGTTAGGCACACCTCTTTATCCTCTTGTGATTGGATAAATGGCCATATTCAATTATGACGGGAGAGGGAGGGAGTTGTGCTTACCCTATGGGAAGAGGGTCAGAGTTCTTTTGGAAAGAGGGCCCCGTTCTGAGAGTGAGTTTCCTTTTGGATTACAAACCTGCAACATGGAATTTTACTGCTAGGCAACCAAGCTGGTCTTAGTTGCCTTCATCAGCCATGTGGTTCATCCTTAAGATTCCATGGACAACGGACTGTGAATTCCCTGGACAATGGACTATCTGTACCTCTGAATAACTGGTAACTATGAATAACTCTTTGTTTAGTTAGAGCTGAACAAGCTATAGATCTCATTTGTTTTATTCACCTTCTTGCTAGCCTCTTGTTATCTGCATGCTTTGTACTGAATTAAGATAATATCAATTAATATTATCTGAGTTTGCTCCTTGTGTTGCAGCTGGGTTCTAAGCCTAGATCCTGTACCTAAGCCGTTCACCTAGAAGGCTACCACTGTTTGTTAATTAATTAATTAATTAATTATCTGCAGCTCTGGCACAGAGCTAGTAAACTTGCTAAGTCCTCTAGACCAGGCAGGAGTTAAGATCTCTGCTCCTGAGTCCTTGGTGAGGGCCTCCTTAATGTAAGAGATCTTGGTGGCAGACTACTGATTTAAGTGTTCCTGAAGCATATGGGATTTGGTATCTCTCATTCCTGGACTGGCGTGAGGGAGGAGCAAAAGCCTATACATGCTGGCAGAGTATCAGGAATTGTGCCTCTCTTATCCCCTGGACTGGGGGTGAGAGGGCCCAAAGCCTGTACATGGTGGCTTAACTTGGCGGGATTCTGAACTAGAGTCCAGTTGCAACAATCTTGGGTGTGTTACCCTGTGCAAAGCTGCATATGCATGCAGGCTGTGAAGGTGTTTTGTTGTTTTAAAATACTGTTAGCCAGGAATTTGAACCATGGCAGAAGGACATGATTTTGGCTTCCTGGAGGGAGAAATGTCCCTCCTCACTGTTGACGAAATAGGGAATCAGGATGAATTCTGGGACCCTTCTGAGCTTGAATCTCCAGTGGTACGGCTGAAAAATGTGCCTTTGTACCAGAGGGAGGTGCAGCCAGTGAGAACAGGCGTGCGCAGACGCTCTCAGACTCAGCACATGCCCTTTCTGTGAGGGGAACTGCTGAGGAGTGGAGGTTGCCGAAGCCTGGACTGGCGTGAGGGAGGAGCAAAATCCTGTACATGCTGGCAGAGTATCAGGAATTGTGCCTCTCTTATCCCCTGGACTGGGGGTGAGAGGGCCCAAAGCCTGTACAATACTTTTCAAGGGTCTGCTAAAATTTATTTTGGGTTTAAATATGTGGCTGACTTCAGTTAGCCAGGATTTCATGCATATAACTGAAGTATAACTAATGCCTGTATGAGCATCTGCTGTGCCATCAGGAATATATCCTCCAGAGCATTCATGGGAGGGTGCTTAGACTAGAGAAGGCAAGGAATTAACAGCACCCCAGATCTTCCAAGACTTTGTCTTGATTTGGAGTATCTGTGACTTAACAATAGGGATGGGCACAAACCAGGAAAATGTGGTTTGGTTTGTGATTCGTGGCATACCCGGTTTGCGAATCATGAATCATCATGAACATTTAGCCACCAAATGAAAAGGTTCAGTTCATCATGCAGTAGAACAGGCCTCTGGAATGTTGGTGGCATCAATCTCACTGGGGATCTCTGGCTGACTCTCCTCTACTTGCCCTCCAATTCTGATGAGGATTGGATTTATGGGGTCCAAGTTATAGCCCCCCAAAGAAGGTGCCCCCAGGAAAGTGCTTTCTGGGGAAATGGCAGGCAGAGGTTCAGGAGTGTATAGAACAGATCCTGTGCAAGCCAGAGACATCAAAGTCGCAGGGGAGGAGACCTCCCCCAGATGCTTCTTTACGTGCCCTCCAAGTCTCCCCGTTGCTTTGAAGTTTTGTAAACATGTAGATGGAGTGAAGACAGTCTATCTGGAAATGTACTTATTATTTGTGTTATTTGTGCAGTGCTTGTTTATTTCCCGTTCATGAATTGCCATGAACCAATGGAAAATTTGTGCCAGTTGATCTACCATGAACTTCAGTCCACAAACCACGAACCGGCCAAAATTAATCACAAACTTTAGTTTGTGAGCCAGTTTGTGCCCATCCCCACTAAACAGTGCCCCATCCAGAGGCATACAATTAAAGAGAATATATAGAGCGGTGCAACAATACTTCATAAGGGCAATACAATTCACCACTTATCCTAGTGGATGTGTTTGGTGTGGATGGAGGTATGGATCCTTATGCAGGACCACTAGTTGCATGCAAGAAGACATTGCTACAGCTGGACCTGCACCAAGGAGCTACACTTAAGGTTCAAGACTGCTCTTGTATGAGCTTTACCCTCAGTGATACAGATATGTATTTTTAGACCCTGAAAGGAATGGTCTTATGGAAGTCTTCCCTTTAGATGGCAAGTGTGAAAGTCTGCTTTGGAGGGCCCCTCTGAGCCACTGCCCTGCCCTCTTGCCCCCAAATGCAGCCCTGATGGCATCAATGATTCCCCTTGATATAAAATTATGAGCATTATGAGATGACCATCTACAAATTCCAGCCATTTCCATAATACTTGTAAGTGCTCCAAGAACCAATCTTAGGCTCACAAACTATCACCAGATCCAGAACCTGGGTCTGGTGGAGCTCCAGCTATCCCATGCTTCAGTAATTTATTTGAAGAGAAGGAGTTTTCACTTTGTACAGAAGCAAATTTCGCAGAACCCCTTTTTCATACTTCTATATGGATATAATTGGTCAGAGTACAGGCAGCGCGGGCATTGCCTGAGGCACACTTCTGTGCTATATACTTATGGTGAGACTTCAGTCCAAAGGTCGACAGAGTTCCTCTTTGTCTATTCAGTATCTGAACTCTTATATCTAATGTGCCATATATTTAAGAATTATATCTGCCACTACTTTCAGGTGGCTAGCCATGCAGGCATGCAGTAGAAGTCCAGTAAAATCTTAGGTTCAAGTCCAGTAGCACCTCAGAGACCAACAAGATTTCCAGGGTATAAGCTTTCAAAAATCAAAGTTCGCTTTGTCATATGGCACTGGGTCAGCCACATATTAGTCAATACTAGCTTGTATCCTTCCACTCCACTCAGCGAAGCTCATAGCCTTCCTCCAACCTAAGTGCCTTCCTCCAGGCACTTGGAAACAACTCTCCCACCAGAGGAGATGCTACTTCCTTCAGAGGAAGTTTCCTCTTTCTTAATTAACAGCCACACCCCACAAAGCGCTATCTCCAAAGTTAAAATATTGTTTGAAGTCTAAATTTAGGGAGGCTTCAGATTTTTCGGAGAGACATGGAAGGATTCAAGCCAGGATCTGTAGGTGTCACGACTGTTGTAATAAGTCAAGTTACCTCTTGTACTTGAGAGATCCCTTCCCTGTTAAACTGAAGCCAAATCAAAAGTAAATCTGCGGCTGTTCCCCTGCTATTCCCCTGTTGCTCGGTACACCTGGAGAAGACAGACTAGAATACTATTTTAGAACACAGTGGGGTAACTTTTCATTTTAGACATCTGTCAGAAATTGATCAAACGGCTTCAAAATATTTAGACAGAAGATGTCAATGTATGGCAACTCCTTAGCAGCGCAGAAAATGTTCCAAGCTGATTATGCTATGATCTCCGTTGAATATAGAACACCTTAATGTTGGTTTCATATCTAAGTGTTTCAGCAAATAGCAGATGATGAGCTCAGCAATGACAGAGGAACCGAAAGACAAAAAGAAAAGAAGTATTACTCATTCAGAAATATGACCAAAATTACTGCCGACAAGTACTGTCTGAATATTTGTTTCCTAATCAGAACTTCGACATCAAAATCAAAATCTTTCTAAAGTGATAAAGTGTATATAGTGCCTAGGGCCTGATTCGGCTATAATACAGTTATGGCTCCCCCCCACCACCACCATATCATGTATGTAATCAGACTGGAAGAACTGTGCTGTCTTATAATTGTTTTAAGTTATTTATATAGTGCATTATCATAATACATCTGTGGAACATTTTGCAGAACTGGTAAATAAATACACTTTAGAACAGTGCTCCAAAGAGAATGGGGGGGAACCGTTACTAGAAATAAGCTTGAGGTGTTGTGGAGCTGCTGTTTGTCTGGTGAATATTCATGAAATCTTTTACATAGTATGTCTAACGACTGAATAACCAAGTTCATGATAAGCACTTACAAAAACAAAATGTTTACCATATTCTGGCATTTCCTGTGTCCCCCCTGCCTCCTGTTACCATCAATATGAATGAAGTGGGTTTATGAAAGGTGTACAGGGGTGATTTCATACATTGCAGGTTTAACTGCCCAGGTGAAACTTGCAGGGACATAGTTCTCCTTACCATCCCTTAACTTGCAAAGACTTGGAGTTCAGAGTCATCCCCGTTTCTATGAGAAACATTACTGCACAGCTGTGCTCATAATTGGCAAAAGAGATAATCTCTTTCCAATTTTCAGAATGAGTATCAGTTTTCAGGACAAGTGAGCAACCACAAGCTCTTGAACCACTGGGATAATGTTTTGCATGCCTATATTACAGCTGTTAGAGAAACATAAATAAGTTCCAATTGCTCTTCTGGGATAACTAGTATTGCTAAGAAGGGAAGTAACAAGAGCTCAACTTATTCAAAATCTTTTCTTCATCTCTTTTATCATATTCCCTTCACCAACATCCTGTTTTCAACTAATGAAGTGATCCCAAGACCTGATGGTACTTCTGAGCACCATAGCATTGGAGCGTGATTGGCTCACTTAGAGCAAAGGGGTGTTCTGAAAACTCAAAATATGTAATAATGCTTGCAAAGGTTATGGTGTTCTTCCATAATAAGAGGGAAAGTTCACATAAGCTGCATGAAGGTATTTTCTGGAGTACATGAAATCTGATAGAGAAAAGCGGTCACTTTTCCCCTAAAACATTTTAGTTACACCACCTTTGTGTGTGTTGTGCACTGGGCCTGAATCAGCTGGTGGCTGGCCTGCATATTCAAAAACAGGCCTAAACAATGGGGAAATGGGAGCCATGGATCAGCACCAATCACTGCTGCTTGTTCTGTCTGGAAGTAGTTATGTGTTAGCTATTCAAGCAAGATTCAGGTGGGTAGCCATAGTGGTTCGAAGCAGCAGGAAAAAGTTTGAGTCCAGTGGCACCTTTAAGACCAGCAAAGTTTTATTCAAGGTGTGGAGAAACACCATCTGGTGTGTAGGCTTAACTTTCTGTGGGCTGGATGGGAGGAGACAATCAAACTTTAGGTAGGCCTTGGCCTAATCTCCTCCTCATTCTGCCCCAGAATGCTGCAGGAGGGAGAGCCAGTTCCTGGGTGGGAACTGCTGTTTATATTATCAAGCTTTTGGGTGGGAAGCTGGTCGGTCGGTCGGATGTTTGGTTGGTCAGAGCTTGCAAGAGACAGAGGCTGGTATAGCCCTGTTCCCAGGCCAGAGATGGAGGCCATTTTGGGGAACATGTTTGTCCAGCTTATTCCAGACCAGAGTAATGAAGTAATGTTCCTGCCCTGCATACCACCTAGCTAGGGCATGAGTTTAGAGGAGGGAGAGAGATGAAGCGTTTTTGTCAAAATTTTATTTCTTCCGTTCACTTCTGATGTGCCTGTATATATAGTTGTGAGTTTTAAAGAAATCCTTTGATTGTTGAAAGAGTGAAGTCCCTCTGTACCACATAGATTCCCCACCTACTTGAAAATGCTAGGAGTGGGTCAGGGAATCCTTAGGGAGGATAATGACTAGTTGCTAACTTTCCAGGGGAGCCCCAGAGATTCCTGGGAAGCCCCGAGGCAGGCTCTTCAGGGAGGATAGGAGGTTGTCCCATCTAAACAGAGTCCAAGACAGGGACAGTGGTGGCAGCCTTACCCTGAAGCAGTGGAGTGAAACGGTCCCTTCAGGTGTCAGGTCAGGCAAAGGAGGGGTAGGCAGAGCAGGGCCCACCAGCTGGCGCAGGCCTGGTCCGCCACACAAGGTATAAACTTTCATATGTACACACACTTCTTCAGATACATTGAAATGGAAGTCACCAGTCCATACATATAGGTAGAGGGTAAGCAGCAAATTAGCATACAACATAATGAAGATGTTTAACAGATGCAAGGACCAAACTGGAATAACAAGCTTCGTTTATATGGTCACCATTTGTTTGGGTTTAATTCCAGGCGGAAACATACTGAAGGAAATAAGTATTTCCAAATTGGAGATTGATGGGCAGATGTACCTTTCTTAATTGTCGAATGCTGAAAGTAATTAACTGGGACCTGCTATCATGCTCCATCCTTCTCCTCTCAAGCTTGGAGGCAACCTTACAGCATCCTCTTCTTTGAGGTGGGGTGATTGGCTGTGCAGTGCTAACATCCTAAACATACCAAACAATCTATTGTCTTCAGCCAGGCTCTACACTACAACCGCATCTGTTCCAATCCTACAGACAGAGATTCTTACCTGAGGGATCTACAACAAACCTTTTTGGAACATCCAGGTGATGAAGTCACGAAACAGATTAACAAAGCCAGAATGATACCGAGAGAAAGCTTGTTGCAAGACAGGCCCAAAAGAGACAATAACAAAACACTGCTAGTTGTCACATACAGCTCTCAATTAAAAACAGTTCAATGCATCATCAACAACTTACAACCTCAACTGAATAATGACAGTTCTCTTTCACAAGCACTAGGGGGGCAAACTTTTTCTTGCACACAGACAGCCCCCCCCAATCTTAAATAACTCCTCATCCACAATAATACAACATCCAACTTGAACACGGACACTAGTACCAGAGCTTGCAATAAACCCAGTTGTCAATTTTGCTGCCACATACACCCAGACAACGCAATCACTGGACCTAACAACATCACCTACGCCATCTCAGGCTCATTCACTTGCTCAACTTTTAACAGTGTATATGCCATTAAATGCCAACAAGGCCCTTCAGTTCTCTATTTATGGCAAGCAGATGAAACCTTATGCCAAAGGATAAATGGATACAAATCTGACATCAGGAATCATAAGAGTGAGAAACCTGTAGGAGAACACTTCGGCCTTCCAGGACATTCAATGGTTGACCTCAAAATAACTGTTTTATTGCAAAGGAACTTCAGGAACAGACTAGAAAGGGAAATTGCTGAGTTACAAGTTATTACAACACTCAGAACAATGGAACTCCCAGGACTCAACAGAGATATTGGTTTCTTATCTCACTACACATGCTAACCTGATCACGCCTTACATCTGTATTCCCTGCCCGCTATACATCCTCTTTATTTTATGTCTTATTTGGAATAGTAATTTAGAATAGTAGATTGTAATGTAATGTAATGAATGGCAGAATGTAATGTAATTTGGATTGGTACATTGGAATGTATTTCTCTAATCTGGGAACAGAGGAGATAAATTGCACAGCCAATCACCCCACATCAAAGAAGAGAATGCTGTAAGGTTGCCTCCATGCTTGAGAGAAGACAGATGGAGCATGATAGGTCTCAGTTAATTCACAGCATCCCACAATTAAGAATCTGCCCACCAACCTCCAATTTGGATCTATTTATTTCCTTCACTATGTTTTCCCTTGGAATTAAACCTAAACAAATGGTGACCATATAAACTAAGGGTTTTTTCCAGTTTGGTCCTTGCATTTGCTGCTCACCCTCTATCTATATGTATGGACTGGCAACTTCCATTTCAATGTACCTAAAGAAATGTGCGTGCACATGAAAGCTCATACCTTGAATAAAACTTTGTGGGTCTTAAAGGTGCCGCTGGACTCAAACTTTTTTCTATTCAAGTAAGTATTACTAAATATTATTTGCTCAATAGTACCTCTGGGACAGTGGTGCTAAACCACTCCTGCTCTAGCTAGGGAGGGGCTGTAGCTCATTACAGAGCACCTGTTTTACATGCAAAAGGTCCCGATTCCTGCTCTCCAGCGGAGGGGAGGGGCTGTGGCTCAGTGATAGAGCTTGGCATGCAGAAGGTCCCAGGTTCAGTCACTAGTATCTCCACTTAAAAGTATCAGGTAGGGTAGGAGGTGATGTGAAAGACCTCTGCCTGAGCCTCTGGAGAGCTGCTGGCAATCTGAGTAGATAACACTGACCTTGATTGACCAATGGTCTGATTCAGTGTAAGGGTGCTTTGTGTGTTCAAAAGTAAATAGGATAGCCAACAGAAGCCCCCTTTCTCCACTGGAGATCCCGGAAAGTCACTGCCAGTCATAAGAGGTAATACTGAACTAGATGGCTGAAAGGTTTGATTTTGTATAAGGGCAGCTTCATATGTGGTTTTAAGTCAAATTCATCTCTACAGTTTAATAAGCATAATAAGCTTTGATAGCGACATCAATAAATAAGTGCCCTGGTATGATCACTGGTGGGAAAATTGTCACCCTAATTCTCTGTTATCATGTTCTCCTCTTGATCATATTTTTGTTTATGAGTCAGTGATTTCCTCCTATGAAATCAACTCCAAGAGACATGTTTGCTGCATTTGCTCTGGGGCATCTATAGAATTATCCTCTGTTTTGTTCATGCCGCCAGTGGAAATCTTTCAATTGTACATCAATGAGTAAAAGGGAAAAGCTGTATTTTAGAAATACAACTATTTTTTTCAGCCCAAAGCCTAGCCTTGAGCTCAAAGTCTGCCCTGCAGAACTCAGAGATTATTGCAATAATTAGTTGTATCACACAACAATCAAAACTGTAATTTCCTTACAGTGAATGGCAAAGAACAAAACATCCATTACAATTCATGGAGTGCATGAATTTGGAGTTTTCTCCAAAGACTGTTTTTTGGGTTTTCTCTGAAGACTGTTATTGTTATCGGGAAATGTGCTATATCTTATACCTTTATATATCCCCTGCAAGGATTCATCATTAATTCACTGGTGTCTGTGAAAAGAGTATAAATTATCATCTTATTCTGTCATCATCAAAACGGTGTACAAGTCCCAGGTCACCTATCCAAGCACTGACCCATCTCATAACTGTTCAGCTTTACAAGATTCTTGTGCATCATGTGCTTAACTTAAAGTGTGGATGACACAATGATGGATGACTAAGAAAGATCCCAGAGTGGACACAATGGATTTGTCTTCATAGGATTGTAAGAAGGAGTCAGAACTGTATCAGATGCTCTCTGAGGTGTATCAAATCCTGTGCTGCCTGTCTGTACCATCCAAGAGAGTTATTCTGGCTCCAGGATATCAAGCACAATGTTTGCACTACTTATTTACTAAATTTGTTTATTTCCCTCCATCATGGAACTCAAGGTGGTGTACTCAGGGTTCTCAGGAAGTCTCCTATCAAGGCACTCACCACACCTGCTTAGGTTCAGCAAAGATGCTGTGTCCTGTGCTCTCCAGCCATATTCTACCAGGAACATTCTTAGGACTTCCCCCTCAACTAGTTTGATGCCATTTGCTTATAATATATTGGGAGCATGAAAGGCAACTGAGTTTCAGTAGGTAAAGATAGGCAATCAAAAATAATAGGTTCAGGCCCTTTCTTTCCAAGAAAAGTTTCCCTATCAAGAAAGTATGATGACTCCCATAGTCATACCCTGCACCCACTGCTTTTCATGATTCTGCTACCAGAAAGCAGAAGAGATCTCAGAATACAGGGGGACTTCAGCACCCTAATTTGTCACTTGATACCTGTTGCTTACCCATAGAAGCTAAACTTGCCCTTTGCCGTTCTGTTCACCAAAGCTCCATGTTCCTGCCCCTCTCTGATAGAATTCCTTTTCCTCTTGCTTCTGGCTCCATTCATCTCTTCCAACTCACATTCTGTCAAAATGAATTGTTATCTTCTGCATAAGGTGGACCTGGCACCCCATAAGGATAACCAGCAGAGAGAACTCTCAAATGAAGGTTCTCTATGAAAAATTAAGAGCTAATGGAATCTAAACACAAAGCATTGTTTGTTTTTGGGTAAAGGTTGAAACTGATGGTGCATGATACCTTCAAGGACCTCACAGTTAATAGGTTACATATTTAAACTATGTCCATATCAGGTTTCCTTTCATGTTGCTGACCATTAATTTAGTTTTGTTGGAATTATTACAAATTCGGATTTCACACAGTCATTTTACTTTCTGAATTAAAGCGTATCTTTAAAAGTCTCATTGGATGTTAAGCAGCAAAATGAACTCCCTTCCACTTTGACCTTCTGTTCATTGGTAACACTTTCTGGCTTAATTTGTTAAAGAACATGTACAGTAAATGGCTTTATTTTGACGTATACTCAGTTCTACATGTCAACATTACCCAAACTGCACCAAGTATAGCATCATTGCAAAGCCACTCATATTACTGACCTGTGTTCAAACAAAGTACTAAGGCATATATTTCCAGCAGTGATATTTGCCAAATACATTCCTATAACATAAAACACATTCCTATAACATATTGAGAGAGGATACCCTTGGCTTTACAGCTGTGTTTCATAGCTGTCCCTTTCACAGCAAAGGCTGCACCAACAGTCAGGCAGAAGTTGAAGAAAATTCACAAAGATGCCCGGATACCAGTGGGCATCTGTGTGCTTGAGGGCAGCCCCGCTTCAGGTGTGTTGAAGGCAGCAAAGTTCTTTTCCAGAAGGGCTCACGGCTGAGACTAATGGTCCCCACTCTGAAGACCCATTTAATGACTGAGGCCCTTGAACTGCTCTGGACTTCTTCTGGGCATTGTGAATGAGCAGTGAGATGGACGCTGCATCCTTTGTGCCAAACACGTTCAGCAGGGAAAAGTCATCTTTGACATTCATGACCAGTTATACCCTGAGCCTAGGATCCCCATGACATCTGAATCAAGCAGTTCCTGAACAGCTTTGCAACTATTTAGTAGCTGTGGTTACTAACTTGTTTTTAAAATAGCCTTATCTTGTCTGGGTAGTCTCTGGTAGACTTGGGGGGAAAAATGTTTTTAAAGACATGGGGCAGGGATCAAAACTACAATTCTCATCAGGCTTTTAAAACCCTGGATGTGAAAAATATTGCTGATCCAAACAGATTGGCAGCCATTAATATCACTATATATGGACGAACACTGAATGCTAATGGTTTCAGGAGGCAGCCGTGTTGGTCTACAGATTCAAGTCCGGTAGTACCCTAGAGACAAATAAGATTTTGGAAGCATAAACTTCTACCCCCCCCCAGTAAAAATCTTTTTTGGTCTCTAACTTGCTATTGGAATCAAATCTAATGGAATAAGATTTTTTAAAATAAAGCTACATAGTGTTTAGGACTGGAAAGACTGCTTTTCTCTGTATTTAAACAATTTGTTATGGTCTGTGGGAGAGAGCAATACAACTCCTACCAGGGTTTGCAACAACAAAAAAATGCATGTGCAAAATAGTGCTGAATGTACCATATTGTTCTGCTTAAACATGTTGAAGAGCTAACCCACTGAGCATACTTGAAGTGCTCACAAACAGTTCAACCGCCCATCAAAAAACAGGCTCCCTGGATGCAGATGGTGAGCAGAGCATGAACAGAACTTGTGACTATTCAAGTGTCCCTAGTTCTGTTGCCCAAAAGTCCTTCAGATGATGCACAGCAACTGCCATCTGTGTGTATTTATGCAATTTCATGAATCGAGGGAAGGAAATGAACTTGGGGCAAAACAAGGGTAGAGTTCTCTTTTTCTGTGGTGCTCTCTGTAGGAACTTGTGCTGTATCTGTAGAACCCCTTCTTCTGTCTTTCTGTGCTCAACCTGAGAAACGCTTTCCATTTTTTCCTAAGGGTGACTTTGAGAGGGCTGGTGGTTCCATTTAAGCTGAGAGATAAGGGAAGCTTGATGGTGCTGTTATTAATGAAAGGCCCAAAAGAGGTGAAAGGGCTGAGCGATAGCATAAGTCTGATGGTAGATACAAAAAAAACCATTTCCAAAAGTAATAATTCACTACATAATTCAGTGTGTGTGTTTGGGGTGTGTGTGTGTGTGTGTTTTAACTATGGTAAATGGCGATGAGAATTATACCCATATCATGGTTCCCTGGATTTCGCTCTGGGTACGAATGTGTGGTAAGATGACTGCAGATGACTTATTTTCCAAGTAGTTATATTGTTATTAAGTTAAGACATAGTAATGATTGTCGGCATTCACTCGCAGCCTCCATTCTTCATCCCTTCTCCCTGCAGCAAGCTGCTCCATAAAGCTGAGGAACCCTTGAGAACAGAGTGGAACGTATGGCATGCAGTAAGAAGGGGGAAATAGCGACACACAGCCCATTCTTGTGCGAGCAATTGCTTTGTTTGCAGACATGCTCATGCAAGAGAGGAGGGGGCTGTTTCTGCCCGTTTCCTTTCAAATGCAGTTGAGTCTATTTCACTCTGTTCCCAAGATCCCCCAGTCCTCAGGAGCAACTTTGGAGGGAATGAAGGCGCCTGCCAGCTAGACAGAGAATATATCCATTCTGTTAACTCCTTCCATTCATAGTTTGTAGAATTCAACCAATTATTTATTTTAGGTTTACTGGATTGCCTTTGCCACACCCATATAGAACTGCCTGTTCTGCCTAATTTGGATCCATGCGCTGCCCTCCATAAGTAAGGTTACCCATTACTTCTTGCAAATCCTGTCCCAAACCCTGGCCCCAAGAATCAAGGAACATATTTATCCTAGAAACTTGATAGAGCTTGTATAACTGCCTTTAGAGAGCATTGTGCTAAGTCTTGCTAGAGATGTTATTTGACCAGATCAGTTGCAGAGATTGTTACCCAAACTGGACCCAGAGAAGGGGAGATTAGCTTTTAAAAGGTTCCCAGAAACCAAAAACATAATGCAGGACCTTGTAAGTCTGTGTGTACCAGGATGGATCTCAGTGGGGATCCCCCAAAATAAAATTAGGAAGAAAGAGAGTGTGAGTGATTGTCTTTCTACCATTAAACTGTTACCCCAAATAAAATTAGAAAGAGAATGAGAGAATGACTGTAAACACAATTTGATTGTATACAAAATAAAAATGTGAAGAACCTACACTGAGCACCTGAGAACTAATTCCCTAAGTGATCACACACACACACACACCGGCAAGAGGGTGCACTTCTAAAAAGGAAAAGAGAGGAAACTGGGAAGTCCTGGGGAAGGGACATACAACCTGAAATCCTGGTTTTGAGATCTGGAGAGGTCCAAAGAGTGGACCAAGGGGAGGAAAAAGAAGCCTGCAACACAGTTGCAGGGGTGGTCAGGTAGTGGGGAAATCTCGCACCCTTTTCTCTGACTGGGGATGGTCTTTTTATGGGGAAGGACCACTTAGCTGGACATGGGGACCCCACCCCATGGGGACCCCACCTTCCCAGGAGCATGATTGGCCCAAGAAAAACAGGTTGAATCTCACTGGCTGGTTTAAAGTTGTCAAACTTTGGCAGGAAAAAGTGGGGGAAATACCTTGATTAGGCCATTGTGAGCCAAATCTGCATGGGCATAAGGAGCCTAGGTGAGACAACATGATTAACATACTTTGATTAAGATTCAAGTGGGGCAGCCGTGTTGGTCTGAAGCAGCAGAACACATCTGGAGTCCAGTGGCACCTTTGAGACCAACAATGGCTTATTCACAGTATAAGCTTTCATGTGCAGGTGCACTTCCTCAGATACAGACACTTTAAGTAAGTTGAAGGGAGCCAGATCTGCACTGACGCAAAAAGTTTGAGTGAGTCAAGATGTGTACACTGATGATAACTGATTTTTACAATAGAAACCACCACATGCCCACCATCTCGAGTTTGCCCACGGATGCAGAATTAAGGAGAGCCAACATCTCAGTTGGGAATTAAAAAGGGGCCAAGTTTATTTAATTATTTATTTACATTGATCAAAGGGGATCTGCAGCACCACAGGCCAAACCCCATTACAAGCCCAATTGGTGGGATGCAGAAGAGTCAGGCTTCCTCTTGTTTGTGCGTCCCTGGATTTATGGGTGAGGCCACCTTGGGTCTTTGGGTGGAGGATAATGACACCACTCAAGGGCTTCCTGTCCCAGTTCCATGAAAGCAATTTGGCCCCAAATGATGCCCCGGAGTCTTACCTAAGCTGTACTGCATACCATTCAAGCAACCTGACCCGCACTGCTACCACCAACATAGAATACCAGTGCTGAGGCATTACTAAAACTGGTGGATTCTCCAGTACCCTTTTCAGAGTCAACTAGACAAAAAATCCATCTGGTTGAGTGCCAATCTGCCAGAGAGGAAACAAAATTCCTATTCAGACCCCAAATGGGTGACCAGCTTGCGCCTACTCCAAAATAAAGGAAGGGGGAGGGTGTCTCCCTTGCTGATGCTCAAATAATTGGAGTTCAGGTCCCTTTTAAACCGGAACTATTTTTGTTAAAAGTAATTCCTGAGAAATTTGTGAAACCAGATATATACTTCATTATTCATATAGTAACTGCTGTGAGAATCATATTTGCGAGTATGTGGGAAAAAGAAGAAGTACCAACAAAAACAGACATTATTAGTAAACTGATGGGTGTCGTGGAATTCGATCTTCTGACAAGTAGGCTTCAAGGAAGAGGAGACAGCATCTTTCAAAATGTTTGGTCAAGATTTTATACTTGGATAGAAAAATACTCTAGGAACTTATATGGGTGGACTCACAATAAGGACATGTGGAACCCCGTATGTTTGTTTGTCAGTTCTGGTGGGTTTTTTTGTTATTGTTTATATGTATTATACAAAATAAAAAATATTTAATGGGGGGAAAAGAGAGAAGGGGGTGGGGCTGATGCCCGCTCTTATGCAGGCTTCCTCCCTCCTCCCCCAAATCCGCCATAAAGAAAACAGCATTGTACTATTTGGCTCGTCCTACTACTACTGTGGCAAATTCCACTCCTTCTTCAGCCTTTCTGAGTTGTGGATTCAGGAGCTGCCTTTGCATAAACCCTATTAATTAAAAACATATGCAAATGATGTTAATTGCTAACAAGTAAACCATGCAAATCTGCTTCTGTCCTCCAGCTTCTGACTTATCCAACGTGGTTGCCCACTACTGCCCTAGAAGATCCTTGTAGAAAGGCAGGATTTTTGCTTACTCCCCTAACTGGTTGCCACATTTGTTGAAAATCCAACAAGGTAGGAACAAACCAGAAGCAAAATACCTCAACAAAGCTGTCCTAATGGGACCTGGCAATCTGCCTTTTCCAGATCCTCTGTCGAAGCTTCGGCGGCTAGTCTTCTGTCCCACCCAGAACTATATAACAAACAGATTCCTGAATGAGAGTGACTGGGAACATTCCGTCTGTGTTTATCCGCTGCTTCCGGGTGTTATCCTTGCTCTGAGTCACCGCTGTGCCCAAGCCTAGCCTAATGCAGCACTTGCTTTAAAATCCACATTCCACCTCAGAGAGGATTAACTACTACAACAGCATATTTTAAGCTATTAAAATGGAAACAAGGCTGTTCGCACTGCCTTTGGCAGAATTTAGCGCACACTGGATACGGTTAGGTCTCTGCGACTTGTCATAGGGTCAGCAGTATGCCCTGCGTTCAAAACAACATTTCATTGAAGCGTTTATTTCTTTCCTATTTACATCAGGGGAAGAGACACAAAAGCAACAGCACGGGGAATGCTTATAGATTTTTCAACATCATCTCCAGGCCGTTCTTATGCAATGACAGGCAAGCACCTTTGTGGCACACGTGTGGCAGCAGGCAGGTGGGGGAGCTACCTTTTGTTGTCAGATGGAGAGCTCAGACAAAAAGGCTTCCTTCTCCCTGTGCTGTTCTTCCCCAGCTCCCTGCAGGGCTTTGCTGCATGGCAGAAAACTAGCAAGGCAGAAGACGACCGCTGAACCACCAAGGTAAATTACATGATGTTGACCAGGACTTGGCTGGCAGCACAAACCAGGACAAATCATGTTCAGTCATCAAGTCTGTTTAACTATAATTAAGCCCTGCTGGGGCCTGCAGAGTTGTGCTTCTTGGCTACAATTGAATCCTGTGAGAAAATGGCAGGGCTGGGACTGACATTTGAAATGGGCCTGCTTTGAGAGCTACAATTTATTCTCCTTTTCAGTTCTTTAGACTGCGAAATTTTCAAATGCTGCATGGGCGGCGGGGGGACGGGGACGACGATGACGATATGACACACAGAAAAAGACAGCTGTCTTACACAAACCATATCAGATACACATTGTTGAATATCTGTGGCTCAGCTGTTTGAGACCCCAGTGCCGCATGACAGAGCGAGCTCCCATCTCTGGCCCCAGCTCCTGCCAACCTAGCAGTTCAAAAGCAAGAAATTGCAAGTAGATAAATAGGTATTGCTTCAGTGGGAAGGTAACAGCGTTCCATGCACCTCAGTGTTTAGTCATGCCTGGCCACATGACCACGGAAACATCTTCAGACAGCGAAGGCTCTTCGGCTTGGAAATGGAGATGAGCACCGCCCCCTAGAGTTGGATTTGACTGGCTTTTGAGCAAGGGAAATCTTTACCTTTACTTTATATATGTATACAGAGAGGAGCTGTGTTGGTCTGCAGTAAGAACAGCTAGATTCGAGTCCAGTAGCTCCTGAGAGACCAACAGGTACAATAGGTACCCTCAAAAACTCATACCTATCTAGTGAAGGGAGCTCTGATTCTCAAAAGCTCATACCCCCCCACCCCCAAAAAATCTTGTTGGTCTCTAAGATGCTACTGGACTCAAATGTTATGTGGTTGGAGTGTGTGTGTGTGTGTTTTGCTAAAATAGAGCATTCATTTATCTCTCAATCCTGGGCATAAACCATTCGAATTGTGGGTAATTGGCAGGCTACAAATGGGATGTACCTTGTTTACATCTATTTTACATGCATCCTGCATAAGGTCTGGAAATGCTTTTTAAACTTGATAATGACTTATCAGGTTTACTCTCATCCAACAGAACAAACAGGGTTCCTTGCTACACCATAACAACAACCCCCTCCCTTGCATAGCTGAAATATTCTAATTTTGTAATTTATTCTCAAGGGCTAATTTGCAAAATGAAATTGTTCGGATGATTGGTTTGCAGTAAACATGATGCATCAAATTGGCTTCTACAAGTGGAAAGAGCTTATATTTCCATTTATAATAATAATCCAGCAATAGTGGTTCATATTAATAAGGCTAGCATAATTTTTTTTTTAAAAAAAAGATTCAAATAATACAACAGGCAGTGAAAGTGACGGGAGAAGCACTTCTGTGCAGGGGCTGCAAGCCATTTTACATTTTTGTGTGCCGGGATTAAATTGTGACAAAGCGAAATCCTCTTTCTGAGAAATATGGCCCACTTAAGACATAATTGCATTTTGCTTGCCCTGTAATGAAAATGCTCTCTGTATAACAGGACGTCTGCCATTTGCATCTCCACAGCTTCCATCGACCATATCCAAAAGGCAGGAAGAAGGAAAGAAGCTTCAGAGATGGAGGAAGACACAGAATGCATACAGACCAATTCAAAGTAACCCCCCCCCCCGGCCACAACTAGAAGCTTTCCCCTTTTGCAGTGCATTTGGTAGACGCACTGCCCAGCATACCAAACACACTCAGGAGTCAGTTGTGCTCTGCCCACATGCTTCAGTCACCTGCCCTTTTTCTTTTTAAAGCCGTATATGTATTTAGTCAATTAAAGCAGAGGAATTTTCGTTTTGTTTTAAGGTCGGAAAACTGCTTCAGGGAAGGAGGAGTTTAATTAGCCCAGAGGTTCCTAGCCAATCAGCCTGCATCAAAACAGCTCTTTCTGTTGCAAACTGGAAATACAAGATACGTCTGATCAAAACACAGCTGGTCCAATGGTAATATCTTGATGTACACAAAAAAGACAAGTACATTAACTTTATGCAAGAAAGCTCTTGTGTCTTCCCCAGGAACCAAAATATCAGGCAGCCGGGGAGCCTGAAATCACAGGACACAATGCCTGTTTATTTCTATCCTGTCTTCCATCTGAAGAGGGCAGTACAGCACATATTTTCCTCACTCATTTTAGCTTCACAATTATTGTGTGACACAGGTCAGGCTGGTAGGGTAAATGGTCCAACATCACCCAACAAGCTTCATGGATCTGAATCCACTAAGTCCCACTGCCGACCCAATATACTAGACTCAACCTGATGGAAATCTCTCTGTGGGTTCCCATGTGGATATACATCCCTTGCAGAACCTTTCTTTCCAGGTTTTTGTCTAAAATGATGGCTTCACCTCAAAGAACTAAAATGATATTTCTTTAAACCTGTGTTCCCAGGAATATGTGACAATACAGCAATGCTTATGGTCATGAGGGAGCATAAAACAGCTCTCTGAGCACACCTAGGCAATTCAAAAAGAAACGGGGGGGGGGGGTTGGGGCACACACACCTTTCTCCACAGTTCAACATTTCCTCAACTCAAAATACTTTATTTAAAAGGATAGTTAATAAATTATTCAGAAAGATTGTCAGTTCATTCCCAGTTCTACATTTTAAATAATACGGAATTCATGTCTCTCCTTGGTGGTCTGGGTGGAAGGATTTTAGGTAAAAGCTCTTGGGCATAAAGTGTTTTATGAAGTCCAGCTTCGCGAAGAGCTAGTTCCACACGAACTCGGGCATCAGAAATGATCTGTTTAAAAGAAAGCATACTCATGATCAGCCATGCACCTTGGAATAAGTTGTTCGGAAAGTAATGTCAGCTCATTAAAAGGCACAAGGTAACATGTTTGTCCACTTACTATTGGCAGTGTGAATAAAGATAGCCTGGACTAATGAAATCTATCAAATGCAATCCTCCTGTGAACACAAGTGTGTACATGCAGATACATCTATACTCTTCTGGATGGGGGGACGAGACATGAGGCTTCCCCGTTAAATAAAAATATTCAGAATACCACATGTAGTAATAATTTATGTAGGGTGACATGTATATATTAGGAATCAAAAGCAGGGTATTTAAGTCTTTGTTTAATTTTTTTAAAACATTGTACTTATTTTGCATGTATTTTGTTTTATTTTCCACTTTTCTTCCTAAGGGGGACCCAAACTGGCCTCTTACTTCATTCACCCTGCTCCACCTTATCCTCGCAAAAACCATCCAGCGAGGTTAGTTAGGCTTAGAGATTGTGACGAGCCCAAAGATAAGCCTCCAAAGCAGAGCAGGGATTTGGTTCCAGTGGTCCAGCCCTTTATTCAAGTCCCAAAAGCTGTTTCAGAGATGCTGAAATACCCTTTGCTCCACAAAAGAACTTGCAACCTACCAACAACCCCTGGTAACCATTCCTGCCATCCTATGATACTGTAAATATGCTTGTACAACGGCCAGAATGGCTGCTACATATTAAAAGGCAGAAGGGACAGAATCAAAATAGGTCACGCACAGTGATAGGTCTTTCATATTGTGCTTGGCTCTTCAGGTGCCCCAATGCAACCACTAGCCTATACACAGAGTTTAAGGGCTACTTCACACATTATGAACGCTACTCCAAGATATCTTTCACCATGGAGGAGTTTTAGGTAACTGGCGTAAAATATATACATTACCTTTGCTGCACACAGTGTTTCTATGGCACTGCCAGGAACCACCTGCTATTGCAACCTCCACATAACTATCGTAACGTGTGAAACAAAACAGGGTTGCCCTTACCTGTAGCCGTTGTTCATTGAGTGTTCTTCTGTGCAGCCACACACTGAGATTGGGCAGTCACAGGCCAGCCATGGAAGAGCTAACAAGCTTTACAAAGATCTTTCTACAGCCTTGGAGTGCTCCTCCCCATCCCCATCTTAGTGTGTCCCTTTTCCCACCCCGTCATGTGACAGGGGAGGGGTAGGCACTCTTCCCTCAGTTTTCCCTTCACCACCATGAGGGCTATAATTAACCTGAAATGATAAACAACCCACAGTGGAGAAAGGAGGGCAGAATGACCACTCGATGAACAACGATTACAGGTAAAGGCAACCCCGTTTTCATCATTGTGGCATTGGGAGTGATTCCCCACTCCTTGACACTGTACATCAAAATCTCTCTCAACCATGCCACTGGGGCTCACCTGTTCCTCCCCACAATCCTTGCACTTTCTGAATAAAGCCATCAGGCATACAGGACTCATGACGTTGCAGAAGACCGACAGAGAAAAGAAAGGCTTGTGCTCTCCTCATGATGGTGAAAGGAGAACTGAGGGAAGAATGCTAGCCCTGCCCCCGTCACATGACCCTCTGGGTGGGAAAAGGGATACACTAAGACAGGGGTGAGGAGGCGCAGTCCAAGGCTCTAGAAAGATCTTTGTAAAGCTTGTCAGCTCTTTGGCGGCTTGCCTGTGAATGTGCAGAGAAGCCACGAACCCTCAGTCATAAAATACATAGAACATGACTGGAATATTAAGGGGGGAAAGTGTATGAACAAGATTTTACTGAGGCATAACCTTGGTAAAAGGTCCTTACATCTCATCACCACAAAACCTCTTTTCTACATAAAGAAAATGTTATTTCAGCTTCCCATGTGTTAAGCATTTCATAGTTAGTCAGAACTCATTTGATCATCTCTCTAGTAACAAATGCAATTTTTGAACTTTGTATTGTGGCTAGAGGAGGGATGCCAAGAAGGCTTGTGGGGAAAAAAATCTCATTGAACTTTTCACTTTACAAGCTTTCAGTATGGGAGAGGGCTGCATGGGGATGTCCACATCAGTGTCAATGCATGCATTTACGACAGTGGCCTGACACTGAACCTTCTATTCTAATCTACCCTATCCTGCCCCTTCCAGAAGTCTGATTTTTCACAACATTAGTACCTATGGCTCTGATCTGCATCTAGCATTTTCTCCGCTGTCTTACCAAACCCACACTGGAACAGAAATTCCCATCTACATTGCATGCCACTTTCACTTTGATTGAGTGTTGCATTTTATGGCAGTGTCCAGACTGCATGCTGCTTTCACTTCGTTTGATCTCTGGTTTTATAGTGGCCTGTCTGCATAGATTTATGGCCGTTTTATGACCATTCGGGGGTGACTCTGCAGTCACTACAGTGTTGGCCCGGGATAGCTGAATGTGGTTTTGAACTGCATCTTTTTCTGTTCCAATGTGGGTTTGGTAAAACAACGGAGCAAATGCTAAATGCAGATTGGCCCCACGTTTAAATCTTTCTGTTGTGGGCATGGATGTAGAACGGACCATGTAAGATGACCAGATACCTGCTCATCGGTGAATGTATGCAATTCAAACAGAGGCTTTTGGAGAACAAATTCTTCTTCTGTCCCAATGCCCATGCGAGCTTTCGATGCCACTGTGTCGGCCATCATTCGAGCAGGATCAAACTCTGCGACAATGGCAACCTGTGAAGCGATATGGGAAGAGTCACCTGTTCAAATATTTTGTGACCAAGGATTGACTCTTCACGTTTCCAGACAAGAGACCCGGAAGACGAAGACTGCACCACTCAATTCTTCTATAGGTATTTCCAAATATATCAGAGAATCCCATGATTACATCCAAAAAGGTAGCAGGGGAAATGTGGGTGACAATATATTTGAAGACTCTAAACTTCTGACAAGATCGTATTCTCTTCTATTAAATTCCTTAAATATATCCTCAACTGTAAACTTAGATGAGGTGTCCCCAACATGCTGCCTGTGGGTGCCCTGGTGCCCCCCAAGTGCTTTTAGAAAGTGGGAGGATCTAGATGAGGTGTTTGCCCATCAGGGCTTCTGATTGACTGTACAGATTAAAAGGCATCCTTAAACAGAGCTTCTCTTGAAATGTTGAAGAAGAGTTATTATTACAGTTATATGTAACCTCATTTCCTATAATTTTGCAGTTGGCTCCTCCTGTAGTTGGCTCCTCCTCCTCCTATGGCAGCCCTTTTGTGACTAGATCCACCTCCCGCAGGAGCCATTTTGTGGTTGTGCCCACTGCCCTGTGTCAGAATTCCAAAGGTTCCCACAGGCTCAAAAAGGTTGGGGACCCCTGACTATAAGATTGCCAGACCCCCCTGGCTGGTAGGGGAAGCCCCGCCCCAAGCCCCTACACCCACAGCCACCCCTCTCCCTTCTCTCTTGAGATCGGGTGCGCGAGGCCCTCCGGCTGCCTGCACTTAAAGGGATCTCCGCTTAGAGATCAGGCATGTCGGCAGGCAGCCAGGGCAAAAGGACCCCGTGGGAGTGGGGCTTGGAGCCGGGATGTCCCCAATGTGATGTCATCACGTTGGGGATGCCCCGTTCCCTCTGGGAACGCCCCCCAAAGTCCCGTGCTGGGGGTGAAGATGGACCTGGCAACCTTACCTGACTTAGACCTATTCTGTACCTGCAGCATACAGGGAAACAGAGATGCAGATTTTCCAGAAATTTTGAAAAGGCAGGAAGAAAATTGGGGAGTGGGATTTGGAATACATGCAATACAACTTGTTGTGCCTGAGTTTGCTTCCCCCCATGATCTGCATGCTGGCACACCTAGAAGACCCTTGGAACTAGCTGCCAGAGGCCTGGGTAAAATAATCTGGTTTGGTATCCCTGAACTACCAGAATTTCTCTGAATGCGCATTGCCCTCATCCTCCAGAAGCTCCCTCATACCCAAGATAGGTTGACTCAAGTTTGCTGATCAGTAACCTAAAGATATACAATTTTTCCCTCCTCAGTCATATTAACCCAGTAATTCAATCCCAAACGTAGGTAAATACGTGTATAAACATGGGAAAATATCATAACTCAATCACCCCACCCCAAAAACTCTCATACCTTCTCCCTAGTTTAGTAATCTACCTACTGGAACATGGCTCTCTGAGATCTTAGTATGAAACTTTAACCAGTATACCACACTGGCTTTTGTGGTGTGACTGCTATTGAACAGTAGCAAGTAGCCAGACCTAGGAAAGTCAAGCATGTGTGGTGGTATCAAGTTGACCAGTGGTTGCTGCCAGGTATGGCCCGGATGAGTCCTCCCTCAAAAGCCAAAATGGCCCTGGAAAGAGCCGTACCTCTCCCTCTGCTTCAACTGGCAATAATCTTGTGGGTGCCTAGATTTAGCTGCAAGTACTTGAACGTCAAGCCCAGACTTGAACGATGTCTGAGGGCCAAACTAGACATGACAGCATCCATGGGTCTGACCCTTGGATGCTAGTACCATTTTAAACCCGAATGAGGCTATTTAAAAATGCCACAAGGGGCCCAAAGCTGATTAGGCCCACAGCATGGTAGGATGAAGCACTCACTTCCCACAGTGCCTTTTCAAGTGCCAAAATGGCTGCATCCCCCCATCTGGAAGCTGTATCAGCACTTGAAAAGTCACGGGGGGGGGACAAGAGTGCTTCATCCCGCCACATTGTAGGCCCAATCAGGATCAGGCTCTCGTGTTACTTTTAAAAGGTCCCATTAGGCTTTAAAATGGTGGTATTGCCACAGGTCAGACCTGTGGGCACTGTCACATCTAGTTTGGCTCTGAGTCTTCAGTGACCATGTCATTTGTGATGCTGTTCTTTTAATACGGGTAATTTTCCAAACTGAGTAGAATCGTATCTCATAGAAAGAGCCCTACCAGATCAGATCAATGATCTCATTCTATTCTCCTCAGTGGCCAACCAGATGCCCCAGAATGCTCCCCCTTTCAGGGACTGGTACTTAGAATATGCCTATGACTATAGAGTTCCCACTTAGCCATCATGAATAATTGCCATTGAGGGACCTATTCTATGTAAATTTGTATAATCCCCTTTAAAGCTGGGTAACCTAGTGGCCTTTACACTATCCTCTGACAGCAAGTTTCACAAATTAATTAGGCATTGTGTGAAGAAATGTGCAGATGCCTTTCCAGGATTCACTTCTTGCATTTTCAGTTGAGTCTTAGAGCAATCAAGACTATGAAGAAAGGGAAAGTCCTTTGAACTAATGAAAATAGACAGGACAAGTGGAACCTACTAAGTCTGCTTTTACACAGGATTTCATTTATTAGTGTTCCAGATGTAGAATGGAGCACTGACCACTAAGACTAGCAGAGAGGTCAATAAGTAGTTTGACTGATTAAGAATTTGGCTCTTTGCTTGCTTTAATACACAGGGAACAGCTTGTATCTCCCTATATTTGTAGTTTTTAACGTTTCTTGGAAGCAATCCTGCACTAAACCATCTGAATGCTTTCATTTTTCTCATACATACACAAAGGCTTAGGCACATTGTTCAAATGCTTATCAAACACATGGTTGATATAAATTATTATCTTTTCCCCAAATGCACCTTGTTTCTTCCCTCATATGTTCCAAGAATTCCTTTGGTCATTCCAAAGCAGGAAACAATTATGCTTGGAGTCACTTAAAAGAAGTCTGACTGTGGATGTGGGAAGATTCCTTCTATGGGTCTGGAAACGTAAACCTTGAGCAATGTACATGAGGCTTCTACAGTTGCCACAAAAAAGAGTAGAAATGTTTCTGTCAATTTTATTTGCATAAAGTAAATGGCCCCCTCCTTTGCCTAGGTCATCCACTGGCCCAGCAAAGTCTTCCCTTTAGGATGCTGTATGCACCAAGAGATCTAGCCTGCTTTAATGCCACCAAATGTGTTATCATTCAGTATATGTAGACTTGGCCTAATGATGTTTTGGGAGAAAGAAAACTAGCAAGAGCCCAGAGTATAAATCAATCTGAAGCAGAGCACGGCTGCTGACATATCTAATCAAGTGACTAATGCAAGAAAAATACTGAGGACCGAGCCAGAGAACAGGTTGAAGGTGGCTTCCCCACCCCCCAGGTAACAGATCCTGTTTGTTACCTGTCTCAGTACATAGATACTGGGATGGAGAGCTGGATGTATACATAAGCTAAGTAAGGTATAGTTCCAGGCCTCAGATTATATATAAATATATATATTTAAAGGCCTTCCATAATCTGAGGCCCTGAACTGAATATATTCAGAACAAAGTTTGAGTCCACTGGCACCAACAAAACTTTGTTTAAGGTATAAACTTTTGTGTGCACACACGCTAATTCAGATGCACACAAAAGCTTATATCACAAATAAAACTTTGTTGGTCTTAAAGGTGGCACTGGACTCAAACTTGTTAAGAACATAAGAACATAAGAGAAGCCAATGTTGAATCAGGCCAATGGCCCATCCAGTCCAACACTCTGCCACACAGCGGCCAAAATATACCAGGTGCCATCAGGAGGTCCAGCAGTGGGGCCAGGACACCAGAAGCCCTCCCACTGCTGCCCCCTCCAGCAACAAGAATAGAGTGCATCACCTGCCCCAGACTGAGAGTTCCCATCTATACCCTGTGGCTAATAGCCACTGGTGGACTTCTGCTCCATATGTTTATCTAATTCCCTCTTGAAACTGTCCATGCTTGCAGCTGCCACGACCTCCTGTGGCAGTGAATTCCATATGTTAATCACTCTTTGGGTGAAGAAGTATTTCCTTTTATCTGTTCTAACCCGACTGCTCAGCAATTTCATAGAGTGCCCATGAGTTCTTGTATTGTGAGAAAGGGAGAAAAGTACTTCTTTCTCAACCTGCTCAATCCCATTCATAATCTTATAAACCTCGATCATGTCACCTCTCAGCCGTTGTTTCTCCAAGCTAAAGAGCCCCAAGCATTTTAACCTTTCTTCATGGGGAAGGTGTTCCAACCCTTTTATCATTCTAGTTGCCCTTCTCTGCACTTTTTCCAATGCTATAATATCCTTTTTGAGATGTGGTGACCAGAACTGTACACAGTATTCCAAATGAGGTCGCACCAATGATTTATACAGGGGCATGATGATACTGGCTGATTTGTTATCAATTCCCTTCCTAATAATCCCCAGCATAGCGTTGGCCTTCTTTATTGCAGCTACACATTGTCTAGACATTTTCAGCGAGTTATCCACTACGACTCCAAGATCTCTCTCTTGGTCCGTCTCTGCCAGTTCAGACCCCATCAACGTGTATTTATATTTAGGATTTTTGGCTCCAATGTGCATCACTTTGCACTTGGCCACATTGAACCCCATTTGCCACGTTGACGCCCATTCACCCATCCTCAACAGATCCCTTTAGAGTGCCTCACAATCCTCCCTGGTTTTCACCACCCTGAACAACTTCGTGTCATCTGCAAATTTAGCCACATCACTGCTTACTCCCAATTCCAAATCGTTAATAAACAAGTTAAAAAGCATCGGACCGAGTACTGATCCCTGTGGTACCCCACTGCTTACCACCCTCCACTGAGAAAGTTTCCCATTTATACTCACTCTCTGTTTCCTATTTATAAGCCAGTTTTTGATCCACAAGAGGACTTGTCCTTTTATCCCATGACTATTGAGCTTACTTAGGAGCCTTTGATGAGGAACTGTATCAAAAGCTTTCCGGAAGTCAAGGTAAATAATATCTATTGGGTCCCCCTTGTCCACATGTTTGTTCACTCCCTCAAAAAACACTAACAGGTTAGTGAGACAAGATCTTCCCTTACAGAACCCATGCTGAGTCTGCCTCAATAGTTTTTGTTCATCAATGTGCCTACTAATTCTTTCCTTAATAACAGTTTCCACCAACTTACCTGGTATCGACGTCAGACTGACTGGCCTGTAATTTCCCGGATCTCCCCTGGAGCCCTTTTTAAAGATGGGAGTGACATTAGCTACCTTCCAGTCCTCAGGAATGGAGGCAGATTTTAAAGAAAGATTACATATTTTTGTCAGGAGATCCACAAGTTCATATTTGAGTTCTTTCAGAACTCTCGGATGAATGCCATCCGGGCCTGGTGATTTATTAGTTTTTAAATTGTCCATCAGTCGGAGGACTTCCTCTCTTGTCGGAGGACTTCCTCTCTGATTCAGGTCTTTCAAACCCCCTCCCGAAATCGGTTCTTCTGGAGTGGGCAAACACTTCTCCTCTTCCACAGTGAAGACAGAGTTGTTCCTTCAGAACAACACAGCTATCCCCCTGTATATATTCACTAATGTTTAGTATTTTTATACTAAACATCATTGGGCCTCAGCATGTCTTAATACAGGCCTGATGGGAAGGCTTTATTGGCCCTCAAAATACTTAGACAGTGTTGTATAGTGGTTAGAGTGATGGACTGGGACTGCGGACATCTGTGTTTATCCCTGACCTGGCCAAGAAGGTCATTGGCTAACGCTGGACTTCTGTCAGAATAACCTACCTAGCCATATTGTTGTGAGGCAAAAATGGACTATCTCATCCATGTGCACCCCCACCCCTAAGCTCTTTCAAGAAAGGATAGGGTATGAACAACTGAATGTGTGTGGGTTTTGTTTTTGCCATCAAGTTGTAGCCAATTTCTCCTGCCAACCTAGCAGTTCGAACGTAAGAAATTGCAAGTAGATAAATAGGTACCACTTCAGTGGGAAGGTAACAGCGTTCTGTGCGCCTTGGCATTTAGTCATGCTGGCCACATGACCACAGAAACATCTTTGGACAGTGCTGGCTCTTTGGCTTGGAAACGGAGATGAGCACCGCAACCCTGGAGTTGGATTCAACTGGCTTTCGAGCAAAGGAACCTTTACCTTTACCTTTACTGTAGCCAATTTATGATAACCCCCTAGGATTTTCAAGGTAAGAGACATTCAGATGAGATTTGCCATTGCCTGCCTCTGCGTAGCGACCCTGTTATTCCTTGGTGGTCTCCCATCCAAATACTAACCAGGGCCAACTCTATTTAGCTTTTGAGATATGAAGAGACTGTGCTAGCCTGGGCTATCCAAGGGGTAAAAGGAGTAGTGAAGGATGATAGGGAAATGGTTGAGAAGCTGAATGCATTTTTTGCCTTTGTCTTCCCTGTGGAAGATGAGAAGTGCTTGCCCACTCCAGAACCTCTGATTTCGGTAGGGGTGGTGAAAGACCTGAGCCAGATTGAGGTGACAAGAGAGGAGGTCCTACGAGTGATAGACAACTTAAAAACTGATAAATCACCAGGCCCGGATGGCATACATCCGAGATTTCTGAAAGAACTCAAATGTGAACTTGTGGATCTCCTGACAAAAACATGTAATCTTTCATTAAAATCTGCCTCCATTCCGGAGGACTGGAAGGTAGCTAATGTCACTCCCATCTTTAAAAAGGGTTCCAGAGGAGATCCGGGAAATTACAGGCCAGTCAGTCGGACGTCAATACTGGGTAAATTGGTGGAAATTGTAATTAAGGAAAGAATTAGCAAGCACACTGATGAACAAAAACTATTGAGGCAGACTCAGCAAGCGTTCTATAAGGGAAGATCTTGTCTCACTAACCTGTTAGTGTTCTTTGAGGGAGTGAACAAACATATGGACAAGGGAGACCCAATAGATGTTGTTTACCTTGACTTCCAGAAAGCTTTCAATAAAGTTCCTCATCAAAGGCTCCTAAGTAAGCTCAAAAATCACGGGATAAAAGTACAAGTCCTTTTGCGGATCAAAAACTGGCTAATTAATAGGAAACAGAGAGTGAGTATAAATGGGCAATTTTCTCAGTGGAGGGTGATAAGCACTGGGGTACTGCAGGGATCAATACTCGGTCTAATGCTTTTTAACTTGTTCATTAATAATTTGGAGTTGGGAGTAAGCAGTGAAGTGGCTAAATTTGCAGATGATACGAAGTTGTTCAGGGTGGTGAAAACCAGGGAGGATTGTGAGGCACTCCAAAGGGATCTGTCGTGGATGGGCGAGTGGGCATCAATGTGGCAAATGGGGTTTGATGTGGCCGAGTGCAAGGTGATACATATTGGAGCCAAAAATCCTAACTATAAATACACGTTGATGGGGTCCAAACTGGCAAAAACTGACCAAGAGAGAAATCTTGAAGTCATAGTAGATAACTCACTGAAAATGTCGAGACAGTGTGTGACTGCAATAAAAAAGTCCAACGCTATGCTGGGGATGATTAGGAAGGGTACTGAAAACAGATCAGCCAATATCATAATGCCCCTATATAAATCAATGGTGCAACCTCATTTGGAATACTGTGTACAGTTCTGGTCACCACTCCTTAAAAAGGAAAAAGTGCAGAAAAGGGCAACTAGAATGATAAAAGGGATAGAACACTTTCCCTATGAAGAAAGGTTAAAGCACTTGGGGCTCTTTAGCTGGAGAAACAACAGCTGAGGGGTAACATGACCGAGGTTTATAAGATTATGCATGGGATAGAGCAGGTAGAGAAAGAGGTACTTTTCTCCCTTTCTCACAATACAAGAACTCGTGGGCACTCAATGCAATTGCTGAGCAGTCGGGTTAGAACGGATAAAAGGAAGTATTTCTTCACCCAAAGAGTGATTAACACATGGAATTCACTGCCACAGGAGGTGGTAGCAGCTACAAGCATGGATGGCTTCAAGAGGGAATTAGATAAACATATGGAGCAGAGGTCCATCAGTAGCTATCAGCCACAAAATATGGATAGGGACTCTGGGGCAAGTGATGCTCTGTATTCTTGGTGCTTTGGAGGGTCAACAGTGGGAGGGCTTCTAGTGTCCTGGCCCCACTGCTAGACCTCCTGATGGCACATGGTATTTTTGGCCACAGTGTGACAGAGTGTTAGACTGGATGCGCCATTGGCCTGATCCAAGATTGGCTTCTTCTTATGGTGAATGCTTATGATAAAGTCTATTATTCAGCCACTTTGAGAAAGGAAGTGCTAAACAGTCAAAGCACAATTGAATTGCAAGTAAAGCCACTTATCAATTAATTGTTGAGATTAACGGAGAACAGTAACTATAAATTTAAAATGTAGATTCTTATTGAAGCGGTCTTGTATGAAAGGATAGATTGTATTGAGGAAATTTCAAAACAATCCGTGTTTTACCGTGTCAGGCAGTGCTAGTCAAAGGATTTGTCTCTGTTCTTTTGTTATAAGAATTTTGTTTATTTATTAAATATCCTTGAAACGATGGTCTTTAAAAAGATATGGTACTTTCAGAACTGTTAAATAATGAGTAAGTGTGCCTTCAGTTATTGGAAGCAAGTGGTGAGGATTATATTAGCCAGGTGGGGAAAACAAATTCCCTACAAATCAGAGACATTACTGCTAAATTATGTACCTGATTTTCCTAGAGATTTTCAAATAGGTAGCCTTAAATATTGTTACTGCTGCCAGATTGGTCTTTGCCAGGAAACAGAAGCAAAAAACAACAACCTAAGATTCAAGATTGGATGTTGAAAGTAAAAGAGCAATTTCTTGGGGAAATTAACAATACACCCCCCAAAAAGTAATGTATCCTAATTGGGTTCACTATGGTCAGGAGTTTAACTGAGGATGGATTAGACAACATGGCTAGAAGAAAAATCATAATCACTCAATGCCAGCATTTTTGTCTTTTAAAATAACTCTTTATTTATTGATTTTTTTAAACTTTTATAATAACAATAATATAACATCAAACAGTAGAACTACCAAAAAAAAACCCCTACAAACCTATAACTAACAAAAACACACTAGAAAGTTTCTAATATCCATTAAACATATTGTAGGCACATCATTAGCTGTTTAATACAATATTAATACAATATATATTAGTTCCTTGGCTGCTATCAATAAAAGAGCGGCCACCTCTGCATGTGTCTTAGCATTTTTGTTTTTATGCCTATGTGGATAAGGGCTTTTATAGCCTGCCGTTCTCTAGCTTAAAGAGTCTCAAAGTGGCTTACAATCGCATTCCCTTCCTCTCCCCACAAACAGGCACCTTGTGAGGCAAGTGGAGCTGAGAAGTTCTGAGAGAACTGTGACTGGCTCAAGGCTTCATGTTGAGAAGTGGGGAAAGCAAACTAAGTCCATCATTGTTAACACAATGGGTAAATTTTTGATGGTGCATTTAGTTGGTATGTTTTTGTTCCTTTTCTCTTTTTTGTTGTTGTTCTTTAATAAATTTTAATGAAAATGTAAAGAATTGTTAATTAATATAAAGCAAAATATATTCTTTGATTAACTGGTTCCAGTAGAATGCTTTCAGCACCAGCCAAAAGTGACAGTCTGTCCATTAGATCCAAAGCCAGGGCATCCACCTCTTCCTAACACTAAGGTTACTGCAGGAGCCACATGTGACAGTATCCCAGCACATCATTCCGATCTATGCACAGTCCAAATGTGCCATGCAATTCTCATAACCAGGATCAGGATAGAAGCTAAGCAGATACCAAATCTGGAAGGC
Source organism: Gekko gecko (assembly GCA_029375565.1). Taxonomy (NCBI): domain Eukaryota; kingdom Metazoa; phylum Chordata; class Lepidosauria; order Squamata; family Gekkonidae; genus Gekko; species Gekko gecko. The sequence continues at coordinate 42,914,135 of JAPDNY010000003.1, read as the reverse complement.
AGGGATCCTGTTCAGCCCCTTTCCATGTGATGTATGACCCTGAAGCACCCCTTGATCCCCAGCAAATCAAGCCTTTGGAAAAGATCAGCTAGATCAGTACTTAGAAGATCAAAGTCTGTTGTTATTCTGCAACCTGCTGGTTATTTCTCTTGATAAAATAACCATGAGACATCCTGCAAAGTGCTGGACAAGAAAGCAGGGAGAGCTGGGTTCTAAGCCCTGCTCTGTTACTTAGAGACCTTTGGTAAATCATTCTTTCTCAACAAAAAATCTCCAAGGTTGGTTGTCCTCTTGAAACAGGGACAGCACCCTGAGCTCCCTGGAAGAACAATAGGATAAAAAGGCCTAAGGTCCTTGCTGTCCTGGGCCCTGCACATCTCTTATTATGTTACAAAAGTGTAACAATAGCATATTCAATTATCAAGAGTGGAATGGGATACTATTTTTTTTTAATCTGTCAAGCTCCCTTACCCCACACTTTGGACTACTCTCTATATCCTAGCCAGTCAGCAGAAATCCAACGGCTATCAGTTTTGACCCCTGCAATGAAAGACTATCACTCAACATATGACCTAGCAGCTACCTCTGGACTCCTCCTCCAAAAAGAGGGAGTGTCCCTCCCTTCAAACTATTTACATCAGATATCTCAAGAATCTGATGTACTGAATGGTTGCCTAGTTTGCCTCTGTGATTGGGCCAGCTCTGAAGAAAGATACTTTTCAAAGCAAACAAACAAATAAACACAACACTTGGTGTTTTTTTAAAGACAGAAACAATGAAAAATGAAAGTGGTCCTCCCCCCACCCCTTTGCAACGGACATACGAATGTGGAAATTTCAAGGCAAGAAAAAACAAGCTCGATAACATATTTTCTCACACATTCAACTACACAGAATGCACCTTTATCAAGCTTTTGAAAAGCTGTTTTGTCTGGGCCAATTACAACAACATTTTGAGATAGGAACACCTGTAAATAAGCCAGGTTCAGCCCCAGATCTTAAGGTACTAAGAAAACACCTTACCCTAGACTCACATGCACAAACAGAGACCTACAGATTTATGTTTGTAGCTTTTATCCGTCCCCAAATACCTGGCGTGTTGTCATGTAACCGTATCCGCCACCTATAGCACTGATTGTAGGATTCAATAAGAGTATTCCCCAGTGGCTCAACATATAAATTATAGGATGCTTTCCAATGCTCACTAGCTTAGTTCACATAAACAAAGCTCCTTTAATTTACTGTCCCCAACTAGCATGCTGCTAATAAGGCTGCGATCCTAGGCATACTCCTGTTAAACTCTGTTCTCGGAGTGAACCTCCAGATAATTAGACTGCTACGCATGTAATTCAGGTAGCAACTAAGCTCATGTTGGTAGCAGGGTTGACAAACATCTTGATCCCTAAAACAGGAAGAGATAAGTGTTTCCTGCAGAACGTGTACATCCTGAAGGCCTTTCTCTTGTTCGGATTCCATTAGTTCCACAAACCCAAATCTTCCATGCAAGAACTATTCAAGGGAAATAGTTGTGGGCTGAAATGCCACTCCAGCACCTGCACAGGTCATGCTGCCATCTGGTAATTTCAGAAGAAAGAGCACTCTGGTGCTGTTGGTTGCATCCAAAAAAGAGGAGGGGGGAATCTAAACCAACCGGCATTGCCATCCTTAGCAAAGTTATACCCTTCTAAGCCCACTGACATCAGGAGAAGGGTATGACTCTGCTTAGGATGGCACGGTTAATCTTCAGCAGAGGCAAAATAGCAGGAGTAGCTAGAACACTGTGGGTTGTAAATCACCCAACAAAATCCTGTTTTAAGTTGCACTGAGAGGGCCTGGCAGCTCACACTGTGGCTCAGTAGCAGGACGGTGTGTAAATCCATGGTGCCAGAAGCTATTTTAAGGGAGATTTTTAAAAATAGAAGCTTTTTATCATATGAGATAATTAAAGGAAGAAAAAGTAAACATCATAAATACCATGCAATGAAGAAACAGAAAGTAATACATTCTTTCCCAACATACCAACAAGCAATTTTAAAATTAATTAGAAATATGAAGTGAATATACTGGGGAAGATTACTTTTGAACCCTGGCTTGATGCTGCGTATTCAGAAGGGGTTTTTTTTTAAAAAAAACACCTCTTTTTTAATGCCATGTCAATTACCGGTTTGCTTTTATCATAAGTGTCTTTTTAAAATCTGAAACTATCCCAGTGGGTTTCTACTGCAGGTTGTTCAGAACTCTGGTACCCTGGTCCCGGTACCAAACCTGGACCCATTCATCACTGTCACACTGGGAGTCCTCTAGCTCCTAACAGAGGAGAATCAGCAAGGGTAGTTTTTGCCAAGGGGCAACAGGGGTAGCTGGCCTGAGCCCCATGCAGCATAGGGACCCAAACCATTAGGGTTGCCAGCCTCCTGGTGGAGCCTTGAGATCTCATGCTTTTACAACTGATCTCCCGATGACAGAAACCAGTCCCCCTGGAGAAGAGGGCTGCTTTAAAGGGTGGACTCTGTGACATTGCACCATGCTGAGCCCCCCCCCCCGCTCAAGTCCTGCACTATTCAAGCTCCACCCTCAAAATCTCCAGGTATTTCCCAACTCAGAGCTGACTGCCAACCACCCATGGCCCCAGCCTCCTGAAGGAGAGGGAAAAGAAGAAGAGGAAGATCCTGAGGCCACACACCCACCCTGTTTTGGGCTCAAGCAGCAGATGTGCAGCAGTGGCTGCTTGGGCCTCTACCATCCAGGCAGAAGTTTTCTGGTGGAAGTGGTGCCCCTCACGAGAGGCAAAGGCTACCCCTTGCTTGGGGCTCCCTGAGGGGAAGCAGGGGATGACAGTGGTTGTGGGATGCCATCCTGGACTTTTGCCCAGAATAACTAATACTCAGAATAACCCAGAATAACTAGTACATGAGGACCACTCATGTACAGTTTACTCAAGCAGTACCAAAGCTGAGAGTGCAGGCATGGGAGCCAGAAAAAGCACATCAGGGCAACCTTCCCTCTCCTGCCACAGCTACCATCAATGTGCCAACAACGAAAGCACGGCTGTGTTGCTCCCTCAGGACAGTGAACTTGTAGGATGTAAAGAGAAAGACAGAATGTGCCTGCGAAAACACGGATGGATGCAGATAGTGAAGGAACATGGTCTCACTTAACCCAGGACTTTCCTTAAGTCTATTACAGTGACTGAACAACTGTGTACTGTTCAGAAAACAGATGCTAAAAGCTAAGTCTCCCATAGACAAAATGCAACATGAGGTAACCTGAAAAAATGTCATAGCACGGCTTCATTGAGTCGAGGTCATAGAAATGACAATTGAGAAGAGCCTGAACACCTCTCACTCTGGTTTCCTACACATCACAGGTAAATTATGCCTATTTTTAGTTTTTCTTGTCAACAGTTTCTGCTGTGTGCATGACTATATCAGTGTTCCCTCAGAGTTATATTACAACATACACAACGATTGAGGAGGCAGAATTGGGAGTACAGAGGACCCCTTCCTGCCCACCACTCTCTGGCAGATTGATTTCTCTGCTGTGGTGTTCTGCTTTGTTTTTGTGCTTTAATTGCACACGAAAACATTACACACAGAAAAACAAAAGGTACCTGTTGCCTGAGAACATCAAGACGTCTCTGTCTTTCTTCCTCCTCGTGGGCTTCTTGAAGGGCTGCTTGTTTTCTCTCCATCAAGCGCTTTCTCAGCTGTTCTTGTCGAAACTGAACTCTTGGAACAGGAAAACACAAAGGCAGTGAGTGACCCACTTCTAACCCCTCTTTTGATACTTGATAGGCTGTTTAGCTGATCTACAGGGAACAATTAAGATCTTATCTGAAGTGATGATCTAATCAATAATCTGTGTAGACTGAGTGAGTATATAATACAGTAGTAGGTCAAAGCTTGGTAAACGTTGACAATCCCAAATGAGTAACTCACATTTTTCAAGCGTGGGTGGCCCAGGCTAGCCTGATCCCATCAGATCTCAGAAGCTAAGCAGGATTGGCCCTGGTTAGTACTAGGGTGGGAGACCACCAAGAAAGTCTAGGATTGCTACACACAGGCAGGCAATGGCAAACCACTTCGGTTTGTCTCTTGCCTTGAATACCCTACAGGGTCACCATAAGTCTGCTCTGACTTGATGGCACTTTCCACCATCGAAGTATGTATATTTAAACATATGAGAGAGAGAACCAACTAATGTTTGCATATTTAAAACTATGACCCTTTCACATATGTTGAGGAGGCAGTGTGCTGTACAAGTTAAGAGTGTTGGACAAGAATCTGATATCCCCACTCTGCCATGGATGCCCACTTGGTGACCTCAGGCCAGTTACTCTCTCTCAGCCTAATCTACCGTATATGGGGGAACTGGATTTTTTTCTCTTTTTTCCCCTTTGTTTGCATTTTGTGTGTTTGTGTGTGTTTGTGTGTGTATGTGTGTCGATGGAGATATACGAAGGAGGGGAGGAGAATAATGTGAGCTGCTTTGGGTAGCTGTAGAGGGGAAAAGTGGGATAAAGATATCTTAAACAAATAACAACACCAAAGAGAAAAATGAAAATTACCAGATCAAATCAATAAAAAAACCAAGATTGAAAACCAAACAATTTACGTATCAGCTAACAAAAATACCCATACAAACAGACCCTGAGACCAGAGAGAGAGAGAGAGAGAGAGAGAGAGAGAGAGAGAGAGAGAGAGAGAGAGAGAGAGAGAGAGAGAGAGAGAGAGAGAGAGAGAGAGAGAGAGGTTTTACGGTCCTTCTGAAAGGCTCATGAAGAGGACTAATTGTTCCATTCTGAAAAGGGTTTCCAGCCTCAGGCACCTGCAATAATTACATTTTTATACATAGTAACTGATGCAAGACTTGATATGATGAAGCTACATGGTGGGAGGCCTGCTACAGGCTGACATTCATGAGCAAAGTTCCATTCATTATCAGAGCTTTGGGGCCTCAAGGGCTTAACGTGCCAAAAATCTTGATGGTCTCTAAGGTCCTACTGGACTCGAATCCAGCTCTTCTACTGCAGACCAGCATGGCTACCCTTTGAAAGTAACATTTACATGTTAACCATTCACCAAATATCAAGAGATGCACTACAATGTATATACCAAAAACAGCCACATTACAATGCCTAGCCAAAGAAGATCTACAAATCAGTAAAAAAAAAAAAAAGACAGCACAATAAAAAGGGCACCCATTTTCTGTGACTGACACCTCTGGTCATACAAGTTCCTTAAATAAAACATAGATATAAGCACACAATGTAATTAAAGCCCTGATAAAATTACACCAGCGCCTGTATTGCTTTAGCATGAAAATCAGGATGACATTTCTTATGTGCATTGGTCAATAATACACAGACGCCTCCAGCCACCAGGAAGAACTAGAGGCTATTAGAATTTATTGATCCCTAATTACAGCACTAATTGAAACATCTGCAGAAGATCTTAACAAAAGACTAAACTGTATTCGTAATATTTTCCTAATTGTTATTCTTACCTATTTGAGTCCCCATGTGCATTGCTAGCCGACAAATGCCACAGTCCTAACCACACAATCATAAAAATGACCTCTGTTCAGTTCAACAGGACTGGTTTCAGCCACCTGTACATGACTACAAAATCCAGCTAGAAGATGTATGCAGAGAATGGCTTTTCAGAAATTTGGAGGTTGATATTGTGGAACTTTCACCAGATGATCATGTCAACATAGAATAAGTTTTAGTATAATAAAATCTGAATATCCATTATAAAACGGGTTCTGGACCAACAGTGAAGCTATAGCCTGCCCTTGTGATTATGAGCACAAAATTAATCAGAATATAATACCACATACTGGATTGTGAGAATCAGCCTAGTAAATGGAATTTACATGGTTGCTAGAAAACAGACATCAAGTTGCAATATTTGAAGGTTGCATTAGGTTGGAGCCAGAGCAAGGACTAAGAGTGTGCAATTTTGTTTACTTCTTGGGTCTATTGCACCTGAAACAATTTCAGGATTCCTGAAAAATCCCAGATCCAAATACTGGTATGGTATTCGGATCTAGGATTTTTCAGAAATCCCATTTTTTTTTTTCGGGTTCAGTAGACCCGAGAAGAAAATTACCAATTAAAAATACCAGCCTGATCCTGGGGCTGGCTTGGTTCTCCTGCAGCCCAGTTTAAACTGAGCTCCAAGAAAAGGCAGTGCAGAGCTGCCCCTCTGGGCAGAGATTGGCTCCCCATGGGCACAGTTGATCCCGGCTGGGTTGCTCTGTCCCGCCTTTCTGCTGTTTTCAGATCTACCTGAAATTCCAGAATATATCCAGGATTTTCTTGGGTTTTTCCCCACGGTTTTCCCAAGAAAACCCAGATGCATTTGAGAGGTTAAAATGTACCTGAAAAATACTGATAAAATTATTTTTCAGGTATATTTTTGGCTTGGGTAGATCCAAAGCAATGACAATGTAAAGACTGCACAAGGATTCTTGGTCGTCCAAGCTTTCCCCTCCCTTTCCCAAGCAGCCATTGCCAATCCTAGAAAAAAATATTTCTGGGGTTGTGGGACAAGAATAGACTAACAGACATGCAGGTCAGGAAGATTCAGTGGGAAGAGGGATGAAATAGCTCAATTTGTCCTCTCCCCTCAGTGGGGAGATCAGTGATCATCGGCACCTTCTGCTGATGAGTTACAGAATACAATCCCCTCTGCCTCATGGGTTAATCACTTACACCAGGGGCCCCAACCTTTTTCAGCTTGCAGATACGTTTGGAATTCTGGCACAGGGAGGTGAGCACAAATACAAAATGGTGCTGCAGGAGGCAAAACCAGCTCACAAAATGGCTGCCATAAAAGGTAGAGACAACCACAAAATGTTAAGGAGTAAAGCTGTGTATAATTCTAATAGTAACTCTTCAACATTTCAGGCAGAAGCACTGTTTAACAGAATGCCTTTTAAAATTATTGTTTTAAAGTATTTCCTTACATACACACAACTTACTTTCAGTCATGTAGAAAAGATTTTTGTACTGTGGTGGCAGCTGCTGCTGAAGCAACTTCTGCACAGACAGTCAGATCTCCAATGACCAATCAGAAGCTCTGCTGGGCAAAAGCCCCACTTGGCCCTGCCTACTTTCTAAAACCACAAGGAAAGGTGTTAATGTGCACCATGGTGTCTATGGGCACCATGTTGGGGGATCCCTGACCTAGACTAATCCATGATGAAAGTGGCAGATGATCTTGTTTTTCTTGTCTCAGTCTCATAAAATCACCAAGCGACTTCTACTGAAGCAGCAGCAGTCAGAGGCACTTCACAATAAAATTATCTTGCCCATAATGCAGCTTGCAATCTTTGAAGTCAACACCACTCAAAAAAGAGCTAACAATTCTTTGTGGCCTTATAGAGATAGACTTCTAATGTTCCCAACTGGAGCAGTGAAAACAGTAAACAGTAAGATTGCTCAATCATGAACAAGAGTTACTAATTGAGGGAGCCTTTTCTAAGATGAATAACAAGAGGATGATATTAATGCTGGATCACTTCCCTGCAAAAAATAAAAGCATCCCTCAGTAACTGAGTGGGATGATGTCAGGAATGCCTGACGATGAATAATTTTAAAATTTAGTACACATTTGTGGGTGCAGGCTGTCCCATGAGGCCAGTCAAAGCATCAGTGAAATTTCTCAAAACCACTGTCTCTTTAAATTCTCTTTCCTTCCATCTTAATTATGTATTCCCTTTTTTCAACCAGTTGTAAATTATTAACTTGTGGGAAAGAGGACATTAGGCAGGGCAGTGGTAAGAGAGGGGAGGGGAAAGTATAAGTGGTGATAGTGATGGGAAGGAAGGAGGGGAGATGCTGCAGAAAAAAAAATCCCAAAAATTAAACTGGAGGGTTAAAAAAAATAAGCAGGAGAAATGCGTGTACCTGCAACCCCATAGTTTAAGTAGTAAGGAGCTGGGGAAGGGAGAAGAGAAAAAGCAGAGGAGGAGAAAGAAAAAACAAGAGGTAGGAACACATGGCAGTGGCATGATAGGGGAGAAGGCGGCAGTAGTGGTGGTGGGAGGGTATGGGGAGGTCATAAGGAAGGTGGTCCTGGCAGTAGGTGAACAGAAGAGGCAAAAGAAGTGAAAATGGAATGGAGAGAAAGGAGTAGTGTTGCCAGCATGCAGATGGGACCTAGGGATCTCCCAGAATTACAACCAATCTCCAGATGACAGAGATCAGCTCCTCTGGAGAAAATGGCTGCTTTGGAGGGTAGACTCTATGGCATTAGATCCCAATGAGAACCTTCCCCTCCCCAGGCTCCAACCCCCAAATCTCCATGTATTTCCCAGTATGGAGCTAGCAACCCTAAGCAGGGATTGAGCAGTGGAAAGGAAGTGGAAGAAGTAGATACAATGGGAGGGAGAAAGTAGTGGAAGCCGCATCAGAGGAAGGAAGAGGATGCAGAAGTAGCAACAGAAGGGCAGGAGAAAGGAGTAGTGGGACTGAGAGAAAAAAATGCAGTGGGATGTTGGGGTGAGCAAAAGGAGAGGAAGCAGAAAGCTGGTATATTCTATCACCAAGTGTCCTTGCAAGTCTCCCTCTTGTTTCTTTATAATTGTTGTTTACAACCCTAACTTTATAATCATAAACAATTTTAAAAGTATGAGTAGTGACTCTAATTGGCTACGAAGTGAAAAGCAGTACCCCACATCCCCCCCCAAAAAATAAAAGCTGATAGTTGACCATCGATTCATGAACGCCCAAGAATGTTAGCTTGCTAGTGATTAGTTTGAAAACACAGGAACAGAAAGAAAACCGAAAACAGTAATGGAGTCTTTGCTGAAGGCAATACAAATAATAAAATAAAACTATCATCCTCTTCCCCATGGATGGCAGATTTTATGGGGAATATAGTGCTACACTTTTGTGTGGAATCACCATTTAATTTCTGTTTGCAGCTGAATGTAGAAAAGGAATCCTTAGCAGTGAAGAAAGCTCATAACGTAGTGTTCCAAGGACTACTCTGGAAAACAAATTTTTATATTGTTTCAAGAGGTAACCCTGGTACAAAAGAAATGTATGTATATATCACAGCAACATCAGAAGAAGCCTCCTAGAACAGACCAGTGGTCTATCTAGCCCAACTTCTTGTTTCACACAGGGGCCAAACATCAGGGCACAAAGACCAAGGCCTTCCCTGATGATGCCTCTTGCACTGGATTGGTTGACCTCTTTGGTACTTTTTCTGGTTCTGCAATATCATGTCTGAGATATGGTGATCAGAACTGTACACACTGTTCCAAATGAGGCCACACCATGGTTCTGTTCAAGGGCATTACATCTGCCATTTTTCAAAGGAATGGAAGCCTGTGTCAAACCATCTGTTGTTGATCTCCAGTCTATCAATATCCTCACAGATAAAAGCTCTGGTCAAACAGTTCTAGTATTTATATAAGGAAAAAAACCTGAAGGAAAAAAGTCAACAGCATACTGTCTGGTATGAAAACTGTCCGGAGGACAAAAGCGTGAGGGCATTTGGGACTTGCACATAGCAAAATTGTCTAGGCATGTCTGTGTGCACAGTGCATCTGGAAGAGCATCCCAATGCTATTACTGCGGAGTCCACTGTCTCTGATTGTATGTGGAAACTGGAATGTTCATAAAGAATATTGTGTTACTGCTGCTTTTCCCATTGACACCCCATGTCCAATTCTGACTAAGTATCATGATTGTCACATTCTTTGCAAAAATAGCAACTTGAAAAATGAGCTTAGTTTATTGGTTTCAGTAAAACCATCTTTTGAAGTACCATGAATACACATTTATGTAATTTCCGATAAGCATAATTTCATTAAAATTGCTTTCAGAATAGTGTCTCATACATATTTAACAGAAAACTGAGCTACCATATTTATTATAACAGCTTTAAAAGAGCACCAGGAACACGTTTATAATATGACAATATTTCACCAAATAACGTATTTTCTACTTTGACTGGAATAAATATCCATATAAGATTCAAAGGAGTTCAGCAAAGAAAGCATTTTCTGTATCAGCCAAAAAGCATGTAAGGGACAGAAAGAGCATCCCTGGTTTCCTTTTCTGATAAATTCTGTTTCTGCATGACCTTTGAGAACTGGGATAACATAATCTGCTCTCTAGTTTTGCATTCCCAATTTAATCACCTGAGTCAGAAACAGTTTCTTCCTGTTCAGGCTCCTGTTGATGAATACCTAGAAACTACTAAGGTGCTAAAGGATGTGACCCATGGTATCAATTTGGAACTCTCCATCAAGTTATTTTGCTTTTAAAACTCAATCTGAGAGTGATCCACACACTTCCATCCAGTTTAAGAATCTTGTCAAACAATCTTTCCTCTTCAGCTACCATCCCATCAATTATTTATTTACATTTCCCCTACTATCCTCTAAATACATGGTGGTCTCTTTCAAGAAAACACATATTGCAAAATGACATACCTAATCCCAGCTGATCGAAAATGAACCCTGGGTGTACAGAAATCTAGCAACACCGTGCATAGTGGAGAGGTCTTTTTTATTTTACCATTGAGACTGGCAAGATGCGGTTTTTGCAAACAATCTGTTTTGAGACACTGACAGTGCAATGCCACCACAGTTACAGCCTTCTAAGTCTATTGAAGTCAATGGGCTTAGAAGAGTGTAACTCTACTAAGCTTTCTAAGAATCCTAACAGTCCAATCCAAAGTAATTTAATTTTTAAAAAATTCTAAAATCTGTAACTACAGAAGAAATAACTCAGTGTAAATCCATGTGCAAATGTACAAATGCAGACACTCTTTAAGCTTATATGACATCTTGACCAGCAGTGGCTGGTGAGGTAGTGCACTGAGATTTAAGAACCAGGAAGCCTTGAACAGGAGCCAGGCCCATAGCCATGATTTTTTAAGTCAGGGGGCATTTAAATTTCTTAGGGGGCATTGGTTAATCGAATTAAAGGTCATTTAATTCTGGGGGAAATAGAGATGTGCTGTCTGGCCCCATGTGGCCACCGTAGCTGGCCTTCATGCCAGACAGCTGCGTAGGAATACTCGGCTCCTTCCCCATACCTGCCACTGCTCGGGGGCCCTGGGCTGGATGGGAAGTCGTGGGGCATTGCCAGTAACTTGGGCTCCACTGTAGCTACGGGCCTGACAGTAACCAGAGGACACCCAATGAGCCAGTTTGGTGTAGTGGTTAAGTGCACGGACTCTTATCTGGGAGAACCGGGTTTGATTCCCCATTCCTCCACTTGCACCTGCTGATGTGACCTTGGGTCAGTCACAAGCTCTGGCTCAGCTGTTCTCTCAAGGACAGTTTCTGCCAGAAGTTCTCTCAGCCCCACCTACCTCACAGGGTGTCTGTTGTGGGGAGGGGAAAGGAAAGGAGTTTGTAAGCTGCTCTGAGATGCCTTTGGGCAGTGAAGGATGGGATACTCTTCTTCTTCTTACTGGAAGTAGATACAAGGCTACAGTAGAGGCACAGCACAGTTGGCAAGCCTTATGAAGGTATATAGCCCTGAGTGATCCGTAATGCCTAGCAGGGGCATAAACTATGGGTGGCAGTGGGACTCATGCCCCCAGGATTTCCAAGAGGAGGCTGTGCCCCCTGGGCTGCTAAGTAGCATCATTAAGCTGCTTGGGCTTAAACTGTTCAGTCTCATCCTCTCCACTTGTAAAGAGGCTGCCAACTCTGCTTTCTTTCTCTGGGATTTTGGGACATTTACTTGCCACACAGGAGTACCTTCTACTGCCTCACATTATTTTTTCCTTGGGATCTTCAGAAGTTCTGCTTAAAACCCCTACTTTCAACCTGTGGATCATCAAAACAATGTACTGGAAGTTAAGGTGATTTTGGTATCCTGGGAGTTGCAGCTTTAGAGGAAAAAGAAATTGAGGAGATGAGGATATTCCTATGTTTAGCTATGTATGTTGGTGGGGAACAGAGGCCTGTGGGTCAAATGCTGGAAATTAAGGTGATTTTGGTATCTTGAGAGTTGCAACTTTGGAGAAAAAGAAATGGAGGGGTAGGAATATTTTTGTCTTGTCTTTAGTGATGTGACTTTGGGGGGAACAGAGGCCTGTGGCTCAAATGCTGAAAGTTAAGGTGATTTTGGTATCCTGGGACTTGGAGCTTTAGAGAAGAAGAAATAGAGGACATAAAAATATTTTTGTCTTTAGCCATGTGTGTTGGGGGGCAGGGGGAGATGAGGCCCATGGCTTAAATGCTGGAAATTAGGATGATTTTGGTATCCTGAGACTTGTAGCATTAGAGAAAAATAAATGAAAGATATTGGAATAGCCCTTATTTTTGTCTCTGACAAAAATTATTTTGTCTCTGGTGGGGGGAGGAGATAAAAGCTGGTTAATCAAATATAAAGTGTGGGGGGATTCTGTGGTTCTGGACCACACTTCAATCAAACAAATGCTCCCATAATTTCCGATCAGGAAGAAACCAGTATTTACTGTAGGTTTACTGTGGGTTATGAGATGTATTTGAAGATTCATATTGAATATCCAGTATGTGAGTGGTGTAGTTGTTAGAGTGCTGGTCTATTAAGATTGGGGAGACCAGTTCAAAGCCCTGCTTAGTCACGAAGCACACTATATGATCTTGGGCCAGTCACATACTCAGCCTAAGTTGTGAGGGAAAGAGAGAGGAGGAGGAAGTATTTCCTTTCATACACAAATGAGATATTTACTCCAGTTGCCTCAGTGAATGAATTCATGACATCTTTCCTCTCACAGAGCCCTCTTTCTTTGACTTTCAGACTATTACAAGTGAAAAACTATATTTTTAAAACCACATGATTAATGGCTGATGGCATATGGTTTTTGGAAACATAAATAATGTAAATTTAAATTTACATTTAAATTTAAATAATTTGATATAGATTACTAAATGTGGGCCTGGAGCAGGGTTAGTACTGTGCCCCCCCCAAAAAAAAAAATTGAGAAGTCTACACCCCGATGCCCAGTGCAGGTTCCAACTTCAGCAGCCTGCTGTAGGCATTCCTACTGAGTCATCAGTTGTGCACCAGTATGGTGCCAATTCTGCCATCCCATGCCCACATTGTTACCTCACATATGTCAGTGAGGACACTGGGACCTCCTCTGTCCTTCATTAGCAGATGCGGCCTCTTCTTGCCCCTTTCTTTCCATTGCACACACACACACACACACACACACACACGGCAAGCTGCCTGCAGGTTCAGCCTCTGCTTTTGCCACGTTATTACTCTGTTCTTTTGAGACTACATTTCCTGGTAACCTGATGAATACCCCACTACTAAAATTGGAATCCACAATTCTCTCAGAAGCAATATGTGAAAGTACAAAGCACTACAGTCAATATTGTCTACTTATAGCTCTGTAACTTCTGACACTCCAGGTTGTTTTTGTTTTTTTAAGGTTTAGCACAATCTGACAACAAAAGACCAACGCTCGATGGGAAAATATAGCAGTCGACAACACTGAAGGAGACTTTAATTTTCCTCACCCCTGATACTGTTTTCAGACAGCAAGAGACCTTAGCCCTGTTCAAGTCCCTAAGCAAGATCAGGCCCTAGCATCCACAGCCTGGCTTGGCAAACAATAACCCAAACTCCAGACACGCAGGGCAATTTCTGGCAGGGCAACATCTCAGAGATTTATGATAAATATCCATGACACTATCATTCTCAATGTGAGGATCACTCCGAGGCCACAGAAGCAGTTGGTTCCACGAAAGCTCATACCTTGAATAAAAACTTGTTGGTCTTAAAGGTGCCACTGGACTCGAACTTGTTCAAAAAAATAAACGGACTGGAAAGTCCAGAAAATTTGATGGTCCCTTGGAGTGTCAAGAGCCCTTCAAAAACCTGCCCCCCAAAAGGGATGACTTAAAGAGGAATCAGTTGGCTAGGAAGTTTGTGTACAATATAGTGCTATTTTTAGCTAGCATGACCCAAATAGGTGAAGGCTCATAGCTGTCCTGGATCCTCCCCTCCCTGAGTGAAGCACTAGTAAGTCTAGTAAGTACCCAGGGTCTCTTAGTGATATGCTGAGCCAAAGAATATGGACTTTTCTTTATACCATCAATTTCTAGTTACAAGATTATTATCATTGAAGCCACTAAGTGCTGACAGGATTACATACCTTTTCAGGAATATTGGTTTGGCCTGGGCTTGTGATATGATTAAGTCTGTGCCCAAGTATACATGGCTGACATTTTTATCTTTAGCCTACAGTAAGGTTTATGAGTAGAAGGACTGTGACACTGCCATCCTAAGCACAGTTGCACCCTTCTAAGCCTGTTGACTTCAATAGACTTGGAAGGAGGTAACTCTGCCTAGGATTGCACTATAAATCTCTTAATGGAATCTCATCTCCCACTTTCTACTGTGATGGAATTCCAAAATGGAGAGTTAACTCTCTGCTTATATATTTTTTCCCGCTATTAAAATAAAGATTTCCTTAGGCTTTATTACCTTTACAAATTTTCCAGAATATTCACTTCTACAAATTCCCTAATCGATAAACACTTGTATCTTCAGAATCAAAGTCCGCTTTGAATTAATTAATTCATTAATTTCATTTACAACTTGCCTTTCTCCCCAGTGGGAACCCAAAGTGGCTTACAGTGTTCTCCTCTCCTCCATTTTACCCTCATCCACTAAAACTGGATATCCAAACAAACACATCAGGACTTAATGCCATTTGCATTGCACAGGGTTGAATTCACAGCAACTATAAGAGGGGTTCACAAAGAGCTCATACAGGTGCAAAGACCAAGACCTGAATTCATAACTGCATCTCTCTCCTGACACTTAAAACACAGACTTGGTGGCATTGATTGACCAGTCGTCAGATCCTGGAAATGTAGGCCTTCTACGTCAGTAGGGATAGGCTATGATAAGTGAATACTTTAAGCAGAACTGATGCCTCAGAGCAGAGGTTATATAATGAATGGAGCTCAAAGGCAGATCAATGAAGATAACTCGCCCTGAAGCTTCTTGTTTGGAACTTGAAAGGACTACAGGTAAATTGCCGTAGGGGTGGGGGTGGGGATCAAATCTGGGGGGAGGGGTTAAAGAAAGAAAGCAAACAATAAAAGGACTCTAAGGAAAAAGGAGGGAAGTTAGAGATGCTAAAGAGAGATGGCGAAGGAAGCTGTGAAAAGGGCAAATTGACATTAATACATAGGGAAGACTTGACAGTGCCTTGGAATAAAATGCTTTTGGCATTCAAAGGCTCTGTAAATGTTTATACACACTCCCACCAGAGAAGACAAACAGATGTCACTCAAAGCACCTGGGAAGGCAAGAGAGTGCATGAAACTTTTCGCTGCTAACTTCCCTGGAAGCCCCACCTGTCTGGTAAAAGCAGCTGAGCTGCAGGGGTGGGGGTGGGGAGAGAGGCTTACTTGCATTGAGAATGAAAGCTTTGTAAGCCAGAGTCAATCAGGAGGCAGGAGAAATCATCCTGTCAGGTCCCCAGCTAATCCATTCTTCACACACACTATTGGCAGTGTGATTTTTTTTATTAGAGATATGACTGCTGTGGTTCAAGAGCTTTTGTTAGGACTGAGGAAAAACCACGGGAACATACAGGCTATAGGTAAAACCCCAAAATTCCACTCACAACCACGTCATGCCTACATGCCCTACCCCTTAGTGTTACTATGGCAACATGGACAGATATATGATACCCTATTCTAACCTAGGCTGGCAGAGAGATCTCCAAGGTCAGTCTTATGGGAATCAGACACTTGGGGCGCCCTTCGAGATTGTTACTGCAACTACTCCAAGGCACTCCGATAACACTCACTCCCCCCCTTAGGAATTTAACATCACAAGTGAGGGCAAAGGGAACAGGTCTGGAAGAAATCGAATAATAGGTCTGAAAGGAATCAAAAGTTAAAAATCAGGCCAAGCTTGACACACCCATACACAATTGGCAGAAGCCTGGGGGTTGATGTTGAGAAGCTTGAATGGTACTTAAACAATAGAGAACAGCAGCCATGGGATGCTAGTTCAAAAGATCTCTCAAGGGAACAGCACGGGTGTTCCAGGGCTTGGGTGTAACTCAAGCTGATGAAGACAGGCTGCCTGGAGTTACTGTAGCAAAGCAATATGACATTTACACACAGTTCACATCTCAAACAAACATTCCGTGCTATAACCCACTTATAATAACAGCCGTTTAGCACATTTTTATTCATTGAAGACATTAATTCTCAAGGATTTATCTCAGCCTAAGGCTTCTGAGCCTCATTAGGAAAGTACTTATCTCAACTGAAAATATTACTGGGGGAGGTGGGGGAGAAATCCCTTCCAAACCTAGTCATCGGAACCCGAACTGTTGTCATCACTGAAGTTCCTGGATTTGTGTAATCACTACTGAAAATATTTAGACAGTGCTCCTGACCCTTATTGGCCTCGGGCAAAATCTGCTGAGAGATCTCAGTTCCCCAAAGGATTAACAGCTGCACTGAAGGCACAAGATGAAACATGTCCTAAAGCATCGACAAATGACCTTATGGACCTATATACGGTACTCAGAAATAAAAACACGGGGCTTGGTGCCATGCAACTAAGCAGAGAAGGTGCCATGCAACTAATACCCACTACTGCTGCCTTAATGGAGATGTTTAATTTCCCTCGTTAGTAGTTGACACAGCAATAATAAAAAAGAGAGACCTAAACATAACTAGACAGCCTAATCAGAACCATGGGAAAGCTGGAGGGCATCCTTATCTTGGAACGGAAGCTGACAGAGTTTGAAAGCTGTTCTCCTCTGCTCAGCCCACGCTCAGATCCATGTTTTGAGCCAAAAAGCTACAGGATAGCCTTCGCAGAGGAAAGACATGTCACTGGCACCTCAGAGGAGGCTGCGGATAATCAGAGCAGCCATCGCTGGACTAGCGGTGGTCAAATAACACTGTAGGAGGCAGCTTCATATATAGTCTGGAAACTAGTCCAAATTGTTTCAGGGGAAGACGCAAGGTCAGTATGCCACACACCTCTCCACTGTATGGAACTAGGCTTTGGGGCTGGCTCGCATCACAAGAGCAGTGGAATGTGTGGGGAAAGAACATAAGTGCTGCCACAATAACCCACCAAATGTATTTGTTCTGAGAAAGGAGCCGGTGGAGTGCAGTGGTTAAGTGTCAGACTATGGTCTGGGACACCTGGATAGAAATCCCCACTCTAGCATGACACATGTTGGGTGACCTTGGGACACTCTCTCTCTCTCAGCCTAATCTACTTTATAGAGTAGCTGTGACTACAAAAAGGACGTGGCAGAACTGCTCTTCTTAGGGTTGCCAGCCTCCTGATGGTGGCTGGAGATCTCCTGGGATTACAACAGATCTCCAGGCAACGGAGATCAGTTCACCTGGAGAAACTGGCCACTTTGGAAGATGGACTCTATGGCACTGTATCCCATTGAAGTCCAGCCCCTACCCAAACCCTGCCCTCCTAAGGCTCCCCACCCCAATCTCCAGGTATTCCCCAACCCGAAACTGGCAACCCCAGCTATCAGAGGAATGGCAGGATAATAATGCACTAGATAAATCATCCTGAATAAAGCAAATAGCAATAATTTTAAGGGGAAATAATCTTAAAAATATTATTAACGTTAGGAATAACCATGATATATAAACAAAAGAAGCTTTGCTCCCAATTGTGACCCAGTAAACCACATCCCCTTTTTGGCCTTACCTTTCTTTGTCTTTAATGGCTTCTTCAGCCATTAATTTCTTAAATTCCGCCAAACGCAGTAGATCTTTTGCTTCTAATTCCTGCCACTTGCGTTGCTTTTCAGCCCAGTACTTTTTCACCTAAGGTTAAAAAAACAAAACAAAACAGAGGTGGTAATGAAAGGGGAGGGGCTTCTATCACTGAATAACGGCTATCTCTCTTTTTATAATAATGGTCTTATTTGCCCAAAGCACATTGCCGGCAATAGCCGTTTAACCTTCCATTTCATATTCTCAAAATGAAAGTGGAGAAAGCGTCTTGAAGAATTGATACGCCTGGTGGCATCTGTTATAGCATTCTTTTTCTATCCTTTTTGGTGATAGGAATTAGAGAGAGGTTTTATCATGCTGCCAATCAGGAAGGAAGCAAATTATCTTCAATCAAGGAATTAGGACTGATTTAAACCTGAGGCTGACAAGGCATAAAGAACTTACCCATGGGACTTCACACTCACATGGCATTTCATTTCAACTGAGCTGCTAGCTGCACAGAGCAAGTACTGCCTCCATGTGAGTGCAAACTCCCAAAGGTAAGTTCCTTTGCCATGTGAGTATTGTGCTCAAAATCAAGTCTTACAGATAGCTACAGAAGACTACTATATATTTCAAAGGTAGCATCCAAGAAGACACAAGAGAAAGACATACAGACAAAACTGCAACAAGTTAGACATTTGCTTTTTCCCCCCTTCTGACTTTTTAAATAGCATAACTGAGAGAAGATGTCATAAACAGCTGACAAAAAACCAAGTCATTGTGTATGAGGTTTCACCTATCTGATCAATGCTAGAGCCAACGGACAAACCAAAGATCTGATACTGTAACATGAGAAAATATACAGAAAATACTCTTACAGATTTAGAAGCCAGAGATTCAGCTGCAATGTTTACTGAATGACATTCAACCGCCATAGATGTGTTTGCTCGGAGCAAAGGCTAATTAATAGGACAAGCACTTCCTCTGTTGCAAACAAACCAAAAGAAGTCAGCCCACAACAGAGATAAACCAAAAGGTTAATTAAATTGAAATGACGGTTTCTTCTCTTGAACAAACTCAAAGGGAAAGGCAGTTCAATTCTACCCTTCCCAAAAAAGCTTGACTTCTTTGAAGTAAACAAGTTAGGAATCACCATAAGCTTTGTTTTTCGCTCCCTGCAGACTGTCATGATCTACTGTAAAAAATATATTAAACAAGGATTTATACAAGATAAAGCTTCCATGTATTTAAATGAGAGCAGTACTGAAACACAGACTGAGTCACACATCAGCCACTTCACGGATCAGTGAGAAGAAGCAGATAAATTATTCCTGACCTATTCCTGACTCAGCTTAGAGGGAACACTGTTCCTGATTAGGGTTGTCAGCTCTGGGTTGGGGACAGTGGGGTTTGGGGAGGGGAGGGACCTCAGCAAGGGTATAATGCCATAGAGTCCACTCTCCAAAGCAGCCATTTTCTCCAGGGGAGCTGATCTTGATAGTCTGGAGATCATTTGTAACAGTGTGAGATCTCCAGGTGCCACGTGGAGACAGGCCACCCTCTTCTTGACCCAGGAGCAAAAATCAGCGTATCTCTTAGAAGGCCAAGGGCAATGTTCATTGTAGCCAACTGCAGGCATATTGATGCAAATACTCTGACACCCAAGAATGGATCCATACATTACTACTTTGTTAATACACAGCAAGTCATGATGACTGAATCATCGTTGTCATCTATGTCATTCCTCTGAATTGCAGGGAAACCAAAATAGTGGTCAATTATTATCTCACTAGCTATCCAATAGTTTATCCCCATGTCTAAAAACAGAACCAAGGAGCACAGTGCTCCTGGTCATGAGAAAAGAAGAAAAGCTAGGACATCCAATGGAAGGCTGTGCTGCTCTATAGTCAAAGAACCTGTTCAGATATTACTTACTAAGAAGAGACTGCAATCCAGTAAGATGCCTGGGTTCTTTGAAGCCTAGTAACGGTGGTGGAGGAGACTGCACCCATTTTACTTAACTGCCTTATCTTCTTGCCCACCCAACATGCCTGGGAAATAATGGGGCAGTTTGCGTTTAGTGTCAGAGAGATTTCTACTTTAATCTAAAAGCAAAGCATTTTCAAAGTAATGGAAACCAAAAAAAGCAGCTGATCTGGAGTGGCAGTCAGAGACTGGATTCATTCCTCTCCTCTTCTCATTTTCCACCAAATAATTTATCAGGAGAAATGTAGCCTCTTTCTTAAAGAGGTTCCTCACACACAGCTCCCTGTGTGTGTGTGTGTGTGTGTGTGTGTGTGTGTGTGTGTGTGTGTGTGTGAGAGAGAGAGAGAGAGAGAGAGAGAGAGAGAGAGAGAGAGAGAGATTCCATTAGAGTTGCCAACCTCCAGGTGGGGCCTGGAATTCTCCCAGGTTTACAAGTTATTGCCAGACTACAGATGCCAGTTTCCCTGGAGAAAGTGGCAGCTTTGGAGGGTAGACTCTATGGCCTCACATCCCCACTGAGCTCCCTCCCCTCCTTAAATTCCACCCTCCACAGGATCTGCCTTCAAATCTCCAGGAATTCCTCAACCTGGAGCTGGCAACCTTAGGTTCTCTGTCCAGAGATATATGCTTGGAAGCCTGTGGCTGCACATGCAGTGCCCCAGCCGTACCATAGTGGCTGAAGTACAGCCAGCATCAGAAGTTGTTTTTTATCTGCTGTGAATGGGAGGTATGGAGAGCGGCAACCCAAGAGACCTCCCAGATGGAAATGTTTTCCCAGAAGGTAGTGTCTGAACACAGTGGGTCAGCTGCAACATTCAGCAGCAGCAGCTCATGTCCTTCCATTTTGCTGGGAAGACCACACAAGAATAGGTGAAGGCAGCAGACCAGCAGTTAGAGTTATAGTCGTCCTTAGGACTTACTAAACAGAGAAAGGAGGCAATCTGCAAAAAATCGACCATTTGTTCCCAGTGAAACAACAACAGCAACAACAAAAAGTTAAGTGTTATGCCTAAGGCTCATTAACTACCATTTCTTTGGAAAAATAAATATCACCATTTAATATTGGCGAGAGGAATAAAACTGTGATTACCACAAAAGGGTATGATTTATAACATTTACCCTGGGTAGGGAGTAAGGGAATGCATCATTCAGTTGAACTTAAGATGGAAAATATGCATCAATAATTTATGGCTAAGAAAATTAATAGCCTCATTAAAAACAAAAACAGCAAAATGTAATGCAAATGAATGTGTTCTAGGATGCCTAGGAAGAATTTTTAGTACATAAATAACCCCTTGTTTCTACACATGTTTTATGAGATCCTAAAGAACTTTAAGAGCTTTGGTCCTCTTTGTTTTACTATGAGTTCAGTGGTTAGAGCACCTAATAACATTCCTGAGGGTATTCAAATTTACACTAGATGGCAGTCTACACTCTCAGTGGGTCGCCAAGCTACTGTATTGGTAAAATAAAAAGAGTAGGGCATGATAGTGCCCACCTAATTCCTTTGAAGTGGGAGCTAGATTGTCAGACATTTTGTAGACTTCTGGCACTCTCCTACATTTCGGAGGCACACATCTTCTCAGTGTACCTGATACACACTAACTATCCAGATGAAGACTTCTACGAGCAAATTCAAATAGAGGAAGGGGGAAAAGAACTCCTACAAAGCTGTGATGTAAAGAGTCCTCCAAAACATGTAGTTTAGGTATGTGGAACATCTTCCAAGCACACGACACACACATTTCCCCAGCCTGTTTAAACCACCACCTCCTATGGACTGATTTTAACTAAGCCAATGGCACTACTTCTAAGCCAGGGATCAGGAGGAGCTCTATACAATGGCAACTCTCATGAGAAAACAAGCATTTTCATACAAGCTACTGGAAACATGCTTAGCACCATCCTCATCATTTATAGTCGTCTTTCTCACTGAGACTCAAGGCAGTTTAACAAAACATATAATGCTGTTCTATCAGACAGCAAAGACTTCCAATAAACAATGCAGTAAGACAGAACTGGGAGAAAGTGTGAACTAAAAACTATCTAAGGCATGGCATCCCATAGCAAAGAAAAGGGGTTACAAAGTCAGGGGGCATATCAGTAAAAAAGGGAGGTGATACATACAAAAATCAATGCAAGGGACTGCAATACTAGCTGTTATGGAAGCGACTTGTCCTGTTCCATTACACGGATATTTTGTAATCCCTTTGTGTAAAAAAAATAATAAAAGCCCGCCTGAATATATCTGTTCTGCATGTTCTGCAAAAGGGTAGTTCAGCTTTCTGAAAATGTTTACGGCTCAGTGACTTCCGAGACTGATCTCCTTTAAAACGCACTTATGTCATCGCATCACGAAAATCATTAGACGTGTTCAGTGAAAAGCAGTTCTTTCCAGAAGTACTGATATTTTAGTGGACTAGTACATACCAACTGAGGGTTGAAATATAATGTGACTTTATTCATCTTAACCAGAGTTTTATTTAAGGCATGTTTATGTGCCTACTAGGATGGTAAGGGCAACTGCCATCTCATTATGACAATAGTCCTGCTAACTATCTCTGGATGTGTTTATGCCTTATAATAAAATCAGTCCTATTTCATTAATTGCCTCGTTTTATAGAGTATTGCATAAGAGATAAATAATGCTTCCTCGTAAAACATTATGAGGGTCAACAGCCCCTCTGGCATAATTATCTGAATATATGACCTGCGATCAGCATCATGTGCATTCCCATTCCGAACCCAACCCTAGCACCTGGGGGGGGTGGAGGAGTGGGGGGCATACAGGCAGCAAACTTATCTGAGGTTTGGACAGAAATATGTGCATCTTTCTTCCTTAAGTCTATGCGTCTCCCCCAAAGGTTACATTTTGTGTATAATCGTACCATATCTTGTTGCAGTATGGTGTGTTTGCCGCTTTACAGAGTGTTTACCCGTGAAAATAAAATGCAATCAACAATAAATTCAGATTCCCTCTAGGGTGCCAGTGTAATTATTCTATGTGAGAGAAGATGAGGGGGGAATCAACACTGGAGAGGCAATGTTCTCAGACAAACGCAAGTATGCCACTGGTGCTAAAGAAGCCCAACAGCTGCCATTATCCACACATACAGGGGTGACTGTTTTGGCATTGGCATTTGTAACCACTGCTCTGTCTTTTCACCCTCAGTTCCTACCAACAGGCCACAGACTTCTTACCATGGGAAGAAGAATAGTGTGAGTGGGGTATATGTAAGGGGAGGAGTATGGCTGCATATAGGAGGTTTGTAAGTTTTAATTTCAATTTTTTCAAAAAAAATATTTTTCTTATTAAAATTATTAGCAATGTTTGTTGTCTTTCCCCCCATCCTCGTTCATTTGCGTGACTCCCTGCCCCAATCCTACTGGGATGACTATCTCAGGCAAGAGAGTGCATCCAAAGCATCCCCCTGCTCACCAAATTCCAAGCAGAGAGGAGAAAACAGGCCCATTTTAACATTTGTGTTAGCAGAGTTGGCACCGTGAGGCATGATAAAGTTCAGTACTGGCCTGTGAGTGTTTCTGAGATTCTCAAGCAGATGAGAAGCTGGATATATTTTCAAAGACAAATGCAGCACATGCTGGTGGAAAACAGCTAAACCCTCCCGCCTCTTCCTTATTACATTGCACATGGCTGGTTTTGACTATTTTCCTGCACCCTGCTTGACTTGGTTATCGGAGCCAGGTTGAGAGAAATCCTGAAATCAGTCAATCGAATGCAGCAAAACAAGGGAGGAAATATACGCTCTGTCTCCAGTCCCCACCCCAGCCTACAGGGCTGAATGGAATCTACAAAGGACGAGCAAAACACCCCTAAAGGGTGCAGCACCAGAACTGAAAAGAGAATACACAAGCAAATACACCCACTCCAAGCCTTACTCAAGCCACTTAGATGGTGCTGTGATTGGCAGAACATGGAAATGCTGTGCACAGAAATGCCTACTGGGATGATCCTCTTCAGCAGGAACATCTGCTAATTCTTCTGGTACGACGATGCCCCTGTCACTTAGATTATTTGCAGAGTCATTTTATCTCCTCACTATCCCTTCTGCTGCCACTCTTGTATTGTACAAATGTAAAAAGCGGAGATTTGAGATGTCAGAATAATGATAATTTACGAAGTATACCAACAGCCATCATTTTTTTTAGCAATCAGCTACACTGCAATTCTAAATGGAGTTATGCCCTTCTAAATCCATTGAAGTGAGTGAGCTTGGAAGGGTGTAACTGCTTTGAACTGCACTGTCCACATACTTAAAGAAAAGACGTGATCTGTTTCAGATTTTAATTAATGCACTTCCTTACCAAGTAATTGGTATAACTATAGAAGTACCCTATATGGTTGTGCTGGAAACAATGGGAGACATTAGAATGACTTCATTATACCTTACCATCCCACTCAACTAGGCATGGAGCCTTTCTCCATCCCAAAGAGCCTTTGCCTGGTAGGAGAGGCTCTTCCTTCTGCAGGTTTCTAGTTCTGGAGGAAGGCAGCACTTTTAGACGAGTGCAGTGATAGAATACATAACAAACACATCATTTCCCCCAGTTTTACTCTCCCCACCATGGGAGAAGTAAGACATCCAAGTCCAATAGGCAAAACAACAACAACAAAACCCTACAGTAGTATTAACTCCATTTGGAGTTGTGTGGTGGCAGCTGCTGCCTGAAATGAAACACCTCCCTATTAATAATCAGAGGTGGCTAAAATTCAGGGCATTTGTATTATCCATCATGGTGGGCCTGGTCGTGGCAAAGAACAGCCAGCACCATCTACAATGGCCATCTAGTCGATAGCTAGGGCTGCAAGCAGAACATGAGAGTACTGCTGAGATAGGCCATAGATCCATCTAATTCAGTATCCTGCTTCCATAGGGGTGGACACAAAACAGCTGGAAAACCTGGCAACCCATTTATCATGGTTTGTAAACCCCAACCCAATCGGATTGAAGGTGGGCAGTTAACAACAAATACTACATGAAGATAAGCATCTATTAAAATTATTAAAACAGATTCTTGTAGAGACAAACCAGAGCCTGCATTTATACTTTCAAGCCACCCCATGAGCTCTTATATTGCTCTGTTCTACAGCCTTGCTGGAAGGGCTCAAGGACAAGTGCTTCAGCCCTTCTAGGTGGTTGTTCCACAGCAGTGGGGCAGCAACAGGAAAGGCCTGGGACATAATGGACTCTATTCTTGAGAGTGAGGGTGTCATCTTTATTTCTCAATAAACAAATAACTGCCAGCGTGTGTTGTTGAGAGTAATTTTGTCCAAGAGTATGACATAGTGTCAGATGGATGGAACCCCCATGAAAGGAGAGGCTTGCTGGTATCATACAGTCCGCCGACTGTGAGGGTGGCCTCCCACTGGGACCTGCATTCTTTCATGGTGAACCCCTCAGCAAAATTCCCGATAGTACTTGGAAGTCCTTGGCTCCAAGCCCACAACCCATATGTCCAATGGAGTACTGGGACCTTAACATTTTTAGACCCCTGGTGCAAAGAGAATCTTTGGAACTCTGAATGGGGGGGAAGAACTCCATCCCATGGCACAGCGTGTTTGCCTAGCGTGGGATGAACTGAATTTCATCCCTGCCAAGTACCAGGACCTGGCTAGGGTCTTTGAGGAGGGGGAGGTGGACGAACTGCTTCCCCATTGCAAAACTGACTGTACAATGGAGATACTGCCGGGCATAAGATGCCAAAAGGGAAACTTTACTCCATGAGCCCGGCAGAGAAGGAAAAACTGCATAGGTTCATTGATAAGAATCTAGCCAGGGGTTTCATCAGACCAGCAACCCTGTTTGCTGCATCAGTGCTATTTTGGAAGATAAAGGACAGGAGGCTGAGGCTGTGTACTGACTATCAATGGTTAAATGCAGTGTCTATGTCAAACGCCTATCCCCTACCCCTCATCAAAGACTTGCTGGCCAATGCTTTCCAAGGCCAGATTTTCACCAAGTTGGATTTACGTGATGCCTACTTCAGAGTATGCATCAGGGAGGGGGATGGACTAAGATGGTGTTTAACACCCCATTGGGCCAATTCAAATATCTGGTGATGCCATTTGGCTTGGCCGGAGCACTGGGGGTGTTCATGAACTTGATCAATGAAGCATTGCACAAGCACCTATATAAAGGGGTTCTGGTTTATCTAGATGATATCTTGCTATATTTATCTCTGAGCCCATCCTACACCACTCCAATGAGACTAAATTTGTAGCACAAGTGGATGCTTTGAATGTGGCCATGGGAGGGGTGATCCTACAGAAGGGGGAGGATGGGAACTTGCATCCACTAGCCTACATGTCAAAGAAGTTCTTGGCTACCGAATGAAATTGAGCAGTGTGGGACAAAGAGGCTGATGCCATCAAGCTGGCCCTAACAATGTGGAGACATTGGCTAGAAGGGGCCCAGGTTACTTTCAAAATTTGGACTGATCATAAAAACTTTGAGGCGCTGCAAGCCTCTTGGCACCTGAACACAAAACAGTTGAAATAGGCAGAGTTTTTCTCTAAGTTTCATTTTACTCTAAAGCACCTCTCCGGGAAGTCTAACTTCCTAGCTGACATCTTGTCTCACTTCCCACAACTTGTGAGCCAACAAGAAGAGGTGGTGGATACCATGTTCACACCCACAGAGTTGGGAGGAGTGGTGGTGACTCACAGCCAAGCCAGGAAGGGGCCCCGCTGGGAACAGAGCCCTGGGCAGAGAAGTTCCAGACTGCCCTAACAGATGCTGACAAAGGGGAAATTGAGAAAGAGAGAACACAAAAAGGGGATGGCTGTTGGTACTGACAAAACAAGCTGTTTGTTCCAAAAACTCTAAGAGGTGTTTCATAAATCATCAGCAAAACAACTGGGTAGACCTGCTTCCTTTTGCAGAATACAGTTATAACAATTCCATGCATAGCTCCATAGGTATTTCCCCCTTCAAAGCAGTACATGGATATGAGGGAGGACTCCTCCTTACCCTGAACCTGGAGGAACTGAGCCTGGCTGATGCTGAGACATGGTGGGCCAAAGTGACACAAAGGCAGTCAGCCCTCCAGCAAATACTAGCCCAAACAAAAGAGGATTACAAATGTCATGTGGACAAGGGGAGGGCCCCCAAATGGGACTTAAAGCCTAGGGACTCTAGTGTATATTTCTACAAAAAACCTCAGGGGCCTGCAACCTGGAAAGAAGCTGGGGTGGAAATATCTGGGACCTTTTAAAGTAGTGCAGCAAAACAAGGTCGAATAATCAATAAAGGTCGAATCTGCATTTGCATTTTTAAATCAGTTTCGTGCTGCTCAAGCATAGAGAAAGACAGTGTCACAGCAGCACAAAACTGATTTAAAAATGCAAATGCAGATTTGACTAAAGTGACTGTTGAGGTTGAGTAGCCAAAGAACTTATGTCACATTCACCCTGTTTTCCATTTTAGTCTACTGAAGAAGAATCCAGGACCATTGACGTGGAGACCTCATCCTGCAGCTCCTCCTCCCCTGATCGTGGACAGAAGCCCCAGCAGGAAGTGGAGGACATTTTAGATTCTAAGATCAAATGGGGCCAATTATACTATCTCATCAAACAGAAAGAATTTGATCCGAGTCATAATGAATGGGTGAAAGAAAATCATGTGAAAGCTTCTAAATGAGTGCGTGCTTTTCATAAGCGGCACACCCTCAAGCCGGGATGGTGAGGGCTTGGCAGGGGGCAGAATGTCAAACTCGGACTCTTGTTTGCCATGTCTTATGAGGATTTGAGTCCTGCAAAGGGAGGGAAATTCAGGGAAATTCAGAGTGTGAGAGTGCCTCTGTTGTAATAGCAATATAACTCTTCCAAAACAGCCTCCGTTCTCAGGGATGACCTTGGTCAGTGTCTGTGCTTGCTTCACTGTCAGAGATAAACGTAATGGTAGATGTACAGGTGGGGATGGAGAGCATGTGAAAACTAAGTGGGATGGTTGCAGTATGTGACTGGACAGAACCAAAGGGGGGGGTATTCAAACTGTCTATAACTTTGGGCTTTGGCGCCAGAACCTCAGTTCTGACACAGTACCAGTCTTAGCTTGGAACATCTTTATTTCTCAATAAACAAATCACTTCCAGAGAGTGTTGTTGAGAGTAACTTTGTCCAAGAGTCTGACAGAGGGACTGTTAGGAGACCCTATTGTGAAGGGGCACAACCCTACAACTCATTTACAGTATGTATTCAGGTCTTAATTATAGCCTTAATTGTGCTACTCTAGACCGTATTAGTGAAAGAACAGGCTCACATAGAGAAGTCCATCCATGGTTACTGACGGTTTTTACCATCACGAACACAAACCATATCCATGATCCAGAAGACCCTAAGCAGATGGGTTACCATAGTCTGCTATTAAAAGGGTGGAATATCTCATGGAAAACTCAAGAGCTTTGGGATCATGGCAAAGGCATCCAATGTGCTTGAACACACACTGAAGTCAGGGGGTACAACACAGGGGACCATGGTGGGGAGCCATACAGGAGACCCATTTTGCATGCACATCAGGACTTGGGGCACTTCCTCTTTCGAAAAACTCCCTTCTTCCTGGCAAATCTGTCTAGAAACACAGAAGGATCTCATGAGCACTTCACAATACTACAAAAGGAACTACAACTTGGACAGGATTCCCAGGGAAGTCCCAGTGTGCACATAAAAGAGCCAGCACATGTCTTTGGATCTCTGCCTGGAAAAATTCAACTCCTGTTGCCATACTCTGTCTTGTTTTGGAAAAGCAAATTCAATGGAGAAAGCCTTCTTTTATAGCCTTCATCTTGCCCAATATTTTACATCTTACTTCCATAAGGAAAAGCTGGATGGCTGCAATCTTTGTCTTGGAAACAATTAGATATTTATCTTCCCTTGTTTTTTGTTTTGCTAATGAATACAAATTCTTTGCATATGCCAAAATACAAGAGTGACAATATTTATTCTCACAAACCTTGCAGAAGTTAAAGGAGCTACTAATGTGAATAAAGTATCTCCTGTTTTTTTTTTTTAAAAAAGACAAGATTTGACCCGATATTTTGCCTGATCCTGTTTACTTATTATTGACTAGAAAGGACAGAGTTAGCTGAACTATGACAAACTGAGAATGCTTTTGTAGATTTTTAAAGCAATTGACCCTTATAACAAATATGATTGTTATGTGAAAACAGCCTTAGTTAAAAATCTAGCAGTGCAACACATATACAGATCTTCTGTGGCATTCCCTATTTTTCTTCTTAAATACTGTTAGGATTTTCTTTTCAGCTCCTTCTTTCAAACAATCAGCAAACCAATTGCTCATTCTGATATCCTGAGTGATGCCCTCACTATTTTCCCTGCAAAAGGCATCGGGCATCAGGCCTGCTCTTTGGCAAAGCTATCTTCGTAATGCTCCGATTGCAGTGTGCAGACATTACACTGTGATGCTTATTTGGTGCATTGCAGCATACCTTGCTGCAGCACTGAAAGCCTCAGCGGTCTGGGCCACATTAGATCCTGACAGCAAAAATGTGCTGGAGAGTCGCTGTTTGGCACAAGTCGGTTGCTGACTGTGTGGCAGGCACAGAGCATGTGTCCAGGACCAGGCTATTAATAATAACAATCACACAAAAAAATGTATACGATCCGTGTGAAAGTGGCATGGAGTTTTCAGGCTGAAACAGGCACTGTCAGATCTCCATTTAGCACTTGTTAAAACTCTATAATAACACTAAAGGCTGTTTACAAGGATATAAAGCATCCACTTCCATTAAGGCTTTAAATCTATTAAGCCGTTTAAACCCACACATGTTACTCATACTTTTTCTTTGTCCTCTGCTCTCTGCAGCATCTCCTTTTCTTTCTGGAACTTCACTTTCTCATCTTCCTCCTCCTTTCTTCGGGCAGCTATAGCAGCTTCCAGGCGGACGGCCTCTTCCTGCTGCACCCGCCACTGTAGAACCTGAACAACAAAGACTGAGATAGTCAGCTCCACGTAAAAAACAAGCAAAAAAATATTACACCCTGTGTCATTCAAACTTTTTTCACTAGATAAACTGAGCATTTAGCAAAAAGGCAAAACGGTAAGACCTGCACATGTTACGAAGCAGGACTTCCCCACTACCCCCCACCCCAGTGTATTGATTCTTGGCCATTCGTTCCTGGGGGTCCGCAGAACCTTGGGGACAGCACTGGGGGCAAACTGGGCTTTAACAATGCAGTGGGAAATTGGCAGAAATCACCATCCCTGCTTCCAAAGACTCGAACTCCATGAAGCCTCTTTGACATGGCATGGCTGGATACGAACTGGCCAACACATGAAAACGCAGGCTGGATGTTGAAGTTTGTCTTGCCTGGTGTAGCAGGAAGCTGGTGGCAGCTATTCTGCCTCTTCGCTCTCTATCACTGCTCACTAGTCTAGGTACAAAATCTCTTTCAAGAAATGTGTCCCTCATATTTTGATCTATGGTTCCTTGCTGTAACTACCATTGGTCCAACAAGATGATGCAAGTGGGCAAAATGTGGGACGTCTTTGATAGGATCTCCCCAGATGCTGGCCAAGGTTAAAAAGTGGCAGCAAGAAGCCAAATATGAACTGGAATGCAGCACCAGGTCGGTAAGGCTGTCTCATGGAACGTTTCCCCACTAAAAACTGCTACCCATCTTCCAGCCACCACTAGACCAGTAGTAAAAAGAGAGAGAGAGAGAGAGAGAGAGAGAGAGAGAGAGAGGTGTAACATGGGTACCTGTAGTTTTTCCATATCGGGTCTAACAGCAGCTTGGGGTAGCCAATTTTTAGCATGAGAGCAGCATGAGGGAAAGAGCTAAACCCTAGTCCTCCAATGCCACAGCCTCAATCTAAAGCAGGGCTGCTGGGGCAGCTTTAAAAAAAGGCTACCAGAGTTTCAAACAATAGGTTTTCTGTATGTCATCAAAGAGGCACTGCAGGAAGAATGAAAGACAAACATCTGTATGTGGCTTGAAAAAGACTTTGCTTAAAACCAGTGTGAAACACAGTTCTTTGTTACAGTGCCGCTTCTTGAAAGACTTACAAACACTATCTAGTAGAGATGAACGTGGGACAAGTATGCATACTACAAGACTCGACTTCACTTCTGGGTCATGGAGAGAGTATTGTCTGTTTTTGGCCCGAGGCATTTTCATTTATCAGGAGGAGGCAACTTCTCCCTGCCCAGCATGTATGCCAACAGCAGCAGATCAGGTTGTTTTGTTTGGTACCCATGGCCAGGTCTCCCACTAAGCGCTGCTGAGGCCAGTAGTGGTGGAAGAAGCAACAGTCCACCATCACCTTCCGGACCTGCACAGCCACCATTCAAGTCTAAGGCAAATCCCCAAGATGGTGGCCAAGCTACCAAGGCTGGGCTTGCTCAGAGGACAACCCTCAGCGCTTCTGCCTCCACTTTGTTTGTCAGGGTTCAAGCCAATATCATCACAGGTAGACAGTGAATTTCTTTCCAGCACTAGTACATGCATTCTCTTTTCTCTTCTGCATTAGAATTGCCAGCTCTGGGCTGGAAAATTCCTGGAGATTTGGAGACAGAGCCTGGGAAGGGCAGGACCTGGGGAGAAGGGGGACCATAGAGCCCACCCTCTGAAGCGGCCATTTTCTCCAGGTAGGGTTGTCAGGTCACTCCGGCAGGGGGATTTGGGTGGCATTCCAGGGGTGAGTGGGGATGCCCCCAAGCTCCATCCCAAGCCCTACCCCCAAGAGCGACCACACGCCCAGCCTCTCCTCCTGCCTGATTTAAAGGGCTTCAGCTGATTGATGGGTACCATGTGGAGGCACCTTTAAATCTAGCAGGAGGGAGGGAGAGGGGCAATCGTGGGCCATACACTTGGCTTGCAAAAAGACCCTTTAAAGGCCCCACCTGGAGATAGGCAACTCTATTCTGCATTTAGCCCTCATTAATATTCCACAAATGGCACAAATATTCCACTAAAGGCTCAAATGTCCCATGCCTAGCTCTGTTATGGGAAGTAACATACGACTTAGGATACAGGCTATGCCTTTGTGGGGAAAACACATCTGGCCAACAACAGATGAAATGATGACAACAAGGTCATCAACTGACGCAAGATCCTGCCCCCCCCAAATTCTAATAATGTTAACAAGCCCCAGGATGGAAAAACTGAGCCTCCTCAGCAAATGTGGCTGTATAAATCGACAAAACTGTATTTAATTAAAAGCTCACCGTCATTTAACTCTCTGATTTATTTAAGAGATCTTACACTCTAGCCAATACCGCATTGTTTAAGAACACAATGTCAATTCCAAAATTTAGACAGGCTTCTAAATAGTATAAATCTTTTTTTGCATGGCTTATTTACTGTTTATGGCTCCGAGTAAATAATACAGGAAATAAGAGGAAGATTGGCAAGCAGGATCCCTCATGCAGAACCACCCTCCCCAAGTTGTGGGATACGGAGGCAAGCTGCCAAAAAACACTCACAGTGAATTTACAAGCCAACATCCCAACCCTTCAGTCCCTTTCAGAGACAGGGACTCAAGTGAACATGAGGCGCTTACCCTCCCACAACTTTGATACACGTTTCAAAAGCCGCCTGCATGCAGAGCAGATCCCGCCACTGAAGTGGATGGAAAAGGCTGCATACACAGGGCATTTTTGTGCACATCAGAGTATCCATGATTCCATGAGTGGTGGTGGTGGGGGGAGAGATCAGTTCCAGATATTCCCTAACAGTTTCCTAAAGCAAAATTTACCAAGAAAGTTCACACGACGTATCTGGTTTTTTTCCAGTTATCCCTTGACAGAGATCCTCATTGATCTCTGTCTACTGAACTCATTAAATGTGTATTTAGAGCCAATATAAAACATATAGCAGATTACTTTTTTAAAAAAAAACCCTATAAAACTGGGTTGCATATGGGCCTCTTCCTACAGGAAATATATTTATTTTTTATTAAGAATCCCTAAGACACACTTGGTTGGTTTGCAAAAGAGCTATCATGCTCTTTTCATCATCTATGTATTTTTGGATGTATATCAATTACTTAAGTAATTTTAGAAGTAATGAGAAATGCCACATTAACATAAATAATCATTAGATATAATTAGTGTGCTATAAAAAAATGAACCCATGATAAATCATTCCTTCTTTAAAAAAAACCTGGGAAGTATTATTTGTCCCATTTGATTATACGCTGCACACTAATAATTCACCAGTAAAATAGGTCACTGACTGTAATAACTGTCAATCAGAAGCATAACCCCAAAGGACAAAGGGGCATTAAAACTGAAAAACGCTGCACTAGGACTGATTTTTATTACGGCGCAGAGATTGTAATGGAAACAACAACAACTGTAGATTGTGAACGTGCCGCTAAGGATCAATAATCTTTGAAGCATATTTATAGAAGTATGCTCATCTTCTTACACACACAATCTATAATACCTGCAATAATCCCATTTACAGTGAAGACCCATGATCATAAAAAAATCAATATATGATTTTCAATGGCGTTAAAAAAAAAAGATCAAAGGCTATAATAAGAAAGATTCATCAAATGTCTGTACAACAAATTTCACAGCCTGAACGATCGCCCAGTTGAATCAATGGCATAGACAGCCTGTTCCTATCATGTTTACTTAGAAGCAAGTCCAGCTAGATTGGATCCAGACTGAACTTTTCATCAACAGAATGGAACATTCTCCCCTCCCACCACAGCCCACTGAGCTCCACAAAATGCTGCTCCCGGGGGATTAAGGACCCCCCCCCCCAGAACAACATGGGGGGAGCCTGCAGCAGGAGGGGGAAATCAATGGAAACTGTCAATTTAGTCTGGATCCAAACCCCAGTATGTTCAATGGAGCACATTACCAAGTTTGCTCATAGGACTGCCACCTTGCTGTAAGTCTAAGCACATTTACCCAAAATAATACCCCCTTGAATCCAGTGGGATTTGTATTTAAATAAGCATGCTTTGCAATCAAGCTGCAATTCATCTTACAGGCATTATGGGTTAACGATGGCTATTGTTCTGTGTGGTCTCAATCCCACCTTCAAGCTAGATGTTGTATTACTAGAATCCTGGCAGAAAGCATGGAACATAGCAAAGTGAGGGCTTGAGCAGAAAGTGCTATTTAACATATAATGGGTAAATACACATATCCCTGTCAAGAAGCCTTTTGCATGCCTCATGTGGAGAGACTGCCAACTGGGATTCAGTATTACAAGGCTTCGTGTGAATACGATAACTAGTATATTGACAGGAGACAATAGAAAAATATAGCTTTTTCTAAGGTATATAGGCTTCCAAGGAGGATGCCAGCACAAAAGAATAAGTGGCTATGAAATAATATAGCTGGGTTTTTTATTGCCATTGAAGAGGATACAGTAATCACCTATTTAAAGCAGATCACTTGCACCAAACTGGGGAAGAATAATAAAGGAGGAACCAAGATCAAGTGCTATTGTTATAAGGAAAAACAGAAATAAGACTGCAAAGCTGTCTGAACTTTCTCACATAATGCTCTCTTCAAGAAGCCCCATTAACAGCTTAATTTTTTTTAAAAAAAGGAAGTATCTCTCAATATAGATTTGATCATGCAAATCTTTGCCTTCATAGATTCTAAACAGAAATGAATTCTTATGTAACTTGTCCTTCTGCTGTCAACTTGACAAGGCTGGCCAGCTTTTCTCCAGTCCCTAAATCAGGGTTCTCAACCTATTTGAGCCTACAGGCTCCTTTCAAATTTTAAGAGGGGGTGTTATGCACCACCCCAAAATGTCTGTGACTGGAGGAAGAGCCAAATACAGTACCTCCTTCCTTGCTTGGCAAAAGAATCATATGGCAAGGTCAATGAACTCCTGAAGCTGCCATATTTAGACTCTGGCCACTGGTCTTTCAAGGATAGTAATATCTGTACTTTGACTGGGAGAATGGTCAAGCCATTGGAAGGACAGCTTAGAAGTGCTGTGTAAACAGATAAAGGACTGTGACGGGTTAATTCTTCACAGAGCTAGAGAGCCTTGAATGACAGGCTGCTCCAAGGAATTTGATTGGTTAGCATCAGCTGAGCAAAGAAAAACAGCAGAATGCTGAGGAGAAATTCAGTCTGATTTCTGCCATAGCTGAGAAGAGTCAAGTACTGACAGTTTTAGAATTCAGCCCTGACTGAGAGCAATTTAACACAGACAGAGAACTGGAGGAAAGTTGACAAGGAAGAGTAGGTAGTTAGGTGAAGACTCCCATTCAGACCAAGAAAAGGGGATAGATCTTCTAGAAAGAGAAGAATTTTTCCTATCCAGTTAAAACAGGGAGATAGCTCTGAAGAGTGGAGCGATGTCTGGTCTGGTGTAGTTAGATACTGCCTTGCATAATCTTAAGAGTCAATTAGACCTCAAGAAGAGTTCTGGTGTGTTTAGAGAAGGGGTTTGGGTACTGGACAGAGTGTCCCAGTCTTCTGAAAACCAAAAGAGTCAGTGAATACTCAAAGAAAGTATACTGGAGTGTTTGGGAAACACTGGAACAAAAGCCACTCATCTTAAAGATCCTAAATCACTGTGAAAAGCTTATGAAACCCTCAATAGCCTGAAACATATGAACTAATGTCTGTGCATATACTGATTTACATCAGAGTTTTATATTGATTACAGTAGAAATTTTACCCCTGCTTTCCCCTGACCCTTCCCTCTATGTTGAATAAAATATTGTGTTAATTTGGAATTTCAAAATGCCTTGAGTGCAATTTAAGTTTAAGTGAAAGGGGGCTCTTGCTCTTTCCCTCAGGTTCCTGGGCTGAGCCAACAACAAAAATATCATACTGTGACAGGATGGGACAGTCAGAGTGCTTCAGGAAAGAAGAAAACAAATACCTAGGGCAGCTCGGTCAGAAAGGGAAAGAAAAATGAAGGGAAAATCTTGCCTCTGAGGGAAGGAAGTGAATGGGGGAGTCATAACAGCAAACCTGGAGAAGGAGAGTGTGGACATCCATTCCTGAACACTCATTGCCCATCATACAACAGCTGACCTCTGTGGACTCTAAGAAGCTCACAGCAATAGTCCATCAAGCCTAAACTGACTAAAGAAAGCCCACGCACTTACCAGTCCTACTACTCCTCCAGTGGCTGTGGCTGCTATTGCAGCCATTGAAAACACTTTCATTTGAATGAGGGCAACCAATAAAAAGCCCTGCCTTATAATGGGCCTGCCCACATTCTGAAAAGCTTGGCAGGTGTCATGGGAAATAGTGGCAGACATGATGGCATCCATGAGTGCCCTGCCCTAAATGGATAACTAAATGGATAAGTAAGCATTAATAGACAGTACTCATCTGCAAGGCCCCCAGGAGTGCTGCTTGACTGGACATTCCACGATATTGGCCAGGAGCAAAAAGTGCGGACCAATTTCACCAGGAGATTACCCACTGCCAATTTAGCAGACAGTAATCTATATGTATTTTCTGGAACACATTAGCACTCCTTCCCATTACTCGGAGGAAGAGGACAGAGTTGATCGGTGTGCACGTGCATGCTCAAATCCTGCTAAACTGCCAAGGAATTACACCCTCCTGGATTCCAGATACAGCCAGTGTAGAGTACTGGGGCTTGGGAGATCCAGGTTCAGATCCTCTCAGCAGTGAAGCTGGTGACCTTGAGCCACTAACCAATTCTCTGTCTTTTAGCCCACACTACCTTACAAGGTTGTAAGGATAAAATGAGGAGAAAATCATGTGGAGGAAGGGCAGGACAGAAATATTCCTGTTCCATTAGACTCATATAACTGTTCCATTTAGGATTCTTTATATTAATCACTACTGAGCTATTTTACAGTATTAGTTTTACTATTCCATAAGCTGTTTTGGGACTCAGAAATGGAATACAATTTATTCAGAAAGAATATCAGTATTAGGAAAAAAAGACTAAGGACATATCAGTGACGGTTGTGCATAGTCCACTGAAGGTTCTCTAAAACAACAATGACATATCTATTTTGGGCACCTCCAACTAACCATGTTTGCTGTTTTAACTTGTTCTTGTATTCTCTAATTGTTTTAACTCTGTATTGTTTACGTTATTTTAACCCTGTTAGCCGCCTTGAGCCAGCGTGTCCGGCAAGGCAGGATACAAATAGGAATATATATATATATATATGTATGTATGTATGTATGTATGTATGTATGTATGTATGTATTTATAAACACACACACACATTTATGCCTGGAAACAAGTGTATGGAACGTTTATGGAGCGTTCCATTAGTTTTTCAGTGCCTGGTTCAGAACCCATCCCCTCACAGAGTCATACTGTAGGAAGTTACTAAGTCTATGCCTCAGGTTTCCTTCTGTAAAATGGGAAAGCAATCACAACCACCCATGGTTCTTTGTAAGAATGAATAAAGGATGGAAACAAACTCTGCATTATTTAAATACTTATGCCATCACATGGCTTGTCTTGTTTTATGATACAGTGATTAGAATCACAAAAATTTTCCCTTCTGTTCCAATGTAAAAGATTCAAGGAAATGAGAAGGTCTCTTAACATCCAATTCTTTTGAAAGCATCTGCAGGATTTCAGGGAACCGAGCAGCAATCCTTTGAAAGAACAATTTCCCCTATTATACCAAGCATTTCTGAATACCATTTCTGCTCAGGAAATCAGTACCAATTCAGAATGCATGGCTAATGGATCCCTGTTTGATGAACATTTTAGAAAAATGTCCATTTTTAACTTTTCAAGGTATAAAACCAAAAATATACACAAAATTGCAAAATTAGATCTCAACAATGAAGAAAGATTGAGTAGATTGCCCAAGTATTTTCCCTGTTCTAAATTCAGAAAATCATGAATATATTCACTTCCTTTCCCTCGCTCGTGACAAAAATCAAACTGGCTGCCAAGATTTTCCTCTCTCTCAAACACTGCAAGTTAAATGCATTTTAAAATTATCTATTGGCACAGGTTTCTCTCATAAACAGTGTAATGATTCTTCCCCCCGCAAAAAAAAAGCACCCTCCCCACTTGCTAGTGACGATTAGAGTCACAATTCATTGGAAACGGAATGTAATCAGATGATAGCAAAAATGCATCTTACATTTTAAGCCTCTGGGGATGAAGAGAGATGTTTTTGGATGGGGAATACTTTCATAATATCTTGCTGTTGTCAAACAACAAGAATTTAGATAGACAAACCAGAAGAGCAATTGTGCTGAATAGCTGTGGTAATAATAATGCAAATTGTATTACAAGTTGTATTATTAACATTAGAGTCAGTGTGGCAGCAGAGGCTACAACAGCTTTGACTAGGGAGACATAGACTCAAACACTCACTTGCCATGAAGTTCACTGGATAACAGGGTTACCAACCTCCGGGGGGAGCTGGAGTTCCCCAAGAACTACAACTAGTATTCAGACTACAGGGATCAGCTCCCCTGGAAGAAATCACAGCTTTGAAAGGCAAAATCTATGGCATCCCATCCCTGCTGAGCCTCCCCTGATATTGCCCCCAAACCTCCATGAATTTTTCCAGCCAGGGTTAGCCGTCCTGCTGATGGTCTTGAACTGGACACATACTCTCAGGCTAACTTAACTCTCAGAGCTGTTGTGACAGATGAAATGATATAATCCTTATCTATGCCACCCTGAAATCCCTAGAAGAATGGTAGGGCATAAATGGTCCCACAGAGCTGTAGCACTACAAGGGGCTTTCACCCTCTGCCAATATCATAAAGAACCTCCAATAATAACCTCAGATGGTCTAGCTATGATCCTTCCTAATCACATCCGGCCCTCCTATGAAAAGGAACAAGCAGGACCAGTTGCGGGGGGGGAGGGGGGAGACACATGACAAAACTGTTGTTGAAAAATGGTCCAAATTACTCAAGATGTTTTCCAAAATAGGCACACAGTTCTTGAAACAGGTACTATCAAAGGCTACTTTCATAAAACTGATCATTTCATTATCTCTGTGTTATAGTACTTGCCCTTAATCCCAAAAATCACTTATGTGTATGGGGGAGATTATTACACACACACAGCCACAAGTTGTTTTTTTTTAATACTGAAACTTTGCAGCAGCAGATCTAGCTGCTAAAGAGATGTCATATTTTAAACAGAATAGTGCTTCACCTGTTTGGTAGTTCTAGCTGCTTCAATGAAATTTTAAAACAATCTCTGGTTATGTTAATCGTTTTCTGTAATAGATATGTACAGTTTTTTAAATAATTACCATAATCTATTAAACTAAACTGCCCATCTGCATTTACATTGGTACCTTATTTGTTGGATTTTATATTCTGTATTTTATTGATTGAATTATTATTTAGTTGTGATTGCCAATATGCTAATAAAGGTATACAAATATGAATACATTAGTACCTGCATTTCACCATATACAAATCCAGGTCTACAATAGCACAATGCAGGTATGATTTTTTTCAAATATATTTCAAGCCCTCTCTTCCCATTCCGGTACAGACATTTATGTGTGAAAATATATAGTGGGTGCTTTGAAATATACAGTGTAAAAAGTGATGTAAGTATTATATACCACTCATAGTAAGGGGCATGTTGCTTTCTTCTTATTTTTACAGTAGATACATACAGACTTCACCAACTTGGATTTTCTAATGTATAATTTATTCATTCAAAAATATTGTTGGCTTAGCTTACTGTCTGGAGAGTCTCCTTTCCCCACCATGCTTTTATAGGGCAGCAAAGTTACACACATTATCATAATACCTAACTCCTTACAGGTTTTGCTAAAATATAGGAACACACTTCTTTTCTGAAGGGAAACCAGATTTCACCTGACACAATGTTCCCTTAGTCCCAATTTAAATAAGAGATAAAGGAGGTACATGTCCAGGCCTCAAAGCATCTCAATGTGCAATATTATGTTAATGTAATATTATATGTAAAACTAAAACGATACATAAAAATACTTGCATAATTAGTTTTATGGCAATCATACTTGGTGCATGTAGGCCTAAGGAGAATATTAATATGCAGGAAAATAAGATGGCCTGGATTGCGGTTCTTCACTCCTCATGGTATTGGCAAACGGGCTTTACTGAGTAAACATTAAATGCGCTGTTTCAATATTAAACAGCCCTGATTGTTAAGCTAATATTAAAGCAAGAGAGGAACAGGCTCCCCCACAGCCTGTTTTACAAATGAGACTGCATTTTCGCAAGCCGGCGATTGCCAGGAGCAATAAGCTTTGAATGCCAGTTGTAATTAAAAACTTTAGTTTCAAATATATTTCACAGTTTATACATGGTGCAAGGAGGATTTGCCAAGCAAGCACAGATTGCTTTGCCGTACGGTAAGGATACTTCTTCATAGTCAGTTAATTATCTGATGAGTATACACTGTAAGAATGTAAAGCACGCTAACCATGACTAACGAAGACAACAAATTGTATGTTGGTGGTACCAGATTCTTCATTCCACACTTAGTTACAAACGAACAAAAATCCACTTTATTATCCTTAGACACACATGCAAAGGAGTTAGAAATAGCCCCTTTAAATGATTTCAGTAAGCATCATGAACTAAATCATGGGGGAAAGGTAAAAGAGTTCCCCACCCCACAAAAAATCTTGCTGCCAGACTCACACACACAGTGATTCAGCAAGTGATATTCATAGACATAAGAACATAAGAGAAGTCAATGTTAGATCAGGCCAATGGCCCATCCAGTCCAACACTCTGTCACACAGTGGCCAAAAATACCAGGTGCCATCAGGAGGTCCACCAATGGAGGCAGGACACTAGAAGCCCTCCCACTATTGACCTTCCCAAGCACCAAGAATTCAGAGCATCACTTGCCCCAGAGTCCCTATCCATACCTTGTGGCTAATAGCCACTGATGGACAGGGCTGGATCGCCCATTGGGTGAACTAGGTGCTCGCCTAGCCCCTCCCTGGCCTCAGAGGCGCCAAATGGCACCCCACTCCCCCCGAAAAGCACCCCCGCCGCCCTAACCAGGGGCCTGCCGCCGCTAGATCCCCACCCCCTTCCCAGCTTTCCTGGGGGCCCCGCAGCCGCGGAGCCCCCAGGACAGCCAGCTCTGGGAGGGAGGGGGCGGTGGCTAGACCCCCCGCCCCCTTCCCGGCTTTCCTGGGGGTCCCACAGCCACGGAGCCCCCAGGACAGCCAGCGCTGGGAGGGAGGGGGTGGTGGCTAGACCCCCCACTCCCTTCCCGGCTTTCCTGGGGGTTCCGCAGCCATGGAGCCCCCAGGACAGCCGGTGCTGGGAGGGAGGGGGCGGTGGCTAGACCCCCCACCCCCTTCCCGGCTTTCCTGGGGGTCCCACAGCTGTGGAGCCCCCAGGACAGCCGGCGCTGGGAGGGAGGGGGCGGTGGCTAGACCCCCTCCCCCTTCCCGGCTTTCCTGGGGGTCCCACAGCCCCCTCCCTCCCAGCGCTGGCTGTCCTGGGGGCTCCGTGGCTGCGGAACCCCCAGGAAAGCCGGGAAGGGAGTGGGGGTCTAGCCACCACCCCCTCCCTCCCAGCGCCTGCTGTCCTGGGGGCTCCGTGGCTGTGGGACCCCCAGGACAGCCAGCGCTGGGAGGGAGGGGCGGCAGCTAGACCCCCCGCCCCTTCCCGGCTTTCCTGGGGGTCCAGCAGCCGTGGAGCCCCCAGGACAGCCGGCTCTGAGAGGGAGGGGGCAGCGGCTAGACCCCCCGCCCCCTTCCCAGCTATCCTGGGGGTCAGTTACACAGGACATGGCTCAGTTACACAGGAGATGTTTTACATTCAGAAGGTCTGAGATTCAATCCTCGTTAACTACAATAGAAGGATCGCTGTCCATGCTCCTGGAGACTGACTTCCAGGCAGAACTGATTCAACTAGATGAAGCAATGGTCAGACCTCATGTAAGGCAGCTCCATGTGTGTAAGTTTGGGCAGAACCCAAGGTTATACTGACTAGGGGCAAATGTCTTATAAAATAAACTGGTAAATCCCATGGTTACCATGAATTAGCATAGATCTTATTATATAATTTAATAGTTCTTTTAAAAGGCTTATTACACTGCCAGACTTGATTCTGAGCTTTAAGGCACACCTTAGGGCATAACTGGAGAACAGGTACAATGATTTTCTCTCCAGTTATTCAGTGGTCAACTTTTCCTTACTGCTGGGTAAATATTAGCCAGATCCAAAGATAAGTATGCCTTTGACACAGGGAAGAGCATTAATTCCCTGAATGACACAAACATCTCTTTACTATAGCTGTTGAAACCATCTGTCTACAAAGTAACCTGCTAATGGCTTCTCTTAACCATGATGATAAATATAAAGGCTAGATATGTATTGTACAAATATGTAACCCTGGAGGCTCTTGCCATCATTTTATATCATCCGGAAACTTTGGTTTACTTTTTATTTTATCCTTCATGGAAAGAATTGGGTCACAATCAATCATCATCCATTTGCTACCATTTAAAGAGCCAAATGAAATTATACCTGCCTTCAGCTAATATGTTGCGTGGACTCTGGTCAATATGCTTTAGCTTTCAGCCAATAAGTTATGGCCTATAACTGGGCTACAACTAGATACATTTAGGCCTGCTAAAACCATCTAATCCAAGGTGAGATGAGGTTTAAAATCCATCTCATTTTTGCGCTCCTCTCCACTTGTCTACAGGGTTGTGACAGATCTCATGGATCTATCACAACACTGCAGAAATACCTGGTAAAGGCCCCAGTGCTCATCATGCTGTGTGTTGACTGCAGTGTCCAAAATAAGTCAGGCATAATAACTTTGAAGAAAGAATTCCCTTTTCAAAGATCTGGATGTAGTTCATAGCAGGGGCGCTCTCTCTCTCTCTCTCTCTCTCTCTCTCTCTCTCTCTCTCTCTCTCTCTCTCTCTCTCTCTCTCTCTCTCTCTCTTTCTTTTAAAAAGAGGTGCAGGAACTCTCAGGAGGGAAATTAAGTTTTCAGTCTGTATACTGAAAACTCATGAACTTTTAAACATTTTAAAAAGAATTTTGCCGAAGAGGTTCTGGAACTCCGTTCTGGTGCGTTCCCTCAGGAAAAAAAGCCATGGTTCATAGTCTTTTAAAATATACTGTATCCATATAGTTGCTAACAGGCCTGGAAAAAATGTCTTATCTCCTTATTAGAGGTGTAATGTTAGAAAAGGCAGGTTAATTTTTTTTCACAGGATGGAAGTAAATAGCACCAGCTGGTAAATAACATCCCATTAAGCCTCTATTAAAGGGGCAGAACTTTTTTCCCCTGTAGTTGCTGTAGGCAACTATTGGAAAACAACCATTGGGGAGGGTTATTACCAATTAAACACATGTTAGTCTTTCAATTGCATGAGCTTCAACTGATTTACTTGTATACAGATCAAAACACAACCTGAAACCAACAAAACATAGTTTTCAATTGTTTTGGTCTTGAATGTTGTAATTGTGAGCCTTTCTATTTAACCCACAGTTGCTGCTGGTTTTTCAAATTAATTTGTTACATTTACACCATTTATTTATTTATTTATTTATTTGTTTAGAATGCATCTGTGCTGGAGGCCACTTTTCAGCTGGAGGCCACTTACCAGTAAAAAGATCACAATATTTAAAAAGCCATTAAAAAAGCCATTAGACTTAAACTATCTATAAAACAGAAGTGGAGCATTAAAAGTCTGATAAGATAAACCCCCTAATTAAAACTCTCAGTGAAAAAGATGTGGTTTAAATTTATGGCTAAAAGCATGGCCGGATCGCCCATTGAGCGAACTAGGCGCTCGCCTAGGGTGTGCCGGCCTCAGGGGCGCCAAATGGCGCCCCGCTCCCCCCAAAAAAGCCCCCCGCCGCTACCCTAACCGGGCGCCCCGCTGCGAAAAAGCGCCCGGCTAGGGCACAGGTCGCCCTCCCCTCCTCCCTGGGGGGGGAGGAGGAGGAGGAAGCGGCCGGCGGCAGCCAGCAGGATCCCCCTGCTGCTGCCACCGTGGAAAAGCGCCCACCGAGGGCGCAAG
This sequence comes from Gekko gecko, assembly GCA_029375565.1. NCBI lineage: Eukaryota > Metazoa > Chordata > Lepidosauria > Squamata > Gekkonidae > Gekko > Gekko gecko. Next base: position 42,870,482 of record JAPDNY010000003.1, on the reverse strand, counting down.
TCGCCCTCCCCCTCCTCCCTGGGGGGGAGGAGGAGGAGGAGGAAGCGGCCGGCAGCCAGCAGGATCTCCCTGCTGCCGCCGCGGAAAAACGCCCACCAAGGGCGCAAGTTGCCCTCCCCCTCCTCCCTGGGGGGGGGGAGAAGGAGGAGGAGGAGGAAGCGGCCGGTGGCCAGCAGGATCTCCCTGCTGCCGCCGCCGCAGAAAAGCACCCACCAAGGGCGCAAGTCGCCCTTCCCCTCCTCCCTGGGGGGGGAGGAGGAGGAGGAGGAAGCGGCCTGCGGCGGCCAGCCGGGGCACAGCTTTCCCGCCCTCCCCCTCCTCCCTGGGGGGGGGAGAGGAGGGGGGGTGGCATGGCTGGGCCTAGGGCGCAGAAATACCTGGAGCCAGCCCTGGCTAAAAGGCAGTAACATAGGTGCCAGATGAGCCTCAGAGCGGAGAGCATTCCAAAGGCAAGGTGCCACCACAGGAAATGCCCTGTCTCTAGTCATCACCTGTCTCATCTCTGAAGGTGAAAGCACAGAGATCAGGGTTTGAGAGGAAGATCGTAACTGGTAGGCTGGATAGTGTGGGAGGAGACAGCCCTTCAGGAATGTAATGTATGCCACATGTTGAGGACCTGTGACTTGCACGGGAAGAAATGTCCCATTCTTTCCTTCCCTGCCATTTCCCCCTCTTCTTGCTTTTCCTAGTCCTGCCCTTGTCCCTTTTGACTCCTGCTGCTACTCCCCATCAGCCCCCATTTTCTCCTCTGTTTCCATCTCTGCTTCTTCTGTCTTACTTCCTCCTCCCCTTCTGCTCCACTTCTTTCCCTCCCCTCTCCTCTCCCCTTGCTGGCTACTGCTTTTCCCTTTCTCCCCAGCTCTCCTTTTCCCCTTCTCACCTTCCAACCTCCCCCCAGCTGATATCAACATTGCCTGCAATTTTAGATCACTGCCTAAGGATGCCAGCCACCAGGTGGGACCTGGGGATCCCCTAGAATTAGAGCTCATCTCCAGACTACAGAGATCAGTTCCCCTGGGGAAAATGGATGCTTTGGATTGTGGACTATATGACATTGTACCCTACTGAGGTCCCTGTCCTCCTCAGGCTCCATCCCCAAATCTCCAGGAACTTCCTAACCTGATCTGGCCAACCCTATCCCCTCATCTCCTGCTGGTGGCTGGGGGGACCTAGCAACCCTATCACTCCTAAACCAAAAAATACATTCCAAACCTCAGGTGTTCCTTGAGATATACACCAATTTTTGTAAAAAAATATGACTGTGGTAAACTGGGATTTCTCTTGGGTTTGCAGATGGTCCTGCTGTACAGACTTTTATGGCTATTTAACACATAGGTATATAACTAAAATAATACAAAATAAGTGGATTAATTGATGGGATTACTTGATGTGAGGAAACAGAAAAATGAAATGGGAATAAAGATTTTAGGATTCAATTCACATAAGTTAAAAAAACCCAACAAATTGAAATGGGGATCACTGAGTCGAAAGGTTCAGGCTGGGAAATTCATGAATAACCCTAGCCAAAACCTAACACGCTTTCTTTGATTGTAGATGATGCAGGAATGTGTCATAACAAGCCTCTTCAAAGAAGCATTCCCTCTTGTGAAAGACAGAAGGTGGAATCTTACGACTGTGCACACCATTTACAGTTGGACACATTTTAGTAGAGCAAAAGTTAAAACAAAACAACAATCAAGTACAATAGGCAGTACTAGAAAAAAAGATTTGTGCCAGACTAGTTATTTATTTGTATGCTGATATTTTAGAAAGCCTTAGCATGTGTCTTTATTGTTTGCAAAGGGCTCTGTCTATCAGATGGTAACAATATGAATGCTTAAGATTTATTTTTATATTCCTTAAATGCCAATAATAATTTTCTTTGTTTAAAATCATTTGGATGATTATGTGCTCCAGATATAAGAAAGACCCTTTCTTCTGTGTAATTCATTTATGTCCTATGACTAAAATCTAAGAAACATAGGTTTCTTTCTTGAAGGTCTTTCAATTTAATTAGAAGCAAGGAACAATAAGAAATAACAAGAGCCCCAAGAGAGAAGACGAACAGCAAAGGAACACAGACAAGGGTCCATTATGCATGTACATCTTACCGCAGTTTTTCAGAGCAGTAAGCATTTAATATTGACTTTGGATTTTGTGCCTGCCTTACAAACCATTATTTTTCCTCTCATGTATTTATTCGGCAGCTACAATTTTAAAAATGTACTTTTCTGAATCAGGGTGGAACATCACTTGTGGCATTGCAAGCTGTGATCGTTGGCAATGTGTGTGTTTGTGCATGTGCTCCTATGTAAAATTGTCTGCACCTCCACCACACTTTGCATAGAGCTGCAATTTGTATGGGGGAGGACTTCTTTGGCAGAAGCTCTAGAGAGCTTTTTTAGTCATGTGCCACTAAATTGAAAAAAATGGGGGGGGGGTATTTTCACTTATGCCCTAGCACAGTTGCATAGTAATGTTAATTTCCTGCCCTTCCTTGCAGATTTGTGTGGTTTTCTCTTTGTGATTCTTTAATTTGATCCTGCGCATTGGTCACGAATCTTGGCAGTTTTTTAGAGCCAGTCCTGTGTGGACTGCATTCTGTCCTCCAAATGGATCAATCCCAAACAATTTTTAAGTTTGGCAGTTTGCAGAAGGTCCATGTGGCTCAGCCACCATTTTAATGTTAGGCTTCCAGAGACTGCCAAAATGTTTCCCCCTCCCAAAACTTTGTTCACAAAAGCATGAAAGAGGAAAATGTTTTCAAAGCTTTAGGCTTCCCATCCCAGTGTCTATCTCTCTTTATATCCCATGTCAATTTCATTCTGTGCTGAGGATCCTCCCTCCTTTATTTGGTTTGCATACAACAATGAAATCCTTTTGTTTTTGCACTGGGGACACTGCCACTTTCCTTCTATCTGATCCCCCTTTCAAGTCAATACTAGCAGGGAACTAAACCTCATGCAGCTCCTTTTAAACTCCCCTGTATCATTTTAATTTTTTAATTCAGCAATCCGAGGCTAGCAATATAGCTGGACTCATGCTGCTTGTCAAAAAAAAATTTAAATGAGGGGGAAATGGAGCTTGTACACCAATGAAGAGGGGAGGATGATGGAAGGTGCAGAGTGGGGATAATGACCTTGATGTGGGCAGGAGAGTGACCTTTGGGGGCAGCAAAAGAACAGGGGGGGGGTCCAAGGGAATCTGTATGCTTATGAATTACCCTTGGACTGGAAGCTAAACAAGGGAAAAATCGGCACCAAAGCACTCTCAGAAAAATCTGGGAAACAGTGATCAGAAAGTGAACTGAGTACTGAAGGGAAGAAAATCAATGCGAGACAACAAAGAAAACATGACAGATTTGCACAGTGAAACCAAGGGAAAACACCCGTGCATAATAGGCCACGTAAAGAGAAAGGGAGAAACTGGTAAGGAGAGATTGCTAGTGTGCTGGAGTTTATTCATTTTGGTGTCTATTTTATTGTAGGTTCCAGAACATTTTAAAAATATAAATGTGGAACAATAAGGAAAATGGGATTACAACAAGCTAAGAACTATTGCCAGCCTTCAGAAACTGCAAGCAAACTATTTTTCTTCACAGCTATTTCATTCAAAGGTTTTCCATAAAAATAATTAAAGTATTCATAAATGGGATTAAATTACTGATCTGAAGAGCAGCAAAATTAGATCTCATGGCTTCCAACATCCAATACAACCAGCAGGTGATGGCGGGACTTAGCAGGAATAGGAGGAGGCCCAGGCTACATCACTGGCAATGTCACAACATCATGTCTGGCATGCACTGGAAGAGACATCATCACACTGTGATATCATGGTGATGCTCTGGTATTTAGGCAAAAACTCCTCTCCCCCATCAGCCAGCTGATTGGTGGTGAGAGGGTGGAGCCTGGCAATGTGGGATCCCCCACCGCCAGTAGGGAGACTGGCAACCCTAGCTCCAAACTGTTCTGCTACTCTGTCTCAGGGAAGAAGCGGATTCTTTTAATGTAAAGTCTCTTCCCAACAAACAAAGAACCAAAATGGCATCTCCTTCTCTGTTGTTTCATCCTCTGTCAGGAAAAATGGAGCAGGTCTAACAGAGGCAAGGCTAAAGTTCTTTTGGAACTCATATCCTGAAAATGCCTGTTCTCTAGGCCTAGGTTGTCAATTCATGGAGAACACAAAATCTAGCAAGGGGAGGGGACTACCCTGGGGCAGAGGCAGAGCTTGTTCCAGGGTCCATCTAGCCAGGGGCACAAGTTCTGCCTCAAGTAGAGAGGCCAAGCTCCCTCCCAGGACTCCTGTGAGCTTTTGGGGAGGGGCAAGGAGTGGGCATTATGTCGCTTGATTAGAGTTATGTTACGGGATTTCCCTACCTTCCATTAATTCGTTAAGGTCAGGATTTGTGTAAATTTGATGACCTTATTTCTTCGTTTAGTACAGTGATTAGTTTAGTGGAGCGATTTTGTCTGGTTAATTCTGATAACGAACAAGACTCAAGGCTTTTTAGCTAATAAAGCATACATCTTTTATTAAGGATCTACTCTTGCAGGCACTAGCATGATCATCCTTAATAAAGACTGTATGCTCTGTTAGCATAAATTTTTACCAGCTCGGATACTGGGCAGCACACATATTTTCTGGTAATGAAAAATTATTTTTGCCCCCTTTTATATGCAAGATTCACACCCCGTGACCCTGGAAGTTTGCCCAGGTTAGCAGAAAATTCTCCCCTAGCACTGGGTGGCACCATTCTATGAATGGATTGGATCCAACCAGTTTTTCCACTGGTTGGGGGGGGGGAAGGGAGGACAGGGTCCCTTTTGACCACCAAAAAGATAATTTTGAGATGACGGGGACAAAATCTATATTGTGAGGCAAAGCACCCTAGTTTTACCATCAGTTAACATGAATAATTCAGATTGCAGGGGTTTCTAATTAGTCTTTCTCATAGATACAATCTGTATCTCTTTCAAGGCCTGATAGCAGAATGTGGTATTTGGCCAAGTGAAAAAATCTGCACTCAGTTCAGTGACTAGGTGGGAGGGGGAAGCCAGGAGCAAGTTGCATCATATCCTGGAGGGCTCCAGTGAATGAGCACTCTGATTGGATTCCAAAGACAGCAAGAAACTATAACTAGGCCTTAGATAAGTGTGATGCTACACAAACTTTTGATCCCATTGAACAGATGCATAAGCTTCTAGCCTGGACTCTGCAATTCTGAATGGTGCACCAGTTAATGCCAGGTACTAAAGTGTCAGAAATGAAGGTTAGCTTTTGTTGTGTTTTTTGCTGATTAACTCTAGAGACTGTGTTGCCTAGTAGTATTCTCATTTTTATTTGCTACATAAACCTGTGTGTATTTTTCTAAAGGTTTTGATCTCCTTGTGCACATTTAACCTCAGGGATCCACGAGTCTGAGAATGGCTTACCAGTCTGGGAGGCAGTGGCTCAGAGGGACCCAGGCTTCCCTGACAAATATGGAACAGGGAAATTGGGCAAAATTTGGTGAAAGAGCTGGCTGGATACAACCCAATATTTTGATCCATACAGCAGGGCCACCTATGGCTGTTAGATATGTTATATAGTTGGTTTATACCAAGTCAGTCCATTGGCCCATCTAGCCAATGTGAACTAGGGGTGTCATCCTCCAGGTGGGACCTGGGGATCCCCTGATAATACGACTCAACTCCAGACTACAGAGATCAGTTCTCCTAGAGAAAATGGCTGCTTGGGAGGGTGGATTCTACAGCATTGTGCACCAGTGAGGGCCCTGTCCTTCTCAGGCATCACCCCCAAATCTCCAGGAATTTCCCAACCTGGAGCTGGCAACCCTAGCACTCCCCCCATTGTTGGCTAGGGGTGAACTGGCAACCCTAATTGAGGACTGGCAACAGTTCTCCAGGGTCTCAAGCAGAGCAGACTTTTCCCCAACCCTTCTGAGACCCTTTAACTAAAGATGCCAGGAACAGAACCTGGAATCTTCTATGTACAGTACAAAAGCACTGGCTATGGAGCTGCTGTGTGACTGGGGATGGGATACAGTGGTTGGTTACTTCTTACTGTGATCCTAAGCTCTGGGATGGAAATAATCATTTTTTTTTTTTAACCAAGGCATTTATAAGCAGAAAGGGAGGAGGAGCCAAGATGGCATTCTGAGTAGAGACACCAGCTAGTCAGTCCTGCCTATAACGTAGCTTTAAGATATTTATTTTACTCTGAGCACCGGATTTTGATAAGATGCAGCTGACTTGAAATTTGAAGCCTTCAGGGAGAGAATTACAGTCTTTCCTAATTTGTAAAGATCCAGAGGTTTCCTGACTCGGCCTCCCACTCTTCGGTAGCTACTTATCTCTACAGACTAGAATCTGCAGGCAAGTGAGAAACTCAGCACTGACTCCAAGAACAATTATAAAATTAGTCGTGCTAATCTCTGGGCATTTGCTCTGGGGATAGCATCGCTATGATTGATTTCTCAGATGCTGCCAGTGGAATCCCCCTCCCCCCACCAGTTTCCCTGCCCTTTCTCCTTTGGTTCCTGCCCTCCTGGGAATGCTGAAGTCCTCAGCAAGCTATTGCAACTCAGATGGAGTCAGAAGGAGAAAAGGAAACTTATGTTGTGGGACTGGAGTTGTTTGGCCCATTCTAACCCACCCTGGCTCCCCCTTTAGTTCTCCCTGAGTTCTGGACTAGGATATCTGGCACAGTCCAGAGGAATTTCACTCCTCTGGGTATATTTAGCTATGACAGAGATAGTGCACCAGTAGCCAGCCATCTCCTGGGTAGACCCTTCTGCTGCTGCTTCTGCATGTATGTTAGCAAAGAGTGCTGAGTCATCTGCCAGTGTGGCATCATCTACTGTGGCTTTCGAAGAATGCTGAAGGGATTTAGAGTGTGGCCAAAAAATTTTTGTAAGGATCTTGAGAGTGACTGAAATTTCTTGTCTACTTCAAGAGCTGACTTCTTGAATGATAGTAATCTGATATATCTATGCCCAGCTTGCCTTAAACTATTCTGGACTTTCTTTTTTACTGGGAGGAGAAGCCATGGGGGTCACAAAATACCAAGTCAAGTTCAAGGTTTTGGTATTGACCTATAAGGCCTTGAGCAGTCAGGGACAGCTATGGTTCCATCTTGGCTGGCACCCTCCTCTGTTATTTACATCTACTTCACCCTCTTCCCCCCTTGTCCACAAAGTAGCTGGCAGTTGGAACTGGGACTGATTATTTATTCACCATCTGACTGTGGGAATGTTTTATTAATGTTTTAATTGATTTTATCTCGTTTCTGTTTTATGACTATTGAGGAGAAGAGGAAGCAGCAGCAGCAACCAAGAGAATGGACTGAGTTTATGCCCACTCAGAACTTCAAGCAAAGTAGAATGGATGACTTTCTAACTCTGCCTGATTCTCCTGAGTTCAATGTTCCCACCTCTAACAGGTTTACTGTTCTGGACATAGCCCCTGAAACAGAGACACCTTTGGATGATACTGTTCTTGATTTCACTGCACTGGGGTTAGAGAGTAGGTCAGTCTCAGGTGGACCTTCCTCAGGTGTTCATGGGGTGGGAAAGGAGGGGGCTGATGTGGCTCCTGAATTTTCTTGTCTGACAGCTAGGACAGTGAGCACTATCTTTAGCCAGCTGTACTCCATCCTCACTAAGTTAGACCATCTTATTGATTTGGTGACAAAGTTTAACTGCAGTAATTGCTTATGCCGCCTTAGATAGGGGAACTATCAGTTCTAGATTTTCCTCATGGTTTAAACTGCTCAAATGAGGTCACACCAGAGCTTCCCATTTGTCCAGTATCACTTTGCATAAACTTAGAGAAGGCTTTACAGTCCTCAGAATTTAAACAACGACAACCACTATGTTGTCATCAACATATACCAGGGCTCAGCAAGTTTGTATCTGTGGAGCCCTGGAATTGGAGGATATCCCTCATTATGTCCTGTTTTGTGACCTTTATTCGGTTCCCAGGGCCAAGTTCCTTGTAGCTATTTTAGCCAGGCTAGTTTCACATTCAATGGCAGACAAAATCATCTACTTTTTATCAGATGATTATCATTATGTCACCTATATGATATCACTGGATGCACTGGATGCCAAGAAAATTCGTGCAAAACTTTCATCCTGATGTTCAACATGTATTCTCCACTATGTCCTGGTCCCGACAAGTTTAACATTGTTTTTAACCTTGTGTTTTTACTGTAACATTTATTCCTGCTCCAGCAGCTATCATTATATTGTTATAGCCTTTGGCCTCATGCAATAAAATTCTACCTACCTCCCTACCTTATCAGTGAAGCCATTAATATCATTCCACCCCCTGGTTCTCTACTGAACAGTGACTACAAGAAACTCATTGTGTTTTAAATACTAGCCAATTGGTGCTACAGTCCCATCAGAGTTGTCTGAATGTTTTAGGATGATAGGACGCCCTTCTGGAACTCCAAATTTGGCATAGTATAGTTCTTAAAGGCCCATCTAAATATCAAAGGCTCATCTATTACCCTGACACCAGCTGAAACCCTAAATGGCTCCTTTAGGGTAACAAGATTACCGTTATCCTTTGATGGGCCATTTATTACAACCCTGATTATGCAAAAAAAACTCCCTGATCTCCAAGGGCATTTTCCCTTCCCAAGTTTTTAACAACATTCTATTCACCTCTCTTTTTAGATCAGGTCCTCTAAGGACCAAAAACTGAAGCTATGTTTAAGAGTAGGCCTAGTGGTGCCATCAACCCTTCAGAGTGTAAGCTCATTAGTTGGAATGAACTTGGAGCCTAAGCTAGGGGATTCCCCTTCTACGTATGTTACTGAGACAGATTTAATTAACTCCTTCAGGGATCTCTTACCAGTGGAGAAAAAGTCTATTTCTGATAGGCTTGAGCAATTGAGGACTAGACTCTTGATGAACAACCACACCCAGGATCCTATACCTTTCTCTCCCACTGTTTTTGTAGTTTGCTCGGAGATCCCTTTATTGACCCAAAAATCATCAGAACCTGTCAAGTTACTAGATACACTCCTTAGCGACAATCAACCTGCCTTATATAAAGATTATGTTTCTGCCCATCCTCAAATAAACTCTGGACCTCTGGCGGAAGGGCTTTTTAATTGATATTTAGAGGATCATGAGATTGGTATAGCGAGCCCTCATCCTGTAGGCCGCACAAAGTTGTCCTCAGTGCCCATATATAAAAATGGATCAATCTTAATGGATTCTGAAGAGAACATGGACAAAACAGCAAAACTAAACTGATAATCAGAGACCCAAAGTGAGCATTATCTAAAGTGTATCTCATGGAATGTGACTGGATGGTCAAATAAAATCCAGGACCCACATTCTTACAGTTTATAAGATATTATATAATTTTTATCCAAGAGACCAGGTTAACATCAACATTGACATTAAATAGATGTCTTACTTACACACTCAATACCACCACCACCCAACTATTAAAAGACACCTGTGGGGGGTTGGCTTGTGGTGTAGCATTGTTTCCTCCATTAAGATCCTTAGCAATGCCTTGTCTTTTGACTTTTAAAGATCAGGTTACTTTGGCTGTGAATGTATATATTCCTCCCCGTTCCTCGTCCTTTTGTTGTAACGACTGTTGGCCTGACTTTTTTTTTTTAATTTTCTCAGAAAAAGGTGGGATGCAGAAGGGACAAGGGGGTGGGGGAAATATAAATTCATCAAGTTTGTCAAATAATATACGTTGTTATGTACAACAAGTAAAATCAGATATATTACCAAATATATTACATATTTCAAATATAGAAGCAGACATTAAAGAATAAATAAGAACTTTCCTAAAGTTAGCAATAATCTATTAACGGTAAAAGAAATTACATCTTTAACAGTTGAATAAACGTCTATGCTAAAACTGAATCACTGTAAAATCCTTAATATTGTCTTTATTTTTATCTAAATCTAAATTATATTCTTACTAATTGTTTAATTACTTGTGGAATACAGAATCAAGGATTGGAACTATAATCAATACCGTCATCACTTTTAATATGACATTCAGGTTATTCCAGAACTTAAAAAAAATTAATTAATCCATAGTATGAGTAATAAGCTTGCCATTTCTGTAGATTTTTTTTCTATATAATTGGTTAGTTTTGCCAATGTTGCTTACTCGGCTAGTTTTTCTTTCCAGATCTCTATTGTAGGACACTCTTCTGTCTTCCATTTCATTGCAAATATTACTCTGGCTGCCATCAACATATATTTAAATAGGTCTTGTGAAGTTCTGTCTATGTTATCTGGTAAGATTCCCAGTAACATAATCTTTGGTTTCATCAGGAATTTAGAATATTTTGAATTTCTTCATGTATATTTTTCCAGTATCTTTTCATCTTGATGCAGGTCCACCACATATGATAAAATGTGCCCTCTTCTTTTTTACATTTCCAGCAGGCCCTTTGTTATTCTTATCCATCTTAGAAATACCTTTTTGGAGTAATGTACCACTGGTAAAATATATTGTACCAGTCTGTTGGCCTGACTTTGTTATGAGGACTGTTGGCCAATGATAATGATCTTTATAATGGCAAGAGGAATACAAAAGTCTCCTTGGTTAACAAACAAACAACTGATCGACAAGCTTAGCTTTTTAATATTTAGTGATAACTTTGAGGGAGATAAACATGGGGAATTTACTTATTATAACCTGAAATGCATGAGTGTGATCAACTATATACTAATATCACCATCTCTCTGTGATAATATATTACACTTTGAAGTAGGGTCACTTCCAGAAAGTGACCATCAACCACTTATATTCTGTATCTCTGTTTCTGAAGCTCTGTGAAATAGTGGGATCAATACCTCATACTGAAATTACAGTGAATATTTGTTTGAGATGGACCTATCCACTTCAAAATGAATTACAACAGGTGCTGGTCAGTGAGCCACTTTTTGAGATTAGAGAAAAATTTCTTGTAGCAAGAGACATAGAGACTGCCCTGACACTATATGGAGAGCTAATTTAACAATTGAGGCCTTTCCTGATCAGGAGCGTTAGAATATCAAATAGAAGAGGGAAATTTAAGAACAATTGGTTTGATAAAGAATGCTTATATATGGGGGGGGAAAAACCTAAGATGTGATGTTAGGGTCTACAAGCAAAAAGAAACAAACTGCCTACCTAAATCTTTCTTTGAGCTCTGTAATAAAAATAAATGCCTACTCAGAGGAAAAAACTTGCCTCAGTAAGAGAATCTTGGCAACAACTTGCCTTGACCTTAACTCAGAAAGACATGATAACATTCTGATGCATATCTGCATAAGGGAGGGTATGCCATGTGTTCTGGTATATTCAAAGACCACTGGGAAGAACATTTTTCTAAGCTATTTAATGATCAAATCCATGAGGATACTGTAGTCAAATGCCCTATGATTTTCCATTAACTAACTCACCTGAGTGGCCCCCTGTATCTGTCAGTGAAATAAAATCCCTAATTTCTATAATTAGAGGTAATAAAGCCCCAGGTGAAAATTTTATCTCCCCACCACTGATTTGCTTAAGTCTTTCTAGAACAGGTGGGCATTTGTTTTAGTCACAGGGTGTCTGTTATGGGGAGGGGAAGGGAAAGGAGTTTGTAAGCCGCTCTGAGACTCCCTTGGGTAGTGAAGGGCGGGGTATAAATCCAATCTCTTCTTCTTCTCTTATAGTCACCCTGTTTACTCATATAGATAGGTCTGGTAGGTTCCCTTAAGAATGGACCTCTTCTATTGTGGTCCCAAAGAAGGAGGAGCCTTCCAATCCAGCTATAAGCCTGCTATATGTAATAGGAAAGCTTTAAGGTAAACCGCTCTGAGACACCTTTGAGTAGTGGAGGGCAGGGTATAAATCCAATCTCCTCCTCTTCTCTCCTCTTTATGCAAGACATCTCCTATTGAAGCTGGAGACATGGGTAACTGAAAACAACTAGATTTAGGCAGGGACATTCCACCCTGGACCACTGTCTTCTACTGCAACACCTTATCAATAAATATTCAAATGGATCATCTAGGCAATTCTATGAGGCATTTATCAATCTAAAAGCCACATTTTATTCCATCTCAAGATAACATTTATGGAGAAAACTAAGCAATATAAATATAGATAACAGGCTGCTAGAGCATATAAAAGGCCTTTACATGGACACCAGTTCAAACATCAGATTAGGTGTCCATGGCCAGTTATCTAGCTCTGTGAAAACCACAAAAAGGGTCCACCAAGGCTGTAGTTTGGCCCCACAGCCTTTTAATCTATACATTAATGATATGGTAGAATTCCTGTCTGGTCCTCATTTCTTTCCAGTCAAAGTAGTTGGAAAGACCATTTCAATTTTGCTGTACGCAGATGACACACTGCTAATTTCCCAGACTCAAATTGGTCTTAGGAGGCTGTTGAGACAGTTCAGCTCTGATTGTAAAAACATCTGCTTTATGTTAATTATGATAAAAACCAAGATTATGGTTTCTGGCAGAAGACCACATTATCATAAATGGACAATGGACGAGAAACAATTATAACAGGTATCTAGCTTTAAATATTTAGGGGTGATGTTTCATCATCAGGTTCTTGGACAGTCCATATTGACTGTGCTAACTATAACCTCAAAAAAGCTGTCCTTGGTATTCTTAGATTTTACAGAAATAGATGAAGCTGTCTTATTTCTCCAACTTTAGAAATTTATAAAATGAAACTACTGCCCCAGCTTTTGTATGGAGCAGCAACTTGGGGCTCTGGAAATCTCCAATCTTTAGAAATTACTCAAAACAAATTTGTATGCTGGCTGTTTGTCCTCCATCAACACCCTTGGCTATGATCAGAATAGAATTATCTCTACCCTCAATAACAACCTTAGTTTACAAAATAGCCATTAATTACTGGCTGAAGATCATCTTCTGTACATCCCCAGGCCTTTCGACTTTGGTGTATGGAGAGACAAAAGATCACTCATGGTGCAGTTTTGTATTGAGATTAGTGGCTACTCTTGGCTTCTCAGGAGAATATTTGAGGACCCTTGGGTTCTATGAAGCCAAACTACTCATAAAACAAAGAATGTTAGACCAGAGTGCTCAAATCAATATAGGTCTTTGAGAACATCTACACTTTATAGACAGCTAACTCCTTCTCCCTGACTCTTCCAGCATACTTTACCAATTTAAGAAACTGCAAATACAGAAAGACCTTTACTAGAGTACGTTTAGATATTTTACCATTCACAGTCTTGGAAGACTGTTTTAATGGGATCTCATATAGGAAAAGAGTCTGCACCCGTGATCAAAAGCCTATTGAGGATCTGTCCCACATCCCATTCCAATGTCTAAGATACAAGGCTGAATGTAATACATTCTTGCGGACCATAATATCCTGCTTCCCAGGAAGGCCAGATCAGGAGAAATTAGTCATATTATTGGCAGAAAGGGACAAATTCATTACTTTTCAAATGCCAAGATTTACTGTGGCCATCAAAAAGGACAAAAAGATGATGGGGTGTGCTGACCACAGTATGTCTGACTCCTGACCGCTCCACTCTGGGTCACTTGTAATTTGTCTCTGGATTGTATGGTCTTCCTTTCTTATTATTAGACATATTTTTAATAATGATTTTGTATTTTAATATTTCTGTAAAGATGTACAATTCTTTAAAATTTTATTATTTTTAAAATGTTATTTTATTGGACATTTTCATTTTACTTTGTATTGTTGCTATGGTTTTTTTGGGGGGCTAATGTAATAAAGATTTATTGATAAGCAGAAAAACCATCTTATTGGCCGGATCACGAGGTGATTTTGACAAGGTAGTGCCTTTCTATGTCCTTCTATTAGGCAATACCAGATTATTAGTCTCTTCAAACCAAGAAGAAAGCAAAAAGGGACAGTTTCTGATAACACAGGCATAGCAACAGTCTTGTTTTCAGTTGCATTTCTGCTCTTCAAATGTGGCATGGGTTGGGGGAGGGATTACCATGCCAGTGGGACGTAGTGGTTAAAAGCAGCAGACTCTAATCTCGAGAACTGGGTTTGATTTCCCCACTCCTCCATAGGAAGCCTACTGTAGCGCCTTGGGCCACTCAAAGTTTTCTCAGACTCTCTCAGCCCCACCTACCTCACAAGATGACTGTTGTGGAGAGAGGAAGGGAAGGCAATTGCTTTGAGACTCCTTAGGGTAGAGAAAAGCAGGGTATAAAAAACAACTCTTCTTCTTCTACCATACTGCACATTGAAAAGTATACTTGTTTTATAGATAGTTTTCAGTTCCCAATTCTGTAATCCAGAGGAATGCCATATGGTCATGTTAATTTACTTTAGTTTAGCTTCTCAAGGTATTACACAATTTATCCTTTAGTTTCATTACAAGCTTGTGCTGAATTCTACTGAAAGTTCTCTTTAATTAAGAATGTATCCAATCATTTCTTTCAATTGAATTCCATTAAAGTGCTGCTTTTCTAATCCTTCCCTCTTGACAGGCAGGTCCTCTTGGCAAATTTTAGGTATGTAACAAAGCGACCTTATTACTTTTGTTTATTAAATAACATTTTATGAGCTCTCAGGGTACACTTTTTTTAATCACAGGTTTTGCATTGTCCTACATAATCAAAACAGTTTTTCATAAATGATGCATTCTACATTAGAATTTTCATGGCCTCCGTGATAACTCTGAGCCAGTCACAGGTACTGGACTGGTCCTACAAATTATGTAGATCGTACTAATGGTCTGTTGTTTTGTTCTGGACAGAAGGAATGGGATCTGAGGGTTGAGAAACTGTTGATGGTTCCTTTGTCATGAACAGATCACTCCTTTCTTGGGTTTAGAGACTTACAGGGTTACCAAAATTCTGCAGGAGTGGGAGATCTATTAAAATGATCTGCCCCCAGAGCCAGATGAATCCAAATGCTTCTAGGGGATTTTTCTGTTGACATTGCTGGTGATCCTGTCAATGATGTGGTTGACCTCTGGAATGATCTCTGGAATGAGGAAATGACCTGAGCAGTTGACACAATCCCAGTCTCAGATGTTCCATTCTTGAGCAAAGTGAATGAATGGGTGGTGGCTGGACAACTCCAAGCTTTCATGGATGACACAAATAGTTTAGATCCCTTCCAATCTGATTTTACCAAGAGAAGAAGAAGAGTTGGTTTTTATATCCCACTGTTCCCTACCCTAAGGAGTCTCAAAGTGGCTTACAATTGCCCTCCCTTCCTCTCACCACAACAGGCATCTTGTGAGGTAGGTGGGACTGAGAGAGTTCTAAGAGAACAGTGACAAGCTCAAGGAACCCCAGCAGGCTTCATATGAAGGAGTGGGGAATCAAACCTGGTTCCCCAGATTAGAGTCCACCACTCTTAACCACTACTACACCATGCTGTCTCTCTAGAGGGACAGAGGGAGAATTCTGTTGATTCTCTCTAGAGGGACAGAGAAGGCGACTCTGTTGATTCAGTTTGGTGTAGTGGACTCTAATCTGGAAGAACTAGGTTTTATTCCTCAATCTGATGTGACCTTGGGTAAGGTCTTTGCAGGGAGGGCAGTCAGGGTACATATTGGATTAATAAATAAATAAATACATTATTTCAGAGCTATTCCTTCAAGGATTCCTCTCAAGAGCTCTCTCAGTCACACATACCTCACAAGATGTCTGTTGTGGGGAGGGGAAGGGAAAAGGATTGTAAGCCACTCTGAGAATCCCTTGGGTAGTGAAGGATGGGGTATAAATCCAATCTCCTTTTCTTCTCTTCCCAGACCTCACAGCAGCTTTCAATACCATCAATCATGGCATTGTTCTGGATGGACTTCCTGTTTACTGTGTGATACTGTAGGAAATCAAGGTTGTGCTTTGTATTCAGAGCTTTTATAATTTTATTCTAGTTTTTATTTGGGGCTTATATCTGTTTTTATTTCCCACTGTGTTTTTAAAGTTCATTTAAGTTCTTATCTTGAGCTTGTCACTGTTCTCCTAGAACTCTCTCAGCCCCACCTTAAGTTCTACTTTTATTGGCAGTTTTACCTTTTTTCTTTTTTCCTAACTTTCTACCTCTTGTGTTAATTACGTAATGGAGGGGTGAGATATATGAAGAGTTCGCCGACTGCTTTCTTTATTTTAGCATAGTTTAGTTTATGCATCTTTAGAGGATTTAATCAGGCTGTATTAAATGCCTATGAGGATAAGCAAAGCTTTAGTTTATTTTTGACTTTTGTGTTTATTTAATTGAGTTTTTTATTTGAGTTGTATTTACTTTATTTTATTTCAAGTTAATAATCATTTATAATTATTTTTATATATATTTAAATCACATAATTTAATTATCTAAATTTAAATTATTTGGAGAATCTAAATGCCCAGTCGTTGGTTAGTCAGGTGTGGCTCATTTGCACTCAATTAGTATTGTATGTTTATCACTTGCCAGGGACTTTTGATTGAGAATGTATTATTAAATGGTAATTAATTACCTCTTTTAGATTGTTTAGAAGACAGTACCACTAGATGGAGCCTTGGTGTATTTAGGGAGTATTTTATAAGCTTTTGCTGTTTGAACTCAACTCAACTCAATCTTTTTGGTTTTATTGTGTGATTTAATGAATAAATGTAAATAAAATTAATATAATTAGGTAGGGTTTTTAAAGTAATTATAGGATTTATTTTTATTTATATATCTGCCACATACAGGTTTTATTTATGTATTATATATTACGCCTGTTTGGAATGGGAATGCCCACCAAGGAGAGATTCCCCTCCCCCAGTGAGTATCTTTCTGGACCATCTATCTGGGATGGGAGGCACTGTTCTGTCCTGGTTCCAGTCCTACTTGAAAAGTAGATTTCAGAAGGAAGTGCTGGGGGACTGCTATTCAGCCCCTTGCCCTTTGGCCTGTAGGGTTTCACAAGATTCCATTTTGTCCCCTGCGCTCTTTAACATCTACAAGAAACCACTGTGATATCATCTGGAGATTTGGGTTGGGTTGTCCACAATATTGGGATGATACTCAGCTTTATTTTATGGTTCCACCTGATCTCAGAGAGGCTGTAGAAAACCTAAACTCAGTGCTTGGAGAGAATTTTGGAATTGATGTAACTAATAAATTGAAGCATAATCCTGACAAGACAGAATGCTACCAAGTGTCCTTCTTTCCACTGGAGGAAAACAATGTTTAATTTCAATCCCATAAAGTTTATATGTGTTTTATACCAGTTTATTTAACAGGTTTCTACAAAAGAGTCCTAACTACCAGTTACTATGATGAGATGAGCAAACATAAGAAAAGAGCTACTGCATTCTTACCCAGGTTGTAGGTTTCTCAAGGGCATCTAACTAGCTACACCAGATGGGCCCCTGTTCTGATCCAACAAATTTCTTACATGCTTATATATAATAAAATCAAAGTCACATCACTTTGAATAAACCAATTCTATCCAGCTCCAATTCTAATGAAGTATTTGGGCACACAGTCAAGACAAAAGCAATTTGCGTATATTCACCTGCCATCATTCATAAATAAAAGCTGTAATTTATAGCTATCTAGCAGGGAAAAATGAAAGCAACCCTGGAAACCCATTTACATGCATGCCACATCGCTTTCATTTCCCTTCTCCAGACAGCAGCTTCATTGCAAAGTAAGATTTTTTTTTAAGTTGAAGTGTTTAAAAAGACAGCTTGTGATGCAATTTGACTGCAGATTCCCGCCCCCCCATACTTCTCTGAATCTAGGCTTCTCTTAGCAATCATTCTGAAAGAAATTCTACCTGTGATTCTTGCCTTCTTAAGTCACATATAGAACCAGATCTTTAATGCTTAATCCCACAGGACAAAGAATTAAGGAAATGGGGTTCAAATGTGTATTTTTGGCAGAACAGTAGCAGATTGTGATCAATACCATGTTGTTATTTCTGAATACTGCCTTCCCAATACCTTAGATGACTAATAGAGCCAATTTACTTCTTCACCATTTTAAAAATGTATGATGTGTCTCCTTCATTTGTGTTCTGCTTTAGTCCCATGGTTGCTCTGTGTTGCCTGACTTCTGGCACCTGATACCCTGAAACTGCAAGCCAGTACACCAATTGTCCTTTGAGAATGCTTCTCCTTTTATAAGTTCCAGGTGCAGGCAAGGACCATTTTTTGCTTCTAAGGACCTTGTATTAAGTTCTAGGAGCAGGATAGGGATACTCCTGGTTAAGTCATTCTAGTTTATCCATAGTAGCCCTAGCTGAGCTGACAGAGTTGATTGTGGAGGTCGTGCTACAGATCCCAAATCTTCTAGCATGTATGCCAAGGCCTCCTTGACTGGTTCAGCTCAGGACTTCATGACAAACCATGGCAACCATGGGACTGTCCTGGTTTGTACTAGGCCTGACAGGCAAGAGGGGTCATACATTGCATCTTATTTCTGCACTAGGGATGATCTGGTAGGAGAGTTGATACTGCAGCCTGTGCTATTGTCAGATCATTACTTGCTGAGACTGAAGGTTAGGACACATACCTCCATCTGCAAGGAGGAGAATGGTCAAGCCCCAGAGAGAAATGGATCCAGTATTTTCTCTGTGGATTTCTGAGAGGCTGGACAGAGTTGCTCCTTGGTGCCCTCTCACCTGTTCAAGGAGGGCACTGTGTGTGACAAGTTGTTTCTGAGAGGACCCACACAGCCTTCTATGATTTCGGAGGAACTATGTTTTAAATCATAAGTCTTCCCCTTAGTTACCAAGCATTCTGAAAGGAGCAAGTGTAAAGGCTAAGTGTTCGCTGGCGTGTCGAAAGTTTTGTGGTCAGCAAACAGAATACAAAGATCACTGAGGCAGGAATTGTATATTAGCATCAGAGATTTATTTATTTACAAGTTGGTTCCAAAGAACAGATAAGCAGCAGCACAGGTCTTCAGGTAAAGGAGAAACCTGCATGAGGCCCATACATTTAAATGAGCTATGGCTTCAGGGAGTGGTTTGAATATTCTTTAATGCTTTCAGGCATGAACAGATATTTACCGATTAGCCACTAGGCTGGATCCTTTCACACACACACGATTCTACCCACACAAGCCCGTCCTTTCCCGAGCATCAGACTAAATGGCACAAGGTATGCTCATTGCCAAAGACAGGCCTAACTATTGGGTATTCTCTTCTCTGTCAGAAGTAGAACTAAACCATTCTGCTACATTACCAAGCAGAGCTACCCTTTGCACTGTCTGTTCCTTTCCTGAGCCAGACCTGAGCTCTCACTACTCTCTACCTGAGGCTCTGCTGTGCTTCCCTCTAACATTCCATCCCCCTGAAAGGTGATTGGCTGCTGGAGCAGCATTCCCATAGGCTCAGATGAGAGGCTATTTTTTCCCTTCAGGGGCAGAACAGCCTCTTGTCTGTCACAGCCACCAACTTCCTGGTTTACCAAGAAGCCCTGGCTATGAAGAGGCTGGGGAGATGACTAGAGCACCATTAGCAGAAAATTGATGCCTAATCAGACAGAAAACACTATAGAGGCCATTTAGTAGCCTATGCAGTTGCACTAATGGCAGCAAAATAGACTTTCTCTCCATTTCACTATCATTGTGTTGGCTATATCTTGTCCAACAAAACTAATTAGCATGGTTTGGGGCCTAACATCCTACGAGCTGTGATTTGGAAATTTGCTGTGGTGATCTTGCTTGATTTGTTGCTGATAAATGTCTCTCATCTGGACCAACTTCAATCCCAGTTTGGGAGCAGATCCTGTGTTGAGGTGGTAAACTCTTGTCAGAGTTCTTTGGACAGCTTCAGATTGGTCTCCTTTAAGCTGGTCTCCTTGACTGATATCAACAGAATGCTCAGAACTGTGAAGGCCACTTCCTGTACATTAGACCCTTGCCCATCCTGGCTATTAAATTTTTGCCAGGAAAATGTGCTAAACAATTTGGGGAAGATTATTATGTCCCCCTTACAAAGGATGTTTCCATCACAGCTAAAGAAAGCTGTCATTAGACCCTTCTTAAAAAGTCACCTTTGGATAAGAGGGATGTGGACAATTATTGATCTGTGTCTAGTCTCTCCTTTCTGGGCAAGGTAACTGAACAGGTTATGGCAGAACCACAGCATGCAGTTTTGGATAAAACATCTGCCCTTGACTCATTTCAATCTGGCTGTACGCTAGGATCCAGAACTGAAATAGTACTTGTGGCATAGGTTGATTTACCTTTTACCTTTTATTTATTTTTATTTTAGTTGGCTACTAGCCTGCCCTGCCCCACAAGCACGTGGGCGGGGTTACAACAAGGATTAAATACAAATCACTTCCTAAAACAACCAACCAATCATTAATAGTAATAACAAAACAGTAATAAAATCACATCAATAAATACATGAATAACAGCTAATGGCAACATTGATTTTCCCATCTCCATCTGCTCCAGTCCAGGTCCCCAAATGTGTGCAGATGGATGGCAGTTGATGTTCTTGGGGCAGGCAAAAGACATAGATTGTACCAGGCAAGCAAAGCAAGCAGTCCAAAGTAGGGGAGGCCAAGTAAATAGATCTCCACTACCTCAACTAAAGGCATAGCGCAGGGGTGGGCAACTGCGGCTCGGGAGCCACATGCGGCTCTTTCACACATATTGTGTGGCTCCCAGCAGGGCAGCTGGGGAAGTGAAGGGGAGGCCTGCATTTGATCCCTCCCTCCCTCCCTCCCCCGTCCCTCCTATCTATTTGCTTTCTTTGTTTCTCTCTCTCTCTCTCTCTCTCTCTCTCTTTCTTTCCACCTCTTTCATTCTTTCTTTCCACCTCCCTATTTCTCTCTCTCTTAGACAAATAAATATCATTATCAATATCTGTTTTTACCTCTTTTGCTTTTATTTTTGGCAGTCTCATTTAATGGTAATAAAAAGCAAATCTGAATATTTTCTAAATAAAAATGTGTGCGTAATATTTGTTCATGTCTTGCGGCTCTCAACCATCTGAAATTTATTCTATGTGGCTCTTACGTTGAGCAAGTTTGCCCACCCCTGGCATAGCGGAACATCTCCATTTTACAGACCCTGGGGAACTACATTAAGTCCTGCAGGGTCTCGATCTCAATAGGGAGAGTGTTCTACCAGGCTGGCTCCAGAGCCGAAGAAGAGGAGGAGACTGGATTTATACCCCGCCCTTCACTACCTGAAGGAGTCTCAGAGTGGCTTACAATCTCCTTTCCATTCCCCTCCCCACAACAGACACCCTGTGAGGTAGGAGGGGTTGAGAAAGCTCTTTCAAGAACTGCTTGTGAGGGAACAGTCAGGTATGAAATAAATCATAACTGATCCAAGGTCACATCAGCAGCTGTATGTGGTAGAGTGGGGAATTAAATCTGGTTCTCCCAGATTAAGGTTGGTGTTCCTAACCATTACACCCAACTGGCTGTCTGCCACTCTGAGGCTAAGAAGACATCTTTAGGGCCGGGGACCACAAACAAATCTTGGTTTATCGAGCATAATGGTCTTCTAGGGACATACTGGGAGAGACGGTCCTGTAGGTATGTTGGTCCCAGACCGCATAGGGCTTTAGAGGTCAAAACCAAGACCTTGAACCTGACCCTATATTTAACTGGGAGCTAGTGCAGCTGTGGAGCGCCAGATGTATGTGTGCTGTTAACGAAGTTCCTGTCAGAACATGCGCCGCTGCATTGTGCACCAACTGATGTTTCCGGATCAGATTCAAGGGTAGCCCTGCATAGACTGAGTTACAGTAACCCAGCCTGGAGGTGACCATTGCATGGGTCACTGTAACCAGGTCAGTGGGAGAGAGGTAGGGAGCCAGTTGCCTGATCTGGAATTCCTTTGCCCCAAAAGTGGAGACTAGTGCAATGGCAAAGGGAGATCAAGATGTACTCTCTCTTTACACCCTACACCCTCTGCGCTTCCTTACAACCCGCACCGCTTCTGAACTATTATGTACATTAATTAAATTACATCGACACATTTAAACTGTATTACACCAGAAGTCAATATAGCAGACATTCTGATGATATACTGAAAGCACACAGTTAGATGAATACAGGGTAAGAGGCCAGAAGTATTTCCTAAAGCATCCAGAAATTTTGGCACAACAAAATATGTTTATTGGCTGTCTATTGATTCTGGCTGATCATGCATTTGGCAATTGCAAGATTCCTCTTCTACACAGAGATCATATGTATCAAATCAATGCTTTTGTCCAACATCTTTAGATTTCACCCTGTGATGGACTGCACTTTAAAATCTTATAAGTGCTTTGTAGGGTTATAAGGACTGTGAAGGGTTAATTCCTCACAGAGCCAGAAAGCCTTGAGTGACAGGCTGCTCCAAGGAATTTGATCAGTTAGCATCAGTTGAGCAGAGAAAGACTTGAGAACTGAATGCTGAGAAGAGTGAATCTGAATTCAGCCCTGACTGAGAAGAGTCTAATACTGACAGTCTTGAGTCTAGCCCTGACAGAGAAGGGTTTAGTACTAACTAACTTTTGTGCTTAGCTCTGACTGAGAACAGTTTAACATGGACAGAGTACTCAGAAAGTTGGCAGGAAGAGTGGGTAGTTAGGTGAAGACTCCCATTCAGGAAGGGCTCTTTTTGTAGCAGGAACTCCTTCGTATATTAGACAACATGCCCCTAATGTAGCCAATCCTCCAAGAGCTTACAGAGCTCTTCTTACAGAGGCTCCTGTAAGCTCTTGGAGGACTGGCTACATTAGGGGTGGGTCACCTAATATGCAAAGGAGTTCCTGCTACAAAAAGAGCCCTGCATTCAGGTCAGAAAAGGGGATAGATCTTTTAGTGAGAGAAGAATAAATAAATAAATAAATAAATAAAATGTGATAAATAAGAAATTCCTTACCCAGTTGGAAAAGGGAGATAGCTCTGACCAGTGACGTGATCCCTGGTCTGGTGCATTTAGAAACTGCCTTTAAAATCCTGAAAAGTTCATTAAAACTCAAGAAGAGTACTGGTGTGTTTAGTAAAGGAGTTTGGGTATTGGACAGAATATCCCTGTTTTCTGGAAACTAAAAGAGCCAAACATGCTCAAGAAAGTATACTGGAGTGTTTAGGAAACACTGAAACAAAGAACCATCTCAAAGATTCTAACAGCACAAACCTAAGGGGCCCCCTGAAAGCACTCAGGGAGCCAACTGATCTTTGCATCGGAGTATGTCTGAGATACGGCAATGTAAGGGCCAGTTATGATGGTGTAAGCTCCCACTGGCTGCCCATTAGTGCAACCAAGGCGTAAGCCCCTGTGCTGGTATGTTTGTGGGCAGTTTTGGGGAATGGCCAGAGTTAGTTGGCTCCCTGAGCCTTTGCAGCCTAGGAGCACCCCCTGTCAGAGGTGGAAACTTAAGCCAACAAAAAACATGGTGTGGCCCATAGGTGCCAATTGAACTGAAAACTCATCCTCCTTCCACTGCAGCCTCACCAATTAGGCTCAGAGGGGCTCAGGATGCCAACTACAGGCTCGGTCAATCACCTCCCTCCCCAAGGTGACCAAGACCCTTCCACAGCACCCAATAGCAGTCCCCCACCCTACAAAAACTTCAGCCAGGACATCTTACAGTAGTTAGGGCACACGACACGGGACTCCGTCTCAAAGCTCCTTGCCATGTGGACTTAGAGCAAGCAGCAAGGCACTTTGGTGGTGGGAAAAGCAGAGAAAGGGCACTTAGCACTGTGGGGCAAGCACTTAGTGCTAACTCCCCAGGAGAAGATGCAGAGTCCATACTCTGTGATAGACCTCTCCCTTTTCAGAACCCTAACAGGTACCCCACCTTTGGAGGCTTGACCCAAAGGGGCAACTTGCACTGACAGGTAAGCAAGGGCAAGGATCCTAAACCTGCTCCTCTATTCCCCTTGCTTGAGGCGGGGTGCCACGACAATGCCTCCTGTACTCAAGCCCGGCATTGAGTTTGTGCATGGGTGCACAAGCCATGCCTGCACAACACCATGCCCCCTGATATGTCATGGGAAAAGATTTTGTGGAGGAGGATGTTCTGTTGTTTGCCTTTTTTCCACCCTCAGCAGAGAACAGGGCATGTCTGGGGGGGGTGTCTGGCAACCGCTCCACTGTACATGGTGACCCAACTTGCCATGCAACCCTTTAACTCATTTCCTTGCAGAATTAGAGCATCAAGCAGCAGCTGCTGCTGTGGATGGATGGCCAGCAATCCATGAGCACATCAACACAGGACAGGTGAGTGTAATTTGGATGGCAGTATCATGTGCCACAAGGGGGGTTTATGGCAAAGCCCTCACTCATGGAGCTGTATTTGCAGACCCTGACAGGACAACACATCTATGGCTGAGCCCAGAATGGCACTTGTGTCAAATCCCGCCTTCCTCCAACAATCCGCTTAATTTGCTATTTCAGCTGTTCTCTTTTAGTGGAGCGTGGCACCCAGCCAGCCCACATGCAATGCCATCCCACTTAGATGCATGCCATGTTGGGGATCTTCAGTCCTCTTCCCTGTGGCCCCATGGAGGAAGTGAATGGAGTCTTCACACCTCGCCATGGTTTGCAGCTCAATAAAGCCTGTGTTGTGCCACAAATGTGTTTCTGTTTGGTTTTGACTACATTAACAGGAGCTACACCACTCTCTGCCCCATTCCCACCCCATCTGTAACTCCTCCTGAGGGTTCCCAAGGGAGAGCCAGTTAAGTGTGGTGGTTAGGAGCGTGGACTCTAACCTGGGAGAACTGGGTGTGATTCCCCACTCCTCCACATGCAGCTGCTGGTGTGACCTTGGGTCAGTTACAAGTTCTTCCAGAGCTGTTCTCTCATGAGCAGTTCTCGAAAGAGCTCTCTCAGTCTCAGCTCCACCTACCTCACAGGGGGTGTCTGTTGTGGGGAGGAGAAGGGAAAGGAGATTGTAAGCTGCTCTGAGACTCCTTCGGGTAGTGAGTGGCGGGGCATAAATACAACTTCTTCAAGTCTAAGAGGGAGGGCTCCTGGGGGCCATGGGTGATTGTGGATGGTTGTGCAGGTCCCACAGGTCATAGTCATCTTCCAAACATAGCAGGGGCCCAATGGCACCTCCAAAACTGACCTAACAACATGTTGCCTCCCTCACCTTGCATGCTGTGTGAATGGGGGAGGGTGATCTGGGTGAATGAGCCAGCTTCGTGTGGTAGTTAGAGCATGAGACTAGATTTAGGGGACCCAGATTGTGATCCGCACTTGTACTATGGACCGTATGTGGGTGGCCTTGGGTGTGATGCACGCTCTCAGTGTAACCAACTTCACAGGGTTGTTGTGAGCATAAAACGGAGGAGAGGTGAATGATGCAAAACACTTGGGGGAGAAAGGTGACAGAGTGAATGAATGGCATTCATAAATGTGTGTCTGCTCTAGGAAGGGGGCTTCTGTCACCCAGGTGGAAGACATCTGTGAAGGAAACACTGAGGGGACAGGGGATCATGGGGGTCCCCAGAGTCAATGGCTGGGGGGAGCCAGTGCTGTGTGCGGACTCAATGTTTTCAGAGGGGGGTGAGGTTTGAGGGGTATCTCCACTGGACATACTGGCAGCCAGGAACACCAAATGACTTGCAATACAGTAGTACTACATTATTACTGGGCATGGATTACTCTGGGACTGGAATGACAGTCATTCCACTCCCAGAAAACTTCTGATCCATTGAGGAAGGAACTGGGGAATCTGAGGGTGGCACTGCATACCCACACATCTAAGCTCACCCTAGTGGCCCCCTCTCCAGCTCTGCCACTGGCAGGGCTGCTGGGAAGGGTGCCCTCCGGTGAGCAAATGCATAGTGTGGAAATGACAGTCCCCCCTTCTCCTTCTGCCCTTTGGGGACCCTGTGCTCTGTATGGGCAGTGAGGCAGCTGCAGATGCCAGTAGGGTCTTCTCCACTATCAGGTGCCTGGATCTGCCGACAGGAGTAGGTCCCTTTAAGGGGGTAGGGTGTGTGCTCCTTACAACAAGCAGAACTGTGGCCTGCCCCTCTCTGCCCCCTGCCTGAGATGGATGCTGGACTCCCCTCCTTGCCACATGGTCCCTGCTTGGCTCTGGTAGCCCTGTCCACCAAAATACCACTGCCTCCACACCAATGGCTCTACTAACCACAGTGGCATGGTTGCTACGGATCAGGGGTGGCCAAGCTTGCTTAACGTAAGAGCCGCATAGAATAAACGTCAGATGTTTGAGAGCCGCAAGACAGGAACAGATATTGTGCATTTTAATTGGAAAATATGCAAATTTGCTTTTTATTAACACTAAATGAGACTGCCCAAAATAAAAACAAAGGGGGTAAAAACAGATATTGATAATGATATTTATTTGTCTGCTAATGGTATTTGTCTAAGAGAGACAGAAAGAGAGAAAGAGGTGGAAAGAAGGAATGAAAGAGGTAGAAAGAGAAACAAAGAAAGCAAATAGATGGGGGAGGGGGAGGGAGAGAGAAAAAGAAAGTGGAAAGAAAGCAAATAGATGGAGGGAGGGAGGGAGAGGTGGAAAGAAAGCAACTTAATGCATCCTCCAAGAACCCCACCCCACCCCCATGCCAGCTTGCTTGGCTTGGAGAAGGGATTTAAAGAGACAAATGCGTTCTCCAAACTGGCAGGGGGGACTTTGAGGATGCATGTAAAGAAACTCCCAATCACTTGAAACATATGAATTGTAGTCTGTGCCTATATTGATTTACCTCCGACCTTTTACCGCTGATTTCACTTTACCTTTCCCCTCTATGTTGAATAAAATGTTTTGAACTTTTGGATACCACTTCAGTAGTTTAAATTAAAGAGGGTGACATTGTCCCATCCCTAAAGTCCCTGGGCTGAGTCAGCAACAAACTTCCATACTGTGACAGGGTAGAATAGCCATAATTCTTCAGAAAAGAAGAAAATCACTCAGAAAGGGAATGTAGGGGAAACGTAGGGAAAATCCTGCCTCTGTGGGAGGGAAATGGGCTAGGTCATCATATACCCCTTCCACTCTCTCTTCCCCACCATACTGCCCCCCCCAATAGTCTCCTTAGTTATGTCCAAGATTAATATGCAATCCCAGTCATTCTCTTAGAACTACATTTTACACACCCAAAGTTAGTGCTGGTACAAACATACATCATACTATCTTTTCCCATTTCTCATGGTAATTTCGTTATTCCGGCATGCTTGTTATTTGGGCTGAGAAGGGAGATACGTGAAAATAGCCCAGGTGGTGCGAAACTAATATAAACTATCATAGGGTTTGATTAAGAAGTGTAAACAAGAATATATTAGTAAGAGGAAACAAATTTGTGCACATGGTTCCACAGGTTCACATAGTTCCACATGGTTCAACTGAAGCAAAAGGGGTCCATTAATATAAAGTCTCAAATGTACAAGAAGCAAAAAGTCAAAGTAAATTGTATACAAATCCTCTAGCAGAACAAATCAAATCTTTTACCCAAAAGCGTGAAATCAAAAATGCTGTCTGGAAGAATTAGCAGATTATTAGCTATGAGTATAAAGCAATCTGTGTCCATTTCATGGGGGAAACTCATATAAAAGCTTAAGTAACATTTTTTTTTTCTTCAGGCAAATATTGAACAAACCAGGATACAATTAGCAATACAGATTTATGTGTGGTTATGTAACTGAGCCTACCTTTTCTTTGAGATCCGCACATATTTCCTGTTGTTTTCTTCTATTATTAGCCACCATAATTTCTGTCTCATGAGCAGCACAAGCTTCCTCAAGAGTCATTACCGCCTTCTGTGAAAATGCTTTTCTAGCCTGGATCCAGTTGAACATCAGTGCTCTCCACTGATTCCAAGTGAATCGATAGTGGTCCCAAGCTCTTTCATGAGCAACCTAAAACACACACATCATAATTATCAACTTATAAACACTACAAATTGAATCCTGATGGGTCAAGGTTACTTCAAAAGAGCCATTAAAAAGGAAATCTTTAGAACCCATATAAAAATGGTCTTCCTCGCAGCAGTCTCTCCAACCCAACAGACACTGTTATTTACAAAAGATCACATCCACAAGGCACCAAAGGAATGAAAAAGCATTATCCACAGAAAGGAAAGAGAATGATTGCAAGGTATGGAAGTAAGCACTTCTCTTTCCAGAGTAATCTCATGGATCAATCCAATTAACCACAAAAACGTATAACAAACTAGTGTAGTTTCACAACAGAAAATCAAGCTAAATATGACAATATGCTTGTAGCTGGTTCTGGCATAGCCAGCTGGTATTTCAATGTTTTGGGACTGCCTTGAGGGGAAGCTGTTATTTGCATGTTTTACTGCTTAAAAAGTGACTCGATGTTTCTGTGACTTCTAAGCTTTGGGAATCAGGGGGGATATAAATTAAAACTGACACACTCAATTGAAGAAATACCTTTTATAGAGATGTAGAAACATAGGCTGCGGTCAGTCATCAGGCTTAGCATGGTCTGGTGGCTCATTTAATTTATCTGGTGTTATTTTTCTGGAGAGTTTTGTCCAAACATGCTGCCCTTATCCCATCTCACCATGCACTCACTGTTTCAACCATTCAGATTACTGCTGCATGGTAACCATGGAGCAGGCACTCAGGCAGCATCCTTTTTTTAAAAAAATGGGGGGGGGGCATATGCAGAAGTGCTTATTCAAAGCACCACTCCTTTTTGACAGCTCCGCAAAACTTCTGCCAAGTATTGTGATCATTGGTTCCTATATAACTATGCTTCTCCACCAGAAATCACTCCCTTTCCTACCTGATCTTACCCTCTTTCCCACTCATTTCATAGGGATGTTTTCCATTCTTCATTCCCACCAGAGCAATATTATGAAGTGGCTTGGAGTAAAGTTCCAGGGGTGGAATCCCGGCTGCTGATATGGGATCCTAAATAGGGACTATTTCCACCGCTGTCCCACCCCAAGAAATTGTAGAAAGGGGCTTTTTTCTTGAATTTGTCACTCAAATCAATTCCCCCGGGGGCTCCTGATCCCAACACTGTAGCACTTGGACACACAAGTGGTGCCTCCCCCAGAGGCTCCTGATCCCAACACTGTAGCACTTGAACACACAAGTGGTGCCTCACAAGCCAGTGGCAGAGATCCACTTATGCACATATTGCTGACTTGGGGAAAGAAGGAACAGAAACAGAAAGGAGGGTTCAGACTTCCCATCCGACTTGAGACCACAATGGAGAGTTCAGACATCTGGAAATGATGGGTGATACCAGACAATCCATAGACCTCTGACTTTGTCGTCAGAAAACACTGATTCAGGGATGGGTGAGAATGGGAGGTTGATGACTGGGGAATGGGATATGGACGATGCCATCTGATCATGCATTTTAAATCAAGAAGGGAACAGCAATGACATCAGATCAAACAGCTTGTCTGACTGTAGCCATAGTATGGCTAACATAAATGATAGTTTCATAGATTTGGTTGCTTACAATTATTTTTTAAAGCCATACATTAATAAAGCATTCATTTGGGATGCTCAATGGTCTAAATCACTGGTTCCTAAAGTGGGCAATACCACCCCTGGGGGGTGCTGGAATGATCCAGGGGGGCTGGAATGATCCAGGTGCAGATCCACAAACTGCATCTTTTTGTTCACTTCTTGAAGGTAGATTTCCTGAGGGGCACTGAGTAATTTTTTTTCTGAAAAGGGGGTGGTAGGCCAAATAAGTCTGGTAACCTCTGGTCTAAATGCTGGGCAATTAGCCAGCTTGGTGTAGTGGTTCAAGTGTTGAACTAGGACATGGAAGACCCAGGATCTCAAATGTCTACTTTGGAAGCTCATGGGGTGACCTTGGGCTAGTAGTTTCCCCTCAACCTAACCTACCTTAAAAGGGTGGCTGCAATGGGAAAATGTTGGGTGGGAGACTGATATTTATTGAAAATGTAATGACTGACTGCGTGTCACAATATTCAAATAAAATGATAACCATTATAACTTACTAGACATTGCCTAGTCTTGTGAGGAAGAAGTTTCTGCAACATATCTAAGTAGAGTGTTCTTCTGCCTTGAAGGCCGTTTGGGTATTGATCAACCACTACCACATAAACCCAGAGATCTTCCTCACTCAGTGGGAAATTGCTGTAAAAGTAGAAAGGGGAAAACCAAATGTTAGATTTTAGCATAAAATAGATTAAAAGAAAAATAATAATCCGCTCCCTTTGAAGCTGATTAATCCTAACATTATGGAAGGATATAATGGGATTCTGCCCTGGCAGAACGAAAACACCGTGTATCAACATCTTCATATGAAGAACTTGGACCTATTTTTAAGAGCAGAGGGGATAGTTTGAGTAGGCCCTTCCTATGTTCAATACAAATATGACTTTTGTTTTTCCTGCCCAGGGGCGGGGAACGGTTCTGCAAGCTTTCAATGAAACATGAATTGAAAAGTTTAACATATTGGCTAATTCCTGTGTCATTATTCACATACACCTTCACTTTCCCTGTGCCGTTTTTGACACCAGTATTTTTAAAATCAGCCTGAATTAAGGTGGCAGGGGGCAGAGAGAGAGCTGAACCGGTATTCCATTCTGGCAGGCATGAGAACAGAATAAATGGTGATGCTGAAAGTGAGTCATGGATAAAGGACCTGCTGTGCCTGCTATTCAAATATTAAACGGTCCTCACCTTTTGCAAGACGTAGGCTAACATGAAACTATGAGGATCTTCTTAACAGAAGAATCTGCGCTTTTCAGTACCACTCTAGCATAATTCTGCTTAGAATGAAACTGTTTAGCTTCCCTTTTTTAAAAAGACAGTCATAGAAATACAAACTGTCTTGTCATAATAGACAATGGGAAGCCCTGAATTGAATGCTGTTTAATATTGCATTGTAGAAGCAGACTTTTTTTTAACAAAAAGAAGAAGAAAAACATTACCACCCAACTGGCCTGACATACAGCAGCTTAGAGAAGAAGTGCTGATACAACAAAGGAAGCGGCTTGCAGCCAAGCAAAACAAATAAATGTTGTATCTATGAAGGACTCTGGATACAGAAAGCATCCGCTTTTCCTGGCCATTCCAGGAATTGTTCTAAGTGACACACCCTTCCTAAGATTAAAGCTGGCCATAAAATAAAAGGGAATACAAAAACAAAGACACACTAGGAGAGCACGGCTTTACTGATTGTTAAATCTGCTCAAGTTTGAGAGATGGTATAGATTAAATTAAATTCACTTCAAATCATACACAAACACAACTGTATGCATCTTGGGGAGGGGGGGACAGTGTTTCCTGGTGCCTGGAGCCCAATCTCACGCCTTTACATTAGATGCAATTGGTAGAACATTGACCTGACCCATATGGTTTTCCATGTCTGATTCTGAAGAGCATCAATCCATAATATTGGGCATTTGCCCCAGCCGCTTATCTCTCCCAACTGGAGATTCCTATTCAATGGAAGGCATTTTCCCTTGCCAGATGGCAAACATGCCCTTCTGCAGTTCTGGAAGAGCAATACAAAAAGGCTTCCAAGGCAGATAGGCTTTGCCCCTGTAGTTCAGGGGAGATTGAAACTATAGAACACTTATTACTTCACTGCCCTTTTTATTAAGAAATTTGTTCTAAGCCTATTCTTCCTTTGCTTAGAAGACATCTTGGTCATTTAGATTTGGTATATGCCAGAATGTCATCTCTTAGTGCAAAGTTTTGTGCAACAGCTTATAAAATCCATCAGAAAGTTTTGCATATTGAAGAATTTTAATAATAACTGTATTTATGTATTTATTTAACTATTGTTTACCCACTGTATTATATCTGTATTTTATTGTGATCTATGCAAACTGTGACTTGTGCTGGTCTATGACTATTTTAATAAAGATTGATTGAATACTGGGCATTCTGTGCCAGAGATTCTATGTACTCATGATGTGCATACACAAGCACAAGGCCAGTCCAAAAGTTAGGCAGGGTAGGTGAAATTTTGGTTCTCAAATATATACCGATTTTACATAATTTAGGGACAGATGAGAATTAGAAAACTACTTCTTGCCAGAGTCTTCCCATTCTACCAAATGACGATCACCACATATCCCTATTCATTTCCTGGAGCTTCTTGCTATAGTATCCTGGTCCTAAATAAATGTGGAATATAAGTCCCACTGAAATAGCTATGCCTTACTTTCAATTAAACATGTTTAGGATCAAGTATAAATTATGCTCCCAGTTGCCGTGGAGACTCTGTTCTCATTTCAGTCCATTCCATAAGAGATTACAAAATTCTGCCTTGCATAATGGTATCTCATTAACGATAGACTCAGAATTCCTTCTTGAAGAATGCTATGTTTGGATAATTTTACATATATGTCCCTCTTTCCCTGTGTTGTCCCCCCCCCCCAGAGATTGCTAATAATTTCTCCTCCTCCCAGAAACTGACATTTCATTTCCAAATTCTACTCCTGGAAAAATCAGTAACACTTACAAAAGACAGAACCATTATTTACAGAAACCGGAGAGCTTTTACAGGAAGAAAAAAAGTTTATTGGCTAGAGAAATGAAAGGGGGAAAAAAGCACAAGCAGATGACTTCATATCCAGCCTCAGCAAGATGTGAAGATTGATTTGCTGTATATTTACTCAGAAGTAGGTCCCTACCGTGTTTACTCCCAAACAACAATGCATAGGATCCCACCCTGGACATGACTATTACACAGAAGCATAAAGATGTAAAGATGCATTCAGATAAAATGGAAAGAAACACACCAAACATGCCATATGAAAGCAGCTGTGAACGTAGAAGAACCGCCAAGAGAGCATACAGCAATTTGTTTAAATGGATTGGCAGGAATAAAAGGGTTTTTCCCAAAAGATTTTAAGCTTTTGTTACATTTCTGGGGAAGAGTTATGTCAAATAGGAACTTTTGTGGGATAAACGTAGAACACACTTGGCTGAATTCAGGCATCATGACCAACTTGTTTGTTCATGAAAGAAATACATGGTGGTTAGACTGTCAGGCTTGGATCAGTGAAACCCAATTTTAAAGCCTGACTCTGCCATGGGAGCTCTCTGGGTGAACCTGGGACTGTCAGTCTCTCTCAGC
Source organism: Gekko gecko (assembly GCA_029375565.1). Classification (NCBI taxonomy): domain Eukaryota; kingdom Metazoa; phylum Chordata; class Lepidosauria; order Squamata; family Gekkonidae; genus Gekko; species Gekko gecko. The sequence goes on along the minus strand of JAPDNY010000003.1, from coordinate 42,837,509 downwards.
TTAACCTGCCTCAAAAAGTTCTTACTGTGAGGATATAATAGAGGAGGACAGGGGTCTTTTCATAGAAAAACAGCTGCAGGAGCTCATTAGCATATGGTATGCTAATGAGCTATTAGGCTATTAGCGTATGTCACACCCCCTGACATCACCAGAAGTGATGTCAGAAGGGGAAGCAAAAGGCGGGGAGGCATCTTCAAAAGCCTCCCCTTCCCTTTCCCAGCTGGTCTGGGTGGGGGAGCTAAGAGAGAAGGGGTTTAAAGTTTAAACTCCTTCTCATGAGAGTTGGGCCACAGAAGGAGGAAAGAGGGAAGGAAAGAGAGAGAGTAGAGAGAAGGAAAGAAGGAAGGAAAGAGGGAAAGAAAGAGAAGGAAAGGGGAGGGAAAGAAAGAGAGGGAAGAAGGAGGGAAACAGGGAAAGGACGAAAAAAGAGAAGAGAAGAAGGTGGGAAAGAAAGAGAGAAGAGAAGAAGGAGGGAAAGAGGAAAAAGAGAGAAGGAAAGGAGGGAATGAAAGAAATTCGGCCCCAAGTAACTTTGTTTCCCACCATAGAGAACAATGGAGGGAATAGGGGCAACCTGTTTAGGGGCCCATAGAATTGGACCCCCTGGTCCAATGTTCTTGAAACTTGGTGGGTATCTTGGGGAGAGGCTCCATCAGCTACCCTGTGAGTTTGGAACATCTCCCTCAAATCCCCTCCCCTCCAGCTCCCAGAATATACCCCATGTTTTCACCATTGACTTCAATGGCCCATAGGATATAATGGAGCTGAAATTGACATTCGGCTGCCTGAAAGACTTCCCTGGACACCGGCTGGGGGCGGGGCTTGGCTGCTGAGCTCCCGGAGCTGCGCTCTAGTGCACTCCCCCCAAAAAAGACCCCTGGAGGAGGAGATAACAATGCTGTAAGCCACTGATAGGCCCCCACTATGGAGAAAATCAGTATATTAAGATCAAAATGAATTCTGCTTCTTGCTGTGGTAACATGAGGAGTGTGATTGAATTTGTGGGTCTGGTAACGCTGAATCAAGTTCTAATTTGCCAGCTTTTCCTTCCCACAAACCGGAATTATGAACTAAAATTCTGCTTTGTGGGAACCTGTATTTGCATATCATGGCAAATTAGGGTCTGATTCAAGACTTCCCAAACCACGAACTCTCTATGGTGGATTGCATATAGGGTTGCCAGTCCTTGGCTGACAACCCTTGAGAAACTGGGTGGAGGAGATATTTATCAAAATAACATCCTGCAATGCAGTGACATCACTTCTGGCTGTGTAAAAACCACAGTGTTTTGAGAGAATTCTAGAATGTTGTGCAATGCAATGACATCAGTTCTGGATACACAGCTGGAAGTAATATCATGGTGTTGTGGGATGCCATTTCAACCCCCGCCCCCATTCCCCTCTTGTCACCCTATCACACAGCAACAGGGGACCAAGCCAGACGGTGGGAGGTTGCCTGCCAAAACAGGCTACCTAGCCACCCTAGATGAATGCTAGGAGAGTAGGGAGGGGGCATACAAATTTGGCAAACAAGGCATGTTCACGCTCATCATGGAGTTTGTGACACTTGGAATGCAGCCTTTATAACTCATTGCAGATAATGACAGCAAAAATAGGTTCAGAGGATGTTGTAGAGCTAAAAGAGCACAGGCTGGGCCAGCATTAGGGCTTTATTGGGCCTAAAACATCACCATTTGGTGATCTTTCTGTTGGTTCTAGTATTACCCACGAAGCTCCCATTGAAGATAACCTAGAAACTGCAACTTGTTCAGAATGTGGCAGCCTGATTAATGTCAAGCAAGGCCTAGGCAATGGGAACCATTTTCTTGGGGTGGTAGTGGTTTTATTCGGGTTTTAAATTTATTAGGCATGGCTTTGTTTTAGAATTGTCAGCCACCTTGAGCTGTAAATGAAAGGCAGAGTTTAAATATTATAAAAGTAATTAAGTAGTGCTTTGTGTAAAATGTTTGGTGGTTTATATCCATAACGAACTGTGTCTGCAGTGTGTGTTCCTTCCACTTCTCCTTTAGTGCTTCTGTGAGTGCCCCCCCCCCCTTTTGGGGAGTGTTTGTCCTCTGTCCTCTCTGCCATTATGTTCTCTGCACAGGCTCCTCTCAGGCCTCAGAACGACATTTGGCATGATGCCAGCTACGTGCCACAGCTCCTTCCTCCCTCTCCCCTGGAGTAGCACTCAGCCTCGTTGCTTGGCATTGTGCTGACTCCTTCCTCCCCAGTCTGCCTCTGGAGCCATCTTTGTATTTCTCCCTGCTGGCTTTGCCCTGCCTCCTCCACCCTAGGGGAGCCAGTCAGCAACCTCTTCCCATTAACTCAGTTGCCCCTGCACCTCCATCTAGCCCAGCCATGCTTGTTTCCTTGGGCCAGGGAGCCCTCTTTAATCAGCGGCTAGCAAGCTCCCAGGGATTCTCTAGGCTGCCTTTAGCAAGCCGCCTGTTCCCCAAGACTGGTTGATGACATCATCAGACAGGGCCATGAGAAGTCTGTCTTGAGTTGCTGCCTCAGCGGATCTTCTGTCCTTGCAGATGGCTTGCAGCTTCAGCCAGACTTGCCCTGAGGCCCTTCAACTTCAGCTCCTCACCACCAAGCCACTAACTGGGTTCCCAGCATTGATGGCAGCGGCAAGCTCGGGGTGGCTGGCCCCTAGTTCAGTGAAACTGGAGCTGGACTCAGGGTTGCTGTTCCTCTGCTCCACATCTTCTTCCTTCCAACAGCCATGGATCAGGTAACTATCCCGGCTCCAGGGCCTTGGGGGGTGGAGAGTTGAGTCCAGGTGCAGGCTCAAATCCCGACAGCTCATGACATTACAGAATCTATATAAATGTAGTGCTTGAACTTTCTCTCTCCCTCCTTCCCCCTTTCAAGGGGCTGAGAGCTTCAGGGAAGAGATTGCATCCTTGTATTTTCTAGACATGTTAACAGAACATCAGACATCCAAAGCGACTTTCCAAAAATTAACAACACAAGTTTGTAGTGTCAGTTTTCTAAACCATTAGCAAGATCACTTTTGCAATGTGTGATAATCATTATTCAAAGTCTTACAAGTTATGTGCATTGCTCATTTGTCAGCTCTCGAACTGGGAAAACAGGAACGTGTACAACAACCTTAGCTTCACAAAGAACACACATCAGTACCCTTAAGAATTCAGCATACAGTTTCATGAGATGCTGTAATAAAAATGAAAATCAATCATTCCTAGGACATTTTCTGGGTGGATATCTACATTTTTTTATTTCAAGCTAGAATATCTGAAGTCTGGTTTTTATCCGGGAAAAGGGCTTTTAAAAAAGTAGGGGGGATGCTGTTTGTCATTACAGTTCCAGCAAAAAGAGATTAAAGGGTACACAATCTTTATTCTAAGCTTTATTCTGAGCACTGGAAAATGCTAACACAAAAGATGACAACTTTTAATAAAATTCTAAAGCGTCATGTCCTAATGTCTTCACATTTGTTTAATCAGTAGAATGTTTACTCTGACTGCAAAAGAGTAAATGTGTTGTGTTCTCTCTCTCTCTTTTCCAGCATCCACAGCACTTCTTTTTGTGTGTGTGTGACTTTATTAGAGCATCACTGTTGGGAAGATGCACAGTTTTCCTTTTGTAAGGGTTTGGCAGCTCACTGCTGTCACCCGTAGCTCTTGGCTCCCTGCACAGTCATCTTCTGTGTTTGCTACCGATATGTAATAAAAGAATGCAATTGTGGCTTCTTTGCTTTTTGTTTGCAAGAGTGACGTAGTTTGGGAAACTTTCCATCCATGGTAAGTGGGTGTCTTTATGTTTGAGTACCATAAAATAAAATATTGCAGAATGAGAAAAGAGGGAGGCCTCGAGAAAAGGTAGTCAATTAGAACACAAGACTGACACAGCTTGATATCTGGGTTCTCCTTAAGAATAACTGTACACAGCAGTTTGTTTCTTTTACATTGACCAGTTGCATTTTCCTTACCAAGTATTCAGTAGACACAGAGAGGGGGGATGCCAGGGGTCAGAAAGAAGGGCCTGTGGGCTACAGCCAACTTCAAGACAACTCAATAAAATCCATGCAGAAGGCAGACTGAAACCAGCGTTCTTGCATATGCCAAGAATACTTCCCAGATCAGAGCCAGAGCATCAGGTACAGTATTACATAAAATATGAACATATGAAGTTGCCTAACACTGACTGGAACTATCAGTCTATCAATCTACTTAGATTGGCAGCAGTTTTACAGGGTCTCAGGCTGAGGTCTTTCACATATTATCTGTTCCTTTTAACTGAGGAGTCAGGGATTGAACCTGGGACCTTCTACATGCCACGCAGATGCTCTAAGCCACAACCTCTCCCCAAATGGGCTAGTACAGCAGCAGGACCCAGAATGTCTCAAAAAGATGCCATTACCAAAGGAAGACAGAGGTCAGCTATTTGGAAGGCCAACAGACTCACACATAGGATGCTGGGGCAGAGAGCTTGCAAGGTAAAGCTTGATATATTTATTTTATTTACATTATTTATAGTCTGCCTTTCTAACTTGGACTCAAGGCATATTCAACAGAGTGAGTCAATACAATTGACAGGATGAGACATTCAATAAACAGGAATATGTTTATTGTTTAGTACAGGAATAGGGTTGTAGAGTCAATCAGAAATCTAAAAACAGAACTGAAGCAAAGCATAAGTATTAACATGACACATTAAGTCAATTACTGTAGTGCAACTCTGTTGGCTGCATAGAAGAGCCCTCCTGAATAATTCCATTTTGCATAGTTTGCAGAAAGCCAAGACAGCAGGAGCCTTCCTGACCTCCTCAGACAGGCCATTCCATAAGGCGGAGACAACAATAGAGAAGTCACATGTACGGGCAGTTGTTGACTTTGCCCATTTGCAGGTTGGCACCTGTAGAAGGCCTTGCTCCAATGAGCAAAGCTGTCATGGCAGAGCATAGGGGGAGAGACAGTCCTGCAGATATGAGGGTCCAAATCCATGAAGGGCTTTGTATGTGATATCCAATACTTTAGATTGAACCCGGTAATAATGGGATGCCAGTGGAGCATTACTGCACATTACAGTAGTCTACTGTCACTGTGCCTTGGATCCAGGTGCCCAGGTCAGCCATATCAAGGTAAGAGACCATCTTTTGGACTAGGCTGAGTTGGGAGAAAGTCACCAAGAATCTACTAACATAGTCAACTGAAGTCTGTATTTATCCATAAGCTTTTTATAGCTGAAATAACTAACTGGGCTTATCAATCAGCTTATTCCTTCATTCAGTACAATATGTATATATAAGAAAATAAGATATCTGCCTGAGGAGGGGGAGGAGAGATTGGATTTATACCTCGCCCTTCCCACAGAGTCTCAGAGCGGTTTACAATCTCCTTTCCCTTCCTCTCCACACAACAGACACCCTGTGAGGTAGGTAGGGCTGAGAGAGCTCTGAGAGAATTGCTCCTGAGAGAACAGCTCTGAGAAAAGTGACTGACTCAAGGTCACCCAGCAGCTGCACATGGAGGACTGAGTGAAATTTACTCAGTTATGAGAGATGAGGGAACCTCTAATTATTTTCTTTTCAAAGAAAGAATGAGAGCTAGGTATGGATTCACAGCAGAACAAAGAAGAAAAGCTTTTAGAGAAATTAAAAGAGATGAGGAAGTATATGCACAGCTAGGTTGTCACTTAAACACAGCCTTAACCAGATGGGTTGATGGGAGCGAAGTAAAGCAATTAATTACTCTGAAATAGTTTTATAAACATGTTCCCTCACAATTAAGATAGTGCATTAGAGATAAAAAATTAAAAACTGTAGATGAAGCTGCTACTTGATTAGATGAGATAGAAGGGGATTTGGGAAGATCTCTTTTCTAGCCCATCATAAAGAAAAACAAAGTTTGAGGCTCCTCAGAGAAAACTGAGCCAACAAAAACCAACCCTCCAGAACATGCCAGAGCCAAGTAGAAAAAAAGGGCTGGTTTGTTATAACTGCCAGGAACAGGGACATCTCAGATATAATTGTCCAAAATTAGAAAAAGGAAAACAACAAATCTCAGCCAAGCCTGTTAATATAGTGAAAAAGTCTGAAACAGCTACTGAACCCCATCCAAGCCCTGAATCCGAAGAAGCCAAATCAGAGAAACCAGCCAGATTCTTTTTTAAAAAATTTTTATTGATTAACCAGAAAAAAAATATATACAAAATATACAATACCCTAATACACATAATATAAAAACTTAGAACTGAGACGTTAAAATTGAGAACTTATTGATGATCAAAGAGAAGTAAAGGGGAAGTAACAATTTTTTAACTCAATTAATTCAAAAACAGGTCATAGATCTTCCTATTTGGGATATTATTGCATTTGAGATATTCTATCACCATATTCCACTCCTCTTCCTAACTAGTTTTCCACATGTTTATGACAATTCCCTCAAAGAAGGAATTGTTTGTTATTCTACACATTACATACATCTCCCATATTTTATTATACCATTGCATCCTCGTAGGTGGTTTATCTGATTTCCAATGTTTAGCTATTAATATCCTTGCCGCTGCCAACAATATTGAAATCAATGTTATATATTCTTTTGTCAACGTACAATCATGCCAAATGTCAAACAGCAACACATTAACATTATAAGGAAACGGAACCTTAACAATTTTTTAAAATCTCCTCATAAATTTCCCTCCAAAAGATCTGAATAACTGGGCAATCCCACCAAATATGGTAGGGGGTTCCTTTCATCCTACATTTCCTCCAACAACTTGGGCTAGCAGTTTTAAAAACTGATTTTAGGTTAGATGGAGTTAGATACCAATTTGAAAACATTTTATAATATTAATATTTAATACACAAAATTCTTGATGTATTTAAAGGTGAAGCCCAAATTTTCTCTCAGTCTAATTTGGTTAGCTCTATCGCTCTATCTTTTTGCCAACATGTGACATATCTTGGTAAGGGGAAATAAAAAATATCTAACACTATTATCTGAGTCCTTTAAAAGTAACTCAAAAATGCTAAATGTCTTTTAAAAACACTCTTTCTTTGCAATGAATATATTAAATTACTTATTTGGAGATACCGGAACCATTCAATGCTGTTTTCCAATTTTCTCTCTCCTTGAGCTTTATTTATTATTTCTCCTTTTTTGAGCCAGTCACACAATCTGTCTAATCCTCCTACTACCCATGGATGTGAAGATTTATGGATGTGAAGAGTTAGCTATCTGAAAGGGCAAAACCCATTCCTGGTTCAGTATACTAGCTACTGGTGATATATCTGGAGCAATAAACTTTTGTAGTTTGTCCCATATTCGTAAAGTATTTTCTAAAAAGATATTTGCCGGGATTGAGCATGATCTCTTGCCTTTTTTCATCCAAAATGTACCTTGAAGTGTGAACAGTGACACATATTCCTTCTCTATCTGTATCCAATCTTCCTTAGGGTCTCTTTCTAATAACCTACTTACTTGTACTAAATTTGCTGCATAATAATATAATCTTAGATTTGGTATTTGAAGACCTCCTTTTTTGTTCGGTTTGCACATTGTAGAAAAATTAATTCGTGATTTAGAATATGACCAAATGAACTGGTTCAATATTTTTTGCCATTTATTTATTTTCTGCTATTTCTATAGGCAGAGTTCTAAATAAATATATAAATTTAGGTAATATTACACTCTTAAACTCTTGAGATTCTATCATGCCAAGACAGTGTTAGTTTGTTCCAGTTTTGTAGTTGATTTATTATCTCCTTTTGCAATACATCAAAGTTGTTTTTCATAAGGGCAGCCATCCTTTAAGATATTTACACCTAAATATCTCCAATAATATTTCACCCATTCAAAGTCACAGATTTGTTTTAAAAGTATGGTTGATCAAATAAAGATTATTTCAGTTAATATAAAAGGTCTTAATAATAATATTTAAAAGGTCTCATTTTGCAGCATAATAAAGAAGGAAAACCCGGACATACTTTTTGTTCAGGAAATGCATATTAAGAACATTACTCAGAGATTACTTAAACTGCAAATGTATGAACAGCAATTCATGGCATACAGCAACTCCAAATCATGTGGAGTTGGAATAGCTCTTTCTTCAGATCTTAGATTCATGTTCCAAGCAATAAAAAGTGACCCACAGCGTAGATACATTTTTATAAAAGGTACAATAAATCATCAGGAGGTTACTTTAGCTAATATATATGCCCCTAATTCTTCCCAAATTAAATTTATAAAACAAACTTTGGAAGACTTATATCAGTTTAAAATGGGTCATTTAATAATAGGAGGGGATTTAAACTATATAGTTAATAATAAATTGGATAGAACTTACAGAAGAGAAGAGATAAATAGGAAAAAATGGAAAGAAATAACTGAATTGGCACAAGTATTATTAAATTTTGATCTTTTTGACACTTGGTGGTACCTATACCCTACAGCAGGGGATTTTTCCTATTATTTGATTACTCACAAGATCTATACTCACATTGATTATGTTTTAATCTCTAGATCCTTGTTGGATAATTTGATTTCAGTAGAGTTAGCACCTAGAATTTTGACAGATCATGACTGAATTTACTGTAAGATGAAACTGCTTCACCATGACTCAACACCCAAAACTTGTTCCTTCCCTAAGTACATACTGGAAAACTCAACAATTAAAGATATCAAAAAAAGGTTGAATACATATTTTGATGAAAACAATACTTCTGAGATAGCTGATATTTATCTGTGGGAACATGGAAACTGGTCTTAAGGGGGGAACTAATTAGTATACTTTCAAACATGAAAAAACAGAAAGAGGAAGTAAGAAAAGAAGCATTAGAAAAAAATTAAAAACTGGAGACATAAAATAAAAATACAGGATCTAATAAGATCAAAGTTTACTTGCAGAACGAAAAATCTTAGACCTAATGGAAATTAATAAAATTCAGAAAAACAATATATGGCTGAGTACAGACTGGCAGTTTGCCCCAGTAGCCAGTCGTAGCAAAAAAAACCCAGATTAAACTATAACGGGTTTTCCCGTCCACACAGCGGGGGCTGCTGCTGGAAGATACGGGACGGAGGCGCGCGGGAGCGTTCAGACTGCCACGCCGGAGGCGTGCTATATTCGCTGTTTCCCCATTAATTCGGCTGTGGGTGTATGGGTGTATGGGTGTATGTGCGCATGAGCGCTCATGCGCATAAGCGCATTTTGCCGATTTTTTTTTTTGCCCTGCAACGCCGGCACTGCATTGGGCAGTGGAGCGGAGCGCAGCCAATCACACTGCTGCTGCCTCGTGCCCAACGCGGGTTGCTCCCGGCTTTTCAGCTGTGCGTTCAGACTCCCCGGAAGCGGAGAAACGCGCGACACATGCAGACTTTCAGATTTGCTATGGCTTTTATCAGGTATTTTTTTAATCCGGCAGTGAAGCGCAACAGCACCGGTTGGCTACGGGTGGGGGACGCCAGGCAAATGTGCCTGTGTGAACGTCCCATTTACTCCAGGATTGAATCGTCGTTGGCCTGGATCCCTTCCCGGGGCAAATTGCCAGTCTGAACTCAGCCTATGTAAAGCAGAGATATTGGCAGACCTCTAATAACTCACTTCAATTGCTTTCAAGTAAACTTAGAAATATAAAAACAAAGTAGTTCATCAAATAAAGGATAAAAAATAATAATTCTTCTCTAAAAAATATAAGTAAACTCTTTCCAGATTTTTATTTAAACTTATATAAGTCCACAGAACCTGATTGTAAAAATATTAATTCCTTTTATGAAGAACAAAACTGGATCCCAAAATTAAATCAGGAGGATAGAGAATATTTGGAAGCACCAGTGACAGAGAGTGAAATCTCCAGTATAATAAAATCTATAAAAAAGAACACTGCTCTAGGAATGGATGGGTTCACACTATCAATCAAACTCCTTGCAGAAGCAATTCGTAGAAATGAAAAGTTCAAAGGTGTTAAAATTGTATCAAAAGAACATAAATATCACTGTTTGCGGATGATGTGGTTATATCCCTTACATCACCACAAGATTCAATGTTATGTCTTAATCGATTACTACAAATCTATGGTGGAATCTCAGGATTAAAAGTTAATGTTCGAAAATCAGTTAGATCTGATTAATGTTTCCCAAGAAAAGACCAGCCAGATTCTTACAAGTATGGACAGTACATGAGGATTTAAATAGGAAATATATGGAGTTGGTGGAGATAAAAAGTGAAGAACTATTAGGCTGCAGAGACAGAGGGGCAATAATTACATTAATACCTCCACACTTGGTAAAAAAAGAATAGTACCTACCTGGAAAAACATATAAAAGCAAGGGAATCAGTGGCCTAGAATTTTGTTGACTTGGCAGAAATCCCAATTTAATACAAAGGATTCCAGGGAGTGGGGGGAGAATTGGAAATTCTTCTTGGAAATGACTTGGCTTCACAAGCCATTGGGTAGGCCTCAAATTCAGACTTCAGAATTGTCTACTAGGCCAGAAGCTAGAGTGGTTGCTATGGAAACAGAATGTAACGTCAGCAGAACAGACCCAGGTAGAGCCCAGGGTGAGTGAATCTGAAACTTTGATACAGAATATTCCTGCTATACAGTTTTTAACTGAAAAAAGGCAAGATGATTCTTTACAGGAACTGTGGCAACAAGCTGAAACATCTTCCCAAAGAAGTAACAATAGAGAATACTTGTTTAAGGTCACAAACCAGAGACTTTACAGAGTGTTTATGAGGCAAAAACTTGCTGCTGTAGGGGAAAAGCATAAACAGCTGGTTATCCCTAGAAAATACAGACCGCAGCTTCTACATCTTGCCCATGAAGCACCCATATATGGACATTTAGGAATTAACAAAACCAGACATAGTTTGTGTCACGGCTCAGGTGGGGTGTCACCTGATGCTGCCACCACTCTGGTTTCCAGGGTCCTCTGAGAAGGCCCAGAGCACCCTTCCCAGACCTTTAGACCTCCCTTTTAGCCGAAATGAGTGTGAGGAACAGGCAGAGTAAACAATGAAAATAGTTTATTTTATAGGAGGTCAAACAAACAAGGTGCAGAATAATAACTGAGTGAAAAGAAATCTATTGCCCTAACGCATCTAAATATATACTGTCCCTAGCTCACTATCTCAAGTGGCCTTAGACTACTCACCCTTCCCTCAGGATGAGGGTTTCTTCCCCACAGCAGCCTTCCTTCTGGCCCTGTTTCCTAGGAAGAAGAACAGCTTTTCCTCTTGCACCAGTTCTTTTTCCCCAGCCCTCTTCTTCCCTATTGGTCAAAATCAGCACCAAAACTTCTCAAGGCCTTCTGGGGTTTGTAGGCCCAGCCTCCCCTACTGGTAGCCAGGTTCCCTGGGCCTAGTAGGCCTCTGGTGGCACAGCCCAGATCATGACAGGTTGCAAGCACCATTTTATTGGCCCAATATGGGAAAGGATATTAGAGATTTTGCAAGTCTTGCCAAGCATGTCAGCTGACGGACAAGGTCCAAGACAAAACAAAAGGACTCTTACAACTTATTCCACTTGTGACTGAAGCATTCTCAAAGAAAGGCTTGGATATCGTAGGACCCATTGCTAGAACAACCTGGTGCGGGAATATGTACATCTTAACAACTGTGGATTGTGCAACTAAATTCTCAGAAGCCATCACTTTAAAGGATGTTGAAGCTAAAACAGTAGCAGAAGCCTCATTGACTGTGTTCACTAGACTAGGCTTTCCACAAGAAATGACCATGGATTTGGGAACTGCATTCATGTCCCAGGTAATGAAGGAGTTGTTGCAAGTTTGTGGCATTATACATCTCACTACCACAGTTTATCATCCACAAGCAAATGGACTGAATGAGAGATTCAATGGCACCTCGAATCACATACTAAAGACATATGCAATGAATCATCCTAACTGGGTCAAAGACTTCAGCATCTTTTAATTGGCCCTAATGCCAGAAGTATTGAAAGGGAGGTTAAATTGATGCTGAACCTTGGGCTTATTGTACCCTAAGAAAGTCCTTGGTATCACCAATTACTTTAGTTCCAAAACTGGATGAAACAGCAAGATTTTGTGTGGACTATAGAAAACTGAATAATGTGATGGTCCTGGATGTATATCCTATGCTCGGGGTGGACTAATTAATTGAAGCAATTGATGCTGCACACTTTTTCTCCAAGTTAAACCTGACAAAAGAGTATTGGCAGGTGGCCATGAGTCCTAAAGACAAGCCCAAAACAGCCCTTTGTAATCAGAGAGTTCATGGTTTTGGCTTTTGGTCTCAGGAACACCCTAGCCATGTTCCAAAGGCTGAGTGATAAGCTATTTATTGGGTTAAAAGATTTTGCACTTGCATATATAGATGATATTGCAATCTTTAGCTAGCCCAGGAAAGAAAATCTGCAACATCTAGCCATAGTGTTCCAAAGGATAAAAGAGGCTAATTTAGCAGCGAAAGCCTCAAAATGCATAGTAAAATATCTAGAGCACATCCTTGGAAGTGGGATCATAAAGCTGGACCAGAACAAAGTGCAAGGTATACAGGAGTAGCCCAGACCCACAATGAAAAAGCAAATTAGAGCCTTTATAGGACTTGTGGGATATTATCGAAGGTTAATTCCGGAGTTCAGCTTCATTGCAGCTCCATTGTGCAAATTTACCAAGAAGAACTTACCTGACAGGGTAAAATGGACTCATGAATGCCAAACCACCTTTGAGCGCTTCAAACAAATGTTGATCACAGAGCCAATCATGAAGGCTCCTGATTTTATGAAGCCTTTTACCGTATATACCAATGCTTGCAATATTGGGCTGGGGTCATGCAAAGCCAGACTGGGGAGGACAGAATCCAACATTCCATCCTCTATCTTAGGAAGAACAGCACTTCTCTATCATAGAAAAAGAATTTCTGGCAACAGTTTGGGCTTTGGGGAAGCTGAAACATACATTTGGGAGAGGAAATTCATGTTCTGTACTGACCATTCTCCATTATGTTGGTTGAACCAAGTAAAAAGTACTAATAGCAAATTAATTAGATGGAGTCTCCAATTACAGGATATCAACTTTGACACTGTTCATGTAAGAGGGAAAGAGAATGTAGTTGCTCTCCAGAAAACACCTAAAGTGCAGGTTGTAAAACTGGTGTAAAATATATGGTTATATAGGAAGTTTGACCTGTCAGGATTTTAAAAATGTAAAATGCAAACACATGATACACCACATTGCACAGGAGACGCCTGAAAGAACCTTCCCTGAAACAATGAGAAAAAGGGTGGCACATTACTTGTTCTGTTTTCTTACCGATTGCATCCAATAATATGGAGCAGGGGAATTTAATGTTGTGAATTCAGAGAAATTCAGAGAGTGATACCAAAACCTGAGTATGGATGTTTGAAAGTTATGGTAACAAAACTTGGTATGTGGCTGCCCCATGTAAAAAATGTGCCTAGTTTTACACACATACACACTGAGTCACTTTAATATGGGTATTGCTGCTGAATATATTTATGTTTAATTAACATTTGTATAAAATGAACATTGCAATAGCAAATGATCATGCAACAGAGAAATCACATTCAAAAATGCTTATCATGGTGCAGTAACTTCAAGTGTCAAGTAGTGTCATCAGTAAGAAAGGATGATTTCTCTTTTTCCCCAAAATCAGAATTAAGTAGTACAAATGTGAGTAGTTTTTCACACACTCTATAAATTAAAACTTGTATACAACAGTGAAACCAGAAATGAAAAAAAATGTTCTGCTGTGACAACTTTCATATATTTGCACTTTAAATCTGAACACATTAAACTAAAGAGCAGGCGTAATGGCTCTCTAACAGAAAGTGAGAAGGTTTTCTAGGAGTTCTTTTCCAATCAAAACATCAGAAAGCTATATATCTTCCTGCACATAAAGTGCACTATGTATCGGGGCAGACTGTTTAATTACATTTTAATATATCCAATGACAGTATTAATTGGGGGCAGATTTAGTGTCAACACTGAAATATAATCTGGATCCATACAGAATGACAGCTCAATGTATTTTTTTTTACTATCATATATCTCAAACTGCTTCCAAATCATTGATTGTCCTCAGTGGTTTTGGTGGCTTTCTGTTTCAACACCTTTTGAATATCTGTGCAGACTGCTAATTATCTTCTTAATATTTACAATCTAAAGCTAAAATACAAATGTACTATTAAACTGAGCTGCAGTAGGTCTACTAACCCACTTAACAGAGTCTTCCAGGTTACCAAAAACCACAACTTTAAGTCTCATAGAAATCTACAGGATTTACTTCCAGGAAACAGTTTCAATCCCATGGCAAATCTCTGCTGATGGAAGAGATTTCCCACAAAATGGATTTCTGAGTCCATTGATGGAACGGGACTAGTCACAGCATGTGCTGTAGCCCAAAAAGCTTCCCCAAATTCTGCTCTAGGGGGGAGAAAAGGACCACAGAGAAAAACATGAGGGCTGGGAAGTCCATGGCACAAAGGGGAAATCAGCAAAAATCACACCCTTCTGTTAGTGGAAACTAGTGTTTGTTCATACATTTTATCCTGCCCTTCCTCCAAAGAATCCAGAAAAGCAAATATGATTCTTTACTCTTCCCCCCCCCCATTTTATCCTTAAAGAAACACCTTGTCATAAGTGAGAGTGTGGCCCAAAAGTCATCCCATGAGCTTCATGGCTGAATGGACATTTGAGCCTAGGTCTCCCTGGTCAGAAGCAGATCAGGCTACATCACATTAGCTGTCACAAGGGAGGGATCTGCACCAATCTAAGACCCCGATTCACCTTTTTCTAGTCCAACATTGCTCCTTCCAGCTTTCCCACAATACCGATTTACCTCCCAACATTTAAAATGTATTTTGGCTGTGTGTGTGTGTGTGTGTGTGTGTGTGTGTGACACTACATAATCTGGAATACATCAGCAGTTGTTTCCCTGCTAATTGCTGTGCAAGCCTGGAGTGATCATTTAAAAAATAAACAGTAGCAACTGCTAAGCCACTTTAGAATGTACATTCGAGGAATCCTGGTAGATCACTCACGCAAAAAATAGTGCAGGTCTTGGGGAAAAACAAATTAAACTACAAAAAATGCTTACTTTTCTAGGCTTCGGAGAACCAGAGTCATGGTCATTATCCCCATTTATTTTGGTGATGTCTAAAACAGTTCAATAACTGGCGCATCAGCACCAAACCTTTTACATGGAAGAAAGATCTACTGTTTCAGTGGAGCCTATTTTCTAAAGGTGCTAAAGATTAAAGCCTTGAAAACATTAGGAATAACTTAATGCCTAAGAACCCTGGCTGAAATCAATCGCTTTCCAGCAACCCTACAGGACAGATGCAACACACGGCTGTGCCAAACGTTCACCAACTATATCTGAGACAAAAGGAGTATGTGTCAGAGACATGAAATGCTCCCCCCAACCCCCTTAAATGTAGAAAATTATCACGGCAGAATAGGGTCTGTTCAAAAATCTCCCCTGTAAAACCATTGTAGGAATAATATTCAGTCTTGCAAACAAAAACCCCTCTACAGTAACATGGGATGGTAAGACAGTACATATAGGGAACTAAAGATCTTGGGAAAGAAAGACCAAAAGATAGGGGTGAGCAAACTCTGTGGGCTCTCAGGATCAGACTACTATTTCTAGGACATGCTTTTTGATCAGAGAAATGCTTTGGATTTACCCATTTCAAAAATATCATTAATTGATACTCTAGCTATCATCAATTTCTCATCCAGGGTTTTCATCCAAGTCAATTTGTGGGTATCTCGATTTAGAGCAACTAACAAACCGTCTTTGGCACAGAGCTGTTTTAATCTCAGTTTAAAGGCATAAAGCCATGCTCTGGCTTCCAAGGATATCTGTCCAAATTCTGTCCGCAATACAAAGTTTGACATGCAGCAGGGAATATTCAGTATGTTCCTTCAAAATTGGGCTAAGGGTGATCAATGTTATTGGAGATAGCTTTAACCCAAAGAACTGAGCCATAAAGGATGAGTGGAACCACTTCCAAAGTAAAAGTTTGTACCACTCCAGGAATATATTCCCCCCCTTATTATGGAAGAACCTATTTATACTGTTTGTGCATGGTTTAGCTTTATTAAGCACTGTTCTATGTTGGGAGGTCCAAGACAGATCTGCTGAAAACAAAATCCCCAAAAAGGAGAAAGTCTTGACTTGCTCAGTATTAGATCTGTTGATAGACCATTGAGACGGGTTCCATTTTCTGGTCTTGGTGAAGACTAGAATCTTAGATTTCAAACAGTTAATCACCAAGCTTTCTCAAGAGCAATAATTTGAAAAAGACTGCAAAGCCCTTTGCAGCCTGACCCTAGTTCAGGACAAGATCATAGCATCGTCTGTGTTGAGCAAAATAGGCACCCCAATCTCAGGTAATTTTGGTGGGTGGCAGTAGTCAAAGATTTTTGCTACATCATTTAAATATAACTCAAACAAAAAAAGTGCCAACAAGCATCCCTGTTGTACTCCCTTTTCCAAATTAAATGGATTTGTTAAATTCCCATCATACCCACATCATACTTGGGCAGTTGAACACAAATATAATAGTTGACTGAATCCTAAGAGTCTTTTGTCCACAGTATTTTGATGAAGTTTGTTCCATCATCTGGGGTGATTTATAGAATTGAAGGCCTGCATATAGATGGGCCCCCCCATAAAGGATGAGTATTTCTCAGCAAGGTGATAAAGAACTAGGCAATGGTTGCATGTCAAAGAACCCCGCCTAAATCCTATCTGTTCATGTCCCAATAAGGTTTCTAATTCCATCCAATCCAGGAGTTTCTTTAGTAGATAAGCAGAATATAGCTTTCCTAAAGTAGAAAGGAGGCTGATTGGTCAATAAGGTCTAGAACTTCATCTCTAGTCACCTCAATTTAGCTCAGTTTTTCAGACCCCCTTCCCGAAAATAGGCGCTGTGGCATGGGTACATGCCCCACACTTTCCACAGTGAACTCATTAAGCTTCTCTGCCATCTCCCCATCTTCCTTTAGCAATCCCTTTATTCCTTGTCATCCAAAGGTCCCACTGCTTCTCTAGCTGGTTTCCTGCTCCAGATATATTCTTTTAGCAACCTGGTCCTCAAAATTTCTTTTTGCATGACTAATTATTGACTGACATTTCTTTTGCCAAAGCCTGTGATCCCTCCTGTTCAGTTTATTGGAACAGACCTGCCACTTATAAAAGAAGCCTCTTTACTTTTTACAGCCTCCTTACCTTGTGTTGTTAACCATGCAGGCCTTCTTTTAGACTTGGCAGTGCCTTTCCTAACTTGTGGAATGCATTCTATTTGGGCTTCAATTAGTGTGGTTTTAAATAGCCTCTAAGTATCCACCAGGGACCTGACACTCCTGTGTCTCCACTTCATCTTCCTTTTTACTTTCCCCTCAATTTTTGTAAAGTTTCTTCCTCTTTTGGAATTGAATGTTACAGTTTTGG
Organism: Gekko gecko; assembly: GCA_029375565.1. Classification (NCBI taxonomy): domain Eukaryota; kingdom Metazoa; phylum Chordata; class Lepidosauria; order Squamata; family Gekkonidae; genus Gekko; species Gekko gecko. The sequence goes on along the minus strand of JAPDNY010000003.1, from coordinate 42,820,074 downwards.
ACTTTAGGGGTAATTTTCCACTGACCTGGATGCTGAACTTAATAGCACTGTGGCCGCTGTTCCCAACTGGTATAACAACCTCTACATCTCTCACCAGGTCTTGAGACCCACTCAGAACCATGTCCAACCCCTCTGGTTGGCTCTGTGACCAGTGGTTCCAACACAGTCATTTATGATGTCTACGAATTTAATTTCTACAGCATGACTCAAGCACATGCTTACCCAGTCAATATGAGGGTATTTGAAGTCTCCCAGTATAATAGCATTACCTGCTTTGGTCACCTCCCTTATTTCCTTCTCTATCTCAAGATCAGCCTCAAGAGTTTGACCAGGTGGGTAGCAGTACACCCTCACTTTTAAGTAACCCTTAGGGCCCAGTATTTCCACCCATATTGCTTATGTTGGGGAGTTAATTCCCCTGATATTTTCTAACTCATTTGATTCTATGACCTTTTTAATGTACAACGCAACACCAACAACAACCTGTCCCTCCTTGTCTTTCCTATGGAAGTTATGCCCAGGAATTACTGTATCCCATAGATTTTCCCCCTTCCACCATGTTTCTGAGATACCTACTATATCTAAATAGTCATTGAATACCAAGTATTCCAGCTCCCCCATCATGGCTTGGAGACTTCTAGCACTGGCATACAGACACCTATAATATGTTACCCTCTCCAGTATGCCACTCCAAAAGTGCAATTGTACTTCTGGACCAGTGGAAAGTAGAGCCATGTAAGCAAAAGGAGCAACATATTAGCTGAATGATGCTACAAACCTCCAGCTCCTCTGGTGGAGTGGAAAGGATGGGAGAGATTTCAGGTTTTTAGAAGCAGTGCAGGAAAGGTGTTGTTCAAGGACACAGGCTTGGATCCTGTACCTCTGCACCACACCTGCTTTTCTTTGGTCACTGTGGAGGCAGTCATCTGCTTCAGGGCTCACTTCTTCTCACACCAGGCATTTTGGGGCTCACTGAAAAACCACTGGAATGAAACAAACCAAAGTGCCCAGTGTGAGAAGAACCAAGCTCTGCAGTAGAGGACTGCCTCTGCAGCATTTGGAGAAAAGCGTGTGCAGAACAAAGCTATAGGATCCAGGCCATAGTGGCTTTCTGAAGACCTGTCTATTGAGGTCTTTATAAAGCAAGTGTTGGTTTTGGTTGAGCGAGTAACTCCCTCCTTCTAATTTATGATACAGGATTACACTGAGGCTAAAAAAAACATTGATGTCAGCCTTTTGGAGAAAGGGCCGGATAGAAATGAAATAAATAAATTTTGAGGCAAGTTGCCTTGTGCGGATATCCCCCTCAGTAAGGCTGGTAGGGAGAACATTCTTGTCATGTTAATCTTCTGAGAGTTCATGCCCCTTTTATGTGCCTTTAGATTCTGTATGTTTTCTGTCTACCTGTTGAAAATCCCAAGTGAGAAAGTTCCATTGCAAAAGAAAAGAAGACTATACATTAGGAGTTAACAAAAACTCGATCACTGCCAAAATATGTTCTGACAACATAGCTATCGTTTTTCCACTAGGGGAAAAAAACCCTAGCACCATTATTTGGTTTCAGAACTGAAACTTGGCAATGATCCTATAGACAAACACCCTCAGGCAGCTGCTTTATATTCTCCTCTGAATCAGATCTACCCTAAATTAATCCCTGGCTTTGCACCCGCTAAAGAACATGAAAAGCCTCCTAAAGGAAGTCACCCTCCCATGCCCATAATCCCTTCCTACCCTTCGATAATAGATAGAACAATGTAAATTTGATGCACTGTTTCACTGAATCTGCAGCCGGGCAAAGTACAACAATAACTCCAAACTGAGATGTCAGCTTCCCCATATGTCAACTGTGTCATTGTTGATTGTTGTACCAGAAACAGTTAGCCATTGAGCTGGTAGTCGAATTTCTTGCTCTCCCCTGATTTTTGTTCACTGACAATCTGGAAACCTGTCACATCAGTTACTACTCTGAAAATGATCCTTGTAAAAAGTGAGGCATGTAACTTAATTGCCATAGTCAGCTTGACTTCAGCAACCTAGCTGATGGCGCACTGTGATATTTGCAGTTTTATACAGTGGTCTATTGTAATCCAGCCCTACCCTCTTACTTCTTCCATGGAGAAGCCCTGGTGCAGAGGCTTTTCAACCAGGAAGGGATAGTGGTCCAATGGACTGTAGTCCCAATGGAATACCATAGCAGAAGTGGCTCCAGTACCACTAGGTGGCATCTTAAGGCCCTTCCACAGAAAGAAAATAGCAAAAAAAATACCATCAGCAAACTGTAGACGGCATAGCTATCACACCAGGGACCTCAGTGACCTGTCAATGTACATGGTGAAAATAGACACAGCCAACCACTGATTATGGGATGAATTTGAGTTTGGCTAAGGCTTTTAGAGGCACAGAGTTACACCAGCATTGAGAATGTACCTGTGGATAGAGAGGCTGAGAAAACCAACTAAGTCCCACTCTAGCCATGGCATACCCTGACGCTGTCCAAGTTTACACCACTACCAGTTACCACCAGCACAGTGCCCGAAGGGTATGCCACTGGTGTAGGGCTTAGTTGCTATCCTAAATCTGTTTCAGCTGGGGCTTAGGAGGGGGCTCTTAATGGAACTTTGTTACAAGTTATCAAGTAGTTCCAAAGAAATACACACCCTACCTTCTTGTGCATACAGTTCCTAAAGTGATCCATCTAAGTTACACTGTGAGTTTTATACAGTCTACCACTAGCCTCCCTTACCATCTTTTCCATTTGCAAGGAAAATATGTTTATACAGTCTTACATATATATTGGAAAGGAGCTGGGGACTTTCAAGGATTTACCAAGGAAGAAACAATTTGGAAATCCTGCCAAACTGTCCAAATTCTCTCTCCAAGGTTCTCTAAGCTATCAGGAACTTAAAGTAGGCTGAATTCCCATTCATCCTTCTAGCTGACAGTCGTCTGTTCCAGGGATGGTCTTAGTGATTCTGGACAGGGCAAGGCAAGCATGAGTAGCCACCAGAAGCCAGCTTCTTCTTCTTTTCTCGACTGCAAGGAGGCAGGGCTGTGGGTGATCACTCCCCACTCCCTGGTTGAGACGTAGAGACTGTCTCTGATTGCCTTTCAACATTTTCTTCCCTGTTCTCATCAGACAGTTGAGGAAGGTTCTTTTTGGTTAAATCAATTTTTTCCTGATTTTTTTTTTTTGCCCCAGACTCCGCTCCCCCCCCCCAGCCCCGAGACTCATGTCTTTTTACACCTCAACAACCTCTGGCCTTCTGAAGTCAGGGGTATGGATGAATCCATCCTTCTGATACCAAGGCAAGGCAGGGCATCTCAAATGAGGCATGTGTTTCTACAGACTCTTTCAAGATGAAGTCACTTGGCATCCTGAGAACCTGAGAAGCACATTGATCAAGGATCGTTTGTGCAGCCTGTGGTAGAACATGCCTGCACTAGCCTGCAAGCCCTATTCCGCCCTGCCCTCCTGGGGGTTCCCAGCTCCCTGGAGGGGCTTTTCTTCCACTCTTGGATAGCCCGCTGCCACCATCTGATCGTTGTGGGGATTTCCTACTGGGAGGATCAGGACTACCAGCTTCCCTTACAAGTTCAGAGGCCTTGCCTCAGTGTCTCCCACTGCCCAGCGCTTGATCACCATGGGTACAGATTACTGCCTTGGGCACCCTTGGATGAACAGCCACTTGCCAGCTGCCTGCTTTCCCCCTGCCCCCTCCTTCAGAGAGCACATTCAAGATGGTGGAGCCAAAAAAATGTGGATACATTTATTAATCCAGAAGATTTTATAGACTTATATTCAATTGAAACCAGAGCTTTTTCTTTTGAGACTAATGGATGGAGAGCTAGAAAAGTGTCAGGGAATTTTATTTTTATATATGAAAACCGCAGTGAGATTATTATATGCACAAAAATGGAAAAGTTCAACATTATCCACAAGAGAGAAACGGTTGGTGAAGATGATGGAACTTACAGAGATGGCTAAATTTACTTCTTTGATCAGAGAAAAGACATTATCTACATTTATTGTTAACTGGAAACCCCTGATAGATTTTTTTGCATGAGATAGGGAAAAAATGAAATGATGATTTGCGGATTTTAATGATTAAGGGGGGGCAGGAATAGATAATAGAAAAAAGAGAGCTCTCCTTAAGTATTAAGTTTGTAATTTTACTTGTCTTTATTATAGAGAAAATCAGAAGCCACTTCTTTATATTGATTTATATTTTCTTACTCTTTTTTCTATCTTTTTTTCTCTAGCTTTGTATTTTTATTTCCTTTTTAAATATTTGTTGTTAGTTTTTATCTTTCTGTTTAAAAATTCTCAATAAAAATTATTATTAAAAAAAAAGAAAAATCACCCATGTTTTCAGGATAATAACTGCACAACATAGATTTCCCTTGTAACTTGATCAAGAGCCCAGATAGGGTAACTGACTCATCTCTTGACCACTGTCATCCGGTCTGAGTCATGCCTGCCAGTTAAATTAATTCAGTTGCATATCCCTTTCCAGTATATCACACAAGTACCCTTCTCTGGTACCCCGCTACAACAAAGTGACAACTGGCCTACAACAGCTCAGATACTGACCCCTGCACCATTGAGGTCTCAGATCCTAAAGTTACAGCAATCACAATACAATCCAAAATTCACCAGTGGACAGATAGATCTCAAAGTCTGGGTCCAATGCCATTGTGGATCCTAGTTCTAAACCAATTTCAGCCAACAGCACTGGTTCATCTGTTTGTACCCAGGTAAATCAAGATTCACAAGAACAGCATGTAAACTCTGTTTCTCATCACTGGTTCTGTTCCTAAACGCTCTCCAACAACTGAAACAGGACCCCTCTGCATTTGGTAGTCAGTTCTGTTCTTGAGCCTTCTTCCATCACCACCACCACCAAAATTACTGGACCTACTTTTCAAGATAGGCTGCGTATGTTTTCGCTCTCTTCAGTTCTGCTTCCCTTCCTGAATTAACCCTCCACATCTTCCTATCTGTTTCCCCATCTTTTAGCCTCTCCCTTCCTCGATCTTGACCAGTTAACTTTACAGCCAACCACAGCAGGGCAGGTCAAGGCATTCCACTGCAGGCTGAAGATTTCAGAGTCCAGCTTAAGGCTTCAATTTATACACTATATTTTTACAGTTATAGGAACATCCCTTTAACTTTCTGTCCTTGGGTGCCATCTTTTGTACACATGCACACTTCTTCAGATACTTTGTTGGTCTTAAAGGGGCCACTGGACTCAAACTTTGTTCTGCTGCTTCAGACCAACATGACTACCCACCTGTACCCATCTTTGGTGTGGTATATAAATAGTAAATGAAATTTGAAATTTAAAAAAAATCCAGGTCTTGGTCACATGCATGATTTGTGTTTGCCGTTCTGTGCACAAAACAGCTCCTTTGCAGGTACAGCTGCTATAAGAGGTACTGAAACACTATGTGAAGGACAAGGCTCAAGTAATGCTTAAAACAGCATTCCTTCACAAATGCAACAGGACTGTTCTAAGTGTAATGGCATACCTGTTATCCCCAGAGCTTCTCAGTTTATTATGCTGACATCAGTGCAAAATTTATATTAAGGGGCTTGCATTCCCATTCCAGATTCTAAGAAATTCAGCCTTTTGGCTGCAATGGAAATTACTTCTAAATAAATGGTGTTTAGAACTTTAAACATAAATTTGTATACTATTAAGATTTATGCCACTGCCAACTTAGCAGAGTGCAACTAGGGTTTTTAACTTAAAAATGTTGAACATGTTCAAAAAAATTTCCAATAATTGGGCATACATTTTCCATTTCTGAACAAATGCACAGAATGTTCTTTATAGTCTAGCATTTCTAACAATGATGCCAAGTGAAATATTAATATCATCTGAAGCTGCTTTTGGAAGTTTAATTTGTTTAGGAAATGCTTTAGTTTTGTTTCCTTTAAAAAGGTAAAGGTTCCCTTGCTTGAAAGCCAGTCGAATCTGACTCTAGGGTCGCGGTGCTCATCTCCGTTTCCAAGCTGAAAAGCCAGCGCTGTCCAAAAACGTTTCTGTGGTCATGTGGCCGGCATGACTAAACTCTGGCTTTTGGACAATGTATGTTTTGAAAATAGCACGGACATGAAATATAAAATATGTTATTCAGAATAAAATTTGGTGTTAAAAGGTGTAAGAAAGAAAACATGAAAACAAAGCCAGTGTCTCGTATCTAGGGCTGCTCTACATTCTGCCTCATCTCTTGCAAAATGTATAATCTACTGATTGTTTACAAGCACTTCAATCAGAGTTCTACCTTTCCCAGAACACAATTCTCATCCCCAGGTATTCCTTCTTGTAAATGAAGTTAACTTTTAACTGTGGCAAAGAACCAACCAGTTTAGGAATTATGTTATGTCACTTCTACATTTTAAAATAGTGCTTCTGCATGGAATTTCAAAGTCCAGTCCTCTCTTCTCACAGCCCTGCACATCCCTGACCCGATTCACAAAGGGACAAATGAGATACATAACTGCAATAACACTGCTTTCTCCCTCTCTCCCTTTCTGCTATAACTCCTCCCCATTCTTTGGGTACAAAAATCTCTGTAAATTCATTATACTCTTCATATGCATCCGAATGCCACAATTTCTCCAGTGGTGGTGGTAGTGGTGGAAAGCGCCATCAAGTCACAGCCAACTAACGGCAACCTCTCATGGGGTTCCCAAGGCAAAAGACATTCAGAGGTGGTTTGCCATTGCATGCCTCTGTGTTGCAACCCTGGACAACCCTGCTTAGCTTCCAAGATCAGATGAGACCGGGATAGCCTGGGTTATCCAGGCCAGAGCATTTTTCCACTAGAAGTACAAAAAGACATGGGGGAAGGGATACTACACCAGAAGGTTTGGATTAAATAAAAGAATAAAGTATTTCTGTGCCACCTTTTGACCTGATTCAGAGTTCACAAGGTGTCAAATGTTTTTTATACTTCTGTATTTTAAATAATATTTAACACGATTAAGCAAAATGCACATGAACACACAACCAGGGAAGAGGGCTAATAAGGGTTAGTAAGGGAATACCAAACCAATTTTTGAAAAGTCTTCACCTTGTGGTGAAGACAATGACAGAAGGAGACAGACAAATCTCCTTGGGAAGGGAGTTCCTAAGTTGCAGCACCATGACCAAGAAGGCCCTTTCTTGGGTTGCCACCTGTCTAGTCTCAGATGGTAGGGCAACGTAAAGCAGAATCTCCAAAGATGAACAGAGAGGTCAGGTAGGTTCACATGGGATTAGACAGTCCTCAAGTTACATTGGCCCCAGGCCATATAGGGCTCTGAAGATCAACACCAGCACCTTGAACTGGGTCTGAAAGGAGGCTGGAAGCCAGTATTGATGAAACAAGACTGGAGTGACATGGTCCCTGTGACCCACTCCAGTCAGCGTTCTAGCCAAGGCATTCTGTGCCAACTGAAGCTTCTAGACAGTTTTCAAGGGCAGCCGCACACATACCACATTGCAGCAATCCAATCTAGATTTATCAGAATACATTCCACAGTGGCAAAATCTTTACACTCCCATGTAAAGGACTGTACTTAGTTGCAAACCAAAAGGTTTTCATCAGTGTAACCCTCTGTCAGGCTCCTTTATCATAGAGAAAAAGTCTAGGGAGGTAGCACCCTCCAGCTCCCCCTTCCCCACCCAAGAGGCCCTTGAAAAGTCCTCAGCTACCAGGAAGAGGGGCTTGCACCCTATTCCCTCTCTTCTGGCTGCCAGTCTTCTCCCCTGTAGCCTGGCCCGTCCTGGATCCATCTTTTGAAAGGTTCCCTGAGGGGGGACATTCCTGGCCCCTCCTTCCTCCAGTCTAGGGGCTTGGCCCTGTAGACTCTAAGGAGCCAGAGCAATGAGGTTTCCTGCTGGGTCTGGGCACACCCTGCACCATCTCTGTGGCCTCCTCTAAAGGAGCTTGCTTCCAGCCTACTCAGGCCTAGTGATGCTGTGATTGCCTGCCCTTTTTACACCCTACTAGGTGCTTTCCCCGGAATCTAGCCTCTCTGTCCAGGCCTTTCCTGTATCAGGCCAGGTCCCACCCTGCCTCTGTTGCTGTTGCCATCCCCCTGAGATCCTTCAGGCCTGGCTGAGGCCTTGGTGTGTTGCTCAGCAGCCTCCAACCCAGTCAGTAAAGTGCAAGGGTGCCGCCTCTGGAGACCATCACAAGTAGTATCAGGCCAGTACCCAGGATTTTGTGGCTTGCGGGACAAAAAAATTTCTGGTGAGCTTGCCATTATTTTATGTCAGCTCCAATCTACCACCCAAGCCGACCGCTGGCGGCCACCCCTGTCCCTCCCCTCCTGCAAAATTTAAAGGTCCCTTCAGCTGATCAGCGGGGATCCCTTTAAATGCTTTTAAGAAGAAGCAAGGGTGCGTGCATGCAGGGGCCCCCCATTCTTCTCAAGAAATCTCAAAAAATCTTGTGGTGCTGGCCCTTTAAGGAAGGGGCAGAGCCCCCAATAGCCCCACTGTAGCTATGGGCAGGCTAGTATGCATGCTTATTCAGGAAACACGAATTAGAATATTGAAAACTTGATATAAATCTCCCCCCTCACTAGTTTTTAAAACAAGTAGGGCAAGCTATTGTAAAGCCAAGGAGTGTAGCTCATAGCAGGAAAAAAAGACCACGGAAGTGGATTGTTAGTGAAGAGTGATCCTTGGTATAAAGCTTGCAAGAGTCCTGTTTTCATCTGAAGACACTGGAAGGCGTTTGGACAGCTGAAACAAGCAGCAAGGCAGAACTGGATCATTCCCCTCATCTCCCTCACTTGCCTAACACGGAATGCCATCTGAGCATGGCACAAATCCCTGAATCAGCCTCAGCAGCCAAAGGGACACGAAGGGATCAGGCCTCCTGTCTCCACTGTCTGCTGGCATGTTAAGTGAGTTCATAAGAATTCACTGAGGCATCTGCTGTTAGTGAAAAGACTCGGGCTTAAGACTTGCATGAGCAGACTGTTCCAGATATCTCCAAATGAAAACATTCATTCCAGTATGAATCAGTGTCACTATAAGCAGGACAAAAAATTAAAGCATTGTATCCATATAGGACACGGTAATGTCCAGCGCAGCCCATGCTTCTGGTGGTTTAACCCCTCAAACATTTTTGCTTACTGTCTCGGACAAGCTGTTTTAGAAAGAGACAGTCTCCATTCTCTCAGCTGTGCAAACAGTTACTGACTATTTAATCCATTAAACTGGGCAGGGAGTCAACTATGCATTGTGCTAAAAAAAGGGGGGGGGAGAAAAGAAAGAAGTCATTTCCCCTGTAAATACAAGTGCAGTGTCAAAAAATCCAATGGCAGAACATTTTGCCATAGTCCATTACCTCAATGTGAGTTTTAACTCTTCGTCCTTCTCCTGGAGTTTCAACCAGTATTCATCAGCAAGTTTATGAAATTCCATAAAAATAGAGGCTTTCAAATCAGGGTAGGGGCATTCCAAGGCCAATAATTGTGGAGGGATATCACGAAAGTGTGCGGCTCTCTCTTCCAGTACGTTTGTCAATATCTATGATAAAAAAACCAGAGCTCAGTTGTAAAATACAAAATGTTGTGGCTAAAGAGTTCAAATCAAAAAAGCAAACTTGGTCCTCACCTGGATAACCCAGGCAAGCCTGATCTCATCAGATCTTGGAAGCTAAGAAGGGCCATCCCTGGCAAGTACTTGGATGGGAGACCCCCAAGGAATACCAGGGCTGGGATGCAAAGACAGACAATAGCAACCCCCCTCTCTGAAATGTCCAGTCCCCACTAAGGGTCACCAGAAGTCAACCATAACTTCCAGGCATATGCATGCACACACACACACACACAAAATACTCACAAAAAAAGAAACAAAAAAGAAAAAATGAAGTTCGTTAACATTCTTACTTCCAATCTGCAGTCTTCAAGCTTCTTTTCCAAAGCTGTTCTTTCAAGGTGAAGTCTTTCCAAAATGGCTTTTTGTTGTTTCTTCACCAACTCAACCTGATAATATGAGACATTATTTCAAAGTATTAACATGCAAATATGGCTGGGGTTTCCATAATTCAATCCCTGCTAGCAAAATTCTATCCATCCACTTTAGATGGACAACCCCTTTATGCCTAAGGGAGAAATATATCAGACTATAAGCCAAAGAACAAGGAGTTTCTTCTCCAATATAAAGATGAGGCATGGAAAATCCCTGCACATATTCAGCAGAATACTCTGGATAGGAAATTACATTACAAGTTTGCTGTCCTTGGGACTTCAAATACAAGGCTTGGATCCTGTGATGCATCAGTAGAAAATACTGGCAGTCACGTGACTTTCTATCTCTCCCTTTCCCCACAATGCAGCCATTTCCAACCCTGGGAAAGACAGCCAATATGTGATGTGGTGGTTAAGAGCGGCAGTCTATAATCTGGAGAACCAGGTCTGATTCCCCACTCCTCCACATGAAGTCTGTTGGGTGATCATGGTCACAGTTCTCTAAGAACTTTCTCAGCCCCACCTACCTTACCAGGTGACTGTTCTTGGGAGAGGAAGGGAAGGTGATTCTAAGCCACTCTGAGACTCCTTATGGTAGAGAAAAGCAGAATATAAAAACAACTTCTTTATTCCTGGGGTTCCAGGATCCTAGAGTAATAGCCACATGGGATGGGCGGCTACAGTAAGAAGGAGGAGGGGGGCAAAATGGCTTCTTTCTTCCTCTTGCATGATCTGCAGCAGGAAGTGGGAATTGGAAAAGATTCATTCCAAGAGCAGAGTTCCCCTGACAGTCCTTCAGCTCTGTATCTTTTATATCTAAGTTTTACCTGGATTTAATAGGCCATTGTTCTTCTTTACAAAACCTGAAACCAGAACTGGAATGAAATATGGCAAAAGGAAATGTAGATGGGAGAAATTAACAGAGAAAGGGAATTTCTGCACCCTATCAGATAAGATCTTTGTCACATAGCACACACTTGCATACAGAAATACCAACAGGTCTGGTTAAGAATGTCCTGTCCCTTTAATAGAGGCTTAACGTGTGGAAATGGGCAGCTGAAGTGTTTCATGGAGACAATGTCCCATTAAACCTCTATTAAAGGGACAGGGCATTTTTCTTCAGGCAGCTGGCAACTCTACTTACATTTGCAGATTACGTACAACCTACCTTTATGCTCCCAATACACATAATGTAAGGAAGGACAACAGTATTAACTGTAAATAAAATGGAAGGGGGAGAATATTGTAACAATCAACCCAAATCTACATAAAGTAGAAAAATGGAGAAAGCCCAGATTACTAACCTGTTCTAACACTGCATCTGCAGATTCCAGGCAGGACTGCTGTTCACAGCTGGTCTCTGTCTTTGACAGTCTATACCTTAAGTCCTCTCTTAGTTGCCAGATAGGTTCTACTGTATTTGCTTGAAATGTATCCAGGTCTTTTGATAACTTGTACCCTAGGAAAGGGATAAATAAAGACTGTCACTCCATTAGAGGACTTTTAGTTGATAGAGGGATTACATCCAAATATTAATTCTGCAGTTTTAATTTAAACACAATTTTAAACACACTCCATACAATTATAACTTCATTTCCTGTTAAAAAATTGAAAGTTTGCCAGAGACAGGAGGGAGTTCATGTAGTAGCCGTATGTGTTCTTCATGGTAATAATCCTAGTTGGTTGAATGATGGCCTTTGAGGAGGACTATGGGAAGAGGAAGGAGGGGAAGATATCTCACAAGAACCTCAGGAACAGTTTTTCGTAAGTCAGGGTTGTTACTTGTTTGCTTGTTGGACAGCAATGAGCGGAATGGAGTATTCTTTGCTTTATAGCTTTCCCTCTCTCTGAACTTCACCAATGTGTGCTGTAAATGGCAGGCAGCTTTGGACCCTGGATGAGGCCAGTTCTGTCTCACCAGCTTCTTTCTTTGGTCTGACCAGTCCATCTGATTAAGAAGGATGTTTTATTTATCACCATTCTGCCTACCTATTCTTACAAGTTTCTTACAATTCTTACAGTTGGAAACTCTATAAGCTCTGGCAGGCTGACAGCATGGGAGTCTTCACCGAGCTCTCCAGGCCCCCAGACAGGAGAACCCCAGGATGTAAGATGTGATTCTACAAGCTCCCCAGGAGATGGAGATTCCACTAAGATGTTGCTTGTTACCCCCACTATGTAAGAGACTGATGCTCTCTTTGTATAGGAGAGCCTCATCTCATCACAGCCATACTGTTCGTCTGGCTGGGCAGTAGTGGTACACAAGGCAAACTGGAAGAGGCAGCAAATTGAACAAGTTGGGTTCAAGAAGGTTGTGTGAATGTGATGCCCAATTAAAAACAGATTTGAGCATTTAACTGGCCTTGAGAACTGAACCAATTTACTGCCTAGGTTGCAGCTCTAATGCAAATTCTTGCATGGCAAAAATATTAACAGTCAGTATTATTGTGTAATTTTATCAGCATGCCTCTATTTGTAGTTACATTAAATCATATAGCGAGAGTACTTACGCAAGTCCCACAAGTCCAAAAAACATTCACTTCCTTCATCAAAAAAAGTTTGTATTTCCAGTTCTAGTATGTGCCTGAAATGAAGAACTGTAGTTCAGACAAATTAAAACCATTTATTTCTTCCCAAAGACGTAACAAAAAGCTTAAAGGCACCCAGTCATTCACTTAAATATGGCTACTTTTCTCAATTTCATAAATCCATTTTATATTTTATGCTTTCCCCACCACTTACTTTCATAATATTCAAACACATTTTTCTATTGCAGCTGCACAGAGAGCATAAGTCTTCACTGAGGGGTTCACAAGAATATAACAGAAGCATTTTTAACCTGCCTTTCTCCTTGAGGGACTCCTGGTGGACATCAGTGTCACTTAAAAATATACCCAATAAAACAACTAAAAATCAACAACAGAATTGGTTCTTACAGCCATGCAATACTCAAACACTAGCCATCAGAACAGTTTATCAATCTGGAAAAGCACTTCTAAATTAAATCCATTTAGAGATTTAGATTTTTAACATTTTCAGCACTAACATCTCTTTTGTATATTATGATCACACCAGGTGTCCTCCTTTGTCTTGTTTCTCTGGTTATACCCAAGTCAAAAGCTGACCCAAATCTATTCCCATCCCATGGGCTGAGCAACATGTCATCCATTGCTAATGCTGCTTCCTTCTGTTACGACTCCCTATTTTGCTATCTCTATCTTGATCTGGGATTCTGACCACCATATCATTTACGACTCAACATAAGCAGTTATTCCTAGATTCAAATCTCTTATTGTCCCAGGCTAAAGAGGTCACACAAAATCAGTTCTGTTTTCTAAAAGTTGCTTAGATGGAGAATCCTCCTACAGCTAGGTCAGTTATGAATCGCTAGTGGAGTGACAGACCTGAGTTCTGTGCTGCATCAGTCAGTCCACGCAGATTCCCAAAATCCAGCTCCAACCTGCACTTGAGTCCATTTGAGGGATAATCTAGCCCCTTCCAGGGCTCACTTCTGTGGCAAAGTATTGGGTGAAAGAGAGCTGGGGTAAGATGGTGACTAAGACTGTGCAGGATAGGGTTACTAACTTCCTGGAGAAAGGTATCCTGTCCCTTTAATAGAGGCTTAATAGGAGGTTATGTCCATCCCATGAAAAACTTCAGAGGTCTATTGCCACACATTAAATCTCTATTAAAGGGATGACAGGATATTTTCCCCCAAGCCTGCAGGCAAACCTAGTGCAGGCCTGCTGTAAAACTAGGGAAACAAAACTCAAAAGGGGTCATTCTGGTAGCCAACGGAGCCATGCAAGACATACTATTTACTCCCATATAATGATATCTGGTTGGGTTTGGGTGCCACAAGGGAGGCCTAGCCAGGGACTTTTGTCTGGGAGACCGATGGCTCTCAGCCACCCTGTGACTATGGTACAAATCAGCATGTCTTTCTTCACTTCACCTCTACCATGAACTCTAATTTGCTTAGCCAGAGCCCCCATCTGCAATATGGAAATAATAGAGTTACACTTTACAGGGCTGTCAAACACACTGCAACAAGATAATGCACATGAAGTACTTGGAAAGCACTAAAATATTATTACAGCAGGCATTTTTTGTCTCCAGCCCTCACATAGGCTGGCATCCATTTGGATCAGATGTTGCCAAGAGGACCCTACCCAATTCAGACTTTCTACACATTCTTCCATCCAACCTTGTATGGGACTAAAATTCATTTGTTTTCCATTACAGCCTCAGCTATCTCAGATCTTCGTCGTGGTCTCTGTGCAGTCCCACACATGGGTTGGGCGCCTGTGCACGACCTCGTTCGGAGAAACTTCTAGAGCTTTTCCTCAGAAGAGCTTTTGGTGGGCTCTCCCCCCACTCTGGGGGAGGAGACATGCACTGCGCATGCCCAGAGCGGGAGAGAGAGCCGCCTCCCACTCAGTTCTTCTTCGACCGCCTTCGTGTTCACACCTCGTTCCTGTCGTTCCTCCATTTACCTCAGCTGAGTGTATCTTTCTTTGCTTCTGCTTATTTTTCTATCTCCTTCTTTCTCTTCTACAAAATATTTTTTTAAAAAAATCTTTGTCTATATCTCTTCCCTCCCCCTCTCCTTTCTTTGGAGGGTGGGTGGGGATTTTTGTATGGGAAAGACTCAATTCTTTAAGGTCTGTCATCGTTGCCCTGCTAAAATTCCATCCAACGACGGGCACGACCTTTGCTTAGTTTGTTTGGGTGAGGCCCATAGAGTAGATTCTTGCCCTCATTGAGCGAGTTTCACTCGTCAGGCTCGCCATAATCGAGAGGCTAGGCTCAAAGCTCTTCTTGTTGAATCGGCTCTGCGTCCCACAATGTCTTCGGGAGCTTCCCAGGTCTTGGTAGCCAAGAAATCGGACACCTCCTCGAAGGCACCGAAACAGAAACCTAAGCGGGCTGAAGATAAGACCCCTTCGAGGTCGAAAGCCACGCCCTCTGCTTCGGTTTCGAAAGTGGACCCCATCGTCGTGACCGGGTTGTCGACGTCGATGCCGGCCCTTGCCTCTACATCTCATAAGTCTGCGGCTCGACAACAGACTCCGCAGCACCCCCACTCGTCACCTACGGAGACGATACCGTTGGGCCAGTTGACCAGATCGCCTCCGCACCTGTCTCCGCGAACAGGCTCCCGGTCTCCACGGAGGCGCTCCACTACCCCGATCCACACTTTGGACGAGGGTCTGGTTGTGCACCGCCATGCTCGGTCCCGATCTCGACTTGGTCGTCGATGCCTGATCCGTAGGCAATCCCCGTCGTCGTCTGATTCCACCTCTGACCACCAATGCTGGTCCTGCGAAGACCGTCGGGAGCGTCCGGATGCGGCCTACTATTATTCGAGGTCTCCGACACCGGAGAGACACCACTATGACCGAATCCGGCATTCGGAACGCGGAGATCAGGCCCACGCCCCTGACCGCCCTCGGCGCTCGGCATCTGTGGCCTCGGCTCATTCTGCCTCTCGGGAACAGCCTTCTGACCTTCCCAGAAATCGGGACGCCCCAAGGAGTTCCCCAATGGAACCTCGACACCGTCCTGCCGTCGACCATCTGGTCGTCGACCTTGTCCAACCCCGATCCTCCTCTCCTATGTCGATCTCGGACGGGTCGGATTCGGCGGAGTTCGATCCCGAGGTCTCTCGGATCGAGGACGAGCCTCGACGCTCGGGGTCCATTTCACCTACGGAGGGCCCTAAGGCATTTTTGGAGCTCATTACCAGGATGGCGACTGCCCTCCAAGTTCAGGGCTTTACGGAGTCCCCAGCAGTGACCGACGTCGTTCACCGATTGGTCCAGGCTGATCTTCCTCCGTCTCCCGTCTTGCCTTTGCTGCCTGTCCACATTTCTATGTTGAAAGAGTCATGGGAACACCCGGCTTCGATCCCTCCGGTTTCAAGGCGTTATGATGGGTTGTACAGGATCCAGGATGCTCCTGGCAAATTCCTCCTTTCTCAGCCACCACCGAACTCCATGGTGGTTCACTCTTCTTCGAAATCGAGGCAGCCTGCTCGCCAGTCCATGCCCCCTGACCGTGAGGGTCGTAAACTGGATCTTCTGGCCAAGAAGATGTACTCTCTGGCCTCTGTGAATCTCTGGGTCGATACTTATCTGTCGTATTTATCTGCTTACGCATTCAACGTTGCCAATACAATTCGCCCTGTCCTGAAGTTTGTTCCGGAAGAGCACCGTCCCACTCTCTCGGCTGCCTTGTCTGAGGTTTGTGCCATATCAAAGCAACAAATCAATTCCGTTCGTCATGCAGTCAGCTGCTCCTCTAAACTCCTGGTGTCTTCTGTCACTCTCCGGCGTCATGCCTGGCTGCGGGGCACCTCCCTACAACCGGACGTCAAGTTCCGTGTAGAAGACCTCCCCTTTGACGGAAACGGCCTCTTCCACTCCACCACCGACGAAGTGTTGAAGGCTGTTGATGAGAGTCGTAAGCAGGCCCGAAACCTTGGAGTCTCGGCTGCACCTTACCGTCCCAGAAACCGTTCCTGGAAACCTTCTGGCTCCAGGTGATACCTATCTCCGGCACCTCATTCCCAATGGAGGAGGAAACCGTACGACTCCCGTCCTCCTTCCAAACACCATTCCCAACCCACCAAAAAGCCGCCGCAGCCTAAGCAGTCTGTTTGACTGTCCCCACCGTCTCTCTCCAATGTCGTTCACTCCTTCCGTCCGTACCCGCCTCTTCCCCTTTCTACCAGCCTGGGAAGAAATTTCAACCGACTCTTGGGTCCTCACCATCCTGCGGGTCGGGTACGCCATAGAGTTCGTTTCGCCTCCGATCCTCCCACACTTTGTCGTCATGCCTCCAGACCCCCTCCTCGATCTCGAGGTTTCTGCTCTCCTTGCCAAGGGGGCCATCGAGGTCGTCCCGGAGGCGCAATGAACTCTCGGCTTCTACTCGAAGTATTTCCTGGTCCCCAAGAGGGACGGCGGCTTCAGACCAATTATGGACCTTCGGGATCTCAACCGTTACATTCGATATCAAAAATTCAGAATGGTCACTCTGCAGTCGATCCTTCCTCTCCTTCTGCGGGCAGCGTGGCTTGCGTCAGTCGATCTTCAAGACGCATACTTCCATGTCACGATCCGTCCCCAACATCGGCGGTTTCTCCGCTTCGCCGTTGGAGATGCCCACTACCAGTACAGGGTGCTTCCCTTCGGCCTTTCTACAGCTCCACGGGTGTTCACCAAGCTGATGGCTGTGGTGGTGGCCGAACTCCACCGATGGGGAGTCACTCTTTATCCTTACATCGACGACTGGCTTCTCATAGCTCCAACGCCAACTCAGTTGCTCCACGACACTCGGGAGACTCTCTCCCTCCTCCGTGCTCTTGGCCTTTGCGTCAACCACGCCAAGTCCTCCCTTCAGCCCCTCCAAATCCTTCGATTCCTCGGGGCTCAACTCGACACCAACCTCGAAGCGGCTTTCCTTCCAGAGTCCAGGGCTTCCGACATTCGGGCGATGGTGTCCGCCTTTCAGATGTGTCCCCAACAATCCGCCCGTTCGGTCATGAAGCTTCTGGGTCACTTTGCCTCTACGGTGTTCGTTGTCCGCAACGCCCGGTTGAGGATGCGGCCGCTTCAGCTCTGGCTCCTACAAGCCTTCGATCCCCTCCGGAGGCCTTGGCACACGATTCTGTCGATCCCACAAACCGTCCTCGCCTCCCTCGAGTGGTGGGCTCAACCTGTCCACCTCCTTTCTGGGATGCCATTTCGTCCTCCTCCTCCCGACTTGTTGTTGATCACGGACGCTTCCCTCTCGGGTTGGGGAGCCTGGAGCGGAACGCTTACTATTCAAGGGTCTTGGTCTGCTCGAGAGGCAGCTCGCCACATAAATTACCTGGAGTTGCAAGCAATTTACCTGGCCCTCCGGTCTTTTCTTCCGACCCTCCGAGGCCGTGTCGTCCAAGTGGCTTCCGACAGCACCACAGCTGTTTATTATGTCAACAAACAGGGCGGCACTGCCTCTGTTCGTCTCTGCACCTTGGCGATAGACCTCTGGTCCTGGTGCCTCCGCCACTCCATCACGCTCTCAGCGATTCATATTCCCGGGGATCAGAATGTCGATGCGGACCGGTTGAGTCGTTCTGCCTCATCGGACAACGAATGGTCCATTCCCCTCCGGTATCTTCGGCCTCTGTTTCGGGAGTTCGGTCACCCATCTGTCGACGGCTTCGCGTCCATCGACAATGCTCGATGTCGCCTGTTTTTCAGCAGGGGTCCCCCGTCTGCTCGCTTGCTCAGGGATGCCTTTCTCCACAAATGGAACGGAACCCTGTTTTATCTGTTTCCTCCGTTCCCTCTCATCTCTCAAGTCGTGCAGGAGATTCGTGCAGACCGCACCTCCTGCATTCTGATCACTCCGTGATGGCCACGCCAGGTCTGGTTCCCGCACCTGCTTCAACTCTCCTGTCGATCCTTCCGCCCCTCCCTGTCATCCCAGATCTCCTTTCTCGGGCCCGAGGGAGAATCATCCATCCCAATCCGGGATTTTTCAAATTAACGGCCTGGAAGATCCAGCCCTAGACTTCCCGCCTCAGGTCTCTGAGATCCTCCTGAATGCTAGGAAGCCTTCTACTCGACGTTCCTATCGGTTCAAGTGGAACAGATTCCAATCCTATGCTACTGATCACTCCTTCGATCCAATTCGATCATCTCTCCGTGAGATCTTCGCCTACATTGTGCATTTGAAGGATGCGGGCCTGGCATACTCGTCCTTGAGGGTTCATTTGGTGGCGATCTCCGCCTACCACCCCTCATCCAAGGCTCGTCAGTGTACTCCCACCGTCTCACCAAGACGTTCCTCAAGGGTCTTCTTCGCATGTGCCCGCCTAGGAAACCGTTGGTGCCTTCCTGGAGCTTGTCTCTAGTCCTTTCTCAGCTCATGGCTAAACCGTTCGAGCCGATGGCTACCGCCGACCTCAGGTTAGTGTCCTGGAAGACGGCCTTTCTCGTAGCCATTACCACTGCACGCAGAGTAGGGGAACTAGCTGCCTTTAGGGCCGATCCCCCTATACCGTTTTTCATAGGGAGAAGGTGGTCCTTAGAACAGATCCTTCCTTCCTCCCTAAAGTCATCTCTGCCTTTCACCTCTTTCAGTCGTCTGTTCTGCCTACATTCTTCCCGAACCCGACTGATGCCTCTCAGAGAGCCCTGCACTGTCTAGATGTGCGCAGAGCGCTCTCTTTCTATCTACACAGGACACAGCCCATACGTAAATCTCCTCGGCTGTTCCTAGCTTATGGCCCCCCTCACGCGGGGGAACCCATTTCTTCTCAACGTCTCTCTAAGTGGGTGACTTCCACCATAGCCCTTTGCTATGAGCTGGCGCGTCAACCCGTTCCTACCTGTCTCACTGCCCATTCCACTAGGGCGGTGTCGACGTCCACCGCTTTCCTGGCCGGTGTCCCGTTGGAAGACGTCTGTGCGGCTGCTACGTGGTCCTCGGCATCGACCTTCGTGACCCACTACGCACTCGACGTCCGAGCCCGGCGGGATGCTGCCTTTGGTCAGACGGTACTGCGATCTCTCTTCGCTTGACCCTGCTGGACCCTCAGGTAGGACCCGTGGGTGATTTGTTTTGATGGTGATGCTGTGTCTTAACCAGTATTTTTGTGTCCTTTGCAGCTGCCAGCTCCCTCCTCCAACTGGTTCAGCTCTTGTAATCACCCATGTGTGGGACTGCACAGAGACCACGACGAAGATAAACAGGTTGCTTACCTGTAACTGATGATCTTCGAGTGGTCATCTGTGCAGTACCACAATCCCACCCAGCCTTCCCCGCTGCTGGCATCTCCAGATGTCCTGTTTTTGGATTCTTTGGCCTTGACAGTGGCGGTCGAAGGAACTGAGTGGGAGGCGGCTCTCTCTCCCGCTCTGGGCATGCGCAGTGCATGTCTCCTCCCCCAGAGCGGGGGGAGAGCCCGCCAAAAGCTCTTCTGAGGAAAAGCTCTAGAAGTTTCTCCGAACGAGGTCGTGCGCAGGCGCCCAACCCATGTGTGGTACTGCACAGATGACCACTCGAAGATCATCAGTTACAGGTAAGCAACCTGTTTTTCCCACATTTTTGTGATATTATCTTCTCATGAATATTTGAATGTAAATTAACAATATTAATTTATGCCAGCCAAATCTTAGTTTTGTACTGTCCATCCTTCTGTTATTTATCAATCTTTCCTAGTTCTTACCTGCTTTCATGAAGTCTTTTGTGCTCTTGCCACCACACTTGGCGGTGCTGTTTCAGAAGCATTTGTTCTTTATTAATTTTTGAGGCTTGCTCTGCCTTTTTGATCTAAGTAAAAGGGTGTAACAAAGATATATAAATGTAAATGTCTCCTGTAGACCTACAAAATGGCTTCCTCAAAGAAATCTCTAATGTGGCTGTATGCTCCATTGCTCTTATAGATGAACCTTGTGAACAGTCAGAACCACTGCCAAAATGAAAAGGAAATTTGTTCTACAAACAAACATGTATATACTGCCCAACTCTGTCTCACAGTGTACTAGCTACTGCCTCCAGCTTTCCACATCCAACTATCATTGACAAATCAAATGCCATTTGATACTTGAAAGGATCAGTAATATTGGCCCAAATATCAACCCCAAAAGCTTGAGGATATCTAATTCTCTCAGCACTGTTTTATAAAGAACTAAAATATGTAAATAAATATTTTTAAATATTTGCATGTGTTTATAGTATGCTAACACTGTAGTATACTGCAGCCAAACACTTAGAACAATACTTGAATGCTACACATTAAATATTCATTAATGCAAAAACTGAAAGTGACTGTAACTAATAGTTGAGATATTTCCTAAAAACAAAGCCTAGGGTTGCTAAGTCCATCTTCGCCCGCAGAGGGGGACTTTGGGGGCCGTTCCTGGAGGGGGCGGGGCATCCCTGACGTGATGACGTCACATTGGGGATGTCCCCCCCCAGCCGCGCGGCGCGGGGAAATGCTCTGCAGAGAGCTGGCATTTCCCCACTCACCCGAATGCCAGATCCATTTAAGCACAGGCAGCTTTCCCTGCACGCTTGATCTTGAGCGGAGATTGGGTTTGCGAGGAAACGCCAGCTTCCTGCACTGCCCCTTTAAGAGCAGTTTCCAGGCACTCCAATCTCCACTCGAGATCCAGCATGCGGGGAAGGCTGCCTTTGGAGCTGGCGTTCAGGTGAGTGGGGAATGCCAGCTCTTTGCATTTAAAGGGAGCCCTTCAAGAGAGAAGGGAGAGGGGTGGCTGGGGGTGTTGGGGCTTGGGGGTGGGGCTTCCCCCGCCGGCCATTTGGCCAGTGTTGGATAGAACCCCCCCCCAAAGCGGGGGACCCCTGCCAAACCGGGGGGGTTTGGCAACCCTAACAAAGCCTCAGGTTTTTTGGGGGAAGGCTCAGTTGCTAAACTTCACCCCAATTTTTACAGTAAGTGTGCTTTTAGTAATTCATTATTGTATGGTGGAAGGTACACTCTGCACAGTAAAACCTGTCTGTCATTACCATGACAAATCATACCTAATATGGTATTCAACCCTAAAAATATCTATGGACCCTTGCTAAGGTCCTGCTACCTATACTTTTAAATAGAGTTTTTTTTAATCCTTTTTGGAACATCATACTAGACATAATGGCATGGCAAGGAGAACTGTCATATAAATGTGGTTTCCACAGGGAAATGGCAAGGTGCAAACCAAAATTTATTCAATTAAACTTTATGCAAGGAAGAGGGTAAAATGGGACTGCAGTCTGTCTTTGAGTGCAGTAGATCTGGTGTTTTGTCACCATTATTGCAACTCAGTTGCAAGAGGCTCTGAATGGAGAAAACCAAGGCTATCCTTGGGACTTGGCAATAGCCTCTGTTCAAAGCATTTTATAGCCCACAATACTGTTGGGTTCAGCAAACACAGCTTTAACAATTGAGAGAGCAAATTTACAAAATGCCACAAAACATTGTTTTAATACACAATTTCAAAGAAAACACATTTGCTGGATTGTAACACACTGGTGAAGCTGTTTTCAAGCCCCAGGAGCTGGTATTTCTATATCATTGCTGCAATTTGGGCTTGCTTGAGCAAATGGCAGAACTTCATGGCTTCATCTTCAGAAGAGTCAATGTCTTCACACTCTTCACTGATTGTTTGCCTACCATGTATCCCCATTAGGGCTTTACAAAACAGTTTCTATGATTGGGCTATATGGGAAGCTATCTTCATCACCAAGCAGCTTTACAGTGAATAGTTTTTACTGCTTCCTTGACGGAAAGAGACTTGTGAAAAATGAAATACTGAAAAAAACCCACAAGACTAGAATTTAGTTTTAAAGCTTGAGTGAACTGAGCTGAATTCTGCTCTGCCAACCCATGGATAAATAATATCTGCCAACTCCTTTGACAAATTATACCTGCATCGTTAGAAGGAACTACAGGAAACTGCAATTCCAGCCCTTCTTCACTGTACTTTTGCTCATGTACCTTTTCATTTTACAAGATCCTAGAATGTAAGCTTTGAGTGTGTGGGGAGGAACAGCATGAACTGAAGACCCTCTAAGTGCTGTGTATATGCCAATTCCTCAGCACGGCTTCACTTGCGTATTTAGTCACTATTTTAATTTCTGCACAGTCTCCCCAGCAGACAGAAATACAAAGCATCAGTGTACATTAATTCACTTCCATTTCCCAAGCCAGCTCTTTTTCCCTGCCACATTATGCAGAAGCATGTTACCCTTAACATCTAGGCCTCTCAAGGTGTCAGGGAACACCATGACGGAATAAACACAGCTTATGCAGAGATGTCCAGAGACTGTATCTACATGGCTACTTTCTGCAGTGCCTATTTTCTACTCTACCAACAAGGAGAAATACAATTAATTCCTATGCATGCTGGGGTGTTCTTCTTCTTTTTGGTCTCTTGAGAGAAGCACAAGGATACCCTGGGCTGTGAATGCTGATTTCTTCAAGCACACTGTGCATGAAGTGCAGATCAGTGAAGGCTTGCAGGAGAACAGCATGCGCTGGAACGAGTACTTAGCAAGTTCTGGCACCTATTGGGAGGAGCTTGCAGAGACTAAAAGCACGTCCATTCCTGGCAAGATACTGAAACACCCTAAAGCTTCACAAGAACACAGCAAGTTTTAGAAATTACACACAACAGTTCCAAGAAAAACAGAAAGCAACAGTGCTACATTCCCTATGTTTACATAGGCGGACATACGTTTGGTGCTCTCACCCATATTTTTAGATACTGTTGCCTCATTTATCTTTACTTCCAAGGTTAAATCAGCAGCTTAGAGCCACTTTTGAATCTGCTGCGTTCCTAAATGCCTAGCAGGCAGAGTGGATTGTCTTAATAAGTCACCAAGAAAGAAAAGGATGACATTTTCCATTAATTGGTTTAGATCCAGTGATCTATCAGTAGAAGGCATTGATGGTTGTGGACCATTGCCCTGCTCTCCACTCCCTATGGCAGCCATTTTTAACCCTGAGAAAGTTAATTCCTGAGGTCACAGGACCTGCATGGAGTAATAGAAGGGATGAAACAGCCCTCTCTCCCTCCTCCATCAGTAAAGCTCTGCTGATGGAAGGGAGAGGACACAGCAATTTTGCTCTGACCCTACTGCAGCCTTCCAGCCTGCATGGATATTAGACCAACACAGGTCTTGCAACTCCAAGAAACAACTGCTAGGGGGAGCAGAAGGGGAAGAGGGAAAGGTCCATGATCTTGTGCAGTTCTTGTACTGGACCCAACACGTTATCTAGATGCTTCCTAAACAAAATTGCCTATGATTTGCTTGCTACAACCATTAGCAACGTATTTATTTAGAACTGAAGCGAGTCTTCAAACAACCTTTGTAGCTTCTCAAAATAATTTAATATACAAGAGCCAAGGCTTTTTCAGTGGCGGCTCCTACCTGGTGGAAGGAGCTCCCGGAGGAGATCCGGGCCCTGCGGGACCTCGTCCAATTCCGCAGGGCCTGCAAGATGGAGCTCTTCCGCCAGGCTTTTGAGTAGGAGCTGCCACCGCCGCTATTCCACCTTCGATATTCCACCTCGATAACCCTGTGCCATCGCACCACCGTCATCTTGGTCTTATATGTTGTTGTTGATGCTGTATTGTATGATTTTATGATTTTATTTGTTGATACTGTTTTATGTTGTTTAAATTGACATTTATGCCCTACTGTTAGCCGCCCGGAGCCTTCGGGGAGGGCGGGATACAAATGGAAACAAATAAATAATAAATAAATAAATACAATATTTTAATCATTTTAATCATTATTTAATCAAAAATGACATATCCATAACTTATTTTTAGATAATTTACAGCATAATTCGAAACAGGGTTACTCCTATTTAACTTCATTGCGTCCAGTGGGTTTAAAAATGGAATAACTCTGCATAGCACTGACCTGAGTGGCCAAAGCTAGCTTGAACTCATCACATCTTTGGAAGCTAAGCAGGGTTGGTCCTGCTTAATTGTTAACACTCTGTCCTTACCTGCAGAAGGGCAGTTTGTAGAGGATGCCCCTCTTTTAAATATCACCCCCAAAATAATAAGTGTACTGTACAACCTGGCCTGGAAATGGGACCAAAATGAAGCTGGAACTAATAAAATGGATGCTGGTATGATACAAGCTTGAGAAACTATTCTGGGAAGGTGATTGGGTCTTGGACTTGCTAATAGATCTCTCCCCACTCTAAACAGAGATGCTTAATCTCATCAATAGCTTCTCAGGAAACAATATCCCTTCCTGACATGATCTCATCACACCTGGTCATGCTCTCCCTTACTCACTCACCTTAATTAACGGGCTATTCAGAAGAATATAGTCTAATAGCTTCTCCCATCCCGCATTCAGGGGTCATCAGAAAAACACTAGCACCTTTAGTTTAAATTCAGCAAATCTAATCAAAAGGACCTTAACACTTTCAGTTTACACCGGACTGAATCATCATGCAGAATATCATGCGTTTCCGCAGGTCTTGGTCCATTCCTGGGAATGCTATTCAGCCTTTCCCCCAATACACTATTTCACTTCCAGCTAATCCCATCACAATATTGTTTTAGGAGCAATTGCACCAGGATGCCCTTAGGTAGCGTTTTGCCCTATAACTGGACATGCTTTGCCCCATGCAATGTATGTATGTGTATGCCTACTGACAACTCACCCCAAAATCCATTTGGGTTCCTTTCCCTTTCCATGAAATGCTGGCTCGTTTCACAGCCTCTCTCTGCAGACCTCTGCCTCTCCTGGACTGCTAATTATAATTTCCCTGAAAAACTTTCCTTTATTCCCACTTCTTCCTGCATTTCTGTTAGCTTGTGTGTGTGTTTTACCATGTGCATTACCATGTGCATTTATCTCTGCATGTGTGATTCATTTTATTACCTCTTTCAATAAAAATAACCTTTCTTGGTTAAGCTACCAACTGGTTTATTTCTGAGAGCTTCTCCAAGGAAAAATCCTCATAAACTTTGGTGGAGATCCTGCTTGTTATCCCCTCTTGCAAGCTCTGTCTCCTTTGTTTATTCCCCCAATCAAATAGGAGACGGCCCTTTGGGTAACACAGTATTTGGATGGAAGACCACCAAGGAAGTACAGGGTTGCTACGCAGAGCAAGGCAATGACAGGCCACCTCTGTTCGTCTCTAGCCTTGAAAACCCTGTGGGGTCGCCACAAATCAGCTGTGACCTGATGGCACTTTCCATCCACCACCTCCTCTGCATAGGACTGCACTGTTAATGTTAATGGCCACAGTTAGGGTCTCTCTGGCCCTGCAACCATGACAGGTTTTTGTAAACAGGTGCTAGCTGGATAATTAGTATTTGACTTCTTCTTTCCAGTAGTCTTTTCCACTTTAGTCTCTCTGTTCTTCTTTGTTGTAACCCTCTGTTCCATTCCACAAACATAAGTATTTCAAACAGGTGTAAGAGCTGGTACTCCTTAATGGGCAGACAAAGGGTACAGATGGATGGATCAGTGGGCAACACCTGGGGTGACTTCACTGACTGCTCTTTGGCTCAGTATCATGCCATAATGTACTTTTCATTAATTTATCTTAAACATTTAATGTGTTTAGCTCTAGTACTTCCGTTCTGCTGTATGACAACTGATAAAGATATTTTCCTTAGAATTCTTTCTTTACAAAGAAGAGCAGGGTTTTCCCCCAGAAATTCAAAACAGGGCAGGGGCTGGGAACAGATTTAGCACAGTTCTGCTTATGCCAGATCTCATGCAATCCCTAGCACTTTCTTCCCTTTATATTACAGTGCACACAAATAGGTTGCACAAGCAGAAATGTAAGTGGGAATACAATAAGCTTGACTTAGCACAAGTGGCTACCATGATCTATCTATCTTCCTCCCTCCCTCTCTCCCTCCCTCCCTCCCTCCCTGGTATTTCCACTTGCACAAGAGCTCTAGTGCAAGTGGAAATTTTGCACTGGATGTAACCTTGGATCATAGTTTAATAGATAAGAGGTTTACATTGTTCAAATTTCACTTTAGCCCAAATTATTTTGAAAAGAGAAACATTATAGATGAAACGTCTCTCCTTCTCCATAAGTTTTGAGTTTATTATTACTATTATTATTATTATTATTATTAAAAATTATCCACCCTGCTGGCAGGCAAATATTACAAAATCGTTCCCATGCCAAAATGGTCTCAAGGAAAGGTAGTCCACAAGGATTTGTATAGGAATTGGCCAACAAAGTCATAACAACAAAAGCAGGTGAGTATTGTCTAACTTGCACTGGGTCATTCCCCCCACCACCACCTATCCTATGGGCAAACAAAAAAGAAAGAAATAACCGACAAAGAAGGAATGTGCCAACAAGAAATTCTTAAGAAGCCTTTCCAAACAAAATGCACTTCTTACTTTGACAAAACATTGGGGTGGTTTTTACTATGAAAGAACTGCAAACTAGCCCCTTCTCTATTCCCGCAGAAGAAAAATATTTTGCCCTTTGTCCCTGCAAGCACAGAGCCAGTAAAAATGAAGCAGCAAATGACATTTTCAAGCATATTGGATGTAGCATGCTCACAGAAAACAAACAATGTTGATGGGCTCAGTATCACTGGGTCTCAGGAAGCAAGTCTGCCCTCCTATTCGTATCTTCATTTTTTTTTTACTCTGTAACTTTTTGCCACTCAGACGGAACTTTCTGCTCTGACAATTAATATATCTTTACAAGCAGGGGACCTGCAAGGACTTGCAAAGGGTATTTCATCTTCCTCTCCCCTACCATGTCCTCTTTCCCATACTAGGCAGCCACTATAGCCTCTCCCCCCTTTTCCTGCTTCCTTCTCTCCTTCATACCCACAAGCCAATTTAGCTTTACCTGTCTCCTATCTTCAGCTTTTCTTTCTTCCTTCCCCTGGCAGTCTTCCCCCGGAAAAAGTCCAGCCCAGTTGCCCAGTGCCAACCTGGACCCAGTCGCATGGTAGGGAGTATGCAGGGACTTGCAGGGAGCACCTTACTTTCCTCTGTACCCCTCCTCCTGCCAGCCCCCATATCCTCAACTTTCCCTGGTTTTCTTCTCTCCTTCTCACCCACCTACCTTTTATCTGCCCCCCTCTTCAGCTATTTTTACTTCCTTCATTTGTGCCCTGCCTTTCTCCCCAATGAGAACCCAAAGCAGCTTACATCATTTATCTCTCATGCATTTTATCCTCACAAACCGTCCTGTGAGGTCAGTCAGGCTGAGAATGTGTGACTGGCCAAAGGTCATGCAATGAGCTTCTATGGTAGCGTGGGGATTCAAAGCTGGGCCTCCCAGATTCCAGTATGAAACTCTAACCACTATTGCAGAATGGCTTTCATGGAGTGGCTCTTGCTAAACAGTAGCAAGCAGCCAAGGCTTGGTAAGTTGCCAGTTTGGTGTAGTGGTTAAGTGCACAGACTCTAAGTTGGGAAAACTGGGTTTGATTGCCCACTCTTCCACTTGCAGCTGTTGGATGACCTTGGGCAAGCCATAGTTCTGTCAGAGCTGTTCTTGAAATAGCAGTTCTTGAAAGAGCTCTCTCAGCCCTACCTACCTCACATGGTGTCTGTTGTGGGGAGGGGAAGCGAAAGGAGTTTGTAAGACGCTCTGAGACTCCGAGTGAAGGGTGGGGTATAAATCCAATCTCTTCTTTCTTGCATGGTAGCAAGTTGCCTCAAGTTGCTGCACTGCCAGGCCTGGCACCAAGGACTCTTCCTTCAAAGGCCAAATCAGCCTTGAATACCCTATAGGTATTTAAAGACTGAAAGCAAACAGATAGAAATAGTTGCCTCTTCAACCTGCTATTAGCCTCAAGGGATAAAATTAATATTCTTACTGGTGTTGTGTCTCTTGGGGGGGGGGCGCAAAGCAGAAGAGTGGGGTATATTCCCCCCAGTATCAGCTTCTCCACTGGGTTTGCTTTTTCTTAAAGTATGGGTTTAGTTTTTAAAAATAGGCACTTTTATTATTTTGTAAACTCTCTCAATGATAGAAGAGTGAATTTAAAAATGATGAGATAAGTCCTGACCTGGATAGCCCAGGAAAGCCCGATCTCATCACATCTAAGCAGGGTTGACTGTGGTTAGTACTTGGATGGGAGACTTCCTTGGAATACCACATTGGAAGGACAGGGGCAGGCTTTATACAGCCACCTCTCTGAATATCCTCCAGGCCCCAGTAGGGGTCAATCACCAGAGGTCACCATGACTTCCAGGTGCAGGCACACACACAAATACAAAAAATGAATAGGTAAGATAACAAATTTAAAGGGTCTTATAAGTGTACCATTATGGTGCCCCACAACACACCAGCATTACAGGCTGATGGAGTTGGTTGTTAGATGCCTACAAGTCAAATGTATCTGATCATTAAACAACCAGTTCCATCAACAAACAATGCCAGTCCCTGGCAATCACCATGGCACTTTCTCATCTTTATAGGATCGTCATCACTTTAGAGACAGACTCTCTCCTTGCACACATAGTAACCACCAGATCACCAAGCACCTTCTCATTGCACTCAGGAGTTGTTACTGAATCTGAAACACTTACCTTTAAAAGTATGTCAGCAGACTGTAACTTCTTGGCCTCAGTAACTGCATGCAGCTGCTCATAGTCAACAGGTTTATACTTTGAACTCTTTAGACCATTCTTCACGCGAACAACTAGGTTCTCTAGTGCATGCATTCAAAAATTCAATAAGTGTGTAAGTTTAGCATTCAAATCTTCCTAGATATAAAGCATCTTAGAACATAACTGGAGTAAAATCTTTTTGTTTCATTCCATTTCAGTTTTAAAACACTAAAAACAATAGAATTTCAAGGTCTCAGAATAAAACACTAAATTTTTGTAAACATCCAGAAGTTGCATGCAACCCACTGTCCCATAATTAACAGCAAGCTAATATTTAAGAACTACCCCAAATTTAGGCAAACAGAAAATAAACCAAGGCCCCGGTCACATGGGCCACATAATGCGAGGGAAGGCGTGGCTATTTGCGCTGTCGCTATCTGATCTGCCATGAGGTGATCAGACGCGATGGCGGCACACCGGGGCTTCCTCCGTCGGAACGCGCAGCGAAGGGGATGACCTGTGGGAATAGCCATGCGCCGGCGCGATCACACTACAGGAGTCCGTAGGCAGCCCGTGGCAAACCATTTGCCAGTAGGTTGATCCAGGTACCTTTTAAAGGCGCATCTTTAGTGGCATGCCACGGGTGTGCTACGCCTCCCAGATGTTCCAGTGTGATCGCGCCCGGAAAATCTGCCAGACTATCGTACCTTCCATGGGGCAAATGCTCCGTGTGACTGGGGCCCAAATTCACTTAAAACATAATCCTATGCACATGTTCTTAAGTGTAAGTTCCACTGTATTCAATTGGACTTACATCTAAGTAAACAAGCAGAGGATTGGGTTTGCATAGCATTCATTTTTTACTTTATTATACTGTATCACACACCTAAAATATACTTGCTTGGTATTTAATTGCTTGCTGCTGGGGAGGTGGGGTTGTCTAACAGTCATTTGCCTTAGATGACAATTTATGCTACTGGCTGTTGAGCCAGTGTTGTTTACTCTGCTTGTGGAACATTCAAACACACTCCTCAGCCTGTCTTGCCAGGCACTATTACTAGCAAATGCAGTTATAGGAGCACTGCAAGTCGCCACAAGTGGCACAAAGGTGGCACGGGGCAATGGTTTACTGGAGGAAAGTTTGCAGTTCCTGCTTAAACAAAGGCTTAGATCCAATAGAGCATTTCTGTCAGCAGAATGATTTTCTCATCTCCAAATGCTCCCCTGGAGTGCTGTTCCAGGTACCCTGCCAACCAGAGGGAGTTTTGACCTGCAGCGGTAAGGCAGAGGTGAGAAAATCATGCTCTGCTAGTAAAAAGTCTTCTACCCATGGAAATGCCTTATTGGGATCCAGCCCATTGTGTGTGTGATGTTATGATGTTACAACACTGTGCCAATAGCATTCTTGGCTGTCCCAAACCACTGGCAGAGGCAGTACTCGTGCTATGCACAGATTCAACAAAGTGAAACATACTTGAAATGGCACAGACTTGCCTGCAACCCTGGAGCAGATGAATGAAAAACAAGTTGAACTATATCAACTTACCTATCATACTGTCCTTAATGAATATCTGGGAAACAGGAAGTTTCCCAGGTTTGCTTTTAATTTGATTTTTTAATTATGCCCCTTAATATATTTGATAGTCAAAAATTGCTCAAGATTTCTCTTTTTATAAGGTTTGAAACAGTCTTAGCCAATGCTTGTCATAAAGTATATCAACCTAGATCTGGGAAATCTACTCATTAGCTCCATTCCCAGTTCCTAAAACACTAAGGAGCTCCTTCCCTGCCCTTTTGCATATTTTGCCAAAGTGGGATAAAGATTACAATGGCTGGGATCCTAGGAGCTGTAAATGGGGAGGAGTGCACAGAAAGGATCTTTACTGTTGGCAGAGGGTAGATATGCAGTAAGGTGGAGCACAAGCAGGTAAAGAATAAAGCCATTTTATTAAGAAGATAACAAGCTTTATAAGAAAGGGGAGACAGAAAGAGAAATCTAACTAACTAGCTAGGAGAGAGTCAGCGGACAAACTGATCTCAGCAGGAGCAGGAAAAACCCTAAAGGAGCCAATTAGGAGACAGGCAGGAAACTATTTGGAAATAGTAGGAAGTCCCTAATCTCACTATGCTAACTAGTTGTCCCCCCTGCTGCCCCCTGCATGATATTCTTGTCATTTTCTTTATCTATGCATAGTAGACCTTGCATATTCCAACGCCCTCTCTCAAGGGTCTAGTGTGTAAAGTCCACAAGATTCATTTTCTTGCATAGACTATCAAATTTCTCACATGGAAGCAACTTGGTAAGTGCATCTGCAATCATATTTTCTGTAGGGCAATACTCCAATTCAACAATTCTTTCCTTCTGCATCATATTTGATTCTGAAAACCCATTTGTATCCTACTGCCCTCTGTGAGTGTCCCATGTTTGACTTTTGATAAGGGATTAAATCTCCTTTTCTGCAGCCTTTCTTCATTTTTCTGCTTGGCTGGTAGTCATTCCCACATGGACGGTTTGGTTACAGCCTCTGTCTTTGTCAGGTAGAGAGTCTTCATGGTGGTAACTCGCTTGTTTGTTGACTGTCTGACATCTGGCTCTGCAGCCCCTTCTGGCTCTTGTGGCTCTGTATGTTGTCTGTATGGTCCATAGTACTCAGTTGCACTGCTTCTGGTTGCTGTGCTTTATTTTTTTCTGTTGGTGTGGATTCTCTGATATTCACTTTTTCTGTATTTGTAGATTTTTCTTTCTCGTCAGTGTAGACTATGTTGCAGATTTTTACAGTTTCTGTTCTTGTGTTAATGATTCTCTACCCTTTATATCCCAGTGCATATCCTACAAAAATACCCTGTTCAGTTCTCAGATCCATCTTGGTCCGTTTCTCTTTGGGAATGTAGGTGAAAGCACTTGACCCAAATATTTCAAGTGGTTTATGCTGGGCTTGTGCCCGTATCATAGTTTATGTGGTGTACTTCTGGCATCTTTTGTAGGCAGTCTGTTCTGTAGATAGGTAGCAGTGTTGTTTCTCTCCACTATTTCTCAGGTAGCTCTGCTTCAGGTAGCATGTATCTGTACATCTCAGGCTGTGGTCACACAGCAAGGTAATTGTGATTTGTTCCCACTATAGATTTAATCGGGAATATTTTTTTTCGGGTTGGGATGATCACACATCCCTCC
Organism: Gekko gecko; assembly: GCA_029375565.1. Lineage (NCBI taxonomy): Eukaryota > Metazoa > Chordata > Lepidosauria > Squamata > Gekkonidae > Gekko > Gekko gecko. Next base: position 42,787,843 of record JAPDNY010000003.1, on the reverse strand, counting down.
CTGAACTGCAAGCATTCACGAGGAGGCTCTAGGCACCTTATAGATGCAGCCGGCCCCTCTCTCCGCCACCTGCTCACCTGCCAGCCCTCCCGGCACTTCCTTCCCCACCCACCCGCCTCCACTCCCCAGCAACTTTCCATGCCACCGGCCCAAAGCTGCTGGCAAGCTGGGCATGCTCCCCAGCGCCAGGGGCTCCCTCCCTCCTAATGCCGCAGCTTCAGGGACTCTTGGGGTGGGCTCCACAGCCCACTCACCTGCCAGTCCACCCAGCGCTTCCTTTCCTGCCCACTGGCTTCCTCCCCAGCAAATTTCCATGCTGCTTCCTGCTGCCTGACACTGCTGGCCAGCTGGGCGAGCTCCCCAGTGCCTCCCTCCCTCCCAATTCCGCATCAGGGACTCCTGGGGTGGACAGGGCCACAAGCTCTGTGCTGGATGTGCGCTTGAACATTTAAATATAGAATTTATTCAGCACAGGATTGCTCATGCGCTCAAAGGTAGAAACTGGGGGAAAAAACCTCATTGCGCGAAGAACGGTCAGATGACCCTAATCGCAATCATTGTGAGAGATGGCTGTCCAGATCAGTGAAACTGCGGATGCAAAGCGCAAGTATCTGGAAAGTACTTGATTTTCCCGGTGCAGGAAAAAGCGGTAGAGAACCAGGAGGATTGCGCAAGTGAGCCAGCTTCGGCGCAGGAGGCAGATTGGCCTGTCTGATCAGTACATTTAAATGCAAGAGGAAACAGCAGTGAAACCCAATCAAAACAACCTCAGTCAGAGAGCGATTCTTCCTTTCTGCTATGACGTTTTGTTCTGGAGCATATGGGTCGGTAAGCTGATGCTCTATTTCTTGTTCAGTTAGATAGTTCTTCATGTGATGCCCCCCATATTCTCCTCCACTGTCGGTGTGAATTGCCAGTGGCTTTCTCTGGAATCTGTTGCTGACCATTGCAACATATGCCTTAAATTTCTCCAACACTGGACTTTCTCTCTGATCAAAATCATCAATAAAAGTCAGTATATATTTGTTCCTACTGGGGGTCTCAGTCTTCATTGGACCACAAACATCACTATGTATCAGTTCCAGAGGGCACTGTATCTTGCTTGTTTCATGGCTCTTCCTGAAACTAGGTCTGGTTCCTTTAGCCTGAATGCAATGCATACAGTTTCTTTCAATAGTGCACTAGTTTATGTGTATGCCCTTAGTCAAGTTCCGGCTTTCAAGATGGGCAACAGCATAATTATTTCTATGTCCTAAATGTCTATGCCAAAGCTAGGAACATTTCTTGTGTCTGTAATGTTTAGTTAGGTTTGCATTTTGCATACGTATCTCTAAAGCATACAAGTCTTCGATCTACTTGCCAGTCCAACCGCAAAAAGAAACCAAGCTTAGAATCTCCATACCGTCCGTAGTTCTCTATGATCAGACTTACACTCCAAACACTGTCCCTTTAAAAAATTCAAAATACAAGTCCTGATGCCCTTTCCCAATTGCAGTCAATTCCCCCTTTTATTTAATGAAACATTTTTCTCCAAATGATATGACCATTCTTTTTGCAAGTACTCTAATAGAAATCAGGTTGTTTGCTACTTGTGGCAGATATAGGAAATTTTCAATGAGGACCTCTCTGATTTGTCCATCTGGGAGCTTGCATTTTACTCTTCTGGAGCCAATCCCTTTTGCAATCACAGATCTCCCTTCTGCCACATTTAATGTCTCTCTCCTTTCTTCATTTAATGTCTCAAAGAAGTCTTTATGCGCACACATGTGCATTGTGCATGCACTATCTAAATACTGAGTGTGACTTTTGGTAGCTCCTTGAGTCAATATAAAACACTTTTTCAAAGGTGGTTGCTTGGTATTCTCCCCTTTTCTTTCTTTTGGAAAGGCACTCTTTTGCTTAAAAGCACTGCAGTTTCTTTTAATGTGCCCTTGTTTTCCATATAAATGACAAATTATTTTAATCTTGCTGTTTACATTTAGAGCTACTTGATCAACATTTGGTTCAACTTTCTTGTTGGATTCCTAAAAGTGTCTGTGTTCATATGTCTGTTCAAGTTGGTTTATTACTTCTGTGAGAGACAATTTTCCTTTTGCTTCAATTTGAGACACAGCATTTTCGTAAAATTTTGGCAAACTAATTAACAGCAACACAACCAAATTTTGGTCTGCAATATCTTTTCCAGTCTAACTGCTGAGTTAGACTATGCATTTCATCTAAGTAGTCATGCAAATTAACCCCTTTTGACATCTTAGTGCTAAACACTCTTTTGTATGTAGAGCTGGCTTTTCAGAGATGAATTTACATAAAGCTAGGAGAGATTCCGAGGAACTGATCTCAGCAGGAGCAGGGAAAACCCTAATGGAGCCAATTGGGAGACAGGAAGGGGACTATTTGAAAATAGTAAGAAGTCCCTAATCTCACTATGCTAAATAGTTGTCCCCTCTGCTGCCCCCTGCAGGATGTTCTTGTCATTTTCTTTATCTATGCATGATAGACCTTGCATATTCCAACATTTACAAGCTTCCCCTTTAGCACCCCCTTCCAAAAGCTGCTCGAGTTTTGTTGAAATTGAATAGTTACATATAATATACACCTTGTAAACTACATTGAAGGAGACACAAAATATCTCTGACTAGCACAGCAACACAGCAACAAAAATCAAATAGAAGCATTTTATTTAAAAAGCATACCTATGTCACTGCTTCGGTGAGTTGTTATAAATCCTGGAAGGTCCCTTCCACTCATCTTACATCTGTTAAATAATAAATATATTACAAATAATGCTCATGCATAGCACTATAGGGTTGGATCCAGACTAAAATTTTCCATTAACTGAAGCAGAGGGGTAATTTCTGCCAAATCCTCTTTCCTGCTAGAGATCCCCAACTTGCCCCCCTCTTGCCCTGTCCCTCAGAAGCACCATTTCTGGGAAATCAATAGGCTGCAACGCGAGGGAGAGAGGCAGGAAAGTTCTGTTCTGCTGATAGAAGTGCTTCCTATGAGTGGAAAACTTAGGCTGAACCCAATCCATAGACAGAACCACTACAGAATGAATTTATTTGGATTTCTCTGTACAGTTGGTTAACTATAGTTTGTAACAAGTCCTGGACAAAACAGGTCAGAAAACTATGGGATGAGCCCTATATACATATCAATGGTACATAGTTCCTCAAAACTGATATAGAGACCACCAATTACTTTGTAAAGCTGGACAGTAGAAAGAGTTCCCTATTGAATGAATTATATATCAACTGCTGGTCATATAAAAGAGTTTCCAAGGAGTTTGAATGCCAGTGGTAACCTAACTTTAGTAGTAGTTTTCATTTAAAAGACAAATATAGAAGCAATACTAGAAGACAGTAAAATTTTGTACTTTAAAAAAATGGGACAAATATCTGATTTACTTGGACATAAGACACAAGTTGAATAGGGCTTACTTCCAGGTATGTGTGTAAGTTTAGGTTTAAATCATTTGAGAATCAAAATAGTGAACCACAGTGATTTGCAGTGAAGTTAGAATTCATCTTCGCTTACAAGCTATGATAAATGTCAGAAGTTATAGGCTTTCTCAGGGAAGAAAAATAAAAGTAAAACCAAAGCGTCTCATATTTCATGTTACTAAGGCTAACACAACTGATTTTTGTACCACTGTCCAGAGACTACTTTCTTGTGGTGGATTTATGTATCTAATAACTGCACAGTTCTTAGCCAAAGTTTCTTCCACAAGAGTTCCTGTGAACTCACATTTCAGAGGTTGGCTATTAACATAACTGTGCACTCTGCCAAACATAGGGGTTCCCAGATCACGGTCCAAGATGGTCTAAAAAATACTGGGAATAAATCTACAATGCATTCAAATATGTATTGTGGAGGAATGGGAATCCTTTGTTTCCAGGCTGTGGGTGCAGACAAAATTCTGCCCCATCTACTACATATTTCTTATTCAGCTTTTAATCTGCACATCTGTCTACAACCCATATATTACTTTACCAGTGCATATTATGTACTAATTTCTCATTTGACCATCAATCAAGCACTTCACAATAAACAGCCATGTCTCCGTTTAGATATTGATATTAAAACACTGTGAATCAGATTGCCACACTGGGGGGGGGGGTGTCTGAGTGACCTTCTGTCTCTGGTCCCAGCTCCTGCCAACCTAGCAGTTCAAAAGCAAGAAACTGCAAGTAGATAAAGAGGTACCCCTTTGGTGGGAAGGTAACAGCATTCCGTGCGTCTCGGGATTTAGTCATGCCTGCCACACGATCACAGAAACATGTTCAGACAGTGATGGCTTTGGAGCAGCTGGCACAAGAACCATGCTTTGGACCAGGAAACAGGATATACCTTCTTGAAGGGGAGAGTCCCCTGGACATGGAGGTATATGATATGTGGTGTTCCAGACCGTATTTTGGGGTTCAGAGCTTTCCAACACTCCTCAATGTTTCTGGATGATTTCACGAATAAGTCACAAATAAGGAATGAATAAGGAACTGTGAATAAGGAACCAACTTCAGCCTCCTGCTGGCTCTTTGGCTTGGAAATGGAGATGAGCACCACTCCCTAGAGTTGGATTCGACTAGCTTTTGAGCAAGGGAAAACTTTATCATAAAAATGAACCTCACATCATTTTTCTGCACATATATAATTGCCTTTCTCTTGTGAATCAGGTTTTTTAATGAACTAAAACAATATCTGATTACATTTAATTCCATTTGATTTCTTTGTATCAGAATACAGAAAAAAAATATCTGCGCAGTATTCTGCAAGGAGCTTCTATAATTGCCTTTCCATCAGCAATGCTCTCCAGAAGAAAACATGACCATTCCCATTTGTTAATTTATACAAATGTATGCATAATTTGTATTTTACAAAAATTGCTCTACAATTAGCTTCACAGTAAATTCCTCATTGCCAAACCGAGTTTAAAAAATTAATTAGCTGGATGCAAAGAAATAATCTTTGGTCAGGCTAGTTTAAAACAGGCCAGATGGCAAAGCAAACTAACTGTGTCATTATGATTCTGAAAGTTTAAAGGTGGAGCAGGAGAAACAGACGCTCTATACAGATATGCAGTAGGTTGCCTTTACATCGTTAAATGCGGCCAACTATAAAATCTGTGCAATAACTATTCTTAAATGTACTGAAAGAATCTTTAAATCCCATTTGTATGGGGAACAGCACAAAGGCATGAAGAGAATAGACATCCGAATTCCTTAAAAAGGATTAGATCAGGTACTTGTCACGCTCCATGCTGATCTTTGGGTGCTTTCTCTTTTTTCCCTGGCTAGCTGTTAAGCACCTACCTAATAAGGCAACAATGAAGAGAGAATGGCTTGCTGCTGGCTTCTGTATAGAAACAGGATTCAGCAGTGTTTGCAGCAAGGAGAAATCCTGCCAGCAAAACTCCTGGTATTTCCTCTGCCCCCCTTTTCACGAGGGTATACTATACTTAAAGCAAGGAAACAGAGATTTCCAATGCAATTATTTTCTACAAAAATTCAAAATTCTTGGAAATGCTTGGATGTTCTCCAGAAAACCAGTTGCCAGGGCTTCCACCTTCAGAGGCAAGGCCAGTGATCACCAAAGGGGGCCTTCTCTACCGCTGCAACCTGACTCTGGAACTCCCTGCAGCCTTTTATGGCTACGGCTTTTTATCCTTAAATTTATGGTCAAAAGCCAAAAGCTTGAGAACGATGTTAAATTTATTTTCACCCTTATAATGTTACTGTTTTAACTGCCATTGACTTAAGAAAATGAGCTCGGGCCAATCTGCATTTAGCATTTGCTCCGTTGTTTTACCAAACCCATACTGGAACAGAAAAAGATGCAGTTCAATACCACATTCAACTATCCCGGGCCAACACTGTAGTGACTGCAGAGTCACCCCCGAATGGCCATAGGTAAAGGTAAAGGTTCCCTTGCTCGAAAGCCAGTCAAATCCGACTCTAGGGTTGCGGTGCTCATCTCCATTTCAAAGCTGAAGAGCCAGCGCTGTCCAAAGACGTTTCCGTGGTCATGTGGCCGGCATGACTAAACACCAAGGTGCACGGAACGCTGTTACCTTCCCACCGAAGTGGTACCTATTTATCTACTTGCAATTTCTTGCTTTCGAACTGCTAGGTTGGCAGGAGCTGGAACCAGAGACGGGAGCTCACCCCGTCATGCGGCACTCACGGGTCTTGAACTGCTGAACTACTGACCTTCCACAGCCTGCAGTTCTGCATCTTAACCACTTGAGCCACCGCAGCTCCGAATGGCCATAAAACGGCCATAAATCTATGCAGACAGGCCACTATAAAACCAGAGATCAAACAAAGTGAAAGCAGCATGCAGTCTGGACACTGCCATAAAATGCGACATGCAATCAAAGTGAAAGTGGCATGCAATGTAGATGGGAATTTCTGTTCCAGCATGAGTTTGGTAAGACAGAGGAGCAAATGCTAGATGCGGATCGGGCCAAGGTTTGGGGTATTTTCACTTTTCATAGTTTTGTTGTCAGCTGGCCTCTTTTTATTATTTTAAAGATTTTGTTTTATTGGAAGCCACTTTGAGAGCTTGCACAGTGAGAACCGTAGGCTATGAATACCTTAATAAATATATCATTCTGAGGGAGTCTCAATTTATTTACAGCAGCTGAATGATGAAGCTGTGGTCCAGCATTTTAGAAAGCAGAATTTCTTCTGTTCTCATCTTATTGTCATCCTTTTGGTCATAAATCAAGTAATGCAGGAACACCAATAATTTAATCTGGTTTTACAAATCCTATTTCCTGTTGATGTCACTTCTTTTAAGAAGTCCCCATTATTCCATCACTTCATACCGAACCTCAACATTGTGGCTGCTACCGACTGTCCCTGAAGGTAACATTTGGGAAGGCAAACACATTACATATGTCATCACAGCCAAATTTCCCTGACCGTGCAAACCATACCCACTGAAATCAAACAAAGCAAGGAAAATTGCTGTGTGATGACATCATCGCTTTGCTCATCAAAGCAAAGCCTTCTGAAGATGCCACTCTGCAAAAAACAAACAAACCTCAAATCAGCAATTGCTCATTCATGTGCATTCTCTGTCGTGGCTCCCACATCACGGAAAGGTCTGTCTGAGGCTGCTGTTCCCAATGGCATATTTGTAGAGGGAAGAAAGCTGTGATGTAGTGGATCAAATGGGATGCCAGCTTCTGGGTCTCCCAGAATTACAGGTCATCTCCAGATTACAGATTCTTCAGTTCCCCTGAAGAAAATGGATGTTTTGGAGGGTGGAGTCTCTGGCATTGTAACTCATTGAGGTCCCAGCCCTCCTCCGGCTCCACCCCCAATTCTCCAGGCATTTTCCAACCTGGATCTGGCAAGAAAAAGAGTTGGTTCTTATACCCTGCTCTTCACTACCCAAAGGAGTTTTAGAGTGGCTTACAATCTCCTTCACTTCTCTGCACAACAGACACCCTGTGAGGTAGGTGGGGCTGAGAGAGCTCTGAGAGAACTGTGACTGACCCAAGGTTGCCAGCTGGCTCCATGTGGAAGAGTGGAGAGTTGACAGGCCAATGGCTGATGGAGCACACAGCACAGCCAATGGGAGAGCTAGAAAGTACCACTATATTGGGTTTTTATAAATATAGGATACCTTGATTAGCACCCATATATGTTTGTCTGGAAGCCTCAATAGGTTCTCTAGATTTCTGTACGTGTGTCAGTCATCCACTTTTGTGTGCAATCTTAGTATAACACTGGTGTACCTACAGCATACATGGCTGCCACAACGGTATTACGCTACCCTGAGATTTTCAGCAGTTCTACTCATGATGTTCAATTTAACTGGGAGGACTAGACCTACCTAAAGTGGGAGTCACAACATGGTTCAGTACATAAACTATTTTAAAAGCAAACCCATACTTAGTTGAGTTCACCATAAGACCTAACATTCTCTGTATTAGCCTCAACATGTTTGCTAATAGTTTAGAAGCACCCTTTGGCTACTTCTTTGTTCTTAAACTGTCCTTATCTTTTTCTTTGCAAGACATACTTCAAAGATTATTTTGCTCACAGTCTTCATAATGTCTTCATTTTGCTACTGGCACAGTTTGCAGTTGAATCCTTAAGTAACATCAAGTCCACAGGCGGCACAACCTCACTGTGAATGCTTCAGAAGAGTTCTAGTCTGAAACTCTAGCCATGTAAGAGGGGACATATAGGATTCACTACCTTTAGTAAAGAGACTAAAATCATTATGGTTCATCCCACAGACCAAACTCTAAATTGATTCATCTCTCATACTTATTTTTTCTCTCTTAGGTTAATTAGTACAAAAACCATTGGATCAAACTATGATAACAGACGTTTTTGAGGGAGGAAATCACAGCTCGGAGATAAAAGGATTGATGATAGCCTACTGACATAAAATCTTTCCCACAGTTATTATGATCTAAACTTGGAAAGAAATTTACCTTGACAGAAAGGGGGAAAAACCCTACTATGCAATTTTGTATGAAACCAATGGATTTTAGAGTTTCTTACCTATTAATTATATTTCCAATATTAAGCTAGGGGTCCATAATAAAGATTATTTAACTCAAACCAGCTGTCCTAACAACTTTGAACTGTCCTGCTGTACAATGCAAGGAAAAGGAAGCTTTTCAATGCACACTTATGAACAATTTGCTACCTCCAACCACCCTTGAGTTCATAGGCTGGTTTTCAAAACCTCCAAATAATTGCCTTCAGCCACTTCAGAGAAAGCTCTGCCACCCTTTGCCCCGAGATGACTGCTGGGGAACCACATATTTTACAGGCTCCTCATATTAAACACACACACACACAAAGATAGAGAGCCAAACACATACACATAAAAACCAACTCATGCGTTTTCCAGGGCTGATAAGATCATTGGCATATCATCCCTGACTTTAGGCATGTTGAACGTGAGAATAAGGAACATAGGTTTGTTGAAGGTATTGAATGTTGTGGGTGCTCATGGCTTCTCAGAAACATTTGTTTCCAAAATGAGCATCTTCCCTGATCTAGCACTCCAATCCAGGAAGGTGAGGAGGGGGGAGAGAAATCAGCAAAAGATCATTGAAGGACAAAAGGATCCAGTGAGTGGTAAATGGGCTAGAAGCAACTGGGATGAATTACAGACTACACTTCTGCTATATCCTCTTAGTCTGCATCTGTGCAATCCACTCAGATTGAATTTCTGATTATTGCATCTGCTGGTATATGGGCAACAAGCTGCACCATTTTGCTACATCAAGATCCTAGACTGACTCAAGAAGCTGGAACTCGGGCACCAACTGCAATGACGTAATCAGTTTAGCAGTCTTTAACCCCAGCTTTATTTGCTGGGATTGTATGGCAAGACCATATGGTGTTTAAATTTCTTTTTTTAAAAAAACCCTTAAACAGAATCCTCTCTCATTTATATTGCCCAGTTCTTTTTTTGTGCATTTTAATTTCTACAGAACCTCACTAAAGACTGTGCAATTAAGCAGTTACAGGTCAGAAAACGGTAAACTCAGGAGTGTGCGTAGTTAGTCAATTCCCTTAAGAATAATATATGCACAGGGATGGCATGGCTGTAATTACTACTCCCCCCCCCTCAGAAATGACAGCTACAAAAGCATAGGGCAGGACACTGTAGCATGCATTGTCATTCTTGCATAATTACAGCGAGCTCATACGATATTATATTGACACACTGTAGTGCACATGAGTAACTTTGCATGCGTGACTAAGTCCAATTAGCTAGAGGAAGATGCTCTTTGCAGAGATGGGCCCCCTTGAGTGAGAAAGACAAGCTGAGAGGCAAGCATGCTGCCTCAAAATCCCTGCACTCCAGTCTCCAGGCAATAAAGACACAACATTTGAAGATTATGGACTCTTATTCACAGCTCTGTAGATGCAAAGTCCGGCATCCATGAGGCAAAAATGAAAAAGTGAGACCACTCATGCAGGCTCAAGCCTACATACCTGAAATGAAGATAGAAATGTATTTACAAGGCAGTCGTAAAGAGAATTACACATTTTAAAGCCCATTGACTTCAATGGATTTAGAAGGACATAACTCTGGTTAGGCTTCCATGGTTAGATGCACAGAAATGGGCAATGGTTTGTCGATACACATTTGCAAGTAAAAGTAGCTGTCTCCCATCACACCATCACAATAAAAACCGAAAATTGTCTGGAAAAAACATAGAACAAAGTTCAAGTCCAGTGGCACTTCTGAGACCAACAAAGTTTTATTCAAGAACATGTTACTCAGTATGTATGGAAAGTATAAATTGATCCTGTGTATTGTATTTTTTCCTGTTAGAATTACAGATTTTGCTACAGATTTCAAATCTTCACAAGAATTTTTGGAGGAGTCAATTATTGTCTTGTAGTCAGGAAATTATTGCCTTGTAGTCAGGAAATGGAAGCAACAGAGCCCAAGATAAAAGTATTTTGAGAAATTGGAGCTAATGCTATCCCCATAAATATATGATCTACACAAGTGAATGGAGGGGAGTTAAGAGCCTTGGAATTGTGTTTCTAGTAGTACATACATAAATTGCTGAACTTAGATCTTCCTCTGAGTATTCTTTTCTAGTAGATTTGCCATGGTTCAAACATAGTCCTTCTCACCCCTGGTATCTGTATTTCGGATCAGTCTCCCAGAGGTTATCAGGAGGATCCCCACCAGTTTCAGAGGCATTGTTTAAGGTGACTTTTGAGGGCAGTTGAATTATTAATGGAAAAGAGCCAGAGTCCAGTAGCACCTTAAAGACTAACAAAATATGTGGCAGGGTATGAATTTTCCTGAGTCACTGCTCACTTTCGTGAGTCAAAGCTCATACCCCATCACATATTTTGTTAGTCTTTAAGGTGCTACTGGACTCTCGCTCTTTTCTGCTGCTACAGACAGACTAACACGGCTATCCATCTTGAATTATTAATGTTTTGTGCAGTGGAATACATGCAGTGGAGATGAAGTTACGGCTGCTTTTTCTGTCCTTTTTGTATTTATAGTATTTTGATATATTTGTCCAGTGGCTCTCAGCCAGTGGTACACAGAAGTAGGCTAGATGGGACGCAAGGTTGTCAAAATATTTACTAAGAATTTTCTCTACCTCAGTCCTTGTGTCCATCTGAAAGTGTGATATGCTGATTCCTGCCAACCCTATCTGGCCCGGATTATCCATCTGTGTATGCTAGTAGTAATCTTGGACACTTGATACTTCTTCTAACCCTGCCCATCAGCAAGTATCTCTGAAGTGCAACTTCCCTGCCCACCCTACCTGCCAAGGATTATCCACTGTGCTTCTGCAGTTTCCTTAAATGTTACTGTAAACTATAAATACAACAACAGTGGGCTTTATTTCTATCATGGTAGGGCCTGGGTTCTTTGACAGAGTGATTGGTAGGACATAAGATACAAAACGATGAGACGGCTCTAGCCATTTCACACAACTGAACAGCATTTAAATCCAATATGAACTATGGTATAGGAGCTGGACTAACCAGAAGAAATTCAGAAAAAACCTGTCCAGAGACCAACTTACATGATCAGCAGAATTATGTTTTATTAAAAAAAAATGTACAAGATTTACTGCCTGAAATTTGAAGTGGCACCATCCAGCCAGTGGTACACTGTATGACCAGTATTAGACAGTATGAGTCAGCAGCACAAGGAACATCTGATTTGTAAAATGCAAAAACCTCCCTATTCCAAAATACAATCTGCATGCACTTCCTATTAATCTAGTCACTGAGGCAGAGGTGCCTTTGTTTAGAAATTTCACCAGTACCTACATCAGTCTTTAGCAGCAAACACAACAGTCTTGTGTCATCTTGAAGACAGCAACAGATTTATAGCAGAATCTTTATAGCCAGAAACCATTTCACCAAATACAAGCGGGCTGTGGTCTAAGAAAATTCTCTCTTATTTACCGCCACTAACAAGCAATGAGATGCCCAAGTGACAGTTCTACATGGTTTATTTTCTTTTGAATGAGATGACATCATATAAATTATATTTACAGATATACAGGCAGAACATACATTCAGGTTGGGTAACCATGTTGGTCTGAAGCAGCAGAACAAAGTTAGAGGCCAGTGGCGCCTTTAGGACCCACAAAGTATTATTCAAGGTATAAGCTTTCGTGTGTACTGAAGCGTGTGCGCACACGAAAGCTTATACCTTGAATAAAACTTTGTTGGTCTTAAAGGGGCCACTGGACTCAGGCAGAACATAGTGAAAGCAAACAGATACTCCCCCAACCACAGGTAGCAAATGCAGAACCCTTCATCAGATTCCCAAGGTGCTTTACTCTCATCAATTCACAACCCCAAACTTACCATCTTGAAGTCTAGAAAGAATGATACTAACTGCAAACTGTTTCTTTGCCCTTCCCTCTAGCTTTGATGGATAAGGCATATCAAATGCTATAACCATCAAGGAACATGGCAGTTCTTTTGCTCTACCCTTGACCCCTATCAGAAGGTCTGTCATAATTTTGCCTAATCAGGAAATCCCGCATTTATAAAGCTATATTAGTCTTTAAAAGTGTCACAAAACTCTCCCGTTTTTGTGTACAAGCGCTCTGTCAGAACAAACCTGAGAAAGAAGAATCTACGGAGAAACCACTTCAACTGCCAATTGTCTTGAACAATTTTGCTCCTATTGTTTCTGAAGATTAAAGCCTTGTCGACTCCTCTGCCCTGAAGTGAAACTTGAGCTTCATCACAACCTACTTTTTCAAGTTAAAGAAAGATAATATGTCAATACAACAGAACATTAAGGACTTCACTGAAGAATTACTGGAGCCCCTCAAGAAGGGTATTAATTAAACAGTAAAAGTCCATGGCACAGCTCCAATTTCATGTTCATGAATTAGAAGATGTAATGCAAATGATGCACAAACAAAATCAGATTTATTTATATTTTCAGGCTGATACATCTGAAGAAGTCTCAGTAACCTACTATGCAGAGCCACAACTACAAGGCTTTGTTACACATCAATTGAGTCTCAAAGCTAAAAACGACAACCCTTAAATACATAGGATGAATACACAGAGAGAGACAAGGTACAGAAAACAGAAATACATGTATTTTCTAAAGATATAATATTGACAGCTCGGACCAAATATTCTAGGGATAATAAGCTGTAACAGGTTAGTAACCACTAGTGGGTTTATTTTAGATTTGTTAATATAGTCGCAAATATTTTCTTTTAATTACCCTGCTCCAAGTGTAAATGTACAGTTCTCACTTGTGTGGGCATGTTACCTGATCTGTGCTTTTTTTTTGCATGGACATTTTCTGCTAAAGCCTCAAGTGTAAACTTGTACAAGTTACAGACTTTGTGAAGTCTGTATGCTACAAATTGGCTCTAAAACTCAGCCATCTAAAAAGCCCACCGCTGGCCCTTTGACATTCTGTTCACTTTCCAGCCAAATACTAATTACATCTACCCAGAAGAAGTCTTAGTAATGTAGGAAACTGTCTTCAACTGGCTTTCGGATGTAGCCGCAGGTCTTAACGGTAATCTTTTCGTCTAACTACAACCAGGAAAATGATGTAGCCTGCTACTATTCTGGACACTGTGCTGGATCTTACAAACCACAAGTGCAACGGTGCTCACAAAAGCCAATCTTTTCACCTCATCTCTGCGCCTCAGCACCTCCCAGAAATCCCCAAAAAGCTGCTGCTGGATAGTCAGCAGAGCCACAAAGACAAAATGCTACATGGCACAAGGGCTGTAATGAGATGGAGAGAAAACAGATCACATTTCCCTTTCACTTCTTCTGAAGGAGGAAGTAATTTTTTGTTTGTACAAGAGGGAGATTTTGTATAATTTCCCCCCTCCTCACTACAGCCCCACACCGCATGGTATTTTGTTCACACGGACCCCCCTGAACTCCAGAATAAATTGGGAGGGGTCACAGGAGGATGAGGCATAAGGTTGCCCCAGGTCCAGGTGTGGAATCCCCCCATTTTGGGGGCTTCTGGAGGAAAACCCCACTTCTGTGCTAATGTCACATGGAAGTGATGTCATCGTGTTTGTCAAGGCTGCTCCAGTTCTCCTGATCTGCTTCCCTGGCCCATGATCTCTTCTACAGGAAAAGAAGTGAAGGGGCGGGCCCATCAGTCCATCTCCTCCCTGGCTGTCCTTCAAGGCCCCCTTTATTTCCCTGCTCTGCTCCTCATTCGGTCCCCCTCCCATCCATCCCCCCAAGTCCCCCTTCCATTGGCAGATCCCTGCAAAGTTCCAATGCCAGCCTCCCTCCTGACCTGTCCTTGCTCTCCCTCACTGACAGGCCTGACACCTCCACATTTGCTTCCTGCCAACCTCCTCATTGGTGTGCTGCTTTCACCACCACTCCCCACCCCCAGCATAATCCGGTGGTTTGGGTGTTCCTCCTGCTCTTTGCCACCACCCACCAAGCTCCCAGCCTTGCCCAGGCTCTTCACTGCTGTCTTCCTTGCTCCACTGCCATCTTCCTCACTCGCTGCCTTCCACGCTCCCAGTCTTGCTCCTTGCTCCCAGGCTCGGACCTCGGTGAGTGGTCTTTGGGCCAGGTCCTCTGCCTTGGCCTCTTGGCTGGCTGCTCAGCAGATAGGCTGGAGAGCAATGGGTCCCCCAATGCCCCTGACGTGACAACGTCACTTCCAGGTGACGGCAGCATGTCAGGGACATCCCCACCCACTCCTGCAATGCCCCCAAATCCCCCCTGCTGGCAAGACGAAGGGACCTGGCAACCCTAAAGAGGCAAAAAGAGCATCCACATGACCGAATGCAGCTCCCACTTGCAATTCATAGGAACCAAACCACTGTATCCACAAGGTCTTGGGAAGGGGAATGGTAGTCCCAGCAATTGTTGTCCCTATATATAATCCAGACCCTTGTTTCCCTAATCAAAAAGAGTACAATACACTTCACTAAATTTTACAAGGCAAAGAAAAAAAATCCAGCAAGGAATAGGGTTGGTACATGTGTCTTTCTGGTGGTTTTCTAAGCACAGCCCATTCTCTTGTTCTATTTTGCTGATATGTGCACTGCACAAGAAAATATTTTGTTCATTCAGGCCATAACTAAGACATTATATTCTGATCAGCATGCTTAAGACAGTAGTCTTCTCTGGTAAATTGGTCAAACAAGAACTCCTCTTAGGTGACTTTCAGTACAACCATGCTCATGTGAGCAAAAGCAAAAACAGGGTTGGATGCCAAGGTTATTCAGGGGACCATGACTTATTTCGCCATGATCCTTACCCTGTTCCTGTTTCACAATCAGAGCACCTACATGCCCCAAAACACTTTGGCAAAAATAATAAAATGACAGCCCCAGTAATAAACCCCAGAGATACTTTTAACATGTGCCTGTCTAATTCTAAGGGCACAAGATATAAACTTTACCACAAAGTAAAATGTCTATGATTACCAGACAAAAGATATGACAGATGAAAATCATGTGAGCAGCAAGGAAACCTGCTCAATAAAGGCAATATAAATTTAGCTCTTACAGACAAATACAAATAACAACTAAATTCAAAATGAAATAAAGTTTCAATGAGATCTCTACCACAAAGGCACAGTCTCTGGGGGCAACTAATACCCTCTCCATGTAAAATACAAATCAATAAGAAAGGCAATTGCATTCTGAAGCCCAGTGAAAACATCCCAGACTTCTTCTGTGTGCTCATTTCTACAAGCAACTGGCACACGCTCTCTCCCTCTCATCGAGAGTAGCATTGCGACAACGGATGAAATATCTTCTTACTCCAGTAAAATTTCTCATGGTTCAACAATTCAGAAGTAGAAATATATACTCTCTGTTAAACTGAAGAAATCCACATTCCTATTCCCTCCTTATTTTATTTATTTACATCCCTGCTTTTCTAACAGTAGGGCCCAAAGTGGCTTACATCATCCCTCTCCCCTTCATTTTATCCCCCATGGCCACCAGCAGGGGATGGGTCGAGTAGGGTTGCCAGATCCAGGTTGGGAAACTCCTGGAGATTTGGGATTGGAGCCTAGGGAGGACAGGGACCTCAGTAGGGTTCGGCGCCAAAGAGTTCGCCCTGTAGATTGGGATAGTATTATTAGCACCTTGTCACAGACAGAGAAATGAGGCAAAGACACAGCTGCTTGCCTGAGTTACGTAATGATCTTCTTCATTGCGGAGGGAAGCCAGGAACATACCAACTGACTGCTGACTTCCTAATCACTGCACTGCAGCACATAGATCTATCTTGTTTCCCATCTCCAGGTTTACTACTTCTTAAGAGTCTATAGAAGGCTCTGTCCTTATCCCAGCTTTCTACTACTTCCTCACTCAGCTACCTACCACATAGGAGTGTTACTCACTTGGAAAGTGCCAGACCTTACCATTTATACAGCATAACACTATAGAGAATCTGCATTATTGCTTTCATGTTATCTGAAAAATAGCCAACCTACCACTGGGCAAGAGACCACTACCGTCTTGTTAAAAGTGGGAATACAGGGTATAATATTGCTGAGAAAAGGAAGTGGCCAGCAAGATGCCAGAGGACAGGTTTGTATAGTTGAAGGAGAAAGGCGATATTCCACAATTGTAGTGTCAGTTCTAGGAGTAATTATGGGTCCTATGGCATTCTGCAATATGAGATAACCACAATGTTCTATGGAGCTGTCAACAGCCCTAACAAGGGACAAGTCCTTAAAATGGAGTAACATCTGGTAACCATATTGCTGAATCACAAGGTAATTGTAGAGAAACAGTAATTATTCTGGGACACATGGAGGTTGTCTGCTTTAAAGGGCATGAATATTAAGAAAAACCAAGCAGCACAAAAATGTTTCAATTTTTTTCCTTTAAAGCACTTTGACGGAATGGAAGCACTGAAGAAACCATTTCATAGTAGGGCTCTGAATGTGGCATCAGGCAAGTATTGAATCATGCTGATTCCAATCTGCAACTAAAAAATCTCAGTAGGAGGTACCAAGGCAGAAACCCCTACCCTGAAGGACAAAAACTCCCAACCTATACAGCCCTATAGAATTTTGCAATGAATGATCATAATGTAGCAAACTGACATTTAATGTGAATGCTGACATTCTCAGATGACTTTTGTCAATATCTGAATGTAGATACCTGGGGGGGAGGGGGGGGGGAGAAGTGTACATTTGTTTTTAGGCATTCACAAAAATCATCTGGGATGGCTGACATGCACATAAGGGGATGGCTAACACGCACATTTACTCTTACAGATATACTAGACTTTTTAAAAAACACACAAAAAAACCTTCCCAGATGCAAGAATTAAAGTTTAGACACCATAGAAACCAGGCACCTAGGAGCTGTGATACATAGAGGACACATACAGATATGCAAAAGACTGTTACTTTTCAGTGGTAAATTACTGCATGTTTGTGGGGGGGGACTTTACTGGCACTGAACATTCTCTGCAAAACACCATGACATACCCTAAGTCGGGGTGGCCAAAATGCAGCTCGTGAGCTGCGTGTGGCTCTTGGAGCCCTCTCCTGCAGCTCACGAGGCTTGCCAAATCCCTCCCATATCCCCCCCTCTTTGAAAACAGAGGGTTTGTTCTTTTTCTTTTTTCCCCTAGTGGGTGGGCGGGTAGCCAGCATCTGTTCCCTGGCACCTAAGCCCTGCCCGTAGCTCCCAGCATTCCTCAGTCAGGCCAGGACGAGCAGGGGGCCAGGGCTCTATATGCTGTCTCTTCCTCCTGCCAACAGGAGCCAGAAGGGTAAGTTTGGGGGTGGCCAGGCGACTCTGGGCTGGGGGTGGGTGGCGGGGGATCATTTTGGGGGGTGGGGAGCCTGAGAGCAACCAAGCCGCCCCACACCCTGCCCAGGCTGGCGGGGAAGCTTTTCTCTGGCAGGCCTCAGCAGGCTGTGGGAAAGCCAGGCCGCTCTGGGTTAGGGGTGGTTGGCAGAAAATCATTTTGGGGGTGGAGAGGCAGCCTTGACTATATGGATCCTGCTGGACCAAGGGTTGATTCAGTAGAAGGCAGCTTCATGTGCATTTTGGGGAGGAACCATGACTAAGTGGTAGAGCCTCTACTTGTCATGAAGAAGTTCCCAGCTTCAATCCTTAGCATCTCCAGTTAAAAGGTAGTGGGTGATGGGAAAGACTTCTGAGAGCTGCTGACAGTATGGACAATAGGGACTTTTGGGTGGACCAATTGCCTGATTCAGTAGAAGGCAGCTTCAGGTAGTCAAGGGCAGCATGCCTAGGAAAGTGTGCCTGGTTAATGTGTCTAAGCCGAATATGCCCTCTTCTTGAGGGGCTCCCCTCCTCTCAGGCATCCAAACTCAGAAAAAGAAAAGAGTTCCCTAGGTGCATCACAGTTATGCTGTGGGAAGAGGTAGGAAGGAAACTGCAGAAGGTACCCAAGACGGCAGGAGCAGGCGTGTAACAACCAGAGAGATAGTGGTCCAAAACCAGGGAGGTATCAACCCAAGGAGAAGGCAAAAAGAAGACCTGTTCAGAGCACTGAAATACAGGGATACTAAACGTGTGGCCTGGATTGTCCAGGCTAGCTTGAGCTCAGCAGATCTCAGAAGCTTAGCAGGGTCAGCCCTGGTTAGTATTTGGATGGGAAACCACCAAGGATGTCCAGGGTCATGACACAGAGGCAGGCAATGGTCAATGACCTCTGAACATCCCTTGCAATATCGGTTTTTGCCACCTGGGGACTTTGGGGGTAGAGCCAGCAGACTTTGGGGGTGACCCTTAGCAAGGATGTGACATCACTTTGTGACATCATATCTTGTGATGTCACTTCCAGGTCAAAGGTCAAGTGATGGCACTTCCTAAGCTCCACCCCTTCTGATTATGTCACATCTTGCACCAAAACCCGACCTTTTCCTGTGATGTCACTTTCAGGCCACTCTCCCCAACCCACTTCTTTCTCTGAAGTCACCTTGTGGCTCTTAAGGATCTGACATTTAGTCTATGTGGCTCTTACATGAAGCAAGTTTGGCCACCCCTGCCCTAAGTCCTTAGGAGAAGGGACAATATATATAATTTCATACCAGCTATTGGTGATATTAGCATTTGCTGAAGCCCTTTGCTTTTTCAGTCTAAATCCTTTGGGTCAAGATGCAAGGGTTTTTTTGTGTTAGATAACATCTTTTTATTGAACTGGCTTGTTCAGAGAAACAGCATGGACCCCCCTCCAAAGACAGGCTTCCAATTAAACACGGCTTATCTTCAAAGAAGAACCAAAGGCTAAATGGGGTGAATTCTTTACAGAATTTTAAAGTCATGCAACACTTTTCTTGTCGACATGATCTAGCACTCTGTAAAATCAAAAAGAATCTTTCTAAATTAGCTTGTGGAGGTGGGGACTGGATCAGAGCACCAGTTTTCAGACCATTTTTGCCAGATTTCCATGGTAATACATTAAATGAAAGAATGACCTCACTTCAAACTGCCTGTGTGATTGAAGAACATGTACCATTCTAAAAACAAAAATCCTTACAGCCTTTAGACAACAGCAATTTAACTGGACTTGGGGACAGGAAGATCTGCGGCTTTAACTGTTTTAATGGGAAGCTCGTGATTGCTAATTTAAAATACAAATTGTGCACAACAGTTAGAGGTGCATCTTGAAAGAGATGCTATTGACCGGAGTCACATTTGCTTAATACTATGCACTTTGCTAACGGCTGCTCCCAGTGAACCAGTCCCATGTGGAATAAATTATCACATCTCTTGACAGACCACTGGTGAGCAACACATCTCTCTACCATTTTATCCTGTCAAGGAATGCCTTGACTATTGCTACTACAGGGAAACTGGTAACATTATATTTTAAAGGACCAAATCACCCTACAAGCATACTTCTGGTGGCTGAACGTGTCATCAAGTCGCAGCTGACTTATGGAGACCCCATAGGATTTTTAAGGCAGGAGAGGAGCTGAGGTGGCTTGTCGTGGTCTGCCTCTGCATAGCAACCCAGGACTTCTGTGGTGGTCTCCCAATTTGAGTACTAACCAGGGCCAATCCTGCTTAGCTTCTGAGATCTGATGAGATGGAGCTAGCCCTGGCCATCCAGGTCAAGGCAAGCACACTTCAAGAACCTAGAATTTTACTGAAAGGACTTAGTTGAAGCAGTCTATCATTACTTTCTCAGTCTAGAACTGTAGCCTTACCTGGAAAAAGTTTGCCTAGTTCTTCCATTCAAGAATGATGAGATAGCTGTTCAAAGATTGGGAGGCTTCAGTTGTTACAGTGTACAGTAGTTTGCTTCTTAACAGTGTAGTAGCCTACCAGAATATATAACCCAGTCTTACGTGAAGTATACGTTACTAATTACTTTCTGGGCAAAATTCAAAGCACTGGCTTGATTTTTTAAATCCTAAATATCCAGGCCCTTATGGGTTTGCATGCCTACTGAGTGACTCATCTCCAAATCAAACCAAACAAGACATGCAATTATGTTAACTTTTTGCAGGCCTGCTATACATGAATTTATAGGTCTTTGCCATAAGTGCCTTTCAGGTTGTCAGTTTTGTTGTTTCAGAACAACATCTCATCTAAACAGAACTATTTTTTAATTTTTAAAAAAATCAAAGCTTTTTATATACAATACTTTCTCAAAAGCTATACTTTCTTTTGAAATGTTAAAGCTGGTAGCATTTGCCAAGGTACTTTCTAAATATAGGATTATGTTAGCTATTAAAATGCATTCAAAGTAAAAACTCTGCTACATAATTTAGTGGTGGCATTATTAAGCTTATTTCTACTTCCTGAAAAACCCAAAGAAGCATAATCCTGTATTAGTTTGTAATTTAGAGGAAATTTAACCAAATCAAGACTTACTAGTGTTTCTAATGGTTCAGCTGATTATGCAAAACTTTTCCTATTTCACATGACTCTTGGGCATCTATTATTTTCTAGAAACTTCACAGTGCTTTCCATTTCTTTTGTTCAGGTTGAAGGGCTTGTTAATTGGGCTACAGCTGAAGAATGAGGATGTACAGTATGGCAGTTTTGTTATGTTAATTGACAGCCAAATGACATAGGCCAAGGAAACACTTGCAAATAGATTGCTGAGGGTACAAGACGCCACCATGCTTCATAATAATAAAAACACCTCACCTTGGTCATTGAGCCAACTGGAAAGGCTCCAGTGAAGTATAATTGTTAAATCAGCAAGAGCAACCTCAGTTCAGTCAAATATTTTCCACTCAGAAATCCATGCTCCCAAACCAAACTGTTTCTAGGAGAAAGCCATCTAGTACAAAACTATAACTTACTGTTGAACCTTTAAGATGGAACTGTACATTTTAGAAACTCAACTGAGCAGAATATGTGTATTTATGTGAATACATTTGCATTCATATACTGTGAAGGGAACATGCGAATGCAGGAACTGAATTAGGGTTGTCAATCTCCAGGTAGGGCCTGGAGATCTCCTAGAATTACACCTGATCTCCAGACTGCAGGGATCAGTTCTCATGGAAAAAATGGCCGCTTGGGAGAGTGGACTTGCTGAGGTCCCTCCCCTCCCCGAACCCCACCATCCCCCGATTCCACTCACGAATCTCCAGGAATTTCCTAGCCTGGAATTGGCAACCCTAAACGGAAGTCATCCATGTCTGCCCACCTATCGAGAATCAAGCTGGGGTTTGTCTTTTCCATACTCTCCTAAATGGAAGCTGCCGTTTGGCCCCTACTAATCTCTTCCCTTTCAAACCCAATAGAATTTATTTTAGAAATAGGCTGATGAAATGTAGTTAGCATTCAAATCCAACCAGTTTAATATTTATGGAATCCTTTGTTACAGTATAAGAAGTAGCACATCTCCTTCCTATACAATGCAGTGAAATGGTGTCACATGGTGGAATCTCCAATGTATGGTTTCTTTAACAAAACAGCATATTTTTCTGTTTGCGTCATAGGCTTAACCCCCCCAACAAAAAAAACAAAAAACCCAACTATAAGAAGTCTGTCTGAATGCAGATTGATAAAAGGACTGAAAGAGAGCATGTGAATGCAGGAACTGAAGTCACCCATATCTGCCAAGCTATCTTGAATCAAGCAATTCAGCTGGGGTTTTGTCTTTTTTTTTTTTAACAAAACCCCTATACAAACCATTTCTGCTGACCAAAGGCATCTATTTCAGAGTTAGCCAGCAGCAGACAAGTAAGCTTGTCCATTTCAAAGGCTTAGTTCAGAGACAGAGAATGGGGGCGGGGGAACAGATTAAAAAAGCTATACTAATTTTAGGCCACAGTCCTCAACATGCTTATTTGGAAGTAAACTCATGTGTAAGATTTATAACCCAATGTGAACTACTGATTGTAAGCTTAGGTGCTTTATTACAGACATTAGATAGATAGAATAGAAAGAATAGGTAGGTAGGTAGGTAGGTAGGTAGGTAGGTAGGTAGGTAGGTAGATAGATAGATAGATAGATAGATAGATAGATAGATAGATAGATAGATAGATAGACAGACAGACAGACAGACAGACAGACAGACAGACAGACAGACAGACAGACAGACAGATTGTTTCTAAGAAGTTTGCAACTAACAGAGTTCAAACAGAGGCAAACCGCTATACCTTGAACCCCTCCTTCCTCCAATCAAGCATATATGGCTCCTCCCTCCTCCTCACAATAACCACCCTGTGAGGTGTTGGGCTGAGACAGAGTGACCGGCCCAAGTTAACTCAGTGAACTTCCATGGCTAAGTGGAGATCTGAACCTGTGCCTCCCCAGTCCTACACTCTAAAAACACATGCCTCACTGGGTCTCAGACAATTCCTGTAAGTAAAGGACCATACAAAAGAGTAGGCTTTGACCATACAAAAGAGTGTGCTGACTGACAGTAAGGGGCAATCCTAAACATGCAAACTTCTGGGAAGCTGATCATTGTTGTTGTTGTTCAGTCGCACAGTCGAGTCCGACTCTTCGCGACCCCATGGACCAGAACACGCCAGGCCCTCCTGTCTTCCGCTGTCCGCTGAAGTTTGCTCAATTTCATGTTCGTTGCATCGATGACACTGTCTAACCATCTCATCCTTTGCCGTCCCCTTCTTCTTTGACCTTCAATCTTTCCCAGCATCAGGGTCTTCTCCAGTGAGTGCTCCCTTCTCATTTGGTGGCCAAAGTATTTGAGCTTCAGCTTCAGGATCTGGCCTTCCAGGGAACAGTCAGGGTTGATTTCTTTTAGGATTGACTGATTCGATCTCCTTGCAGTCCAAGGGACTCTCAAGAGTCTTCTCCAGCACCACAGTTCAAAAGAATCTATTCTTCGGCGCTCGGCCTTCCTTATAGTCCAACTCTCACAGCCATACATTACTACAGGGAATACCATTGCTTTGACCATGCGGACTTTTGTTGGCAAGGTGATGTCTCTGCTTTTTATCATGCTGTTTAGGTTTGCCATCGCTTTCCTCCCAAGGAGCAGGCGTCTTTTAATTTCATGGCTGCAATCACCATCTGCAGTGATCTGGGATCCTAGGAATGTGAAGTCTGTCACTACTTCTACGACTTCCCCTTCTATTTGCCAAGGAGTGATGGGCCCAGATGCCATGATCTTAGTTTTTTTGATGTTGAGCTTCAAGCCCACTTTTGCACTCTCCTCTTTCACCCTGAGCAAGAGGCTCTTTAGGTCCTCTTCACTTTCTGCCATCAGAGTGGTATCGTCTGCATATCTGAGGTTATTGATCTTTTCCCCAGCAATCTTAACTCCAGCTTGTGATTCATCCAGGCCAGCATTTCGCATGATGTACTCTGCATATAAATTAAATAAGCAAGGTGACAATATACATCCTTGTCGTACTCCTTTTCCTATGCTAAACCAATCAGTTGTTCCATATCCGGTTCTAACTGTTGCTTCTTGACCCTTATACAGGTTTCTCAGGAGACATGTGAGGTGGTCCGGTACTCCCATCTCTTTAAGAACCTGCCATAATTTATTGTGATCCACACAATCAAAGGCTTTAGCATAGTCAATGAAGCAGAAGTAGATGTTTTTCTGGTACTCTCTTGCTTTCTCCATAATCCAGCGAATGTTGGCAATTTGATCTCTAGTTCCTCTACCTCTTCGAAACCCAGCTTGTACTTCTGGCAATTCTCTATCCACGTACTGTTGGAGCCTAGCTTGTAGGATTTTGAGCATGACCTTGCTAGCGTGTGAAATGAGTGCAATTGTGCGATAGTTTGAACATTCCTTGACGTTGCCCTTCTTTGGGATTGGAATGTAAACTGACCTTTTCCAAACCTGTGGCCACTGTTGTGTTTTCCAAATTTGTTGGCAAATTGAGTGCAGCACTTTAACAGCATCTTCTTATAAGACTTTGAATAACTCAGCTGGGATACCATCACCTCCACTAGCTTTGTTGTTAGTAATGCTTTCTAAGGCCCATTTAACTTCGCTTTCCAGGATGTCTGGCTCGAGGTCAGTGGTTATACCATCGTGGTTGTCAAGGACATCGAGGTCCTTCTTGTATAGTTCTTCTGTGTATTCTTGCCATCTTTTCCTAATCTCTTCTGCTTCTGTTAGGTCCCTACCGTTTTTGTCCTTTATCATGGCCAGCTTTGCATAGAACGTTCCCTTGATTTCTCCAATTTTCTTGAAGAGATCTCTAGTCCTTCCCAATCTATTGTTTTCCTCTATTACTTTGCAAAGCTGATCATACTTCACCCCATATTTTTGACAAGAGCTTAGTTTCCTGCTGGCTTCTTTGTACACCAACAAGCCACAAAAAACACCCTGATCTGGATAGCCCAGGCAAGCCCAATCTCGTCAGATCTCGGCATCTTAGCAGGGTCAACTCTGGCAAGTACTTGGATGGGAGAATTCCTTGGAGTGCCAGAGGTGGGAGGATGGGGCAGGCTTTATTCAGCCACCTCTCTGAATATCCTCCAAGCCCCCAGTAGGGGTCAGTCATTGCCATGACTTCCAGGTGCACACACACAAGTGCACATAAAAAATTCAAGAAACACAAAAAAATCCACATTTTCCCCTCATATACCTTCTCCCTAGCAAGCTTAAAGCTGTAACCCTACATACACACACTTGCAAGCAGGATCAGGCTGCATACCTCATTTGGTTCTGCCCAGCTTGACTAATGACCCAAGGACCACTTTTCTCTTCAATATGGTTACTTTGCTCTTTGACATTCTAGCCTAACTAGTCACATCTACAAGAACTTTTCACAAATATAGTTTTACTTTGGGGACACCTTGCCTCCCAATCAAGCATGACCAGACTCATCTTCTTCCGTCCTTCTGTGCCCTGTGATTCATTGGTAGTGTCTACTCCCCAGGACTTGATCTGTCTTTCCTTAGCAAAGTGTAAGCCAAGCCTTTCAAACTTGCGACTCAACAAGCCAAACTCTGCCTACCAGTTGGAATGAAGACCTGCCAGGTACTTTACAATTCTGTTTTCAATCATGGGCACTTAGGGTAAAAAAAAAAAAAAACTCTTAGGAGGTATGGTGATGGAGAGTGCCATCAAGTTGTAGATGACTTATGGGAACCCTGTAAGGTTTTCAAGACATGTGATGAACAGAGGTGGTTTGGCATTGTCTGCCTCTGCACTGCAACCCTAGACTTCCTTAGTGGTCTTCCATCCAAGTACTAACCAAGGCCAATCCTGTTTAGTTTCTGAGACCTGGCAAGATCAGGCTAGCCTGGACCATCCAGAAGGTATATAGCCAATCGGTTGCCTTCAGCTTGTTAGCTACTAGTTATATAGCCCTGGCTTATGGAAATGAGCAGAGACTAGTAACATGCTTTTGGCTTATGGAAATGAGCACACTGAACATGCTTTTGAACCAGTACTATGGCTCAACCCCACCAATCTAATTTAGGTTGTACAGTTCAACAGTCAGATTCCTCAAGTAAAGGATAATGGCTCATTACCAAGGTAATGAATTTTACAGTAGTAACACCCATTTAAGCCATAAATGGATTTTTGCTAGAGAACCTTTGCCTGATCGATCTTCCATTTCCGGTCCCTTTTTCTCAGTAGCTGCAGCTGACCCATATGCGGATATTCGTCCCACCACTTGGGGCATCCCTCTTCATACCACTATCATTTTAAATTGCCAATTTTTAAAAAAGAAAAGGTAAAAAAAACTCCTAGTACCTAAAATGTAAACTGACCATCACCTGACCATTCAAATAATAACTCGCCTTGTTCCCTATCCCAGACAAGTCGCACTTTCTAATAATGTCACAGGGAACAACTATCACTCTTATGGCACTGGCACTCATCAGATAAAACAATTAAATAGACATCAGACACTAAGCTCAGAAGAAATAAAGTCAGTGTAACAGAAACCTTCCATAAAAGTGCACTACCTCCCACATGACAAAAAGCGTCCCTTGGCTCTGCCTCAGAATTTGTTTTTGATAAATGGGAAGCAACACTAAGATGTTTATCTACCAGTGGCAGACTATTACCCGGTGCCAATATTCTATTCTGCTAACATCATCTGTTCTATTATCAGTTACAGACTCTCATTTTGGCCCTAAGTGCCTCCCAGCCATCACCCTGAGCCCTCTTACACAGAAATCTAAGGATACAGCTTAAGCAAGGTTAAATCTGAAGCCATACAAACAAGTCTTCTGTGGAAAGAGCTTGCCAGAAATGGCATTCCTTGTTACCTTCAAAGTCCTTCTGTAGCCTTGTCTCTCTCACTTACCTCTCTGTTCTCCCACCCTGATCACCAGCCACTACCTGTGACCTGCACTTCTCTAGCTGCACTGCCTTCAGCACTCCTAAGCTCTCCTGCCCCCTCAAACAGCCCTACCTTTCACCCTTGCTGTCTCTTTTGCTCTGGAACTGTCTGCCCAAAGAGAGGGGTGATGCCAGCTCCCTCATCTCCTTCCTCCTTTCTCACCATGTCTTTGGTACAATTCCTTAGTCCCTTCTGTACTGAAACTCAAACGAAGTACATTCCCTTTCCTCTGCCTCATGTCAAGCTTTGGATTGTAAGTGCCTAGAAGTGCCATGCGCATCTGTAGCCTATATGAACAACCAACAACATGGTGACTTACCAAGATTAATACCACATGTACATAGCTTCTTCACACATACACAATTAGTGCCACAAAGAATTTGAGTGAACCCTCTCATGACCCTGACTGGCTGTCAGGTAGGACACAATGGAAGGGGTACAGTGACTGACACCTGACCTTTCACCCCTTTGTATTGGTGAGTGAAGCTTTTTTGGCACAGCTGGCCAGATAATGCAAGAGAGGAGAAGGGGCAATGGGACTGAATCCAGGAGATACTTACTCAGTATCCATAACAGCTGACTGGGCCTGTGGGAGGTTCCTGCTTTTCAGCCCAAAACTGTGCTATGAGAACATAATTTATTCACTCCATTTATTCCCCACCTTTTCCCTAATGGGGACACAAACTAATCTACATTGTTCTCCTCAGCAACATTTTATCCTCACAACAATCTTGTGAGATGGGTTAGGCTGAGAATGTGTGACTGGCCCAAGGTCACTCAAAAAGCTTCCATTGCAAAGTGGGCATTCAAGCCTGAGTCTCCCAGATCACAGTATGACACTCTAACCACTATACAACACTGGTGGAGCAAAGAACTCACAGCTGATTGTGGCGGTGATTCTCTAGACGGGAGCTAGACATATACCTAGGGGGCTAAAAACAATTCACTTAACGTAAAAGACAAAATGTCTGCTTATTAAGAAATTACAGGAAACCAAATATTAGTAGATCATGCACTAGCTTGTTTCTTCTGTGGAACAAAGAGTTGTGTGTCGTTTTATAATCATCAGTTTTACTCATGTATGATGGAATGAGAATGCACCTTAGACCAACTAGATGGCAGAGTGAGAAATCTGGGATACTGTTTGTTCTCCAACTGGTGGTAGAAAGTGCCATCGCAGGTGTCTTATGGTGACCCCTTGAGATTTTCAAGGCAACAGACATTCAGAGGTGGTTTGCCATTGCCTGCTTCTGCATAGCAACCCTCGACTTTGTTGGTGGTCTCCCATCCAAATATTAATCAGGCCAACCCTGGCTAGCTTTCGAGATCAGACAAGATCAAGTTTGCCTGGGCCATCCAGGTCAGGGCCACTCTCCATTTACATTTAAAGAAAACCTATTTAAAAAACAAACAAATCACCTATAGGGCAATTCAGGCATAGTGGCAAATCACGGTATGGAATTACATGAGAAAGTCTTTGGCTTATGTCCTCCTTCCCGGGCTCCAATTCTTTCCTGCTTTGTGCCAAATCATGGTTTGCCATTACATCAGAACAATGCAACCCCATGAACATGCTTCAAATTCACCCAGACTGATGAGTACTAAGCATGGTCTAGGAAGCATGGAATATTGAGAGCAGTCAGTCAGTTAAGTGAAAACAACCAAATACAGGAAAAAGAAAAACTTGCATGGTTCAGCTTGTGGGAGTTTATACACGGAGGTGGAGATACTAAGTGCCTGTACAAATTTCTCCTGGCATCTCAGATTCCTGCCCCTTCCTTCTAGTAACAAACTGCATTAGGGGGATTCTCCCATCCATGGGGGGACTCTTAATTCTTAATTTTTAAGAATTAAGAATCCCTCTCCTCAAACAGCTTGATTAAGACTGAGCATGCTCATTGTCCTCAGAATCTTGTGAACTGAAGGAAAAAACAGAGGAAGATAAGGAAATTGGCCTGCTCAACTCTGTAAAAGCTTATAATTGTTCTGAAAGAGAAATCTGGGTCAGGCTGGGGTAAGGTTCCAATTGTTTATCCCCAGGCCTCGGTTGGGGCCGGAGATCACCAGAGCAATGCTCCGCCACAGAGAAGAGGCCAGGGGGCGGGGACATTTAGCAAGCCCCGCCCCTGCTCCCAGCAGCCTTCCCCTCAGTCAGCCTGGGAGGAGAAATTAGTAAGGTAAGTTATGGATCACCCTCCAACCCCGTCTTTCCAGGGCCACACTAAAGCGTGGGGCCCTGAAAAGCCCCCCTACCCCCAACCCTATCTTTCCAGGGCTGCGCTAAAGTGCAGGGCCCTGGAAAGCCCCCCAACCTTGTCCTTCCAGGCCCGCGCTAAAGTGCAGAGCCCTGGAAAGCCCCTCAACCCTATCTTTCCAGGCCCTCTGTGAGGGCAGATCTGTGTGTTTCTCCTCCCCCCATAGGTAGCAATGCAGAGTCCAGTGGCACCTTTAAGACCAAGGCTTATTCAGGTAGAACCTCTCCCTCCTCTGTGAGGGCATATCTGCATGTCCCCCCCCATAGGTAGCAATGCAGAGTCCAGTGGCACCTTTAAGACCAAGGCTTATTCAGGTAGAACCGGGCCCGTAGCCAGGATTTTTAATTCAGGGGGCTTTAAATAAATCAGGGGGCACCTTGCACTCCCCCCCAAGGAGCGCCACAAATAAAAATAAAAATTAGAAGTCGGGGTGCCTGGGCTGGATGGGAAGTCAGGGGGCCTTAGCAGTAAGTTGGGGGGCCAGGCCCTGAGATGCCCCACTGTAGCTATGGGCCTGGGTAGAACCTCTACCTCCTCTGTGAGGGCAGATCTGCATGTTCCCACCCCCGTAGGTAGCAATGCAAAGAGTCCAATGGCACCTTTAAGACCAAGGCTTATTTAGGTAGAACCTTTCCTCCTCTGTGAGGGCAGATCTGCGTGTCCGCCCCCATAGGTAGCAATGCAAAGAGTCCAATGGCACCTTTAAGACCAAGGCTTATTCAGGTACAAGCTCTCCCACCTTCTGAAACACGTCCAGTGGTGTCAGGGGGTGTGGCATATGCAAATAAGTTATGCTAATAAGCACTTGCACCTCTTTTTCTACGATATGACCCCTGTTTATCTCCCAGTTCACAAGATCCTCCCCAGCTATAGGGGAAAAAAATTAAAAGGCCAGTAATGTGCCTTATTGCCCAGATCCAGATAGCCCAGGCTGGCCCAATCTCATCAGATCTTTGAAGCTAAGCAGGGTAAGCCTGGCTCGTATTTGGATGGGAGACCTCCAAGGAATACCACAGTTGTGACACTGAGGCAGACAATGGCAAACCACCTCTGTATGCCTCTTGCCTTGAAAACCCTCTGGGGCAGCCATAAGTCAGTTGTGACTAGACAGTAAAAAAAAAAGGCACCTAATTAGATGTTTATTCTATTAATCATTTCAATGAAATATGGATGATGGGTCATGTCTAAATCAGGGTGATGCTGGGAAAAGTGGTCCGAACACTTAATTTAATACTCACAAGAACCATTCTATTGAGAAAAACAAAACTACAACCTTTTGGCTATAGAAAACTATATCCAGTGCTCCCAACAACCTCCCCCTGCAAAACCTAGTTCTAGTCCTACAAAGAGAAACTATAAATCTAAAATCAACCCCAAATACTACTAAGGCTTTCATACATCACACTGCTAGAAAACAGACTTATCTAGACACATCACTGTTTATTACATTTGCATCATATTTACATTTCATAGAATTTTATCTAATTGCAATTATTTAATCCTGAAGGTCTGAAGAGAATGAATACTTTTTCATCAAAACTATGCTTGTAAAACAGAGGAAGATCGAGGGGATGTGACGACTGAGAAAAGAAACCTGTCATGACCTATTTAGGCCTCTAGAGACCAGTGTAGGAGTGGAAAGCAGACAGCCTACAAACCCCATAAAGCTTAGCGACGGTTGTAGCCAATCAGTGTCCAGGGATTGTGTGAGGAGAGGGAACTTAAGCTTTGTGGACCATGAAACTGGTTCTTTTATCTTCTGCAGTCTGGCCTCATACAGAGTATAACTGAAGGGGCTGGTGTGAGGAGAAAGATCCCTCACTTGGGACAGAGTGAGTACAGGCAGGAGGCCTGGTATAAGAGGGCTGTGGGCCTTGAAATAGTAACTAGTTAAGTGAAATAGGTAGTTGCATTAGATTTGTTTAATTTTACCTTTAAACACTGTTATATATTTTAAAACACCTTGTCTGGTTTTCCTTGCCCTGTTACTGTGTTAATAAACCATTTGTTTAATTGTTCTCTGCCTGATCATCAACGCCTATGTTTCTCAGCTTAAAAGGGGCATTTTGGTTGGGCTTGGGAGGGTATTCTGGGCCTTTCCAAGGGGACCCTAAGTCCAGAGTGGTGGTAGCTGAAAGTGGCAACCCACTGGGGTTATGACAAAACCAAAAGCAGAAAAACTGAGAGCAGGAACACTGTTACATGGGGCCCTGTTCAAAGACAAGAGTACAGTGTGATTCTGCAGTGGCGCTTAACCAGCAACACTTTGCAACTGAAGGGAAATTTGTGCTCAGCATAGTATAATTCAGCCCTAATTTTGCAAAGACTAGATATTACATTTTGCTCAAACAGTCACCTTTCAGAAAAGGCTATGCCATGCTGCAGCTTTAGATTGGTGCAACAGCCAAGCAGGGGAGGGAGGATTATCTGCTGTTCTCCAGGATCTTCATAACACTGTGGCATATATGACTATTATGGAATGCCTACCAGATGGCAACACTGGTCATTGACAACTTTAAACATCAACTGTAAAATGATGCTAGAGGCAGGCCTGAATAACTGCCAGATTTTATGTTTTCCAAGGCAAAGCAGCAGTTGCTTCTTTCATCCCTGTATGTTTGTTGTAACTCAAAATCTTTTAGAGCAGCCACAAGCTAACTTAATGAGTCTGCAAGGAACTTCTTCCATTATTATTGTTAAGTCTAGTTCATTTACAGCATTCTAAAACAGGCCTTTCTTCGAAACTATACTCAGGGCAATATATGGTGATGATAATAAAAACATATCATTAAAATCCATAAAGATAGATCTAGCTACCATCAAAAGCAATTAGGTGGCAGTGTCAAAAGCTCTCCTGAATAACTCTATCTCATACAACTTCACAGCAAAATAGAAATCTTCTTAACAGCTTTAGGAAGGCTATTCCATAGAACTAGAACAGCCACTGAAAAGGTCTACCTAACAATCCCAAAGGAATACAACAAATTTAGAGTCCACTGGCACCTTCAAGACCAACAAAGATTTGTTCAAGGTATGAGCCTGATCATCATCATGTTGCATGTTAATTTGCCATTCATTCTCTGGCTATAAGTTTGAACCTTGACTGTCAGTCTAATGTATTTGATAAAGAGTGCAGGCACATGAAAGCTCATACCTTGAATAAGCCTTTGTTGATCTTAAAGGCTTATTCAAGCCATTGGACTCTAAATTTGTTGTACTGCTTCAGGCCAACACGGCTGACCAACTGGATCTAATCCCAAAGGAAGGAAGGAATGGTATTTCCACCACTTCATCTATCAGAAGTATTCTTTCTCTGTCTCAATTGAATATTCAAGAAAGGGAATAGTTCCTCAAGGACCGACACGGCTGCTTGTGCGTCGGAGGGGGGGTTCTACTGCATCCATGTCAGGCCCTTCATACTGCTTTTCATCATCTGATCTCTAAACCCATGTGTTAGCACAACATATCCATACTTGAAGTCACATAAAGTTGCCTGGCTGGCCAAAAACAAGCACCTGATGCACTGACATCAATAGTCAAGTAGTTTATTCCTTGGATGTAAGCTAAAGAAAGTCATGAATGTTAACTTATACCAGTCACATAATTCAAGCCAAATATTTCAGCAGTTTTGAGACCAAAGAGGATCTTCCAGAAGACACAAGAACCCATTCTCTCAAGCAAATGTTTTTTATGCGTGCATAGTTGGGATGCCAGCCTCCAGGCAAGATCTGGGGATCCCCTGGGTTTACAGCTCATCTCCAAATTACAGAGCTCAGTTCCCCCAGAGAAAATGGATGCTTTGGAGGGTGGACTCTCTAGCATTGTACCCCACTGAAGTCCCTGTCCTCCCCAAGTTCCACCCACAAATCTTCAGAATTTCCCAACCTGGAACTGGCACCTTTACTACCCCCACAAACCCATAAGTGGCCAGGGGGGACCTGACAACCCTAATATACAGGCATACAGTTTCTAGGTCCAAAGCATACAGGATTCTCTGAATTTCAGCTCCTGTCCTATATTTCTGACCTTCTTAATATTCTATTAATGTTTTCAATATACGTTTGAGGCATTAACAGGCATGCAGCTTGTTCAGTAGAAACATTAATTGCAATCTAGAAGATTTGCTGTGGGCTGTGATTGTTGTAACAGTTATCTCCTGCTGCTGAGGACTTTTGATTGAAACTGGTTGAAATGATCAGCAGGAATTTACTCTCCTTGGAGCTGAGATTACAGTTAAGTGTTTGATTCCTAACGCCTCCCTAAATACACCCACCTCTGTGTGCTCTTGTGGCACCCTCAATTGCAAGTCATTTTATCTTTAATCTAAAATACGTAACATCATTAAAATCAGGTTCCTTAATGGTAGAAGACTGGGAGATCACCCATGAAACATGAAGTAAAACAAACAAACTCCAGAAATTATAGATTTGTCAGGCTAAATTCTGTCCCATGTTAAGTGGGTGAAATCCATTATTAGGACTACAATTATCAAACATATAAACACAAGTGTTGCTAAGGAAGAAAGAATTAGAATGGGTTCTGGATAGGGAAGTCTTGTTCCACCAGTTCTTAAAAATTCTTTGAGGCAATCAATAAAAAATAGTGTATATGGGACATTAGATATTATGTACTTGAACTTTCAAGAAGCTTTTGATAAAATCCTTGCCAGAGGCTCATAAAGAACTTGCTTTTAACTGCACAGTCACACCACCT
Source organism: Gekko gecko (assembly GCA_029375565.1). NCBI lineage: Eukaryota > Metazoa > Chordata > Lepidosauria > Squamata > Gekkonidae > Gekko > Gekko gecko. Next base: position 42,754,175 of record JAPDNY010000003.1, on the reverse strand, counting down.
TATGGATTAAGAACACATTAAAAAACAGGGAGCAGTGTGATCTCAATTGGAAACAAAACTGTTTAACAGACACAAGTTAGTCCTCTATGAAAATTAAGGCTTAGAGTGAAAGGTGAAGTATTTAAATTTGTGCCAGACACTAAACACACTAAGACAGGGGCTTTGAACACATTTGTTACGAGGGCCAGATCTGACATAATGCCACTTTGTTGAGCCAGACACAGGCAAACCCAATTAGCAATATTATTTTTTAATCAAAATACAAACATGCTTTAAACATAAGAGCATAAGCAGAGCCCTGCTGGATCAGACCAGTAGTCCATATAGTCCAGCATTCTGTCTCACACAGTGGCCAATCAGTTCTTCTGAGATGACACAATATTCCCATTGAGGCCACCCCATAGATCTATACATGCAGGGGCATTATGTTATCAGCTGTTTCATTCTCAATCCCTTTCCTAATCAACCCGATTTTAAGAGTTTTCCTTTTTTTCACTGCTGCAGCACACCGGATTAGAACGTAATGGAAGCCATGCTGGATTAGGCAGTGGCCCATCCAGTGCAACACTCTGTGTCACACAGTGGCCAAAGCCCAGGTGCTCTCAGGAGGTCCACCAGTGGGGCCAGAATCCCAAAAGCCCTCCCACAGTTACCCTCCAAGCCCCTAGAATACAGAGCATCACCCTGGAGGAAATGGCTACTTTGGAGAGCGAACTCCCTTGCATTAGACTCGCCCTCCCCCAACAAAAAAATTCCAGGAAGTTCCTCAATGGAGTTGCAGCACCCACAAAATGGCTGGGGGGAGGTGGGCCCCAATTGGGGAAGCTGGTCGACTGGGGAGGGGTGCAAGATCCAGCATGGGACATCCATGGAGAAGCCTCCCAGGGCATCTGTGGAGCAACCAGCCAATCCAGCCGGCCTTCTTCCCTCCCTCCCTCCCTCACCAAGCTGCAGCCCTGCGAGCACCCCCCAACGGTCCCTGAAGCAACAGACAGGGCAAGCTGCCGACCCGCAAGCCTGTGGGAGGGGGGTGGAGAGGAGAAAAGGTGATGGTTGGCAAGTCTGCCATGGAGGCTGCCCATGGCAGCAGCAGCTGAATGCTCTCCAGCAAGCCCGCAAGTGGAGGGGTGGGAGTGGGAAGGCTGCCAAAAGCCCACCTGAAAAGATCCAAATGAGGGGAGGTGGAGAGGTGAGAAGGTAAAAGCCAGCAAGGCTGCCGTGGAGGCTGCCCAAACCCCAGGCCAGCAGCAGCTGAACACTCTGCAGCTGCCCCGGGGGGGCAGCACAAAGGCCACCAAAAGCCCACCTGAAGAGACTCAACCAAAAAGCAGGGGTGGGGAGGGTGTAGGCAACAGCCAGCAAGGCTGCTGAAACCCCTGCCTGGCAGCAGCAGAACACCCCTCAGCAGCCCTTGAGGCCCACTGCTTGACTAATCCACCCCACCAGACTGACCCCCAAATCTCTCCTTCAAAACAGGCACACTGCTGAGGTAGGTCCCAGCCCACCACCTAGCTGCCATTGATGCAAGCCACAAGGAGCCAGGGGGCACGCTGCCAGAGCGATCCCCGCTGGCCTCAGGCACTCCATGTGCTTCTCAGCCCCTCCTCATCCAGCATCACAGCTCCTTCCACTCGGGGATTGGCTGGGCTGTCCCTTGCCTCTCTGCCCTCAGGCCCCTCCCCTCCTAGCCTTTGCCCAATCGGCTGCCCGTGCTTCAGGTTGATACCTGAGCCGGGAAGGCAGTCAGCAACAGGAAAGAGGGAGAGGGGTATGACTGGACTGGGAAGAATAAAAGGAAGCACAGGAGTTGAAGTTGGGAAGGGAAAGACCTTGTGTTGGTTGTGGAGTAGAGCACCAGCAGGGAGGGGGCAGGAGAATGAAGGTTGCTGGCTGCTGACGAGCCAGACAAGAGCCCTGGATAGGCCTGATCTGGCCCATGGGCCATATGTTTGACACCCCTGCACTAAGAAGACTGTGACAGAATAGGCCTGCTTTGACTTGCAGACCCTGCTCTGCCCACCCCTCCTTGGTGTTGCCAACTCTTGGAGAGAGTTACTTCTTCCTTTCACTAGGGTAACTCCCTGCCACCACCTGCCCTTTTTTTTGGGGGGGGGGGTTTCCTGCTAGGAAGGACAAGGCTCCTAGCTCCATTACCCAGAGCCTGGTTACCATGGAGACCAATTACAACTTTGGGGTTCTCCTGGAGAAATAGTCATTTGCACACAAACTGCTTTCCTCCCAACCTGGGGGCCCCTCTTGCACTAGCATGTCCAAGACAGTGGGGGATGTAGATGGTACAGAGACTGAGAACCAACCTCCATAGTTAAAAAAAGACTTACTGAAAAGAAAATATTCACCGCATTAAGCACAGCAATAGATCAGCAAATGGATTTTACAGGAAAATTGGTTACAAACAAAACCCCTTTCCCTGTTCTAGACTACCCTGGCTGATGTTAAAATATGGCAGGCACTAATGATCTTCAAAGTTGCAAGGTACTTTTCTACATCCCATTACCTGGGAGACTGACTGCATGTCAGAAAAAGATGGCTGCCTGCTTGCAGACCAGAGCTCAAAAGTTGTTCCCTGCGCAGCATTCCAAGAAAGAGAGACCAACTTCCCCTTGCAAGGAAGTTTTCTTAACCCCCTGTCTCCACTCACTTTACATCACTCCCTCCACCCCCTTGACCCAGTCCGCCCAGGTTGCAGGTGCATCCTGGAAGCCCTCCTGGTAGGCATTCTGCGAAATCTCCAAGAATTCTCCTAGAGACTTCCTAATCCCAAATTCCTTAGTTGGTTTTCCTACCAGGGTCATTAGCATACGTATAGATGTAATCTAACAGGCAATTGAACTGGCTCCCTGCCACTATCAGAGAGAAAAAAACCCCACACTTTTAAAACTGGGGGGGGTTCTCTACAAAAATAGGGTTGCCAGCTGCCTGGAGAAAAAGCATCCTGTACCTTTCATAGAGATTTTTCATTTTATTTCATCTATTCAATTTATATCTCGCCCTGTTCCACAAGCAGGCTCAGGGTGGCTTACAACATGCAGTCCACAAAACAATAAAATAATAAAAGCAATAAAACAGTCGATGGCACAATAGACAATATCATCCAACCCCATGCCTCATATCAGGCGAATATAGGTGCTCCACTGCCCAATAATATTATCTAACAGCAGGCACTAGGAGAGGAGCCATAAACAAGGGGACTGGCCAAAATGGTTGAACGTCTGCCACCTCAATCAAAAGCCTGGTGGAACAGCTCCATTTTATGGGCCCTGCAGAACTGTAATAGGTCCCGCAGGGCCCTGAGCTCAGGTGGGAGCACGTTCCACCAGGTGTTATTTCTATATCATGAAAAGCTTTAGCTATCCATGTTCACACACAAAGTCTCTATTAAAGGGACAGGACACTTTTTTCCCCCAGGGCTGATGGCAACCCTACTTCTAAACAATCTCTCCTAAGCAAGTGACTAGAGGACAGAAGAGCAAATGAGGCTAAAATATAATCAAGTATCAAGGGTGACACTGAGGGGGGGGGAGATTATTTACATATGCATCGAGGAAGATCTAAACTGGTTCTGGTTATCTATTGAAAAGATTTGGGAATCCTATAAAAATGTCACCAAAAATGTCAGCTCAAAGTCCTGTGTAAAAAGACATTCACTGGTAGGCAAAGGTGAACAATAATAATACTATATTGGTATTTATGGAATCCCCACATTTAGAGAGTAATCCCAAGCAATTCTACTTGGAATCCTACCTGGATCTATTCAATGGGGCTTACTCCCCATGAAGTGTTCTTATGATTGCTTAGTTATATCACGCAACAGAGCAAACAGTGAATTCTTTAATGTATTATCAGACCAATTATAGTATATTAATTGCTACCAAAACATCATGTTAAAACAATAAAGATAACCTTGAAAATATGTCTACCCTACACATAGGGGGAAAAAACCCACACACTTCTTTGCATCTCTGTGGGTAGGAGGAGATTTTTTTTATCCCACAGGTTCCCACATCTCTATGTGGGAAAATTCAATAAGTCAATTACAAAAAAAACCCAGTTAATTACAAAAAATCTGCAAGACTAACCCTTCCCTTTATAACTCTTTTCCTAAATAATTTTCAAAACAGTATCCTTAAACTATTCTGGCAGCCTATTCTCACCTTTATTATAGAGGATCTGACCAAACTCTTGGTAGGAGAACAGAATCACAGTTTGTTCCACCAACAGTCTATCAGTTTTGCCTGCTCCTTGCTAAGCCTGCCAACCCCTTGATAGCATCTTGTGAGGCTACTTCATGTGTGGTTACATAAGTGGTGCCCAGGGACACTGCTGAACGTACAGTCAAGTATGGAACATGCTCCTTCCCCCAAGGTTATTACTATGGCACTAACGTTGTGATCCTTTTGGCACTATGTCAAAACTATTAGTCTCTTCTCCCACATATCTGATGGCTGATATATTTTTGGTGCAATTTAGTTCTCTGGCATGTGTATTTTAGTTTGTTTCACAGTTGCTTTTTATGAGGTTTCATTTAATTTTACAATTTTTAAACTTTTCTTTAAGAGTCATATTTCTTTAAGAGGAGAAAGGCAGGGCACTCAGGTTGCCAGCCAGCAGGAGGCTCAGGGGCAGGGACATGAGGGGGGGCATGATGTCCTGTGTACCACTATGTGTGGTTTCCCCCAGAAGTGACAAAGGAACTCTAAGAATTACTGGAAACTCACTGGTAAAACCACAGAGTTTCTGGCTGTTCCCAGAGCTATTCTATGTCACTTCTGGGTTTCCCCCAGAAGTGACACAGCAGCACAGATGATGACAGCATAAAAAAAAATTATTTCATCACCACCACTCTGAGTGGTGGCAGGATAAAAGGACTGCCAGTGGGTCGCAGGATATATGCTTTGAATCCAGAAAATCCCACTGAGATTAATACCGAACTAGATGAACCAGTGATTTGACCTGGTATAAGGAAGATTCATAATGGGCATCAAAACAATGATGCTTAGATAGCAGGAAGTCTGGCAGCCCTACAGGATACACATTTCTTAAATAGTAAAAATAGTTTATGTGGCTGATGCAATATTTAGCACAATGCACCACATTCAGTGCAGTGCATTTAAACTTGAGGCACGCGGGCCTTAAAACTCAAAACTGCATAAAGATCATATATAAAGATCATTCACTTATCCTTGTGGATTACAATCTGAGGAGGCCTATTTTGGTTTGTGGAAGTAAAGACAAGGATCTTGGGCCTTTCAGCAGCCCTCAGTAGGGTCACAAGATTCAGCTGAGTCTTACAGATTTCAAAAGCCCAGTCCTTCCTGTTCAGGCAAGCTAGTTCATGTTTTTGTTTTGGTTTGCTATTTTTGTTTTATCATAACCCCTTTATTATGCAATCCTACATCATGCAAAGTGAAAAACTAAATAACAATAAGGTTATAAGGTCAACAGTTGTAAAGCAATAAATATGTCAAAATAGCAGATAAATGTCTAAAGATGTTTTTTCTAATTGTGGTAAGTAACAAAATCTTAATTATCTCCTCTCATGTAGAGAGCACTTAACAGTATATTTTGAGCTGGATGAAATGTTGTCAGCAGGCATCCATTCAGTATTCTAATATACTATTCTGAAAAAGAAATACACTAAAATAGAGGATTTATAGTCCTTCTTGTTGAGAATACACATGTGAGGATTGAGTAAATTAAGCATATTTAATGGGATAAAAACCCAATATCCCTGTTAAGTCCTGGGAGGTTTTTGTTCCAAGTGTTGTAATAACTTGTAATTCAGCAGTTTCCCTTTCCATTCTGTTCCTGAAGTTCCTTTGTAATAAATCAGCTATTTTGAGGTCATCTTGTGATTCCTGATGTCAGATTTGTGTCCATTTATCCTCTGGTGCATGGTTTCTCCAGTTTGTCCTATGTAGAGAACCGAAGGACATTGTTGACATTTAATGGCATATACAATGTTAGAAGATGAGCAAGTGAATGAGCCCCTGATGGTGTAGTTGATGTTGTTAGGTCCTGTTATCGTGTTGCCTGGGTATATGTGGCAGCAAAGTTGGCATCTGGGTTTATTGCAACCTCTGGTCCCAGCATCCCTGTTCAAATGAGATGTTGCATTATTGTGGGTGAGGAGTTGTTTGAGACAAGGGGGTTGTCTGTGTGCAAGAAAAGGTTTGCCCCCAGTACTTGTGAAAGAGAACCGTCATTATCCAGTAGAGGTTGTAAGTTGTTGATGATGCATTGTACTATTTTTAGCTGAGAGTTGTATGTGACCACTAGTAGTATTCTATTATTAACCATTTTTTCTTTCTTTCCTTTCTGCTGACCACTAGTGGTGTTCTGTTAACAATCATTTTTTTCTTCCTGCTGCCAGCCACTGGAGTGCCAGTGGGCAAGGCCCACTGATGGCAGGAGATACGGCATATAGCAGCCTTATATTGTAAGCCACTACTTTGCATTCAGTATATAGGATATGAATGTAAGAAATAACTACAGGATATACAAACATATTGAGATGTTGTGGCAAGTACGTGGAGGAAGGTTAGATTGGGTAGGTGTATGGCTTCACTACCTGTTTGTACACTGTAACCCCTTTGGGTAATGTGTAAATAGGCTGCCAGGGAAGCTAAAAAGCAACAGACTAAACTTAAAAAAAAAATTGGATCACAGAAATAATAGAATGGCCAAGAAAGACTCATCTGTTGAACACTGGAACAAAGAACAAGGCTCAGTGGGAGAATATATTTTTTGAATCTGGAAAGTCCCACTGAAATTAATACCAAACTAGATGGACAAATGATTTGACTTGGCATAAGGCAGATTCATAATTGTAATCAAAACAATGATGCTTACATTTTTTGCTGACACATGCGATGAAAAAGCAGCCATTATCTCACATCAAACTAATCCTCATTTCATTCTGCTATTATTCCTAAATCAAACATGAGAAATAATAACATCACAAACTTAAAAATACATTTCTTTGCAACAGTCTCCTTGATTTAAAGGAAACTTCCAAGTGGATATGGTAGGATTCCATCAAGCAGTTTTCTGTGGAAGTAGCCATGTTAGACCATTATACTCACTGATACAGACGGGTACAAACAAACAGAAGCAAGGCATCTTCTGAGTGGCAAAAAACAGAATAAAGAGAAGGTTGAACTTGATTTTAATGCAGAATGGGGGGGGGGCTGGATTTAAAAGAAGGTTGAATTCTATTTTAGTGCAGAATGGCTTGGAGCACACCATGGTGAACATGGATTAAAAAGAGAGTGCAAAAAGGGCCTTATATGACCTGGAAAGTAATGCAACAGACTGAAGTCCTGGTCTTCTGTCCAGACTCCCTTCCCCACCTTCTTCTGTTTGTACCCATGTAGGTATTACAGTTGCTAATTCTAGGCTGGGAAATTCCTAGCAGTTTGGTGGTGGAGCTTGAGGAGAGTGGGGATCTCAGCGGGGTGCCACAGAGTCCATCCCCCAAAGCTGTCATTTCCTCCAGGGGATCCAACCTTTGTCGTTTGGAGATCAGCTATAATTTCGGCAGATCTCCAGGCCCCACCCAGGAGGATGGTAAGCCTAGTATGTATATATACCTATATCTCTTCAAAGAGTAAGAACACCTCATGTATTTTTCAAAGATGGGACTCTAATCATGAAAACTTACACTACAGTCAATGCTTTAGTATGTTTTTATTCAAGCAATATGACTTTTTCAACTTTTAAAAGTCTTGCTGAAGCAGTTCCCGTGCCAAGAGAGAACAGCGCAATGCAAACTACCCGATCCCTCTATAATCTTTATACTTTTTTTTTTTTTAAGTAAAGAGTTAGCTTAGTTTCACACCCAAAGGAAGATGTTTCTGATCATGTAACAAGCTTCTATTTGTGCGCCACAGTATCAGCCCAGGGCACAAACACAATGGTGTATTATACAAAAACTGGACTCAATCCAGAAATGGTTACACATTAAAGCTGTAATTAGGCCTTGAAGGTCTTTAGCCAAAAGTTTACGATCTCGCATCGGGCACAGCTAAATGAAATTATAGCTAACCAACCAAATGGAGGTTGGAGATGAAGAAAAAAACAACAACACTGTAACATTAACACCCTGATCTTCAATCCTTACTTGGAAACTAGTACTAGCCATTTCAATGGGACAGTTTCACATAATGACTGGGGCAGATCTAGTATAAAAGGTTTCACTGCATATTCATAAATGAAACAACCATGGATTTTATTTAAAAGTGACAAACATTTCCAAAATTACTGGGAACATACTCAATATTTAACCATTTATAAACCCAGGATTCAGAAAAATCAATCAGTACACATTTTTGACATACATTATGCCTCTAACATCAACATACTTTTCTTATGTACAGCAAATTTTAAAATACAGTACTCCAGAAGTGGTTTAAAATGTATATACCATTTTCGGTTTCGGCAGAGCGAATGGCGGCCACCTCTCGGGACACTCCCGGAGATGGTTAGCCCACACACGGTTGGGGGGGTCTTCGCTCATGCGAAAGACCCTAGTGAGCCTTAGGCAAAGGCTCCGAACCGGGGGCGCTTGGGGAGTAGCCTCTTTGCCGGCAGATAGCCGGGAAATTGAGGCTTTCTCCCCGCCCCAGTCGGCCCCGCTGTGTTGTGCCCGTATGGGAAGTAGCAACGCCACTGACTTCAAGGAGTGAAGAAGCAGCGTGTCAGAAATGTCTATTTGTTGATTCTCACTGAGTCCATTGTTCTGTGTTCCCTACTTCGCTTTGCGCTTGCGTAGGTATGCTGGCAGTAACGTGGGAGCTTCTTCCCTGCCGCTTCTCTTATCACGGCGGCCTTGAATGTGGGCTTTGGACTATTCTTGAGCTTATGAGAATTTTCCAGTCCTGTGAAGGTGAAGGGAGGAGGGAGTCATCTCCCGCCCATGAAGTAATTCTCCCGCCGGGAGTTTCCCGCGCGCACGCTTACAGTTCATTCGCTAGTCGCAATTTTGCATCATACTATAACCCTGCTTGCATTGCTCATGCCCCCATTCCTGACAATGACCCTCAACTGTGGGTTTTAGCACTGTATCCCAATAAAGCCTTTCTTTTGGTTAAGAATGCTTGGGCCTACTTGCTTTTGAACCTGACACAGCGGAATGAATTAATAAAAGAAGAATTGGCAGCGAACTGTGAGTTGGAGATCTGTTTTGAAGCAGCATAAATGTGCTCCCTCCCGTAAACATATAAGCGCATGGGAGGAGGGAGGAATCCCCACCCCCTTTAAAAAACGGACCTGTCAAAGGAAGAGTGAAGGGGGGGCGAAGCAAAAAAAGCGGTTTGGTAAAAGTACCTTTGGGGTTTTACTGAAGATTAAGAAGCCAGCTTGTCTCCTGGGTGTCGCGGCACGAACTTTGTTAAAGTAAACAATAAAAATGTCGGGGCAGAAAAAGGTCCCAGAGAAGCCGGTAAAGAAGGGGGGAGGGACTTCCGGTCCAGGCAACCTCCCCCTAGAGCCAGCTGTCAATCAACAGAAAAGCAAGCCACTGCGCCCTCTGCTGGATCAAATGCAGAAAATCAGTGAAACTCTTTGTAACATGGAAAGTGTTCTCAACAGTCAACAAAAACAACTAACAGAAACAGAAAAGAAAATGGAGGAGATCGCACAGAAGTGTCTGGTCTCGACGGAAGACACCAAGAAAATTAAGAAAAGGGTCAACAAATTAGAAAAACATCAAGATATGCAAGAAAAAAGAATTTTAATGCTTCAGATGGAAAAAGCAAATCTGACTCTTCGCTTTCAGGGCATAAAGGAAGAAGAGAAAGAAGATCTTAGAGCTATACTGGCGAATGCCTTGGCACCACAAACTGGCAGAGAAGTGCAAGAATTAAAGGATGAGATGGATGTGGCCTATAGAGCCTATTCCAGCTTTACAAAGAAAAATAATTTGCCAGCAGAAGTGGTGGTCAAGTTTACTAAGCAGCATACTAGAGATCAGATTCTGCGTGCAGTTTCAGCGGTGCCCTTGAAGACTGGAGAGCAGACTATCAGAACTTTAAAGGATGTTCCATATGAAATTCGTAAGAAAAGGAAAGCATATAAAGGATTGACCATGTTTTTACAAAGGCACCAAACCATTTATAAATGGTGCTTTCCTGAGGGACTGGTGTTCAAATTTAAGGATAAAAGAGAGAAGATTGACTCCATTTTCAAAACTCAAGAATTTCGGGCTTCCGGTCGGAGTTAAAATGGCGAATTGACACACTTTGCGACTTATGCAGAGTGTACAGCTGTATCTGACGACAGTCTGGGCTTTACCTGGCCCAGCGCAGCACTCCCCAGACGGGGGGGTGGCAAGCACGCAGCCAAGCCTGAGAGGAAGTTGAGATTGGTGTGGATAAGCTTCGGAGGAAGCTTGTTTACACTTTGATCCCCTTCCGCGAAGAGGGCAGTTGCCAATCAGCACTACAGATACCAGCTGGGCTGAGAATTCAGCATAAATTCGTCATCTACCGACCTCTTTAACATCAAGACTGACATCGATTACAGAAGAAGCACTGCGAAACCCCGAGATTACAAGTAAGGTAACAAAAGAACATTTGCTTACCGGTTTAAAGAAGAACGTGAAATCGAAACGTACGGATAAGCGTAGAAAGCTTTGATGAACTATTCCGCTTGATTTAAAAGTAAAAAGAAAGCTTTCCTTTAGAGAAAACGGCCGAAAAGTGACTTTGTTTTGCATTCCTGTGGTCAGCTAAGTCTAAACTCTACGTAGCAGAAACGAAACTGACTGTGACTCTATGATACAGGAAGTGGGCTAGAGTGGATGTTTTTCGAAGTTGCTGTGCCGGAAGTAGACGGTTGTTTTAGTGTGTGACACCATCACCACCGGAAGTTGGATTACAGTGACGGACAGACAACAGGAAGTTCGGAAAGAGCCTACTCTAGCCAGAAAATCATAGAGAAATTGCGCCCGACATTTTGAGGAGGACTAAATTTTAAAAAGTCATTTTTAAGCCGAAAAAGCACTGGAAAAAGTTTTAAAAGTGGCGATTTGGCTTGCAGATTGTCAAAATAAAGACTGATTAGCCCGGAAGTCGCTTCCAAGACGGATTTGAGATCAAGACCAAGAGCTGCCTCATCACCCAGTCCAAGAATGACTGCAAAGGAAAAAAAAGAGTGGCAGGCCGCAATAGAAGCGATGGAAACACGGATGACTGAAGTGGTGCAGAGTTTGGGAAAGCAAATAGAATCACAGCTACAACAACAGTTGCAACAACAACTGCAATTACAACTGGAGCAAATAGAGCAAGTACAAGTCCAAGTACAGAAAAAAAATATGGAAGAATTAAAAGAACTGGTACTAACAGAAGTGGCAGGGATAAAAAAAGAAACGGAAGAAGTTAAAAAAGAGGTCAAAAGTCTGGTGACAAAATCAGAAGAAATGGATCAGAAAGTTAAAAGAACCCTGTTGGAAAGTACAAGACTGGAGTCCATGATGGAATACAGAGCCACGCAGAATCATTTGAGACTGAGAGGGATAGAAGAGGAAGAAAATCAGGATTTACGGGCTCTAGTAATTAATACATTGACAACTTACATAGGGGAAGATGTTGGAGATTTGGATCCAGACTTTGATCTGATTTACAGAGTAAACTCAGCTTATGCTAAAAGAAAGCAATTACCCAGAGATGTGATTGTTCAATTTGTGACCACAAAAATGAAGGAAGACGTTTTCAAGAAGCAATTTACACAACCTTTGGAAATTAATGGAAAAAAAATAATAATCTTGAGAGAAATTCCGAGATCGATCTTACAAGACAGAAAGAAATTCAAGAAATTAACAGACAGATTAAAAGAAATGAATATCAGGTTTAGATGGGAGATCCCATATGGATTATCATTTGTCTACAACTCGGTGAGATTTACTCTCAAAACGGAAGGAGATATGTACAGATTCAAAGAGAACAATTTTGATGACTTTAAAGATATTTAATTCAAAACAACTATGGATTACAAATTTTTATCTTGGAACGTAAATGGACTAAATTCACCAAACAAAAGAAGATTAGTGAGTCATTGGTTAGAGAAACAAAAATGTAATATAATTTGTTTACAAGAAACGCATATCAGAAAACAAGATAATAAATACTTAGTTAATAAAAAATTGGGAGAAGAATTTCATTCCTCAGCAATCAATAAGAAAAAAGGAACAGTGATATATGTTACAAAAGAACTGGAACCTAAACAAATCTTCTCAGACAAAGAAGGAAGATATATTGGCGTGGAAATTATGATGAACAGAAAAAAGACATTGCTTGTAAATGTATATGCACCCAATGGTGCAAAAGAGACCTTTTTAAGGATTTGACTAAAGAGTTGGATTGTTTAAATTATGATCAAATGGTCCTTGCAGGAGACTTCAATGGTACAGTGAACAATGTATTGGACAGAAAATCCAAAGCAAGTGGAGAGACGGTGGGAAAGTTGCCAAAAAAATTTTTTTCAGCTAATGAAGCAAGAGAAACTAGAAGATGTTTGGAGGAAGTGGAATCCTAAGACAAAGGATTACACGTTTTATTCTAATAGACATAGTTCCTTTTCTAGAATTGATATGATTTGGATGTCAGAGGAGATGGCACAAAAAACTCACAAAATACAAATTTTACCGAAAACTAATTCAGATCACAACCCCTTACTTTGGATATCTAAAGAAAAACCCAAACAATTATATTGGAGAATTAATGAGGACTTATTGGATCAAAAATTAATTAATGAAACTTTAAAAAAAGAAACAAAAAGCTTCTTTGAACTGAATTTAAATAAAGGTACTGATATACAAGTTGTATGGGATACATACAAAGCGGTAATGAGAGGCTTGCTTATCTCTCTGAACTCTAAAGACAAAAAACAAAAGATGCAACAACAAAATGACCTTTATGAAAAAATTCGACAAAAAGAAAAGGAATTAAAGAAAAGACCAGGGAAGAAAAAGATTATTAAAGAGATCCACTTTCTGCAGGATCAATTGAATGTTTTACTAAATAGAGAATTATACTGGAATCTGAAGAAATTACAGCAAAAAGCATTTGAGGGTGCAAATAAACCAGGAAAATTCTTATCGTGGCAATTGAAAAATAAAAAAGAAAGGAATTTTATAAGTAAAATCACCGAAGATGGAAAAGATGTTATGAATTTGAAAGGCATAAAAAGAGTCTTCTTCAAATATTACGCCAAACTGTTTAAAAAGAAAGGAATTGATCAACAGAAAATTAAGAAATATTTGGAGACGATTGAAGTTCCAGAGCTGGGAAAACAAATTAAAGAGTTATTAAATGGCTTAGTAACGAAGGAAGAAGTTACAATGGCAATAGAAGATGCAAAGTTGGGCAAAGCTCCAGGTCCAGATGGTTTTACTGCAAAGTTTTACAAGAAATTTAAAGAGGAGCTAACCCCTATCTTAGTACTTCTGTCGAACGAGATAAGAAAGACTAAACGGATCCCAGATTCATGGAAAGAAGCAAATATTTCATTGATACCTAAAGAAGGTTTGGACTTAACTCAAGTTAAGAACTATAGACCAATATCGCTATTAAATAATGATTATAAATTATTTGCAAAAATAATTTCGGAAAGACTGAAAAAATATTTGAAAGACAATATAGCGGAAGAACAAGCTGGTTTCCTACCAAATAGACAAATCAGAGACAATTTAAGAGTGGTGATTGATGCAATTGAATACTATGACAAACATCCAGAAAAAGAAGTTGGATTCCTCTTCCTAGATGCGGAAAAAGCTTTTGATAATTTAAACTGGGAGTTTATGCTGCAAGTTATCGAAAAAATGGACATAGGACAATCGTTTGTAAACATGATTGTGGCAATATACTCAGAACAGAAAGCGACTTTGAATATAAATAAAGAAAGAACAGATTTCTTCCAGGTCCAAAAGGGAACACGTCAAGGCTGCCCACTATCCCCGTTGTTGTTTATTTGGATATTAGAGATATTATTGACAGCGATAAGAAAAGACAACAGCATTGAAGGACTTACAGTGAAAGGTTTTACATATAAATACAGAGCATTTGCAGATGATGTAATGTTTATGATCCAAGATCCAATTGAGAAAATACCACAATTGATGGAAAAAATTGAGGAATTTGGAGCAGTTGCGGGATTCTATGTCAATAAAAATAAAACTAAGGTGATGTGTAAAAATATGACGAAGCAAAGACAAACAAAACTGCAAGAGAAAATTCAATGTGAAGTAGTTACAAAGACTAAATATTTAGGAATTGAATTAACCATGAAAAATATTGATCTGTTCAAAAATAACTATGAAAAGGTGTGGTACAAGATTCAGCAAGACATGAAGAAATGGGATACGTTGAATTTATCACTATTGGGAAGAATTGCAACTGTAAAGATGAATATCTTACCGCGTCTGATGTTCTTATTTCAGTCTATTCCAATATTAAAACAGAGGAAAGTATTGGATACGTGGCAGAAAGAATTATCCAAATTTGTATGGGCAGGGAGAAAACCAAGGATTAAAATGAAAATCTTATGTGATGCAAAGGAAAGAGGAGGTCTACAATTACCAAATTTAAGATTGTATTATGATGCCGTCTGTCTAACATGGTTGGAACAGTGGATTAACCTTGAGAATAAGAAGCTATTGGCTTTAGAAGGGTATGATAACAAGTTTGGATGGCATGCATACTTATGGTATGGAAAAGTAAAAATGGACAAATTCTTCAAACACCACTTTATAAGACGATCACTGTTCGAGACTTGGATGAAATATAGAAAATTCTTCTCAGAAGAAAGACCACTTTGGATAGTACCAGCAGAAGTGATTAATCCATATTCAAGAAATCAAGGGTTAGATTGGCTACCTTATAAAAGTCTTTTGAAATCAGAAGGGAAAAACTTTGTGTTAAAAGATAGACCTGATGTGGAATTTGAATATGATTGGTTGAAGTATAGGCAGATATATGACTTATTTAAGACCGATAAAAGAGAACATGGTTTTAGAGAACATAATATGGAAATTGAAAATGTATGGCTTGAAAAGGGGAAAAAAATGATTTCTAAATTGTACAAGGTTTTATTGAAATGGTATACTGAGGATGAAGTTGTAAAAGAGCAAATGATAAAATGGGCGGTAAATGTTAATAATGAGATATTAATGGCATCTTGGGAACACTTGTGGAAAAAGTCAATGAAAATTTCAACTTGTGTAAATGTTAAAGAGAATTGTTATAAAATGATGTACAGATGGTATATGACGCCTAAAAAAATTGCTATTATAAATGAAAGTATGTCTAACAAATGTTGGAAATGTAAGAAACATGAAGGGTCTTTTTACCATATGTGGTGGACATGTGATAAAGCAGTAAAATATTGGACTGAGATCCACAATGAGTTACAAAAAATTTTGAAATGTACTTTTAAGAAAGACCCACAGATGTTATTGTTAGGTCTTAAAATGGAAGAAATAAATGTAGCCAAGAGAACACTACTATGGTACTTGATTACAGCAGCTAGACTGATTTTTGCTCAATGTTGGAAACAAGATAAAGTACCTGAAACATGGGAATGGATTAAAAAGACGTTGTTTATGGCAGAAATGGACAAACTAACAAGAAAGTTAAACAACGAAGAAGATGAAACTTTTTTTGAAGACTGGAAAGACTTTCAAGAATACCTGTTGAAAAACTGGGATATTAAACGTGGTTTGATTTGTTTTGATAGTTATTAAGAAGAAAATGAAAAAGAGTTAGACTTTTGAATTGTTACCGTTAGTAAGAAAAATAAGTTTAGAGGTAATGGTAAGAGAATAAGGGAGACATTAATGGGGTTGGAGCAGTGCGGGAAGCCTTGTTTTGGGGGGAGTGGGAAAAACAAAAATGGGTATGTAGTGGTTTGTTTAAATTGTATGAACATGTGATATATCCAATAAATTGTATTTACAAAAAAAAACAACTCAAGAATTTCTGAAGAGGCACGCCAGCTCAGAGGAAGATGCAGAACTCGCTAATTGGACAGTGTTAAGCAGCGAAGAGGACAGCAGCCCGGAGGAGGGAGGTGCCGGAGCAGGAGACGAGAAGGCAAAAGAGGGCCCATCGTATAATCTGAGAGACTTAAAAAGAAGACACCCCAAGATATAGCAGCTGTTCGTGAGGCGGCAGAAGGGAGCTGATCAACAACTAATCCCAAAGGACTTTACTAATTTAACTAATAGATCTATTTTGGACTTTCAGTAGGATGAAAAGAAGATCTTCCAACAACAGTGGAAGCCAAAAACTCTACTTGTACTAACTAAAACTAACATTTTAACAGAAAACTCACTCAAAATCTTTTCTTAATCCATCTATATACCCGACTCTTTTTTCACACACAAAAAAGCAATAAAATTATCTCCTTTTTAGGAGAGGGGTTTTTTTGTTTTTGTTTTAAATGTATATACCACCTGCAGACAGCAACCTTAAGAATATTTTCCTGGAAGTAAGGCCCATTAAATAATATGGGCCTTACCGCTGAGCAGGCTGGTAGCTACGGTGGGGCATTTGGGGACAGCACCCCACCACCAATGAGCCCTGCCCCACCATAGGAGGATGCCAGACCCAAACCTGAATGCCCCCCGCCCAGTGCCCCTTGCCCTGAAGTGGTTGGGAGGCTGGAGAAGGAAAGGGAAGCAGCCCTGCCATTTCTAGTCAGTTTCACTCCCTGATGAACAGCTATTAGGCTGCAGAATCACAAAGTATACCCAGAGAGCCCCTACTGTCAGATAGGCATGGGGGGAGGTCTTCTTCTTGCTTCTACAGCCAACTTCAGCTGCAGATAAGATCTCTCTCTTTCTCCCCCTTCCCCTCTATCTCTCTCTCCCGATTTCTCAACACCCCACCACCCAAAATTTTCTGGCTACGGCCCTGCTGCTGAGTAGGGTTGCCAGTTGTCATCCCCCAGCCTCTAGTGGGGGATGGGGGGTTAGGGTTGCCAGATCCTGGTTGGAGAACTGAAGATTCAGAGAGGTAGCCTGGAGAGGACAGGGACCTCAGTGGGGTACAATGCCGCAGAGTTCACCTTCCAAAGCATCCATTTTCTCCAGCAGAACTGATCTCTACAGTCTGGAGATGAGCTGTAATTCAAAGGGATCCCTAGGTCCCACATGGAGGCCGGCATCCCTACTGAGTATACCTGCTTAGGCTTGCTCCTTAGCATTCCTATCCTAAGCAGAGTCATACTCTTTTCAGCCCACTGACTTCAGTGGACTTAGAATTATGTACCTCTGTTTAGGCCTGCACTGTCACCCTGCAAAGCTGTCACATCTCATCTTGCTCCTAGAGGGTCTGTGAGATATCTAATCTTACTGCCACTTAGTCAACAATGGCTTTTGTCTGTTCTTGTCCTCAGCCCCACACACTGGCAGAAACACAAGCTGTGTTTTGTTTTACAGTAACTGCCTGGTGCATTTCCAAAAGAAAGATATGTTTTACAAAGGACAGTAGGAAAGTCCCAGACCATAGACTCCACAAATGTCATATAACTCTAAAAATGAGCATGGTAAACAAGGAAAAAACCACATGCCCATGCAATAATGAAAGCAGCTTTGCCCAATCAATTCTCTACGATTTGCTTCTCCAAGGAACCAGACTTGGAATTTTTTTTACATCATCATTACTAATATTTCAGTGTCTTTCAGTGTAATCTAAAGTACCTTTTATGTATGCATTTGCAAACACCAGGCTCCTTAGTAGTACTGTCCCATTCTCATGTAGGGTTGCCATCTCCAGGTTGAGAAATTCCTGCAAATTCAGGAGTAGGGCATGGGGAGAGTGGGGTTTATGGCAGGATAAAATTCCAAAGAGTCCACCTTTCAAAGCAGCTATTTTCTGCCAGGTATATGACCTCTTAATCTGATCCAGGAGACCTCCAGGCCCCACCCAGAAATTGGCAACCCTACTCATGCTAGTAATGGGACTCCAGGTAGTAAGCTTTTGTCAGTCAACCGAAGTGTACATCACTAATTTACCTGGGGGGGGGGGAATCTAACTTTTCATAGGTTACCAGTTTCTTTTTACTCTTTGATTTCTACCTCTCAAGCCTCATTGGCTTCATTCCCCAAAGGCTATAATTTTAAGGTATTCCAGATGAGTGCTACAACCTAGATGGAGAAATCTCACTGTGCTCAGTGGTGCTTGCACTAGGGGAAAGTACACATAGGATTAGAAAGCTGCAGTCTCATCCTTAGAAAAGTCAGGCATGCCTAAACTTAGTGAGCCCCATTAGAAAGGGCAACTCTGCCAACCAGTCAGAAAAAAACAGCCGTTTTTATTTGCAGCTATTTGCAAGAATCTCAGGGAGACAAAGCTCATTGCCCCCCTTCAGATTTGCGTTGTTGTTGTTGTTAAAGCTGTATGTCACTGGTTCCAAGTCACAGGTGCATAAAAACAAAGCAAGCCCAGGTCTCGTCAGCAGTGTTCCCTCTAAGCTGAGTTAGTATGAGCTAGCTCACAGTTTTTTAGCCTCCAGCTCACAGATTTTTGTCTTAGCTCAGGAAGCATGGCTCCAGAGCAAACTACTTTATGCAGTAGCCGAATCACTCACAACTTTAGCACCCGTAGCTCACAAAGTATTTTTGCTCAAAAGACTCCATAGTTTAGAGGGAGCACTGCTCATCAGTACCCTGCAAGCCTATGTACCTCACTTTTAATTTCATAAGGGGCAGGATAAGCATTCTAGACAGGGAAAAAGACAGCTTTTGTACAGAAGCCTTCCCCACACCCAGCTCAAAAAAACAACCAGTTGTAGAAAAGTTACCTGTCAAAAGGCTTGAGCGCACCCAACTCTGCACAGGACCTCATAAATACGCCGATCCAAGCTTCTTCACCAGAACTGCAATGCAAAGATGCACTAATCGTTTACCACACTAGGGGTGTGGTCACATGAGCCAGATAAAACAGGGGGTGAGGGGTGAGGTTATTTCCTCCAGAGGAAACAGACCTGCAGCTACACGATCATACCTCCATTTGAAGCTGCAGGCACAGCCCATCAGTGTGTGAACTTCAGGTGAGTTGGGGGGGGGTTGTGCTGTTTGTTTTCCATATGCTTAAACAAGGAATCGATGAACTGCACCTCCACACTGAGGGCTCCCTATGGAGTTTGCGATGATGCACATACTGCGAAGGGGGGAGGGGACAACGGCACGGAGTTAGGAGAGCATGATCAGACCATCCTGATGGCATGAGAGTGCACTGGAGCGATCATACAGGGGAAAGTCTGTCCGTGGCCCGTCGCAACCCATTTACTACCAGATTTCCCCCAGTGTCTTTTAACTCCGCTTCTGCGGCGGAGCAGAATGGGTTGCTGACAGCTGTGGGGCACTTCCAGATGTTGTCTGATTGCACCCTTTAAATCTGCCTAGCATTCGCACCTATGTTGGGTCTAATTGTGCATATGATTGCAGCCTAGGATTACTTACAGCCTGCAGAAGAAAATGCCCTGTTCCTTTTATTGTTGCCATCAAGTCACCTGTGAGGGTTTCAGGAGACGTTCAGAAGTGGTTTGCCATTACCTACCTCTCTCTCATAAACCTGGAACTCCTTGGTGGTCTCCCATCTGAATACTCTGCTTGGTTTACCAGGTGATGCCAATTATCTCCATGCCAAGAAAAGCCTCACTTACCCATCTCCACACATTAAACCTCTATTAAAGGTCATTTTTTCCTACAGGTTGTTGGCCACTGTACACCACACAAACAATGACAGCAGAGCCACTATTACTGTAGACACAACCTTAAAGTAACTTTTTTTTGACAGTTAGTTGCAACAGGCGCTAATTCTGCTACATCTTTTAGACAACAGCCTTGCTACATGCGGCAAAATTAGTTCTTTAGTACTTTTACCAAATATTTAGGCAACCAGGTGACTGGGATTCTTTTAGCCGTAATATTGCATTACTAGCAAGTGAAAAGACATCAATGGATGGGTTTTTATTGATTTTTTATGATTTTATGTTACATGCTTCTATTGCTTGTGTGTACTTTGTTAGCTGCCTTAAGCAGGTCTTTGGAGAGATGGCCTGTCAGCCTCCTAAATAACTGTGTTCCCATATCAAAACCCTACACCACATCACATGCCTTCCAACATTCTGCAGACTGAAAGAGAGCCGTTCTTGTAATACTCCCATTTGTACTCCACCACCCCTTCCCAGGCATCGCTGAAGGTTGTTCTCCGCCTGTTGCACCCTGACTTTTTTTATTCTATAATAACCAGTCTTGCACTAGCTTCTGAAGCAGGATGTGTTAGTAAACGGACCACAAATTTCTTTAAAGCAACATATTAAACATTCATAAGCTTCAATCTCACAATAGATAGAGTTGTACTTACAGCAGAACAGCTGCAACTCTCATTCAGCAACATTAGTATTTTGATAGGCAATTATCTGGGGGACTGAGGGAAAGCAGCGCATTTTGTGCTTAGATAACCAAGAAAGAATTAACATAGCCCCAATCGAGGTCAGATTATGATTGAAAAACAAAGAAGGTGTTTTCGTTTAGCAACTTAACACACATTAACAGTTTGAAACAAACCTTACCAGCTGTATCATGCAAAATAAGAGCTTGTACGCTAGATGGTGTTTTCATGTTCATGCATGTGTATTTGCATCTGGGTTAGATTACTGTAATGTGTGGCTTTATCTGGGGCTGCCTTTGGAAACTTCAGCTCATCCAAAACACAGAAGCCAGGCTATTATCAGGAGAAGGATACAGGAATCTTGTTATTCTGGCATAGAAAGATCTGCAGTGGTGACCCATTCTTTCAAGGCACGATTCAAAATGCTGGTTCTTACTTTTAAAGCTTGAAATGGGTTACTTCAGGGCTCTTTTTGTAGCAGGAACTCCTTTGCATATTAGGTAACATGCCCCTAATGTAGCCCCTGTAAGAAGAGCTCTGTAAGCTCTTGGAAGATTGGCTACATTAGGGGTGTGTCACCTAATATGCAAAGGAGTTCCTGCTACAAAAAGAGCCCTGGGTTACTTGAAGGACTGCCTCCTCCAAGATCTGCCTCACAAGGGCGTCCCCACCTTCAGAACTGAGGTGGGTGACAATCGGTGATAGTGGCACCTTGCCCCTGGAGCACTCTTCTTCTGGAGGCTTCCCCTATTTTGCTTTGTTTTAGGCACCAGGTCAAAACGTTTCTGTTCACTCGGGCTTTTAATTAAGGGGTTGATTTTTTAAAACACTGTTTTAGCCCGTAAACTCTTATTTTAACATCTATGTTTTTGTGCTGTGCTGAGGCTTTTTAAATGCTCAATTTTAATTAATACCTTTTAATGTTTTGTTTTTATTTTTTTAATTGTGTAAGCTGCCTCAGGCAATTCCTAGAGAGGCAATATAAAAATGTTCTAAATGAATAAATAAAATAAATTTACATAATTTGCTTTGTCTAGCAGTTTAACTTTTAAAAATGAAGGGCAGCAAGTTGAAAGCTCAAGAATATTAGTGTGCACACATGCAGTCAAGATACTTTTTGTAGGAAAAATGGTTATTAAAAAGTTGTTCTTAAAGGAAGATACATGTACAGCAAATAACTGGAAAATAAGTATCAGAAAATAAGGAACATGACAATTAACTGGCACCAAGTACAATAACTACCATCTTGGTCAAAGTGGCCATAATTAGCAACAACAACTTGTAACAACATTTAAACTACTGACAGGAATTATAGCCAATTCCATTCAAGAATATCTACAGTTCAAATCAATTTGACCAAAAATCCTGAGACACTAAAGATCAATTACTGATTCATAAAATGGTGTTACAAGATTGTAAAAGGCAGAAAACCAACCCGAACATTGCTTGGATTGATTACAAAAATGCATTTGATTCAGTCCTTCCTACATGGATCCTGAAAACACCAGAAGTGATAAGCATTGAGAAAAACTGTAACAACATTTATTAAAACTGCCATGAATAAATGAAACACCAAGTTGATAGTGGAGAAGAACTTGGAACAGTTAATATCAAATGAGGATTTTTCCATGGAGACACACTATCACTGCTGCTCTTTGCCCTAATACCACTCACAGTCATTCTCAACAAGCCTAGGATAACAACTTTCAAAGACAGGCCCAAAGATTTCACACTTATTGTACATGGATGACTTGAAAATGTATGGAAACTCAAAATCAGAGATTAATTCTTTTCTAAATACAGTTCAAATATTCAGCAAAGATACAGCAATGGAATTTGGCCTTGACAAGTGTGCAGTGTTCGCAATGAAGGGAGGAAAGATGGTTGAGCAAGAAAAATCAAGATGCCAAACAACATCATCAGAACACTGGGCTTTGAAGAAAACTACAAATACCTTGGAATTTTGGAAGCTGATAACATCAAACTTACCCTTGTTCAGAAAAATATAACCAAGGAGTATTACCAAAGAGTTAAAAATATATTGCAAACAAAAAATAAATGGAGGCCACACGGTAAGGACAATTAACACATGGGCAATCCCAGTTCTAAGATAGCTGACATTACCAATTGGAAACAAGCAGAATTAGAAGCAAGAGACTGCAAAACTTGCAAGATAATGATGCATCACTCGCTACATCCTAGAAGTGATGTTAATCATCTCTACTTACCAAGAAAATTAGGTGGAAGAGGTCTCTTGAAAGTTAACCAAGCAGTTGAAGAAGAAAAATATGCACTGAATGACTACACAAGAAAAGCAAACAGAAACCAAAGAAGATTACAAAAAGTTTGCAATAAAAACTTGCTTTGACAACTGGAAGGAAAAGCACTTGCATGGGCAATATTTGAAAGACACAGATAATAAATTTGATAATGAAAACACCTGGAAGTGGCTCCAAAATGGGCACTTGAAAAAAAATGGAAGGACTCATTCTAGCTGAACAAGAGCAGACATGCAAAATGCAAGTATAAAAGCCAAGATTCAGAACACCAGTGATGATAGCTGGGTATCATTCTGGCAGCTTGCTACAAAACAAGCCCAAGAAGAATATCAACAGAACACCACTGGTGGTCACCTACAAATCAAACCAGTTCAATGCATTATTAATGATCTACAACTAATGCTGGATAGGGACACTTCTCTTACACAGGCATGGGGTGGGTGACCTTTTCTTGCTTACAGACAGCCTACTAACCTAAAATGACTTCTCACCCGCAATGACAAACTACTTAACAGTAACACAGACTCTGGTACCAAGGCCTGCAACAAACCAAGATGCCAACTTTGCTCTCATATAGATGCTGGCAACACCATCAGTGGACCCAGCAACATCAGCTACCATCTCAGGTTCATATCCATGCTCATCCTCTGATTATCTTTTGCCTGCTACTCTCCTTAGGCAACTGAAATCACTCCACTTTCCAATAAATAGGACAGATGGGCTCTCATTCTAGCTGTCCTTCCACCTTATACATTGGATGAACAGGTCAGTCCCTTTGACAAAGAATTAATGGACATAAGTCTGACAGTGTCAGTGGGGGAACATTTTAACCTTCCAGGACATTCAGTTGCTGACCTAAAAGTAGCAGTTCTCTTACAAAGGAATTACAAAGGAATTTCAAAGGGAGTTTAGAAAGAGAGACTGCTGAATTGCAACTGATAATGAAGCTCAAGACAATGCATCCACTTTGACTGAATTGAGACCCAGGTTTTCAGTCTCATTACCAATGCTGATTTCTCCACGCCTACTAACCCTCCTCATATCTCACCTAAATCCAATCACGCCTGCTATTGTCATTCACCTGCTATTATCTTTTGCCTGCTAATCTCCTTAGGCAACTGAAATCACTCCACTTTCCAATAAATAGGACAGATGGGCTCTCATTCTAGCTGTATCTGAAGAAGTGAGCAGTGACTCATGAAAGCTCACACCCTGCCACATATTTTGTTAGACTCTAAGGTGCTACTGGACTCTTGCTGTCTTCTATGATGATAAAGAACATCAAGATCAAGTTGCAACTATGTTGTGGTAGAATCTTTGCAAGAAGTATGGCTTGCCATCAGCCAGAAATGCATGGGAGCACAAACAAGACAAGATTATGGAAAAGGATGAAACAAAGACTCTTTCTGACTTCCTACTACAAACAGACAAACAACTGGAGCATAACACCACTGATACCACAATTGCAAAGAAAAGTCTAAATACAGTTTGGATCATTAACACTGCAATCCCAAGAGACAATAGAACAGAAGAAGAAGAAGAAGAAGAAGAAGAAGAGTTTGGATTTATACCCCGCCCTTCACTGCCCAAAGGCGTCTCAGAGCGGCTTACAAACTCCTTTCCCTTCCCCTCCCCACAACAGACACCCTGTGAGGTAGGTGGGGCTGAGAGAACTTCTAACAGAAACTGTCCTTGAGAGAACAGCTGTGCCAGAGCTTGTGACTGACCCAAGGTCACATCAGCAGGTGCAAGTGGAGGAGTGGGGAATCAAACCCGGTGGGGAATCAAACCCGGTTCTCCCAGATAAGAGTCCGCACACTTAACCACTACAGCAAACTGAAAGACCAGGAGAAGATAATGAAATACTAAGACCTATCAATAGAGTTAGAGCACCTCTGGAAGAATTAGGTGACCATCATGTGCCTAGAAGTTTCAAGAAACACCTGGACATTCTGGGCATTGAACAACTAACAGCAGCTCAGCCCCAGAAGACAGTGTTGCTTGGAACACCAAGTATCCTGTGAAGATATATCTACAATTCCCAAGAACTTGGCTAGATCTTGAATTGCAGAACACCATCTACCAATCAAAATAATGATAATGATAATAATAAGCTGTCGGCCCTGACCAGGATAACCTAGGGTAGCCTGCTCTCACAAGATCTCAAGAGCGAAGCAAGGCTGGTCCACAGCTAGGACTTCGATAGGAAACCACCAAGGAAGACCAGGGTTGCTATGCAGATGCAGGGAATGGCAAACCACCTCTGTGTGTCTCTTGCCTTGAAAACCCCATGAGGGGATGCCATAAATCTGCTGAGACTTGATGGCACTTTCTACCACCCAAGTGCCATCAAGTTGCCATTGAAAAGGCCCAGGCTCTGGTCAATGCCTGACAGATCACCCTAAGTGGTGATACTTATATGGTGCTTTCCCTGCCAATCTTATATTGAAAGGCTGGAGAGAAACTGTTCTGTTACCATAAACACTCTAATCAAGACCATAACAGTGATAACTGAATAAAAAGTCCTCAATCCATATTACATAATCCCAAGTATGACATGAGTGTTAAATTTACCAACAAATGCAAACAACGGCTATAAAAACCCATAACATTGCAGCTTATTACCCTATCACATATCTTTTCCAAAAAGAATGGGAGACTGCTTTTTAAAGAAATGTGTGCACTGCGTAAATGCATTCTGAGGGATTAAGAAAAAAATTAAGGTTTTTTACATCTCTACATAAGAGGGAAAGGGAAGAAGCTAGGGTTTCCAACGCACTTTTTCTGAGAGCAAGTCTCGCTGAAAGGAATGGGGCTTACTTCTGAGTAATGCATACAGGGGATAGGGCAATGAATTTACTCTACCCCAATGCATCACACTGTGGTCACCCACCATTCCCAGGGTGGCCAATCCCCCTCCCAAAGTTAACCCTACCCGATCTGCCGCAAACATACACACCCCAACAGCCCCTTCGCGCGAAGGAACTGCAGCTCTCTTCCACACCACCGGTCTCTTCACAGCATCGGTAACCCTAGCAACCTCCCTTCGCTCTGCCATTGGCCAATTTAATACCAGCCAGCGGCCAATGGGCGCGCCTCCGGAGCCAGTCTCTTCCAATGGGGGTGAGGCACAGGGCAGGGCGCCTTGTTGACGTCTACCGAGGCAAGCGAGGGGGGTGCTGGAAGGGGCGGGAAGAAGGGAGTGGAGAGTCTGCGAGGGAGGCGGCGGTGTTTGTGCTGCTCGGCGGTGGCACGTTATCCCCACGACCATGGACACCCCGGGGTAGGGCCCCTCTCCCAGCGGGGTGGCTGCGGCCCCTCCGCGCCCGCCGAGACGCAGCGCCCGCGGTGAGTGAAGGTCTCCGGCTCCCTTCCAGGCTTGGAGGGGAGAGAAGGAGGCAGCGCTGCGGAGGGAGAAAGAAAGACGTGAAAGGAGCTGCGTGCGGGGCGGGAGGGGGGAACCTCCTGGGCAGGAGGGAAAGAGCAAGGAAGGGATTGTTATTCCCTGCCCCGGGAAATCGGCTCCCTCCCTCCTTTGCAGGCACCCCCCGGCTACTGCTTCAAAACTCTCCAGTGTTTTTCTCTGCCGAGGCTCCTTGCTCTACCTGCTTGTTCTGTGCCTTTCCTTCCTTAAACACTTGGCTCTCACTTATCATCCTTCCCCCTTTCCTTTCTCGCAAATCTACTCTTCCCCCTCCTCCATTACTTGCCTGAGTCCTTAAATAGCCCCTCCTTGGATAATGTGTTTCCATTTGGCCACCTTTCCCCCCTGTTCAACCTGCATTTCCCTTTCTCACTTATCTTAGCCCCGTGAAGCTCGGTCTCCCACCCTCTTCCCAAATATTCACGTGTTTACCCTCTAAGTAACCTTTCCCGTTTGTCCTCCCTTTCTTTCTCCCCTTAATAAGCGAGGTAGAGTTATTTTTCTGCCCCCAGAATATTGATCTTCCAAGCAGTCTTCCTACCCTCGGTGGCCTTAACCTTTCCTAACAGTTTCTCTCATTCTTCTAAACAGGCTCCACCTAAATATCTTTCCCATGTCCCTTTAGCAACTTCCCTTTTGCAGATTTTCCCCTCTTTATAACCTGTATCCTGTGCCATTTCTTGCACAATCTGGTTTCCTGCATTTCTCGTGCCTTTCTCAGCAACATTTTTCCGTGGAATTACCATTCCTTACCAGACATCTTTTGCTTAATCTGCTTCCTTTGCCTTCCTAGATTTCCCTCAGTACCTCAAATGCTCCCTTCCTTAAAAACTGTCGACAGGCATCTTGATTTTCCTCTTCATAACCTTCCTTGTACTCTGTTTAGGTGAGGCTTGACTTCATTCCACCAAAACAGTTCCTTAAATTAATTGTTCTCCTCTTGGGTTTGGGCTCTCCTCAGGATGAGTGTCCTCTCCTTCAGACCAAGCTTTGTTATGCTTTGCCCTTTTCAGTATTTTTCTCTGCACTTTTCCCATTCTTAGTGTCCTAGCAAAACTGTACATCCCTTCTGTCTGCTTAAGCCTTTTCAATCCTCTTCGCTGCCTTTTGCATGTCTGTTAAACCATTGCAATTATCTGCCTGTTCTTCATCCCTGCCTTCCCCATTGCTTTATTACAGAAATTCCTTCCTGCTTTTTGAGCCTCTCTTTAACCTCCACCCCCACCCTTCTTCCTCTCACTGGGATCATCTTCCCTGGACTTCTAAATCATTCTCTCTTTACCTGCAATCTCCCCTTACTTGTCCTTGCCTCCGTCTTGGGTCCCCCCCTTCCATATTCCTCCCATTTGCTTGTTAAAGCCACTGGTGACTAAACTGGCACAGTGAATCCGTGTGAAGCCTATACCTCATTTTCTGCAGCTACTACTCTCCCATAGTCACCCAAGCCCTGTAGAGAAGAGGGAGGGAGAGAGCAGCAGCAGTGGCTGCCTGGTTTTGGCTGCGTGTTCCAGGAGTGCGACAGACGGTGGTGTATGTGGACGGAAGCTGTTCGCGCTCTGGGCGAATGAGAAGGCAGGTGTGTGTCTGTGTGTGGGAGGGGGACACGCTGTTTGTTCCTGGAACTCTCTGATAGTGCAGGAATGCACGGTATGCCTTGGAAACCCGTTGCAACAGATCGCTCCTTGCCCAGCTCTCTAGCAGCCAAAGGTCACCAGACCATCTACCCGGCAGCAAGCAAGCAAGCAAGCTTTTCCATGCTGCCTGCAGAGAGAGTGTGGGAGCAGTATCTGTACTGAGCATGGCATTTACACAGGATCAGGTTAGATTCTCAGTCACAGTTGCTTTGCTTGGAGAACAGTTCTGAAGGCCCTTGTGATGATCATGGCTCAGGCATATCCCGGTTGAGCAGTGCTGGGGATTGGTTCCCCCCCCCCCGACTTTGTGTGCTAACTTCTCATTCAGGCGTCATTCTGGTTGGCATCTTATTAGATGTTTTGGAGCAGAACTATAGAAAATGAGTAGTGGTGATAGCAGTGGTGTAGAAGATGGGAGAAAGATGAGAAAGAGGGTAAAGCTGTATGTCACTAAAGAAGGTCTTTCAACGTATTTCTTTTGCATTCCTTTCTTTGGTCAGAAACTCAACTTGGAGATGTCTTCATATGGAGCTTTCATATTAGAAAAAGAGAACTGCTTCTTCTTGTTGTATTGAATAAATATTTTTTAAAAAAAATTGAAAGAACTGCTTATCAGTACTGAACTGCATTTACACTCCTATTATGTCTATGTAGAAAAGAACAGAGAGAGCAGTGTTTTACTGGAGATGGGACAGCAGGAACTGTCTGGTACTGTTAAATCGCTGGGCGTGTCAATTACCAATTGAAAGGCCACAGAAGGGCAGCAGGACACAACAATTGCCAGCATGTCTTTCCCCAGATTTATGTTTAGTAGTACCATGTACTAGGTCTGTTTGTCTATTCAAGCTGCCAGAGCTGTTTAACTTGATATTTATAAGGCAAGATGGGGGTGCTTGGGCCAAGGAGTTGGGGGAGGGACCTTTAGCAAAGTTTAGAGCACAATAGTTGAGTATAGGTGAAAAGGGAATAACGTGCATGCCTGAACGTGAACTAAAAGTAGTTGTTTTCTGTTTGATTGGGTTTTTTACTGCCAGATGAAAAGAAATAATTACAGTCTTTAGGTAGGGAAGAAATTGTAGTGGTAGCTGCCAGGCATGTCCAAAGCATACGGCATGAAACGTTGTCCTGACATGTTTGGGGCAGTTTTTGTAAATAGGACATTGTGATTTGGCTGTTAGGCTTAGTTGAAAGGCATCTGCTCATAAGCATTTTAAAATTTATACTGTACTCTGCACCAAAATAGATATTTCTGTTACTCTGGTAAAGTACTTCACATTCATGAGGTTTGAACAGGTCTGCAGTCTGTATGCTGAATGATATTTAATGGAAGAAGTGTGCGTTTTATTCGAAAACAGATTTCCAGTTTGCATACCAGTATGAAATGTTAAATAAACAGAAATCCTGACCTTTTGTTTGTTTGTTTTTGCGGGCAGTCTGTACAGTCTCACTGATGTTTGGGTGTATTTCTGTGCATAGTATGCTGAAATGTTTGTATTAAAAATGGGAAGTTTCTTGAGTGACTCTTTGTGCACATAAGGTTTAATAGCTGGTGAATTAGCATCATGCCTCTGGAAGAGATTGCTAGTGTGTTTGGATAGATGACTTGTAGTAATTACAACAGCAAGCAATTTGGTGAACTGTGTTCCCCTACTTCCAAATAAAGGGGTGCTGAGTTATGTTAAAATGCATATTAATATGAGGGGGGGGCTGGAATCTGAAGGCTGCTATGCGACAGCACTAATCAAAAGACTTAAGCACAGCAACCCCCCTTAACACCTCCCCAGATGATCTTGACTGCTGTATAGTCTAAAGCTTATCCATCTCCCCCCCCTTTATATGTATGCAGCCACTCCAAACACTCTCAAGCCCCATTATATGTCATTCTCTCCTCATTTAATGCTGCCTGTTATGGAGCCTTGAATTGCTTCTCCCCAGATTCTAGTGTTTCTGTGGCCCCAACTCTTTCCTCAAGACCAGACGTCTTACCTCTTACTGATGTCATCAACTCGTTTCCCTGCTATTGCATTTCAAGAGGCAGTCACTCTCGTCTTCTTTTTTTGGTTTAGGTACTACATTTCAAGTAATAAAGTGAATTCCTGCTTTCATGACACACAAGTAGTAGTAGTTTCCAAAAATGCTTTCAGAAAAGCAATCTCAAGGCAAGAATTCGTAAGAGCAATATGGTTTAGGTGTTCCCTGTCTTGAGAGGTGAAACATCTTCTGGAGGAACGCTTGTGATGTTC
This sequence comes from Gekko gecko, assembly GCA_029375565.1. Lineage (NCBI taxonomy): Eukaryota > Metazoa > Chordata > Lepidosauria > Squamata > Gekkonidae > Gekko > Gekko gecko. Next base: position 42,724,181 of record JAPDNY010000003.1, on the reverse strand, counting down.
TGTAGTATGGTACATTTTTTTTCTTTAGTTCTAGCAGTCCCAGTGATCATAGCAGGTCTAAGGATTACAAGCTTAATAAACCCAACAGTGATTGCTGCTTGTAGTTGTTTTTCTTTTCCTGCCAGGATATCCGTGTTGGCATATCCTGAGGGGGTAGGAGGCTGGGAGAGGGTTGTTTTGTGTTCTTCCCATACAATTTGCTTCCTTTTTCTCTGGCTGGTTGCCAGCATTAGAGCAATTGCAAATGGACTTTTCCTTTGCATCCATTTATATTATACATTGGGATAACTATTATGCCACCTTTAAATTGTAATACATTTTCCTATGTATGCTGGCGCAAACTAGTTGTCTGGATATAATTATACTTTTACTAGGTGGCTGTAGCAGGGGCAGGAATTCTTGTTTAATATAACACCCACATATCTACAGAATGTTAATTCCTTTTTGAGCCTACAAGGAATAATAAAGCAAATCATGTGGAAGACCAGATCAATACTTTATATTACCATTGTAGTCTTTCAGTTTAGAAGTGGGTGTTTCTGAGGCTGTATGCAATGGTACATGGACTCTTTTCAAGTAAAGAGGGTGTGGCTAAAAGCTTCAGTGAGATCATTTGCAATCACAGATTGGTGTGACTTCCCAAGAGTCTCTGGTGACTATTTTACTTATTTACTTCATTTGTATTACACCTTTCTCCTGAACAGGGACCCAAAGCATTGTTCTCCTCTTCTCCATCTTGTCCTTGTGCAGTAGGTTTGGATGAAAAATATGTGATTGGCCCAAGGTCATCTAGTGAACATCCATGGCAGAGTGAGGATCTGGACACGGGTCTCTGATTTAGATAGTAAAAGAAGTTAGCTGGTTTACTTACTACACAATAGTTTGTTCTCTCTCTTAGAACCCAGTAAAGCACATTTGCACATTATGGGATCTGTGGACTGATTGCTGCCTCTTTTTGGTCCCCTGGCAGCATCCTAGGAATTTACTTATTTACTTAATCATTTAGAACATTTCAGAATCCTGCTCTAGAGGACTGAAAATACCTCATTGTTGCCTTTCCCCGTGCCTTAGTGGGAATATCAACAACTTCCCCAAGTTCTTTGAGAGTGGGAAATGTTAGTGTTTTATGTCTATGGTTCTCTTATGCTGCTGAGTTTGAATTTCTGTCAGTTTTGCCAACCATCAATGGTATAGCCTACTTCTGTCTGAGATGGCTTCACTGGTATGAATAGCTGGAAGAGTGGAAGCCCTGTGTGCTGTTGGTGCTTAGCTGACTGAAGTGTAAAGCCGAAGAGGTAAGGGAGACTGAACTAACATAATGAAGAAAAGGAGAGGGGCTAAGAAATGGGGGATACAGAGACCTATGGGTGGTGAAAGGGAAAAGGTGTAGCAAGAGTACAGAAAGCAAAAGCATGGATTAACATGGGTTGCAGTGAAACCTGTGAGGTAAAGAAAGAAATGGAGGAGAGCAGAAAGATGGGCATGATGTGAGATGTCCATGGAAAAACAGCTTGCAGTACAGAAAGCAAAAGTACAGAGAAATGGAGCTGCAGACACCTGTGGGCAGGGAAACAGAAAAAGGACCATCTAGCAGATGGAAGGAGAGAGATTTGTGGGCAGATATTTTATAAACCAGTTTTAAGGTATCCTGCCTACTTGCACGGGGTACACTGTGAATTAGACTGCAATAATTTCTGTATTCACAAGCTTTAATTTTTAAATGCTAGTCCTTTGGCAGGAAAGTTAATTTTTTGTTGTTTTAATTGTGGAACTCATCATTAGCAAGGGCTTCTTCTGTTCTGCATTATTATTACAGTAGTTAGATTGCTGGAGTTTATTATTAAATGAAGTCGCCCCTAACTCTAAGGCTGAAGTATTTATGTGTTTGAGGTCCTGGGCACACTGCAAATCCAGTTCTGTTATCAGAGGGAGGCAATGAAAATGGGTGTTAAAAAGTGGGGGTTCAGAGGCCTGCACTAGTGCAAGAATAGGGATGCTCTTAGGCAGAGATCCCCACTGTGGTGCTCATGGGCATCACAGTGCCCACTAGCACTTTTACAGGTGTCCGCCAAGCAGTTTTGGAAAGCTGTTGGGGCTGGGTGCAGCTTTTGCCCAACAAGGTTTCTGATGAGCCATTGGAGATTTGAGTGATTGTACCACCACTACACAAGAGTCTTCACTCTATATCTGAGGGTAAGCTGTGGCAGCCATTTTGCGGCTGGCTTCACCTCCTGTGGCGGCCATTTTGAGGCTGCCCACCACAGTACCAGAATTCCAAAGGTGCCTGCCGGCTCAAGAAAATTGGAGACCCCCACTCTTAGATGTTTAGAGGACAAGGTGATACAGCTTCTTAGAGACCAGTAGGCAAGACACGGAAAAAAGATTAGGGTGAAAACTTCCAGTGGTGCAAGAGAAGAGAATGCACCATGAGGGAAGATGGGATTCAGAGCCCCAAAGAGATGCAGAAGGAAGAGAGAGGAGGCCGTACGTGGTATGAGCCACAGAGAGAGAGAAAGGGCTAGAGAGAGTTAAGGAAAACACACTGAATAATAATAAAGTGGCTTTCCTTTGTTTAATGTAAGTGATGGAGCTCTCTTAAGTGGATAGATATATAAATGACCTTTGGAGTGATTGTGAACCCTTAAACTAGAGGAATGTGCTAACCTAAGCTGGCAGCACTAAATTTCTGGTTCCTTTTTGAAGTTGGGGGAGGGGTTACGTCTTTTGGGGGGTAGAACCTAATTTCCATCTATCACTCTGTTACAATGGGGAGTGGAACAAAGCCTTTTAGCCTGCTAACATATTTATCATTTGTCTGATGAGATAAGGAGCTGCGGTGGCTCAAGTGGTTAAGACGCTGAACTGCAGGCTGTGGAAGGTCAGTAGTTCAGCAGTTCTAGACATGAGAGTGCCGCATGACGGAGTGAGCTCCCGTCTCTAGTTCCAGCTCCTGCCAACCTAGCAGTTCGAAAGCAAGAAACTGCAAGTAGATAAATAGGTACCACTTCGGTGGGAAGGTAACAGTGTTCCGTGCGCCTTGGTGTTTAGTCATGCCGGCCACATGACCATGGAAACGTCTTCGGACAGCGCTGGCTCTTCGGCTTTGAAACGGAGACGAGCACTGCAACCCTAGAGTCGGATTCGACTGGCTTTCGAGCAAGGGAAACCTTTACCTGATGAGATATCTATAAATGCATTGACTAAAACTGTATAATCTGTAAGAAAAGCTTCATACTGCAGAATTAAAACCAATTTACAGTGAGCTTGGTGGTTGTACCTGCTTGACTGAGCAAGTGTGGTAGCTCAGGGGCCAAAGAAGTCTGCATTCCAGCTTCTGTGAAGAAAGGGGAAATTGTCAAATTGGCTGTGGTGACAATGTCACACAAGGGATAGCATGAGGCTGAGAAAAGGCTTTGGAAGGTAGGGAAAATAATGGCCATGGAGACTTGAAGGCAAGGAGGCTGGCAGAGAGATACATAGCAGGCAAAGGATACAGATAACCTGGGAAAACAGCAAAGAAGATGAAGACCTGAGACATAAAGGGTGCTAATCATAGATGGAGCTCTGAAGAAACTGTGCAGGAAGCTTAAGTACAGCATCAGCAGTTAGTATGGCTACTGAAAGTCAGAACATTTGAGGGAGAGCTATACTATTTTTGTTTGTTTGCAGGGAGGAAATTGCCTCAGAAGTAGGCTGGGCAAGGTCCAAGGTGCACTTATTTCTGATTCTTTGTTGCAAACCATCTTGCTGCTGAGCATGCACAGAACACCTTTTTGCACACTAGTGAATTATACCTGTCAAGCATCAGACCTCTCCTTGTCTAATGTGAGATTATAAATGATTGTAGAAGATGTAATGCTCAGCCCTCCCCCAGAGTAAAAAAGTTGTACAGGGCCAGAGCCCTGAGGGGTTATGATATCTAGATAGTCCAAAACATCTAAGCAGAAGGTATTGGGAGAAATTCTAAATGGATTTAGTTCCAAGATCAGTCCAGCTCTCAATGCCAGTACCCCAGCCTAGTGAATAGGGTACTGTTGGAAATATGCAGAGCATCTTTCCCCCACCACAAAGAACTGCATTTCTCAATGAAATAATTAAAATACCAGTTAACTGACACCTCCACACCCCACCCCTTCCAGCATAGGTTTGAATCTTGCCCCACACACTGCTTAAGGCATACGTGCTCCATCCTGTCTTGAAAGAGGACTTATAGGTATATGAGTGGAACTGACAAAGAACAAATAGGATGTCCAGCAGAAAGTTGTTGCATGATAGGCAGTGAGGTGGGATTTTCAGGGAAAGTTGAATTGTAAATTTAAATAAATAATGTTAGCAGAACTTAAATAATATTCGAAGAAGGCAAATATACCATGTATAAGAAGAAGAGGAGACTGGATTTATACCCTGCCCTTCACTACCCAAAGATGTCTCAGAACGGCTTACAAACTCCCTTCCCTTCCCCTCCCCACAACAGACACCCTGTGAGGTAGGTGGAGCTGAGAGAGCTCTTGACAGAAACTGTTCTTTTTCAAGAATAGCTCTTATCAGAACTATAGCTTGCCCAAGATCATCCAGTCAGGTGCAAGTGGAGGAGTGGGAAATCAAACCCAGTTCTCCCAGATTAGAGTCCGCACACTTAACCACTATACCAAACTGGGGTTTGTCTGTGTTTCATAAGCACTGGGGTTTGTCCGTGCTTCATATCCCACAGTTAGCCTGTCCCACATGGTTTGCAGCACAACATTCCTGGTAATTACAAACTTCATTTATGTGAGGCAGAAAGTTTTCCAAAAAAATTACCGGTTTTTGACAAAAAAAAAAATGTCCTACATCCCTTGTTAAAGGTTAGCTTAACAAACCTCAAAGGCATGTCTTTACCTTTTTTGCTGTTTTTGCTCTCATACTGTGTTCCTGTACAAATGCTAGGATTAGAGGTCATTTTATTGCTGTGGTGACGACAACCAGAATTACCCCTATATTTGTTTATATACTACAATGCTTTGGTCATTGGCCTAATAAAATTACAAGAAACAATGGTTAGGATTAGGTTTTGTGGTTGCAGTATTTAGAACATTTGGTCATGAAAATACAAAACCTGGAAGGTAAAAATGAGTCTGGCCTCTAAATGTTTTAGCTGGCTCCTTGAGCCAGATAGAAGTTTTCCAATTACTGGGTTTTGTTTTGTTTTTTAAGGGGAAAAAGTGTATGTCTTTTAAGGGTACATTCTCTGAAGAGATACATATTTTGAATGCATCTCTTCATTTGTGTAGGTGCTACTAAGATTTAAGTTTTCAGGTTTTAGTAGTAAAGGTCAGTAAGAGGGGCACATGATTATCATAAAGAAATATATAAGCCAAAATTGTAACAAACCATTGTGGCTTATTGCAAAGGTTCTGAATACTTCTGAATAGCTTCCTTTCTAATTTTGGGGAGAGGTTATATAGAAAGGGGCACAAACAAGGACAAGTGGTATCCCCCAAGAAAACTAGGGGGATTACATTAAGAGAAAAGCCTTCTTCAGTGCCTTGTTCCACCTTGTCAGCAGCAGTCTTCTAGCTCTAGCATCAAAGGCCTAGTAACTTTATATTCTTCTCTGTTCCATGGTGGCATAGGGTGTTAGACATGTGTAACCCTTAGTCTTGCCAGGTGGAGGGACTCTTACCCTCTGTGTTCCATATGAATAGGGGGTTTCTACCTTCTAGAGATTCTCTTATCCTCTCTCATGTGAACCCCTTCCTTCACTAGGTCTGAGCAAAGGGAGACCCCAACTTTACCTTAACCTTTTAAAGTCTACTTTGTTCCTGTGTCCCACTGAGGTTTTTGAGATTTCAAACTGAACTTCGTGAATTATTTAAAAAGCCTCAGGTGTAAGGATTAGTGGAATGGGAGATATGAATATTTTAAATAGACCTTTGTGCACTGTCCCATAGGATCAGTATTCAGAAGTTAAACAATGATGTTTTGTCAATACAGGTGTAGAAAATGTATTAGTTTGACAGATTTATTCATAGAGTACTTGCAAAGAGCAAGTAGGTTGATTCAGTCTAACTGTAGCAAATAGATTGGCCTAGGTTTAGAGACTAGTAAGGGCCTGTCTATAGTTTAATTATATTGGAAATGAAAATCAAGAATCCAAAAGGCAGCCAGATTTTGTTAACACTACTGCAGGAAGAATAAACAAATTGAGGAAATGGTTTTATGGCATTTATACAGATAGGTTGTAAACTGTTCCATGTCAGTGGTAACTGTTCCATGTCAGTGGTAACATTTTTATCTAAGTTTGTGTTTTTAAGCTTGGCACTCTAAATTTCTGAGAATTTTGCAGCTTTGCTGTTTTCAGGGAGGGTTGTCGGGAAAATTGGAATATGTGCAATACTTAAATTCTTATAAAAGCGGGATGTATCTTACTGCTTTAACAAGACTATATTGACTGTTTATCATTGCAGCCCCATCCTAAGATGCAGATATTAGTGTATCATTAATGCAGGTTTGGGGCTGGCACTGTTAGCATCCTACACTTGCTTAGCAGAAGTGATATACATGAAAGAAAGATCTCTTGCCAAGAGTCAGAGAACATAACAAATGTACTTCCCTGTTTGGTGCCAGTTTGGTGTAGTGGTTAAGTGTGCGGACTCGTATCTGGGAGAACCGGGTTTGATTCCCCACTCCTCCACTTGCACCTTGGGTCAGTCACAAGCTCTGGCACAGTTGTTCTCTCAAGGACAGTTTCTGTCAGAAGTTCTCTCAGCCCCACCTACCTCACAGGGTGTCTGTTGTGGGGAGGGGAATGGAAAGGAGTTTGTAAGCCGCTCTGAGACGCCTTTGGGCAGTGAAGGGCGGGGTATAAATCCAATCTCCTCCTCCTCCTCCTCCTCCTCATCTTCGTCGTTGTCTCCCCTCTGTCAACATCAGCTTGCCACCATGCACACGAAGGGAAGATTAAGGCAGGAAACCAAGAGAACACATCTGCCCACTTGTACAGTTCATAGTGGTTAGGAGCATGGACTCTAATCTGGGAAAACTGGGTTTAATTCCCCACTCGTCCAAATGCAGCCACTGGTGTGATCTTGAGTCACAAGTTCTCTCAGAGCTGTTCTCTCAAGAGCAGTTCTCGAAAGAGCTCTTTCATCTCCACCTACCTCACAGGGTGTCTGTTGTGGGGGGGGGAAGGGAAAGGGGATCGTAAGCTGCTCTGAGACTTTGAGTGGAGGGTGGGGTAGAAATCCAGTCTCTTCTCTTCTGCAAGAGGACAGTGGTGAGCCCAGTAGAAGCCTTGGAATAAGCACAAGCCAGGGAGCCCCTAAGAAGTGGCATCTAGTCCCCTTCTGACAGGGTTTATTTATTTGCTTCATTAATATCCAGACTTTTGCCCCGGGGGGGGCGGCATGTGGCATACATCATTCTTCTCTCTGTTTTTTTCCTCATTAGAAGTCTGCGATGTAGGTTAGGATGACTGTGTGTGACTGGCGCAAGGTCACCAGCAAGCTTGTATGGCAGTGCGGTGATCCAAACTGGGGCCTTCCGGATTCTGGTCCAGCATTCTGTCCAGTATAGTACACTGACAGTAAACTACATGGCCATTTCAGTCACGTCACCCCTATACTTCTGTGGTTCGCTTGGCAGGGGCAACCCTGATAGAATGCCATAAATCTTCACAAACAGTGTTCCACGTCTTGTGGAAGTGAGGTCTCAGGAGCATTGGTGTTTTGCCAGGCAAAGGAAGTACAGCCACTAGGGCGGCAGCAAGGGAGCACCCAACTGCATATTCACAGGAAATCTTGGTCTCTTAGGCTGCAATGAACTCCAACTCAGGATGGGTCTTTTAATATATAAAATGTAATATTTGGAATATTACATTATCGTATTATCAAATCTAAACATATGTTTCAACAGTAACAACATGGATGCATTACATTTAACTTCTCTGTTGTACTCTTTGGCAAGATATTTAGCAGTAGGAGCAGAAAAGTTTTTTTAAAAATCCAGTGCTGGAGAGAAGAGCTGCAAACTGCTATACTTGATAATACCACTTCAGCATGTGTATCTTGGTTTTTGCCATCTGGGAAGAAGGAATAAATGAAAGCCAAAAACTGGAAACAGAAATTGTGTGTAGTAAACAAAGTGAAGTGTGTGTGAACAGAAATAGTCTCACAAAGCACAGTAGGACCAGCAACATATTTGAATATCTAGTTAAACTTGGTAACTTCGAACTCTTCAATTGAAGCATGTATATCTAGCATACTGTAGACAAAATAAATCATGTTTAAACGATAAACATCGCCTTGAAAATATGGTGAACATGTTCACAGCATACACTGGAATATTCGTTATCTAACGCTGTAGAAGGTCTTACATAAAAGTACGCTGTATGTTTTAGCGGAGTAAAGTCTTGTCTGGAGTGTTTCACTCATTTGCAGGATAATGCAGCAATGCAAGCAAAGAAAGAGCAGAATGTTTCAGCACCAAGTAGTATTGGCATCCCTTGTTCTAGGCCAGGGCAGTCACTGTGGTCTTGTGGATGGTGTTGGACTAAGACTAGGGAGACCTGGAATGAAATGCCCACTTACCAGTGAAGCTCCCCAGGTGAATTTGGGCTGGTTATTCTCTTAGCTTGACCTACTTCATGATGGTTAAAGACAGAACAGGAGATGGAAGAACTGTGTTAAGTGTCCTGAGCTGCTTCGAGGAAGGGCAGGATAAAAATATGGTAGGTGGTTTAGAATTTGCCGGTATGCTTGCACATGCCCATTATATACCTTAACAAGCAAGTCATAAACATTATAATCTTCTAAGACCATTCCCTTAAATGGATTTAGAAGGGTGTAACACTGTTTAGGATGATGATGAAGATTTGCTTTTTATACCCCCGCTTTTCTCTACCTGAAGGAGTCTCAAAGCTGCTTACAATCACCTTCCATTCTTCTCCCCAGAACAGAAACCCTGTGAGGTAGATGGGGCTGAGAGAGCTCTAAGAGAACTGTGACTGGCCCAAGGTCACCCCACTGACTTCATGTGGAGGAGTGGGGAATCAGACCCAGTTCTCCAGATTAGACCGCCTCTCTTAACCACTATACGACACTGAGTCTCGGGATTGCACCAGAAGAGTAGGACATGGGTCTGAACCCTCCCACCTTCATTCTTCTTGCTCTCATTTAACCTAGTAACCATAAAAGTTCTTTCTTAACCTGGATTAGAAACTGAACTCTGTCTAAGAGTGAATCCAAGTACCCTTAACCACTGTTAGCCTTGATATTGATGTAAACTTCAGTTATAGTGAAGAATGCAGTCCTAAATCTTCCTTCTAGTCTGCTAATGCTTGAGAGGTAATCCAGTGTTATGTCTGCACCAGATGAATGTCTGAAATATAAAGCTTTCTTTTTGGGACCTAAAGAAAGTTCCACATTTTTTTAGTGGACTTTTAAAAAAAACCTACACGGAAGGCAATATAATATCTATGAATGACAGATGAGAACTCCGTGCATTTTATGTGTGTGCACATATTCGCCAAAAGTTGGCTGTGACTTGACGGCACTTTCCACCACCGCACACAGTCTTTAATGGCTAGCTGTGCTCTTTAGTTTGAAAGATTTAAGTCCTTTGAGGAGGCTGCTAGTTATTTGTCGGAATATCAGGTGAGAAATGCTACTGCTAAAATGCTAACCTTCTGCCTCTGCACTAGTGCAATAACACAGTGCCATACCATCCCTGGGAGTTTTGGGGAAGTGATGTAAGGTTGTTTAATTTAATTTAATGGAGTGTAAATTGCAGGTGTTTTGTGAGGTCTGTGTGGGGAATATAGGATTTATTGGTATGTGACATTTTTAATTATGTATTGTAAGAGACGCCTTGAGCCAAAGGTTAAATGAGAGGATGCAAAGAGGAATAAATGGACAGTTCTCACAATGGAGGAAAGTATGCAGTGGGGTCTCACAAGGATCAGTATTGGGGCAAGTATTCAGAACTATTCAGTTTCAGGTTTAGGTTAATGGGGTCTGAACTTGCTGAGACTGAGAGGAGAAAGGATCTTGGGGTCCTTGTAGATACTTCAATGAAAGTGTCAAACCAGTAGGCTGCAGGGGTGAAAAAGGCAAACTCTAGGTCAGGGGATTATTAGCAAAGGGACTGAAAATAAAACAGCCGATATTATAATGCCCCTGTATCCATCTATAGTGTGGCCTCATTTGGAATACTCTGTGCAGTTCTTGTCACCATATTAGTCATTGCCTCTGTTTTGTACAGTTCTCAATATAGCCACCTCTTGATGGCTGCAAGTTGGGGAGGGAGTGGAGAGGGTACTGAACTGTGATTGGTGAAAGCATTTCACCAAAGAGTTGGGGTGACTCCTGTTAAACCATTGGAGTCTTGGAGTGTTTGGAAACACAATAGTCACACTCAAAATCTGATTGAAGAATTGGTGAAAGCTAGATGAAAGTTGAGGGGGGGATTTTGGATAAAACCTAGGATTCTTAGGAGGATGATATGTACTTGGAATGCATTAGTGATCTTATCATAGTGGCACAGTGTGAACTGTGAGTTCCTGAGTATCATACTAAAAAAATCTTTGAAACCTTCTGTGTCGTATGAGAGACTTGAACTTAACTGTGCCTGTGTTCTTAAGTATACTTTGTAAAAAGAAATCACTGCATTTGTGCAGAAATATGTTGATGGGATATTCTAATTATATGAGTGAGAACACATTAAAGAAGATGAAAGGACAGAAGAAAAGGCCAATCCTTTATCTTAGCAAGAATACTTTTCTGTTGTGATGCTGTCTTAAGCCAAGATGAAGGGCAGAGTATAAATATTTTTAATAAACATATCTGAAGCATATTAGAAAGTTATCAGAAGACACTATGGTGCACTTCTTTTCTGTTGGAACTGTGTGTTTATCCCCAAATGACTTGTATCTTGCAAAATGAATCTTTCCTCAGTTGTGCAGCAGACCGTACTAGAGGGTAGGAGCAGGATAGTACTGTCTTCCTAGCAGCCGAGAGCACAAAATTGTTCCATGTACCTGCTTCCTTAAGAAGTTGGAACTTAAAAGTCTTCCTGATCTCTTTACCATGTTTATTCATCACTTTAAGTGATAATTCTATTTTAAAGAATCTTAATGTTCGAGTGTGTTTTGTATGTACTTAACCTATGCAGACTTAGTGCCTAGTAACAGTTTTTCTTTGCAACTTCTTGTATTTAGAGGGAGAGACTGGTTGCTTGGTTACCTGTTCTCTTATGTGGAAAATCTCCAACAACAAAAAAATACAGATTTGGCTTCCCAATGTAAGCATTCAACATGTAAATGCATTACAAAAGTACACCATAATATCACACATTTTCATAGTGCCAATCTGTATCCAGACATGTACTAAACGGTAGTCCTTTACTTGGATTCAGAAAAACAAGATGTAGCAGGTTAGAGAAATGATAGCCATGGCAACAGTGCGTTAGACAGAATGAGCAATTTCAGAGCTGATAAACATCTGTGTGATTCTTTAATTTAGGCTTTCTGCTAGTGTCATTCCATTAGGTAAAGTTTGTTTACCTGCCAATCAAAACTTGAACTTCATTGTCTCATATCGCTATCAGTCTAGATCAGCTTTGTGGTTAAATACAGTAAGGGCACTGGCTGTAGGTTCTCTGTTGCAGTGATGTTATGATAAATGCAAAAATACTAGGTTGGCTATTAGTTTCATCAGCAGAAGTCAAGGCTATTCAGACCAATGCTCCCTCTAAACTGTGGAGTCTTGTGAGCAAAAATCCTACTTTGTGAGCTACTGGCATTAAAGTTGTGAGCAAGTGATTTGGCTACTGAATAAATTAGTTTGTTCTGGAGCCATCCTTCCTGAGCTAAGACAAAAATGTGTGAGCTGGAGGCTAAAAAACTGTGAGCTAGCTCACATTAACTCAGCTTAGAGGAAACACTGATTCAGACATGTAACAAGCTATTTTGACAGCCAGAGTGGTGTGCTGGTACAATGTCAAGACTAGAAGACCCAGGTTTGAATCCCTACTCCACTGTTCAAGCTTGCTGGGTGACCCTGAGAAAGTCAGTCTCTTGCAAGGTTGTTGCAAGGATATAATGGAGAAGGGGAATATTTTCTGAGTTGTTTTTGGTCCCCCAAGAGGGAGAAAAGCAGAGTATAAATGAATAATAAAATAATGCCAGTATACGTTTATTTTAAAAATATTTATAAACCCCCTTCCTCTCAGGACCCAAGGTGCTTTCTTAAAATAGTATATTAAATTCACAAGATACATAAACCATACATTTTGATAATTACATACCTTTTTGTATATGAGGACCAGTTGACTTCCTTTTCTACCTAGTACTAGTGTGTATGCAATTCGTGTTAATTGGTGTGTCTTAAGATTTTGTAATTTCAAGTATGGTCTTATAAGCATAGATCAGCTCACAAAAGTGGTCTCTTTAAACAGTTCTGTGTTCGGTAACTATCCATTGTGGTCCTGGTGTTTCTAACCGATAGTCAGAACTGACCACTCTGCTTCTCCATTGGCTGCATTTAAATCAAAATTGTAATGGTGTTTTCTATTTTTGCTTCTTAATAAAGTAATGTGCTACAATGCACATGGATCTACAATGCAAATCACTGTAAAACTACCTCTGTGTATAATATATACTTATTTTACATGTAATAACTGAAAAAGATAGTAGTTGTTGGAGCTTTCTTGTTTGGAAAGCGGGGGTTTTAACCTTTGGCCATGGAACTTATTAGTGGAATAGCAGGAAGTAAAGTTGCATTGTCAGACCTTCTTTTTTCATAAATTCATTGCTGCATACTTGATTTATACCAAGAAAGGAAAGGATGGTATTTTAGGACACCCTCTCATGCCTTCTCAGATTTGAGGCTAATATAATACTTGCTAACTTGTAAAGCAAATGAACTAGAAAGGACTATATTTTGAGTGTACCTATGAATGCAGAATGTGCTGTTTCTGAGACAGAGGATACAGTGTGAAATGAAGCACAATACATCAGATCACCACTGTGAGGCTTTTAGAACACAGAGAAGAAACTTGGATTTGCACTGTGAAATGGCTCTTGTGATCCAGAAAATATTATTGGACAACTTAATTATCCCACTGTAGAACTGAATCTGATGCTGAGTTAAGTTCATACATTTGAAGTGTGTTGGCTCCAGTAGAGGAGTTTTATATTTAGGTACCAAGCAGCACACTTAAGGGATATGATAAATAACATCCTTTTTTTCAGCTCTATCCTGCAGGTCTTAAGGGCTTGTACTTAGCTTAGTACTGTAACAAGAATATCACCAGTGTCGTAGTTTTAAGAAGCTTGTTCCCCTTTCACCTTGAATTTCACCCCATTTGTATCTTTGAAGGGGCACAGTCCTGCACATATCTGGCTTGGATGTAGTAATGCTAAATGCAGGAAGAGTTTGTTGTTGTAGCAGAGCTTAGTAACAGGAGGGGATAGTGTAAGGGGACAGAGAAAAGAAGCAAGCAGAGCAAGCAGTGGGCAAGTTTTACAGGGGCTCAGATGAACATCCAAGAGCCAAAGATGAGAAGCAAAGATGCAGTTGCATATCCAGGTGCAGTGCATTGGTGGGCTCAAACTCAATCTGGGCTAGTTGAGTTCACAGTGGACAAGCTGCCCAGACAGAAGAGGCAGCCTGCCAGCCAATGGTTAATTGAGTCTGAGACATATCCGTTGCAGAGGCCATGTCAGGTGATGCTTGAAGCTAGAGCAACAGTTGCTGCCCAGGTGATGATGTTGGGCTGCACAGCCTTGAGTGCAAATTGTAAGGTCCTGGCTGGTGGTGGTACTGGTTTCTGTCCCACCTGGGCACCTTACTGGGCTTTAAGCTGGCAGTTATTCAGTAACTGAGGAAATGATTTGTAAACAAAGTGGAAGAATGGAAGCCTACACAGGAGAAGCTGTAGCGGGTAGTAGCACGTGGACCAGAGTCCAGGGCAGCTGTCAGTTACTTGGTGACATGTCTCTCATGAGGGAAAAGGTCTTTATTACTACCTGATAACTGGGAAGTGGAGTGTGTCACGCACTGGGACCCACGATTATGTTGAGGGTAGATGTAACAAGATATATTTCCTTTGGAATCAGGAAAATCTGGCTGTTTTTCCATGAAGTTCCTGTATTTTACATGGAAAACCATATGTGCTCCTGAGCTTTGTCATCAGCTGTTTGGTTCCATCCGGTTGAATAACAGTAATGAATCTGCCCTGCACAGTTGCATCCTCTGCCTTTTGGCCTCAAGTTTTCCATGTGGCCAGTTCTATGGTATGGATGAGATTCCACGTAATATTCTTGTTGACAAGTTGGTAAAATTTGGTTTGGATCCTATTACCTCTAGGTGGATCTGTAACTGGTTTACAGATTGCACCCAAAGAGTGCTATGGTTCCTCATCCTCTTGGAGAGGAGTGACAAGTGGAGTGCCTCAAGGATCTGTCCTGGGAACTGTTTTGTTCAACAACTTTATAAAGGATTTGGTTGAGGGAATAGAGGGAATGCTTATTAAATTTGCAGATTAGACTAAATTGGGAGCGGTAGCAGATACAATAGAAGACAAGAGTCAGGATCCAGTATGATCTTGACAGGCCTGGAAAACTGGGCTAAAACAAAATGAATTCCATTGGGGATAATTGTAAAGTTCTGCATTTAGGTAGAAAAATATCAAGTACATAATTCTAGGATGGGGAGACTTTTCTTGGCAGAAGTATGTGCAAAAAGGATCTCCAGGTCTTAGTAGGCCATACACCGAAGAGGAGTCAGCAGTGTGATGTGGTTGCTAAAAAGACAAATGCAATTTTGGGCTGTATCAACAGAAGTGTAGTGTCCAGATCATGTGAAGTGATGGTATCGTTTTACTCTGCTCTGGTTAGACTTCAGCTCGAGTTCAGTTTTGGGCACCACAATTCAAGAAAAATATATACAAGTCCTATGAGGAAAGGTTGAAGGAGCTGGGTATGTTTAGCCTGGAGAGGGCACAACTGAAAGGTGATATAATTATCTTCAAGAACTTGAAGTGCTGTTATATAGAGGATGGTGCGGAGTTGTTTTCTGTTGCCCCAGAAGGTTGGACCAGAACCAGTGGGTTGAAATTAAATCAGAAGAGTTTTCAGCTAAACATTAGGAAGACCTCCCTGACCATTAGAGCAGTTCCTCAGTGGCTTCCTCGGGAGGTGGTGGGCTCTCCTTCTTTGAAGGTTTTTAAACAGAGGCTACATGGCCATCTGACAGTAATGCTGGTTCTGTGAATTTAGGCAGATCATGAGAGGGAGGACAGGAAGGCCTGTTTTAGTGCCTAGTTCTTGTGGTCCTTTCTTACACACCCAGGGAAATGCTGATTGCCACTTTGGGGTCAGGAAGTAATTTTTCTACAGGCCAGTTTGTTTGGTTTTGGATCCTGGAGTTTGTTTGGGTTTTTGCCATCTTCTGGGCATGGAACAGGGGTCCCTGGGAGTGTGAGGGGAGATATTTGTGAGGTCCCTTCCAACTCTATGATTCAATGATTTAACATGGATTAGGGATGGGGATGTGCATTTTAACATACTACAGCCTGGAAGCAGAGGCAATAGGTTGGTCACTTCCCTTCTGCTTATAAGTAACTGGCTGGACATAGAAGAAAAGAAAAATCACTGTGACTTAGAAAAAACTTAAAATGTAATAGTCAAGCAGTCTTAGACTTTGTTCGGTCTTAAAGAAAAGGGCCAGACAGTAATTGTTCAGGTTTTGTTTGCTCATCGAGGGTTCTACACTGAAGCCAATTAGCCAAGGAGTGATTTTCCTCAAACCCTAAGGATGCTTAGTCAAGGTTTTTGGTTTATTTATATTAAGTTATAACTTGATGAAAGTGTATGAACCATATATTAAGTGATGACTTATACTGGTTTGTAAAATCCCAGATTCCTCACTGTGGTAATGGGCAGTCCCCAGGAAATGTTGATTCTATAGTTATTTGACTAGGTTTGCAAGGCCACCAATCACTCGTGATTACAATTAAGGGACAACAAAATGCCTAGGCACAGAGTCCAACAAAATGTCTTTTCTTGCTAGCTAGTCATTTTTTTTATAGTTGTCACTTACCCTACCCCAGAGTTCTGTGGCATGTACGGGGGACTTGTGGGGTGGTCAGCAGGGTCCATTCTCTGTTGTCATGCTGGGCTTTTGCAGAAGCAGAAATCTATGCCTTGCTACAGCTGCCTTTTGAAAAATGCCTTCCGATATGGTCTAGTGGTTGGAGAGTCGGACTAGGATCGGGCAGACCCAGGTTTGAGTCCCTCTTGTGACATGGAAGCTTGCCAGGTGACCTTGGGCCAGTAACACACTCCTTGCCTAAACTTACCTCACGGGGCTGTTGTGAGGGTGACATGGAGGAGAGGCAAAAGATGTAACCCGCTTTGGGTCTCCACTGGGGAGAAAGGCAAAGGCATAGATAAAGTAGAATAAGGAAGTGAAATAAGGAGGCTGAGAAATCCCCTGTTTTTTCCTTCACGGAGAAACTGGGAGAGACTGGTTTCTCTCCATGATGCAGACCTCTTGGCAGAAGTGCCAGCAGCAGCTTACTGTTGCTCCATTTTACCAAATCTTGCCAATGCCCAGTAGAAAGGGAGAAGCGCTACCCCTTCATGCTGAGCTCTCCAGGAACTGCAGAGGAAGAGGGACATTTTATCTGCATGTTCCCCTCTGCCCTTTCCAGTTCCTGGAGAACTTCAGGGGTCGGAACTGAAGAGGAGGGGATCTTTGCGCCAGCTGGAGTAGCAGCCCTTGTTGCTATCAGGCAAGTAGATTTGTGGAAGCCTGCATATGTACTGTTGAAAATTCAAAAATTAAATGAGGCACATATTCAAGGAAATGGAACTCTTTATGCAACATATTGAATATTTTAAGGAGATAATATTTTCTTCTTCTCAGCTTTCAAATGATAATGGCAGTGGGAAAGGCTGAGAAGTATTTGAAAGTGCTCTGTTGTTCAGAGGGAAAGGCAGGGAAGGGAAATAGAAGTTACTATAATTTATGAAAAATCTTATGAGCCTGCACTGATAAAATTGCTGCCACCTACACAAGGCAGGAAATCACTGATCATATGAAAGCAGCTGTACAGTCTAGCCTTATTGTGACTAAGGCAAGAGAAATGCCCAGCCTACATTCTCTATTACACTGTGGGACAAGAATAGTGTCGCGTCGTATTATCTTTAAAATTCTTCATAATTTCCATTAATCTCCAGTGGAAGCTTAGTATACGTCTTTTTGCCCAGGTTTCAGTCATTTTCTTGACTTACTATAGCTCTTCAACTTTGTGAATCCTTAATGGGAAGCAGAGGATCACAAGGAAAGCATAAGAAAGTAAAACCAGGTGGGTGGTGAAGTATTATATGAGAGAGATGCATCATATTAGAGAGAGGGGCAGGGCAGGAATTTTCAGTGAGGCTTCTGGTTGAGGTGGCTTGATCTAAATTGGCAAAAAAAGGGGCTGATCATCCATTTTTTAAAAAAACTTTCCTCGATACAAAATGCATACTAATTGGTTGCTGTAGCCATAGCAAGGTATTGGTTTAAAATGAAATAGAATGCATAAATTCGACCTCAAAGTTTTCTTAAGTGTTTAACATTATTTTTTTTTACTAATTTAGAAAATGATATACAAGAAATTGCTTATTTTTAGGTAATTTACAATGTAGTACTAAGTATTACAAAGGGGCTTACTCCCAGGAAATTGTTCATAGTATTATAGTGTTAGTGCTCATGACTGCAAACAGGGTCAACCTACGACCATGGCAGATTTTGTAGAGGAGTGTTGGCTAGCCTCGTCATAAGAAGATGCTGCTTCTCCAGCATTTCAGAGAAGTAGCCATGTTACAAGGCAATCCTATCCACAGTTAATATAGCCCAAGCCTGTTGAAATCAGTAGATTAAGACTAAATAAAATATGGGATTGCACCCTTAGTTTGTTGCAGCAAAAACAAACAAGAGTCTTGTGACACCTTGAAAAGAGTGTTGCTGTCAAGTCATAGGGTTTTCAAGGCAAGGGATGTTCAGAGGTGGCTTGCCATTACCTACCTCCACCTCACAATCTTGTTATTCCTTGGTGGTTTCCCTTCCAAATACTAGTCAGGGCTGACCCTGCTTAGCTTCTGAGATCCAACAAGTTCAGGCTAGCCTGGACTCGCAGAATTTTATTCCATCATCCAATTTCATGGAGATGTGGACTCTAGTCCATGAAAGCCTATGCTGGGGGAAAAAAATGTTATTCGTTAAAATGCCACAACATGATACTTCTACAGTGTTCCTTTCAACTTTCATCTGTCGCTTCTTCTTAGTCATATAACTGTCCTGTCCCATTCTACAAAAATATTAATGATCTAAGAGGCTGATGGTAGCCACTGGGTGCATGAGTGAAAGGTCCCCCATTGGATCAGTGGGCAACTCTTCTGACTTGACATGCCTTACCCTTGATGTCAAGCGACAATGTAGCACAAGATTTAATGTACTGTATAGTGGTGACTGGTGAAGTGCTTTCCATACCGTTCTTTCTTTACATAGCAAAGCAGTTTTTCATAAATTAATGGCTGGGTTGTAAATTCAGTTTTGTTTTGCATTAAGTTTAGATCTCATTCTAAACCAGGCTGTTTTAAAAGAGAAATTTATTATAGCAGAATTTTTCAAAAATGTTATCAGATTCGTTGCTGTAGATTTTCTGGTGTGTGTGGCCATGGTCTTGGCCTTGTAGGACCTGACATTTCGCCAGTAGCTATGACTGGCATCCTCAAAGGTATGACACAGCTACTGACGAAACGTCAGGTCTTACAATGCCAAGACCATGGCCACGGCCACACAACCCAGAAAATCTACAGCAACTAATGAACTCGGGCCGTGAAAGCCTTCGAGAACATATCAGATTCAATTTTTAAAAAATCCATTTTTTGCCCACCCTATTTTATTTTGAAGATGTTATGTAAGGGCTAGTGACTTTCTAAAAGCTTTGCAAATGTTGCTGAACCCTCTCTGACATGGTGTGGCAATATACATTATTAGCGGAGTAATTTTCTGTAAAGATCAAATACTGTTCATTAGAACTTCTTGTTACTTCATCACTGTTACGTGAAACAGAATATGTGTATGTACTTACTTTTGGTAGAGAGTATGCTTGCTAGAGTATGGACTGCGGTGGCTCAAGTGGTTAAGACGCTGAACTGCAGGCTGTGGAAGGTCAGTAGTTCAGCAGTTCGAGACCCGAGAGTGCTGCATGATGGAGTGAGCTCCCGTCTCTGGTTCCAGCTCCTGCCAACCTAGCACTTGGAAAGCAAGAAATTGCAAGTAGATAAATAGGTACCACTTCGGTGGGAAGGTAACAGCGTTCCGTGCTCCCTGGTGTTTAGTCATGCCGGCCACATGACTACGGAAACGTCTTCGGACAGTGCTGGCTCTTCGGCTTTGAAACGGAGATGAGCACCGCAACCCTAGAGTCAGATCCGACTGGCTTTCGAGCAAGGGAACCTTTACCTTTACTTTACCTATGCTTGCTAGTGGCACATGTACAGTCTTCTTGCCTCCGGAGCTCAGGGTGGTGTCTGATTGACCAGCTGAAGTCAGATTTGCATCATGCTGATTGGCTGGCCCTTGTGTCAGTCACAAAATCAGTTTTTCTTTCTCCCCTTCAAGGATATTTTCAGGAAGAAAAATGGTTACGTCAATAAACACCAGACAAAAGAACAAATAAATGCGTGAGGTGCTTGAAGAACCCCAGCCCCCTCTCTTCAGTAAATCAGGCTTCTATCCTGATGCACTCATGACTGGACTATGAGGGAGAAATAGTCTGTGTTAAGTTTGGTAGTTCCATATGCCCTTTGAAGAACAATGTGGTACGGGGAGCAGGGCATGGGACAGAGCTCACACAGTAGAAAACCGCCAACTGCACTTCTCTTTTGCAGGTATGGTTGTATGCAAATTGGTTAACAACTGAACCCATGCTTTATTTGATGATCACATCTATCTAGATTAACTATAGAAATTTATCAGGGTAACTACAGATATTTACAAGATAAGCTGATGAGACAGTCATATTGAATTGTAACGTGTCTTTAACATCTTCTGTGAGTGTTGGCCATTTGTTGAGAGAATAGGAATTTTTACCAAATTACCCTTATGCTGTTGCACAGTATGCAGAAACAGGCATAGGTACATTCTTTAAAAGGGATTAACCCCACCCCCCAGCAAGTGTCCCTAACCTGTAATATGTTTTTTTCCTTCCTGTTTACCTTTCAGACCAAAACCTATAGAGATAAGCTACCTGACTCTACCACATATTTAGCAAAATAGTGCCATTTATTTGGCGCCACAGATGAATAGTTGGCTGTCAGTGCATAATTTTATCTTTTGTTAAACCTATATTTAGAGCATGGAGTAATAAAAATGGTTAAACATTATATGAGCAGGAAGAAGAAGAAAATATATTGCTATGTACAAACCACCTATAAAATATATTTTACCAGTTTAGTATTTTAGTGTGAGCTTGTTTTCAGCAATCATTTATTTTCAGTAAATTGTTTGGTCATATTTCCATGTGAAACATGGATATCATAATCTAAAACTTTGCAGTAGTATAACTCATGTTTTCTAATGGTGTTCTGCTTATTTTTAATTTTAAACTTAATTTAGCAACATATTCATTCCATTCTTTGCACTTATTTGCCAGTACAACAAGCCATTTAAGCAATGGGTTGGAGAAGATTCTTTAATTAAAACCAACAGGCTATAATTATCAGATGTCAACTACCAATGTTACATGGAACAATGAAGGTGAAATTTTCTTTCTAAAATGAGCCTTCATAAGCCTTCAGGGGGAGTCAGGGTTTTATCCTTATTGGTGAGTGTAGTTATTTTTTATTCAAACTACCTATGTGTTGCAGGATGTGCAAGCAATAAGCTGAAAGACACCTTTTTACACTGCTCAGTTGAGGCATCTCTTTTAAAAATTAGTCATGCTACAGGAACAAAACCCACATTTTACATAGTTAATATAATTTGGTCTACAATAGGGGTCCCCAACGTGGTACTCGCTGGCACCTTTCTTTGTGCCTGCTGAGTGTTTTTACAAAGTGGGTGGGGCTCCTGCCCAGCAAGGCTTCTGATTGCTCCCTGGAGATCTGATTGGCCATGCAAATTAAAATAGTATTGTTTGACTAAAGCAGTCACCAGTGTCCAGGGAGTAATATATCCATTACGAAGTGAGATATAACTGGGGTAACTAAAAACAATATGAGCAATTGAGTCAATTTGATCTTTACAGTAAGTATAGAAGCGTTTCTCGGGGGGGATTCTACTAAAACAGCCTTTCATCTCAGCAGAAGGTAACACATTGTATCTAAGTAACAAGAATGACTGTATTTTGGAACTGTTAGATAAAAGAAGTATTTAGACAAACATTTTCTGATAAGATAAATGGAAGAAAATAGGGGACCATTTCCGATCAGCTTGGAGTTTTAGCCCAGTTTCTTTAAGTAATTGATTTCATACAGTTAACAAGATTTTTCCTAAGAGTCACTAAAATTTAGGCTCAGTTTTACTGTAGCAAGCTTTGAGTCAATTGGCCTAACTTCCCAATCAGGAGTCAGCAGTTGCTAATTGCAGTAAAGATGGTAGACCATTAAGTTCATGAATTGATAATCTGAACTTGATAGCTTGATACCATACTGTTGTTGAAATCTGAGGGAGTCTGAGTTCTAGCTGCACTATGGCCAAAGATATCCTGGGAAGAAGAAAAAGGATCTTACAGAAGAAAGTTTGCTGGAGCTTATCAAGAGGATCTAGGGGTCCATCGATCCAGATTTGGACAGAATTAGGGAAGAATAATGGCCTTATATAACGTTTAACCAAAGAATAAGTTCGACCACCTTTGGTATAAAAGAATTTCTTGAGAGTGATTAATGTCATTTGGGTCTTTCTTATGACAGAACTTATATAGGTGTTCCAAGATAAATCATAACTCATTATAACTCCATGATATTTAAATTGTCTAACTTCTTCAGTAGTTTCTCCATAAATTTGCCAGCAATGTTCCTTTAAAATGCCTTGGTTTAGAGAATCTCAGGATCTTTGTTTTGGCAAAATTAATTATCAACAACTCTCAAGCGCAAAAGACGCAGACATCGTTCATGAGTTTCTTCAAGCCACTTGGGATTCAGGTGAGGAAAACTAAATCATCGGCATAGAAAGCGATTGTAGAGGATGATTTGCTATATATAGTACATGAGTATTATTTTGCAGATTTGGGAAGAAGTTTATATATAAGATGAATAAGAGGGAGCTAGGACACATCCTTTTGCCATACACCTTTTTCAATTCTTAATAACCCTGGGGATGAACTTATGTTAAAAGTTCGTAGCAGTGGAATCATAGAGTTGGAAGGGGCCATACAGACCATCTAGTCCAACCCCTTGCCCAATGCAGGACCAGCCTAAAGCATCTCTGACAAATATTCGTCCAGCCTCTTCTTGAAAGCTGCCAGTGAAGGGGAGCTAACCACCTCCCTAGGCAACTGATTCCACCTTTGAACCACTCTGACTGTGAAAAAGTTTTTCCTACTATCCAGCTGATACTTTTCTACATGTAATTTAAGTCCATTGCTTCGGGTCCTATCCTCTGCTGCCAAATGGAACAGCTCCTTGCCCTCCTCCAAATGACAGCCTTTCAGATATTTAAAGAGAGCTATCACGTCCCCCCTCAATCTCCTCTTCTGCAAACTAAACATTACCAAGGCCCTTAGCCTTTCCTTGTAGGGCTCAGTCTCCAGACCCCTGATCATCCTCATCACTCTATTCTGCACCTCTCAATTTTGTCCACATCCTTTTTGAATTGAGGCCTCCAGAACTGCACACAGTACTCCAGGTATGTCCTGACCAAGGCAGTATACAGAGGGGCTATGACCTCCTGAGATTTTGATGCTATGGCCTTTTTAATACAATCCAAGACTGAATTTGCCTTTTTTGCCCACCACATCACACTGACTGCTTATATTTAGTTTACAGTCCACCCTTATCCCAATATCTCTTTTGCATACACTACTCCCCAGAAACGTATCCCCCATCCAGTATTTGTGCTTGACATTTTTGTGGCCCAGATGTAATACTGTGCATTTATCTTTGTTGAATTGCATCCTGTTTGCATCTGCCCACTTCTCCAGAGTATTCAGGTCTTGTTGAATTTTAATTCTATCTTCTTGGGTGTTTGCTACTCCTCCCAATTTGGTATCATCAGCAAATTTAATGAGTAGCCCTTCTACCCCTTCATCCAGATCATTGATAAAAATATTGAAAGTACCAGATCCAAAACTGAGCCCTGCGGCACCCCACTGGAAACCTCTCTACAATCAGATGAAATGCCATTGACCACCACTCTTTGGGTGCAGTTCTCTAACCAGTTCCCTATCCACCGAACTGTCCTATAGTCCAGTTCACAGTCTTCCAGTTTGCCCATTCCCAGTATATAGATTATTCATCAGGGTCAATAGCTGCTTAGGAATAGAGGTGTTCAACCTTTCCCATAAACATGTATGGGATACCAAATCAAAAGCTGCTCTAAGGTCAACAGAGGCAGTGAAAATAGATTCTCCATTAGTTCGGATGTATTAATTAACAAGGATTGATATGGTCAAACAACATTGAATACATTTACAGCCTTTCCAAAAGCTAAACTGCTCTTTCCAATTTATTTTGTATTCTTCCATCCATTCTTTTAATTTAATTTTAATTAAAAAGGCAGGATATATTTTGTTCAAGACAGGAAGTAGAGTAATTGGCCTATAATTGGAGGAATCCTTCTTATAAATAGGGGTAATTAATCCCTTATAAATCCTTCCTATGAATAGGGGTAATTAATGCCAATTTCCAGCTTTCTGGAATTACTTTGGTTTGGTTCATTTTTGTGAATAAGGAGCTAATAATTCTGCCCACCTATCCTTTCAGTATTGACATCTCACAGCTACCTGATTGGCCTCCAGTGTCCCCAAGAGAAGTTCAAGCTATTATTAAACAAATGAAAACTGGAAAGCTCCTGAATATGACTTTCTTCCAGCTGAACTCTTTAAGTGCTAACTTTTCATATATTGCAACTCTGAACTGTTTGGGGTGAAAAGGCAGTAAATATACTAAAATAAATTTATGTAATGCTAATGACATAGACGCATTCATTGCTATCTAGGCAGAAAATTTGGGGAGATTTGCTTGGATTTCTGAAAACCTTGGGTAGAGCTAGACATTACAGAAAACATGAGGCTGCTACTGGCAAGAGCAAGTTTGTTTTCTTCTCTCTTCCTTGGAAGTCCTAGGGATAATCAACATATGAAATATCTTCATCTAAGAGCAGCTGGTGAAGTAGGATGGGGAGACTTGCAGTGCAACACACATCACACATTAAGTGTTCTTAGCCATTATAAGGAAAAAGTAGGATGAAATCTGAAATAGATGTTTTCAGCAGCAGCCATGTTCTAGGTTTGTCCCTGGAAATGTGATGGTGGAAGCTATGAAGGCCCCACTCTTTAACTAATTTTTAAAATATATAGTTACTTGTAAAATGTAACTTGTATCCAGAGCACTTCTAGTGAAGCAAGACTTCCCTGCCTCCCCTCCTGATGTACTCCATAGAGCCCTGTCCCAAAATTCTGTTCTGGGGGGGGGGTAAGAGTACCCTCAAGAGTTCTCACCTCCTCTACCAGCAAACATTCCATTGTGTTGCCATAACTTCTGTTCTGGGACAACACCTTTTCATCCAGCCCTGGGTTTTGAATGCTTAAGGTAACATAGCATTCCTCCCACTATTTTTGTCTCTTAGGAGTCTGGCGCTATAATGCATGTGGTGTCTTCTCTCTTTCAGTGCCTGTATATGACAGTCTCTATGGACACATAAAGTTCTGAGTATAGTGTTCAACAAATCCCAGGCGCAGAGGAATTTCAGTGTGGCATCTGGTATTTTAAGCAATGATTTATTGTGGTGTCTTTTCCGTAATCATTAGTAGAAGTACAAAGCTTATTTTTCATTTACATCAGAATATTTTTTATTCTGCATGAAGTTCTTGTTGATGCTTCTTTACATGTTAACTTTATGCCATTCAGTTATAGTAGGCTGATACATTTCTTAACCAGTTGCTTTCGATACTGGCTCAAATACTGGAATATTAATTGAATATTCTATGTGGGATGAATATTTTATAGTAATAAACTAATTATGAGAAATTGGGGACAAGTAAGGTTGGGGTTATAAATTAGTTTGTTGTGGTGATGACAACTAAGTTACCCAATATTTATTCATACATTACAACACGTTTGTCATTGCCTTAATAATTCTATGAGAAACTGTAAAAGAATTATGTTTTGTGGCAGCAATAATCAGAAAACTTGGGCTTTAAAGTAAAAAACTCTGAAAGCTGAAAAGTGAATCTGGCTCCTAAAGACAAAGAAAATTCGTCAAGGCTTGGTGTATTACATCTTGTGCTATGTTGCAGTCAAATTCCAGACATTTTAAGCAGGTGGGAAACCTATCACTGAGTTAAATGAGTAATGGGCTTGATTTCCTTTAATGTATTGTCTTTTATTGAATCTTAATATCTCAGTTTGACACAACTGCAGACTTATTTTTGGTATTGTCTGTCGCATTATCTACTTAGCTGAAGTAGATGAGTTCCAAAGTTACAGGAAAGCTTCTACAATCTACATAGCTTCTCTGAAAGGACATGACAGTCTCAGTTGGCCTGTGTAGGTTTTTTATAAAATATATAGCAAATGTCAGCTTCTTTTAGGAGCACATCATAGACTGTGGAAATGTGAAACTTAAAAATGAAAGTGAAGCGTAACTGTGTTTTAATGCTGGTTCCCTAAGCCAAGCCTACTGAGTCATAGGTTTATATGCTGCAGCAATGCCTTGAGGGTCATGTTGTCACTTCTCCCAGTATAATCCTGTGAAAGCAGAAGTTATTTTTCTTAGTTATCCTGCAAAAGTCCAACTAGCTAAGGTGTTATTTCATATTTCTGTCTTCTCTTTCCCTCTCCTCACTGTTAAGGCACTCTGACAGCATTTGTGAACTGAATTTCCAATGCATGAGAAGTGATGATACTAAAATGCCATAAACAATAAGCTGCATTAGGATAAATATCTGGAAAATACAGACCCAAGGTATGGTCATCTGAGGAGGCATCAATAATTAGAATGGTTATCTGGGCAGTATCCTGTGCTTTAGCTGCCTAACTGCAGAAGCTTCTTGCTTATGGTTGTACATTCTAGATAGCAAATTTGCATTTACCAGCAACCACACAGAACAGTGATGAAATATAATCAATAGTTATAATGGCTATCATCACTTGGAAACATGCCTTCAAAGAATAGGAAAGGAATTACATTAACTGTGCTAAATTAAGAATGTTCGGAAACTCCAATAAATGTACTCCTTTTGGTCACTATCAGTATTGGGAGGTTAGTTTAATCTTTATATGGTTTGTTCTGGATAATAAAAAAGGTGTTTGTGATGACATTTCTGTTGTATTTATAAAAACTGATCTTCATCAAACTCATACTTCTATAGTGGGGGAAACTATTCTAGTACTGAATTGTTCACAGAGAAGACTTCAGAGAAGTGCCCTTACTTTACAGATTCCTCGGACAAATTGTATGAAAGCATTGAGGCCTGTGTAGCCCCTTCCAATTCTGTGATTCTATGAATTCTATGATTCTGTTAGCTGTTAAAATTGCACCTTACTCTCACATTTGGAATCAGGAAGAATAGAGAAGTAAGGCAAGTTCATTCATGGTAGTGTGTTGAAGGGAGGGATCTAATAGTGTGCCTGGTCATAAAAGTTGTCATGAGCTGGGCAAGGAACAGTGTAGGGCAGGCTGTCAGAGCACAGAGCAAGTAAGGCAAGAGCACCAACTTGAGAAGCGTACTCAAGGTCCAGTCCAAGGTTATGCACAGAGTCAAGAGTCTAGTCTGAGGGTCAGTCCAGGCAGCAGGGTCTGAAAGTCTGAGAATTAAGACTCACAGGGTTGAGGCAGGATCCAATGAGGTAGTCACAGGGATTTTAACTTGTTGCTTCCACACCAAACAGTCTCCCTTGGCTAGTTTTTATAGCCATATGCTTAAGGGTCATGCTTACAGCCAGCTGCTCAGGAGTAGTCCTGCAACTACTCAAGCAGCTGTCATTGGGCCAGAAGGTGTGCACTTTGTTGTCTCTCCTGTAGTACTGTTTGTAGCCTCTGTCTGCAGCTCTCTAAGGGTGTGGGTGATACTGGAGGACTGGAAAGGATCAACTGAGTTTTACCAGTTGAATCTGGGGTAGAGGGTGTTGTTGGCTCTGCACCAGCTGTTGGCTGTGAATCCTGACAAGCCTGCAGTTCATTTTCCTGCTTGCCAGCTTCTGCTGACTCAGAGCTGGCAACATGGGGCTCCTCCTCTCTTGAGGAGTCTTCTTCTCTTGAGGAGTCCTCACTCTCACTGAGCCCTGGCTGACCCATGACAAAAGCTCTTCCAGAGAGTTACTGTGATGCTGCTTTGGTACAGCAGATCAGAACAGAGATGATTTTAAAGCTTTGTTAAAGGACAAAGAACAGTAAAACTAATAGTATTCACATTACTTAGAATCCTCAACTTCTAGAATGGTTTTAGGAATCACCTTAACAATGCCTGAAGTCAGTAGTCATCATTAGTGCAGGTTTTTAGCGAGGCCTCCATTTTGCTGTGAAAAATTCCTATTGTGATGCTTGACAAAGCATAATTCCCCAGAAGAACATTGAGTTGGTGTCCTAAACTGAGGCAAAATAGCAAAGTTTGCTGATAGTGTGAATAAAATGTAAGTGTAAAATAGGTCCAGTATAGTTCTTGGAGGAATTTATAAGAACATTATGCAGTAAAATGGCAGATACAAATAAGTATTGAGAAGTATAGAATGAATTGTTCTAATAAAAATTGTCCAAATATAGAATGAAGTAATATTTCAGATTTCAAATTTGCACTGTTGACATTTTTAGAATGGGATGTTTCTAGCTGTGGTCCCAAGTGCATTCATGTAGGTAGTCACTAAATTGTTATCAACTTTGCAGTTCTTTCTGGTGGCCATAGCCATCAGAAAGCAAATGTATAGATCAACGGGAACTGCACTACAATTAATAAGGTTAACATAGGAGAAATGGTTCAAATATGCCTTGTATATTTTACTTTATTCTTGTCATTGCTTCATACAGGCTGTGTAACCTTACCTTACTGGAAAGGTATGGAGACAGTCCAGAGTCCAGTTAGTTTTTACTGCCTGTCTTGTTTTGGAAAACCTATGAGGTGGGATACTATTGTGAAACATAGAAAAGATGCAGTATAAGAGCATATGATTGTTATGTAATGAAATACAACTTGCAGGCTTGTAAGCTGCCATTTACCTGCTTGTCTCTTCCTGTAGCATCTCCTTCAGGCAAGACTGCCATAAATAGGAGATCTTGGTTCTGACTTCTTTACCAGACCATAAATATGCTGCAGCATTCGGGTCTATCCGAGCTGAAAATCTACCCAATAATACCTTACCAGTATTTTTCGAGTAGATTTCGGCATCCTAAATTTATCTGGGTTTTCTCAGGAAAACTGGGGGGAAATCCCTCCCCCCAAATCCCAAATATATTCGGGAATTACCGGGCAGATGCGAAAACAGCAAAGAGTCCAGAGCAGATTACTCCTGCCTCTCAACTGTTTGTTGGACTTCTACTGCAGTCCCTGTAAAGTTTAAAGAGACTGCAGAAGACGGCCTGTGGATCAACTGTGGGGAGCAGAGTGTTCCTGCTGGCTCGGCTTGGGGCTGGCTTTTCATGCAGCCCAGTTTAAACCAGGCTGCAGAAGAAACCAGCCCCAGGATCTGCTATGCCGCCAGGAACGGATTGCCCCTCACAGGGTGGGCTTTGTGTTGGTTTCTCCTGCAGCCTGGTTTAAACCAGACTGCAAGAGAAGTGAGCCCAGCCAGGATCTTCTGTGCCCATGGGAAGCAGATTGTTCCTCACCAGCTCAGCTTTGCACTGGCTTTTTAGAAAAAACAGTATTTTTCTTATGTCTATTGGACCTGAATCGAAAAATACCAGTTAAATTTTTGCACACCCCTACAGTTTATGAAATATGGCATAGGTGGATCAGTGAGCTGGCAAAAACTTTATGGGTTAGTAACTTCTGTGGTAGTCCCTTGGACTGCAAGGAGATCAAATCATTCAATCCTAAAAGAAATCAACCCTGACTGTTCCCTGGAAGGTCAGATCCTGAAGTTGAAGCTCAAATACTTTGGCCACCAAATGAGAAGGGAACATTCACTGGAGAAGACCCTGATGCTGGGAAAGATTGAAGGTCAAAGAAGAAGGGGACAGCAAAGGATGAGATGGTTAGACAGTGTCATCGATGCAACGAACATGAAATTGAGCAAACTACAGCGGACAGCGGAAGACAGGAGGGCCTGGCGTGATCTGGTCCATGGGGTCGCGAAGAGTCGGACTCGACTGTGTGACTGAACAACAAAACTTCTGTGGTCATATTTTGAAAAGCAGTTCATGGATATGTCTGAAGTGTAACATGATGATCACCAGAAGGAATCTGGTCAGCCAAACTTAGAGAATAAATGTTGAAAAGTAGCTCTGAAGACAGCAGCTTTTATTCTCCACCTCTTCTGATTTCTTGTCCACGTGAGTCTTAAGAAACATCAATGTCTTAAGTAATCATCTTGTTTCTCTAGCTCAGCCACTTCTCCAGTATTTTATGTAGCTTAATGGGATCTTCATGTTATATTGCAATAGGAGCATGCAACACCTCACTTTTGACAGTGTAGTTATTTTTTTAAAAAAAGTGGTCCTGTGTGACAGTGAGGGTTATCTGAGCACACCTTTCTAGAAATCTTTCACTACCATTAAAAAATATGGCCATACCTGTCAAGTAGTGTTCCCTATCATTGTTGCTCCCCTGTCATTGTTAAATGATGTGAATACTTTGCTTTATTTTGTGAAAAAGCACCTTTGTCTTAACCACTGTCACTAGCATGTATACAACAAAGTCACTGTTGGATACTGAACTTCGTTAAACTGAGTTTTGGGTTTTTTTGCACATAATGATATTTAGTTTTTTGCTTGTAAACATCTGGTATAAAAGAAAAATCTTTCGTTCTAGACCACATTTCCAATGAGAGACCTTGTCTGGAATAATGTTGTTTTCCTGGCCCGGTTATATGGTATAAGAGTAGCAACTTAACTCCCCTTCTTGCTTTCAAAGACCTAAAAGGTTCAATGGAATCTTTTAGGCTTTTGTAGTGTGTTAATGAGGACTGACGCTTTGGGTATGAGCCCGCACACCTGCTTCGATCTTCTCAGCAGTCCTTGCTTAATACCCCATCACAAAGGAAGGTTAGTTACTCCTGGAAGGCACTTTGAGATAGTCTTGTTCCAGATGTTATTTTATTAATTCTAATGGGCTTTGTTGAAGAGACCTTGAGGATTGTTTTTAAAATGGATCTGGGGTGTGTGGTTTTTTGGTATGGTATTTAAACTTGGTATAAGTTAGTTCTGGCTCCAGGTGGGGAAAAGATGGGACAAATATTTCCTATAAGAACTTAAAAGCAAGGTGTCAACTGAATGCACAAACCACAATTTTCTTTTCATAGGCAACATGCCAGCTCCTGAGCAGACCCCCCTGGAGGAAGGCCTGCAGCAGAATCCCCAAGAATCTTCCACAAGCCCGGGCATGGAAACAGAGGCTACTGCTACCACTATTCTGGCTTCTGTAAAAGAACAGGTATTCTTTTTTTAAAAAATCCTCTGTAGATATAACTATCTAAGACTTCATGTGTAACCAAGCTTAAAAATGTTGTACTAATTTGGTGGACTTGGCACAGCCTACCTACAGTGTCTTTATTTTTTAAAAAAAATTACCTGTAAGCATTGCTAAGGTACAATCCTATTAGTGTGACTTTCAGCTCTGGAATGTGTTCAGTCACAAGACAGAATATTTTCATGTTTATAGAGTGGTTGAAAATTAAGCGATTGCCAGCAGTCAGCATTGATATACAGGGGGAAAATGGTTACCAAGACTGACTGGCTGACTGGCTGTCTGTCTGTCTTTCTCAAAATCACTGTTTTAGCAGACAGATATAATTAATAGAACATCTGCAAAGCTTGATACCATTGTAGGAATGTGAAATAGAGAAGTATACCATGAGATGGTGTTGCGGGCAGCGGATAGAAAGGTTCTTTAGTGGCTGCCACCACTCTGGTATGGGTCTCCTCGGAAGGGCCCATAGCACCCACCCTACCCCTTTATACAATACTTTTACAGTAGGTTTCCCTTTATACGTGACCAAATGAGGCATGGGGTTTTATTAAAGAGATTTAATAACAACTGTAGTTCAAAACATGTAGGAAAAATGAGCACAGTAAAGGTAGGTAAATCAGTAAAATAATAAATCCTAATGCGTCTGACTATACAGTCCTAGCCTTTCCTAGGTACCTGGTCTCAGACTGACTCACCCCTTTTGGATGAGGGATCCCTCTTTCTGCAGCAGCCTCACCAGCCCTGCTCCCTGAGAGAGAGAACACCCTCCCACTTTAGGCAAGGCCTTTTATTCCTTCTTCCCAGGCACCACCCTCTGCTCCCCTGCTCCACTTTTATTCTTAGAACAGCCATGCACATGGCTGTTGGTCTCTCATTGGCAGTACTCAGTATGTGGCCCCTTCACTTAGTTTCAGGGGGTAGCAGTGTGATGAGTCTTATTCTGGGATGAACATTGGACTGGAAAAATCAATCCAACAGTCATCTTTGGGGTTAGTGGTGTTGAATATCTTGGTGTGGATGAAAGAAGATTGGCATGTCTGGAGGTCTTACAAAATGGGAACAAGATGAAGAGCTGTGGTGTTTTTTTAATAATACATTGCAATTCAAGAAATATGTTCATCATCTTCAATATCACAGTAATTCTAAGACTTGCTGCAGCTCATAATTTCCTAGAAAAACTGCATTCTTATAAAAATGGCACCATTACCTGTGAAGTTTGAAAATTTTGCTCCAAAGTAGCTGACAGCACTGAAATCCAATACAAGGACCAATTAAAATTTTATATATGTGGCTCAGGACAGGGATACTCAGTAAGGGTTGCATCCATGATGGAAAGCTGCCTATCTGATGCTGCTTTTCCCTCCAAAGGCCTTGATGATGGTGGCTGATAGCTGGACATGGGAGCAGTGAAGTAGGTTTTCTGGGAAAATAAATTTAATCAGAAATCTCTCTGATGATCTGAATAATGTGACCTGATTTAGCATATTTGTTTATCCTCCCCAAACACACATTATCCTTCAACAAAAACACACAAGATCTCATGTTAGGTTACATTTTTTGGATCTGTTTACCAATCTCAATTTTATTTGGAGTATAAACATATCAAAATGTTTTTTAATAGCTACAAAGTATTTGATCTAAAATATTTGATTGGGGGGAATTAAGTTAGTTTAAATGTTATATTCAAGCACATTCAAAGCTTTATTTTATTGGCATACTCATAAAAATGTAAAGGTGATAGCATTTAATATTCTTTGTCTACACTCAAGGGAAAAAATGAGAACTAACTGAACACACTCTTGGGTACCCAAAGAGCTCGACCTCTGTCAAAGTTTCTCAGAGGTAGTTGTGGCACCTTTAATTTCATTGTTTCTCTCTGCACTGCTTATGAGTTCCATTTCAGGTTGAACAAAGTCTGATTCAGAACTATTTCAAAGTACCTAGTTTAAAGAAACCAAAAGTACTAGAAACCTAGCAGATCTTATTCCCCAGCTCAAGAGAAGAAATGAATTGCTGCTCTGTGTGTTTGAGGAAAGTTAAACAAAAAGTAATCACAGTTTAGTTTCAGATTTTATTTCAGCATGTTATTGAATGTTAGCAAAAGAAGGCAAATATACCATGTACAAGCCTGGGCAGGTGTGGTCCAGATCCAGATGCCAACCTAGGTTTGCTATCCTCCTGGGAGTGGCAGGCAAGCTCCTGTTCATGGGCTGCAGGCCCCACTGGGCTTCTTGACCCCAGCAGGCACAGGGAGTGATATCACATGATGATATGTGATGTTATGACATCACTACCAGTTTGTACCTGGAAATGACATAACACTCTAGGAATTGTACATCTCTATGGCAAGAAGTTCCCATAGAGACAAGTGAATTCTGAGGATGTCATGACATCACCTCTGGGTACAAACCAGAAATGATGTCAGGGCATTGCACATCATCATCGTTGTGTAATGTCACTGCCTGCCATCAAAGACACCCTTCGGCTACTGGTGTTTGGCTAGCAACCCTAAGCCAACTGCATTGTGTAGAAAGGTGCTGTCATTTTTAATTTACTCTATGGGTAGTTGAACTGAGCACAGGGGTTTGTCATTGCTTCATATCCTATGTTTAGCCCATCTAATCTGATTGATTTGCTCCACAAGAACCCTGACAGGTATAGATAAACAGACTATATTTATGTATGTTGGGAGGAAAATTGCTGGATAGGAGGGTTTTCTACTAAAATTGCATAGCTGAAACATGGCTTTTATTGAATTCCAGTTGTTAATACAGTTATGGTGATGATGAGCAGGATGCCCACCTCCTTTCCAAGAAGGAAGTACCAGTCACTTGGCTTCTGGCCCTTCTAGCAATAATAATTTTTACAAGTATAAAGTCACAATATGTTCAATATTCTTTCCCCCCCTGCTAAATCATTGTGTTATATCGGTTTTGTTATGGAACACCAGAGGGGTCTCATCATAAGAAAGTAGGAAAAAGAGTGTTCTTGTTAAATGTCAAAAGATTCTATTCCTCATACATTCCAGGCAATTTTACCATCCATGTGAAATTTGTTACAGAGAATCTATCTGGCTCAAATTCCAGGTTATTTTTGAACTAGGAGCAATGTTTGCAAGGCTGGGTACTTGCTTGTGGATCCTTGAATATCTCCATTTACAGTTTCTATTTTTTTAAAAAAAGTTCCTGGTGTGTTGTACCCTTGCTTCTTCTGTCAAAGTCAATTGTGTGTTAGTAAAATAATGATGCTGCAAACAACCCATTTAAGTTTTATATTGAATTAAGGAGAAATTATTCTGAACATCCATGGTGTGTACCTTCTTCATGGAATGTATGTTCTAAAGACAGATATTTGTCACCTGGAGTGCTGCAGTGACGTGCAGCATTTGGACCTTGCTGGACTATTTTTCTCCCCCAAATAAAATGACTTCCCATTTTCTTCTTTTTCCCAAAATGCAAGTACCATAATGTAATGCTTACAGCAATTAAACTAGAACCTGTGAGCCTGTCAACATCTAATACCAAAGGCATACAAAACAGGATTGTTAAGGTCTTGACCTGGGAAATATCTCCCTCCCTCCCCCCACTTCCCTTCTTAAATTTTGTAATGTCAAGCGTGATGAAGAGTTATGATGAGCTCAGAGGCTTGCACAATGTTTTTTTGTGCTTTTGGTTGGCCTTGAAAGATGGGATTACATGGATTTTGCTTCTTGCAGTGACACACAGACATTTCTTGGTTGGTTTTAGGCTGCTTTCCCCCAGCACTGGTAGCCCTTGGTTGTGATCTCTCAGCTGTACTATTTTGCTATTTGAGAACTGCACTCTTCCAGAAATGAAACTTGAAGTGGCTGCAGCAGCCACTTCAGATGCCATTTCTAGCAGTATGGGAACCTGAGATGCTCCTGATTTCAGGTGGTTCTATCCAGCATTGCTGGCTTATGAAAATTCTGATCTACTTGCTTAGTAACATTTTGTTTATGTTTCTCACTCTCACCCCCCCTTCCCTCATGTCCTTCTGCATTTCTCACCTACAACATACAATTATATTGGTTTACAGTATGGGGTCCTAGCTTCTCAGAAAGCATAGAAAGGGATTGTCATTTGCAGCCCACAAGCTACAGTATTTACATTGCATAAATTTGTGCACATCCCTCGGTACCAGTCGAATCATGCAAGAACCATCTGGTAGATCCAGATGGTCAGCCGTTTTGGAACAAATTTAGTAGAACAAATTTAGTAGAACAAATTTAGAGTCCAGTGGCACCTTTAAGACTGACAAAGGTTATTCGAGGTATGAGCTTTTGTGTGCAAGGCACACTTTTCCAAATACACTGGAATGGTAGGTGAGGTTCAAACTTAAAAGACAGGGACTTAACAGCAAATTAACATGTAACATGATGATGTTTAAGATACGCAAAGTCAGAACTAAATAACAAGCTTAGGTTATAAGGTCAACAGTTGTAAAGCAATAAATACATCAAAACAGCAGATAAATGTCTAACGGTATCTTTTCTAATTGTGGGAAGCAAATCAAGAATCACCTGGGTTACCTGTGATTCTGTAATCACCTGTAAGTGTTGAGGTTTCAATTTATATATTTCCTTCACTTATACCCCACTTTTCTTCTCAATGGGGACCTAAAACAGCTTACATTGTTCTCCTTTCCTCCGTGTTATCCTCACAACAGCCCTGTGACATTAGGTTAGGTCTATGTAAGACTGGACCAGGGTCATCCAGTAAGTTTCCATGGAAGAATGGAGATTGGAATCTGGGTAATGGTTCACAAGACTCTGGTCTGTCTTGGGATATCCACAATCCACAACATGCCTTGCTTCTAAACCATGCGTCCCTCAAAGCAGCTTGGCAAAGTGTCCCTTAGAGAGCCCATCAATCAAATCCATGAGATAAGTATGCAGCAAATGTTTGCACAGACTGCACCTGTTGAACTTGTTTCTGGATACTTCTCCACCCTCAGCTGAAAGACCAAGGCACAGCAAGGTATGTGGGGCCTGTCTGGTATGGTTGTTTACATGATTCAGTAGTTGAGCTATGATTCTTTCTACCATTCTTATACTTTTTGGAGCTCAGGTAAATGCCTAAGGGGTTTAGATCTTTTAAGTCTTTGGTTCTAGAAAATGTGGGAACTGCCACCTGAAGAAGCTCTTCCAAAAGCACAGTCAGAATAGAAAGAAGCTTTTAAGTTGCATACTGTTGTAGTGTGAGGAGCCTCACTCTTATGGGAGTAGTACTCATTGTAGTTTATTCTTGAAGGTCATCTCCATGCTGGGATACTTTCTTGATGGGCAGAATATTACTGTTCACTGACTGTAAGATTCCCCACTGATAGTAATGTTGTCATAAACTGTATGTTGCTGGTGAACTTGTCAGGCAGAGGCTCTGATGTAATTGCTTTAACAAAATATTAGGTAACAGAAAAGAACTGGTAGCTACTTAGCTAATGTCTGGTTAATTTTAAACTTGGTGTTCCACCTCTCCTTGGTAAAGCGTGTCCATTTGAATAAATGGATTGAGATGAATAACCAGGAAGGGAAAGCTGTTCCTTCCTCCTGTTAGAGTACAAATTTCAAAATAGCAGCTAGTATTCCCAAAACTTGTCCTTCAGGGCACATGTGTCAGTTTCAGATGAACAGGGAGCCTTGTTTCTTCCTTGGAAGAGGTAGAATTGAGGGCATTAAGAAATCACATGCAGTTTTTAAAGATTCAGTCTTCTGTTGATATTACTGTGTCAGTGTTGGGTAATTAAACGCTTCTTCCTGTATGGCAGAGGGCCCAGAGTTGAATGTTTTCCAATACAATTATGTACACTTTATTCAGCTCAAACTGAGGCTTCAGTGTTTTCTTTTTGCATCTTGAGCTTCCTTCTTTACGTCAGTTAATAATCCTTATTTATAGTGGACTTCTGTTTGCAAAGTAATTAAGGTGGCCACGCCTTACCTATTTGAAGAACTTTAGAGGTAATTATTTAAATGTTTTATGTAAATACATATCTTTGGGTGGGAATAAAACTGTGGAAGAATAGAAACAATGAAATTGTGAATAAACCATCAAAACAGGAATTGAAAGGAATGCAAGCTAAATGAAAAAATACTTGACCTATCAAGTCTGCCTTTTCTTTCTTTAATGAATCTGTTCTTATAGCCCAGTGGCTTTGAACAGCACACACTAATAGGACAGATAAATTAAAATCAACCAAATATCAGCTCTCCTGTTTTTATGTTTAATAACAATCAACAAAAACTTTACTACTGCCAAGGTAGTTTTAACTTCCATTCCAGCCAATAATTTAGCAATCCTTTGTGAAGAAGGTAACATTTGTCATATCATGTATAAAAGGGGAGATCCAGCGCTGTCTGACTGGAATAAACAGGGCACATGCAAACAAACAGTGTTTTAAAGTGCCAGTCTTTCCTGTTATGCAGTTACAAAGCCTGTCTATGAAGGGAATCCTCCCATGACAGCCTGTCATTTCTTCCAAAGGGAAAGCATTCAGTCGAGCCAACATAGATAGTCTCCTATATTTGGGTACTGTCAAAAAACTCAAAATATAATGGCAAGGAGTTTGCCAGGGAAAGACCCAGGTATAATGGAGAACGAACTCTATGGGATCTCCTGCTAGTACTTAGGAAATCCAATTTATACAGGCTCTTTATTATAAGAGTTCATGAAGTTATCATCCCTAAGCTGTCAACATCAGCTGTGGATATCCTCAGTAGTTGCAGTTGTGCCTCGATCAGCCTTAGCCAAGGCATTTAAATCTATCCTTTTAAAAATAATACAGATAACCACTCTCTCCTGTTGCAAAGTGTATTTTTAGCCAAAACTTAAATATTGCAGCCCACACTCGGGGCCTCCAAGGAACATTGTGCCAATTCTGCATGCAGAATAACACCTGCAGCTAGCTGCCTTTGGTGCTCCCGTTATCCCAGGCAAAAACCGCAATAAAAGTTTAGCTATTTGTTCCCCAGTGGCCTCTACCCAAATAGGGGCTCCATAAAGAACCTGTGACCCAATTGTGCCATTAAATATTGTTATAGCTGCGGAGGGAAATTGCTCACCTTTCGTATAAAAAAACAGACCATCACCTTCATTGCTATTGCAGCTTTGGAGTATGCATGTCTAAGTTGATATTACTAATTCATATTCGCTTGAAAAATTACCCCTGAAGTCTACATTTTTATACATTTTAACTCATCCTATCCCACAAGATGCTTAGCTCTCTTGTAAATCAAAATGAATGTGCAAGACAGTAAGCCAAGATTGAAGCAGGTGTTTTTTGTTTTTTTAATGCTCTGAATGTCAGACTGGAAATTGCCAACATGTAATATTGCAAATACCTCCACTGTTGAATGTCAACCTTCGCCAAAATAACTTCAAAAACAATTCTAGAAGAGTAGCCAAGATTAAGCCTGCTTTAGGGTGGGGAGACTCCTGTGGCACCTTTAAAGACTAAAAAAAAATCCCATATGACATAAGCTTTCAGTAAAACAATACTTTGTTTCATAAGGGTCAGGATAGTGGTAAAGAATATAGATAAAAACACATTCTCTCCACCCCCCCCCACCTCCTAGTACTACCCCTAATACCAGGGCTCTTTTTGTAGCAGGAGCTCCTTTGCATATTAGGCAACACACCCATAATGTAGCCAATCCTCCAGGAGTTTACAGTAGCCCCTGTCAGAAGAGCTCTGTAAGCTCTTGGAGGATTGGCTACATTGGGGTGTGTCGCCTAATATGCAAAGGAGTTCCTGCTACAAAAAGAGCCCTGCCTAATACTAATTTGAGAGACATGCACAAAATTTTATCTGTTGTGTTTTGTATTTGATTTAATACTAGAATATACTAAATGTCTGCCTCTTTCAGACAGAAAAGTTGATAGAGTTTCCATAATGACCTTCAGAATTACAATAAAAAAGACAGCTAGCAACTGCTGCTAGGAGTAAAATTATAGATCTGTGGAATAGCTGCTTCTATGCATATGTAAATACTATGGTATCAGCAAATGAGCTGCTGCATTGGCAAGCTAAAGGAATGACACCCACTGGGCTCT
This sequence comes from Gekko gecko, assembly GCA_029375565.1. Classification (NCBI taxonomy): domain Eukaryota; kingdom Metazoa; phylum Chordata; class Lepidosauria; order Squamata; family Gekkonidae; genus Gekko; species Gekko gecko. Next base: position 42,685,299 of record JAPDNY010000003.1, on the reverse strand, counting down.
GAGGTTCCTGTTTATCATAAAAGGGAAGGCTTTGCTCAGGCTATAGCAGCTTATTCTGAATGCAAATAACAATACATTCCTCCCCCCGCCCTCAGCATTATAGGAAAATTTTAGCAATTGCAGGTGCTGATTTATATCTCTATTCACTGAATGAGACATATATTGCAAGCATTCTAAAGTACCTGCGTGCATCTCCATGATCAAGAATAGCTATCATTCATAGTTTACTGTTGATAAAGAGGATTTTCCTATTAAATTATTCTTTTTGTATTGTGTGAGAGATGTCTAGTAAGATAGAAGAAAGGACCTGAACCCCATGCTCAGTTTCCATCTCTTACAAAGTATGCATTTATGCCTATATGCATTTTCATGTATCATATTTACCCCTATCCATTACCATAACTGTAATCTAATATGGACTAGTGCTTACACTCTGTAGAATTTTGAACAGGGATCCTCCAACCTCTTCCCCAAGGAGTCCTTTAAAAGCCTGGGAATAAACTTTCCCTGTGTCTACACAGACTAGTATCCATGTTGATTGGGGGAGGGAGCTACACTGATTGGGGAAAGGGGCAAAAATCAATCCTTACTTCACTTCCTCCAGCAGAGCAGAATTGAGGGGAGGGGAGCAAGGAAAAGATCTGCATCCATCAGAGCCTTCCATTGACTTGATTACCAGGTCCAACCCTTTGGATCCTCCCAAGGCATTTCCTACAGTGTGTAAACCGGTTTTGTTTTAGGGCTGGGCAATGTGTGTTGGGAGAGAGGTGGAATTCAGAAGACATTGTATTTCTTAGTTTACTTTGAAAGCACTTCTCTACCGAGGAAATCCTGAAGTAGAAATCTCCCATAATAACCTCTTTGCAGAATGAGAGATGCTAATATTAAATGCCTCTTAGCTTAGCATCATGAGGACAGAAATTTCACAATATGTGTATGTGTGCTGTATTAACAAATACAAGTGGAAGGGAAGTAGTGTAATGAGAACTCAGTCATTCAAAGATGAATTTAGGTGGCCAGCTCTGAATGTAGTTCATATTGTTGCAGAGATTGCATTCTTTCTGCTGTCATGCCCTACACCCTTTCCACTCCTCACAGCATTGTGAGCTATTTATAGAGGAGAAAAATAGCAATATTAGGGTTCTGTATAAATAATGAGATTTCTATACAATGGGTTCTGTAAAGTAAGCTACCTTTTAAAGATTATTTCCACTTCATTTTCTCTAAAACAAAAGAATTTCTGTTATCTGCAAAATACATTCTTTGCATTTCTTAAACTTCATCTTTTTTGTCAGCAGTTTCTGAAATGGAGTTGGCTGTGTTCATCATGAGAACTTATCTTGTACATATTGATCCTTTGTTTAATGGCAACATAGAATGTTTAAAGAGGATGTCCATAATGAAAGTTATAAATTGAATAAATGGAATTGTAACACATACTGTCAAATATTATGTTTGGTGTTACCTAAATAGAATCCTCCCCCCTCCTGTTGTGCAAAAGGCTTTTAATAGAATTTGTATCATATTTCATTGCAATGAGATCAGATCTTAATTTACATTTTCAGAGACTTGTGCGCATTTTCCAGGAGAGAGAGAGAGAAGAAAAAAGAACCATACATTTTAAGTTGCACATGCTCCAGTTTGGGTACTAATTATGGTTTCATTTTGTAGCCACTTCCACAGATAGCAGATGAACATGTGTACCTTTTAAATATGTGTTTCTGTTTAATTGTATATAATAGCACACCTTTAACTAGGGTCTCAGGATCTTATATAATGTCACTGATACAGTGGATAAAAACATGTCACATTTGCAGTGGTTTGCCAATGTACTGTGTTAACAAGCTGCAAGACTGATAGCAATTTCCAGTTAATGTTGAGTTTCTCAAGCATTGGCATGACCATTCCAAATGTACTGCTTACTGGCATTCATTTGTTTACCATGAATAATTTTTGTCTCAAGGCTTGGGGAACTGAAATGTGTCTGAAAGTTTTCTTTAAAAGATTAAAAGATTCCCTGGCAAGGCTAAGAAGTAATTGTGAAAGTGGTTGAAGGTCAAATGTAACTCTGGTAAATTGGAGACTAATGGGCAGGGTAATTAGCTGGAGTGGTAAATTTGTGATTTGGAAAGCCAAGTTTCTACTAATAAGCCAGTTTATGTCAGACGTTTGAAGAAGAAGCGTTTAATGTAGCATAATGTTTGAGAGTACGTGTAATGCTAGGCCAGTCGTGATCTGTTAACATATGCCCTGAAGACGTGGAAGAGTAATAAACGGGCAAGGAGGATTATAGGTGTGTGAGACCCACATCTATATAAGAAATGTGAAGGAATGCAGCTTGCAATATTTGGAATTCAGTCAGCTATTGTGCAGATTGACAATACTGATGGACATGGGTAGTGGAATGAGGAGGCAAGTATATTGCATACTGCAATGCAGTTGGAAGAAAATAGATTACAATAGAAGTAGTTTTGGATCTGGCATGGTCAAAGCATGTTGGAGGAACTTGGCTACAGTGAAGAATTATGCTCAAGATGCTTTTAAAAGGTTTCTGTCAACTTCATCTTCTGTTTATATTCTTGCTACCTGCCAAGCTGTATATAATCAGTACCGCATTGGAGGCAATTGATAAAGGACTTGTGGTGATGGTGTTGGACAAGTGTCCATGGTTTAGGAAGCTGCCTAGTCAATTTTATTAATAAAATGTCTTAGTAAAATAAATCACCTTTACCTGTCATCTGTAAAATTGCTGTGCACCACTGAGCACTTAGCTGTGAATGAGAAGGTTTGTTTAAATTGCAAAAGGAGGAGGAAGTAATCTTGTTTGTATTCTTCGTCCTTGTCTGTTATTCCCTCTGCTGCATACCTCTCCTTCTCTTTGCACAGTGTCAGTACTAAAGAAGGAAGGTTAGGGTATAAGGTGCCATCTAGTATGCGAAGAATGCCAATGTCTTTTTCCAGGTTGTCTCTTTCACCTTAAGAAAGAACCAGATGATGCGAAAGGCAATCTTCCAGAATTAACTGAACATACCAGCAGGATTTTCTATTCTGTACCTTTCTGATGTATCTTCATTTCATGTGCATTTATTGCCAAAATTTCTTTTTCAAAATTTTTACAACACCATTGTGACTTGAATTTTTAAAATAGCTGAGCTACCAAGATCCTGTTCCTACCTTAATTGAATTCTGTGCACATTCCTATTTCTTCATAATTCCTATACCTTCATAATTGTGTTGGCATTTTTTGTACCCAGGCTGCAAAGATCATCATGCGTCTCAAGCTGGCTTAGGCAGAAATGTTCCCCTGTCCATCTGGGAGTCAAATACTTAGCGAAATTTGAATTCCCAGCCTATGTTTATATGTTTATACATTAAGCAGTCATATATGCTTGCACGCTATAATGCACTACCTACAACACAGATGAAGGGACATTTTGCTAGGATTTCTTGAGAATGTTTTTGTGATTGCTCCTTGTCAATGGTTTGTTTGTTCTTACATGTTTTCTTTTGTTGTTCCAAACATTCTGTTGCCACAGAGAAGTTTCTTGAGAAATGGTTGTCAAAATATTCAGCCACTTCTGATACCCGTAAATTAAGATCGTTTCTGAATGGTTTTTTGTAAAGCCTATATGGTTGACGTAACTAAATCCTTCTTTGCTATTTTTAATTCTTAAATGTTTTCCTTGGTGTATGTCATATAGCAGGGGTGACCAAACTTGCTTGACGTAAGAGCCACATAGAATAAACGTCAGATGTTTGAGAGCTGCAAGATGTGAGCAAATATTATATGTTTTTACTACAGTGAAAAGCAGTAAAAGCAGATATTGATCATGATATTTATTTGTCCAATTATATTTGTTTGCTAATGATATTTAGCTTCCCCAGCTGCCCTGCCGGGAGCCGCACAATATGTGTGAAAGAGCCATATGTGGCTCCTGAGCCACACTTTGGCCACCCCTGGATCATAGGCTGTTGCACTTGAATAAAGTGAAAGTAAAGTGAAAGAAGCTGGCTTGTTTTAGGATTTTGGAGAAAACCCATAAGTAGATTTTATCTGTCAAGGAATGGAAAATTAAATGTTTTTAAGAAACCATCAGTGGGGCATGTATTACCAAAAAGTATTTGAATAAGATTCAAGCGCAGTACCATCATAAATATCAAGAATTTTTCCCCAGTTTATAAGCTTTTATGAGTCAAAAACTTGCTTCATCATATGCCTAGAATTTTTTGTTGGTCTTTAAGGTGACACTGGACTTGAATATTGTTTTGCTTCTACAGACTAAGATGGCTACCACCCAAGAGGTGTATTGCTAACCTTTACCAGACGGTTCATCTTGAAGCTGTAGATGTGGCCAGCACATGCTTCCACACAATATCCTGTGTACTTAAGATACAATGTGCCCTTCTGATTCTTCCGAGAGTTCTATGTAGTCTAGAATGTTCTAGCAGCAAGTGATTTTCATTAATAACTCTGGGTCTTCTGAAGCCCATGAGAACTGACAGTTATACTCTTGTCCTCTGTTCTCCTCTGTTTTTTACTTTGAGTGCTTCCTGTTTAAATAGTTAACAAATTATGCATTACATATTACAACATCTTGTACAGAAACCCTGGACTTAACATAGTCTGTTTCTCATTGTTTAGGTTTTTTTCTAGTACATCTATTAATAGTTTAAGCTGTTAGTTACTTGCTGCTTTGCAGTCTTTGTGTTGGACCTTGTAATAAAGCTAGCCTGTAGCCAGACACATTGTAGTGAAGGGGCTTAAGGGAACCAGAAACCATCACAGATCATCATAAATGCAGTCAACACAATATGCTTGAATTTATTTAATTGTATTACAAGTGATAAAATGTTTTTAAAAGGTGAGAGAGTTTGCTTGTCACTTATCCCAGTGTCTTTGCACTTGTAGGACAGAACGAATAGCATATTCATTACTTTTGAACATGTTAAAGGGCTACAGCCTTAGGGTATTTATTTTCATTTTGTTAATAAATGTTGACAACTTGGACAGAAGGCCTGGAGGGTTTTGGAGGGCCCAGACTACCCTGAGTCCCACTGTGGCAGTAGCCCTGTAACAGCATTCTGGCACCGTATTCCCATTTTAAATATAAGGAACAAAGGCAGATGTTGACATAATTTTTCAATTTTTTTTACAGGTAATAGAAGCCAATCTATTGTAATTGCATTATGCACATTCCTAGAATCACATTTTTTGCTACAGTGACAGGTATGAGTTTATGCATATAATGTGTCGTAAACACATTAGGATGTTTCAGGCATGACAGTGAAAACATAATTGTTATAAAACCCAAAATTAGTTTTAGCTGTTCAGTCTTTAAGTAGCACATAGTGGTGGTGGTGATATATGCTGTTTACCTTAAGAGGTTTGTAACTACTTGTCTTCCTATAAGGCAAATCTCCTTTTTCTGATCCTATAATAAAAGAAGCAGTTTTGTTTATATGTTGGTCAGGTTTACTTTTTATTTGTTTCTAAGGCCATCAAAAGACATGTTGTACTGCAAGCACAGTAATATGTTGGCATTAGATCTTCCGTGGGACAAAGTTGAGCAGTATCCAGGGAAAAGACCATTTGAAATGTGGCTTTGTACCTTAAAATGAAGATTCTTAAAAGATCAAATACCCTTTGTGTGTGGCTTTGGTGAAGGAATATTTATTTATTTATAGTTACTGTATTTTAATGATTAAAGGCTTAAGCACAGTATGTCTGCAAGTAATCACTTTAATGGCTGACAGTCTAGCATCCATTAAATTTATTTTACGGATGGCTGTTACATGTGCTGCATAATGGATGTTTGTTTGTTCTGAAGTCTGACCTTGTCTATAAATGCCAGTTTAAAGATTTAAAACCTTCAACACCAATGAGATGTTCAACAGATTTTATTGTGTGTGCAGCTTATTAGACCATTAATTGGAATGTTCATTTTTATTCTGACGAAATGCTGTTAGGAGAAACCAACTTTTATTTTCACAAGTTAGCAAAAACCCTAACTTTGCTTCTACCCAGTTGATTATATATAGTTTTTAAAATTATAGGAGAGGAAATCTTTGACTCCAACTTATTAAAAGAAATGAAATTCGTAAAGATGTAAGTTTTGTTGCCTACCTGGCATGGTGGTGAAATAAAGTTTCCTAAAAACCATAACTAAGTTTCTAAATAGAAGAGGGGGCCATGGCTCAGTGGTAAAGCATCTGTTTTTCATTTTGGTGTAGTGGTTAGGAGCATGTTTGGCATAGTGGTTAGGAAAGTGGATTCTAATCTGGGAGAACTGGGTTTGATTCCCCACTCCTTCACATGCAGCTGCTGGTGTGACCTTGGGTCAGTCACAAGTTCTGTCAGAGCTGTTCTCTCAAGAGCAGTCCTCGAAAGAGCTCTCTCAGTCCCACCTACCTCACAGGGTGTCTGTTGTGGAGAGGGGAAGGGAAAGGAGATTGTAAGCTGCTCTGAGACTCTGCTCTGAGTGAAGGGCAGGCGATAAATCAAATCTCTTCTTCTTCATTCAGAAGATCCCATGTTTTGTTCCTGGCATCTCCAGCTAAAAGGATAACAAAACAGATAATGGGAAAGACCTCAGCTTTAGACCCAGGAGAGCAGCTGCCGGTCAGAATGGACAGTACTAACCTTGATATGCCAGAGATACGATCTAGTATGGAACAATTGCATGTATATATGTTCATGTCTGTATGGTCAGATGCCTTGGCTTATGTCTACCCAGTGTAGAAACTGTTGAAGTAAATATAATATAGCTATTAATTCCTTTTAGTATTATACTTTGTGTCTTTAGATGTGGTATAGCATATGCTGTCAGTAATGTGTATCTTTAAGGAAAGTTGGCCAGCTGAGGCAAAAACCATGTCTATTTATTTAAACATTTATATGCCACTTTTGAGAACCCAAAATGGCCCATTATTTTCTTCTCCTTAATGCTGTCCATACAGTTAACCACCCAGTTGGGTCAGTCCCACACTCAGCCAAATCTACCTAAGGTCATCCAGTGACCAGAGGGAGGATTTGAACCTGCGTCTCCCAGAAAAATGTAATTATTGTCAAAGAGAACTTTAAAGTAGAAGTATATTGAAGTCCCTGGGGTTGAAGAACTATCTCTAGAATTTATTTGAATTGGCAGTGGTCAGTTTAATTAATTTAAAACTGACTTGAATTCTGAGGGTGATCTAAGAAGGGAAATTCCATCGTAATTACAGTTAGCAAGATGGCCAGTGTTGCTAGTGGAGCATTGGATAGGAATGCACTGATTGGAATTTAAAGGAAAAGATACAGGATAAGACATAATCAGGTATGGAGAATATCAAGATCTGAGTACTGAACTGTGCAGTGTATGCTTTGTTTTCAGGAGTACTGCATTATTAATATACAATTATGCAAGCACAACTATATCACTATAGCTTTTATTGCATTTTCTTTAGCACCTGTCTTTTAAGGGTTGATAGCTTGCATGGGTGAAAGTCGTCACATTGCAAACCGCACAAATGGAGCAACGTGCAATTTGTCAGGTTTAATACAGTACTGTTCAGTAGTGGCAAATTGTGCTATGAGTCATCAAGCAGTAAGTAATCAACTGGTGAGAAATAAAAAGGTGAACAAGGAAACCGACCTAGAGATACCCCGTGGAGTTACTTTCGTATTCAATTTCTCAGTAATTCTATGGTGAAGGAACCAGTTACTCCAAGAGCAGAACAATTCTCTAAACCTATGATGATATCCTTTTGGTTACTCACGTGCACTTCCTTAATCCTGTGGCTGCCTTCTAGAACTTTAGGGCCCTTCAGTTGTTCATGATGTCAAGTTATTTCCACATAAGTACTTAATTCCTACAACCTTGAAGGTTTAACTGCAAAAGGGTTCAGATCTGTTGCATTTTTTTGTGGATGGAATTTTCTACTTTATGCAGAAAGGCTTCTGAATTGTTGTCTCAAAGCAGATTTGTAGGATTAGGAAGTGATGGTAATTTTATGGTGCTGAAATATAGTTAACTATTTTCTGTTTGGCTGAATGGTGGTCTTTATAGCTGCTAAAGAGAAAGGGATCTCATTTGTTTCACTGCCATCTTAATAAGGCCATATGATGTGGTGGCACTGAGCAGGAACGGTTGCTGGCTGACTCATGCCCCTGCCCCAGGAGGCTGCTTTTTTCCCTGCCTCTTCTTCTCCCCCCCCCAAAAAAAAGCCAGTGAGTCTGCCTCCAAAAGGTGTGCATTCTGGGAGAATGGTTGTGTTTAATGTGGCTGTGGTTTGCAGGATGTGAGCGTGTCAGGGCAAGAGAGCAACTCTTCAGTCTTTGGCTGGGCACAGGAGTAGAAGGATAGTTGACTTCCAAGAGGCAAGGAAAGCATACTGCTGTTTTGGATGAGCCTGTGCTGTATTACAGTGCAGTCCACTCTTTGCTTGAAGAAGTGTGCCCAGCCCTTTAATGAAAACCCCCAAGCGACACACGTTTCAAAGCAAACAGAAGAGAGACCTTCTGCTTCCAGAATGGTGCAGAGTATCAAGTGCCAAAGCAGAGACATTTATGGCTAGCCCCTTCTGCTTCCCAGAACTGAAAACACTTGCTGTTTTAGGAAGGGTGAAGCCCCCACCATTGGCACAATTGTTTGTAAAACAAAAGAAAACTCTTCAGCTACAAAAGAGAGAGAGAAGGATCCATTTGGTTAGGGCAGTGATCCAGCATGGCCTGCCGGTTGGTTTTGTGGTACCCATTTGCTTCTTCCCTAAGTAGTGAACCAAGCCTGGCTTTCTAGTAGCATTTCAGTGGCAGCAATTTTGTGGTGGTGCCCGCTCTCCGTTCTCAAAATACTAAAAGTGCCCACAAGCTCAACGAGATTAGGGACTCCTTGGCTAGGACATAATATCATTACTACTTACTTTGAGGCCTGTTTGAGGGAAGGGGGGTGAGTGCGCTGATCCCAGCTGTATTCACAACGGTGGATATCCCATGGAATACTCACATAAATCCCTTCATGTTTTAAAATAGGAATGAGCTACTGGGTTGCATATTAGGGGAGGGCTTTTCCACAGCTTCCATTACACACTAGAAGATGAGGTTTAGAGAGTCCTTGGCTTATGTTATGGCTTTGCGCAGGAGTGAATTTGTGAGCGGAGGCAGAGTGACTAGCTATTCACAACACAACACAACAAACCTTTATTGGCATAACAGCAGCAGCCTTGGTTCAGGGATACAGGAAAGGAAAAGAAAAACCAAACAGTTAATTAACTACTCATTCTGACAGAAAGCACTTCCCCTCCTATATGCACAGTAAAGGAAGTTTGCTGCTGCTTCAATGAAATCAATTGTATTTGAGGCTAGAAGGTTCATAATCTTACTTTCCTCAGATTTGCCCTCCAGGGATCGCAGTATAGGATTGAGGTGATAGGCACGTAAATCCTGGTAAAGTCTACAATACAGAAGGACATGGTCCATTCCTTCAATCTCCTTTAGCCCACATGGACATAACCTATCCGAGAAAGGTGTTTTTTTTAAGAAATCTCCCATATAGCACAGCTGAGGGACTAGCTATTCAGCTCTTGATCACTCAAAACATTGTGACAGGAATTAGTTGCTGTGAAAGTACCTTCTCCCTCTAGGTGGAGGACATCTTGAGGATGATTCCCACCATCTTATCAGGAAGACAGGAACAACTTTTTTCAACTTCTTGTCTCCAGTCTGTGGGAGTCACCCTCCTCAGTTTTTCTTTCCTGCCTCAACAGGGAGAGCAATTTCAGAACAGGCTTTGCCTTTTCTCTGTTAGGATTTTTCTCTTGATTCTTACTGTTTTTTCTCTTCCAACCTTATTCTTCTATAGATAGTCCTTAACCTATACCTTATTACTCCCCTAAGTTTTCAAGATCCTTTTGCTTCCCCCCCCATCTCCGAGAGAGAGGGAAAGGAAGGATTAATGAATGCCTGGAATGGCATTGGCCATTTTGCTCAAGGCAGTGCCATGAAGCAAGTCCTTTCAGCTGCTCATACTATGGCACAGATCGAAGGCAGCAGTGGTTTCTTATTGGAGGGTAAAACTGATCCCTCACTCATGTTGGGATCAGGGACACTGCCGAAATAACAGCCAAGGCCTGGAGTCAGCTTACTGCTGCAGCCAACCCCCTGATGCCTAGAATTGATGAAAAACATATGGAAAAGTTACGCAGTAAAATTTGCACGAGGGCCTTCTGCCAGCTCGAGTCTCGGGATCAGTAATGGCAGCCATTTTGTACAGCCCCAAACATCCATTGGAGGTGGCTGTTAGGCATAACCAGTTGGGCATAACCAATCCAGAGCTTGCTGAGTCTGGTGGAGCAGTGTCCACACAGAGTTTTGTAATGGAAACTCAAGGGAGATCGGGATCAAGGCTTCCAATCTGATGGCAGCAACACCAATGCACAGGTGATAGGTAACATATAAAAACCTGGGGCCTCTTACCTTCCTCCCAAATTCCTTTTTATAATTAGACAAACTATGAGGGAAGAAATTCAAAATTACTGCCATAGTGACAAATCAAAGGAAGCCAAAAGATAAGGAGGTCACAGCCTTACTCCCCTCCCTCCCCACCTAAAGCCAAAAGGCTAGGGAGAGATGTAGCTAGGGAAAGAAGTGGACACTGGCCCACAAAAGCAGCCTAGAAGAAATCTAATTACAGAAAAAGGAGAAGAAATGCACTGGGCTGAAATACAAATTCCCTCTCTGATACTGAATCTGATGATAGACAGGAGGTTGAGTTTTTATCAGAAGACCAAGAGGAGGACAGCATTGAAATGCCTGAATAACCTAACAGTTTTTTTAAGATGGAGGACTACCAATACCTCCTGTCTAAAACCCTCACTGCCCTAGAGCTGCAAGAGCCCCTGGTTGGAGAAGAAAAAGATATTGCAGACTCTAACAAAAAAGCTAGACCTAGAGGGAACAAAAAATTTATTCCCAGATCAGACACCAATGAATGCGCCCCCACTTTTTCAGAGTTCTTTGAAAAACAATTAAAATGAGAATGGACCAAACCCCTAGCAAACAGACAGTACCCAGGGTTTATTAAAAACTTATATGCATTACCATTTTTTACAACTGAATTTTTATAGATTTTGTTGATAGACATTCCCGTCACAGCACTGCAGTCCTATGGCTCATTATTGGAGGATGGCCGGGGGTCCATTCACAACAGCATAGATAAAAAAGTGAACTTGGTACTGTGGAAGGCTCATGGAAATTAAAGCACTCCAACCACATCCATTGTGTCCATGGCAGCTATTGTATGAACCAGGAAATTACTCCAGCTACTTCCTGAATCCAGTAGACATTTTGCTCAAGGCAGTGCCAAAGGGGAAGGGGCCAAAAGAATTCTGAAGGCAGCTTCCTTCATGGCTGATGCCAAGCTGGATTCACTAATTTTCTCATCTGGAACTATGTCTTCAGCTGCAGCAGCAAGAAGGACCCTCTGGCTCAGGGCATGGCAAGCTGACTTTCACTCCAAGGCTATAGTGGTGGCATACCCTTTCCAGGGAGACAGGTTATTTGGGGACTACCTGGATAAGATTCTGGTTGGAACCAGAGGTAAAAAGAAGACACTTCCCAAAACACTGAGATTCAAGCACAATAAAAGATTATCAAACTTGGAACCACTTGCAACCCTTCTTCAGAAGAGGCAGCTTCGGCTCCAGATTTTCCAGACAACCTGACAACAGATCAGAAAAGATCATTCATGACAGAAAACATCCCAAGGCATGATGCCCCTTCAATTCCAGTGGGACAAAGGCTTCTCCACTTCAAACAGGTCTGGATCCAGTCTCAGACCAATCTCTAGACTGTGGAGTTAGTCACCAAAGGTTACGCAATAAGAGTTTTCCAACCTCCCACCGGAATGCTTCATCCTCTCCCCATCCTCCAAGAGAACAGACAAACAACTCCAAACTGTGCAGGCAATCCAACACCACTCCATCCAAGCTTTCAAGCTGGTACCATCCTCAGATCACAATGTCTTCTAAATTTAAAATTTCTGAACAAATTCGTAAAGTTGAGACATTGCAGAATGGAAACTCTCCGGTCCACCACAGAGTCCCTACAGACGGAAGAATTCCTTACTTCTATACACCTAACGGGGGCACACCTGCACATTCATGTTTGCCTGAGCCACAAAAAATACCTTTGATACTGCGTAGGACAGGGCTACTATCAATTCAGAGTGCTCCCATTTGGTCAGTCAGCAGAGCTGAGAGTCTTTTCAAAGGTTCTGTTAACTCCAATTGTCAGTTTAAGAGAACAGGGGATCTACATTCATCCCTTTTTAGAAGACATATTGATCAAGTTCATCTCCAGAGACAGATCCCTAGTGGATACAGAGATGACCATCCAATGCCTACAGAATCATAGAGTCCTCATGAATGTGCAGAAGAGCTCACTGCAAGAACAGCTAGCAGACATCATCCTAGTGGCTCCCTTCTGGCCTTGGAGGCCATGGTTCTCAGCCCTGCAGGAAATGTTGGTTTAGAGCCCTCTGGAAGTTACCAATGTCACTTGATATATTACTGCAGGGACCCGTCTGGCACCCATAACTGGGATGGCTTTGTTTGACTGCCTGGAAATTGAGACGGATTCATACATCTAGGATACAATACTGAGGTCACAATACTTCCGTGGCCTCCAGGAGACCATCAACAAATAGGATCTACAACACATCATGGAAACCATTTGTTTGCTGGTATAAAAGGGAAAAGGTTGAATCTTTAAGACCACCTCTCAGATCAGTCTTAGCATTTCTGCTAGAAGGAGTGACAAGAGGACTCAAAGCACCTTCTCTCAAATGACAGGTTGCAGCCTTGGCAATGATCCTACTTCAAATCAAGGGCACAAGCATTTCAAGGTGCCCTCACATATGGTGTTTCTTCTGGGGTGTGATCTTGAAGGACACCACTGCAGGTGCACAAGTTCCGAACATGGAAGCTTCACATGGTTCTCTCGGCACTCACTAAGCCACCATTTGAGCCCCTCAGAGAAGCTGCATTCAAATGGCTGAGGATGAAGACACTTTTTCTTACAGCTATCACTCCCACCAGAAGAGTTTCCAAACTAGGTGTATTGTCAGTTAAGACTGACCTCTGCATATTTCATAAGGATAAGACGGTGCTGAGACCAGATCCTACCTTCATCCGCAAAGTGAACTCTACCTTTCATAGAGCTCAAAAAAAAATGTCTGTCTTCCTTCCTTTTGCCCAAATCCAAAGCACCCTGGATGTCAAAATCAGCCATTAGTAACACACTCAAGTTGTGCATAGTCGAAGCATATAAGAGTCACAAGTTTCTCATACCTACTGGAATCACAGCCCATTTGGTCAAGAGTGCCACCACCAATGCTGCATTCATGAGGCATGCTACAGTCGAGGAAGTCTACAAGGCAGCAACATGGTCCTCACTTTCCGCATTCATCAGACACTATGAAATCAATACATATACTTCAGCAGTCACTGCCTTCAACAGAAGAGTGTTGCAAAACATCCTAAGTGAAGATGACGATGATCCACCCCAAAATTGAGGACACTGCTCTGTGGGGGGTGTCCCTCAGGATGTCCTCCCTCAGAGGGAGATTGGACCATTGGATACTCACTGTGAAGAGTCCTCCTCTGAGGAAAAGAGGACATCTTGTCCGTCCCAAAGTCATAATCAAGCTAGATGCTCAGAAGGTTCTCTTCCTGACTCAGCTGTTTTTACTTACTTGCTTTTTCTTATCCATGTTACTTTGCCGTCTTATCCGTTGGTTCTTCTTTTAGAGTTTGTATTATAGTTGACCACTTTCGGAGTTACCTAAACTGACTCCCACAGACCGGAGACAAGAAATTAAAATGTCCTCCTTTCCTCAGATGAGAAGGGATTGGTGATCATGTCTGCCCTCTATTCATACTGTGTAACATACAAAGCATCTTGATTTGGTAAGAAGATCAGTGAGCATCTGGCAATGTCCCCAGAGCCAAGCATGTGTGCACATGAATCTCTGTTTCATAAGCTACATCAGAAATAAGACCCTCTCCCATGTTGGCTTAGATAGGGGCCCTCAATGTGGAGCTTGCCAACATATTTCCTGGTACCTGACAAATGTTGTTAGAAAGTGGATGGAGCCGGGTGAGGTTTTTGCCCAGCAGGGCTTCTGATTGGCCATTGAAGATCTGATTGGCTGTATAGTTCCCTGGCAAAGCGGGATATAAATTGAAAATAATCTCTCCTTATAATAATTATCTTTTGGTTTCGTAAGATTCCATGCACTCCCATTGGCTGTAAAATGCCCTCCCTCAGCCATTGGCCCATCAACCACCACTCAAGAGTACTCACGTGCCATTGGCCAGGTGCTGGGTCTGCTCCTTTCCCCACCCACTCCTCCTTCAGACAGATTTGCTGGCAGACCAGCTCTCTCTCCTGAGGAAGACAGTTCTCTTGACTCCAGTGAGGGACTGTCCCCTCAGTGGCTGTTGGTAGGCAGCCAAGCTTGGTTCTGTGAGTAAAAAAACAAAGGACTTTCAGCATAACCCCCTCCCCCGCCCATAACCCCCTCCCCAACGGCCACTTTCCTGTCAGAGTAAATGGAAAAAGGCTCTTTCTCCTGCTTAGCTTCAGCATGGCTGGCTGGCTTAACGAGGTGGGCCAGCGACCATCAAACCATTTTCTTCAACTCCCCGCTGTGTGGCTGACTTTCCCTTAGGGTTGCCAATCTCCAGGTTGTACCTGGAGATCTCCCACTGTTACAATTGACCTCCAGATGACAGAGATCAGTTCCCTGGGAGGAAATGGTTGCTTTGGAGGGTAGACTCTATGGCATTATACCCTGCTGAGTCCTTCCACACACACCCCAAATGCTGCCCTCCACAGGATTCACCCACCCCAAATCTCCAGGTATTTCCCTAATCAGAGTTGGCACCTGTACTTTCTCCTCTGTCAGTAAAAGGCCCTTTCCACACCTATGTTGGCCTTTGGGAGAAAACTCATTGGGCCCAGTCCTGATCAGGTTGCCAACTCCAGGTGGGCATTTCCTGGAGATTTGAGGGATGGAGCCTGGAGCGGGTGAGGTTTGAAGAGGGGTGGCACCTCGGACAGGTACAATGCTATAGACTCCACCCTCCAATCCAGCCATTCCCTGGTGGGGAACCATTGTTGCCAATCTCCAGGTGGGGGCTGGAGATCACTCAAAATTACAACTGCTCTCTAGGAGGGAGGGGGAGGAGATGGAAAACTAAAGGTAGGTTGATGGTTGGCTGGGAGGGAGATAGGGTTATCAACTCCAGGTTGGGAAATTCCTGGAGATTTGAGGGGTCGAACCTGGAGAGGGTGAGTGTTGAGGAGGGGTGAGACCTCAGACAGGTACAATGCCATAGACTCCACCCTCCAAACCAGCCACTCCCTCCTGGGGAACCACTGTTACCAATCTTGGGGGTGGGCTGGAGATCACTCAAAATTACTACTGCTCTTCAGGTAGCAAAGATCAGTTCCTCTGGAGAAAATGGTGGACTCTGTCATTATACCCTGCTGAGATTGCCACAGCAAATTGTCACTGAGTGCCCAAAGCCCGGGCACTCTCCCAGAGCCTCTTTCTAGAGCCTGTTGTATTTATTTCCACAAAGGGCCTTATTCCTAGTAAATAAATAAATAAATAAAATTGCTTTGGTAAGTTAGTGGAAACACAGCACAAGGATCTTCATTGCATGACAAAAGGTAAGCTGTGTGTATGCAAGAAAATATTTTTTTGTTCTGGCTGGCTAACAGAGCAAGCCCTCTGAAATGTCTCCCTTGTCCGCCATGCTTGTTCAGATGGCTGAGAAGAGCGTGTGGGAGAGGAGAGAATCCTTAAGAAGCAGAGGCTGAGGAATATATAGAGGTCCAGGTGGTAGTTGGGAGATCACCTATGGTTGCAACTGATTACCAGGCGACAGATCAGTTCACTTGGGGAAAATGGCCACTTTGGAAGGTGGACACTATGGCATTATGCCTCATTTATTCATTCATTCATTTGATTTGTATCCCACCCTCCCTGCCAAGGCAGGCTCAGGGCGGCTTACACACAATATATTAAAACACCTAAAAACAAATAAAAGCACAACAGTATAATAATAAAACATATCTTAAAGTGCTAATACATTCATAGATGGTGGTGGTATTCACAGCATCCAAGGTAATCAACTACCACCATAGTCTGGGTTGTTGTCAGGCTATTGATCGCAATATTTAAATTGATGTTGGTGTTGGGGCCAGGGCCTCAATGTTAGAAGGGGTGGCTCCCTACTCAAAGGCCTTGTGGAAGAGCTCTGTTTTACAGTCCCTTCCCTCCCTAAACCCTGTCCTCCTCAGGTTCCACCTCCCTCCCCATATCTCCAGGTATTTCCCAACTTGGAGCTGGCAACCCTAGGAATATATGAAGCTGCTTATAGTGACAGTCTCTGGAGCAGCATTGGCTCTGCTGTCTAGTCTACAAGGAGAGCATTGGCTCTCCAGTGTTTCATGCAGAAAAGGGTTCCCTCTGCAGTTCTTCTCCTTTGTAGTCCACTGGTTCCCAAAGTGGGCAATACCACCCCCGGGGAGGTGCTGGAACAATCCAGGTGCAGATCCACAAACTGCATCTTTTTGTCCACTTCTTGAAGGTAGATATCCAGAGGGGTGCTGAGTAATTTTTTTTTTCTGAAAAGGGGGCAGTAGACCAAATAAGTTTGGGAACCTCTGTGTAGTCCTTTAACTGAAAATGGACCTAAGCCTTCACATTCAAGGCATAATCTGTGGTATGAGCTGCTGCCTTCCTCTGCTTCTCACTTCTGTCTGTTGCAATGTCTCCCAGCTTCCTTAATCTAGCCAGGGGAGAGGCAGCTGCAGGACATGTGTGGTACCCACAGGAGTGCAGTGATATCGAATGGAGATGGATGAAGCATGCCAGCTGCCAGTCTCCGGGCTGGCTGCTGCTGCTCAACTCAAGCAAGAATGTTTCAGCTTTCATTGCTGATGGGGTTATATACGCTCTGAGCAGAAACTTTCATACATGTTCTGTAAAGTACATGTCTCCATGGAAGATGCTAGTGATAATGTGAACTCTTTTCCAACCACAAAGCTTTGTATGCATGCCATGGTGCATTCAACAGTAGGCTAATGTGATATGATCCTAACATGCAATTTTAACAGTAACTAAGCAAACCCATGTTGCACCAGCTGTTCCTTTGGAGCAGTCTTTAAGGATGTTAAGGAAGTAGCTAGATTAAAACACAACCATTTTGCTAACCATTTGAGGAGTCTACAGGCTTATGTACTTCCTCTCTCATGGCTCAAAGCTAGATAATTAAATGCTACTGTGGCACACCATGGTTCGTTTTGACCAGATTGCAAGCCTAGAGTTTGTACTTTGTGAGAGTTTGCATGAGTTGTTTACTGTTCATTAGTGCAGTTTATATGGATGTTCAGTTCTTTGTAATATGTATGAACAAATAATTGTTTTCTCTCCTGAATTACAGGAACTCCAGTTTCAAAGGCTTACCAGAGAGCTTGAGGTGGAAAGACAAATTGTTGCCAGTCAGTTGGAAAGATGCAGGCTTGGAACAGAATCACCGAGCCTTGCAAGCACAAGGTATGATCCTGCTGTTCTTACTTTCAGATGTTTTAACCAACTAAATACTTTGAATAAACTTTAGTTTTGTGTATTCTCATCCTATTATCTTAAAAGTCTCCTCTCTCTCTTTCATTTTTTAATGTTTGGATATCACATTCATATTGAGATGTGACTGTCACTTCAGTGTTTGCATTCAGTTAGTTCATGCTGCTGTTATATAACTTGAGTCTGCCTTATGGCAATGGGTTACAGTTGTATATGTTAGTGGTTTACTGCACTGGACCACATGTTAAGTGGTAAGTTGCCACAATGTAACCATGTGATAAGCTGGTCATCAACAAAGGGTCCTTACCCTGTAGTGAGAGCAATTCTACCACACCTCTCGTTTCCCAGACTTCCATTTGCAAGCAGGTGTATTGGTAAAATTCTTCTTGATACATCACATGATACCATATGGTAAAGTGGACTATGCAGACAGTTCACAGGGCAGGGTTTAAGAGTTTGTCGTTTAGGCACTGTATAATACAAGGTGCAGATGCTTTCCATAGAAACGTAACGGAGATGCCTCTTGGTCCAGGATTTGAGTATTTCTTCTAGTTGTCTATCGTTCAAGTTGGAAGGAGCTGGTGGTAGTCTTTGGGCCCCTAGTGTGTTCCTATAGTTTGACTAAAAGGAAAAGAAAGATTTAATTCAGTGTGGCGTTAGCATTGTTACTAATGGAATTCAATCTGTTCTGATGTCAACATAAGAATGAAGCTGCAGTGAAGTTCCATAAACCAGTTTTTTTAGTAAAACAGGAGCACACTAACTTCCTAGCTTTTCAAAACAAAGAAGAGTTGAGAAATACCTCTACAGAATTGTTTTATAAGGAACTTTATAAAATAGTTTAAAAACTATTACTGATAGTCATCAGCTGCTGTATAATGAAGTCAGATTCAGCACTCTAATGAGATTTTCTTTTCTTTTGGGGCAATCCAAGTACTAAGCCTTTTGTTGCAAAAAAAAGAGAGAGAGAGCTTCAGGAACATATGCTGATGAAAGAGCACCCGTCCTATTCTTTGTCCCATTTTATGGCTTTGTTCTGTTCTCTGCTGTAGCTCAGCCTACGAAGAAAAATGCTGGTATATCAAGTTTTGCTTAGAACAAAAGGGCAGAGCAGTATGCGGAGTATGTTTAATACTATCAAGTAGTAATAAAATTAGCTTATTCAGTTATTGGCATTCTGAAACATTTTGTAAGACCAAATGCCACAGTTAGTAGGTTTTTACTCCTTTGACTCATTGTTGGCTTTACTGTGTGATACAAGATATAACATACAGAATTGATTAGAGACCCTATATGTTTGTGGTCCTTCAGCAGCTATATATCATAGAAGCTAAAACATGGAATCTGTGTTTCAATTACTGCACATTTGTTGTAGAGGCACCAGGAAAAGTTTGTCCAACAGGCTCTGCTTATGAGCTTCCTAGAACATCTGTGTGACCAGCTTTGGAAACACAATGTGAGATTAGATGATCTTTTAGTGCAATCCAGCAAGGCAGTTTCACCGAAATTAGGAGGCAAGTTTGCTCCTCCAGAATGCATAAGTCTTGTGCCTGTATACCACATGACCCTAGGGAGATCTTTCTCACAGTACATCTGACAAGCCAGTACATTATAGGCACAATGATTAAAAGGCAGTTCTTAAATAGATGTGGAAAAATAATTTGAGCTAGTTCTAAATAGCCATTTCTGGGTTGCTATAGGAATAAAGGACATATTTTGAATGATCAGGGGTTTCTTTTCCTTCTCCAGAGCTGAAGCTTAATAGAGATGTATTGCAGGAGAATGATACGAGATCTCTCCATTTACATAAATATATCTGTTAGGTTGTCGAGAAGCTGTACCATCCTGCATGATCAAGTTTGCTACCCATGGGATCACTATGACAAAGAGTGATAGGTACAAAATTGGAATGAGATTGATGTCTGTGCCACTGTTATCTGAAGTAAACGGCTTGTGATAGGGAAGAAGGTTGGGTCCCTAATCTAAAATAAGAGTAGGAGTCTAACTTTAATAATGTCCATTCCTTCCTCTGCTCTTGGAATTTTCGCTGTCAGTCATTCACCTGTATTGATAAGAGAGGAGGGATGGAGGCTCAGGTATATCTTGAGTAGAACTCTGGGCAAAAAGTAACCAGTGAGCAAGGCTTGTGTATGCTACTATTCCTTAATCAGCGTGGCAAGCATCTTATAAAAGATGTGATAATTTTGTAGCATCTAATAGCATCCCTAACTAGCATCCACTATCCCAAAATTAATCCCTCATGTATCAGCATTCAATATACTTCACTAAATTGTTGAATAACAAAGCTTTAGTACAAACCTTTTTTTGCCATTTCTGTCATAAGGCGTTCTAAATCTGGACTCTGATCCTAAACGTTGGATCCGAGTGCACCATCCCTTTCTGTTGAGGAGGCCTTTGTTTGCTGTGGAGCCCATTCCTCTGGTATTAGGCACTTCTGCTCATGCCACACCAATATCTTTCAGTGGGCTGAGAAGTGCCTGGAATATGGACCACCTCTGCATTGGATGAGGAGGGGTGCCATGGTAAAGACACCTTAGGATCCAAGCCCTGGTAGGTCGTTTTGTTTTCACACCACTGAAACACACCTAAGTAATGCAGCGATTATACCTCTGAGATTGACATATGCGAAATGGCAGTGAAACTGCTCTCAAACAAGCAGAAGGGTATGATAAAGGAAGACCTTGATAGCCTGAAACCTAAGCTCAGGATTGCATTGACAGAACAGAGGCTCAAGCAGTTGAGCTTTTCTTGAATTGGAACACATTTCTTGTTTTATTGGTTCCTTACATCTGTGTGTGTGTGTGTGTGTGTGTCGATTTTAGAATATCCTTGACCAGGTCTTGTAGCTATAATAGAATACCACAGAAATGCAGATTGTGTGGGGTTTGGGGCAGAGGTTGCTTTTGCACTTATAAGCATTTGCCACGAACAAGTATAATGATTACTCTTGTTTAATAGGTGGCTGTCCACATAATTAAGGAAATGAAGGCTTAGGGAAAAACCATTAGCAACAAATTAAGTCCATTTTTCATGTATATGTTTTATGTAATCTGTCAAAAATCCAGAAGCAGTTATTTTTCTAACCAAGCATCTTACTACACACAAGTATCAAGGTTCTTCTGTAATCAGAAAACAGTCCTTGGGGACAAAGAAGCTTTGAAGTTCAAAATGAAGGTTAGAATATAACAAATATATGCTCTGCTATTTCATAGACAACCATTTCTCTTTATATCTGTGTCCTCTAATCAGAGAAACTAAAGCTTGGAGAGTGTCTTAAGTGGTGCCTGCTTGTGGAGAGCTGTTAAAACAACTGTGGCTTTTGACACCATCAACCACAGAATCTTTATGGAATGTTAGGTAAAGGTAGAATTTGTGGATACTGCACTTCATTGGTTCCCAAACTCACCTGGTGAACTGGTTCCCAAAGGTGACCCAGTAGGCAACTGCTTGTCTGCATGTCATCTAAAAATGGTGTCCTGTGAGTTTCTAAATCTTCCTCCTTGTGATAGTAATATCTTAATGAAACCACTTGGGAGGATCGTCTGAGTTTGGGACTAAGGTGCCACTGATCTGCAGGTGGTGTCCAGCTTTCTTTCTCCTTCTGAATTGTGTAATGTGAAGTAGTGGACATCCTGAACAGTGGAGATGGTAATGAGTTTTTATTTTTATTATTTCAGTTTCTTAACTGCCCTTCCCTGCTCAGGGCGGTTTACAACAACATAAATTCAATACAATCTTAAAACCAATTAAAAATACAAAAATTCGGTTTTAAAACATTCAGCATAAATATTTAAACACTTTAAAAACAAGATGGCATATCCAGTATTCAGATTTTTATAGGGGGGAAGGGAGGGGAGGATAGTCAGGTAGATGTAAGAGAACCGTCACTGAACTCAAACGAAGGCCTGGCGGAACACCTCTGCCTTGCATGCCCTGCGGAACTTCAGTAGATCAGGCAGGGCATGGATGTCATCTGGCAGAGAGTTCCACCAGGCTGGGGCCAAGGCTGAGAAAGCCCTGGTCCTGCTTGAGGCCAGCCAGATATCTTTGGGGCCAGGAATCATCAGAAGATTCTTATCTGCTGATCTCAGTGTCCTTTGGGGGATATATCAGGAGAGGCGGTCCCGAAGGTACGTAGGTCCCTGACCGTTAAGGGCTTAAAGGTGGGATTAGGGCCACTGCACTGAAATTCAGTCCAGATAAATCTAACCTGTACGGTCCATAACAAGCCTTCCTGAGTCAGCCTGTTTGGGTAGGGGAATGTTAAGGACCAGATTCGAGGCTCAGGGGTGCGTGTTTAAACAATTGTTCCAGGATTTCAAAGTGGCTAATAACAGATACAAAATAAAAACACAAGCAATATTCATTAATTATAAAGCTGAAAATATTGTTAAATCTGCAACAGATAGTTAAAAGATGAAAACAGTGTGCAAGATCAATCAGCAGCTCAGGTTAAAAACAGTTGAAGAGAGATTGGATTTATACCCCACCCTTCACTACCCGAAGGAGTCTCAGAGTGGTTTACAACCCCTTTCCCTTCCCCTCCCCACAACAGACACCCTGTGAGGTAGGTGGGGCTGAGAGAGCTTGAGAACTGCCCTTGAGAGATCAGCTCTGAAAAACTTATGACTGACCCAAGGTCACACCAGCGGCTGCATGTGGAGGAGTGGGGAATCAAACCCGGTTCTCCCAGATTCAAGTCCACTGTCTTAACCATGACACCAAACTGGCTTTCAATTAAAAGCCCTAGAGACCCCTCTGTAAAAAACAAACAAAATCAAAATACCCCCACTGGCTCAGCAGAATATCTATAAAAATGGAACCAAATAAACCTCTCTGAGTGGAGAAATTCCAGAGCTCTGGGAAATGCCCTGCTATGTTTAGATTGCTTGGCATCCTTGCAAAATGGAACATTAAATGTCATCTTTTTAACTGATCTTTATGGGAGTAGGCACTCTGAGGGAAATCTTGGTCCCAGCACCTTAAACCTTGTCCAGAAACATAATAAGAAGCCAGTGCCAGTCGTCTTAGTATTGGTGTGATGTATTAACATCTGCTCTCAGCAGCTGTGGCATTCTGTACTAGGTGAAGTTTCTGAGTCTTTAAGGGCCATTCCACATAGATCACGTTACAGCGGATTTAATCTAGAGGTATTTGCTTAATCAGGGCTTGCAAATAGAGGTGAAGATTAACAAAGTTTGAGTCCAGTGGCACCTTTAAGACCAACAAAGCTTTAAGGTGTGAGCTTTCGTGTTCATGCATACTTCCTCAGACACATTGGTGAAGGTTGTTACAGATGGATCTTTATGTTTTTGAAAAGAAGCAGGCCTCTCCAGTTCAGAGTTCACAGTAACTACATTACCTAGAGACAGGCACAGCCTGTCAGCAAACCAGTTTTCTTGAGGCAGGAAGGAATCAGAATACAGATGTCTTGCCTTGGCCATCAGTCACAGCAGCCTGTCAACCCCAGAGGATCAGTGTCAAAATTACCTAGTCTGAGGCCTGGTTCTTCCTCTTTTCTCCTTGTGCTTTTTCCAGCCTTTTTTGGGGTCTAGGTCCAAAACTCCCTAGGATTCTATGGGGAAGATTATTAGTCAAAGCCTCCTTCAGGAGGAATTTTGGATGTTTACCTCACATTATGATTGGTCCAAAAAAGGAACTCTCTGCCTTGAGACCCGTGAGTAATATGAGTCCCAAAGAAGCAAATTATTTTTCTTTTTTCCTTGTCCCATTCTGCAAAGCTCAGACACCTGCTGGCAAGGGCAGATGGATCATCTGATGGTTGTTTAAGTGTTTAGGTAGCTAGAAACTGTTTTACTTCTGCTTTCTGTGTTTTGCAGTTCACCTTGTTGCTTTTCCCAATATGATTTTTATGTTAGTAGAAACAAACCTGTACAACTTGTGCTTTTGGCTTTGAGAAGATTTCTTGATTATCTTCCTCACTTGCATCCAGATAGGTGGGAGGATGGGAGAACCGAGCCTTCATAGGTAAAGGGCTGACTGACTGGGTGATGACTGCCTGAAAGATCCTTAAAAATTTCCCAGATGGTGGTAGGGAATTTGGGGGACTACCAAAGGTGGTGTACCTCTGGAATCCAGAGGGTTGAGGCATCTCTGGAATGCTCTGCTAGTGTCAGAAACACAGGAATAGATATTTGTCCACATTTATTCATGCTGTGATTACCTTTAGGTTGGCCCATTGCAGTGTACTCTGTGTGCAGCTGCCTCTGAAGACTTCCAGCTGTTTAGAAGCTTCAGCTGGCTCAAAATGTAGAATCTAGTCTCATAACAAGAATGAAAGAAAGAAGAAGAGATTGGATTTACACCCTGCCCTTCACTTGAAGTAAAATCTCCTTCTCTTCCTCTCCCTGTGAGGTAGGTGGGGCTGAGAGAGCTCTTTCAAGGACTGCTCTTGAGAGAACAGCTCTGACAGAACTGTGCCTTGCCCAGGGTCACCCAGCAGCTGCATGTGGAGGAGTGGGGAATCAAATCCAGTTCTCCCAGATCAGAGTCCACGCTCCTAAACACTGCATCAAACTGGCTCTAGGGGCCATGTGTTACCAGTTCTAAAGTATCTTCCCTGGCTGTCACATTGCTTCTGGACATACTTCATACTACTCTAACAACTTCATCTGCCCATCTTTAATTTTTTGGGTTTGGGCCGCTTTATTTTCTACTATGTGATTTCTTTGTCTTTTAGTGTTCTTTACCGCATACCTATACTACATGCAGAATGCAGAATAAAGCTATTTAAAAGAGCAGGTTGTATGCAAGTAGAATAGTCTTTTGCTCACAGAAGAAGGGTTTACAGACTTTCTTTCACTGCAGTCTCCTTGTGAGGCATTTCATATTATTTCTAAGTGTCTGATATTCTTTCAGGAAGCACAAAGGGCTACAGCAGGAAAGATGTGTTCCATAAGTGGAGTTCCTGTTTATAGAATCTAACTCCATAGAAAGCCAAGAAAAGGATCAAGAGAAAATATGTATGTGTATTGCCAGTGATAAATATATCAGTGCACTACTTCTCAGCATACACTGCTTATCAAATAAATGTCATGTAAAAAAAGGTAAAGGTTTCCCTTGCTCGACAGCTAGTCGAATCTGACTCTAGGGGGCTGTGCCTATCTCCATTTCCAAGGCGAAGAGCCAGCGCTGTCCAAAGACATTTCCCTGGTCATGTGGCCTGCAAGACTAAATGCAAAGACACACAGAATGCTGCTACCTTCTCACCAAAGCGGTAACTATTTGTCTACTTGCAGTTTCTTGCTTTTGAACTGCTAGGGTGACAGGAGCTGGGGCCACAGACAGGAGCTCACTCCATCACACAGCACTAGAGTCTCGAACTGCCAAACTACAGACCTTCCAGTCTGCAGCTCAGCGTCTTAACCTCTGAACCACCATGGCCCCCTAAATGTCATGTACACAATGTAAAAACATATCAAGACTTCATAATCTCTTTTAAAAATCTTCCTCAGATTTGTGTAAAGAGTGTTGTCGTGTAACATGAAATGCTATTGAAAGCAACTGAAACCCTATTGATCCAAAAGTCTAGAAAATTAAAATCACAGTGTTACATATCTGTGATAACATTGCCAAATCTGCCATCATATAAAAAAACAATCTTCTTTAAACTGATGGGCTTTCATCTAAATAATAAAAACATTATTGCAAATTATTAAGAAAGACATCCTGTCAGATTTAAGGAAAGCTGGTATCTGTTTTACCATTAGGTCATTCGGGAGAACGTGGTTTGTAAAATAAAAATCTAAAATTCTTATCATAGGAGTACCAGCTACAAAGCCCATTTCTTAAGAGGAGTGAACCAGACTAATTTTATGATCTGTTGGATTATGAAAGTCTTTAATTTGTAAATGCTATTAGAAAGGTTTACAGGTTCTATACCTATAATGACCTGTGAAGATACTGGATTTTGAATGAATATCCAAAAATCCACATTTACTCACTGGTCTGCCAAATTGAACTTTCTTCAGAAGCCACTGCAAAGGTATATTTCACATACTGGAACTTCCTAAGACAGACACCACTGTTTATAACTGACCAATTTCATCTCATAAGGCAATTGATGGAATTTCATAGACCAAAATAGATGTGTCTGAGTATTCAAAGGTCTATCAATGAAAAAGATTGTTCCTATGAGTGAGATTAGCTCTCAATCTGGATCAATCAATAACCCTCTCAAGAAAGCTCCTGTGTTGGAGTTCTTGTGAAAAAGAGTCAGCCACTTTCTCAAAACATTGATTAAATGTGTAGTTTCTCTTCAGACGTAAAAGTCGGCTGGATAGAAAATTGGCCTTGAAATGCTTTGCGTGAAGACTAGCAGAATAGAATTTCTGTTTGTAGGCTTGGAATATTCTTTAACAGAAACAGTAGAAACATGTTTATACACTATAACATCCAGGAAAGTAACATTGACAAAATTATACTGACGTATAAATTTTTTGTGATAGAGTTTACCCACTCAGAGAAATCTGAAATGTAATTTTTATCTAAGATATTAAAAATACCAACAATATAAGCATCTGTAATACTTTAAATATTTGTGAAAACTAGTTGCCAAGGGATTCAAAAGAAGAAAAAGTTGGCTTTTATACCCCACTTTTCTCTACCCTAAGGAGTCTCAAAGGTGCTTACAATCTCCTTCTGTTCCTCTCCCTGCAACAGGCACCTTGTGAGGTAGGTGGGGCTGACAGAGTTTGGAGAGAACTGTGACTGGCCGAAGGTCACCTGGCAGGCTTCATGCAGAGGAGTGGGTAATCAACCCAGATAAGAGTCCACTGCTCTTAAGCACTGAACCACACTGGCTCTCCTGGATTCCAGGATTAACATACTAGAATTCCAGGATTAACATGCTAAGGCGCCACCAGACTGCCCACAGAGACCCTTTTAATTTGGTGATAAAATTGTCTGTCAAACTGAAATTAGTTCTTATATAAAGTTGTTATCCAGAATGGTTTAATATTTAATTAATTAGGGGAATTTTGATAAGCAAGAGGGGGTAATTTAGCACCTTTGTATACCAAGTTCCTTCCCCAAGAGAAAGTTTAAATAAACCAGGCTGGTGTTCAACTGATAAGGATTTTAGTGAGAATAAAGTAAGCTAAAGTAGTAAAATGTCAAACATACAAACTGAAAACACACTACTAAGAGGGAGATAAAAGGGATGAACAGGAATAAAGAGGGCATTTCTAATGGGTGATATTTACCAGTATTGAAGCTTCAGATCTGCTGTAGAAAGTGACCAGCGCTTGGTGTGAGGTTGACGCAGGGGCACGCACACACACACAGACACTGCAATTGGCAGTGTGCCTGTATTTATACCCAAAATGATACTGAGGGTATGCTGATGTGGTTGCATCAAAGGAACAATAGTGTTGATATGTTTAAAGGAAGGTTCCCAAGAACAAGGACAAATGGTTAATAGCTCTACGGGGGGGGGGGGGGTGTCAAAGAATCTGGCAGAACTTGATTGCTTTCCCAGAGCTGATAATATCTGTGGATGTCCCGTGATCTGCAGGATGAAGAGGAACTTCCAGGTGTTGTAAATATGCTAAGAGGGCAACTGGGGGAAGCAGGATGGGGTGAAAAGAGGTTACATAAGGTGTGATGCTGTTTTTCCTGAGAGACCTCAATCTTGTAAAATATACATTTGATGAACTTCCTGATACTTTTTTTACACTGGGCTGTGCCTGCCATTCATTTCTTGTCCTAGGCCAGGCTTATGAGTTAGATTTAATTTCTATCTGGAGTGATATTTATATGAAGGGTGTGTGGCAATACTTCCTATTGGAAAACCCACTGCCCCTCTGTAGGATGACACTGACTGGTAACAATATGATGCCCAACAAATCAAGAAGAAAATGAATGGGTGGAGCCAAAGAATCTGTCAGTAAGAAATATTCCATAATTGGCTAAACCTTATGGTAAGGAGTAGATATACACCAAGAACTGACATGTAGAATAGTAAAATAGGTATCCTTCTTAATACGTAATGTTTCAGTATGCTGAACAAATCATTTGGTATCCATGATGTAGCTTGTATAACAAAAGTTTGGCGGAAATCCATGCTAGTGGCCTGAACATAATACAAGAAAACTTTTTTTGCTGTTCTTGCACTTCTATTATAGCAGCTGCCGACAGCTGCTTTACCTCCCTTAAATGAGTATCCCTGATCAGGGCAGCAACCTACCCAAAGTTCCTCCTCTGCAGCAAATACTAAGAATCCGTACAGAGTGAAAACAAACTATTTATTGAAGAGAGAAATGCAGCAAGTAGATGATTTGGAAAAAGCAGTCATCTAGCAATAGTATCAAACACTAGAACACCCACAAAGAATAGCAACTGTTCTACTTAGGAGGAGGCAGAAGGGAAAGCTAGAGGGTAAAACAAGGGCAATAGCCATATGTATGGCAAAGGTCCAGTTGCCTTCACAAATATCTCAGTATCCCAACAGCCCATAAGCCCCCCCAACAGTCCATAAGCCCACCCCCCAAAAGCCAGATTCACATGATATTGTGGTTGACAAGGACTACACAAACACTGATAGTTTTGAGCAGGTCAGACAAGAAGATTTGTATTTATACCCCACCCTTCACTTGGAGTCTCAGAGCGCCTTACAATCTCCTTCCCTTCCTGTCCCCACAGCAGACACCCTGTGAGCAGTGTTCCCTCTAAGCTGAGTTAGTGTAAGCTAGTTCAGTTTTTTAGCCTCTGGCTCACACATTTTTGTCTTAGCTCAAGGAGGATGGCTCCAGAGCAAACTAATTTATGCACTAGGCAAATCATTTTCTCACAACTTTAATGCCAGCAGCTCACAAAGTAAAATTTTTGCTCACAAGACTCCACAGCTTAGAGGGAGCATTGCCTGTGAGGTAGGTGGGGCTGAGAGAGCTCTGAGAGAACAGCTGTAAGAGAACTGTGACTGGCTGCATGTGGAGGAGTGGGGAATCAAACCCAATTTTCCAGATTAGAGTCCACTGCTCTTAACCACTTCACCAAGACTGTATCTATTTCACTTTGAAGTTGCTCCAATGTCATCTCTGCTGAGGGGGCCAACATAACACCAACAATCTGTCTCAGATTCTCCTCTTTCTCCTCCTTGATACTTTGAAGTCTCAAGACATAGCTTGCCCTTTCCATTTGCAGCTGTAGTACACGAGACTCTTTGATTTGACACTTTTTTCCCAACGCCTGCAGTTTTTTATTCATCTTTTTTGAGTTGGAATCAATCTCTTTAAGCTCCTGCTCCGTTTTTTCGATTTTCTGTGTGTTCAGAGCCGTTTGTGCTTATTGTGCGTGCAACTTATTATCAATAGCCATAATTTTCTCCAGCAGGGGGCAAAGCGCTTCCAACAGCAGCCTTTGGAGTTCCACAGTGAGTCCTGTCTAGGGACAGAACTCGTAGGGCTGGAACTTCCGGAAGGAAGCTTAACTTTCACTAGTTTGTCCTTAGAGTCTTTCGGCGGTGCCATGTTTGAGAATTGTTTCCTTTTATTAAAAGTTAGTCAAAGTCTCTGGAAGCTCTTATACAATGCAGTAAGTTCTCACAGTCTCTTTATTTCTGTTCAGTCACTTCTTACTGCAAGCCCCCCCCCCTTTTTGGCTTTGAAATTGCTTGTAAACAGTTCTTAGCAGGGGGAAGTCCCCCCTCGTTTTCTTTTAGGGAAGCATGCTGTTTCCGGGTGATTTTCGCTTGTACTTAAACTCACATTTTCAGCGATTGTCCCTTTGCATTCAAAATTGCTTGATCACCATGCGCTTGCTCCAGTGTGCTGATCTTGTTCCCTTTCGGGGACACTCCACAGCGAGCCTGTTAGGGCTTGGAGGAGCCTCCCCTCCAGCTAAATGCGCTGGGAAAGGGCTCTCTAGCGCCCCATGGCTGGGAATCCAACCCAAGGACTCCTAGGGTGGCACGGACGATCGCGCCCCCACCCAGCCATAGATGCTGGCAGGATTCTCCTGGAGCCCTGGGAGAAAGCAACTGCCATGGCAATCGCCGAAACCGGAAGTCTCAAAGAGAATTTTCTTCACAGACCTGGGACATGGGGTGGAGGAAAGGGATTCTGTGAGTATTCATTTATACCCTACTTTTCTCCCCAGTGGGAATACAAAGTGTCTTACAGTATTCTCCCCTAATCCATTTTATTCTCACCACAACCATATGAGGAAGAGGCATCTGAGTGTGATTGGCTCAAGGTCACCCAGTGAGATTATGTGGTAGAGTGGCAATTTGAACCTGGGCCTCCCAGATCCTAATCTGACCCTATAGCCACTACAGCACACTGGTTCTCAAATAATAAACTATTTCTGAATAAAGAAACAGAAGAGAGGTCTCTAGGCAGAGAGGTGATATGGCTGAAGGCAGTTTTGATTATCTCAACTGAGCTGATGTTTGTAGGGGAGGGGAAGTGTTGGGAAAGGTCTTGCTAGCTGCACAACATCTCAACAGTGTTTCGTCTGGTGACCTATGGCAGCCAGCATAGTGTAGCTAGATCCACCCAGGATGTAACTGTTTTTGCTCATCAGTTCAATCATTTTGTTTAATTTCTTCTGGAAATTTCTCTAAGATGCTTTAAGTCCCCCAGGTGAAAAGTGGCATAGAAATGCCTTAATAATCTAATTTAAATTTAAAGGAGTTCAGCCATCCACATCAGATCAGTCTACACAGAAAAGCTTTTTGTGGGAAATGCTAAGTGAGCTTATTTCTTTTTAAAGCAGAATGTTTAGCTGACAATATTCATTTGTGGCTGAGTGGCCTGATTAATTGCTGAATGGCCTTGATTAATACCCTTGTAACTAAGTATGAAGTAGAGCAGCTATTGTTCTCTGTGAACGTGATATGATAGAATGTTTTATTTAGATACTTATCCCCCTCTTTTCTCTCTAGTAGTGACCCAAGCGAGCTCCCCTCCACCTTCTTTTCCTCTCAACCTAGTGAGATCGGTTAGGCTAAGAGAGAGTGACTGGATGAAGCGTGCTTCCATGACAGCGTACTTCCCAACATGCTTCCGTGACAGAGTGGGGATTTGAATCTGGGATTCACAGAACATACTACCTACTGGGTGCGTTCAGACGCGCCGTTTGAGCCGTTTTCGGCACAGCTCAGAAACGGCTTTTACCTACGCGTTCACACGCCCAACATCTGCCCACCGTCCCCAGCCGTCGCTTTCTGGAGCAAACCCCCTTTGAAACGAAGTATTTTGACACCACTTACCCAAGTGGTGTTTTCCATGATTCTCCGTTTCAAGCCGCACTTTTCCCTGTCTGATCGCTCCATCCAGCCACTTCCGGGTGCTTCAACCCCCCCTCCCCTCTGGGAAGCTGCCTCCAGCTTCCGGTTTTAGTCCACCATTTTTTTTTCCCCCTTAGCGGTGTGCGCTTGAGTGGAGCTCCGCACTTAAGTTATGTAAAGAAAAGCTTCAGTGGTGCCTAGTTCAGGCATTTAGACGAGTCCAGGATCTTGGGGAGGCCAGTTTCGGGGAGAAAATTTAAACAGAAGTCTTCATTTAAACTTTAAAGGGACGGGTTGAAATCGCTGTTCTGCGCACGCACCAAACTTCCTGTTCGGGAGAGGGCTGCCTGTGCGCATGCTCAAAGGAAAGGGGAAACCCCCCCCCACCTGCAGGAGGACGGCAGGGAGCTCCGAAGGAGAGAAGGAGGAGGTGAGTGTGATCGCGATTCTCCAGTTTAAAAAAAAAACGCATCGTGCCGGAGCAGTTTAAACCGCTCCAGCACGCTGTCTAAACGCACCCACTGTATCACACTGACTAATTCTACTGGCTCTGTCTTTTGAGGTGGTAATGGCCAAAAGCCCTGTTTGTTGGTCCCACACATCCTTGGTATGGAGGGAGAAAGAGAAAGCCAAAGTGGAGGATTTATGGGAATGCTCTCACAAAATTTAGTGGTCTTGTAAGCGTGTTCCACTACTTCACTTCCTCTGAACTGTTCCATGAACTCAAAATCTGTAGGAGCTGTCCAAAAGTAATTAGTGAATTCATTAACATTTTTCCATGAACATTTTACTTTTCCGGTACAGTAAACATGATGATAAAAATGGGTAGAGGTATCAAGTGGAATGTAATTTACAAATTGGCTCTGAAAACTGTGGCTTATAAAACTCTTTTAGCCACTGAAAACTGAACACAGAATTGTCAGGCAGCTTTCAGGTGGCACATTTTGCTCAGATTAGACACACCTGAGGCAAACTTGGAGCTGTTCTGGACAGGGTTTTCGTTCTTCCCTTTTTTCCTTTTTTCTGCCTTAAAGAATATTCATTTGATAAAATAATCAACAACACTTTGGCCTTGGATTTCTGATCAACATTTTTCTCTCAGAAAGAGTATTTGATAGGTTACATGGGTCTAATAATTTTTTCTTTATAATTTATAAAAAATCAAACAGGACTTCTACTGTCTGCTTCTTTCAGTTTGAAGCTTTCTTCTACCCCCTAAGAAGCCTTCTTCTGGTGGCTCTTTTACCAGAGGAAGAGCCACTTCTGTTTAGAGGAAGGCTGATTAGGTTAGGCAGAAGAAGAAGAAGAGAGAAGAGATTGGATTTATACCCTGCCCTTCACTACCCAAGGGAGTCTCAGACTGGCTTACAAACTCCTTTCCCTTCCCCTCCCCTCCCCACAACAGACACCCTGTGAGGTAGGTGGGGCTGAGAGAGCTCTGAGAGAACTGTCCTTGAGAGAACAGCTGTGCCAGAGCTTGTGACTGACCCAAGGCCACATCAGCAGGTGCAAGTGGAGGAGTGGGGAATCAAACCCGTTCAGTTAAACTGTTTATTGCTAAGAGCCCTTACAGCATGATGCAAAAACATAGTTCCACAGAGTCCGTGTATAAAATACTCAGTTGTGTGCTTGAGATCTGGAAACACCCTGAAGAAGTGTGCATGCCCACAGAAGATTATACCCAAATTACACTTTGTTGGTCTTAAAGGTGCCACTGGACTCAGACTTTGTAAAGTTCTTTGAGATTAGTCTGTATTAAAAAAATTCCTAAGCACTGAAGAGTAGAAAACACCATCATTCTCATGCACGCTCTGAATTTAAATGTTGGCGTCTCAAATGTCTTGTTTTATGACTTAGTAACTTGACTCACTGGAACAATTTCTTACTTTCTTCCATTGCAGCCTCTGATTATCCCCCAGTGAGTGAAGCAAATGTTGGCAAGGAAGCTGCTTCAAATTTTTAAAGGGCTTGGCCATCCAGTTATTCTCTAGCTTATCATCAACCACAGTTCCGAACAGTTACAGCATGCAGAATTGCAGCCCTAATATCTAATCCCTATTGTGACAGTTCTGTTTGGTTAGTAGATATGTTGGTTAATTTGTAATTTACTGGAACAAAATTGGAAAATATGAACATGTAAACTTAGTATATAATTTGTCGAAGTTCTTCATGGTCTCCAAGAGAATTCCTACCACCTTCACACAAGGTGAAGAATTGCTACCATCAACACCATTGTCACATGCAGACTGTATGCAGGCTAGTTCATTGCTCAAGTCTTGATTGAATTTGGCTTCTGAGCAAGTATCTACTTTTTCACATATTACTTTGTGTTACCATGGGTTGGTTTATTTATTTATTATTTGGATTTATGGATCACCCAACCCCAGAGTACACAGGGCTTTGGACGATGAACAACAATAAAATAAAATACCTCATAAACATACTTAAAAATATAATAAATACATCATTACATTCGTAAACAATTCCCAGATGGAGTTAATGCATCAATCTTTAACCAGTTCCAGACTGTGTTGCTGCCTTGCGAGCAGGATAAGAAGGAGAGAGAGAGAGAGAGAAAGGAAAGAGAGGAGGGTGCCAGCCATGATATTACCTGTCGCTGTTCTCAACTAAAAGCCTGGCAGAATGTATTAATACAGAATGTATTGCATTAAATCCCTCAGGGTCCTGATGTTATTTGGCAGAGAGTTCCACCAGGTCAGAGCCAGGGCCAAGAAAACCCTGGCTCTGGTTGAGGACAGCTGGATGTCTTTAGGGCCAGGGATCACAAGGGTGACCCAGTAGATGTTGTTTACTTAGACTTCTAGAAACCTTTTGATAAAGTTCCTCATCAAAGACTCCTAAGTAATGGAATAAGAGGACAAGTCCTCTTGTGGATTAAAAACTGGTTAATTAACAGGAACCAGAGAGTGAGTATAGATGGGCAGTTTTCACAGCGGAATGTGGTAAGCAGTGGGGTACTGCAGGGCTTGGTGCTAGGTGAGGTGCTTTTTTAACTTTTCATTAATGACTTGGAGTTGGTAGTAAGCAGTGAAGTGGCTTTGCAGATGACACTAAGTTGTTCAGGGCAGTGAGAAGTAGGGAGGACAGTGAGGTGTTCCAAAGGAATTTGTCAAGCCTGAATGAGTGGGCATCAGTATGGCAAATGAAGTTCGACGTGGGCAAGTGCAAAATAATGCACATGGAGCCTAAGATCATAATCCTTCCTTATATATAAAAGGATTTTCGTCATACCTTATATGGTGAAAATGCGCGCCGGAATCAGTTGGCTGAGGGACCTGTCAGTCAGAGACAGGGTCCCTTGCCACTGGCTGCCTTGCTTGCCTGCGTTGCTGCCATTGGTCCGCCAGCTGCCGCTCAAGACTGCTGGTGTGCCATTGGCTGGGAGGCGGGAGGCGAACGCTGCGAGCGAACACCGCCACCAGGAGCCAGGGAAGGGAGGCTGCGATGCCAGCCGACGGTGCTGGCCGGGGAGCGAGGCAGGGCCAGTGCCAGGGGGACGTTGCAGCCCCGGAGAGACGGAGTCTCAGCGAGAGGGACAGCGGAGGCTGGGGACAGCGGGTGAGCTCCTTCCCCAATGGCCGCCAGATACGCCTGCCTCCAGCACCTTCTTCGCGGGAAGGGGGCCTGTCTAGCGCCCGTTGTCTCGGTTCCACAACGGGCTTCCCTTCCTAGTATAAATATATTATGGGGTCCGAACTGGCAGTAACTGACCAGGAGAGAGATCTTGGTGTTGTGGTAGATAACTCATTGAAGATGTCAACTCAGTTTGTGACTGCAATAAAAAAGGCAAATTCTATACTGGGCATTATTAGGAAGGGAATTGAAAAGAAATCAGCCAGTATCATAATGCTCCTGCATAAAGCTATGGTGCATCATCATTTGGAATACTGTGTACAGTTCTGGTCACCGCACCTCAAAAAAGATTCTGTAGCATTGGACAAGATGCAGAAAAGGGCAACTAAAATAATAAAGGGGGTGGAACAGCTTCCCTATGAAGAAAGGTTAAAGAGGTTAGAACTCTTTAGCTTGAAGAAACGACAACTGAAGGTGACATGATAGAGGTTTACAAAACTGACGGAATAGAGAAGGTAGAGAAAGAAGTACTTTTCTCCCTTTCTTGTAATACAAGAACTACTGCTCATTAATGAAATGAGATTAATGAGCAGTAGGCTTAGAACAGGTAAAAGTAAGTACTTCTTCACCCAAAGAGTAATTACTACTTGGAATTCACTGCCTCAGGAAGTGGTGGCAGCTACAAGCATAGACAGCTTCAAGAGGGAATTGGGTAAACATATGGAACAGAGGTCCATCAGTAGCTATTAGCCACAAGCTGTAGATTGAACACTATGTTTGGGCAGTGATGTTCTGTATTCTTGGTGCTTGGGGGCAACAGTGGGAAGGTTTCTGGAGTTCTGGCCCTGCTGGTGGACCTCCTGATGGCACCTATGTTTTGGCCACTGCGTGACACAGAGTGTTGGAGTGGATGGGTCATTGGCCTGATCCAATATGGCTTAAGTTCTTACTATAATTATAGTAGTATACAAGTGTTTGTTCTATTCATTTAACTATTCAAAGCAAAGTTATTTGCTGTCATTTATATCACACATACATAACTCAGGCCATACTCCAGTATGGTCAGTCATTGGCAAGAGGAAATATAGGGAAAGTCCCAATTCTTCGACGTTTCTGTTTCTCATATACATTATAAGGGTGTGTAGATTATGATCTTACACCACCAATTTTCAACTTAAGTCCAGGCTATCATTAACATTCTGAACAATTCTAATTACTAGGACTGTAACCTGTTTTGAAAAGAGACTCCAATAATAGTGAGTGCAAGTTTCTTCTTTCCCAACTTCGTCACGGGATGGGGTGTTGAACTTCTGTTTAGGCATAGTTATGGTCCTCTCCCCTTCTCAAATTTGTGACTTCTGGCATACATCATCAGAGGTTGATCATCTGCAAGCTGAGGTTTTGAAGGTAGTGTAGATGCCACCTTTTAACTATGTACATCAGAGTGCTCTTTGGAGTCTTCCTGATTAGGTTTGGATACTTACCACCCTTATTGATGATGACTAGGACACTAAAGCAATTTAACTTTGTACTTTCAGTTTCTACTTTTCCCCTCTCTGTATTGTTGAAAATATTGCTCTCTGTAGTGGAAAATACATGTGATTGCAACAGACCTACCTATTCCTTCCTTTAAATGTTTTGGCTACAGATGATGGGCTGGATCTGGACTAATTTCCACACATAGAGTGCAGTTTTCTTGCCTCCCTCATCCCACTGCAGCCCAAAATGCTGTTCTTATCCCTTGGTGTCCTTCTATCCCAAGGATTTCAGGGGGCATTTCAGGCTACTGTGGCAGGGCATGCACATAGGACAATTGTGCCCTGGGGGTAGGGGATCCTCATCCTGGCAGAGTGTCTAATTTCGATACTAACCAATAAGAAAACATTTCATAAACCCTTTGAAGCCTTTTTTATTACAAGTTTCTTTTTAAGTAGAAGGTATAGAACCCTGGTGGCGAACCTATGGCACAGGTGCCAGAGGTGGCACCCGGAGCCCTCTCTGTGGGCACGGGTGAGGAGGCAGCTGAGCCTGCTTACTGTGCTGATGCAGCTGCTGCACCAGCCGGCCCTAGGCCAAACCCCAGGCCCTGGTTGGAAAGCAAATACCACACATGAGAGGAAAAGATGTGTAAACCCCCAGTGCAGGAACCCCGCTTGTTGACATGGGGGAGGGAGAAGAGGGGGATCACTTTCCCCGCGGGCTCCACCTTCCTCACAGCCTGACACCAATCCACAATCCCTGCCTACTCAAAGCCCAGGAGCTGCTCAGCAAGGAATCCCCACAGCCTGACCCTGCCCCCTTAGCCCAGGAAAGCGCGGCAACTCCCCTTCCTTTGCAAATGCACACTCCAATCCATGCCCCTTCTGCCCCAGAGAAGTGAGGCTGAGCATTTCCACTCAGGCTCATTGCCAAAAGTTGCATCTGCGTGAGTGCGCCACTTCAGTTTCCAAACCTGCCATCTTTGGGGAGGTGCGCTATTCCTCCTCCCCCTCCTCCCTCTTTGGCTCTTTGCCTGGTCTCTCTTGCTGCACCCTCCAGCGTCCTGTGCTGTAACCTGGAGTCCGAAAAACTTTAGTACCCACCCCCTTCGCTTCCTTTCGGGGCTGCCCTGCTGCTTTCGGTGGCATGTCTTGTGTGCCTGCTCAAAGGCTGTGATTAGAAGGGCTGTTCAAGGAGTTGGACATGGAGACTGTTTTGGAGCTAGTGCTGCAGGAGGGGGGTGGCAGCCAGTGCTGTGGTGAGGTTGCTCAAGGTGAGCCAGAGATCCTGCCCAGTGGAAGTAAGGCACAGCCCCCCTCCCCCCTAATTATAGCTTCCTGAGAGCTTCCAGGGAATCACACATAGGGCCAGGGCCGGCCCCAGGTGTCTGGGCGCCCTAGGCAGGAGAGCCTGGGGCGCCCACCCCACCGGAGATGCCAACCTCCCGGTGGGGCCTGGAGAACCGGGGAAGGGGCGGCGCGGCTCTCCCGGGCCCCTCGCAGCCGCGGGGCACCGGGGAGAGCTGGGGAACGGGCGGGCGGCTCTCCCGGCCCCCTCGCAGCCGCGGGGCGCCGGGGAGAGCCGGGGAACGGGCGGGCGGCGGCCCTCCCGGCCCCCTCGCAGCCGCGGGGCGCCGGGGAGAGCCGGGGAACGGGCGGGCGGCTCTCCCGGCCCCCTCAGCAGCCGCGGGGCGCCGGGGAGAGCCGGGGAACGAGCGGGCGGCTCTCCCGGCCCCTCGCAGCCGCGGGGCGCCGGGGAACGGGCGGGCGGCTCTCCCGGCCCCCTTGCAGCTGCGGGGCGCTGGGGAACGGGTGGCGCGGTTCTCCCGGGCCCCTCGCAGCTGCGAGGGGCCCAGGAAGAGCCGGGGACGGGGCGGCCTTGGAACGCCCGCCCCTGCCCGCCCCGCGGACGGGCGCTCAGACTGGCGGCGGCCAGCGAGGGGGGACTGCCCCCGCGGGCCGGCCGCCGCCATGCCGCCCCACCTCTCCACCCCCCCAAGGGCTTCTGAAGCGCCCTGGAAGGGCGCTCAGACTGGCGGGGCGGCGGCAGCGGGGAGAGTCCCCGCTGGCCAGCCGCCGCCATACCGCCCCACCTCTCCACCCCCCCCAAGGGCTTGTGGGGGAGCCGCGGGTGGAGCGCCGGCCGCCCCTTCCCTCCCAGTCCCAGCGCCGGCTGGAGACGGGGTGGAGCGCCGGCTTCACCGGGGGTGGGGCCGGGGGCG
Organism: Gekko gecko; assembly: GCA_029375565.1. Classification (NCBI taxonomy): domain Eukaryota; kingdom Metazoa; phylum Chordata; class Lepidosauria; order Squamata; family Gekkonidae; genus Gekko; species Gekko gecko. The sequence continues at coordinate 42,647,105 of JAPDNY010000003.1, read as the reverse complement.
CTTTGGCGCCCTTGTGGGCCCCAGCGCCCTAGGCGAGCGCCTAGCTCGCCTAGTGGGCGAGCCGGCAGTGCATAGGGCCCCCCCCCTCGTGATGAAAGACTGTCCCTGAACTTCAGAGCTCCTGACTCTCCAGCGATGAGCTGGGGCGGAGGGACGAGGCAGAAATGAATAGCCGCTTCAAAAGCAGTATCCGATCTTGTGCATACTTATTCAAAATTAAGCACCACTGAGACAACCAAACTTGCTTTCAAGTATGAGGGCATAGGATTGTAAATTTGCTCTGGCTTTTCGCACTCATGGAAATAACTAAAACGCCGTTTGGAGGAACCGTGTAGGAGGGTGGATGTATGGGATGTACTAAAAGGAAGGACAGGATTGCCCATCGGAAACAATGGGAAACACTTGAAGGCCCACTGGAAACAATGGGAGACAGGAATGCCAATTGACTTGCATGGGCTTCATTGAAATACATTACAGTACAAGTAGAGTTGCAATAAAAATGCGAAATGGATTTTCCATTAGGGTCGCTGGGCCCAAATACACTACTTTGGGAATGGAATGAGAGACCACGGCGTGGAATGACAGTCCCAGGCTGTAGCAGGGTGTTCAAGAACTGGAATGACAGGTCCCAGAGTGGAATGACAGCCCCAGGGTGGAGCAGGAATGTTCAGGGACTGGGATGAGAGACCACAGAGTGGGATGACAGGGTGAGCAGGAGTGTTCTGGGACTGGAATGAGAGACCACGGAATGGAATGACAGTCCCAGGGTGGAGCAGGAGTGTTCATGGACTGGAATGAGAGACCACGGAGTGGAATGATGGCCCCAGGGTGTAGCAGGAGTGTTCTATGACTGGAATGAGAGACCATGGAGTGGAATGACAGCCCTGGGGGTAGCAGAAGTGTTCTGTCATTCCACTCTGGGGCCTCTCATTCCAGTTCCAGAACACTCCTGCTACCCCCGGGGGCTGTCATTCCACTCCGTGGTCTCTCATTCCATGCAGCCTTGATATGCTTTGGGATTGGGTCACCTGGGTGAAGTGCTCAAGTTGAAGTGCTTTATTTGTTCATCGGTCAAGATTTGCAGGATCAAAAATTAATGTATTTGAATCATTAAATTAAATAATTTAATTTAAATTCGAATCAATCTAGAAGTGGCAGATTCCACTGAGTGTGCTGTTTTTCTGTATCTTTCCCATGGAAGGGGGAAGAGGGCTTTCACTTTAGGTGTGAAAATGTGTAAGATCATGTTGAGAAAGACAGACCAGGTAAATAGGAAGGGTCCTGTCCTGTACTAACTGGAAGGAGTTTGTGTGTATGACGTCAAATGCAAACTTCATGCCAAATGCAAACTTTTACCTTTCAATAAAAAGCTGTTTGTATCATTGAAAGTTCTGTTGTTGTGCTTTTCTTTTAAGACAAAAGATGTTAATAAATTGTTTTTTTCTAAACTAAAACCTCAGTATTCAGGTTAAATTGCCGTGTTGGCACTTTGCAATAAATAAATGGGATTTGGATTGCAGTTTGGGCACTCGGTCTCTAAAAGGTTCGCCATCACTGGTATAGAAGAATACAGTAAATAGTAGACCAATTCCAGCCAGTGAATACTGGAGAAGTACATCTCCAAAAGTGCAGTTTATTTGGAGCAGTTCACTGAAGCAGAGCTCTTGTAGCAGCCATTTTTAATTACTTCTTCTCATTGCCATTCTGTTCACAAACATTTTATGCCACAAGTCAATTTCCTCTGGGATGTAAAAATCCAAATGGTAATGGTCCCCACCAGCTGGAATTAAAAATGTATATCTAAATCTCCTGTAGAGCAGTTATGTTTTAGGTAATTCACCCAGTTGTGCTATTAAACTGAGGCATTCATGCTGAGGCAACAACCTAATGCTGTGGCCGTATGAATACTCTGGTTTTAAACTTGAATAGCTTTCAAAACTAGTAGGGTGGTTTATTTGCTTTGTTGGCTGTAATGGATTGTTTCTCGTTCCAAAATATCAATAAAACAATGTTTTTATTCACGTATGGAACATTAATGAAGTACACTCAAACTGAATGCTTGAGGAGTCACCATAACAGAATTTTTTCATTAGAACAGAGTCCAATGGCACCTTTAAGACCATCAAAGTTTAATTCTGGGTATAGGCTTCCATGGGCATGCATGTTTCGTATCTGAGGAAGTGTGCATGCGCACAAAAGCTCACACACTGAATAAAACTTTGTTGGTCTTAAAGGTGCCACTGGACTCAAACTTCGTTCTGTTAATTCTAATGGGTTAGGGAAGGCTGCAGCAATCCTTCTTTTGTGATTATTTAAATTACTCTGTACTATTACCTGTGTTGGGAATGTTCTAATATTTAAGTAAGCATCAGGTGCAGTACTGAATAGAGTATTACAATGACTTGCCCTTGGTTGGTGGTGTTTCGTTGTCTCCAGTTACTAAACTAGTCTTAAGATTTTATGTAAATAAACTCACTCAACCGACTTGCTAGGAAGAAAAGAGCCAGTTAACCTGCAGAGATCCTGCTAGCTTTGTTGGATCCATTTATGTAAATAATTTCACAAGCTGTGTTAGAAGCATTTTCTTCACAGGCTGTGTTCTGTTCCTTATTCCCCTCACCCCCCCCTTCCCCATTCCTCAGAAGTTTGTGACAGGTTCCATGCGTACAGCCTAAACAGGCCTCTTGCGCCTGTTGAGATTGGATCTCCATTGTGGTAAAAATTAAACAGGAGCTAATGAAGAGCCATCCTGACCTATGTTTGGGTTGCCATGTGCGCACACATTTGTTCTCCGTGAAGATGGCAGGGCTCTTTTTCCAGCTAAGCTGCTCAACCAACTGTTTGAGGTAGCACAGTGAGGAAAGTGCCAATGTACTGCATGGATTCAGCTCATTTGTTCCCAGTCCCGCTGGTATTCCAAGAAGGGATGGGTGTATCTTTTGTGAGGTGCCAGAATACATCGAACTAGCCCTTTAGCTATAGTTACTGTCCAGTTGTTTAGAGAGTCAATTTGATGTAGTGGTTAGGAGTGCGAACTCTAATCTGGGAGAACTAGATTTGATTCCCCACTCCTCCACATGCAGCTGCTGGTGTGACCTTGGGTCAGTTACAAGCTCATTCAGAGCTGTTCTCTCAAGAGCAGTTCCTGAAAGAGCTCTCTCACCTCACCTACCTCACAGGGTATCTGTTGTGGGGAGGGGAAGGGAAAGGATCTTGTAAGCTGCTCGGAGACTAGTTTGGGTAGTGAAGGGCGGGGTATAAATCCAATCTCCTCCTCCTCCTCTGATGGTTTCCAGCTATTTTCAGATCAAGGTTGAGCTTTTGTTTCCTTCTTGTTAGTGGTACTTAAAGCCTGGGCATGGCCAGAGGCATGAGCCCCTTGTCATAGCCTGTGGCCTTGATGGCCCACTGGATTCCGGGCAAGCCCAGGACATTTAGTATACCTTTCGATATTTTCTGTTTGTTTACATTGTACTGGAATTTTTGTAAGCCTCTTTGGATCCCCACTGAGGAGAAAGAGGACTAAGAAATACTATAAACAAATAAATAAATCTGTAGGGGCTATATGATGATAGTGGCAACCGACATCTTATTCGATAGTTTTTTGGGGGTTTTTAACACAAAGCTTCTACAGATATATCCCACAGAACTCAAGCCTCAGTAACTCCTCATCTAAATGGATCCTGGAACATTTTCTATTTAGATGTGATAATAAATGCCAAAACTGGAAATCGAACCCATAAAAGATGGAATTAATACATTGTCATGAAGTCTTGTGTATTTTTATTTTTATGTTTTGTAAAATAACTTTCAGAAAATGCATTGCATTTAAATATTTTCATCTATAAATTTATTACCTTTTAGCAGATTATGAATGATAGTCCCAAGTACAATGTTTTCTCACATAAAAATACTTTGGATATAAAACTGCCATACATTCCTGTTATATTTTGCCTTGTCACTGTGTTCAGACTTTTTGACCAATATCATAATTTGATCTTTAAGGAAATCCCTAACAATAGTAATTAAAGATTTTCATAAACCTGCATGACATTTCCCCCCTGTTCTGTGTCTTTTATGTGTTGAGCTGGACATGCCTTTGTGAAATGAAACCTAGGAGCCCACAAGGAGTCATGTGTTGGGGGTTACACTATTTAGAACATCCCCTCCTAATCCCACCTGCCAGGTTTCTACAAACTCTCAGGGTTAAATTTCCCCATTGTCCTCCATTCCCCCTGCCCCCCAACTTATTAGCTGTTTTCAGTGTTCTATGCCCTTTGAGCATGCTTAATCTACATCATCATCATCATACATAGACCCTTATTGGCATGACAGCTTAATCTACATCATGTGGAGGTCTTCCAAGGTGGTGGTGATTTCTTCCTCCAGGTGGTTTCTCCTGCCTTGTCTGTAACTAGCCTGGGTTTGCTGCTTTTGTGATTGGTATAGAGGCCATTCATTTCAGTATCAGGTACGGTGATATCAATTATGATTTCCATGTGCAGAAATAATAAAATCTTGATTCTGCCCCCACATTTACCTTTAGCTAAACTAGTGAACACTGCAAGTGAAACTGATGCAGTATTGAAAAGTAGTGTACACAGCCTTCTGAAGAGTGTCTATTAAAGTAATTTTGAAAATCATTGATTATTAACAGTACTGAACGTGATATGTTTGTCTATGGAATCCTGTTCACTTTCTGCAAGTTAACAGACATTCTTTATGACATATTCTTATTCCACCACCACTCCCGTCCCAGCATTCAAGCCTGCCATTGTTTCTATAATCCAACTAAACATATTTTAGCATACACATCTGATTTGTTTAATGCACTCTTCAATGAGTGGCTGTTACATTATTACATTCTGGTAAAATGTTATTTTCCCCATCTGTATGTTTTTATGGTACAGCAGAAGAATGGGGCAGCTGTTAAACTATAAAATACACGTGTTTAATTTCAGGAACAGGCATCTGAAAGTGCCTAGGCAAGCTTAATCTACGTCATTGGACTTGAGCTGGTGAATCGAGTGGAAAAGTAGGTGGCTATGACCTGATCTAAGGCTGGTCATACCATTGCCACCATTCCTTTCATTGCTTGTTCAGATTTTGTAGAAAGATGGGAGAAGCCGTTGAAGAAGTTTTTAGAAATAGATATATGTGATTAAGAAGAATTATGAGGTTCTCATGATTTAAGTTAAGAAAATTTTTGAGGTTCTCATGATTTAGATTAAAAGTGGTTCTTAAAAACCAAAAATCACTACTCTATAGGCTTCAAAATGCCCCAGCTGTCCCTCATTTCATTCTTTTGCTGTAAGACAGCAACCATTCTGGAATTAATTTTAAGAAGACATAATTAAGGACAACATTTATGATGTGTATTGGTGCATAAATTTATAGTTGTTATAACAATTGAAAGGCATGTTTGGTTCACTTAACAAACCCCAGCTGGTAAGTGGGTGTTAATGGCTTTAGATCAGATACTTAGATTTTATTTTCAAGAACTGTTTGATCATTCTCACACACTACAAAATTTTAAAAATTGCAGAGATGCACTTCCCTACTGTTCTACATCACATGGGGAGAATGGTGACATTGTTTCAGGACAAATTCTAGTTAATGAAAGACCTAGTGGGAAAGTTGATTAAACCTTTATTTTATTACTTGGGACCAGTGTGCCCTCTAAGCTGAGTTAGTGTGAGCTAGCTCACAGTTTTTTAGCCTCTGGCTCACACATTTTTGTCTTAGCTCAGGAAGGATGGCTCCAGAGAAAACTAATCTATGCAGTAGCCAAATTGCTTGCTCACAACTTTAATGCCAGCAGCTCACAAAGTAGAATTTTTGCTCACAAGACTCCACAGCTTAGAGGGAACATTGCTTGGGACTCTCCTCCAGTAACAATCCATTCCTCTTGAGTTAGATTTGCCTCAGGTTGCAGGCTACTTAGAGGGATGGCAGAGGGTTTTTGAAGGAGCATAGAAGGAATGGGGTAGGAGAGGGCTGACCAGTTTTAAATAGTCCATTTACCTAGATTATATATAAATCAAATGGTTTCCCATTCATGTGGTAGTAAGTACATTTCTGTGACCTTAATAAAAGTAATAAATGTTTTACCTCTTTCCAACCAAACACACGTCCCTTTGATAGAAATGTGTTTTTTATCAGATCAATGAGATGTATACTGCCCCCATGCTGGTGTTCTGGTTTCAGGGACCTTCAATTAGTTTCAGGAACGTTCCAATTTAGGAACCTCTCTGAAAGGCAGCTCCTGTTACTGTAACTCACTAGACCTATTGCTGGAGGTTTTCTGCTTCAGCAACCTTCCCACTTTTCTCTGTATTTCTCATCTGTAACCAGGATAGTGGAGACAACAAACTGGGAAGATGAGGAGGATGATACTTTATAGACAGTTGAGAGAAGGGATAAGTGAGGTGGAAACTAGGCCTAATATGCTCTCTGAAGGACATGACAGTTCAGTATAGTATACGTTCCTTTATGTACTAGAAATCTCTTAGTTTCTATCTCAGATGTTGATGTCTTTGTAAACTCGATCTGTAGCTGAGTTAGGCAATTTGTTTAGCACCAATGGCTGTGTTTGAAAGGCAAAATGAGATTAAGGGCCTTTGCTAATTAGAGGGGTTTTTAATGCATATAATTAAGCTATTGTGCAGATGCCACATTTCAGTTAGAAGATATATTACAATTATTCTGAAATGTAAAATATTCTTATTTAAAAACTGTAACCTGGGCATGAGAAAATGAGCTACCACTGGGGAGGAGAACTTGATTTATGAGTTCAGGAAGAAGAGTTTAAAACTTGGGGTGTTTTCAATGACTTAATTTCCCAGTTTTTTAAGTTTTAGTTGTACTTTAAATTACAACTTTAATGGTGAGGATTACAAATTTCTTTTAAAAAGAAAATTAAATCTTTTTGAAAATACAATTACAAAACTTCCTGCTAATGAAAGTATCTATGGATTTATAACAACCAGTGCTTGCAGTTGTCTTTAATATGCTTGGATATAACACTGGAACTGTTCTAGACAAGGACTGGTGGCTTTACACATTTTCACAGCACAGTCATTCCAGTTCCAGAATCACCAGCTTTGGTACTTGGGATATTCAGAATGGTGTAATGGTTAGAATGTCAGACAGAGATCTGAAAGACCTAGGCTCAAATCTTCACTCTGCTGTGGAAGCTCATTGGATGACCTTGGTCTAGCCTCTAACTCTCAGCCTAACCCACCTCACAGACTTGTTGTGAGAATAAACTGGAAGAAGAGAGACCCATGTTGTAAACTGCTTTGTGTCCCCGTTGGTGAGAAAAGCAGTGTATAAATATTTAAATAAAATAATAAACCATACACATTGATTTTGTTGAAATTTTGTAATCATGATAGAGGTTGCAGTGTATCACATTCTCATGAAACATATGATCATTCTGTAAGACAAAGAATGAGATGCCAGTTTGGTGTAGTGGTTAAGTGCGCAGACCAGGAGAACTGGGTTTGATTCCCCACTCCTCCACTCACAGCTGTTGGATACCTTCGGCAAGCCAGAGTTCTGTCAGAAGTGTTCTTGAAAAGAGCAGTTTCTGTCAGAGCTCTCTCAGCCCCACCTACCTCACAGGGTGTCTGTTGTGGGGAGGGGAAAGGAAAGGAGTTTGTAAGCCGCTCTGAGATTCCAAGTGAAGAGCAAGATATAAATCCAATCTCTCCTCCTCCTCCTCCTGCTGTTGTTAAGGAAACCCTCACTTTGAAGCTTTTTTAAAGAATTTGGACCATAGTCTAGTTTAATGTTCTACAGCCCCTGTTTAATGCTCAATAGACCAGTTTAATTAGTTGCTGTAGATTTTCTGGGTTGTGTGGCCATGGTCTTGGCATTGTCAATGCCATTGTCAATTGACAATGCCAAGACCACGGCCACACATCCTGGAAAATCTACAGCAACTAATGAACTCTGGCCGTGAAAGCCTTCGACACCATATTAGTCCAGTTTAGTGTTCTGGTCCTTCCCTCAGGCTCTCTGGTTAGAGATGAAGGGAATTAGTAGTCTGGACAGGCATCTGCAGAGAGAAAGGATGTGCCTAACTTCTGGCTTATGCTTCTTATGAGAGGAGGCCTACTTTCTCTTTGAACTATATTTGCATGTACAGTGAAATGCGTACACTGTACATATAGGGGGCAGCAGAATCAAGGATGGAGATTTACCCAAGTTCCGCTTGCCACTGCTACCCACTGAGCCCCCTAGGGTCACCAACCCTTGGAAACAGCACAGGAGGCAAAGTTGGGATCTGCAGTGAGAAAGGGAAACGGGGAAATCACTGATGCCATTTAAGTAAGCCAATGTCATTAAGTCTTTAGAATATTTTGTTGGATGCAACTTAGTATGCACATATTGCCATGATCCTTAATGCAAGCATCACTGAAATTCCATTTCAAATGAAATCTGATATTGTGCAGATTTAGATAATGTGCAGCTTTTCCTGGGGTTCATCTTAACTAACAAACTTGGTTCATTTGTATTTCTTTCTGTTATTGGTTAAGCCCATCAAAATGGTAGACTAAGTAGACTAAGTAGTGATGAAGATTCATATATATTGGTTCTATTGATCTGTTAAAGGAGCCTTGATACTCCCATTAATTTCACTGACAATTCAGTAAATGCACACAGTTAAAGCAACAGGCTAGACTGAAAATGAAGACGTAGTGCATGAGAGAATACTACTAGCAGATGTTACCAACAAATATCAGGTAATTTCTCTGCCTTCCTTTCCTTTTGTGTCTCATTTGCTTTCTTAAGGGTCTTGTATTTGTATTTTATATTTAGACTGTAACCCTGTGAAGTGGAGTTTTTAATGTAACCGTTGTACAGTGCATAGTGTCTGAGATGACTTATAAAAACATTTATTATTAAAGGAGATTGGTCATTTGAGAATGTTTGTGATGGTATCATATTTTCCATGGGAGCATTTTTGAATTGACTTTGCTAAAATTCTTTCTAATTTGTGAGTTTAGGGAAGTTCAGGTGTAAATACATAAGAATTGCCTTAATTTGACCTAGATCTACCTACTCTAGTGTTCTGCTTCTACCAGTAGCAAACCACAATTAGCAACCAGTGGTTTACCATCCAGTATCTTGTTCTGTATGCCCCTAAAATCCTACAAGTCAGCCACTAAGGCCAGAGTCTCCCCCTGCTGTCGTTCCCAGGGCTGGTATTCAGGAGATTACTGCCTCAGAATCTGGAGGTTCATCTTCGATCTTCTGTACAGTCCCACATTGGAACTGCATTTGAGCAGGCCAACCACCAGAGGATTTCTTCCCAACGTTTACTTCTCTCCTTGTTTAAAGCTAAAGGGAGATCTCCTCCCTGAAGCCAGAGGCGCATTTTCCTGCCCAAACAGTCACTTGCTCCGGGGAGGGCCCCCCCCCTTTATTCCCTCACTTCTCTTTCTGCCACCATCAAGCAAAGTCATCTTTCCAGCTTCTTTTCATTTTCTTCCTCAGCTTCACCATGTCACAGGAAGCATTACTCAAAAAGTGTTCCCAGTGTGGGATTAAGATGACACGCTCTCATGGGCATTTCTGCCTTGGTGAAGGTCACAATACAGGCAAGCTGCAAGTTCTGCCTCCAGTTTACCCCTAAGGCAAGATCTGATAGAGTGGTGAGACTTAAGGCTAGCCTTTGAGAGAAAGCTCTTTCATGTCTTATGGCCTCTATGGTGGTGACTGTCCTTTATGCACACCTCAAAATTAGACCCCTTCAGAATTGGTTTATGACCAGACACTCTCAGGGACAGAAGTTTTCATTACCACATTCCATGATGCAACAATTTTAGTGGTGGCTATATGAGGGTAATCTATCCATGGGGGTCCCCTTCGGTCAGCAACAGCCTCAAGTGACTGTCACCACTGATGCTTCCCTAAAGGGATGGGGTCCACATTGTCAACCTTTTTTTTGGCACAGGGCATGTGGCTTCCCTCCAAGAGATATTCATTAACCTGTTAATACTGTGTGTTATACAGTATGCCCTTAACTCTTTTTCAGCTTTTGTCAGACACAGAGTTGTCAAGATGCAAATGGACAACACTACAGCTATGCTTTATATCAACTGGCAAGGGGCACAATGTCCCTCTTGCTTTACCAAGAGGCGATTGATATTTGGGAGTTGGCTACCACCCTGGGGAATCCATTACAGACCATCCAATTCATAGGGTCCAAGAACAGCAGGGCAAATGCCCTCAGCAGAATAAACAGTTAGGACCATCTTCTTTGGCCAGTGGGGAACACCAGAGATAGACCTGTTTGCCACAAGGAACAGTACCAAGGCAAGGAGTTTTTGCTTCAGAGCAGGATCTGACCCTTGGTTGATGGGGGATTCATTCCAAATCAGATGGCAAGGCTTCCTGTGCTACACCTTTCCTCCATTCTCTTTAATTCCCAGGGTACTGGCCAAAATTTTACTAGAGAAAGCATGGTGTATATTAATGACCCACTTTTGACCAAGACAAGCATGGTCCCAAACACTGTGGTTGGCCTCCCAGGGGAGGTTCATGCAATTCCCTGCAGCCCCGGATTTGTTACATTGTGGTCTCACTCTCTATTGTGAGGTGTGAAGATTGCGCATGACGACATGGCTACTAAAACATCTGGGGTAGGCTTTTTGGACCAGGTTATAGAGTTCCTCCTGAATCCTAGAAAACCTACCAGAGCTTCCTATGCTAGCAAATTGAAACATTTTTCTATTTGGGCAATACCTAAGGGTGTATCAGCTGACTCATGCTCACTAACTCTAGTTTTTATCACCTGTGGTCCATTAAGACATCTGGTCTGTCCATCTGCTCCATTAAAGTTCATTTGGCAGCCATATCTGCCTCACATGCGCTAGTAGAGGGCAAAATGTTGTTTTCCCCTCTACTTTCAGGCCGGTAGCTATCACAGGGCCCATGGGCCTGGCCCCCCTCATAGTTTTTACAGGCCCCTCCCTCAATCATTAGCTCCCCCTCCCTCACCCCCAGCCCCCTCACCCCCAATCAGTCATCTGCCTGTCAGTGTCACTCCAGCCCCAGCCCCTGCTCCTCTTCAAGCTGGTTGTGCTTTGCCTCTCCCCAATGTAGCGCAGTTATTTTTTTTTCCCCAGCACAGGGCCCCAAAGAATCCCCCCTGCCAAGGATGCTGGACCACTGTGGCTTCTGCCCGTGTTCCAAGAGGACTGCTCTCTTTCTCTCTTGCCCTCTTCCTGTCCCCCCACCCCACCCCTATGCTCGCCCATAGGCTTTCCTGGAGCAGGAGGGTGGGCAGAAGGGTGGAAAGAGAGGCAGGCTAGATGAAGCAGACCAGATGCAGCTCCTCTGGAAAAGGGCTTTTCCACATGGCAGGGCCAGAGAGGGTAGGAGAGAAAAGAAAAGTGGCTACTGCTCTCCTTGTGCTGGGGACTCCTATGGTATATTTAGTAATGGAGGCTGGCTGAGGTGGGTGAGTTCTGAGTGCACAACACCAAGGGGAGAGAGTGGGTGGGGGCAGAGGGAAGCGCTTCGTGCTGTATCCGGGGCAGAGAGGGGAGAGAAAAATGCCTGTGGTGTATGTTTGGGGGGTCCTTTCCCTTCCCTGCTACTTTGGGTGGGTGAGAGTCGTCCCCAAGGCTCCGTGGAACAGGCCTGGTGCATCAGTGTGTGTGAGAGAGAGAGTCGGTGGGGAGTCCAGTCTGATTTCCAATGAGTTGTGGGGGGAGGGAGAAGTGCCTATGGTGTGGTTGCAGGGGGCTCCTTTCCCTTCCCTTTAGTGTATGTGTGTGCAAGAGTGGGGCGGGGTCCGCTCCAATTTCCCAGTGAGCAAGGGAAAAGACAGAGAAATGCCTGCACTGTGTGTTGGTGGACTCCTTTCCCTTCCCTCCCCTACTTCTTCGGGTGGGCAAGAGGCATCCCTGGGGGTTGGGCTCTGTGGCGCAGGGCTGATACTTCAGTGTTTGTGTAAGTGGGGGTGGGGGAGTCCAGTTTGATTTCAGAGCAAGCAGCTTCTTTTAGTACAACCAGGAAAGGCATAGCAGGAAGGAGAGCACTTTCTAAATCAGCATCGTCGTTCCCCCAAATGCTATGAGGGGATCAAGTTGGCTACAGGGCTGCCTCTGCAGGAAATGGGGGGAGTGGGCAGCCAGTCCCTGGATTTTCTGTTGCTCTCCCCAGCTTTTATATCCCCTCAACTATGCCTTTTAATGTTCTTTTTTCTTCCATTTCCAAGCCTTTTCTATCTCCTCCTCCTCCCACCGCATCATGCATTTTAATATTCCCTTTTCAGATAGCTTTTTATGTTCAGCCCTTTCTTTTCTCCCCTCCCCAAACCCCCATTTCAGAGTAGTAAGGCAGCGATCCCAATGCTTCCCTGGCTGTAGCCCATGTTTGTTGCGTGAATCCTTTGCACGTGGTTTGTACTGGAGGAAGCCCATCTCTCCTCCTCCTCCCCTGCTTTCAGTTGGTTTTATTTATTAGATTTCTTGGTCTCTCATTCCCCCCAAAGGGTCTTGCTTTTGTAATGTTGTGGTATATTTATTGTACACATGTATATATGTAATGGAACTGTCTGCTCTTCCCCTGATATCTGTGTGATTTACTTTGGTCCTGTTGGGCAGAGCTCTTGTTTCAGTTTCACTTTGTATGTGCTGAATGGACCTGAGAACAGGTGGCTGAGTAAGTACTCTAGCCTGGGAACCCACAGCCAAAGGGGGACATTACAATGTAAGCCTTCAAGCTCCTTTTTAACTGCTTGGGGGGGGGATTTGGAACTTGGGGGAAGCAAACATGCACAGAGGCTTTCATTTTCTTTTCCTTTCCTTTTCCTTTCCTTTTTTTCCATTTCTTTCCCTTGCTGGGTGCCCTCTATCCATGCCATCAGGGAGGAAGGGAGACGGAGGTGCATCTCAGTGCTGGCTGCAGCAGCAGTGTGAGCATTTTTTATTTGATTTTTTATTTGTTGTGATATCAGTGCACTTTTTGTGACATCAGTGCACATGCGGGGGTTTTGGGGGGCCCCCGCACTTTCCTAGCTACAGGCCTGTTTCCCGTAGTTCTTCCTGTTTATTTTGCAAGGGCCTAGCTAATATGTTTCCATCCTCAGCACCCATGGTCATTGCCCTTAGTTCTAGCCCAACTGATCTCGGGTCCATTTGAGTATATAGCTACTTCCTTCTTGGAAGTGTTATCCATTAAGGTCCTTTTACTGGTTGCTATTTCATTGGCCAGGAGAGTGGGGAAGTTGGCGGCCCCTAGGGCAGACCCTCCATTCATAAAATTCCACTCTGAACGGATGGTACTAGGGTCAACTTTGAGTTTCTTGCCAAAGGTTGTGTCCCTGTCCCACCTATCACAGGATATTGTTTTGCCTGTCTTCTCCTTCCCCACCTCAAAGGCAGAAAAGGCACTGCATAAGTTAGATGTTTGAAGAGCTTTATTATATTATTTGCACAGAACAAAGCCTCTCAGAAAATCACTGTGGTTGTGTATTATTTTGGCCCCTTGAAGGGTAGAACTGCTTCCTCCAAGCCATCTCTAGATGGATCACAAGGGTGATCTGGTGGTGCTATGACCAGGCCGGGGTGCCATGTCTGCTGTCAGCACAGGCCCATTTGACCAGGGTACCTGCTGCATCAGCTGCATTCTCACATAGTACGCCACTAATCAAAATCTATAAGGCTGTAACATGGTCGTCCTCAGAGACCTTTTTGAAGCACTATGCCTCGGTTGTCAAACATACAGCCCAGTGGTCAGAACCAGCCTATTCAGGGCTCTTATCCAGCCTGTTGGCAACTGGTGTGAGGGAGAGAAGGCAGGGGGCTGCTTTGGGGGGGGGGGACTGAGTGAGCAGGCGCGTGCAATGAGGTGTGTATCAAAGCTATCAAGAAATAGAAAGGAAATTACTAGCGGACAAGACTATATGAGGCTGAGGTAAAATAGTGTCAGAGGAATGCCAGCAAAGGTTGGAAAAGAGGAGGCGCTGGGGGTTTTTCCCTCCCACCTCCTCTGACTACAGCTCAACAAGGATTGGCAAAGTCACTCCACGACTTCACCAACCATTACATATGGGGGGGGGCAGTTAGTTGCCAGGATGGCTAATTGGAATCAAGATGCATAAGTAACTGAGCGAAAACTATAGCTAATATTGGATTAACACAGTTGGTAAGACATATGGATAGCAACAAATTAGAATACAGATAATAAAAGAGTTAGCAATAGATGTGAGAGCTAAGTTTAGTTCCAGTGGCACCTTTAAGATGAACAAATTTAATTCTGGGTATCAGCAAGAACTGAGTGACTTAGTATGTGTAGTGAGATAAGAACCCAATATCTGTGTTAAGCCCCGGAGTTTCCATTGTCCTGTTTGTTGCAATAACTTGTCATTCAGCAATCTCCTACTCCAGTCTATTTCTGAAATTCCTTTGCAATAAAACAGCTACTTTGAGATCCCCCACAGAGTGCGCTGGGAGGCTGAAATGTTCCCTTACATGTTTCTCAACTTTGTGATTCTTGATGTCAGATTTGTATTAATTTATCTTTTAGTGTAGAGTTTGACCTGTTTGCCTTACGTAGAGAACTGAAAAGCATTGTTGGCCTTTAATGGCATATACAGTGTTAGAAAACGAGCAACTACTGGTGTAACCTTGGTGTAACCAGTTACAAGTTTATTCAGAGCTGTTCTCTCAAGAGCAGTCCTTGAAAGAGCTCTCTCAACCCCACCTACCTCACAGGGTGTCTGTTGTGGGGAGGAGAAGGAAAAGGAGTTTGTAAGCTGCTCTGAGACTCCAAGTGAAGGGCAGGGTATAAATCCAATCTTCTCCTCCTCCTCCTCTTCTTGTGGGTGAGGAGTTGTTTGGGGGGGAGGCCTGTCTATGTGTAAGAAAAAGTGAGAGAACTGTCATTATCCAGTAGAGGTTGTAAGTCACTAATGATGCACTGAATTGTTTTGTGTTTAGAGCTGTGTGTGACCACTAGTGGTGTTCTGTTATTAGGGAATTTCACATTACCGAGACTCTGCCGGATTGAAGCCGTTTCTGATTCGTCTTGAAGTAAACCGGTACAGGGCTGCCATTTCACACATGGCTTTCCCTGACCGGAAAAGAGCCGAATCAGAAGCGGTTTGGCATTTCAGATTGCACCGCTTTGTTTTCCCGCCGGTTCCCGCCACGTCTTTTTTTAAAAAAATGTTCGCTTTAGAGCGCTATAGCGCTATAGTGCTATAAAAACAACACTGCAGGCATTCCAATGGGGTTGCTATGATGCTATTGCGCTATAGCGCTATAGCGCTCTAAAGCGAACGTTCAAAAAAAAAAAAAAGCCGGAGATCGCTCGCGCGGGCGCAAAAAGGCGGGAAAAAGCGTATCGGATCCGGGAGAAGAAACTGATGACTACTTGGAAGCGGTTGACAGGTAAAACGCTTCAGCCCCGTTTCCTGAACGGGACAGAAGCGATTCTGTGTGAAATTACAAATATATTCCGGTAGGGAACCGGTTCTAAAACGGTTCTGTCTGAAATGCCAGACCAGAAACCGTTTGGGAACCGTTCCTCTTCCGGATTATATCATCTGTCTGAAATTCCCCACTGTCTCTTTGGGGCCTGTCTTGCAACATTCTGCCTTTGTTAATCTGTTTCTTGACATCATCGTGTAGATATTTTTGTTCCAAAAAGGATTGTTGTAGATCCCTCAGATGAGAATCTGTCTGTAGGATTGGAACAGATGTGGCTGCAACTGCAACATTACCCTTATGTAATGGTTGAGGAAGTCATTTCAATGTATCTGAAGAAGTGTGCATGCACTTGGAAGCTTATACCCAGAATAAGACATAGTTGTTCTTAAAGGTGCCACTGGACTCCAGCTTTTTTCTGTAGTTTCAGACCAACACGGCTACCCACCTGAATCTAGTTTATAGGTATAGCTATTCACTACTGATTTCTTCTGTCCTGTCAATTATCTGAAATGCTACCTATATTTGTTCTCATTTAATACCAAGCATTTCAGCTGTCCTGTTCAAGCTTGGAAATGTCTAGCATTGAATGTACATTTCTCACTACAGTCCCTTAGGCTCCACAATGACTTTCATTTTGTAGGATGCTGTCACTTTAGAGTTCTGACCCATACTCACCTAGATTATTTGGACTAGTTGACCCATCAGCCCTTAGGTATGAGTAATCTTGAACTGGATAGCCTCTAGTCTAGCACTTGTTGGCTTTTGCCAAGAATTACTCTGCTTTCCACAAGAATTTGTAATCCAGCTGTGAAAGTGCCAAGCCACACTTCTCAAACTTCTAGTTATGCCTTTTTGTTTTTTTCATGCCTTAGCATCTGTTCAGCTGTGCTAGAAATCTGGTTAAAACTGATATGGAGCTACTCCAGAAATAAGAATTGTGGATAAGTTGCAGAATGTTCTTGAGTTGCATTGCTGAGAAAGGCAATGTAAAGCTGTGCTTTAAGTCTTTGGATAAAAGCAGTAGTACCTCTTTCTAGGTATTAGACTTCACATCTCAATTGTCAGAAAATCAATTTCAGTGCCTTGGGGATTTTTACTTACATATTTATACGCTGCTTTTCTTCTCAGTGGGGACCCAAAGTTGCTTTGCAACATCATTATCCTCTAGTTGTAACAACCAGCACCACCCTGTATGGTAGGTTAGGCTACCTCAAGACAACAGGAATATTCTTCTTGAATACCAGCATTGGTCCTAATGCTGTTCCTAGTTCATGATGGATTTGATTTCCAATGGAAAATCTGGGATTTCAAGGTGAATGAGAACCCCTGTTATTTAAGTAGGACTATAATAGTACAATCTGTAGAGCACAATGTGTTTGTTCTACTCAGTTTGTTGGGATTCTTCTACCTGGAGAACTCCATGATTACTGCTCATATTTGACTGTTCCTCACTATAGGTGTGCCTTTATGTTGGTGCGCCTCAATGCCCTACCATTCTAGAGTTTTGCAAGGGAGGTATCTTAAGATACCATACTCTGATAGAGTGTGCACCAATGGCGCAGGTAGTGTCGACCTTTGAATGCAATCATTTTTCTGAGCCGAGAAATCTTTTACTTCTTCCTTTGCTCCAAAATATAGATCATATGGAGACATAATCTCTTTTATTAGAAGATAATAGCACACCTATCACTCTTTTAGCTGTGTAATTTTATGCACCCATGATAGATTTTCACAGCCATTCAAATGGGGTCTAGCTTATTCTATATTTTAGTAATCTGCTTAAAACTAATAGTTAAGAAGCAGTATGAAGTAGAGGGAAAGATAATACTCTTTGGTTACAGTAAGAATACCCTTTCAAGAAAACACTCTTTTTCTGCTGGTTACTCTGTCTTTGCTGTTCCAGTATTAATTGCCAAGGGTATACAGCATCTAGACTGTAGTTGACTATATTAAAATTTCCAGGAATACAGATGATCGGTTTAAATGGATTGGGTTTTCTGCCATACAGATTGTACATTTGTCTGAATTCCTGCAGTTGTGCTGCTTGGGGGATATATATTATTGTGTGTTATAAACCTTGGGGTTTTTACCATATGTAAGACATGTTCCTGTTTCCCACATGGTTGGATGTTCATCTGCATTAGTTCGCTCCAGCTGGAAAGGTATTTCCCCCAAGTTTTTGGCTAGGGCCTTCTTTTAAGGAATCATTTGTCTTCCCTAATTTCTCTCCATGATCAGATTTTACAATATGAAGGGTTGTTTGTGGCAATGAAAAATTTAAAATGCTTGCAAATTTTGTGAGGACTTTTGTTGGTTTGTTTGTTCTTTTCTTTACTAAGAGATTAATCTCTCTGAAGCTCTGTTTATGTGTTGTGTGATGCATTGGTCGGTGATGTCTGTCTGTCTGTTTGTCTCTCTGTATACTTAATTTTGTTTTGTGTAGTGTGAACCTCTTATCCCCCCGGCCATTTTTCAAAGGTGGTGATCATAAGTATATATATAAACAGACAAAGTATTTTTTTAAAAATGCACTTGAAAAGAATGTGCAAGGGGATAATTTAAATTATACAGAAGAGTATTTAACTGGCACCAACTATTTTACTTCCACTTCCTTTATGCAAACCATCTACTTCCTTTATACAAACTATCTACTTCCTTTATACAAAAGCTTCCTTTATACAAAAGCTATCTACTTCCTTTATACAAAAGCTAAACAGGAAGTAATGACAAAGCAGTGCCTGGAGGGACAAGTACAACAAATGTATTCATGGAAAAATAAAAGTCTCTAAGGGAAAAGAAAAACATCCATGGAATATCACAGTATCAGTCAAGGTTTTCCACATTGTACCATATTTGCATGCACTGAAGAACTGAGGAGGATTTCGCCCATTTTACAAGTGGTGGGTTGACTCATCCGAGTTCACCCTAGTTTAGGTGCTGCATGTCACTGTTTTGCCCTCTGTTACATTATCTCACCAGCACCTGTGCAGGTGTGGTATTTTAAGTCTCTTAAACTGTGCTTAAGAAATTGGGGAAATGTTGCATTATAGGAATGAGGCAGCATACTTCTTCCTCCCCATGCAAATTGCTCTTTTACTTAATTATGATTAAGTTATTCCCAAACAGGGTGATGTAGGTCTAAGCTGTCTATGGTTAAAGCTGACTAGCTGCTAAGCATTAAGGTCACACTATAGAGTTAAAAAGTTTTTTGTTTTTTTGCAGTGGACAGAGCAGTCTTCAGATTACTTTAGGTGGAAGCAGTTCCCCCTTTCTTTCTCCCTTGACTTTCTCTTTTCAATTTCCACCCCCTTCTGAGAACTTCAATTTTTAGGAGGGCCTGGGGCATTTTTTGCAAGTGAGGTGTTGATAAGGCAAGATGCTGTACAGGCAAGCCTATGAAGATTTGGATATTTTATTCATCCACGCCTGGAGTCATAATGACCGTTTTAGCTGAAAAGTGTGTTTCTAGTACTTCATCCAAAATGTGTTTCCTTGGTACTAATTCCTAATGATTTCAATAAATCACCTTCTTAATGAGATTGGGATTGAAATGTTAGCTGTAAACAGAAATGCTGAAGCAATGCCATGAGTCAGAGAGCAAGAGGTACCCATCTACAGCTATTTTTTGTATTAAAAACTGAGTCAGTTGCAAGTGCAGGTTTGTTTTTTTTGCCTTTACTTCTGTTCTGTGGGAAGTTAGTATTAAATATATTGAACCAAGTAGTACATTTTCATGTCTTGTATTTAGGATACTTTAAATGGTAGTGCTTAAAAACCTTTCTTTCCCCAAAGACTTGCAGTCTGTAAAATGGATATGGATCAAGTAGTTTTCCTTCTATTTTTACCAGTAAACACATCTAAAGATTTCAGAATGAAAAACTCCGTCTATGCATTTGACTGTGCTATTTTGGCATCTGACAGAAATTGGCTTTGAAATGGTGCAAATTAATGCCTTATTAGCAAATCTCATATTGTAAAGGAATAAACAAGTTTGCATAAATGAATCCTCCAGTGAAATATGTTATTGACAAGTAATCTTTTTATTCTGCATGCTGGAAGGGAAGAATAGGGTTTGATTGTTTGTTTCCACATAGCTAATGCAAAATATGGATGCAATCCAGTTTAATTTTCTAGTAGTAATTGACAGAATGTCAGCAATGCAATCCTTACCAGAGTTGTACCCCTCTAATTCCACTGAAGTCAGTGGGCTTAGAAGGATATAACTCTGTTTAGGATTGTGCTTTGAAATGCATAGCCTTTTAGCACGATGGCATCTTACATTTGCTGCTATCACCTAACACTGTGTTGATTTTCAGAAACCATAATGACTTGGATAAGTAATATTTTGCTATATCTGAGACTCAATAAGTCTGTGTTCACTCTATTATGCATCTAGAGCTTTGCAAATATTCCCTTTTGTTATGATGGAGCTGTTGATACATCCCTTGAAGTTAATGGGGAATCCCAGGCAAGTGACGGTCTCCTTTGCTTCCCTGGCTTGCACAGGATGAATTTTTGAGTGAATGGGTTTCACTAATGCAACAGATATGATCTTTGCCTTTATAGGTACAGTAGACTTCACACAGTTCTCAGTAGAAACCTTTTTCTTCCTAACCCCTCTGCACATGCACAGATAGTATGATAAGATTGTTACTAGAAATGGGAGGTCTGTTTTGTGCCTGCCACGGTTACATCATACCTTTTCATCTGCTGAATCAGGTTCTGTCATAAACGGGGGGAAGGGCTTAGAGGGGGTACAGGGGGATGCATATAGACTTCTGGTTCTCTGCACTGCCTTAACACTGTACAGGTATAAGTCTGAGAGGGTGGAAAGGAAAAAGAGGCCTCTATTGAATCCTATAGGGATTCTTCTTTGTGCAAGTATTGATCATGCCTTATGTGGTTATAAAATGAAAAGTAAGCTTTTGAGAAGACTTAAGGCTTGTTTTTGTTTCCTTCTCTATAGCTCTACCGAAAAATCATTTCCCTGGAGATCAGCAGGTACAGTTGTTTGTATATATGGTGTACATCTAAATTGCAACAGATTTCTTAAATTTCACTCACAAGTTAATAACTATGCTAACTCAAATTGATATGTTTTGTTGAATGCAAGTTATTATTGATTTATACATGTAGAAGTATTCAATAAAATACTTTGAATGTTTTTTATATACATTTTTGCAAAAGTAGTGTTTTGATGAATCTGTAAGGTTTGCTTTTCATGTATATATGTTTTAAGTGATCATAGCTTCTTTAGCACCCACAGTTAGCAATATGCAAGAGGTGCGTACTGCTTATCACTTCTGTGCAGGGAAAAAATTTGGCCATAACTGCATTGTCTATTTCAGTACAGAGCATTGCTGTCTACAGTGTGCATATATGAGATACATGGCGTCGTTGATGGTGTTACTGCTGTGTCAGTTAAAGTGAGCAGGGTCCTTCTTATGTGGTACATGTGGCTACAAATTACAGTGATGTAAAGCTGCTATTTGAAGTATGTTGTAATGCAGAGGTTTTCAAACAGTGTTCCATAAGGATCAGTACTGAAGGATAATTTACATGAAAGAGAATATGTGTGCGAGTACCATCTTTTTCTCTGTAGTGCACATAATTCAGTTGCAGGAACTGAGTAAAGTTGTTAATGACAGGACATTTTAGAGGTCATTAATAGGGTTGCCATAAATCAGAAGTGACTTGATGGCACATAACACACACACTGCACATAATGACATTCCATGCAATCCAAGGCAGAGATATTCTGTTCTAAGTCTGTTGAAGTCAATGAGTTTAGAAGGATCTAACCCTGTTAGGAATTGCACTGATTTGCATGGTTTGATTGCTGACCCCAGTGGGAGCGAACTGGTACTCCTCAATAATTGTTGCCATACATAAAGATCTAAAAATGTCTGGAAGTTTTAGCAATGAGGAAAGTGTTCTTTCTAGCTTTTCAGGGGCAGAAACAGACATTTGGTGGGAAACTGAAATATATGTAAAGCTTAGGCTTTTAATCAAACCTAAACTTGTTTTACTGTTTTAATACCACAAAATGCATCATTTATAATTTAGTTAATATACACAGTTATATTATTTGGCATATTTGTGAAACTTAAAAGTATAAATTCCTTAGTTCTCAGCAAGCAAAATTGTAAGTAATACACAGTATATGAAAGAGCAGTGAATTACTTCACCTTATGCTACCTTAGCACATGTATATTAATTTTTGTCATCTAAGAAGTTGGGGGAAAATAAAAATTGAAATTAGAAAACAAATTCTGTAGTAAAGAGAAAGTATACTATTTGACCACAAGCAATCTTTGACAAAGGGAACAGCTAGCATATATGGATATCATGGTAACTTTATAAGATTGAACTTTAAAATAATATTACCATCAAACACATCATCACTATATCTAATTCTCAACCTGGCCCCATCTGTGTATACTTACATTTGGAGACTGAGTCCATGAACAGAGAGGACAGATTTTTCTGCAAACCTAAATATGGCCCCAGGTTTGCAGCAAATTCAGAAATCTAAAAACAAAATACAGTAGGGGGTGTCAAAACAATGCATGGAGGGATAGAAAAAACAAAATAGCATGGGGAAGTGAGGTACCCCCTGCAGGTTGCTGGGTAGCCTCAGGCCCGTCACTCTCTTCCTCAGCCTAACTTACCTCACAGGGCTGTTGTGAGGATAAAACACAGTAGGGAAAAATGATGCACATGGCTCTGAGCTCCTTGAAGTAAGGAGGGGGTGCAACTTAACTCACTAAACAAACAAGGATTGGACCAAGCTGGAACAGTGGGGAACCATGCAGAGCTTTCCCAGAGAAGGGCTACTAGGAGTGGAAGAGAGGAAAAGATGAAGCCTGGGAGGCAAATAAAGATGGTTTGGATGGTGGGTGGGAAGATCAGAAGGAAGCAGAAAAAGGAGAAAGGTTTTTGGCAGCTTTCAGGGAAAAGGGAAATGAGATGCCCTTCACAAGTCCTCATGGGTTCAAGCAGCAACAAGTGGAGGAGTGGGGAATCAAACCCAGCTCTCCCAGATTAGAGTCCGCACACTTAACCACTACACCAAACTGCAGACAAGCAACACGCTATCACAGTAACAGTGCGTAAAGATGGCCACCCAACTTGAGACATCCACCAAAGAAGTCATCTTTTTTATTATTATTACTGAAGGGAGTAAACTTCCTACTCTGCTCGTACACTTGCTGCAGTGACAGACATACATCACCATATTGCAGCTTCATTTGTTGATGAATTGCAATAGATTTCAATCCCTCACTACTCAAAAAGCAGATGACGGAACGCTGCTCCTCTTGAGGTGGCCATCCTTATGCACTGCTACTGTGATGGGTGTTGCTTGTCTGCACTCTGCTGCCACCTGTAGGGCATTCCTTATGTCATTAGTTAAAATACTGCCAATTTACAGACAATGGTGTGGTATTTCTTAATTTTATCGCCATTTTAAGGTTTTCATTTGACTTACCCTTGTAACATAATTTTATGAAATCAAACACAATTATATCCTTGAAAATCTGTTGGCTGTGGTGATGGTATACAAAGGAATGATATAATAGTATATATTTCCTTATATTAAAAAGTTCATGCTATTATATTGAGAGTGAGTTAAACTTTGTCTTAAAACATTTTACCCATTCCAGAAGAGCTTTTCTTGGTAATTCCCAAAATTTTCCAACTGAGAAAAAAATCCTCGGGGGGGGAATTCTCCCGTTGGTTCCTCTAGTAGGAATAATTCCTCTAGTAGGAATTATCATTATCTAATGCTGCAGATTTTATTGTGTAAATATTTTATACTACTAAATATGTGCAATTAAAACCTTGTCATAAAATGTATCCTTATTCTAATTCCAGACTTTTTTTTTTCTGTGCGGATACCTATTCCCTCCAACAGGGGCCTCACTCTCCCCCAACAGCTTTTCCTACATAGTCAGTAGACTTCCTGGGTTTGTAGAAAAATCCAAACAGTGAGGAAATCCCTTCAGGGACAGTTGAATTCCCCCCAAAAGCCTTTTGAAATGGCCTCTGCAGGGACCTGACTCCAGGCATCAACGGTGAGAGATTAGAACGTTGGGGGGGGGAGAGAGGAGGCTTCTGACTGGCTCTGTCAGTCAAAGGGTGGGGGGAAGGGCCCTTTCTTTCCAGGCCTCTTTCGGCCTTGGAGGGAGGGAGGGAGGGAGGGGGGAGCCTTGGGGCCAGGCTGGGAGATTCCTAGAGGTTTTGGGGTGGAGTGCAAGGAGGGCAGGATTTGGGGAAGGGAGAGGCCTCAGCTGGGCATCATGCCACAGAATCCACCCTCCAAAGCAGCCATTTTCTCCAGGGAGACAGATCTCTGTTGTTCACAGATCTCTGGAGTTCACTCTCCAGGCCCCACTTGGAGGTTGCCAACCCTAGGCCTGGCAGCAGTATAGGGTTGCCAGGTCCCCCCATGGGCACTGGCAGGGGATGGGGTAGTGGGGTTGCCAGCTCCAGGTCTGGAAACTCCTGGAGATTTGGGGATGGAGCCTGGGGAGGACAGGGACCTCAGTGGGGTACAATGCCCTAGAGTCCACCCTCCAAAGCATCAATTTTCTCCAGGGGAAGTTATCTCAGTAGTCTGGAGCTGAGCATTAATTCCAGGGGATCCCCAGATCCCACTGGAGGCTGGCATCCCTAGGCAGCACCCTCTGGGTGACTTGATACCACCTAATTTGCATGACTCAACTTGGCCTGGCTGCTTGCTGCTGTTCAGCAGCCACCCTATGAAAGCCAGCAGTGGTGCAGCAGTTAGAGCCTCAGAGTAGGGTCTGCAAGACCCAGGTTCAGATCCCCATATTGCGGTGGAAGCTGACTGGGTGATTTTGGACCAGTCACATACTTTCAGCCTAACCAACCTCACAGGGTTGTTGTGCAGATAAAAAGGAGGTGAGAATAATGTAAGCTGCTTTGGTCCCCACTGTGGAGAAAGACTATAATTTTCCTTGGTAGAAACTGTGGGGGAGGGGGTGGAGACAAAAAGTTGAAGACAGATAAAGACAGATAAAGGTTAAGTTGGCTGCTGGGTGGGAAGGAAATAGGGTTGCCAACTCTGGATTGGGAAACTCCTGGACATTTAAGGGGTGGATCCTGGGGATGGTGGGGTTTGAGGAGGGGAGGAACTTCAGACCAGTATAATGCCATAGACTCCACCCTCCAAACCAGTCATTTCCTCCATGAGAACTACCATTGCCAGCCTCTGGGTGAGGGCTGGAGATCACCCAGAATTACAACTGTTGTCCGGGTGACAGAGATCAGTTCCCCTGGGTAAAATGGCTGCTTTGGAGGGTTGAGTCTATGGCTCCACCCCCAGAAGGGAGAAAGAGTGTGTGATAGGTAAGGGTAGAGGGGAGGAAGCAAAGGTGTGAGGAATGGGATGACCATCCCGCAAGTTTCTTGCGGGTCTCCACTTGTTTGACTAATTCTCAAAGACACTAAGTTTCATAGGGAGGTTTTTATTTTGTTTTTAGTGGAGTACAACATTTCCCAGTTTTTTTTTTAGAAAAACTTAAAGGGCCCTTTGGTGGGGGGGATAAAATCCAGTACTGGGGGGAGGGTTTCTGGGCCTTTACATCTCTAGCCCTAGAACCAGAATTCTCTGAAATATGCAGAGTTTCCTTAGCAGACAAATTGACATGTCAGGTTCACTGGGGGAAGCAACAGTAAATCTGCTTACCATACCTTCTTATTCAACTGTAGTGTGAACTCAATAAACCTAGCCAGTTCCTTGCAGGACATGGAAAGGCTCTAATTGATTTTGTGTAGATATTACATTGTGACTTCAAAGAAAATAACAATTATACATTGATCCTGAAGGTGCTATGGTGCTTGCTGGTGTTGTTCTTGATGCCTGCTTGTTCCTTCCTGGAAGTAAAGATCCCATCTTGGCTTTTTTCCCACCTCAATGTTGCAAGATGTTCTTCAGATGACCCTTGGAGACACCAGCTTTGGGTGTGCAGGAAACACCCATGTGGTAACAGCTGCCTGTGTCATCTTGGAACCACTCATTGTTTCATGACTGAGCCCCTCTCTTGGCAGCCATTTTGTGATGGTGTCCCCTATGCTATTTCCAGAGTTTAGGAGAGGCCATAGGTTCAACAAGTTTGGGGATCCTGCCAGTGCAGTATGCTACATGAGGCGTACAGTACCTGTGTACAGACTTCCCATTTTGTTTATTCATAAAGAGCTCAAAATGAAAGCCATAATACTAAGTCATAAGTCCTTCAAACAGCATATAGTGAACTTGAAAGACTGTTAAAAGGTTTGTTAGTAAGAGAAGATGCTAGTTCTTTATGCAATAACTATAAATCATAGGTTTTTATTCTGCATTCAGGTTGGAATCCTTTGAGAACAGAAGTAAGAGTTTATATGTATATTTTGTTTTTACGTTTTTTGTAACATCTACTTTACCCATTTTTAAAGCTACAACATCTTTGGGTGGATGAGAGCTAGGAAACAAACTTAATCCTGACAAAATGGAAGTTTTACTGTTGTGGGGGAGGTTTGAGCCAGGAACTTGGGATATCTCCTGCTCTGAATGGAGTGGGTTCTTAGTTTGGGGGTGCTGCTAGACCCGGACCTCCTATTGGATAAATACATGGCCAGGGGTGCCTTCCACCAGTTTTGGCTGGTGAGCCAGATTCCTGAGTGGGAAAGATCTTGCCACTGTAGTGCCTGCCCTGGTAAAAGGCTTGGGAGACATCTTGTATAGTGTTGGCAGAAAAATCATACCAAATCTGACAGATCATGCCATAGAGCTCATTGTAAGACCTATAAAGGAACAGTGACATTGGCAAAGAAAGGTTTCTCCTCTTCTATTATAGCATCAGCTAGTTCACATTCATCCCAATTATTCAAGTTAACTCAGCATCTGCTGATGCCTAAATCTGAGCCTCTAATGTCCCAGGAACAGACAATTAGCTGTGATACTTTTGGCGAGTTTTTTGTTCCACCATGACAACTTTGCTTATGTCAGCAGGAGCTTCTACAGGTGGCAACCTGCAAATGGGCCAAATCAGCAACTGCCCAAACACATGCTCTCTCCATTGTGGTCCCCATCTTATGTAGTGGCCTGCCCAAGGAAGTCAGGAAGGCTTTCCACAAACTATGCAAAACTGAATTATTCAAGAGAGATTTTCTGTGCAGGCAGTAAGGCTACACTGTACAAAATGGTTCACAAACTTGCTTGGATAAATGATTAGAGACTGTGATTTATACTGCTGTGTATAGCTTATTGTGAGTAGGTTCCTATTATGTAATTTTTGTACCACTTAATGTGCATTGTTAATTGACAGCCACTTTGGTGTAGTGGTTAAATGCGTGGACTCTAATCTGGGAGAACCAGGTTTGATTCCCCACTCCTCCACTTGCAGCTGCTGGATGACCTTGGGCAAGCCATAGCTCTGACAGAGCTGTCCTTGAAAGAGCAGTTCTTGAAAGCGCTCTCTCAGTCCCACCTACCTCACAGGGTGTCTGTTGTGAGGAGGGGAAGGGAAAGGAGTTTGTAAGCCGTGGGGTATAAATCCAGTCTCCTCCGCCTCCTCCTTCTCTCTATGCTTGAGTTCTTTTTGGAGGTTTTAAAATCCTAATGCATTGGTTATTAAATGTCCCATTTTGTAGATTTCATTGACTTCCTATGTTTAATCCACCTTGAGTCCCTGTGAGAAAGGCAGTCTATAAATAACATAAATAAATAAAAACTAACATCTAGATTACTGCAATGCACTCTACATGGGGGTGCCTTTGAAGACTGTCTGGGAACTACGGTTGGTACAGAATGCTGGGAGCAGAATGATGATTAGGTCATAGGAACCATACCACGCCAATCTTGTTCAATCTATACTGGCTCCCAGTTTCTGTCTGGGATCAATTCAATGTGCTGGTATTGACTCTTGAAACCCTGTATGGCTTGGGGCCAGCATACCTGAAGAACAACCTTCTCCCATATAAACTTAGATGACTGGAAACACGAAATAGGGCCTTTTTGAAATTGGTGTCTCTCTCTATCATTGTGGCCTTCCACCATCAGCTAAATACTTTTGTTTTGGTTGGAATACCCCCAGTAACTGCTGTTGGTTCTTCTCTTTGGATTTGTTTTTATGCATGCCTGTGTGTTGATATATTTTATTATTGAATTGTTTAAATATTTTATATATACACTGTTCTAATGCCTGAAATGTTTTAATGTTTACTGCCTTGGGGACCCTATATGGATGGAAAGGTGGTATAGAAATAGTTTTAATTAATCAAACACAGCTTATGTTAACATTAACATTTTCGCAAACCAAGTTTTAAAATATTAATGCAGCAGATATATATATATGTTTGGTTGTTCTTTTAAAACCCCGTAATTTTAAGACTTCATTCTTCTACTACATCTGTTTGTCATTCAAATTTGAGGTGATGCTTTATCATGCTTTTTAGTAACTTCTATCACACAATAACTTTTTACATTTTATTACTGCTTGGAGAATATACTTCTGTTCTGCATTTTTCTTTTCATACCAAATTCCTGAGAGCCATGTTTGTGATCCCCTGCTGTGTTCTTAATGCAGTTTGGTGTTTAGAAGTGGGTTTAATTTCTCTGTAAGCTCATGCATAGGTATATAGGATCAATTACTAGCGGAACTTGTTTTCTGTCCTGTAGGTCTTGCATCTTTAACATAAACAGACACTTTCCCATCAAAATGGAAAAGGGAGAAATTCAGAGAAATTACAATCCATTGGATATTCTCTTAATAGTTTAATAGTCCCAGGTTATCCAGAGCTAGGTCTGAAATTAAGCAAAGGGTTTGGGACACAGACCTTCAACACCATTTAAGTTCTGCTGCAAATACCATCATGTCGGGAACAAGAAATCAGTGTTGTCAAACTTTCGAGCTAATTTATTGATTCCCAAACACAAAATAGCTTTTACTCTGGCCCGTCTTACTGTTCTTCCATCCACTTTTATTAGCAAGGAGATACTGTGGTATGCCACTTCAGGAGCGTTTATGCCCTTGTAGTATGGGTAAATTAAAATGGTTGGACATGTGCTGCTGTTTGGTCCCTTCTATAATGACCTTAGATACATACTTATTAGACCTATCCTCCAAAAAATCCCGGGCAGATCAGAGAAATGTTATACCCCCTTTCTTCTTGGCAGGCCTTGAATCTGAAACCTTGGATAAGTTGCCAGATTCTGTGCAGATGCCAGAGGCTACTGAGGCTCAGTGTTGATTCGCTGATATATGTTATTGACTTTTCAATGTATATTTTAATGGAAGACTCCGTGTGTGTGTGTGTGTGTGTGTGTGTGTGTGTAGCCACTCTGTTCATGTATGTTTTACTCTGCTGGTCTATGACCATAATAAATGATTGATCAAGCATTTTTCTTTGTCATTTTACAATGCTCTCTTTGTTCTGTTCTGTCAATGTATGTCCAATCAGTGCCCTGACATTACACACCACTGGCCCTCTTTAGCATATGAATCTTCCACATTGTTGTTGTTTGTTCTCTAACAAGTTGCAAACATTTCTTGTATTTTTTTTCAAACATTCATTTATCATCTCAGGTTTCTGTCCCGTACACACAGTCCTTTGTCTCATCATCCTCATCAAAATCATCATAAATGCAAGAGCCTTATTTGAGTTGATTGCTTTTCCCTTTTTGAAATACACAGCTACAAAATATATTTCTTAATGAAATGTAGTGCCGATGATCTCAACCATTAGGGTTCATTCATTTGTTGACATAATGATCGTGAGCGGATCCTAAAGCAGCAATGGTTTTTGGCATTCTTTCCCATATTTAACCCCTTACTCTATTCCCAAGGAGCCACCAACCCGTAGTCAGTCTTGGAGGGCACAGCAGCCTGCATTGAGAAGTCCTAAAGTTAATTCCATGAGTGCTGCTCCACTCACACTAGATTTGGTCTGGCATAAATCCCTCCATCCCTGTACCCTACATGACAAATTCTGTGAGACTGGGTTTACATCTTACCTGTAAGCAATGTTCCCTCTAATCTGAGTTAGTGTGAGCTAGCTCACAGTTTTTTTAGCGTCTGGCTCACACATTTTTGTCTTAGCTCAGGAAGGATGGCTTCAGAGCAATTTTATTTATGCAGTAGCCAAATCTTTTGCTTACAACTTTAATGCCAATAGCTCACAAAGTAGAATTTTTGCTCACAAATTTTGCTCACACCTTAGAGGGAGCATTGCCTGTAAGAGTTGCTCAAAACGGCCATAGAACAGGTCAAGAGCAAACCAAGTGTTAGCCAAATTGCCATATTTTATTAATAAGTATGGGGAATTATAAGTATTAAATGGCAATAGGCATTAATTATGGGATCATAACCTGTGTATACAGAAGTCAGAGTTCCCAGGACCCAGGAATAGACGCTGAGGCTAGATTGCTAAAGCAATTATTTCTTTACTGAAGGGGTTTCAAGCATACATACATAAAATCAAGTATACACATACACAGTACAGAACTAAGAATTCAGAGTGGAAAAGTACAGAGAAGTTTGCATTAGCAGGAAGTATCATTGGTGGGGTGATACTTTACCTATCCAGCAAGAAGAGTTGATTCCACAGTGAAAAAGGGATAAAATAAGGGAAGGGGATCATGAGTTGACCAGCAGCACACGTGGAAAGGTCCCAAACTGTGCAGGAATGGAACCAGCAAGATAGGGTGGGGTTAGGAGAGATAAGAGCAAGAGAGAATGAGCCCAGAGAGGGCTCTCATTATATACCTGAAAATGTGACCTGAGGCAGGGGCTCATGTGGTCTCCTGGTCCCCAGGAGATATTAACAAGAATTTGTTATAAGTATTGTAGAAGCTATTGACCATTGCCACTTGGGGTTTTAGTGGTTTTCTTTTCTTTTTCCCTTAGATGTTAGATACCCTTCCCGTTGATTTCAATGTAGTTTTTAGAATAAAACGATAAAAATTATAAAAACAAAACAAAGCTTAAACTCTGAAGGGGACGTAAAGGGGTTAATAGTTGGGCAACTGTAAGCTTAATGTTCGGCAGGGAGTGGCACCTCTATGGGAAAGGGGGTAAGACAAAGGAGAGTAGTAGAAGAACGAATCACATTGCAGGGCTGGTGCTTCGGATTAACGACCAGGTGTTTGATAAGGGCATTATCATAATGGGTGGCAAGAAGGCTTGATTGCTGGCTATTGTTTGTCGCTGGGTACATCCTTTTGTCTTAGGCTGGAGAGGAATGCATGTTTCTCCTAGTGATGTTAACACATAACGGTGGGGGGTGGCTGTGTGATGCTGAAGGGAGTTTCTCGTGGCTTCTGTGCAGGAACATCTTGTCCTTTTTGCAGGGCATGGCCTCCTTCTGTGATCTGCTGCTGTTTCTGTATGCAAGGAGGTCAGGGCTGCTGGTCTGCATCCTGGCACTGGCATGGCTGCAGAGGTGCAAGGGCAGGAGGCTTCTGTAGTCCCAGGTCCACATGTGGCTTGGCATGCTTCTTAGGCACAAGGCTCCTTGGCCATAGTACATTCCATGGTCCAGTATAAGGACAGTTCTTTTGGGAACACAGTTCTGTCCATTGCCCTGACACACTCTTTTCACAGTTCAGCAAAGCAGTCATATTTAAGAGTCTTTAACAATGCCATCTGAAATGGCTGTATGGCAACACAAGTGAGCTCCTTCAGGTAGATATTCTAATTGGCAGGAAAATGTACCATCAATTAATAATTTCCCTTATTGACTTTTAGATACTGATTTTGCTTCATGGGAACCTTTCTCATAAACATTTGGGAAACTACATGCATCTCTAAATGCTTTGTGGACTGGTCACACATGGGGAGCTGCATTCAGTAACATTAGGCGTTTGTTTAGATGTTCTTGTACCCCACTTGTTTAGATTTTTTTATCTGCCATGGGGACCCAGATAGGGGTTGCAGGTATGGGGGGGGGGTAGGAATTGCCATGACTGGAGTATTGGAGGTGGGAATGCCAGATCCAGTTTGGAAAGCTCATGGAGATTTGGAGATGAAGCCTGTGGAGGACAGGGACTTTAGTTGGGTACTGTGCCATAGAGTCCATCCTCCAAAGCATACATTTTCTCCAGATCTGCATAGTCTAGAGATGCGTTGTAATTCCAGTTGATCCCTAGGTCCCATCTGGAGGCTGGCTTCCCTAGACCCAGAGCAGCTTCCCACATTGTTCTCCCTTTTTCATTTTTATCCTCACAGCAATAATCCTGTGGGGGTAGGTTAGACTTGAGAGAGTGGCTCATTGAAAGACTAGCATTTATTTCAGTATGAGCTTTCATGAGTCGGTTCATTTCTTCAGATATATGTAAGAAGTGAGCTCTGAGTGATGAAAACTCATACTGAAATGACTGTTGCGAGAGTCTAAGGTGCCCCTGGACTGAAGTTTTATTTTGCTACAACGGACTAACAGCTGCCACTCTTTAGTTCTCATGAATGGCTCAAAAGTCACCCAGTGAGTAGGGAGCTGAACCTGGGTGTCCCATATCCTAGACTGTACCAGGCTAGTTTTCAAAGATGTGTATTGCTCATGCAGATGTTTGCCATACAATATGTGGTAAATGCATTTGAAGCATAAAATATGGAGCAGTCCTGTGGCTGGGGGGGTTAGAAATAAGCAGCACCAGTTTCTGGATGAAGTAGCTTTTGCCTTCCCTGGCCCATGGCATATAAATCAAAAGAAATAAGTCAGTGGAACTCAGTTCTGTACCAGTGCTGCTTTTTCAACAATAAACCCTAATTCAGAACCCTTTTCAGTCTGGATTCATAGACTGAAATAGTTCAACCAGTTGACAATAATTGGATATTCTTTCATTCATTTAGGGAATCTTTTTTTTTGGGGGGGGGGTCCTTTTCATGCTCTGAATGACTGATTAGTACTGGTTGGACCATGTTATCAAAATTAAGGAAAATAAATAACAACAAAAACCTACTTCATCTCTCATTCCATTTGATGTCCCCCATGCAGGAGTTCCCAGATGACTTTCATTCCCAGGGGTGGGAGAGATCTATTTAGAACTGCAGAATTTGCCATCCAGCACTACTGGATTTCCCTGTGAATTAGGATTTAAGAAACTCTGCTTTTTGTTCCTTTATTTCATCTGGAGCTAGATTTTTTACCTCTGAACAATACAGATACATTTTGTGTAGATTTTGGGACTTTTTCTTTGTTGCTGGGCTTCAAGATGATGTGGAGTTGCTTTCAGGATGTGGATTAAGCTTCAGCTGCTTCTGCACCTGCTGTATATTTACCTTCCTAAAATACATCAGCTCTGAGAGCAGAAATATTCACAATAGGTTTGTGTTGCTGAAAAATGACCACTGTGCAGTCTACAATAGAACTGCACAGGTTGAGTGCCTGAGAAGGACCCTTTGAAGTACAATAGGATTACTGAATTGCTATATATAAGTAGCTTTCTGTTGATGTAGTGGTTAAGTGCGCGGACTCTTATCTGGGAGAACCGGGTTTGATCCCCCACTCCTCCACTTGCACCTGCTGATGTGACCTTGGATCCGTCACAAGCTCTGGCACAGTTGTTCTCTCAAGGACAGTTTCTGTCAGAAGTTCTCTCAGCCCCACCTACCTCACAGGGTGTCTGTTGTGGGGAGGGGAAGGGAAAGGAGTTTGTAAGCCACTCTGAGACGCCTTTGGGCAGTGAAGGGTGGGGTATAAATCCAATCTCTTCTTCTTCTTTGCCTTCAACCTTGCCTATCTAGATTTGAGGCTAGGTGAGCAGGAGACTGGCCATCCAACTCTGAGCATGTATGGAACAAAGAAGGAGGAGGGGGGAGGAGAGGATTGGATTCATATCCCACTCTTCAATCTCCTTCCCTTCCTCTCCCCACAGCAGACACCCTATGAGATAGATGGAGCTGAGAGAGCTCTGAGGGAACTGCTCTTGAGAGAGCAGCTCTCAGAGAACTTTGACCCAAGGTCACCCAGCAGCTGCATGTGGAGGAGTGGGGGATCAAGCCTGGTTCTCCAGATTAGAGTCCTCTGCTCTTAACCACTATACCAAACTAGGGGTGTGCAAAAAAAAAAATTCAGTAAAATTAGGATTTGGGCATATTGGACCTGAATACCTATACCGGTAAAGCATTGAAATCCGAAAAGTTTTGGGATTCCCGAAAAATTCGGGTCCATTATATCCAATGGGGCCATTGACTTCAATGGCAAAATTTTCTGGAAAGTTTGCAGGGGGCTGGAGAGGGGGGGTTGAGGTAGAGACTCCAAATTTGGACTGTAGCTGCTGGAGCCTCTCCCCAAAAGACCCCCAAGTTTTGAAAAGATTGGACCAGGGGGTCCAATTCTAGGGGCATCCAAAGAGGGTGCCCCCAGTTCCCATTGTTTCCTATGGGAATGGATCAGGCAAGCAGATTCTCCCTGTAAAAAAACCTGAGAGGTGTGGTGGTGGTGTGAGGGGGCATGTTTGCCAAGCCAGCAGCAGACCATGTGCAATCACCACCCCACCAACCCCAGGTCTCTCCCAAACCAACCCTAAGGAAGAATAAAATAAAGAGAAAAGTGCCCTAATAAATCAAATCAGTCTGAAGTCTTCTGAGGTATTGATCCGAGGTCCATGAAGAGCAGGGAGGAAAGCAGGGCAGACTCAGGAGCAGGGGCAGCAGAAGCCAGCCAGCCACAATCTCCAACAGCCAAGCCATGCAGCTCTCTCTCACCAGCCAGCAGGATCCAGGAACACAGCAATGAGAGTCAGCCCAGAGACTGGCTCCTTTTATGCTCTCTGAGCATACACAGAAGGATTTCAAA
The DNA here is from genome assembly GCA_029375565.1 of Gekko gecko. Lineage (NCBI taxonomy): Eukaryota > Metazoa > Chordata > Lepidosauria > Squamata > Gekkonidae > Gekko > Gekko gecko. Next base: position 42,612,855 of record JAPDNY010000003.1, on the reverse strand, counting down.
AGGAAAAACCTTCTGTGATTGGCCAGAGAGCAGATGCCAGAACCCTATTGGCCACCACAGTGCTCCTTCCCTGGGAAAGGAGCAAACTGATGGTTGGGCTGCAGGCAGCAACAACAGCCTTGCAAGCTAGCAAACTGCAATGCATTTTGCAAATGCATTGCAGTGATTGGCTGTCTGGAGCCTCCTTCCCCCCTCCTGGAAACAGGAGGAAAAGGCGGGAAAGAGGGGGAAATGGTGGGAAAAGGAATTCCCGGGCCCTTCAACAGTTTAAAACCCCCCACAATGCCGAAAAATGCCGAAAAAATCCCGAATTTTCCGGGATTTTTTTTTTGGAATTCGAAGATTACAGTGAATAGCCTGTCCGGAATCCCGAAAGCCGAAAAAAACCCGAAAATGCTTTTTTTGGGTTTTTTTCTGTTTTGGGATTCCCGAATGCACACCCCTATACCAAACTGGTTCTTAGTTTGCTCTCACCATGCACATGATACATAGGAGCATGGTTCATTTGTCTCTTTCCCTGTGTTGCATATCAGAATTTAAAGAAAAGAAAACTTGGAGCTGGGGGATGCATACCTCATGGATTCAGTGAGCTGTTAGGCGATTCAGTCACCTAAGGAACTTAAAGAGCTCTTGGAGGATGTGATTAATTAAGAATGGAAGAAGAATTTTTCCTCCTATGCTAATTATCCCCTCCCTTGGACTCTCTTCGCTTCAAAAAATCATAGCCTTTATAATCTTATATTAACCTTGAATGGTGTGGGAGGGGTTTATGGTAGGAGGATAGATGTTTTCCGGCACACAGCCACTATCTTCAGTTTCTTCCTCCAAGGTGCTATATAGGGCTTCAGCAGACCAATCTACCCTCCTCCCTTAACTGGCACAGTTACCTTCAACATGCTAATTGTTCTTTGGGCCACTGGCAAGGAGAGTTCATGTTAAAAATGAATATTTGTCCACATGCTTGCAGTCCCCCTAAGTAAGAAAAAATGCTGACCTTGCCAGTGGGTGGCCCCATTTTGCTGCCATACTATGTGACCATCAAATTTGCTGTTACAGTAATTAATTCTACCTTTTAAAAAAAGAACTGTACTGAAAAGGCAGTTTGCCCTGGAACCTTCTAGTAGTTCCCTTACATCACCTGTTAGTTAGGCGAAAGGATTGCCTGAGGTTTAACATGACAAATTAATTCATCGAGGAAGCAGTTCCCGCTTATGAATTTTATGCCTTCTAGTGCTTTTTCTACTGTGCCTTTATTATTCAAACTATAGGCGCCTTTGAAGCAAGTGTTTTTGTTTTATATTTAAAATGCAAGAATAAATATCATAGCTAGCAATACAGTCATCAACATCTGCTTCAGAATTTTCCTACGCAGGAAATAAGTAATGTTCAGCTTTGGAAGCTGAGAAGAAAACAGCACCTGCTTAGCACAAACAATTTTTTTTTAGCATTGAATCTTCATATACAAAAGTATTTCTCTCGCACAATTACTTACAGTTACTTCTTCCTGTCGCTTATTTTAAGTATTAGATTCTTTTAATGTGTGCTTAGTAAAATATAGTTGGATCCAGTAAAGCATGAATGGAATTAGGTCTCACGATGGATCTCTTCCTCTTTTCTCTTCCCTTTGCCTACTGAAAAGCTGATTCTGAGAATCCAGAGACCCCAGAAACAAAACACTGCACACTAAACATGTATCACTGTTATGTTTGGACCAAACCCACACTAAAATAACAGCTATTTTTGTCCCTATGCTAACAGAACTGCTGACAGGTTCTACACTGTTATGAGCATGTCACCATCTTGGATCCCCCCCCCGGGTCAGCTTTAAACTATCAGATTGGCCACGGCATAAGCCAGATCTGGGGGGGGGGTGTTTTCCCCACTTTATGCAGTGCCCATCTTCAGAAGGAGCAGAAGGTCCCTGTGTCATCCACCTTCTGTAAGAAATGTAAGGTCATTCTGTTTAGATGGCCATATGGGCAATTTAATTTTTATAAGGAGTGTGTTATGCTGAAGGAAACCTGTGTAGCCATTTTTTTCCCTTGTCCGTGCTTTTAATTTTAATTGTGTAAGTCTAGTTTTTGTGCACTGTTTTCTACTACTGTGGTGGGTGAGAAAGGTGACACAGAAATAGTTCTCCTTTAAGGAAGACCTCTCATTCTGTGCAGTGTGACCTGTGCAAGAGCTATAAAGGATCTGTTGGCAAAAGGGTGAGGAATCTGTACAAGCTTGGAAGTCACACTGAGAATCAGGATAGATGGAAACTAGAAACTAAGTTTATTGATGGAAACAATACAAACAAGTGGGATGGAGAATAAGAATACTCAAGCAATACAATGCCAAACACCCGAAAGCTTTCTAAATGAAGTCAGGTTTTCTGAGCACCCACACAATGAGCGATGTCTTCAAGGGAGAAAGCAAGAGGCCAAAGAGATTGAGCAAGAAGGTAGACTAAGGCTATAGCAGCTCAAGGCAGTAAATCTGCATTTCAATGCAGAGGCTGAACCATCTGAGCAAAAGGGAAGAGCAGCAAAGGACAAATCTTGCTGTGGTTTAAAAGTAGGTTAGAGACACTTGGTGAATGACAGCTGGATAGCTTCTGCAGCAGCACACAGCAATGAAGTCAGTGGAAGTGTGATAATCAGTGGTGGAGATTTTGATCCCAGTTATAGGACGAGTGTCTTGACTGAAAACAAGTGGGTTTAGAAAAAGGGGCTGTATGGAGGGTTGGTCTGCTGAGTTACTTGACTTACAAAGGGAAGAAAATTCCTGGGGAGTTTTCCGAACACCAGGCAGGGCAGTTATCCAGGTGGAGAGGAGTATATTTCAGGACAATCTTGGTTGAGACCAGATAAGTATATTTTTGGTGGGCAGATCAGACAGCCTTAATTATTTTAGCAGGAGAGTCTTACATATTTGTGTGGAATGAAAATTGTGTGTATAGTTCTTTCTTTAGCAGAATGCTAATGTGGCTAAAGGCACACAGATTAATAACTGAAATGCCTTGATTATCATTCTGGTAACTCAATACTGGGTAAGACCTGGGTTCTCTCTGGAACAGCTGTTTTCATGAATAAGTGTGATGGAATTAGGTGGGGTCCTGCTTACCCAGCTGGCTCTCCTCTGTTTGTTGTGGCGATGGGCTACATCTTAGAATCATATAATCATAGAGTTGGAAGGGGCCATACAGACTATCTAATCCAACCCCCTGCCCAATTCAGGACCAGCCTAAAGCATCTCTGATAAATATTCATCCAGCCTCTTTTTGAAAGCTGTCAGTGAAGGGGAGCTAACCACCTCTCTAGACAGCTGATTTCACCTCTGAACCATTCTGACTGTGAAATTTTTTTTTTAATATCTAGCCGATACTTTTCTGCATGTAATTTAAACCCATTGCTTCGGGTCCTATCCTCTGCTGCCAACTAGAACAGCTGCTTGCCCTCCTCCAAATGATAGCCTTTTAAATACTTAAAGAGAGCAATCACATCCCCCCTCTACCTCCTCTTCTCCAAACTAAACATTCCCAAGGCCCTTAGCCTTTCCTCGTAGGGCTCAGTCTCCAGACCCCTGATCATCCTCATCGCTCTCTTCTGCACCTCGCAATTTTGTCCACATCCTTTTTGAAGTGAGGCCTCCAGAACTGCACACAGTACTCAAGGTGTGGCCTGACCAAGGCAGTATACAGAGGGGCTATGACCTCCTGCGATTTCAATGTTATGGCCCTTTTAATACAACCTAAGACTGAATTTGCCTTTTTTTTGCCACCGCATCACACTGACTGCTCACATTTAGTTTACAGTCCACTCTTACCCCAAGATCTCTTTTGCATACACTACTCCCCAGAAACGTATCCCTCCATCTGGTATTTGTGCTTGACAGTTTTGTGGCCCAGATGTAATACTGTGCATTTATCTTTGTTGAATGGCATCCTGTTTGCAACTGCCCACTTCTCCTGAGTATTCAGGTCTTGTTGAAGTTTAACTCTATCTTCTTGGGTGTTTGCTACTCCTCCCAATTTGGTATCATCAGCAAATTTAAAGACTAGCCCTTCTACCCCTTCATCCAGATTATTGATAAAAATATTGAAAAGTACCAGGTCCAGAACAAAGCCCTGCAGCACCCCGCTGAACACCTCCCTCCAATCTGATGAAACGCCATTGACCACCACTCTTTGGCTGCGGTCCTCTAACCAGTTCCCTATCCACCGAACTGTCCTATCGTCCAGCCCACAGTCTTCCAATTTGCCCATCAGAATGCCATGGGGAACCTTATCAAAAGCTTTACTGAAATCCAGGTAAATCACCTCAACAGAGTTCCCATGTCAACATCAAGAATGATCTTGTTTATGACCTGAGCAAAGTTAAGGAGAAGAAAGCCTAGTGGTACATCAAGAGAGAATGGAAGGGAACAAAAAAGGCAAAAGAGCCAAAAATGGAGGCTTGTTGGCAGCCAAACAGGTAGAACATAGGGGGGTCTCAACTTGAAGGGAAATCTACCCTGACCCCCACACACAAAAGGAATAAGAGGTCACACAAGGTAGAAGAGTTTCTGGTCATTCCACTTCATTGCTGCAGCCTCCCATGCGTCCCTCACCACTTACTTTATTCATTTTTCGCTTGCACTTGTAATAAAGTGTTTATCATGGATATTCTATAAAAGAAGAATGTGAAAAATTATGTCAAAAAGTGTAATTTCATACTGTCTACAGAACTCTAAATGGCCAAAAATGATCCATTCATACCTGGGGACAAGTGTACCTGTTGAATTGTTTATTTGTGTATGCGTGTGTATAAAACAAACTAGGAGCTGTTCCATTTTCTGTTTATTATTCTTATCTATTATATTTGTTATATGTAACATATAGAATAAAACTGACAAGAAATGTTGATAGAATGAATTCTGTATATATGTAAATAAGTACAGATATAATCCGTAACTAATGAAATTCTGCTTTCAGATTTGCCAAACACAGGTGTAAATAAACTCAGAACATCTGAGAGTATTCATATTACTTCTTATCATGTTGGAACAGAGCCAGAACAAGGGAATCTCTACTCACCAGAGCAGACATCGCTCCATGAAAGTGAGGGTCTGTTATATATCTTTTGAATAAATGGAGGTTTACTATTTCAATAATTTCTTCCCATACCTGTGTAATAACTTCAGCTTTGTTATATTTTATGTCCCTAGGATCAGTGGGAAACTCAAGAAGTTCAACACAGATGAATTCCTATTCAGACAGTGGATATCAGGAAGTAAGCAGTTTCCATAATACCCAGAACCTTAGCAAGGGAGAAAACAGACAGCAGCATTCCTTTATTGGCGCAAATAATAGCCATTTGATGAGAAGTTCAAGGGCTGAAGGACAAGCTTTAGTTCAGGTACATGCAACAGAGTCTGAATGTCCTTTTATTACCAAAAAAGTGCTTTTAGGAGTACAGCATTTAGTTAATTGATTGTTAACACCATTTGAATCTGCAAACACTGCCCAAAAGTAGTTTTTCAAAACATTAAGTACAAGTACTTTCAAAGACAAGGGTAGCGGGTATCATCTTAGAAAAGACATCCCCCTCTTTAGTATAGGTGAAAACTGGTCTTCTGCAATGGAGCCTGATAGAATATGGGAATGTATAAACAAAAGTAACTTTTTTCCTTCAGAATGATTGCTTTAAATAATGTGCACACCCTGCAGATTTAATTGATTAAAATTAATGTGATTATGGATGAGAGTCCTAAAGATTTTATTTGGTGCCATTCAACTTGTAAATACTGACACAATGGAAGACATACATCTCTGCTTCCATTTATTCAGAAAACAATACTGTTTTTGTTGTTCTTATCTATTTAAATGTAGCAGTAATTAACTGCAGAGAGGTTTTGTATACAATTTATTGATTAGACTTATGAAGATAAAAAGATTTAGAGGGTAAATGGAAAGGTAGCTCAGGGAAACAAGATCAAATGCAAAAAGGAATTTGCTTCTAAAACCAAGATTTTAGTGACATATTTGAGACAGAGAAACAGAAGGCGATTAAGCTGAAAGCTATATCTGCATTATAGCCTGTTTTAGACTGATGTTCCATTATGGCTAGAGTTGCCAGCTCTGGGTTGGAAAATTACCTGGAGATTTGGGGAGTGGAGCCTGGGGAGGGCAGGGTTTGGGGAAGGGCGGGGCTTCATCAGGATATAATGATATACAGTCCAACCTTCAAAGCAGCCATTTTCTCCAGCCCTTGATCATCTGGAAATCAATAGTGATAGTAGGAGATCTTCAGGTGCCACCTGGAGGTTGGCAACCATAATTATGGCCCCCTCATGAGGGGAAAAGTATTTCTTCTTTTTTCAGATTTAAAATTTTTATTTTGAGAGAACTAGAATACAAAGCTGCTTTTTGACTGAGACATAAAACTGATTTTTCAGTATTCTCCAAGAATGCAAACTGGATGGAATCTAGCAGCATTTTTATAGCACTTTGGGCACAATCCATTTGATTATACACTTTTTAGTGTAATCTGTTTCGGTGGAAAAGATCTAAGCAGGAATTTGCCATCGAAACAACAGGCCTTATCAGTGTTTAACTTTGGCTGGATTGAGTCCTTTAAATTTATGGCAGAAATGTACCCTGAAATTAATTATATCAGAGAAAAAAGATATATTGCTTGAACATGCTTTTAATAAGATATATGAGGTGAAGGATTGATTGTTTTAAACAATTTTTTTTCTGATACTTTTTTACAGCATATAAAAATAAAACTGTGTTGTTATCTGCATTTTTTTCTTTTTAACAGACATCAAACATAGCTGCCAACAGAGCCATGAGACGCGTAAGTTCTGTTCCATCAAGAGCCCAGTCTCCCTCCTATGTAACTACCACAGGAGTTTCCCCTTCAAGGGGGTCGCTCAGAACTTCTCTAGGGAGTGGCTATGGTTCACCATCTGTCACTGAATCACGGTCTCTTAATTCTAATGTGTTTTCATCAACAACGTTACCTGCACAGCGAGCAGCATCTCCATTTACTACACAGAGACCTGCTTCACCAGTAGCAGTGCGCCGCATGGGTTCAGTAACATCCAGGCAGCCAACTAACCCCAATGGGGGTACTCCACAGTACCAGTCTTCAGTCAGAGTTGGCTCACCTCTTTCACTAAATGAAACTCAAACAAGAGTAGGCTCTCCACCCCCAACCCAAGTTGGATCTTCATCACCAAAGCGTTCTGGAATGACTGCGGTTCCACAGCATTTGGGAACAACGTTACAACGGACAATTCATGACATTGAGCAATATACACAACAGTATGATATCTATGAAAGAATGGTTCCACCCCGGCCTGATAGCCTTACAGGTTAGTAAAAAGGTAAAGACACTTAAAACTTTGGGAAAACCTGTAAATACAATGAATTGCGTTAGTAGGAAAATGGAACTGTAAAGCGTAACAATGTAAAGAAAAGTGTGTAATTTGTTTTTTTTTAAAGTTATAGTTATGTGTATATATACCAACAAATGTAATTATTTTTCCAATATTGAAATTTTGGAAAAGGGATTTTTTTTAGCAGTTAGCACATAGTATTAACCATGCATAGGGTGACTGTATGCCCTGAAAGCTTTACCTTTTTAAGACTTGAGTCACTTTTCAAGATGGGAAAGTAAAAGGTTCTAGTAATAAATGGCTATTATTAGAACACCAGCATAGGTTGTAAGCTCAATAAGAGCAACTTAACTCCTTTTAAATATATCCCAGTTCTCACGCATTTATGTCTCCTTTCATACTATGTTTTTTAACATCTTGGATTCTGTATCCTAAAGCCCTTGAATTGTTCTAATTAGTAAATAGGATTCTTTATCAGATTTGACCTGCTCCATACAAAGTCATTGCTGGTGGGGATGATTCCCGAGGCCTCAGCCACCTTAAAAGAGAGTCAAATATTTTGTGTCCTTAATGGACAATACTGGACTTGACTGAGAGGTGCCTGATTGAGCGGTGGCTCTTGGGCTGTTGAGAGAGAGAGAGAGAGAGAGATGGAAGATAGATGAGAGTGCCCTGGGGTTTGTGTTAAATTAGACCACAAAGATAGTTGAGTGTTTTTCCATTTACCACCTCCCACATTGGGTTTGGAGGGCTTGCTAGGTTGAAAAGTCTATTTCAGCCTCCATTTGAAATTAGCGTTATGGATTCACTGGTTGTTTGTCTGACATACGAGAATTAAGTCCTCGCACTATGGTACTGGATTTCAATTTTTATATGCTTTTATGTTTTATGAAAGGGCACTTCTTCCGCCATAATAAATTTCAAATGAATTGTTGCGGACAAGCCCACACGGTGGGAAACCTCATGATGATTACATCCCGATACTGCACATTTGACTCTGGTGTGAAACAACACGTTATGACACTGTCACTGAATTGACATGGTCTTTCAATGTAGAAGGACCGGCCATTGGTGTCTGACCAGCACCACTAACTTGAAAAGATAGGGTGCCTTTGGGCCCTAGTATAAATTAGCAACTTAGGCTGGAATCTGTATCTAAGGAAATCAGTGGCAAAGTCTTGTTGATTTTTAACAGTTTTGTCAGTAAATGGAATTGCTAATCTATGTTCACTATATCATTATCTTTCATAGATGCTAAGTGTAGTATACTGTGAAACCCTTTCACTAACAGAAAAAGCCTTCTTCCATTGGATCAAACCTTTGTCCACCAGAGTAAGGCTTCTTACCTAGCAAAAAAAAAAAAGGAGCTGTTTGGATCCAGCACTAATATTTATATTTATGGCTTTTCCCCTCCCCTGTCCCATACACTGCAGTAATACTCCGGTATGAAAATGCTTGATATAGCATTCAAACATACATAGTATTAATACCCATTTCATTATTCAGTATATTTGATAAACAAGTAAAATATCATTCTATATATTGGCTGCAAATCTACTTAAGAAGTTTGAAAATTGCTGTACTGGGGATATCCCCAATATACCTGGCATGCTGTAGTGATTAGAAGGGTGGACTAGGATCTGGAAGACCCAGGTTCAAATCCCCACTTGGCCATGGAAGTTTTTTTGAGTGGCTTTGTGCCAGTCACATACTCTCTGCTTAACCTAACTCAGGGTTGTTGGTGAGGATAAAATGAAGGGAAGGAGAAGGATGTAAGCCATTTTGGATTCCCATTGGGGAGAAAAGTTGGGTATAAATGAAGCAACAATAATAATAATAATAATAATAATAATAAAAATAAATAAATAAATAAGTAGCATCCCTATCAAAGCTGAGCACATATAGACCCTGTTGATTTCAGTGGGAAAGTTAAGAACATAAAGAGAAGCTAATGTTGTATCAGGCCAATGGCCCATCCAGTCCAACACTCTGTGTCACAGTGGCCAAAAATACTAGGTGCCATCAGGAGGTCCACCAGTGGGGCCAGGACAGTAAAAGCCCTCCCACTGTTGACCTCCCCAAGTTAAGGATATATTTTACTTTCCTCCAGTTGAAATTAGTGAAAGTGCTTAACTGTGGCTGAACTATGCCAACTGCTTTTATTCCTCTTTTGACCCCCAAAAAAATTCTAGTTACAAACAGGATTGCCCATTCTTTTTCTGTAATAACCTTTGTTTAATTGGTATCCTCATAAATAAAGATGAGCATATTCAACAAGACTCACTCCATAACTGTGAAGCCCATCCTAATGAGATCCTTTCAGCCGGCTGCCTTTCAAGAATACAATAACTATCTGAATAAATCTGCACATAGTTTGAGGTTTGGTACTAAGTATGTGGAGCTGCGGTGGCTCAAGTGGTTAAGATGCTGAACTGCAGGCTGTGGAAGGTCAGTAGTTCAGCAGTTCAAGACCCGGGTGCCGCAAGATGGAGTGAGCTCCCGTCTCTGGTTCCAGCTCCTGCCAACCTAGCAGTTCGAAAGCAAGAAATTGCAAGTAGATAAATAGGTACCACTTCGGAGGGAAGGTAACAGCGTTCCGTGCGCCTTGGTGTTTAGTCATGCCGGCCACATGACCACGAAAACGTCTTCGGACAGCGCTGGCTCTTCGGCTTTGAAACGGAGATGAGCACCGCAACCCTAGAGTCGGATTCGACTGGCTTTCGAGCAAGGGAACCTTTACCTTTACCTTACTAAGTATGTATTCTTCATGTTTCATATACAGTGGGTCCAAAGGAAACTTTTACAACTTTGGATCGTGAAACATTTACAATTTTGAATCACAATGAATACTGAATGAAAATGTGTATAGTTATAAATACAATAAATAAATAAATTGAAGTTTGCTTTATTGAACAGAATATATCCAAAAGTTTGTTTTTACATAACCCGATTTCACTTGACAGGAACACCCCACCCCCCATGTTGCCTGGAAGTCATCAAGTTGATACTCTAACTCTCTCCAGGTTCACTCAAGCATGCTTGCATCTACTGTTGTAGTATTGTTCAGTTGTCTGCAATCACTTATAACACTTTTTTTTTTGCGGTAATAAACTCTGAGTTGCTTTACAATATGCAGAAAACAATATTACACTATGTGACCCTGTTCAGAAACTGTACCTATTCAAGGTTGTAAGGGTTTCATCTGGACATCCTGCACCTCATTACTCTTAAAAATATTTGTTTAGTTATTAGAACTAAACCTTGCACCTTTTGGTTTTAATCTACAGGGCTCTTTTCTGGCATCAGTCATATTTTGCATCGTTCTTGGATGTGTATTAGAACTAGTTCATTTTTTTTTAAATGTACTGTAGTACAGACAGAACCAAAAAGTTTCACCACCTCCAAAAGTATGATTGTTGTGAAAGACTTTTAGGGGGTTGATTTCCCCTTGCCGCTGCATTACTATTACTATCCTGGCCTTGAGGCATTTTTTGTTCTGGAGGGTCCTCACCCTCCACAGCAAAAAAGCAGTAGCTTTTTCAGGAGCTACTTAAGGAAGTGTAAGGTGTTAAATCACTTTGCTCCATCCACAGAAGCTTGGATTCTTTCTGATAACTCAAAGAAAAATGCTGTTAGCACACAAATAATTATCAGTATAATTAGTAGCAGTAATTCTTAAAAATGTTTGTATGTGATGATTTTTTCCTTTGATAGATATAATAAAATCATTAATAGATCAAATAATTCTGAAAACAATAGGGATACTCTGTATTCTTGGTGCTTGGGGGGGTCAACAGTGGGAGGGCTTCTAGTGTCCTGGCCCCAATGATGGACCTCCTGATGGCACCTGATATTTTTGGCCACTGTGTGACAGAATGTTGGACTGGATGGGCCGTTGGCCTGATATAGCATTGGCTTCTCTTATGTTCTTATGTTAATAGGTTTTATTGAACTAGGGTGTTTTTCATGGGATAAGAGGGGGAGATGTTGGATATAAGTGATATTGGGTATCAGTGAAACACCTGTGTTGACTTTACTGAGGGAAGGTTCTAAGCATTACTGCTTCATTTGTTTCTTCAGAATTTAGTTAAAGAGTTAGTAATACAGACTAGTTTGAATAGATATTTTGGGAATTGAATTGTTTCAAGTCTCATAGCAGGAAATGAAATGTTGCACTGTTCCGGGTATACCTCAAATTAAAATTATTCTTTTCAGCTATTTGATTGTTTCTACACAAAACACTTGAAGTTTATAGAAAAGCCACCTCATACTAGGGATACCATCTCCAGGTTGGAAAATACCTGAAGGGTGCAGTTTGGGGGGTGGAGAGAGCTTAGCAGAGATGTGATGCTATGGAGTCCACCCTCTGAAATGCCATTTTCTCCGGAGGAACTGTAGTCTGGAAATCAGTTGTAGTCTCAGGAAAACTCCAGGCCCAACCTGGAAGTTGGCAAACCTACTTGATACAAATACTGTGGTTCCTCAGGGAAGTAGAAGCTGCACCATGCACAGTGTTTTTTCTGTCTGCCAGATATTTTCCATTCATCATAGTGGAGTGATCTAGATCTTTCACCAAAAAAGAAATATGTGCATGTGTTGATCTGCCCATTCAAAAGACTGACCATGATAAATCTGAGTGTGGTTTGCCACTAAAGCACAAATATTTACTTCCTGAGCTACGCGTGCAATTAGAAAGAGGAGGGAATGTAGGGGAAGGAATGTAAATCTAGCCATTGAACCATTTAAAGAAAAGTTATGAGTACATATGAGCAGGGGTCTTTTGGGGCCGGAGCACCACTCTGGCAGCTCAGGAGCCACCACAAATGGCGGTGGCGGCAAGCCCCGCCCCCAGCCGGTATCCCCGGGCGAAGCGCTGCAGCCCAGGGGCGCCCGAAGAGGCCCCTCCGCCGGTGTCCTTGAGCCTGCGCTGAAGTGCTGAAGCCTGGGGACGCCCGAAGAGGTCCCCCGCTGGCATCCCCGGGCCCACACAGAAGTGCTGCAGCCCAGGGGGTGCCCAAAGAGGCCCCCCACTGGCGTCTCTGGGTCTGCGCAGAAGCACTGCGGCCCAGGGGATGCCCAAAGAGGCCCCCCACCGGCGGAAGCTTGATCGCAGTAAGTGTGGGGGTGGTGGGGGGCTTAATGGGGGCGTGGGAGAGCCCCCCATCTCTTTGCCCTCTTTCTTTCCCTCCTTTCCTGCTTTTCTTTCTTTCTCTCTCTTTCTTTCTTTTCCTCCTTTCCTTCTCTCTTTCTTTCTTTCTTTTCCTCTTTTCCTTCTCTCCATTTCCTCTTTCCCTCCTTCTTCCCTTCTTTCCTTCTTTTCTTCCTTCTTTCCTTCTCTTCCTTTTCCTCTTTCCTCCTGCATTCCGACTCTAGTGAGAAGGGGTTTAAACTTTAAACCCCTTCTCTCTTCACACACCCCACCCCCGCACCTTGGCAGGCTGGCTGGGAAGGGAAGGGGAGGCTTTTGAAGATGCTCCCCCTCCTTTTGCTTCCCCTTCTGTCATCACTTCCAGTGATGTCAGGGGGTGTGGCATATGCTAATGAGCTAATATGCTAATAGCCTAATAGCTCATTCACATGCCATATGCTAATGAGCTCCTGCAGCTCTTTTTCTATGAAATGATCCCTGCATATGAGCAACCTAAGCTATATGTTCCTAGAAGAGAAATAGTGTCATGACCATCTGAATTGCTTTTGCATAAGAGCGACACAGGTAATATACTTAAAATATAGTAAACTACATGCTCTGCTTATATATAGCCCATAATTACTGGAATTTATCTGTTTGTGATTTCCTTGTTAAGTTCCTGAAGGGTTCTTATTTCTTGGTTACTTCTAGGAATACAGTATGAATTGCTAAACGATCAGGAAGAAGGCTCAGTGCTGTTGTTAGGTTTTCCACCCCAGTTAGGCTGTGACCACCTAGATATCATATGAAAATGATGAGAAGAGAGGAGAGAGAAATGAGAGGAAGCGTCCACTTCTTTTGATAAATGGGAATACAAGTACTAGCCACTTTCTTGGAATCTAGTTCTCAGTTTCACATTTCATTCTTTAATTCATTCTGTAGTCCTTTTTATCCTCAATAAGGACCCAAAGCAGCTAACAAAACAAAAATGTACAGCAGAAGCAAACAGGGAAGTGGGGAGCCTTCTGAACGCCAAGCAAGTCTTATCTCTCCCTCTGCTACCCCATCTTCTGCCCAGTTCTAGGCTACAACCCTCACCCGTGGGCACTACATTAGTGAATCCTGAGCGAAGGCTTGTACTTCTGGGCACACTCAGGCCTCAACTTATGCAGCTGCCTCACAGGATCATTCCCCATTTCCCTCCCTGCCAATATGTTATAAAATATGGGGGGGGGGGATTAATCTCCGCATAATATTTTTTGGATTTTTGAAGTGGAAAAGTGTTGTTCACGCAGTCCAAAGACACCTTTGTCCTTGTACTCTGCTGAGATTCTTAGCATTGTAACCCAGAGAAGGGCAGGGACATCATATATATGTATATACGGCCAAGTCACAATTAACTTATACAACCCCAGCAAGGGGCTTTCAAGGCAGGTGAGAAGCAGAGGTGGTTTGCCATTGTCTTTCACTGCACAGCCTTCCGTAGCAATCTCCCTTCTAGGTACTGACACTGCTTAACTTCTGAGACAGACAAGTTGTGACTATACCATGCTGCCTTCCCCTCCCCAAGTAGGGACACCATAAGCCCAGCTAATCAGAAGTCACTGTCAGAAGGGATAGGCATGGCGGAGGATGCTTTCTCTCACCATTATCTCTACTAACCAAAGGAAAATGCTTCCATCTCCATCATCACAACCAAATTTCTGCTAGGTCCCAAAAATGCTGTAGTATTTCTGGAAGCATCTTTCATTGCGTGTATGAGTAGTTTTTTTAAGGAGCTATGCCTCTCAGGCAACTTACTTTAAAATTGGGATAATTCTAATTACCTATTACTATGGGATGCAGTTTGGCTGAAAAGTGAGGTGCAGATACGCTAAATAAATCAATGTTACAAACTTTAGCATAGAGATTTAAGAATGCCTATCACCATGAACAATGTGCTATTCTGTCTCCCACTTTTTGACAAAGGAACTTGAACTGGTAAAATCAAAGGAAAGAGCACAAAAATCATTAAGGTTATAGATAAGCTACTCTACAAGGAGAGACTTAAATTGGAATTTTTCCATTTAGATGGAAAAAGAAAGATAGGATAACTGCAAGACGAAAATAAGATCCTAAATCATGTGGAGAAATTGAATAGGAAATGTACTTGCTGTCTTCAAACACACCAGAATGAATGGGAATTAAGAGGCAACAGATTGGGCTTCAGTGTGTTTTCACCGATCTCACACAATGAACTCTGTGAAAGTCAGTGTGAAGTGGTAACAGTGGTCAGGAAAACAAAAGAACACCCCTTCATTCAGGATACCTTTTAGTATTCTGTCTACCAGAAAGTATTCTAAACTGGTATCCTATATATATATAAAAGCCCAACATATTGGCACTTTCCAGCCCTCCCATTGGCTGTGTTGTGCGCTCCATCAGCCATTGACCTATCAACCGCCACTCAAGAGTACTCGCGTGCCATTAGCTGCATGCTGGATCTGCTCCTCTCCCCTGCCCACTGCCAGCCTGGCCACTTCCCTGACAGAACTGCCAAAACGGCTGTCTCTCCTTTTTTATATATATAATAATTGTAATTATTTTTAACAAACAGACATCCAAACAAACAAAACATACATGAGAGTGTTAACAACTTCATTTCTCTTAAAACACCTCATACATATATATCTAATTACCAAATTTCCAACTCCCAAAATGTTTGCAAGTCTATATTTAATAAGCCAATATTTTATCTAACTCATTCTATCATTATGACTCTCAAAAATAGACAAATCTAGAATTTTGCAAGTCTATTAATTAACAAAACGTATTTCCTTCTAATACTACATTGTCTGAACATTCTATAATAATCTTCTAAAACATGTATTTAGCTATTAACTAAATTTATACCATTCCCCAGCTTCATAGTCACATACTTTTCTTTTTCTATATACCCTAAATTCTATAACTATCACATTACATTATTTCACATTTTAATAATACTTTGACTTTTAAAAGAGTTTTCTAAACCTACATATATTCCCTATATATTCTTCCCCAGTTCTTCAGCCTCCTGGGACATTTAAACCAATCTTATTTATATCTCTAATTAACACTTTTCAATATACATCTCTAACCTATAGATTCATACTGGTTCTATAATACCATCTATTTTATAATATCTTGAGTTACTACAATTAGTGTAAAGCAAAACATTCAATGAGATTCAGTGATTACTTAGTTGCATATATCTAGGGATTCCCTAGCCTGAACAGAAATCTTATTCAAGGACTGATATTAAACAAAAAGTTCAGTGGTATCCAATGTTACTCAGTTATATATGGCTATAAATTCCCTGGTCCATCTTGTTCAGTTACATATAAACAAAAATTCCTTTATCCAACTTAATTCTTCTTCTTTTTGTAGCTTCTCATCTTCAGTAACGTCATAATTCTATGCCTCTTCCCCTTAAAGGTAGAAAAGATTTCTTTTAAGCATCGCCAACTCTAGTAAGTGTTTAGTGTAGTTAAGGATTCCATAAGTTCTGTTTCATCTTCTCTCTGGGATACTTTCCCTTTCATAACTATTCCAGATCTTAGCAGACTTTTGGTAGATCTGTTATACTTCTTGTAGGTTAAATCAGCTTGAATGTAGTGTTGTTTTAGATCTTGGCCAGTTTGGTATTTAAATTCCATTTCTCTGTGGATTAAATCCTCTTGATAGAAGTGTTGTTTTTCCTCTTGGACTAATTTTTGCTGAGATGCCTTTATATTATTCACAGCTTGACTCAGTATAATTTCTTTTTTGCCCCAAAGAGATCGCCTCAACCACCAAAGCCTGGAGCTCATCCCATGACAGCTGCAGCAAGCTGGTTTCTTTGGAACTATCTATGCAGGCAGCCGCTGGTATTTTTTCCCATGTATCTTGTTTACCCATTTTAATATGATAGTAAAATCTCAGTTCAGTCTAACTACATCCACAGTCTCATCAGCGCTGGGCACAATCAGCAAGAGGTTGCTCTCAGTAAAGTAATAACATCCAAGAGTCCTTCAACACAGTTCCAGTACTTAGTAGCTTTAGACACAATAAAATCCTCTGTTCTCAACACGGTAACATGGCGTCATCAAAAGTTGCCAGAAAAGTAGCCAATTCAGCTCAAAATATCTTTCTTACTTTCTTTTTGTTCTTGAAAAACACTTTGTAATCCTTCTATAGGAGCTCAAACAATTAGCTCCTCTTTACCCGCAGGAAATATTTAAATCTGCTTCCTTTCGTAAATCATCTCGGCCATTCCGTGGGGGAAGGGGGGGAGATTCACCCTCTGCCATTCCTTGCTCTTTTAGAATTTTAAAGGGGGTTGATCAAAAGGATGTCGTTTTTTTCGATGTTGCTTTTAAGCGTACTTACAGTGGGTATCTTCATCTGTATTCTGGATGAGGCTCAGCTTCACTCTCTTCCTTTCTTACGGGGCACTTGCAGCTGATACAATGATGGCTGCCATCACTGTGTTACTTCATTGCTTGCTTCTGGGATGATCCAGGTCATCCACCCACTTGGGCCATAACTAGGGGGCCTGAATCAAATCCTGTGCGCCAAATCTCACTTCAAGAGGTCTAGTGGAGATCAGGATCCCTGAAAACTCCTCTAAAACAAACGAAGAGCTGGTGGTGTCTGGGAGCAATTCCAGGTTCCAACTGTGCTGCAGCTGGCCCTGCCTCCCCTCCAAAACGGTTGTCTCTTCTGACAAAGACACTTCTCCTACTTGGCTCTTATGGGGTTAACTTTTCCTTCAGTGCCTGTTGCTAGGGAAGCAAGCTTGGTTCTGTCAGCAAAAAAGCAAAGGCAGGAGGCCCATTCCAGGCCTACATTAGGCTTGTTGGGGAAATCATTGGGGCCAGTCCTGACTAGGGTTGCCAGCTCTAGGTTGGGAAATTCCTGGAGATTTTGTGGTGGAGTCTACAGAAGCCAGAGTTTGGGGAGGAGTGGGACCTCAGACAGGTACAATACCATAGACTCCACCCTCCAAACCAGCTTATTCCTCCTGGGGAATCATTGCTCCCAATCTCCAGGTGAGGGCTGAAGATCATTCAGAAGTACAACTGCTCTTCAGATGGCAGAGATCAATTCTCCTGGAGAAAAATGGTGGACTCTGTGTCATTATACCCTGCTGAGGTCACCACAGCAAATTGATGCTGAGTGCCCAAGGTCAGGGTACCTGCCCAGAGCCTCTTTCTAGAGTTTGTTGTATTTATTTCCACAATAGGCCTTATTCCTAGTAACTATTAAGAGGGGACTCAATTCCCAGTTGAACAAGTGCATTGGTACAGACTGAGATCTGAGGGGAAAGTACTATTGGTTTGGCCCCATACAGTCATTCTGGTACTCTTAATAGTAGCAATTATATTATGTCTCAAAGTTTAATTTTTAAAAAGCAACAGTATTCAAAAAATCAAATTATGTGTTCTATCAGAAGAAGAGAAAAAAGCTGTGAAACTTCTGTGTGCAAAACTTATGTTAATATAAGATACTCTTTTTAATGTGATACCTCAAACTGGAAGAAAGCACGAACACACCACACTATGAGGAAATTCTCAACCCTTTGCAGACATGAGTGTTGATCCATAACTTCTGTAGCACAAGAGTTATTGGACACTTTTGAAGCCGTGGAACAGTTACATTCTATGATCCTTGGCTTGGACAGGACAGAGGGTATTTGCTCTGGGCTTATTGTGAGCTCCCATAAGGACAGCAGCAGTCACAGGAAAACCAGAATGCTTGAAGGAGGCTTTAGCATCGTATCAGTTCCCCACATTTATGCACCAGTGTCTTTTAGTCATCACAGAGCCAGGGCCACATTCCACATGGCGTGGGTGAGGAGAAGCACCTCAGCAAACACAGAAAATAGCAGCATGGTTCTAGGGTGGGGCTATTTCCCCTGGTTCACCATAGGCCTTGTACTGTATTCTTGCATTTTGGACATTATTGAATTGAAAGTCAAGGTATATTTAAAATAATAAGTGAGGAATTGACAGAAGTCAAGAAACAAAAAAAATGGATGCCACATATATTACTGATTAATATAGCAATTAATTTTTGCCCTGGTATAATTTAATACTGTGTTATGAATGTATGTGATGGAACCATGTGCATTTGTATAATACGTATAAAATGAGGATTTATTTGTCTGTCTCTTGATTTGCCTCATACTAACTTCAGTATACGGTCTTACTTTTTTCCTTGTAGGCTTGAGAAGCTCATATGCTAGTCAACACAGTCAACTTGGCCAAGAGCTACGTTCAACTGTATCTCCTGATCTCCACATTACTCCAATATATGAAGGCAGAACCTATTATAGTCCAGTATATCATAGTCCCAATCATGGATCAGCTGATGCGCATCAAGGGTCTCAGACAGCATTATACAGAACTGGATCAGGTAGGTGTGAAATATCTTTCTGTTGTCCATAAATAGAAACACCAAAATTTTAAATTCTGCAGCTGTTCAATAAGGATTTATTGGGGTAGATCCACTGGAAGAGTCCACAGAGGGTATTGGCTGACTCTTCTGGTGGTTCCAGCCTGGTGAACTATGCCCTTGCTGGTGGGAGCTAGTGCTAAATATTTGTTCATGTATAATTAACCAGATTGTTATATAGAGTATACATAAATACTCTAATTAAAAATGTTTGATTCTGTCTCTGATTGAACCGAGGTAAACATTTACATTCAAAATCCAATCTTGTTTAGAAAACATGGGAGCCTCATTCTGAGAAAACAGACTACTTAATTATGCACTGTGACTTCATTCTGGAATTTGTTCAGCACTGAAGAACATGTCTATCTAATAACCATAGTTGGTTTATACCAGTAATTTTGCCAGAAACCTATGCCATGCAATAGGTTGCACTCCTACTGGATGATCTTATTTTGTATTTATAAACCCTAAAAGTGAAGTCTTGACTTAAAACTTAATATTAGCCTTGGGAATTTGTGGGGGAACCACCAGATTTTTACTACCCATTTGGCTTAATACAGACCATCCCCTTTTACAATTTACCTTCTAAAATTATATTTTGAAACAAGTAGCTTAGCTCTCAGTTCCCTCCACTATTTAACTTGTTTAGGGGGAGGTAGACATTGAGAGTAGAGTAGATAGCAATGGATTAAAATACTAATGTTTATATCCTATAAAAATTATTGTATCGCTAAAACTAAACAATGAAGCAGCTAAAAATGTAAATGTGTGTAAAGTGCCGTCAAATTGCAGCTGACTTATGGCGGCCTCAGCAAAGGGCTTTCAAGGCAAGTGAGAAGCAAAGGTGGTTTTCCATTGCCTTCCTCTGCCGTCTTCTTTGGAGGTCTCCCATCCAAGTACTAACCAGGGCAGACCCTGCTTAGCTTCCACAAACTGACGAGATTGGGCTGTATCATGCCACTTTCCCTCCCAAAAAACAGAAATACTGAACCGCAATCTCTTTTGGCATACTCACAGTCCCCCAGCATCAATCTAAATAGAAGTTATTCTAGGGTTTCCCAAAGAGACTTTATAGATTTTCAGCCGGAAGGAATTAAGATGTTGTGAGGTAACTTGTGAACATATGGGCAAACACACACATACGGGCACATTGGCTTGTATTCTATGTCTCTGCTAAACAAAGTTAAAAGCCTTTCCCCAGCCTAATGGAGCATCCTCCAACAGATATGACTGTTCCACTGGTGGAAGAGCCACTTCTATTGGAGGAAGCTTCCTTAAGGATGGAGGGGAGGCTTACAACTTTGCTGAGCAGAGTGGGAGGATACAACCCAGTGAATATTTCTTAATACTGATTTTACGCACCAGGTGTTGGAAATCTGCAAAGATCTTCCAGTCAGCGTAGCACGCTTACATACCAAAGAAACAATTATGCTCTGAACACAACAGCTACCTACGCAGAACCCTACAGGTCGCTTCATTATCGGCTTCCAGAGTCCAATTACAACAGGATGCAGCATGCGACTCCAGCAGATGATGGGACAACGAGATCTCCATCCATAGACAGTATCCAGAAAGATCCCAGGCAAGCATACCTGATACTTTAATGAACTGTGCACAGCTGCTGTGGTAAAATAATTCTAAAATATTTCCTAGCACTTCCATGTTTAATTGTTTATCTTTGAGACAACCTCTGTTTTAATTCCTTTAAGTTTTAATTACAAATATTTGTAAAATTCTAATAATGATGAGACTGGCTAACTATGATATAAAAATAGCAAAAAAAATTCACACTTTCCTTTGGATTTTGCTTATCTAATGAAGAGAATTTGCATGGCGGGATCCAGAATTGCCTGAAGTCATTCACATGCTTCAGCATCAGTTCCCATCAGTTCAAGCCAACGCCGCAGCCTACCTACAGCACCTGTGCTTTGGAGATAACAAAGTAAAAACGGAGGTATGGTGCCGATTCAAAAATTATCAATGAAGACTATTTCAGAGCTCTTAGACTTGGTCATTTACTTTGAAGTTTTCATGATGCTAATGATTTAAGGTGACTGGGAAGCCTTTCAGATCTCCAGTGGGAACACATATTAATGCTTTTAGGTTTTATTATAGTAACAGTTTAAAAGTTGAGAAATCTGGACAGCCACTTTTTGCACCATTTCATTTTCATCCATTCGTACAGGATTATGTTTTTATGATTACAATCCTCTGCACACTTACTTGCAAGTGAGTCCCTTTACACTCACTGGAATTTACTTCTCAGTAAACATGCATAGGTTCAGGCCTGTAAGATCTAGGCTGAAGTGTAAAAAAATTAAAAATTTCCAGTAGACTATCTTCAATCGGAATATTAAAGTTTCAGGAAAAAAATGTATACGTGCATAAGACTTAATGGGACAAAACTGAGGAAAAATGCTTTAGGATTTGAAGTTGTGACTGTGTTCACATTTATGTTTTGTACTAATAATTGATACAGAGTACAGTGATACCTCCTACAAAGCTGTTTCCAGTCTCATAAAGCTGTTTTGTTATAGCGCTCTTTGTACTGGGCATAAATTTTAACGTAAAATGAGGGGGAGGGGAGCTGGGCAGCAGCTCTGTGAGTGATTGGCCAGGCCAGTAGTTAATGTGGCCAGGCTAAAAGTGATGCAGCATTTCCCCAGGCAGAATCAGCTACCTCTCAGCTACGTCAGAGATCTATAAAGCGCCTGTAACGGCTGAGGAACGGGGTCTCAGTAAAAGCCAAGGGCTGAAAGAGAAGATCGCTGCAGCTCTCCTCGGAAGAAGCCTTGATCTGGCAAGGTGACCCAGGGAGGCTTCCAAAGATGCTGCAGAACAGTAGCCCAACAGAGGCAGCCAGGTGGTCGTTGCCACCTTATATGTCATTCATATTTCAGAAATGGCAACACTATGAACACATCTCAGTGTTACCCGTACTTCTTATAAAGCCATATCCTATCATTTTTGCACAGTTTTTATGCACACAGGATACTAAATGACTGAGAAATCTTACCTTGCTTTCCTCTCTTAACCAAGCATGTCTGTATAATAATAGTGGTGCAGTTTACTGACCATTGTGTAGTTCCTTCAGGACTGTCCTAAGTCAAATGTATGAGCCTCTAACCAGAAGAAACAATTGTCACAAACTTCTCAGGAGATAGCAGCTTCTTCAGTGAAACTGTCAGAACATTCATTGATAATTACCCATTTTTTTAAATAAAAAAAGCAACAGTTCCTTTAATTAAAATGCTGGAGACAGACATACTGAAGGTGTGAACCTTACTTAAGACCACACATTGACCTCCAAACCAAAACCCCAGTAACAGAAACAGTAATTTGACTTGCCAGTGGCCCAAAATGACTTTCAACAGTGATCAATACTGAATTGACCATGGCTGGGAGGGTGGGGTATAAATGTGATGAATAAATAAAATAAATAAATACTGCATTTATCTTTGAATTTTACATGGGTTTAGAGTCATGATTGTTTTGTCTCAGTGAAGTTCAGCTTAATTTTTAAAAATATCAAGAGTAACAAAGTCCATGCAGAAGAAAACTGAAAAAAGACTGGCATAGCTAGAAACATTATACTGTTCACATTCAGGGAAACCATTTGATTTGCATGCAAAGTAAAAAACTGTGTTATTACCATATAACTGAACTAGCAGCATGCAGCATTTTATACAGTGATGATAAGACACACTGTAAGTTACGGGGACTTCATTCTAAATGTTTTCATCAGATAAAAAGCTAGTTTGTGACTAAGAAGATTTCCCTACTATAATTACCAGCAAAATTTACTTTTTTCCTGAACCCTTTAAAAACCTGAGTTTTAAAATTCTGAGGGGTCAGATAGCTTCCTCACACAAATTCCATACCATGCTTCTTCTATAATGGTTTTTTCACTAGAATTCTCTTTGGATGTATGTGCATTCAACTCAGTGATACATAAGTTTTTGCTCAGTTAATATGATTTTTCTAAAACTTTGAGGCACATTCTGTCATGCCATGGGAAGGATCTATTTCCACTCATTCCCCCCCAACAGCTATAGCCATCCCTTGTCTTAATACTTTGTCCTCAGATTTAGTTTGTCAAAGGGAACAAAGAAAGCCCCATTCTGTTAGGAGAACTGTTTAAAAATTTAAGATCCAGCTCTAAGTTTTCAGTTTTGGTGAAAATTGAACTCACTCTGCAAGATTAGCCCCTTCCTAACAACTGGAGGTATGCCTCCCTCAGGATACTTATGATGACCACATAGTGATTTCAAGGCAAGAAATGAACAGAGATGGTTTGCCTTTGTGTAGCAACCAATGCTCCCTCTAAGCTGTGGAGTCTTGTGAGCAAAAATTCTACTTTCTGAGCTACTGGCATTAAAGTTGTGAGTGAGCAATTTGGCTACTGCATAGTTTGCTCTGGAGCCATCCTTCCTGAACTAAGAGGCTAAAAAACTGTGAGTTAGCTCACACTAACTCAGCTTAGAGGGAACACTGGTAACAACCCTGGACTTCCATGGACTGACTCTGCTTAGCTTCCAGAGTCTGATGAGATCCAGCTAGCCTGGGCCATCCCAGTCAGGGCCCCTCAGAAAGATCAGATTTTAAAAGGCAGGCAAGATGTAAAATTCTTGCAACAACTAGGTCCCTATTGTAATTTCTGCATTTTATTCTCAACCCCTTCCCCCAAGATTCTGTTCAGATGTGGATTGTTAATTGAATCTGGTGTTCAACATTTTTTCCCCCCTAGGTATGTAGGTTAGGAGGAATCAAACATCTGGTTGACCTGTTGGATCACAGGGTCCTTGAAGTTCAGAAGAACGCTTGTGGTGCTCTGCGAAACTTGGTTTATGGAAAGTCTACTGATGAGAATAAAATAGCAATGAAAAATGTTGGTGGGATACCTGCACTTTTACGCTTGCTAAGAAAATCAATTGATGCAGAAGTAAGAGAACTTGTCACAGGTAAAATTTTAATAGACAGGAAGCAAATGGCATGTAGTCAGGTGGACTGTGTTCCTATATTCAAGAAAAGGTTCTGTGTTTGGAATAGCTTAGTTTAAAACATACCTTAAAAGAAGGACTTACATATAGTTTTCTGTATATGGCCATGTGACTTCTGCAGTACATATAGTTTTGTGTATATGACCATGTGACTTCTGCAGTGTACGTGTTAATACTGGGAAAATTTTGGTGTATTTTCTGTGCAATGAAGAAATTAATCCCCAGCTCTGCTAGCAACAGCTGGTGGTAAAGATTAGTTTGGCCCATCAGGCAGTCAATACTTTCCCATTCTGAACTCTCATTCAGAACTATTCATTATTAAGTAACACGGTAATAGTCATATAATATTAGGATTCTGTTGCCAAAGTGGTATTTTTGTATTCTAACTCCTTTTATTAGTGTCAGAGGATAATTCCCTGAAGAATTTTGTCAGCTTCTTTGAAACTTGATTTCCATAATCTTTGTACATGCAAACAGAAGAAAGTTCTCTAATTTGTGAAGTGTGTTGTTACTGACCAAAAATGGGCACAGTTTAATCCATACAGTTCCATGTTTGAGTGTGTCCATTTCCCATATGTAGAGAGTCAGTATCTTCTCACTTCATTTAAATACTTTTAGAAAGAATGAGATTTTGGTTCCATATTTCATGAAGTTTTATGCTGTCTGAATTTGGGAAACACAATGCATGAGCATTTTATTGGTTTATGTTACGATCAATTGCTCTTTCAGAAAACTACAACTGTTCCAAGCACTAGAAAGTGTTCAGCATGTTTGACAGTTTGTAAAAAGTGTAAAATACACATTAAACAACCAGGCAAATTAACCACTTGAAGTGGTCAGATACAGTAACAGCAGAAGTAGGCTTTACAAACACTTTTGGTGAATGGAGCACATTCCTTCACTCTCCCAGCGCATATGAAGGTTCCTCTGCCACGTGCCTCCCCTAGCAAGATATTGGGATTCAGGAAATAATTGGAATTGCTGTATTTATTCAGTTTCATTATATCCTATGGGGACCATCCCCTTAGGGTATAATGGAGAAGGCGGTGGGTGAATTTATGCCACTTCAAGTTCACTCACATGCCGCGTGGCTTGGAAAAGCCATTTAAAAGGAAAGTTCCCTTTAAATGACTTTTGCAAGCCAAGCAGTACGTGAGTGAACTTGAAGTGGCACAAGTTTCCTGCAGACTTGGCTGGGGCTCTGCTGGGCAGCCTGCCATCAGAAAGGAGGGAGTGAAGATCTCAGATCTTCCCCCCCTTTCCATTCTGCTGGCCTCCAGGAGCCACCACCAACAGAAAAGAGGGAGGGAAGTTCTGAGATCTCCCCTCCTCCTTTCTTCTGGCCTTGGGGAGTGTTCTCTCCACAGGATCAGCTCCTGGGAAGGCTCCGTTGGGCAGTCCGGTTTCAACCAGGCAGCCTAGCAAAGCCCGCAGGGAGAGTTCTCCCCACAGGATTGGCTCCTTAGCAGGCTTCCCTGCAGGATCAGCTCCTGGCAGGGCTCTGTTGGGCAGTCCAGATTCAACCGGACAACCCAGCAGAGCCCCATCTAAGCCTGCAGGGAGAGTTCTTCCCACAGGATTGGCTCCTGGGAGGGCAGACAGGCAGAACCATTGGCAACCATTTCACGGCCCTGGACTGCCCAACAGAGCCCTCCCAGGAGCTGATCCAACAGGGAAAACTCTCCTCAAAGCCAGCAGAATGGAAGTGGTGGAAAATGTGAGCTCTTCCCTCCTTCCTTTCTGCTGGTGGCGGGAAGCGAAACCAGCCAGTGAAATGGCTGCCAGCCACTTAATCCCGACAGCCCAATGGGTCCTCCAGTAAGCTGTTAGGTTTAAACAGCTGGCAGCCATTTAACCCTTTTCACTCCCCCCCCGCTTCCAAGACCTTCCAAGCAGGGGGAAGGGATCACTGATATGGCTTGCAGCCAATTTAGCCTAACGGGGGCAGGTGTGCCCCTCTGCTGTTAGGCTAAAATGGCTGCAAGCCTTTTCAGTGATCCGTTTTGCTCCCCCCCCGCGTTTAAACCTACCATCCCAAAAGGTGCACCTGTCAGCTGTTAAATTTAAATGGCTAGCAGCCATTTTAGCCCAACAGCCACTATTCTATATTCCTGATTAGACTGGGATCACTATATTGGAAGCCAATCAGATTCTTAAATCTGATTTGGTTTAGGAGTTACCCAAGTAATACTGAGAAGGTATTCTTTGGGTATTTAAACAGTTTGGTTTATACCAAATGCACACCCCTACTACTGACTTCAAGCCTACTGACTTGGAAGTTCCAAGGCAGTTGTACATCACCTCCACAAGAGAACTTGCGGAAGGGAATCCTTCAGGTGCTGCCAACAACTTGTGCTGTTTGTTCAGTCCGGGAATTCCCAAGATGGATTGGCTGGCAACTACTGTAGCAGATATCTCCTGTGCTTTTCCCTTCCAGAGGTCTTGCTTGGGGTGGGGAGCCCAACCTAAATAATCTACATTTGGCTGACAGTGCTAATATTCTTTGGTTATCATCATAGCTATAATAATGCCTGTTTGTGCCATCCCAGATTTAGCATATGCATTGCTAATCTCAGCAGCCAGACGTCTGCTAGTTCCTTTCTACCACAACACTCAACATTTGGGTCAGGACTAGATTTCTACAAAGTGCTTGTATGGGCAACTCCAATCCCACGTCATGCTGTTCTTTTTCTCCCGGGATTTCCTATGACAGTATAAGCAGTTCTTGTCTTCATTTAGTCCCAGAATACCCAAGAAATCTTTCACCGTCTTTTGTTACAACTAAATAGGCAGACATCTCAGTTTAACAGGAATAGACTGAGAACTGTTTCAAACAGTATAAGCATTGCATTGGGTCCTAGGACAAGTGCTCACTAGGAATTTACTGAGCAACTCAGGCTACCTACAGGTTGGGGGGTTGCACCTACCACTTGAAGGTGCACATTCTAGTCATGTATCCACCAAAGGCAATGGGTGTTGCCCACTCTGACAAAGCCAGTCACATCTTTTAGGGATTTAATTTCAATGCACATAGACTTTTTTGCCCTTATCCTCCTTAACAAATTGTTGCTGATGTCTGCCTTACTAACAGTGTCACTTTTTGAAAACTGCCCCCTTTGAAAAACAATGTGAGAGAAGAACACCTGAACTCTTTGCCCATGTTATAATTTTCCAGTAGGGGAGTTCTGCCATAACCAATTTCAGTGTCTGAACGACATAATGTAGGGGTAATGAATGCACTTTTCTCAATCTAAGGAATATGAGGGCCCTGTTAAACTGTTCTAAGACTGGCAAATACTTATGTGTTTGTCAGAACTAGTTATATGTAATCTCCACTTCCACGTTACATTTTTAGATCTGGGAATGATTTTCAGCAGTTCTTTATGTCAGTAATTCATAGCTAAGTGTGTTTAATATTTTAGGTCTATGCTGTTTGTTATGCAGAAGAATTGCAAAGCAAGGATTCAGTTTTAGTTTCATTGTTGCCGAAGCAGAAAAATAACCCTTATATTTTTCGCTTTTTCAAACAGCCTTATTTTGCCTAAGGGCGTTGTATGTTTACTACCATAGAATCTCATTTTTCATGAGTTGTACTCTATCTTGAAAGCTGATGTGATTTATTACTTTTGAAATTGCAGAGGCAGTTAACAAACCTTATCTTAGTTCCTTGGTCACAAGGAGTTGATAGGAATACCATTATTCCGAGTATGCTTTCCGTATCCCTAGTACTTTTTTTTTACATACTTTTGTACCTTTAGTGCTTTTAACTATGTAGGGCACAATTTATAGTAAGTTATGTGTTCCTCGGGCATGAAATCCCTGGAACCAAAGTTCTGAACTGTGTGTTTAGATACCACTGATTCTTACAGAGATTTCTCTCTATCGCACTTTTCTCTGGATAGCACCTATAAGTTTTTTTAATGTCATACTGAAACATTGGGTTGGATCCTGCTTACATTTTTGCTCAAGCCTGCCCAGTTTGTGAAGGTACTGTCAGCCCCAGGATACACTTCTTTGGTCATCAAAGGGAACTCCCTCCTTTCTTTTTTACTAGCCAGAAGGTAGGACAGATCCAAACCACTTACAGGAAACCACACATAGTTCTGCAGCATTCTGTCATGTGCATGCGACCATGGTATTTAGGAAAGAGGGAGAAGATCACTAATTTAAATTCTGTTTGATGTTGCTGCTAAATAATGTGTTTTAAAATGTATCTAGCATGCTTTGAGCCTTGGATTTCTTGAGAAAATAGCTTATGAGAAACCTGTTAAGCACACTTCATGATGTTAAGACTGTTAAAATTGTTTGTCTTTGGCATTCTGTTCAGTCCCACATTGGGAGTGTGTATGCGCAGGCCTACGGACAGAGAGAAACTTAGTAGTGGAAAGGGTGTCCCTCCTCTTTGGCACGAGTACATCGCACTTTCCTGCTGAAACCAGCGCTCCAAAGGGAAGAAGCACTATCTTCCCCTCAGCTTCTTCTGTCACGGAGCTGAGAGGATCGTTCTAGCTTTGCTCTGTCTGCTATCTGCCTTTGTTTAGTTCTTCATTGGCTGCTTTGCCAGTTTCTTCTCTGATCTTCTCATGGTTCTCCAGTATGGGACAAAAATGCCTCAGAAAGACAAGCACTGGCTGATTTATATTATTAAAGGTTAACTTTGATTTGTAATGAACAGTTGGGAAACACTGAACAAATGGAGGAAGGAGTGAAGAATTATTTAATGAAACTGTCTAAGAAATCATTCCGAAATTTACCCAATTGTATTACCTCATAATGCTTAAAAACATAATTTTATCTCAGGCTGCTAATACATCTCTTTCAGAGATTTGTACATTTGTAGTGATGTTACATTTCCAGTATTTCATTATTAACCTTTAGTCAAATATTTGTTTATTAACTTTTAGTCAAATATTTGTTGCATAAAGGAAATGAGCAAACAGGACTAAGTATCATACTATAGTGCAAAAAAAATATCTCAGTATTTTGCTACCTTACATAATCCTATAACATATAAATGGAAACCTTGCAGTAACCCCTTACAATGGGGTCTAATGTGCCTGTATAGAAGTTTGTCAGCTCAGTTTCAGATGTGATTTAAACTTAACACCAGAAGCGGATTAAAATTTACCAATGTAGAGTCCCCATGTGTCCTGCATTGCATCTAAACCAGTTCACTGGCTTCTGTATATGCAGCAATAGCACAGATCCCACCGGGGCCTAGACTCTCTGGCCAACAAATCCTGTGCTTACGCAGATGAAGTTAACCAGTTTAGAAATGACACTGGGCATGTGGGAGCATTTTTATGGTGCATTATTATATGTGCCCAACATCACACTTGAATCATGTCTTAGACTAGGGGTGTCAAACATGCGGCCCGGGGGCTAGATCAGGCCCCCAGAGGGCTTCTGTCAGGCCCGCAATGGAACTGGCTGTCTTCTGCTTCTTCCTCCAGTTCTTCTTCTGCTGCTGCTGCTGCATCATCGTAGGTTTGCAGCTTACAAATACACACCTGAACAGCATACTCAAGATTGCAACAGCACAGACATTTTGATGCAATAATTCAGAGCAAGAGGTGTCAGTTATCAGACACTGTTAAATAAACAAAATATTGCAAGAGTGCTAATGTTTTAAGCCTGTTTTTATTTTGAGTAAAAAAACACCCCTTTGTGTTTGTGTTCTTTATAAAGTTTATATCTCCGCTACCTGGCTTTACATTTTATGACGTACATGGCTTGGCCCTACAAGGTCTCATTTATGTCAGATCCGGCCCACATAACAAATGAGTTCGACACCCCTGTCTTAGACTGATATCTAGAGACATTTGAACAGATTTTAAAGCTCTCCCCACAATTGATTCATTTGCATTGTCAAATCTGCCTCTGTTTCCCAATTTTCACAGAATGTGGAACATGTTCTAACAGGGAAGAACAAATGGTAAAATGACTGACCAGCAATGTTTAGCATAAAGTAGAGTAAAAGATGCTCTCCTTTTTTGTCCATAATGAGATGTGAATGCTGTCGGGCCGGTGAACAATTGTTACACGTGCCATCTCAAGTTTGATAAAGCATCTGTTTCAGCTGGTAAACCAGCTCAGCTGCTGAGTAGCTTACAAAAACACCTTTTGAATGCACCTTCTAAAACAAGTGCTCGAATGGCAGAAGGGGGCAAATAAAGGCTCTGAGTAATATAGAGAGCTAGATGTCATGCCTGACATTGTTTATCAGAGTGAAGAGCAGCTTTTATAAAACTGAACACCTCGTTACCAAGTTGTTGAAGGCTGAAGCCATTTAATCTGCATAGATATCTTCTAAAAACCTGTATTCAGAAGATAGTCATTTCTGATTACCCAGTAAATACCCATGCTTAGTATGTTGTGGAGGGATGATAGAGGCAAGTTTTATCCTTGAATCTTTCAGCTTAATGTTTTTGGTTTCTGGAGATGTAATTTAATTACACAGGCATATTGATAGTAGGGATATGCAGACGGTACCACTCTGATGGCAGAAAGTGAAGAGGACCTATAGAGCCTCTTGCTCAGAGTGAAAGAGGAGAGCGCAAAGTGGGCTTGAAGCTCAACATCAAAAAAAATAAGATCATGGCATCCAACCCCATCACTCCTTGGCAAATAGAAGGGGAAGTCGTAGAAGTAGTGACAGACTTCACGTTCCTGGGATCCCAGATCACTGCAGATGGTGACTGCAGCCATGAAATTAAAAGACGCCTGCTCCTTGGGAGGAAAGCAATGGCAAACCTAAACAGCATGATAAAAAGCAGAGACATCACCCTGCCAACAAAAGTCTGCATGGTCAAAGCAATGGTATTCCCAGTAGTAATGTATGGCTGCGAGAGTTGGACTATAAGGAAGGCCGAGCGTGGAAGAATAGATTCTTTTGAACTGTGGTGCTGGAGAAGACTCTTGGACTGCGAGGAGATCAAATCATTCAGTCCTAAAAGAAATCAACCCTGACTGTTCCCTGGAAGGCCAGATACTGAAGTTGAAGCTCAAATACTTTGGCTACCAAATGAGAAGGGAGCACTCACTGGAGAAGACCCTGATGCTGGGAAAGATTTAAGGTCAAAGAAGAAGGGGATGGCAAAGGATGAGATGGTTAGACAGTGTCATCGATGCAACGAACATGAAATTGAGCAAACTTCAGAGGACAGCGGAAGACAGGAGGGCCTGGTGTGATCTGGTCCATGGGGTCGCGAAGAGTCAGACTCGACTGTGCGACTGAACAACAAAAATTGATAGTAGCTCTTCACACTGTTGTGCTCTGGTGTGTGGTTTTGTTTTTTAGTGTTTATGTGCTGCTGCTTTTACTTTGTTGCCCAACTGAATCATAAGAATGGGAGTGGTTAGAAAGCTATACTCTGAATAACTATCAAAGCCAGTCTTTGAAGGATGCCAGAGCACTGCAGCCACAGACATAAGGATGAGGTGCCAAAGAACAGAAGACAAAGATTTGAAAGAATAATGCACCATTCATTTTTCGCACTGAAGCTCAAACAAATAAAAAGAAACGAATTAAACATAAGCTACCATCTTTGAAACTTCCCTTGCTATTGGCTGCAAGAGCTCTGGATACTTTCTTGAAATGGGGCTCTCCAACTGCTGAATAGAGGTAATGTCATGAAACTCCCATGAACAATCTAACTAATGAGGAATTAAACTGCCAGAACATAAGAAGTTACAGTTGGGGTTACCTGGATTACCATCTTTTAAGAAATGGGTACAATTGCCAGCCAAGAAATTCCAGGAACTTAAGGGACTTTTCTTTCTGTAGCAGCTATCACAGAAAGTCCTTTTCTATAAGTAAATTAAGGATACTTTTTTTCCCCAAAGTAGCTAAGATTTGGCAGATTACTGGGCACAAGCTGATTTCAGTTACGCAAACTATCAGCTCAATATTGTGACAGCGAGCAATGAAAGTGTAAAATAGTCTATCTGTCCACAATGAAGTGTCTTCTCAAATATTCAATTAAAATCTCACATTTTTCCGCAGCATTCAGAGTACGTAGTTACGTCTTGTTACTACTGACATAATATGTTTGTGTATTGATGTATAATAAGGTTTCATTTTTCATATATAGTAGGAAAATGTATGACACCAATGTTTTGGTGGATAAATGTGCATTTGGAGAACATGATTGACAATATATTTAGAACATAACAAGTTCTACACATAGGTTTGATTCAGGCCATGTTTGTAATACTGGAAAGAAAATGTGAGTTTGTGTGCTTCTTTTCCTTTCCCTTTGTGTGCTTCTTTTAACTCTCTTTACTCTGAACTAGGAGCTTATACTATAGAGTAATGAAGTCTGAATTGTCTCTCTGTGACACGGAGCATATGATTGTTTAAGTTTCTGTACATTATTTGAAAAATGGCTCAGAGAATTGTGAATGAGGCACATACTCATATGCCAGCTCTCCCTCCTCCTTAATTAACATCTATCCTGTGTTATTTGCTAACTTTAGTTGGGCATCATTGTCGCTGCTTGCAATCCAGAATCAAATATGATAGTTTGAAATGGGTTTTTGATCCTAGCTCAGAGGACAAGTGTTAACTGTAACTTATTTATTCTTACATCACAACAAAATGTAGTCTGGACTAAACAAGAAACTGAGAAAGGAGGTTGTGCATGTCATGGTGTGGGGTGCAAAGGAGATTGTGGGCTCATTCACAGAATTCCTCTGTGCTTATTTTTTCTTTATAACTAAACTACTATCACCTCAGTTTGGTGATTTTAGCTTCTAGGGAAAGTTCAGGCTTGATTTGAAGTAGAACCTACTTATTTGTCTTTTGGGTAGTCCATGGTATCCGTAAAATACTCCTCCAACACTAGTTTCCAAATGAATCAACTTTCTTCATCGTCCAGCTTTCACACCCATGCATAGTAATAGGGAACACTATAGTATGAATTATCTCGACCTTGGTTACCAGCAGCCCATCCTTACCCTTAGGGATCTTCAGCTCCTGCATGGCTGCCCTCCCTGGGCTCCATCTTCTTCTGATTTCTTTGTTGTGGTATTCCTTTTGGTTGATGACTGAGTGAAAGAATAGAAAATCTATTTCTTGATTGTGTAATTCCTCAGTAGTCATTACTTTTGTCTTCTTTATATTCAGATATAATCCTGCTTTGGCACTTTCTGCTTTATACTTCATCAGTAATTATTCAAGTCTTCACTATGTTTTGCCAGTAATGTGGTGTCACCTGCATATCTCAAATGGTTAGTGTTCCTTCCACCAGCTTTCACTCTACCATCATCGAAATTTACTCCAGCTTTCCTTATGATATGTTCTGCATATGGATTGAAGGGATAGGAACACTCCTTTGCCAACTGGAAACCATTCTGTTTCTCCATATTCTGTCATAACAGTAGCCTCTTGTCAAGAGTACAGGTTGCATATCAAAACAATCAGATGTTGTGGCACAACTGTACCAACTGTAGCCTTTCACAATGCACACAGTCAATAGCTTTGCTGTAATCTGTGAAACAGAAGCTGATTTTCTTTTAAATTCTCTCATATGTTCCAGTAACCAATGTAAATTTGCAATACGATCTTTAGTGCTTCTTCCTTTTCTGAATCCAGCTTGAACATCTGGTATTTCTCATTCCATATATGATAACAGTATTTGTTGTGAGATTTTGAGCATCACTTGATTCACATGAGAAATTAATGTGATGGTCTGATAGTTACTAGTTCTAGTCTTTGAGCCATTGTTTTGTTTTCCACATTGGTTGGCATAGTCTTGTTAAGATTTTGATGGACTCCATTTCTGTGGCTTGCAATAACTCTATTGATACCATATCTCTTCACGTTCTAAAGCTGCAGGCTTTCTTATTGCAAGGTTCTTCTTGGAAGGAATCTGTCATTTGTTCATATCTTCTATATAGTTCTTCAGTGTACTGTTCCCATCTTTTATTTTGTCCTTTTCAGTTAATATATTTCCATGTTGATCTTCCAGCATGCCTAACTATGTCCCCTTGATTTCTTGGGTCTTGTAGAACAGATCTCTTGTTCTTCATTTTTTGTTGTTCTCTTCTGTTTCATTACTGGTTATTAGAATAGTACTTTACACAATACAAATCCATCTAACGTCATTTTATATTCCAGTTATTTGGAAAGTAATCAGATCAAATACAGTGCTGATTTTGTTATTAAATATTTCTGAATCAGCAAAGCCTCATAGTCTGGAATTCATTCCATCTCTTATGTTTTGGCTTTGATGGCAGGTTTCTGATGAGTAAGGATGGACACAAACTGACTGACAAACTAAAGTTCTTCATGAATTTCGGCCAGTTTGTAGTTTGCAAAGCAATGTTTGCAAACTGAAGAACTGCCACAGACTTTCACAAATTTGGTGCAGTTTGTGGTGATTCTTTCTGCTCTTCACGAAAAACAGCTGTTTGGTTTAAATGGCTCCCATCCATTTAAACCACCACTTTCTGCTCTCCAGGGCTTTTCATGGGGAACAGAAATCTGCAGTTTATATGGCTCCCAACCATTTCACTCCCAGCTTTCTGCTCATCGCCACAGCAAGCAGAAAGCAGGAGTTGAAATGGGGGGGAGTCATTTAAAGCTTTGTTTTCTGCTCCCCATGAAAAGCCCCAGGGAGCGGAGGGGGTTTAAATTTTAAATGGCTCATGAACAGCCATGAACCAGTTTGGTTCATGAACCAACCTTCCGATTTGTATCAGTTCCTGATTTGGTTTGTGGTTCAGCCATGAAATGAACTGCAAAAATGTGATGTCACATACTTGAAAATATAAACACAGCATTAGAGAATAAGCAGTTCTAGTTCTTGAGGTTATGAAGAATAGCCATTTCTTTTCTTTTCTTTCTTGAAAATGACAAATGCTCTGGGATCTATTTTGTATTATATTTGTTCATTGTTGAAAAATCTTCTTGAGCTCTCTCATACCACTTGTGTAGCATCTACACTGGTTTTCCATTACCATTTAAAATCCTGGTTCTCGTTTCTAAACCTCATCTCACAATCTTCAAATCTTTCAAATCATTGTACCTTCTATGAGCAAGGTTGTTATTGACTTCCCTCAGCTATTGAAATTCCTTTCCCTAGAGCCTTATCAGTATGCAAGCCCAAGTATATTTTTTAAAAAGCTCTGTAGAAATTTGTTGTTTGAGCTGGCATTTTACAGCTGAGTTAATCAGTTTTTATGTAACCTAATCTTTTTTGTACTTCATAGTTTTATGTCACTAAGTTTTCTTTTAATTGTTCTCTGCTTTAAATTACTATTACTAGTTGTGTACTCTTACAGCATAGGGTATACAAGCTGAAATAAAGAGGTAATGATCTAATGACCATTGCTATTAAATGATACAATACATCTTTTTCATAGGTGTTCTCTGGAACCTGTCTTCATGTGATGCAGTAAAAATGACAATCATTCGAGATGCTCTGTCAACATTGACAAACACTGTGATAGTTCCTCATTCTGGGTGGAATAATTCTTCCTTTGATGATGATCATAAAATTAAATTCCAGACTTCTCTAGTTCTGCGCAACACAACAGGATGCCTGAGGTAAATCACAGTGTATATAGAATGAATCTTAAATGGCAATTTCTTATGTATCCTTTGTAAACTATTCAGTTCTATCACTTAAGCTAATACGCTTTGCTCTTATATAATGAAAAAGCAAACATGTAAATTTAGCTCTGAAGGCATATTGCTTTGTGAATGACTTTGTGTTGCATGTCTTGTGTTTATATTAAATGCTCATTCTGTAATGAATTGCTTTTCAGCTCGCTTTGGTCTCAAGTCACATCTAGTGATTTAAACTTCAGTGTGTTAACTAGCCACTACTCTGTGGTCTAATCCATTTTTGTAGTGAAGCCTGAAAGAAGTATTAATTGTTTCTGCAGTGAACGATAGATATGCACCATGCTATCATATATGCTACTTTTTAAAGGGTAGATTTCTGATGATGAAAAGGGGAGGCAGAGAGTGTATTTGGGACCATGGAACCTGCATGGACAAAAGCTATGTGGAAGAGGGGGTTGTAATAAGGAGGGAAATTGGCTTAGATTGACCCCACCCATACTCCAAGGCGTACCAACTCCTCCCATTTTATTGCTAACAACTCTGTGTGGAAGAGTTAGGCATTGAGAGAATGACTGTCCCAGAGTCACCCAAAGTGCTTTGTGGCAAAGTGAGGATTTTGCATCCTGGTCTTCCTACTCATCATCCAACACTCAGACCACTATCGCAGACTCTAACCCCTCACAGCTGTTTAAACTTCACATATGTTCCATTCAGGCATCATGGCAAATGGTGGTGAAGTTTGATGGTGAGTTATCTGAGTTGAGAAACCATGATTTACAATTGGCTGGCAAATCAGAAATCAGTATTGGGAATAGTTTTTCAAACTGCTGTTTACAATAACTAAGCTTAGGTATAATATC
Organism: Gekko gecko; assembly: GCA_029375565.1. Lineage (NCBI taxonomy): Eukaryota > Metazoa > Chordata > Lepidosauria > Squamata > Gekkonidae > Gekko > Gekko gecko. The sequence continues at coordinate 42,576,471 of JAPDNY010000003.1, read as the reverse complement.
TCAGTTGACGACACAGTAGATGCATTCTGATGTAGACAACAAACTGAGATTTAAAAACAGGCTTTGTGCCTAGCACTATATGTTTGCTGTGCTTGTGCATTCCCCTCACCGTTCCCATCTTCTTCCCCTTCCTCTTGCATGCATGGAGCTTCCAGGTTTGATCAAGCAGTTAAAATTTAGCATTTGAGATCAAAATTATCTCATTGCATTATTTTAAACTTGAAAACAAGCTGTATATATCTGAAAGCTAGAAAGCTAGATAATAACTGCGGAAAGTAGTGGTAGCTGAATGGAAGGCTCTGAGCTTACAATTTTACTTTTGGGTTTTAGTAGTACCAATGTTCTACTTAACCTGGGCAGTATCTTGTTAGCTTTTCCACTGGTGAAATTGGGAGGTAGGGTCCCACTGAAAAGGCTGTGCCAGGGATAGTGGACAAAAGCCACATGGGACAGTAGCTATGGTGAGTAGGGAAATCAGAAGAGTTTGAATGGAAAAGCAGGTATGATCTAATCTCTCTGTCCAGATAGCCTCCCTCCAAAATTCCTGTGTTTTTGAGATTTCCACCCTCTGTTTTAGTCTGTTCCTTGTCATCAGCTGCCATCTAAGCCTTTTGCCTTATTTCTTCACCCACCTACCCATCAGTTAGCTCCCTGCCTTTTCCTCCACCTCATTTCCCTGTTCTTCAATACCATCACCTTCCACCACTGTAGTCTCTATTATTTTGTTATTTGTTACTGATGTACTTTCCAAAGTGTAAGACAACAGGTGTCACAAATGTTCCAGTTCTTTTCTTTTTTTTCACAAATAGATTTATTGCATAGGAACATTGTTCAGTGTGTTCAGTTCAACTGGATTGTCTAGTATAGGCATGTGGCTGGCCAGCCCTGAAATAGATTGTAATAGCGAAATAGGTAGACATCACCAGAAGTATAGTGTCTGATTGGGCACATTACATCTAAACACCACAGACTTCATGGAGACTGCGTGGAATTTTTTTTTAACACTTATGGGAAGTGGCAGGGGATGTGCTCACTTAGTATTGAGATTCGCCAGCCCGGAGGTTGTAAAGATCCAAGAGTCTCTCTGACAACATCCATTCAATGTGGTCTGGACCCTTGCCCAAACTAGACCACAGTGTACAGACAGTGCCAAATAGAATAAGATAGGCAATGGTGGAATGAGTAGTTATATAGGCTACACAGCTTGTGTACCATTTATTATTGTCAAGCCCATGTATGAGTGAAAATTTGCTGATCAACAAGAATTGGCTGGGAATGGAAAAAGAGCTGTTGATTTTTTTTCCACCTAGATTTATTTAGGAATGGTTCAGGAGGAGTAAGTTATTGTTTGGCCATAACATGTTCATCGAAGGATATACCTACTCTGGAATAAAAATTGATCATATCTTTAAAAAAATAGTATGTTGGTAGAGGCTGATGGAGTAGGAAGAATAGATTTCTCTTAATAATCTTCTTAGGATCTTTATCTGCCTGTCCAGTAATTTATTCTTTCAACAGAATAATATACCACAATGAGGGAGATTTTGTTGAAAAGTTGGTTTGATGCCTGCTCTGTTTGATGAGAATGGCCTTTATGGGGGTGTTTGAGTAAACATCTTCAAAATTGCACCAAATTGAGCTCTACTTTCCTAGAATATGATCCTATTTAATTATTCTATAGATAACCATATATGCATTCCATGATAATAAAAGTACTAATCTACACTATAGCCTAGGCCATAAGAAATGATGAATGAGTTCATCAGAGGGACACCTTTCCCACTGCAGTACCCTTTGATGCACACACCCCAATAAATCACCTTCTAAGGTCAGGGGCTTTTTGGCAGTGGGATGCATTGCAGTGCACGGGTTCCAGCAAAAAGGGGGATCAGCAGAAACCACCCTTTCACTCTTCCATGAATTCCTGCTTGAGCAGATGTTTGCCAAAGGACAGGAGCAATTTCCACTAGTTCCACCATCAGCTGCAACGCCTGGCATTGCATAAAGTACTGTTCTGAAAGGTTATCTCTCCCTGAAGAGTGGCTTTGGGGGGTGGTGAGAGGATGGAGCTCAGGATTGTAGAGGAAATGGAGAGGTGGTTTTTGCATATTGTTGAATCCAAGCCCATATTTAGTGATATGCATCCATATTTCTCTTTTTTTATGCCTTTAGGAATCTAAGCTCTGCAGGTGAAGAGGCAAGGAAACAGATGAGAACTTGTGAAGGCCTGGTTGATTCTTTGTTATATGTCATCCACACATGTGTGAACACGTCTGATTATGACAGCAAGGTGTGCAAATGTTTTATCTACTGGGAGAGAAGGTTATTACCATAAAGTTGTTTAATAGTTGCTATTCTTTATATATACTGCTTCAGGGCCAAACTCTGTATGGCAAGAGAATTCTGTGATTATCTTATGAATTTTTAAGAACTAATAGGACGTCTTACACAATTGCTTTGAAGATCGAAGGCTTAACCTTTTCCTCCCATGCCTCTTCTGCAGCTTAAATGACCTCTAAAGCTGCAGTTAGAAACAAATAGGTATAAGAACTGTCACAGAATTGTCACTTCACATGCAGTTGGGCAGATTTTTTGAATTTCTGTGGTGACACTGAATTATTAACAGAATATTATTATTTAATCTATGGGCATAAAAATTACTAGGGCTGGGCATAAACCAGAAAAATGCAGTGTGGTTTGGTGTTTGGTTCGTGGCTCAGCACAGACCAAACCCCAAACCAGGCTGGAAGGCCAGCTTATGAACCAAAGCAGTTCATTCAGGATTGGGGCCCTGCAAACCCTGTTGAAAAGGACCGCAGTCCCTTTCAACAGGGTTTGCAGAAAACCTGAAAAACAGCTGAGAAGTCTGCTCAGCTGTTTTGGCCTGTCTTGTGAAGACAGGATTCCCAGGGGAGAGGGGCCCCACCTCCCTTTATCCTGGCTGCATAGCCAGAAGAAAAGGGAAGCTTCACCAAGAAAGGCTTCCTATCTTCCTTTCTCCTGGCATAGCCTCTTTAAACAAGCTGCATGAGTGGGCCTGAGACCCCTGGGCCTTCGCTGCGCTGGCTCAGCTGCCTCTGGCTCCCTGGCATAGCCTCTTTAAACTGGATTGCATGAGGGAGCCTGCAGCTGGGGGAGTTGTTCCTATTGTCCCAGCTGCAGGCTTCCTCATGGAGCTCAGTTTAAAAGGGCTGCAGGAGGGGGCCCAAGACCCCTGAACCAATGGGGAATGCTCTCTGTACCAGGGAGCCTACAGCTGGGCTTATGGGGAGAGCTCTCCCCACCAGCTCTGCTGTCTTGGGCTCCCTCCTGCAGCCCATGAGGGAGCCTGCAGCTGAGATGACAGGGAGAGTACTCCTTGCCTCTCAGCTGTTTCTCAGGAAGAGCAGAACACTGAGGTAAACCCATGCATTCTGCTCTTCACAAAGGGTCATGAGCCACCAGTAATTGTCCCCAAATTTTGGGGAAGTTCATTGTGGTTCCTCAGTTCACAGACTTTGGTTCACGAACTCCAAACTGGTCAAAATTCATGACGAGCTTTGGTTCATCAGCAAATTTGTGCCCATCCCTAAAAATTATTAAAGAAAGCAACTTTTCCCTTGACTCTTCCAGACCTTTCTAGTTTCTGTTGACATGAGGAGGTTCACTGTGAACAAGTTTGAGAACCAGTATGTTAAACTAAAGATAACGAGGGATTAGTGTAAGCCTCATCTTGGCTAAAATTCAGAAGACTTTGTTCCCTAAATGCTTTTCCAAAAGTAAAGTTACTATGTACACTTATATCCTGCATCATTGGTTTTCTTCACCACAGAATCTCCTTATGTTTGGTTTACAGACAGTAGAAAACTGTGTGTGCACACTACGAAACCTTTCCTACCGTCTAGAGCTTGAGGTACCTCAGGCTCGTCTTCTGGGTATAAATGAACTGGATGACTTTTTGGGGAAAGAGTCGCCTAGTAAAGATTCAGAGCCAAGTTGCTGGGGGAAGAAGAAGAAGAAAAAGAAGAAAACTTCACAAGAGGATCAGGTTTGTTTTCTTCCTTAATTATTTTTCTTTCCCTTTGTTTAATTGGCAATAGGTGTGTATCAAGGATACTTCCACCAGTGCTTGAGAACAGAAGCGGCTGCTTCTGAGAATATATCAGGGTGGAACTTCTGAATCTTTGCTTAAACAGCTGACATTACATGTATTAAGGAGTATGTATCTTTCACAGTGGGATGGAGTTGGTCCAATACCAGGATTGTCCAAGTCTCCCAAAGGTGTGGAAATGCTGTGGCATCCTTCTGTAGTAAAACCATATCTAACTCTTCTAGCTGAGAGCTCCAATCCTGCCACTTTAGAGGGCTCTGCAGGATCTCTCCAGAATCTTTCTGCAGGCAACTGGAAGGTAGTGTATGAAACTTGTGGCTGTTGACACTTCACACAGTCTGTTTTTGGAACAGCAGAGAACCAGCTGTGTTGTAACTCTTTTCGGGCCTGATGTTTTTCACACAGCCGTTGGTGGGTGATTCTGTGAACCACTTTATCCAGGAACCTGCCTCAGATATCAAGACCTCTTCTAAGCTAGTTCTCTGTTGTTGTTGTTGTTGTTGGGGTGGGGGTGGGGGTGGGGGTGGGGTGGGTTTGTTTTGTTTTGTTTTGTTTTCTGCTTTCAAGCAAAAAATATAATTAGATATATGAACCTGTGACAGTTATACCACCAGTATATTGGCACAAAATTAAAGTGTTCCTAAGTTATTAGCATTCGTAGAACCTTTTAACAATTTTTTGCTTAAGCCCAGTGACTTCAGTGGGCTTAGAGGGGTGTAACTCTTCTTAGGTTGGCACTGTTAGTGATAAATACAGCTGAATCAGTGACTTCCTGCAGTGCTTCCATGAAAATTTCAAGCCCAGTCTTCTCCTTTACATGCGGGTGCTGAGCAGAGTGCCTTGGTACTCCGCACAAGTTTGGCCTCTACAAGGAGGTATGAAACAGCTAGATTCGATTCCAGTGCCATCTTGGAGACCAATAAGGTTTTGGGGGTATGTCCCTTCATCAGATATCCAATCACAGTTGGCTCTCAAAAGCTCATACCCTGAATATCTTGTTGGTGTCTCAGGTGCTACGAGTCTAGAATCTAGCTGTGCCTACTGCAAACCAGTGTGGCTACTGTCTGAAACATTCTTTGTAGAATTATTCCTGACATAGCTGCACACTTATTTTCTCCATTCTTGACCTTTTGCAAGTATTTGGCTACACCCATGTAAACTTGTATTTTTAAATGTGCACTTAAGACAGATTAGAAGATCTCTCACATTCCATTTTGTGTTTGAGTTGTATCATTGTCTTCCCCAGTTTGAATTTGAAGTAAAACTTTCCATCTAAATAGGAAAAAAGTTGTCATAAGCATTAGCTGTTGCAAAGCATTGTAATTTTTTTTTTTTGGTTCTCCGTCCTTTGTTTGTTTGTTTGCTCCCCATGAAAATGCTTATGAGGAACATTATAAATGTGCAACTATTTTGAGGTTTTCTTCCTAACACATATCTAGTGAAATTGAAAGGACTGTTGCCATCACTTTATTGTATTTAACTTTAGGCCTCTGCAAAGGTTCAAAATTCAACTCCCCCCCCCCCAGCTAGATAAGAAAGGTTTGCTTAATTAAATTAGGCTATGGCAATATAGGTTTATCAACAAAAAGAGAAGACTAATTGTTGTTCACAAATAAGTATTATCCCTGAACCGCTCCTGCTTGTGATCTTCACAGCTGGTATCCTGTAAAAGCACTACATTACTTCCCTTTAATCTTTTTTGGAATTAAAAAATCTCCCTTTTAAAGATGCATGAATAAGGGACAGTTTTTCTTTTAGCAGCTGATTTTTAAAAACAAAAAAATTAAGTCAGATATTTGTCTTTTTTCCCAAATAAAAGATTACTGCTTCCTTGATAGCTATTAAAACTGCCATAATAACACTAAGTATGTTTCATTTAATCTCTTAATTAATTTTATTATTCTGTGGCCCATAATGAAACATCTTCAAAGGCCATGTTGATGCCAAACACCCACTTAAATTAATGGGAGCTGAGTGCAATTGTTCCCATTTGTGCTCCTAAAAGGTATTAAATTTTGTAGATAATGATATTGGTTCTTTTTGCAAAAAACACATGAATCTGCAAATAATTTTGTGTTTTGTATAACAGTTTGCAGCTTATATCCGAGCTGCTGTTAGAAAAGAGAAAGGGCTGCCGATTCTCGTGGAACTGCTAAGAATGGACAACGACAGGGTTGTTTCTTCTGTGGCCACTGCTTTGAGAAATATGGCATTAGATGTTCGCAACAAGGAGCTTATTGGTAAGCACTGAGGTACACTTAAGATGCCCAGGTTGTCAGCACAAGAAAACACAGTAGCATGGATTTATTGTGTTTTATGTACCTTTGACTCTCTGCAACAGTCAGAAATTACTGGAAAATGAACTGTTTCAGACAGGAAGTTATGTGTGCAAAGCCTGATTGAGAATGAAATTCTTCATCCTTGGTATAAAGTCGTAATCTTCTCAAGATCCGTTACGTTGATAATGCGTTTTTGACAGAATCCAAATATATTTTTCCATTTAAGACCAACAGGGTTTTCCAAATTATTTTTAAAACCTCCCTCCCTCCCTCCCTCCCTCCCTCCTCCTTCCTTCCTTCGGTCTTAATGCGTATTTCTGTCAACATGTGGCTATAGGTATGAAGGTGTGTTTAGACAGCTGACGCCACCAGTTTCCTACACATGATTAATTCTTCATCCTTCTTTCTTCCATCTGGTTTTGTTGTAACAAGTATTGAGTGGCTCAATTCATTGACATTTCAAACCACATTTTGAAGAATCTTTGAATTCCTTGGAATCTTGCTCAATGCAGTCTATAATGGGAGACAAAACTTCCCTTAGAGACCCTGTAGTCCACCACAGTGGCACTTATCCTACATTGCATAGCTCTAAGCTGTGCTGTCAGTTCCAATGGGGTTAATAAGCCTGACTGTTCTTGATGAGATGTGTGCACCCTATAGATGTTCCAGAATTCTCTGGAATTCCAAGGCAAATGTACAGGGATTGTGTGGCAGACAATTCAATGCAGACAGGGCTCCAGGAAAGTAGAAAAGTGTGAGCAACTGGCCTGGATGACCAAAGTATAAGCATTCTGATTCTTCACGTCTTTGAATCTCTATTAACGTTTAGCTCCTTGGAGCCATTTATGTTTCCTGTGTTTAGCATCTGGTACAACTGGAATCAGATTCTATCATGAATACAAGAAAGATCAGTATTCAGAAAATATACCGTGATAAATAAGGTTACAATGAAATTTTTCCATTCAATTTTAATTGAAGCCAGAATACTGATCTTTGACCTCATCTTGCATGTAGACAAAGGCTATGCCTCCTGATGCTCTTAGTAGATTTATCTGCAGCCTTTGATACAGTAGATCATGCCATCTTGTTGAGCTGCTTGGAGGCAGAAGTAGGTATCAGGAGACCTTATCCAAATCTCCTGGTAATGCAGTAGAGGTCCTAAATAGCTGCCTGGCTGCAGAGGTTAATTGGCTAAAAGTGAACAAATTGAAACTAAACCCTGAAAAGACAATGTAATGCTACTTGGGAAGGCAGAGGTCTTAAATGATATTGTTCTTCCCACTTTGAATGGAATTCAGCTGACCCTTCCTGACTCAGTTAAAAGGCTGGAGGTTATACTGGATCCAATTTTATTACTGGAGAAGCAAGTTAATGCAGCTGCAAAAAATGCTTTCTAGCAACTCATCTTAGCCTGTAACAAGACTTTAATACAGCTGAACTGGCCTTCTGGATTCACGCCACAGTAATATCGAGACTAGGCTACTGCAATCCACTGTACATTGGTCTCCCTTCATAATTAGTTCAGAAACTCAAGCTGCTGCAGAATGCTGCAGTTCTGCTGTTATCAAGCACCAGACAGAGCATGCATGGTACTCCCATTCTGCAGACATTCCATTGGCTGCCTATTTACTACCAGGCTCAATTTAAGGTATTGGCTATCACATACAAAGCCCTCCATAGCCTTGGTCCCTCTTATCTATGGGACCTCCTCTCCCCCTATCCTCCTCCATGACAGCTTCACCCATGTGATCAGAGCCTTCTGCAGGTGCCAACCTGCAAATGGGAAAAATCAACAACTGCCCATTCACGTGCTGTCTCTGTTATGGCTCCCACCTTATGGAATGGCCGGCCTGAGGGGGTCAGGAAGGCTCCGATTCTCCTGGCTTTCCATGAATTATTCAAGAGAGCTTTTCTGCACAAGTAATAGGGTAGCAATGTACAAAATGGTTTACAAACTTGGAGAAATGGTTAGAGGCTGTGGTTCTATGCTGCCGTGTATTGCTTACTGTAAGTAAGATTCTGTTGTGCAGTTTTTGCACCATTTAATGTGTCATGTTAATCCTTATGCTATGCTTCAATGATGTCTTTTGAGAATTCCTGGTTATTTCCAGACTTATGCAATTCTGTTTCGTTGATTGTATTGATTCTGTGTAATCAGCCTTGAGTCCCTGTGAGAAAGGCAGACTGTAAATAGCATACAGACATTCAGATACATATGCCTAAAATAAAGTACTGCAATCCAAAAATGCAGGGTGTTCACACATGCTTTGCAAAGGGAAGTGTCTGTTCATGTCACAGACTTAGATCTTAAGCTTGCTGAATGAAGGGGGGGCAATTTTTACCTACTTCCCCTCTCCTGTTGCACTTGGCTGCTACACTGTTCCTAGGGATCAACCCCTGAGCGCAGAGTTGGGGTGGGGGAGCACAGCAGGCTGCAGAAAGTTCTAATCTGCGTACTGTTTCACTTGCACTAGATACAGTTTAAGCCACAGTTGGGGAGAGAGTTGACTGTTTCCCAGTACACAAGAGAATGGTGAATCCCTTGCATGCAAGCAGCTTTGTATTTGTACCAGGGCCTTTGGCAATCACATTTAATAAAAAGATTGCTATTAAGTAGTACACGTTTTCTAATTTTGGATCAGCATTTTCTGCATCTACTGTATGAAAGTACAGTGCAATAATTTTTTATAAAATCTACCTGTTATTCATCATTTATCTACAAATAACATCTTTAGTTTTTATTTTACAGGGAAGTCATTAATGAGCAGCTGCTGAATTATAACCCTAGTCCAAACGAAAACATTTATGTTAGCTTAGGGTGAATTCTTTTGTTTACTGTGGCTCATTTCTTTTCATTAGTGAATAACTGAAGTCCAGTACCCTCAGATATTGTTGTCCTTTGTAGCTGGAAAATGAACTGATTTGCTTAAAGTTGACTTTTACATCCCTTCTTGAAAGGAAATCTTTCACTGATCTCCAGTCCCATGTTCTGAGGAAGGGATTTTTCCCCCTCTCCTGTAGCTATTGTACATATATTCTATTTTCATAATCAGTGGAGGCAAGGGAAATTGTGGATTTTCCTCCTCCCCCCATTTTGTCATCCATCAGTTCCAGGTTCTCTTTGGAGGGAAAAATGGGCCATAGTCCAGTGAAATATCTGTTATATATCTCTAAACCACAGATTGCTTGAAACCTATGCAATAATTTTATTGCATTAGTCTCGCTATAAAATGGCTCAGCTAAAAAAAGCTTATCTAAAATAAGCACCCAGATTTGTGTATGTCTGTGTACTTTGGCATGTTGCCATAATCATTTTAATCACTTTCCCCCCTAATCCAGTAAAAGAATGCAATACATTTTTAATTTGAAAAATGACACCGCAAGTATCTCTTTCCCACTCTGTATTGTACAGGATCCCCACCCTCCCTTTCTTATAGAGCTGATTTTTAAAAAATGACTTTTTCCCTTGTGGTTAATTCTGGATCTGAATGTTTCCTCACAGCATCAGTCTATGAGATGTTAAAAATCTATATCACTGTGTAATTTATAGCTTGAGTTTCCCGTATGGATTTTTCTAGGTAAATATGCTATGCGAGACCTGGTGAATCGCCTTCCTGGAGGCAATGGACCCAACATTCTCTCCGATGAAACGGTGGCAGCAATCTGTTGTGCTCTGCATGAAGTCACAAGCAAAAACATGGAAAATGCCAAAGCCTTGGCTGACACAGGAGGAATAGAAAAACTGGTGAACATAACCAAAGGCAGGGGGGAAAGGCAAGTATTAAGCTAGAATTTTTCAGTTAAAAATCCTTCACCTGTTTCTGATAAGAGGAACTTACAATGTGAGTTGTCAAGACAAGAAGCTTTTATTTCTGCATTTCCTGGCTTCCTTCATGAGCCACCTTCATGTATCTCCCATCTGTTCACAGGAGAAGGAAGAGTTGGCATCCACTGGGTTTTTCCCCCTGAAATCCACACAGAGCCTTCCAGCCTTCTGCATTTGTTTATGGGCAAAATTTGTACAAATTTTAGTGTCATGAAGACTTTCACATCTTTTGGCTATTTTTATATTACCATTTGTTTACACAAATTTGTACAAGTTTCATTGGCATGGAGATTTTCAGGTCTTTTGGCACCTTTAATGTCAGCCCCTGAAACACAGAATCTACTGTATGTAGTTATCATACAGTCGGTAGGGTTGGCTCCTGCAGGTCCATTCCATTAATGATAGGAGATGCTTGAACTTTATGGCTATTAATAGCATAGTATGAAAATATACTGTTTACAGAAGACTTGAAAACCAACTGGACTGAGAGTGTTACATAGGATCCATTACCTCATTTCCCAGATCCAAAGGACCCAATGCAAAGATGTTCTTGAGTGCAAGGGGGTTTTGACCTCCATCTCCACCCTTTATTGGCCAGTACTGTCAGTTCTGAGTCTGATTGCCCATTGGAAAAGGTACAAGAAGCTGGTGCATGAGCTCTGTTTCTCCAGTGAATGATCAGTGATGTCAGAGGTGACAGATCTAACCTTCTGTTCTTTGATGTACGTATCGCTTTTTTAAAAAATCTGGATGGAAGTGAAGAAGATCCTTGACCTTTACTTCAAAGTGCCCATACCACCAGTATGGTGTAGTGGTTAAGAGCAGCAGACTCTAATCCAGAGGACCGGGTTTGATTCCCCACACCTCCACATGAAGCTTGCTTGGTGACCTTGGGCCTGTCACAGTTCTCTCAGAACTCTCTTAGCCCACCTACCTCACAAGGTGCCCGTTGTGGGGAATGGAAAGGAAGGGGACTGTAGGCTGCTTTGAGACTCCTTAGAGTAGAGAAAAGCGGGGTATGGAAACCTACTCCTCTTTCCTGTCTTCACGAACATTCCTCTTACAAAGGTTCTCAGTTCCTTCTGATCATAGAAGTATGTACAGTGTGCCATTATTTTAGCAGAATTCTGTTTTTCCTGCATGTAGCTATTCACTTTCCGGTGTATGTCGAGGGTGTGCATTTCTTATAGTATTGTGCACTAAGTCTTCCCCCCCCTCCCTCACTCAGGTCATCACTGAAGGTTGTCAAGGCAGCAGCCCAGGTGCTGAACACATTGTGGCAATATCGTGACCTCCGAAGCATATATAAAAAGGTAGCACATAAAAATTGACTTCACAAAAATTAACATTCATGAGGATGCAGTTTCACAATGAACTCTAAACTATTTCTTTTAATGAAACGGCATTCATTTTTCATGGAACCTCTTTTCTCTTCTTACACAGGATGGTTGGAATCAAAATCATTTTATTACCCCAGTGTCAACACTCGAGCGTGACAGATTCAAGTCACATCCCTCCTTGTCTACAACAAATCAGCAAATGTCACCTATCATTCAGTCAGGTCAGTCTTTTTCCTGGTATGTGAGCAGATTTGATGTTAATTTCCCTGAATGGATCCTGTACATTCCTTTTCAAACCTTAGAGGTTCACTCTCAGTTTTAACTTCTGCATATCCTGTTCTTACATAGTTGAGGCCATTTTGCCTCACAGTTGCAGCCTTTCATTATGACAGAATTTATTAGGGTCAGCCTATAAACTTTTCACCAGACACTTTCCTCCAGCTTATAGACTCCGGGTGTGAGGCAGTGCTCATACTCTCACCTAAAAATTACCAGTTTAGGATGTTATGGGGTAGAAGATGGCACTGAGTAGGAAAAATTGTGGTAAAGCATTGGAGCCATCTGAAACTCATTGGAGATCACATTTTCATAGATGAAATGGTAGTGGGAAATCAGTTCAACAATCCTGAAGGATTACATTGACTTAAATCTTGCCCTATAAGTGTTTGTCCATTCTACTTTCAAAAACGTCTGAGAAGAAAGAGCTGGGTGGTCCATTCCACATGTTAGAAGCTGGCACGGATTGTGACATGACTGTATTAGTTTAACAGGTCTTTTACAACAAAAATAGGATTTTATTATTCTTACAGAAAGCACTGTAAATATAAATATGAGAACTTTATTTTTGCAAGTGTGAGGGATGTGTATACACACATACAGAGATGAAAGCACGAAGAAGAACTTAAAATATTAGCTTTTTTGTTATTACCTAATCTGGCTTTGTTTACAATGCTGAAATCAGGAATCTCTTGCTACGACAGGATAAATCCGCAAATACCTCCAGGCACAGTTGCCGTGGCTGTATCGTGCCTACCTAAGCAAATAAATGTGAGGACAGGACATGAATGTCTAAATCGATCCAAACACACTTTGCCTCTTTTGCCTTTCTGTTGGTGAGAATTAAACATCTTGATGCAGTATCAGCGCTTATTTTCTTACCAAACTATTCCCTTTATGTCTTTGGAAACTTAGAAGCCAGGTACATCTAGGAATATACATACTTGGTCTTTGATTGCTCCTTGTCTGCAGATCACTTCTCAGAGCATGCAGAGGGTCCATCCACAGCTGTCTGTGGATAGGGACAGGAAAGTAATTTTATGGGATGAGTGGGTGTAGGGTTGCCAGCTACAGGTTGGGAAATACCTAGAGGTTTTTTGGGGGTGGAACCTGGGGGGGGGTTGGGGGAGGGGCTTCAGTAGGATATAATCCCATAGAGTCTTCCAAAGCAGCCATTTTCTCCAAGTGAACTGATCTCTGTTGCCTGGAGATCAGTTGTCGTCTCAGGTGCTGCATGGGGCTAGATTGATTGACAGTACAGGTGCCTCCTAGATCCTGTCAACCATGTACTGATTGCACAATAAATAATAATCAGTGTGCCCTCGTTTACCCACATACTTCAGTATTTGGTCTGGTGAATCCAAAATCAAGGGTAAGAACAGCAACATACACAGTATGAGGTCCCCTTATGCAAGATTGTCATGGTCCCTGAGTGTGGTATTTCTTGAACCCTATACAGAATAGAATGTCGTGCCTCTAGCAGTTTTTTTTTCATTTCTGTATAAAATGTGGGATTCTTAGTAAACAGAAAGCTATGAGAAAAAATAAATCACAGCATCAAAAATAGATATGCGGATGACACCCAGCTCTATCTGTTGTTGGGCGGTCAGTCCGGCTCCACCCCAGAAGATCTGGACCAGGCGTTGCAGGACATGGCGGAATGGCTTAGATTGAGCCTACTGAAATTGAATCCAATGAAGACAGAGGTCCTTTGCCTGAATCGGAGCAGTTTGGGGTTAGGGGTCCCACTACCGGCCTTCGGTGGGGCGCCGTTGGTGCCAGTACCGAGGGTCAGGAGTTTGGGAGTGCTCCTGGATGCTTCCCTGACAATGGAGGCCCAGGTAGCAGCCGCTGCCAAGGCAGCCTTCTACCATCTTTGGCTGATCAGGCAGTTGGTCCCCTTCCTCAAACGCAATGATCTGGCTTCAGTGATCCATTCTATGGTCACCTCGAGGTTGGACTACTGTAATGCTCTCTACAAGGAGCTGCCCTTGGGGCAACTCCGGAAGCTGCAGCTGGTGCAAAATGCGGTGGCCAGGCTGTTGATGGGTCTTCCTATGCAGGAGCACATCCAGCCTGTGCTAAAGTCTCTGCAGTGGCTGCCAATAGCATTCCGGATCCGCTTCAAGGTGCTGGTTTTGACCTTTAAAGCCCTTTATGGTCAGGAGCCTGCTTACCTGAGGGACCGCCTTTCCCCGCATGTTCCCCAGAGAGCACTGCGATTTGGAACACAAAACTGCCTGGCCCTCCCAGGCCTAGGGATGCCAGGCTGGCATCGACTAGGACCAGGGCATTCTTCCTGGTGGCGCTGACGCTCTGGAATGAGCTCCCCTTCGAAATCAGGGCCCTGCAGGACCTCCAGCAATTCCGCAGGGCCGTGAAAATTGAGCTTTTTCGCCAGGTGTTCCAGTAGGAATTATACTATATCGGCTGAGCTGCACGTGCACTTTATTCATGATACCACCACACTCAAATGGTTTTAACTGTATTTTTTTGGAATTGAGTCCAGTTATTTTATGTATGTACTTAATGTTGGTTTTATAGTTGTATGTAAGCCGCCCTGAGCCGCTTTGGTGGGAGGGCAGGATAGAAGTCAAACAAACAAATAAATAAATAGATATTCTTATTTAATTTATAAAGAACTATATATAGTCAGTAGTTCAGCCAACATGCTTCATTCAGTCATTTTGGATTAGAAGCATGTGAAGAACTGGGTACCTTGAATTACAGGTAAATCACAGAATGGCAAACAACACATCACCCTGGCTTTTAAAGTCCCCTTCTCCTTCAAAACAAAACCTGTATTTCTGTTTTCTAGTATTCTGGAACCAAGTCCCCAAGAGGCAACTGAGGGTATTTTAAAATTCAGACACAAACTTTTAATGCTAAAATCAGGTTTAGCATAGTTCATACACACTGCTGTAAATGTCAACATGCTGTAAATATTTCTTATAGAGATTTTGTGTGGTTTTAGTGGTTACCGAGTTGCATTCATTGTCATTTTTACCGTAGTCAAAGTCAGTTTATTTCAAAGGGGGCACTAGCATTTCCAATCAGTTCTCTGCCTTTTCTAAACTTTTTTTTGTCTGATGCTGATTCTTTCTGTCTCCCCCTCCCCCTCTTTATTACTGCCTTTTCCTCAGTTGGCAGCACATCTTCATCACCGGCGCTATTAGGAATTAGAGATCCTCGTTCCGATTATGATAGGACACAGACTTCTATGCAGTATTACAATAGCCAAGGTGATGGGATTGCACATAAAGACATCTATACTGGTAAGGGACCAGTGAGATGACAGCAGATAGTCTGTTCATTCGCAAAGCACACATTCTATTGGGGGGGGAAACAAGGATCCAACTGTACTGAAAACAGAAGCAAAAGAGGAATCTGTCGTCCGTAGGCTCTCCTCCCATTTAAAATTGCTCTACGATTTTCCTCTGTTGCTTATTTATTTATTCAAGAACCATATTGTTATCTAATGAAATCTAGGCAGAAGGCTGCTGTTTTGTTCACCCTGGAATCATAGGGTAGAACCCTAACAGCACCATCCTCAGCAGAGTTACACCCTCCCAAGTTGCTTCACTCCAATAGATTTAGAAGAGTGTAACTCAGTTTAGGACTGCACCGTCAATTCAGCAGTGACTAACATTAGCCAGAGGCTTCCTTGCTTTTCTGTATCTTCTTCTGTTCAGCATAGCCCCATTTAATAAGTACAAATAGTTGAAGAAAGGGACAGGATCTACAAACCAAACTGAGCCCGAAGGAACAACAATTCAGTAAGGTAACATTCAGAGAGAGAGAAGGTATTTTCCACAAAATGGTTCCAGGTGCTTTATCTTGCCCAGCCCATGATCTAAAGCAGAATATTTCCACCGTCATATTTGTTTGCAACGGAGACATTTAAGGTTATGTTCAAGCAAAATCCAGAATCACAGAACTAAGGCATTTCGATTTTTTTCGATTTTCATGCCTTAATAAAAACATCACTTGAGAGACCTGCACTACAATAGCAGCAAAGTAGAAGATTTGTGGTTCAGGTAGTTATTCTAAGTTCATTTGCTTCTAAACCTGCATGAGTCTGATCTTCTCACCCTACCACTTCTACGTTTTAGAAATAGCTGGGTAAGGAAGTAAAATGCAGCACAGGGAAAAACAGCCTTCAGGATATTGTCTCAGTGATGCGGGATGCACTCCCAACAGTTAGCCAAATTTTCATCACTGTCATTATTTTGTATGCACCTTAAGTGTTAGAATTTCAGTCAATGCCTTGCAGGATGTTTTAGCCCTGGAGAACTTGGTTGGTGCTGAGTGTTCTGGGGAAAACATGTGTATGATTGAGGCTACCTTTGATAGTTTTGTTACTGCATGTTCTGTGTTGAGTTCTCTGATTCTGTTATTCTCCTATGATGCTTTAATATGAGCCTCATACCTCTGGGTTATAAAGCAGAATGGATAAATAAGTGAACAGGCAGAAGATTAGATCAGCAGTTCTTAACTTTTAATCCACCACCACCCACTAAGTATGTAACATTAGCAACAAATGCCCCCCAAGCAAAAATATGGATATAAAACAGCACTCCAGACGTGGCAGTTTTCTTTTATATGGGTATATGTATGAAGTATGCAGACAAGGGACAAAGAGGTTCTCAAAGAAGTGCCAATTTTTATTTGAGCCTGATTCACACTTTGGGGAGAGCCTGTTAAGACCTTTGTCCTTGTTGCTAACCTCTCGATTTTCTTCATCATGGAGGGACCAGTATTTTGTTGGGTTTTTCCCTCCAAGCAAACAGTGGGAATTTCTGTTGGATTCCCATTTTCTGTGTACCACTTCTTTTTTTAAGGGTCCAGTAGAGCAATTTGTGTTCTTATCTGATTTTATCAGGGCAAGGTGTTCAGTATAAAACAACTCACCTCTGCTGCTGTCAGAAGCCACTGCAAGTAGAGAGAAATAATCCTGTCCAAATGGACAATGTTTCCAATTATTTGTTTTTGGGTTCCACAAAGAAGTATGTCTGCTGGTCAGAAGGTCAGTCATTGAAATGAGGATAGATCTGTTTTCCTAGGCCCAGATGTCCAGATATCTTTTACGGAAATCGTTTTTGAAGATGCTTCACAAACTCGCGCACACATCTGTAGCCCTCTTCCCCTAAAATATTTCAAAATGCCCATTTATTGAAATACTTTATACAATTCCATTCTACTTTCAGTGAAGTATCAATGGCAGTCAGCATAAAAATCTGAGAAAATCAAATCCTGGCTTTAATGTTCTGCTGTTTTCCGGCAGGGTCCAGCAAACCATCACCAATTTATATCAGTTCCTATTCTTCGCCAGCAAGGGACCAAAATAGACGGCTGCAGGTAATCACTGAGATCTTAATTTAAGGATTGCCAGTATTGATCACAATAACGGTGCATTCTATTTTGCTGCAATGGTTCTTAAACAATTATAATTGATGAGTTCTTCTTGTCTGAAGTAGTTGTAACTTCAAGCAGCTATTTACCTGGATTATTACAGTCGGTTTTGCAAGTGTTGTGCCCGTGTTGGTTGTATGAATAATAAAGCCCAGTAAATGTATAGCTCCATATAATATATACGAGTGTTTCTATCCTGCAGAAGTCTCCAGAAGATTTTACTGCATGTTTTTTATCCTTCTATGCTATAAAACTGTACTGCAAACTTTTACAATTTCTCTTCCAGTCTTTATTTTCTGAGCATGTTTATTCTGCCTCTAGCCTACACCAACTACTTATCTATCAAGTACCTTTGTTTGGTGGCTCAGTGTGCCTCCTGTTTATGCTGCCTGTCAAGAACTGGAAGTACAGGAGCTTATATCCTCCCATCCAGAAGGGTACTTCCATTGGGGAGGGGAATTTCTACCTGTTGTAGACTCTATGGTGTTCATGAGGGGCCACTGACCCCCTAGGAATGAAATTTAAGGGGGCTTGGTGGGGCACAACAGTCCTGGTAGATAAACTATTCTGCTGGCATATGTTGTAGAATACAGTCCAGGGAGTCTGGGGGGCTGCTTGGTGGGTTTGAGTTGCAAGGATTACTCTTCCAGCTGTGTTCAGTCCCACATAGTCACGCATTCTGCATTTGTTCTATGCTTATTGCCAAACAATTAAGAAAAGATCCGAGACTTCATTTGTGTGGTCTCAGCAAACAAAGATCCCCAGCTCTGCAACACTTTGGCAACATAAGCTTCATTTAATTCAGTCATGGCATTGTGCAAGTGGCATGCCATTGGGTAGTGTCCTGTGAATCTAAAGCCAAGTGCAGTTCCCAGAACAGAAATTTCCTGCCTCTCCTTTTCTGCTGCAGGTCACTGCATCCCCTGAAACCCCAGAAGCAGTGGTGTTGGGCATGTTGGGGTCTGCAGTGGCAAAGGGGTACTCAGCCAAAATTTCCTACCATTCTCTACCAGCAGAAGCACTTTCCACAGATAGAAAACAAAAGCAGAACACTGGGCTATTCATGTAAATACATCCTGCAAAATCTGATTTATTTCTCAATAAGGAAAGGGTGTACCTTATGCAAAATGAAGATGAATTCGAGGATATATAACTAATCCTAGGGAAGGAATTGGAAAGAAGACAGTGCTGTACCAAAGTATTATGCAAAATACCTTGCTTTTTGCAGCTATAATGAATATCTGCAAATTATGTGTTTTGATCGTTATGAAAGAATGGTCCCCCTCACTTGAATAACTAATTAAAAATTCCTCAAGTACTGCTGCAGAAGGGCAAAATTAGAAAGTCAACAGCACAAGAAAATTTGCAATTAGCAAAGAATGAGCAAGGCAAAGAAGAAGCAACACTATAAGTACCTTTTCCAGGAGGAGGTTGATGAAGCAGCACAGCATGAGCCCCTAACAGAATAGCAGAGGAAACATTAAAAGATTGTGATTGGGCATCTATTCTCACTAGTAAAAAGGCTAACTCTTCACATGTTTTGACATAATTAATACTTACATAAATGGGCAGAATAGGAAAAAGATAGGTCAGATTCTTCAGGTAGCTTGAACTCAGTCAAGATTGCACAAAATGGAAATTCGTCCTCCTGTACAAAGCCGGTTGTAATAGTTAAAACAATAGTTAGTGATTATCTTTGTACATCAAAAATCTGTGTCCTAGTTCCACTGAAGTAAAAAATACACTTGTTCAAGATTATGAATCTCACTGTTGAATAGTTGCAGACGGACCATAGTTGAGGTTTGCGTCATATGTTAAAAAAAAAAAGTTGGACAGACCTACATAAAATTAATGTTTTAGGGAATGTGAGAAACCTATGAAGGCAAGTTGAATCACCATCTCTTCTACTGGAAGGCTATAAAGATAGGTTTCAATTGTGTAAAGGGTTTCTGTAAAAAGCTCAATTCACTGGGGGTTACGGATCAGGAAAAAAGTTAATGAAGGCACTACAAAAGCTCCTGGATTCTATTTTGCTGTGTCTATGCATGTAGATCTATTATGTAGCTCTAAAAAGTAGAAGACATTGAGATGTCCTTTTTTCCTGCTTTCTCAATAGCATCAGCAGTTGTACTACAGTCAAGATGATTCCAGTAGAAAGAACTATGATGCATACAGGTTATATTTGCAATCACCGCATAGCTACGAAGACCCCTATTTTGATGATCGAGTTCACTTCCCGGCTGCTACAGATTACTCAGCACAGTATGGACTGAAAACAACCACAAACTATGTAGACTTCTATTCCACCAGACGACCTTCTTATAGAGCAGAACAATATCCCGGGTCACCTGATTCCTGGGTGTAGCATTAGAAAAAATCACAAAGAACGACACTGTATCTTTCTAACTTTGCTTGAGAAGAGATTTGAGTTATAGGTTTGCAGTTTTGAGGGAGAAATGTGAAAGTGAATTACAAAGAAAGGGGGGAAAAGGAAGAGCTTCTTTTCAAGGGGATTATCAGGAAGACATGAAAGGAATTGGAAAGGGAGAACTTTTGCTCTGTCTAGATGTTAGATCTAATAACTTGTAGTTCCTGTAGTCTGGTGAAGGTGTGGGCAATGTGATGAAAGGTTTGAGAATTGGAAGGAGAAATGGTTTGGAGAAACGCATAGGTCAGATCAAATTGCCGATGATTTTTTTAAAAAAATGTGAATAAAAGTCTTGTTCTCATAGTTTGTACAGAAAAAATGGATGCCGTTCTTGTTTTACTGCTACTACTAAATGTCAAGATTGTATGCTATCATGTATTGTAAATTTATTTTAGTTTGTGTAAATATGGAAATGCCACATTGGTTGAAAGTGCCATCATTTGTAATGCCGTGTGTCATTTTAAAAACCAATTTTAAAAGCTGACATCTTTAAAAAGAGAGAGAGAGAGAGAAAGAGAGACAAAATATAAGGAATTGTTATAAATAAATATCATTTTGTTTTTAAAATGAATGGTGTAATTTTGAAGCACAAACCTCGGTCCAATATATCTGCATCTTTCTCATTCCCTTGCCTCTTTCATAGAAAATACATCACTGCCATTTTTTATGCATATGGGAAAAAAATAAATATGGAAGTCTCATCCACGGAAAGTAGTTCCCTGCTCATTCTTATTTTCTGTGTTTAGTGTTCAACTACAGCAAACGTAAATGCTCGTGGTGAATCGTAAAATCTGGTTAAATCTACATCAAAGCATTTTGAGTAATTTTTTTTCAGCTTTGTGGACTTCATCGATTTCCTGTGTGTCAAGGCAGACATACCAAAGCCTAACACTGTGCACTTGCCTGTCGCCTTTTTATTTCCTCAGTACCCATGAATCCACTCCTGCTCACAGTTTATCATGTTCTTAGAAACTAACTGAATGAGCAGAATAAATTACATGCGCTGTTCTTTCACAGAAATTTTATTGAGTAATTTGTCAACCAGCTCATCTTTCGCAAAAATTCACATATTGCTTTCACAAATGAGAATGAATTAACTGCATTAATGTTCCCTCCTTGTCTAACAATAACTGTTAAACATTTAAACCACATTTATTTATCCTCATGTTTGTTCTGCTGCTTCATAGGTATATAAAACTGCAGCCTAAGCAGAGTTGCATCTTTCTAAGCCCACTGATCTCAGTGGACAACTGTTTAGGATTGTGCTGTTGTATACCTAGGCAATGATGTAGCCTAGAGATACAATATTACTAGTTTTAAGCCTTACAAAAGGCTAGAAGAGTCAAAAAATTATCATTTTCAAGCCTACACCTATGTTTATTTTCCTAGATTCACATCTGCCATTTTTCAATAAAGGTAGAAGAGAGTGAATTGGATCCAAAGTAGCACTTACATGAGCAGAATGTACGCGCATAAGGGAGGGAAATGAATCGGCAGCCATTTTCCCTTCAAGCTGTGGCACCCTACTGCATTCCATTCTTTCCCCAAAGGTCTCCTTGATCCTTAGTTATAGCTTTTCAGCTGATACAGGGAGTTATAGAAGATGGGGGAGGTGAGTAAGATCAATCTCTACCAGCTGTTCCTGGGACGCAACCAAATGCAGTAGTGGAAATCTAGGCCAAATTTCCTTTTTTTCACAGAAGATGAAGCTGCCTTATACTGAGTCAGACCAGCCATCCATCAAGGTCAGTATTGTCTATCAGAGTGGTAGTTGCTCTTCAAGATCTCTAGGAGATGTCTTTCATATCACCTGTAGCCAAATAAATCCATTCCATTTCTTGTTTTATATATGTGTGGGTGTGTTAAAGAGGGCAGAAATACCTTTTGTTTCTAAAAAATGTATTGCATTTTTAACCATTCTTTTTCTTTGACATCACAGCTTGTAGCATCTTCCATCCTAGCCTTCGGCTACCGGATAATCTACTAGTGATAAAAGGAAGTTTGTGCAGCATAGTTTAACCTGAAAATTAGTGATTTACAGAGTTTATGTTTTGGATTGTTTTAAGTGATTGCCCACTTTATTAAAAACTTATACCTCGTTTTCCTGCTAAAAGCTTTCAGTGTGGCTCCAGGTGTTCAAACGATACTGTCTAAATTTACCCTATGATTTACTGCAGTGTAGAGTTTGGCCCATCCTGTTGCCAGTTGTTACATTTTTTTTCCAGGCTTGCTAAAAGTAACCCCATTCTCCAATCTCCAACCTTTTTAACCATAATGCAGCTTGCATGAGGGAGCTGCCAGAATTCTTCTATGAAGTGAGCACCTTCCTTGAAGGACCCTGGGACCTTGTGGACAATGTTCACAGTATTCCTGAGGATACTGTAAGGTATGGAGGAAGCATGGTAGCTTTTACTAACTTGGATAGAAAGTGTGTGGAAAGGCAAATGCCTTTGCCCCCACACAAAGGGAGCTTTTATCCAGAGTCACCTTCAACTTTGCTTGTGTGTCTATACCCAGAACAATTGTCCATGCCTGGTGTATCAGAAGACCACTGGGAAGAGTTCAAAATGTAAATAAACTAGTGTTTCTGACTAGTCTATAATATATGAGCTAAAAGTTAACAAACCGTGTATTGTTCCAAAGTACTAAATGGTTTCTAGTAAGAGACGCAATTTCCTAGTTGCTTTCAAAATGGAGGGGTTTGTTAGCACAAGACATGCTGATTACACTTGACACCTGCAGCCATTGTGGAAGCTGTGCTGATTGCAATTCTCATCACTCCACTTCAAATGGACTAGCAAGATCAGCAAGGTGGTGCGGTCCAAATCAATAACTGTAACACTTAACCTCCATGTTACTTGATATCTCTTCCTATTATTGTTGACGGTGGAGGCTGCCGCCTAGCCTTAAGCCTGCTGTGGTTTCAGGGATCCATTCCAGCCATTGTGTAGTCGTATATCTCCATTGTGATGCAGAAACTGCTTAACCTATTCTCTTCAGCCTGTCCTCTTTCATTCCAGCATGTATTTGTATTGTACATTCATTTTTAAAAAATTGTTCTTATAATTTATATGCCAAATCATGGCTCTTTAATTATGCAAATGAAATATAATGGTGAGGTTCAATTTATTTCTGTTTGCCATGTTCTCTCTGTCTCCTGCGCCCCCCCCTTAATGCAGGATTAATGTTGGGTCAGCAAGTTAAGCTCACAAGTGTAGG
Source organism: Gekko gecko (assembly GCA_029375565.1). Lineage (NCBI taxonomy): Eukaryota > Metazoa > Chordata > Lepidosauria > Squamata > Gekkonidae > Gekko > Gekko gecko. Next base: position 42,553,601 of record JAPDNY010000003.1, on the reverse strand, counting down.
TTGACCTCTCCACTGGGAACAATTATGCTGATGAAAAGTAGTTGTTAGAGCTGACAGCCTTTGGAATGGAGAGATGCTCCTTTGCAAAACAGATTGTCAGTAACAGAAGCAATTGTTCTACGCATTCACAGTCAGAACTGCTGATGGAATTATGGAAGTGAAAACGGTAAACGTGGTATAAGGAACATGTGTCAAAGTAACTGATCAATTAAGCATATGAGTAGAGCGGAAGCAGACTTGCCTTGCTAAGCATCTGCAACAGAGATTGTGAAGGTAACTTGGTTAAGCTTTTAGCTCTAGCCTGTGTTTTTGCAGTCTGGAACAGGCACACTGATCCCTTACCTTTTTTAAAAAGGGGGGTTATAAGGCAGGGGTCCACAACTTTTTTGAGCCCAGGGGCACCTTTGGTATTCTGACACAATGTGGTGGGCACAGTCACAAAATGGCTGCCCCAAAGTGACTGCTGCTGGACAAGGAGCCAGCGACAAAATGGCTGCCACAGTTTACCTTCAGTCATACAGTGAAGATCCTTGTGCTGTGGTGGCAGTTGCTGCCAAAGCAACATTTAAAAAAAAATCTGCACAGCCAATCAGATATCTTCCTGGGCAAAAGCCCACCTGACCCTGCCTACTTTCTGAAAAGACTTGGTGGGTACCATGTTGAGGATCCCTGGTATAAGGCAACAGTAATCGTAATCAAACAAATAGGAGTCAATATCAAAGGAGAAAGAAATCAAAGATGTCAAAACGTATAAAGCTATACTGTGATTTAAACATTGCAGGATTGTGCAGCAAGAAAAAAAAAATTGTTGAGAGATAGGTCTTGTCATATTTATGTCTCTATCCATGTTTGAACAACTTATAATTTGAATAAACCCATGGTTAATTTTAACTGAAGCACTGTATTCAATGAGTAATGAAACGGTGGAATTCACAGCCAGTGGCCATGAGCATAGATTAGACAGACCATACTTCCAAGAGGCCTGTATCAGGTGGGAACAGTGGCTTCTGCTACTTCTCACCTGAAAGCCATTTCTCTTTCCTTGGTTATCCTCAATAGTCAGTTTGGAGGGCAGGCTGTCAGCAATAGGGCTGTCAGCAGTACCTGTTCCCCACCAATAGGGTGCCAAAACCTGAGAAATCTGTAACCAGTAAAGCTGTAGCCTGATTTACCCCACTTTGATGTGTCTGTGCAGTCCTCATCCTTCTTTTCTTGCTAGTCCCAGCTACTAGTACAATCAGTTCAGGACAGCTAGCATGGGATGCAACCATCCCACATTCTCTTTGCTCCCTCTTTTTTCCTGTGTTTGTGCAACAGGCATTCCTGCATATAGGAAACTGGATTTCATGGAGGTTAGATCCATCAGTGGCTACTATCCATGGTGACTAACTGGAGCCTATATATTCAAAGGCAGTAAACCTCTGAATATCAGTGCTGAGAGTCAATATCAAGGGAGGGTCTTGGCCCCTCTACCATGTTTGCTGGCCTTCCAGTGCAACTGGTTGTTCACTGTGTGAAACAGGATGCTGGACTAGATGTCTGATCTAGCAGGGCTATTCTTCTTAACATTTTCATATGGGTTAGATCTTGAATATGCTGGGACAAATAATTACCCAGAACCATCAGAGTACCTTTGATATTGCACAATGTCTGTTAAATATGAAACCGTGAATGATGGGGTTAAGTCCTCTTGTAAAGTGTTCAGTTGCTCATCAGGAAACATGCTCAGTAATGACATGGTTCTGATTCTTTTAATGAAACCACATTTTTTATATTGGGGGGGGTATTTGTGTGTGGTTGCACGCGTATCTGCACCTGGAAGTCATGTTGACCTCTGGTGACTGACCTGTACTGGGGACCTGGAGGATATTCAGAGGGGTGGCTGTATAAAGCTTTCCCCTATCCTCCCGACTTAGTATGCCAAGGAAGTCTCCCATCCAAGTACTAACCACAGTCAACCCTGCTTAGTTTCCAAGATCTGACAAGATCGGGCTTGTCTAAGGGACTCCACCCAGCACAAGGCTCTGCACCGCTCCTATGGTTGTGACACTGAACCCCAGGCACTGAATGAAGCCATCAGGTGGAGCTCCAAGGAGAACCTGCTTGGAGCTACTGAGAGCGATCCCAATCTTTTCATTGCACTTTACGATTTTGTAGGAGGCTTGCCTGGGCTATCCAGGTCAGGGCCATGGAGCCACATTTGAGGTGGAGGAAAGTTTTCAGAGAGGGCTAAGAATTCTAACAATTCAGTCCTAGCAAAATGGGTTGGCTATAACTACATACAGGCTGCGATCCTAAGAACACTGTCCTGGGAGTAAGTCTCATTGTCTAAAACAGAACTTGCTTCCAAGAAGACCTGTTTAGGACTGCTCCCACAGTCTGGAATACTAGAATAATAAAAATAATAGGACATGTTTTACATTGGTCCCAGCTTCTTCTTTGCAACAAGCTTGTCAGGTAGAACAGCATTAATCTCCATATTACAAATGAAGACTGAGAGACAATAGCTGGCCTAACACCACCCAATGAGTTTACAACCGAGCTGGGATTTGAATCAGGGACTAGTAATTCAGTTCATGGCTCAGGCTTCTAATCCCTATATACTATACTAGCTATCATCACGACAGCACATTCTTTATGAGCCAAGCTGGGTAAGTCCTTTCTGCTTTACTGTTTCTCTATTTTAATCTATTAAACAGCTGATGTTGCATGTGTGGGGGTTTTGTCCCAGCGGAGACGACACTGTATCTGCATATCCAGAGTTCGTCTGTCCAAACAAGTCCAATTTACCAGGATAAATCAGTGACAAATTAAAACACAGACAAAGGGTTTAAGATGGACAGATGATAACTTCATTCATTAATTCAGCTTTTGTAAGCTTAATAGAATAAAGATCATTTTTAAAAAACCACACTAGACAGAAATTATTTTAACAACAACAACAAAAGACTAGACAAAGCCTTACAAAAGTTGGACCAAAATATTTACTGTATGGAAAGAGTACATTTTTGAAGGTCTTCCAGATGGGTGTAAAGACCTGTCTGAGGGAATATTTGAATTAGATTAATTAGTTGGATGGTGCTGCAAGGAATGTTTAAAATTTGTTCTCTAGATATGTGGTTTTATTGTAATCGTTCACTGTATTTCACTGGGTTTTAAATAAACTGACCTGTGGACCACTGTGGTCTTAATAATTTTTTAAAACAATAAGATATTTTGTAGATGTAGCTGAAGTGGTCTTTAAGCTACCATATTGGGGGGGGGTTGAGTTTGTTTGGGTTTTTTTTGTATTTTTCATTTCACATGCACACCTGGAAGTCATGGTGACCTCTGGTGACTGACCCCCTACTGGGGGCCTGGAGGATGTTCAGAGAGGTGACTGAACAAAGCCTGCCCCCGCCTCTGGTATTCCAAGGAGGTCTCTGATCCAAGTACTTGCCCAAGTCAACCCTGCTCAGGCCTATCCAGGTCAGAGCCTCTACCATTTTGTTTTTGTTGCAACAGTTGAACAAATGTATTCTGGCATAAGATCTGTGGGACAGAGCCACAATAGAAAGTTTCCTTAATGTAAGTTAATGAAATTGCAACGTGATTAGAAGGAAGCCAAATTTTTCTTACGTTTGTAAGAAATAAGTTGGGTTAAAATAAACAGTGAAGCAATATGATTTTGTATAAGGAGGATGAATGGACACGTTAAAAAAAAAAAAAGCTATTCCCAATATGGCTGCCCCCTTGTGTTGTGAAACTGTCATTCTTTTCTGGAAATACAATCAAAATATCAAATGTGATTAATGTAAAAAGTGTCTGTTGCATAAAAGAGATTGGCTGTACCCAAAATATGTTTTCCTACACAGTTGTATAGAAGTGGGGTCCCCAAAGCAGAAGCCCTGGGAACCACAGTGCTCACTGACACATTATGGTTTTAGAAAGTGGCGGAGCTTTTGCCCAGCAGGGCACTGATAGGCCACTGCAAATATGTGTAGATTTTTAAACTTAATATCCAAATAAGCTCCAAGACCTATTGTGACCATATGAGATTGTTTCTATCCAAATACTATTCTTTTTTACCACAAAATTAGCATTTACTGTTTTCAAATTTTATTTTTTCCCACCTTTCAGATAGTAAACAGTAAGATATACATGCTAAGTTAGCACAGGGTACAGCAGCTCTTCTTTCCTCTAATATTCAATATTTTCGGAGCACTCCCACAATCATATCCCGACAGCTGGGACATGAGGCAGGCTCTCTGGGGGTTCCGCAGCAGCAAGGAGCAGCCTGGGGAAGAGGGCAAAGGGGGGAAGAGTTATCCAGCCAGCCGAAGTGACAGGCCAGAGTTGGGGCACAGCACCAGCCAGAGAAGGAGGCACCAGGTGTTTCACTGAATCCCCTCCCCTCTCAACTCAGATGCCAGGAAGCCCTAAAACAACACATTTAACCCATGGAAGGGTGGGGGGGCCTCAACCCCAATGCATGAAAGGTATAGTCACAATTTTGTTTGTAGAAGACTGAGGCATTTATATGCCAAATAGTTCAATATTATGTGAAACTAAGTTACATATGATGCATTTTAAGTTGTAAAATCAGTAATTCTTCCCAAAGTTTCTGCAATTGTCTTTTTTTATGATTCTGGTACAAAGTCTGAAGGGGAACTCCAGATATCTCTCATGTACAAGGATGTGTCAACTATACTTCCATCTTACAGCCATATATTTCACAGCAGGGTGGAGGGATGATATGCAGGTTCCCTCTTTGGCAGCTAAAGAGAGGGTCTGATTTTCACCTCTGCTGTATTTTTGGCACTATCTGTCTCAATGACTTGAGGCAGAGAACAATATCAAAAGGAAAAATTCAATAAAGCATGTGAATAAAAAGGTGTAAGCTGAGGGCCTGCAACGTATCATGAGAGGGGGGGATAAACAATTGGAAATCTCATCCTGCTCTTCAAAGTCTCCCCTTCAACCACTGTTTGAGTTTCAGGTGCTTGAGCAAGCTGATTCTCCCCCTTCCTTTTTTCCTCTAAGGATGTTTACCTGCTTTCAATATTCCATAGCTTTGGAGCATTGTCAGTTCTCATTGTGATGGTGCTCCACACCCCATCCCCAACCCGTCTCCTGGCCCAAGATACTGAGAGGGGATGGGGAATCTGCATATGTGTGTCCAGAGGGCTTTGCTTTCCCCTGCCCTCCCATCTCTTTAGCCTCGGGTATTCCCACTAGTAATGTATGGCTGCGTGAGTTGGGCCATAAGGAAGGCAGGGCACCAAAGAATAGATTCTTTTGAATTACGGTGCTGGAGAAGACTCTTGAGAGTCCCTTGGACTGCAAGGAGATCAAATCAGTCAATCCTAAAAGAAATCAACCCTGACTGTTCCCTGGAAGGCCAGATACTGAAGCTGAAGCTCAAATACTTTGGCCACCAAATGAGAAGGGAGCACTCACTGGAGAAGACCCTGATTCTGGGAAAGACTGAAGGTAAAAGAAGAAGGGGATGGCAAAGGATGAGATGGTTAGACAGTGTTATTGATGCAATGAACATGAAATTAAGCAAACTCTGGAGGATGGCGGAAGACAGGATGGCCTGGCATGATGTGGTCCATGGGGTCGCAAAGAGTCAGACTTGACTGTGCGACTGAACACCACTCAAATTCTGCCCTCTTCTTTTGCTATCTGTGGTTTGGGGTGCAGATAGAAGATATGTGCATGAGTGGGAGCTGTGACAGACATCCTCTTACCCAGCCTGCTGGTTCACCTTAGCCCAGTCAGGAGTTTTTGGTCTATGCATAGACAGGCAGCCAGATGATCTGTGTGAGATCTCAGAACAAAGACCGACATCTTTATTTGCTAACACACATGGCTATTCACTAGAGCACAGGAGCATTGGAAAGGCATTACAGAGGGGTTACAGAGCTAAGAAAAAGAAGCAAAATGTGAGGCTAGGTTGTGCAAGTCCAGTGACATTCTCTTCAGGGGAATGGACACAAGCTCACCTGAAACTTTGAAACAGGCACTGGTTGATGCAGACTTACCCATTTCTCCCACTCCCCAGCTCCTTGGTTTCCAACTTTCGTGACTATGTTACACCTTCTAACACTGTCCTTCCCAGCTTGAAGAGTTTCACCCTGACCTATCCTGGAATTGGGTTGGAGTTCCCATGTGTGCTGCCTTGCACCTTTCCCCAATCATACTAAGGCACACGCCCTCCACTTTTATGGCCCTAACTCTGGATGTCAAAAACAGCATTCTGGTTTACTTCTTCCTGGCGGGTGGGCAAATGGTCTGTTGACCTGGGTATTTGTCACCATAAGTAGGAAACCAATCTCCTCCCTGTCTGAATTTTCCTACTTCTAGTACTCTTCATTTGCTGAAAAATTCAGAGAAATCAAAGGAGTTTGCCCAATTTTTCAAGAAGGTAGCACATTTATTTACTTCATTTGAATACCACATTTCTCTTCCACTCCACTTTATCCTCACAACAACCCTATGGAGTAGGTTAGGCTGAGAGTATGTGACTGATCCAGGGCAAAGTTCCCTCTAAGATGTGGAGTCTTGTGAGCAAAAATTCTACTTTGTGAGCTCCAGGCATTAAAGTCATGAGCAAGCAATTTGGCTGCTGCATAAATTCATGTTCTCTGGAGCCATCCTTCCCGAGTTAAGGCCAAAATGTGTGAGCCAGAGGCTAAAAAACTGTGAGCTGGCTCACACTAACTCAGCTTGGAGGGAACACTGATCCAGGGTCACCCAGCAAGCTTCCATGACAGAGTGGCAATTCGAACCTAGGGCTCCCAGATCCCAGCCTGACGCTCTTAACCACTTGCACTACACCAGTTCACTATAACGTACTTTTTAAAACAAACTGTTTCTTTTAATGGTGATCTTCTACAGATTTTAAAATCAAAGTATTCATTTGGAACTGGAATATAATCCATGTACATTTAACGCATTAACAAGTAAAAGTGTTTGCAATCATTGTGTGAAAGAATCACATGTGAGCTGTAATGCTCAAGCAATCTTCAGAGTCCAATAAGACTTTATTCTCAGATTTATACCAACACACACTTTCCTCTATGAGAAAGAAGCTATCTTTGATCTTCTCATTTTCATTTACTAGCTTCATTGATAAGATTCATTTTGGTCAACATAAAAGATGCATGGCTTAATCTGTATGCCTAGTAATTGCATGTTTTTGTCTGGTGGAAAGCATGCGCAGGATAAATGGAGGGCATTCTCAGAACCAGCAGTGCAAAAAAGGGCAGGATTGTCTCCTCTATGATAAAAGTATCCCTTTTCATTTTTAATGAATCTCACGTAGATCGTTACTGGGGCTCTGTCACATGTAGTCTGCACTTGCAACAAAATGTAACCACCAAAGTCATGACTGCTTCCAAAATAATTTTAAAATAGATCCTGTATTTCATCTGAGTAAGTCTATTCTGTTTCATTAAAGTCTGTCGAAATTTACCAGCCCTGCCAAGCTCAATAGCTATTCTGTACTGAATTGTTTGCATGCTCTTTTAAAAAAAAAAGATTGTTCCTTCACTGAAATAAGTGAAGGCTGCATTATTACTATTATTAATGTAAGCGGGCAAAGCCTGAACTAGAAAGCTAGAGAGTTCCAGGGAAAAGAACACCATTCTTGTATAAGACATCCTATTAGCTTTTCTTTGTTTAAATCTTTAATTCTTGGCTGGCGATCATGGAAAACAAATGGTTTACTCTAAATTATTTCCATCTTCGACCCGTCCCTGAAGTGACTCATAAATGGATTTTTCATGAAGCAAAATAATGAGCCTTTTGCTTTTGACTGGAATTTGAATGCAAGGATTTTGTTGCACAACAGCTTCAGTTAGTATAGGTCTTGGTTAGCAGCCTACTTTTTCATTACTGTCAGCATTTAAAAGTTTGATTACTATGTCATCAGGTAGCTGTTTACTCTTCATGAAAACACGAGCTGACTAGGAAGCGTGGTATGAAATTCTGCATCATGCTTCAATGTTTATGCACATTCTCTGGCAGCTTTGAGTCATCATCTCTGGCATAGGTCAGTTAGCACAGATATATATACCAGACTATTAGAGTGGCCATTTTCCACACTGAAAATACATTCAGAATTGAAGAGTTTGCAAAGAAACTAAATAATAGGTTGTATATAAGAGGAAAAGTGATTTCACTCTGAGAGATTTACAGCACAATCCTAAATAGAGTTGCACTCTTCTAATCCACTGAAATCAATTGACTTAGAAAGGTGCTGCTTGGGATGGTACTGTTAGGCCGCAATCATATGAACCTAGGAGTAAGGCCCATTGAATAAAGTGGGACTTTGCATATTAAGGTAGATCGGTCTAGCTTGGGATGGTAATTTATGGATGTGTTGTAGAAGGAAAAAGCAGTTTTAACCACTCTTGCAATTTTTTGTTTATTTATTTTTAGCAAGCCAAGGTCTAACTGAATTCCTAAGCTCTAAGGGTAATTATGTGGAAATGGTCGTGTTTTTTCTCCCTGTCTGCATTTTCATATATACTTTTTAAATATCTGTATCTGAACATGCAATCTATTTTACTGCATGTAAAATATCTGTTACAAGCAGTGTTCCCTCTAAGCTGAGTTAGTGTGAGCTGGCTCACAGCTTTTTAGCCTCTGGCTCACACATTTTCATCTTGGCTCAGGAAGGATGGCCTCAGAGCAAACTAGTTTATGCAACAGCCAAATCGCTCCCTCACAACTTTAATGTCAGTAGCTCACAAAGTAGAATTGTTGCTCACATGACTCCACAGCTTAGAGAGAACATTGGTTACAAGTGGGAACCCACAAGGACTTGCAGGAGGCAGCTTGGTTCCCCCTCTCCCACTATTTCCTCTTTCCTGAAAGCCCCCATAGTCTCTCCCCTTTTCCTGCTTCCTTCTCTCCTTCTATGGTTGCCAACAGATCTCCCAACTACAGAGATCAGTGCCCCTTAGGGTTGCCAGATTAAGATTGGGAAAGCCCTGGATATTTGGGGGTGGAGCCTTGTGAGAACAGGGACCTCAGTGGGGTATAATGCCATACAGTCCAACCTCCAAAGCAGCGATTTTCTCCAGGCAAACTGATCTCTCATCTGGAAAACAGTTGTACTTCCAGGTGATTGTCATCCCTCACCTAGAAGTTGGCAACCCTAGTTCCCCCTGGAAACGGATGCTTTGGAGGGCAGCATCCACGGCATTATAACCCTCTGAAGTTTCCCCTCCTCAAATCCCACTCTTCCCAGGCTCCCCCCTCTGAAATTTCTAGGAATTTCCTAACCTCTTTCCCTCCTCTTGGCAACCCCCACATCCTCTCCCTGCCTCATTCTCTCCTTCTTAGCCATTCATCAACCTACCTTCTGTCTGTCTCCCATATTCAACTACATTTATTTACCTCATTTATACCCCACCTTTCTCCACAGTGGCAACTAAAGCAGCTTACATTATTCTCTTTTTCTCTTTTTTATCCACACAACAATCCTGTGAGGTAGGTTAGGCTGAAAGTATGTGACTGGTCCAAAATCATTCAGTCAGCTTTCACAGCAAGATGAGGATCTGAACCTGGATCTCACAGACTCTAATCTAAAGCTCTAACAGCAACACCACACTGGCTTTCATAAGGTGGCTGCTGTTGAACAATAGCAGACAGCCAGGCCAACTTGAGTAATGCAAGTCAGATGATGTCAAGTCACCCAGAGGTTGCTGCCAGGCCTAGGGTTGCCACCCTACAGGTGGGACCTGGAGATCCCTCAGAATTACAACTGAACTCCAGACATCTGTCCATCTGGAGAAAATGGCTGCTTTGGAGGGTGGACTCTGGCATTATACTATGCTGAGGCCTCTCCCCTCCCCAAACCCTGCACTTCTCAGACTTCATCACAAAATTTCCAGGAATCTCCCAACCTGGAACTACTAGCAGGTCTAGCCAGGCCTGGTCCCAATGAGTTTTCCCTCAGAGGCCAAAATAGGTCTGACAAAGCCAACCTTGGAATGCTGTGGTTGCCCAGCACCAGCCACTGAGGAGATCTGTTGCTTAAAGCTACAGGTGCTCCTTTTATCATCTCTGGATTTTTGAAGCTGCCCAGTGTTTTTTGTTTGTTTGTTTTAGATTTCACATTTTTCTGCAAACCTAGGGCCCTTTTCAGGTTTGTAGAAATATCTGTCTTGCCTGTTCACAGCTCCAGTCACCAGATTCAAGTGTCCAAAGATATCCGGACTTCACTGTTAGAATATAAGACAAGTAGGGACCTGCAATACTTGTGGAGGGGGAATCCCTATCCCGATTTCAGTCACTGCCAAGCCGATGTGTGTCTCAGCCGAACCCACTGAAAAATTCAGTCTGGGCTGTTAGCTTGTATTTGTGGATGTAGACATTAAATACATTTTAGACAGACAGTAAAATGACCAAACTCAATGAATGTCAGCTGTCTCAAACTGAATTGCTAATGTCCCAGTGTAGATATTTGCACACACTCTGGATCTACAACAAATGATTATATACTACATGAGAGAGTGAAAAGGAGACGGAGATGACTTTTTCTTCAAGGGTCCCAGAGTCACCATTTATAAACAACAGCTATTGCAGCAATCACTTTGGAGAAGGTGCTTTCTGCCCTAAGAAGCTCTCCAGAATATAAGAGCAGAAAAGTAGTGAGTCTCAAAACCAGGAGAGAAGTTCTGAAATTAGAAGTCAAGGGGGGCAAAAATGGTTTGTGATGGGTACTGGAACTGTTGAAAGGACAGAGATCCTGGTGAAACACCCTTGAGGTTTCCTTTCATGCAATAATGATCGTTTCTTAAGAATGCTTGTAGCAAACTGTAAAGAATTCAGCTCTCAAGCTATTATAAAACTAAGTGTTCTCAAATGTATTATAAAGTGGAAACATGAATGTAAGGATAAATCAAGTTGATTTCTCTCCCAATAACTACAAAAAGCAGATGAGAGTAGATTTATCTAGGGATGCTCAGAGCTCCTGACACTGGTTTAATTACAGATTTGGTGTCCATTAATCAGGGATTGACTGAAGACTTTGGAAGTGTATACACCCGTTAAGAATGTCCCTTCTACAAAGCCTCTAAACAACTACTTAAATCAAACAAATCCTTGTGGGCTGATAAGAAAGAAGCAAGTTCAAGATAAGGATTTTGCCTGCCAAAGCCACTAAAAGTATTTTGATTTGTCTCCATGTTCACAGGGGTCGTTTTCAAGGGCTTTGTTAGTTCTGCACTAAACTACTAGACAACCACAGGAGTATTGCTAGTACAAAGTTTAAGCAGAAGGCTTGTCTGAGACATGTAAGTAAGCTCCATCCTGACCCCCGTATTGAGTGGAACTTTAAGCAAGCCAAGGAAAGCCAGAACACTGCTGGGGATTTGGGTAATACCTTGTTTTCTTGTCTTTCCAGTCCCGTCTCCCTCTACAGAGAATGGGAGAGAAGATGGAGAGTAGAGCTCAGCTTGCTGCCTACTCAGGATCCAGAAGGATGGGACTCTCTCTCCTCAGCTCCTGTTGGCACAAAGAGAAGGAAAGAGCCGGAAACTGAGCTGCAGTTCTCCTTCAGTCCCTATTTTTCTATTCTTGGGAGAAGATATTGCCCATTGGGATCTGCAGTAGCCAGCTGGAGCTTTGCAAATATGCTCTCTCTGCATTTCCCTAAAGAAATGTGGACATCAATACAATTTTCTTAACTTCACTTGGATCCTGAAAAGAGATCTCACAGTCAGACTATATGGGCTGCAGATCCCAGATTTCTATTAGGGTTTTGAAGGTACACTACAGCTGCATGCAATTCTGCACAGGAGGGTTGAACCATGCAGTCATCACCTGTATTGTTTTTTTCTTAAAGAGATATTGACAGCATACTCCCCCCTGCCCCAGGTTTTGGTTAGAGAAACAGTGTGGAGATGCAAAGTATAAACACGCTGTCTCCCCATACACACCCTTGATTTGGATTGTGGCCATATGCAGCTGTAATTTGCCTTTCTTGTAAAAGACAAAAGAAGATCTGTGATCTGTCATTTCTAATTTGACTCTGCCCTGTACTCCCAGAGCAACCATGCATAGAATTTGGCTGCAAATGCATCACAGTCTTTGAATGATGTAAGTGGTACTAAAAGACGCATGTGCTTACCAAGATGATGGGTTAAAGAGGATAGTATTTTTAGTCCTCCACTGAAACGCCTAAGAACTCCTAGGGCAGATCTACACCACCTTACATTACCTGATAAAAAAACATCCTAGCAAGCATCTATTAGGAAGGGAAGGTGGAATGTTGTAGCCTGATCTCGTCAGATCTCAGAAGCTAAGCAGGGTTGGTATTTGGTTAGGAGATCACCAAGGAAGACTTTGCAGAGGAAGGCAATAGCAAACCACCTCTGCTCTTCACTTGCCATGAAAGCCCTTTGCTGGATTTGCCATAAGTCAATTGTGGCTTAACAGCACTTATGTATGTACATAAGTGTCAAGCTCGGGCCTCGCTTGCCAAGTATTTCCATATGGATTCACATGTATTTCTACAGTTCTCATGTGACCTTGCTCCTTTCCATTCCCATTTATCTTCTGTGCTGGGAACTGGGGGGGGGGGGCTGGAGTGACTGGGTATGGCTGTCTGCTTTGCTTGGTTAGTGCTACCATATAACAGTTCTCATGCAGAGGCCTCCCGAGTGTGTTGTAAACATCTCGGGATAAGTATGATCTCATCATTCGGTGTGACCTTGTAGTTTGTTGAGCTTCTAGACAATGTAACCGTTAGCTTGCAGGTGCTAGGGGCGGTTGTAGGGGCAGAGGCAGAGATGTGGTGGGCTGAATGAGAGAAGGGATTGGTCATTTGGCATCTGTGGGTTTTCCTGCTTTTTATTATATTGGGGGGACTGGCATCTGGAACCCAGTTCTGATACAGAAGTTGTCCAAGCTTGGAACCTCTCTGTCTCCTAATAAATCTTGCTGCTACAAGAGTTGTGGGAGTAATTGCGTCCAGGACTTGACAATAAGCATCTATTAAAGGGGAAGGACTTTTGTTTCCAGGTAATTGGCAAGCCAAATTTGAAGGTACGTTATAGCTACGTGCAGCTTTGCACTGGAGGGTTAAGCCTTCCAGTCATACACAATTTCAACCCTTCAACCCAAGTTGGCAACCATTTCGTTCCAAATTCTAAAAATATGGGCATCCCAAACAACTCTTGTCAGTGCCTGTAACAGCATCTAACTAGGGTTGTCACCCAAGTAAAGAAATATTAGTTGATTAACCCTGTTGGTTCACTCAAAGAATAGTTCAAAAAGTCTTTCTTGGGTTTCTCCTTCCTTCAAGCTCTAGTATAAATTGGGCTTATATAAACTACAAGGGAATATTGGGAAGGATGGAATAGATGGCCATTTTGAGCGAATATCTTGATCTCTGTCTGAATCTTTTGTCATAATGCCCACTTTTGTCCAAGTTTTCAGCCCTAAAATCAGAATTCGTCTGCCACTACTTAATCATTCCGGAATCACGGTCTAACAGAGGCAGGTAAATATATTTTATTTGTGACTGTAGTCTTTATTGTGCAAATGAGATGACAGAATTAGAAAAATGTTTTGGTCAAAAATGCATGGCCAGTTGGTGTTTATATTTATCTATAAGAAGAGCATAATCACACATTTCAATGTTGTGAAATCCCCACTATTCTGATTGTTACTCAATATTAATTTAAATTACATACTCGTAATTTTGTATTATGGTTTATTCTTTTTTTTAATGAGACTGTTTGCTTTACTACAAAAATTCTTCCAAGATAGCAACCCATACTCTAGGAGTATAAACACACCAAGTACATACCTTCTGGGAGAGATTTAACTTCCGAACAACATTGAGTGTGTGTGTATTTATATGAATAGGGAACTGTTCATTTACTTTAGCCTTAGGAGAAAACTATAGGTTTGCATTTTTGTTCCCCAAAGCATTAAACTGTTTATTTCTGCAGTGCTGGAGCATCTTTTATCTCTAAAGGAAGCATTATAATTCTGTGCTATATCTGCTGTAAAGCTCCTGATATGCAGAAACAAATCCAGAATTAAAATGACAATTATTGCAACACATGAGCACACGCACAGGCACACACCAAATACAGCAAAAATATCAACTGCTTTAGCTGGACAAACATCCTGTGGTTAATTTCTGCATTTACTGCAAAGCATTCAGATATTTGTAAGACATCTTTAAAATGTATTGTTTATTGATTTTCATCCCACCTGTCTTAGAAGGAACTCAGGAGTATATGATTTCCACTCCCCATTTTGTCATTGCAACAACCCTGCTAGGCAGGTTAGTTTGACAGAAAATAACTCATCCAGTGCTGCCCACTGATATTAATGGCAAGGTGGCATTCAGACCCAAGGTCTCCGAGTGTAGTCTAACACTAACCACTACAAAACACTGTCCCTCCATACAACATATGTCTGCTTGTTTCTAAAACATCTTAACAGATCAGTTGTTTCAACGGCCTTTCCCCCTTAAAGAGACTGCAAGAATTGCCAGCAGCCATGCATTTGTTTTCAAGGTAAGGTAACACTTGGCTTTGCCTTTCCACAAGAAGCAAGGATATTATTTGAACAGATATGCTTATCTCTGCATGATTAGATAAATACATATGTTCTTTGTGGCAATGGGCCAGTGTAGAGGGAAGAAAATTGCTTAGCTCACAATTTGAGCAATGGGGAATGTAACAGAATGTGTATTCTTTTCCACTGCCTGTGAGGCGCATGCCTGCTTTTCATCAGAGACGGTTTTTGGGTTTTTGGGTTTTAAATGAAGCATCCGCTGCTCTATGAAAGGAGTTGCTTCCTTGTGCTGTGAGGGAGGTAGAATTATTGTTCTATGGAAAGTAGCCCATTTTCACACAGCTGAATAGTCAACGGCGATTCTATTTCTGTCCTCTGGGGCATGGTGCTCTAGGGCAATTTTTTTTTAGCCTGAATTCTTCTTCAAAGGTTTGTGAGTAATAAACACACCAGACTCAAATATCTGAGAGAGCCAGTAAAGAATCCATGGGAGAGGTGAAATGGGGGAGCATTCCACAGCAATAGAAAGACTTGGACTTCAACCTAACTCTGAAAAAAAAAGAAAAGTAGGTTTTTACACCCTGCTTTTCTCTACCTTAAGGAATCTCAAAGAGGAGTGCAATTTCATTCCCTTCTTCTCCCCAAAACAGGCACCTTGTGAGGTAGGTGGGACTGAGAGAGCTCTGAGAGAACTGTGACTGGCCCAAGGTCACCCAGCAGCTTCATATGGAAGAGTGGGGAATCAAATCCTGTTCTCCAGATTGGAGTTTGCCACTTTTAACTACCATAACCACTCTGGAAAGGAGCAAAGGTCCTTTCTGCAAAACAAGATCCTAAAGTACAGCCATCCCTGCTGGGCACAGACAGCTTTGGCAACCAAACCCTTTTGGGTCTAGCACTTGTGCCGCTTCTTGCTAGCCAAACGTTTGTTTTCCGGCATACGATACTGGCGTATACTCTTGGGCTATCGGTCCATGTTGCTCAGTATTGTTTTTTCTGACTGCCTGTGGCTCTCCAGGATCTTGGTCCTTATCTTTCTCAGCCTGATTCCCTTTTTTAATAGCATATGCTGTTGAGTCTAGATACATATGCTCAACCACTGAGCTCTAGCTTCTGTCAGGGATGAGTTAATGGAATAGAAAAGTCTTCACCCGCTGGTGAAAGACTGCAATAGAAGGGGACAGGTGAATTTCCCTTGGGGAGGAGAGAATTCTAACGTTTTGGTGCCACAACCAGGAAGGTCCTCTCCTGGGCCACCGCTGTCCTAATCTCAGAAGACAGGGGCACCCAAAGCAGGGCCTTGGAAGATTACCATTGTGGTCGGGTCGGTTCATAAGAGAGTAGGCAATCCTTCAGGTATGCCGGTTCTACATCAACACTTGCACCTTGAATTGTACCCAGAAACAGTCTCAGAAGCCAGTGTAGATGAGCCAAGGCTGGAGTGATATGGTCCCTACAACTCATTCCAGTCAATATCCTTGCAGCATTCTGTACCAACTGAAGTTTCCAAATGCTTTTTAAGGACAGTCCCACACAGAGTACACTACAGTAATCTTATCTAGATGTAACCAGAGCATGTCTCATAGAGGCCAGATCTTTTCTGCTTAACCAGTCTGATTAACCAGTCAAAAGTACTAAAAGGCATTCCTGGCCACAGCTGCCACCTACTTATCCAGCAGTATGCCTAGGTCCAAAAGCACCCCCAACCTACAGAGCTTTTCTTGAAGGGGAGCTGTCAAGAACTTTGGTTCACTCAAAGTTTGGTTCAGTCTGGCTGCAGCCTGCTCTTGTTAAAAATGTTGTCTTTAAGTCTCCTTAGTTTCACACAGCCATGCTGGGGGGAGAGCGAACATTCTTGCACCTGCAAGATAACACGTTCCCTCTCTGACCTTGGGTTTCCTCGTTAACATTCCAAGGCAATTAAGTCCTGTGGGAAGGGACTGCTGCTATGAAAATGCAGATCACATCACCTGCTCTTCTGACATGACCAGAGACCAATCAGAGACCTTTCCTTGATTGGCCTTGTATCTGAGAAACATTGCTTGAACCCTAATTGGTCCCCAGGCCTAGCACCACTTGGGAATCAACCAATAAATAACCTGCTTTAACATCCCTTTGGGGGCCCAGTGGTGTTGCATGTGAAGCTGAGATGTAACTCTGTCTTGCTCATCTTTTGACTATCTTGGAAGCTCTGATTGCTGAAGCCAACCAGCTTGGTGTTTGGGAGTCTGGAAACAGAGTACATTTTGACCCAGAACTGAATGGGTAACATCTTGTCTTTGAGAACCAAGGTTCTATAAGTGTTCAGCTAGTTTGTTAATTTCTAGTTTTCTTGCTTTCCCTCACAGTCCTATTTTAAGTAATTTAATAAATATACTCTGCACTTAAATAAACATATATTTCAATTACCAACTTCTGATTTCTGTCTCCATTGCTGCAATAAGTTATCTGGTGCCTAAGACTGTTGATTACTACCTCCTAGGGTTGCCAAGTTCAAATTTACTCACAGTGGGGGAGTCCCGCGCTCTCCCTGGAGCTCATGCGCACGCTATGTGCGCGCGCTGCCGCTATGACACCACCCAGAAGTGACGTCATTGTGTCAGGACATTGGGGGCGGGGCCACTAGGATTCAAGGGGAAACCATAGAGTTTTCCCTCAAAACATAGAACGTCCCACCCCCAACGTGTCCAGCGTGATGATGTCACCTCTGGGTGACATCATCACGCTGGGGATGTTTGCCGGAAGGGGATGGAGTTCCCCCCGGGGCCCGATTTTCTGGGGGTGGGTAATGGGCCTCTTGGGTGGGGGTTTACCCACCCCCCAAGGGGGACTTGGCAAGCCTACTACCTCCAGAATAACATGTGGGTCTCCTGCTGTGAGTCAAGCTCGCAGGGAGGATTCCCTAGTTAAGCCCAGTAAGGTCAGGAGCTTGTCCTTTGGTTCTTGACTGGGGGGACGCAAAAGGACTGGTGGTAGCACTACTTAGTATACATGTGCCTTTAACCCCACTTTGTAATTATAGCTAGCCAGCCTCTTGGCGAAGAGAATCTCCAGCCTAGGTTGGGCAGGAGGGAGGCTCTCTTTGACAGGAGCGCAACCCCTTCTAGAATGGGTGAGACTTTTAAGTCCCAGTTCTGACATTTTGTCATCAATAGCACAATATTAGCCTGCATCTATTCCAAAACTGTCACCATGCATCATTTCATGGTTTCTATAGCCTCCCTGTGATGTGCAAAATAGGACTGTGTGTAATTCACATACTGGCAACAAACCATCCCAAATCTCCAGATCTCTCCCAGCAGTTGCATGTAGCTTTAGAAAGCATAGGGAACAAGATGGGTCACCTCAATGACCAAAGAGTTCAGTGGCAGTCTCTTGGCATGATTTTCTGAAACCCTGCCCTCTAGGTAGGACCAGAACCACTGCAAAATGTTGCATCTCAACTCCATCCCGGAAACACAGTCCAGAAGGTTACCATGATCAATAGTATCCAAAGCCACTAAGAGGGCTAGGGGGATCGACAGAGTCATACTCAGGGTTGCAAGGTCGACTTACCTGGCCAGAGGGGGTCTCTCAACATCCTTCTGGGAGATCAGAAGTGACCTTGGGCATTTTGGGGCCTACTTCCAGTTTCAGGCCTACTTCTGATCGGGGTGATACTCTGGTTTTGGGGCAAAACTCTATGGTAAATTTGGCTTCAAATCACAGAGTTTTGCCCAAAAACCAGAGCATCACCCCCAACCTGAAGTAGACCCAGAACCAGAAGTAGGCCCAAAAGGGTCAGTTGGCGATGGGATTTCCCCCCACACACTGGCCAGCTGGCTGGCAGCAGGCAAGAACCTGCAAAAGCAGGGGTTCCTCCACTCCCACTGGGGGGCTAGCAACCCTTGGTCTGCCCATCTTCCAGTGCAGATGGGCAGCCAAGGCTGTTTCCTACAGCAAGGCCTGAAACTAGACTGGAAATGAGCCAACGCATAATATATATGCTTGCAGAGATTTTTTCATATGCTAGTAGATCTGTGGGAACAGAAATTCCATGGCCAAAAACATCCAAGGTGTATGAGTGGAAACAATATGGGCAGCATAGCTAGGTCCAAAAATGCAGTGAGATATTAAGATGCAGAAAAAAGTTCAGACGGGATTCCTTTTCAGGCATTACATTTGATCATGAGTGCAGGAACTCCACACATGTGATCCTCCCAGCAGTTATTTTGCCTTTGAGTACAGCTGTTTCAGCTTAGGAACACATGATCCAGGACCACGAGTTCTGGGTCATGAGTGCAATAGTTGAAAATACATGCTTTACCCTTTAGACAAAACTGCAATCATAATATTGGGATGGATTGTGTGCCTGAAAAATGCAAGGGGTTAAGGCATCTGGAGCCTTTCCTCAGGAGCTCTGGAAAGACAGATAAATACTGTGCCTTGATACAACCTGATAAATTCTACTTGTGGTTGAAATGGTTGAAGAAGCTGTGGGAATTTTCTCCATTCCCCTGGAATCCACAGGGGACCCTCACCACTTAGAGCTGAAGTAGACAAGACAGGCATCCCTGAGTTTGCCCCAGGGATGTGCCACCATTTTGTAGAGTGAATTCTCACAGGGGAACTCCTTTTAACAGCAACATGGAGTTTTTCCCCCTGCACCATTTTTTCTAACCAAAACAGTGTCAGAAGGCTTGTTGGCAAATAACTCCCCTCAGCACCATTTCTTGTCAGAAAAATAGCATGGGGGAAGGCTGCAATGGTCCCAACCAGAATTGTGCCCTGTGGCCCAAGCAGTTGCCTAGCAGGGACTTATTCTACAAAATGATGGTGCATGGCAAATGTGGAGCCACTGACTTGTCTAGGCTGGCCTTTAGGGAACAATGAACTAGTGTCAGTAATATTATATTTACACTTGCACCATACAGGCTAATATTCGTTGTTCAAGCTGAGTACTGTGGGACTTTCCCAGGATGCAGTCTCTAGCAGCCTAGTACTTGAACAGGTGTAATACTGACAGATCCCCAATAAATTGCTTGTTTTAGATATTAAAAGGCTAAACCTTTTAATCAAAGCCCTATGAATAAGACACTTGGCTTCCAATGAACAGAGTTATAGTCAAGAGACTTAATACAAATAAAATACTAATTTATTCTATGTCTTGGTGTTTTCATGTTTCATTTTTGGCAAGCCACCAAGGATCTTTGTGAGCTTACGAAATGTTGGGTGACCCACAAACCTTTGCTTCTTCTAAATCTCTCTTCTTCCATGAATCACCAGGGCTGCGATCACACACACAAAATAATCCACTTTCAATCCGCTTTCAATGCACTTTCCAACTGGATTTTTACTGTGTGAAATGCCAAATCCACTTTGAAAGTGCATTGAAAGTGCATTGAAAGTGGATTATTTTGTGTGTGTGACCACAGCCCAACAACGGCTAACTCTCAGCTTTTTCTCCCTACCTGGCAGATCCATTTGCTGCTTGAGTCTCAGTCCATGGCATGTTCCAGTGCTCCAGTCCCATTCGTCCACCTGGCACTTTTACAGGCCTCTTTATATATATTTACCTTTCTATGTAAACCTGTAAGAGACTTTTCCACAATGGAATGGGCTTGTGTCATTTTCTCCTTGCTGCTCCAACTGCCAATACGGCACAGTAGAAATGAGGCTTCCACATGGCAGGTTTCCCCACATTTTCTATGCCCACATTTTCTAGTGGCACCCATTTCTCCACACCAAGGGCTTTTCCAGTTTTTGTTTTTTAAAAAAGGCAATTGAATATTGTTATAGCATTATAATGATTGCTTGATTCAATTTATAAACTGCCCTCCTTTGGAGGGGTCAGGGCAGTTTAAGATGTATGCCAATACATCAATAATTAATAGTAAAAACAATTAAAACAGTATAAGACAACATAAAACTCATCCATGGCATTTGATATCAGTTATAGCTTCCCTATACAGTGTCTTCAACCTATCAGGTTATCTGAATTCTCAGTTTTCATTTTTTAAAAACAGCTCTCTACTTCCTTTTGTTGCAGAGATATACTTTTCCCCTTAAACCTCTGCAATGAAAGGAACTAGACTGCGTGTTCCCAAAGTGGTGCCTGCTAACACCGTTCCTGGCTCCCGCCAAGTGTTTTTAGAATGTATGAAGGGCCAGGTGGGGCTTCTGTCTAGCAGGGCTTCTGACCGGCCATTGGAGATCTGATTGACTGTGCAGATCTTTCAAAATGTTGTTTTGGCACCAGTTGCCACCGCAGCACAAAGATCTTCACGGCATGGTTGAACGTCGGCTGTGTGTATGCAAGAAAGTATTTTTAAACAACGTGCTCATTTTAAACAGATCTTCTCCCTGAAATATTGAAAAATTACTATTAGAGTTATGCATGGCCTCACTCCCTGACATTTTGTGGTTGGATCCACCACTTGTGGCAGCCATTTCATAGCTGATGCTGCTTCTTGTGGCAGCTATTTCACAGTTGGCTCCACTTCCTGTGGTAGTAGAGTTGCCAGGTCTTACCTCCTCACCAGTGGGGGGTAGAAGGGAGCTCTCTGGAGGGGAGGGGTGATGTCACCATGTGTGACATCCCTGATGTGATGTCACGCGGAACTGATGTCATTATGCCAGGGACATCACATGGAGACACATTTTGGGTAAAACTCTATGGTGGGACTTCCTGTCACTGGCCAGGAGGAGCCTGCGAAATCGGGGGATCCCCTGTTCCCACTGGGTTGGCAACCCTATATGGCAGCCATTTTGTAGTTGTGTCCACCACCACCCTGTATCAGAATTCCAAAGGTGTCCACAGGGTCAAAAAGGCTTGGGACTCCTGGGCTACAGTCTAACTTTTCAAAAAAGAACCTGGAAATGCAGAGAACCTGATAGCCAGGATATTAAAACTCTATAACTGTATTCAGTTCCTGATAACAAAGCTCTGCAATACAGGGAAAATGATACTGGCTTTTCTGCAGTCTTTCCTAAAATATCACAGCAAAGAAGGTTTGAGGTTGTAGGAAAGATGGGGAAGCCCCAGGAGGCACAAGGAAGCAACACAAGGTGCATGATGGGGGTGGGGAACATTAGGGTTGCCAACCTCCAGGTGGTGGCTGGAGATCTCCTGGGATTACAACTGCTCTCCAAGGGACAGAGATCCGTTCACCTGGAGAAAATGGTCACTTTGGAAGGTGGATCTTATGACACTCTAACCCACTGAAGTCCCTCCCCTTCCCAAACCCCACCCTCCTCAGTCTCCACCCCCCAAATCCCCAGGTATTTCCCAACCCAAAGCTGACAACCCAAGTGGAACATGCTCCCCAGTAGCATCCAAGCCAGGCCAAACAACCGACACGTAAGTGACCCATATTATACACAATATATCATTTCAACAGCTGGTGTGTGAGCACAACTTGCTGGATTGACCTAATTTGTAAATTCCCACGGTATGGAGCTGAGTAACTTTTCTCCCTGCTTCAGCAAAGATCTTCATCCTCACCACTATTACTTTTAAAGTGCAATCTGACATTTCTTAACTTCTAAATTATGGACTCAGTTTCACCCAATAACACCAATAATATCCAAGACAGCCATAGTACTCAAAGGGCTAGGCAAATTCCTCAGTCTCTCAGAGGGCCATGCATGCCTGTTTTCCCAGGGCTGAGGATTCTGATCCAAGTGTGGGTCAGCTTGTCATGCACAGAACCAGTCTCTTGTTTGGACGAAAGGAGTGGTTTCAGTCCTGTTTCCCCCTTCAACAGAAAATTCTCACTATTCAGCACAATTTGACTGGAGATGTGCCTCTGTGGGGTTGTGTGAATATTTGTATGTGTAGACACAGTCTTTTGCACAGAGCCAACAACATACTTCCCAGTTTATACAAAAATGTAAGTTTCCCCCTTCCCATTGTTTATTTTTCAGAATTTTGGCTGCTTGTAGGGAAAGCACGTCATGTCTAAGCATGTGTCTTGGCACAGTCTGTTGGACTGTCGTGCCTCAGAGCAGGTGGCTGCACGTTCGATTCAAATCCTACTTTTCACTGACTGCTCTTCTTTCCATTTCTGGATCCTAGATACACTTCTCCACAGCACCTTATATCTCTGTGTTAAAACAAGGAAGGTTAATTAACACCTTCAATTATCTGTGTTCCTTTTTAATTGCCCAATTAATCAGTGGAAGTACCAATGCAATACAGTATCTCATAAAGCTTTATAAAACAAAAAATATTTTTTATAAAGTTTAGAAAAACTTACTGTTCTTAAACTTGATACAGTTTTCTCAATGGAAATGATTAAGATGTTAATAATCTTCCATAAATCTGTAATTCTCTTTTTCATAATAGGACTATTCCCATAGCAGGCAGATGCTGTTTCCATGAGTATTGCTGTTAGATAAGTGACATTAATATGGACATTTTGTGCAGTATAAGGGATACAGGAGACATTAGCAGAAATGTAAGGCTACTGTGATCTAGGCATCTGTGTTCAGAGGTACAGTACAATCCTTGTCTGAAAATGGTATGGGAAAATTTTATTTTACAGTACTTTGCTTGTTTTAAAATGTTTACTCCTGATCTGAGCAGGTTTACAACCAAATTAAAACCCATAATAAATCTTAACATTCTGCAAGTCATAAAAACAAATCACAAGTCTTCAGCACCAGCCGTCCTAAAAATAGTTTTAAAAGTTATTCTGAAACCAGTTACAGAGAGAGAGAGAGAGAGAGAGAGAGAGAGAGAGAGAGAGAGAGAGAGAGAGAGAGAGAGACGAAACCTCAACCAAACACTTGGGCAGGTAACAAGTTTTGTTTTTGTTTTTTGGACTCAAGACAGCTCACAATGCAACAACTGATTACAAGCACCTAAAACATAAAAGTTCACCTACAAATTTAAAAACACTCTGTTCCAAATGCCCTCTGTAATAGAACTATCTTGTATACCTTCCTAAATGTAGGTAGTGAAGGCACCCCCCATACCTAAATGGAGGATAAGGACCATCAATGGCCATGGTAAGTAAACCTCTGCATATTCAGAGGCAGCAAACCTCTGAAACCCAGTGCTGGGTGGCAGCATCAGGGGAAGGCCTTGGCTTCTGTGTCCTGCTGTTGGCCCCTCCAGGGGACTGGTTGGCCTCCATGTAAAACAGGATGCTGGACTGGATGGGCCACTCATCTAATCTAGCAGGGTTCTACTTATGGTCTTACCCACTATGGCAAACCATTCCAAGAGACTAGAGCTACCACAGAGAAAGCTTGCGACATAACTGTTGCTGGAGGGACATTCTTAAGAGAGGCCTCTTCAAGCAAAAGGCTTTCTGAGGAATGTATGGGGGTCATAGGAGTAGACCAGGAGATGCAGTTTGATAACTTTGAAGGTCATTAAGAGCTTTGAAGATAATAACCAGCGCTTTGAATTGGGCCCAGAAGTAAATAGGTAATGAGTGCAATTGGCGCAACACTGAAGTGACAGGTTCCCAGCAGCTGACCCCTGACAGGAATCTCACCGCTGGATTTTGTAAAATCGAAGCTTCTGAGCCATCTTCAAAGGCAGCCCCACACAGAGCATGTTACAACAGCTCTGCTTTTTCCTACTTCTCAGTTATTTGTACTGAGATTTAATAGAGCTTTTACTGCAATAAGGAGTGGCCTTGAGATGCAAGAGTGGTAATTTCTAACGCTTGATGCCAAGAGCGTCAGCTCGCCTTTTACTCTGGGTGGGCTTTCTATCCTCAGTTGCCTGCACCTGCAACCAATACCCATACTCCCTCACTGTGTCAGTTTATTGCTGTTTTTATTCTCTGACTAGATTAAATGCTTTTACCGAGTGCAGAGCTATGGGGAGGATTCTCTAATATTCCATGTGATCAAAGATTCTGTCTTTGTGGTCTCTGCATTCCTGAAACAACCCAACATTCCTTCCCTTTTTATAGGCTCTACACAGAGTTGCAGGCGTCCCTGTTTACTCCCCTGTTAGTTCCTTCCCTGAGTCAATCTGGCAGCTGTCATTCCCTTCTCTCCGGAAATGACAGACACACTGCAGTGGCAGTTGCCACACAGCTCTCTGTGGCTGGGAGAGCGAGTACTATTTTAAGATAGTTTAATATAGGCTGATCACCACCCCAGAATTTAATCTAATTTTTCTTTGATTACTCTATTTTTAACTCATTGGCTTTATTCACTTGGTTCTGCCATTGACTTTGTTCGTTTTAAATTGTTTAGATCAGGATTTTTGTTCTTTTGCCATGCTGTCAAGTTTTCAAGGTGAGAAATGAGTGGAGGTGGCTTCCCTTTCCCTGCCTCTGTACAGCAGCCCCGGACATCCCATCCAAGTACAGACCAGGGCTGGGATCCCCCACCCTTAATTTCCAATATATGGTGAGACCGGGCTAGCCTGAGCCCTCTAGGTCAGGGATATTTTGTCTTATCTAAAAGCCCATGAGCTGTTTAGACCAGGGGTGTTGAACATGCGGCCCGGGGGTCAGATCAGGCCCCTGGAGCACTTCTATTGGGCCCACAGTGGAACTGGCTGTCTTCTGCTTCTTCCAGTTCTGCTGCTGCTGCTGCTTTGTCGTCATAAGTTTGCAGCTTACAGATACACACCTGAACAGCATACTCAGGATTGCAACAGGGCAGACATTTTGATGCAATAATTCAGAGCAAAGAGGCGTCAGTTATCAGACACTGTTAAATAAACAACATACTGCAAGAGTGCTAATGTTTTAAGCATGATTTCATTTTGAGTTTAAAAAAAACCCCTTTGTGTTTATAAAGTTTTTTCCTCCGCTACATTCCTGGCATTACATTTTATGACACACGTGGCCCGACCCGACAAGATCTCATTCATGTCAGATCCGGCCCTCATAAGAAATGAGTTCGACACCCCTGTTTTAGACAAACCTGTTAATAAATGGAAATAGAGCATGTTACAGTAGTCCATACTTTCCCCCTTCTTGCTCATGCAGTTGCCCACGCTCTTCTCTCTGTCAGGCTCTCACACTCTCTGCTTCACCCACTTGCACATGCACAGGTTTAAATCCTGTCCTTGTGGGTGAATGTTCGTGGCGTGCTGTAACAATCACGGGCTGCTGCAGAAACATATTCCACCCATTGCTACCTATTAAATAGCACCAGCTGGTCAAAACTGGTCATTAGTAAGCAACGAGGTATTCAAAAGAGAGTCACTTAACACCATGTCTTTGAACTATTCTACCTTAGCAACAGGGTTCTGTTCACCCTCTCATTAACCATAAAGAATGTAACTGATAATTAATGTAGGTGTGTGTGTGTTTTCTAGAATAGTCAAGGCAGCTTTATTTCCTGTGGCATATAGGATCTTGTACCCTTTAGCCAAAGGTATTATAAATGAGGAATGTACTAGCCCAATTTCTTCAGATCTAGGAAGCTAAGTAGGGTTGGCCCTGGTTGGTACTTAGATTGGAGACCACCAGTGAAGTCCAAGTTTTCTACACAAGCAGGGTTGGTATCCAGATTTGTATTTTTTTTTTTCAGGTTCTGAAATTATTTGGGTCCATTATTCGCTATGGGGAATCTTTCTGGGGGGCTGGAGTGGCTGTTTTTCAAACATATGACACCAACATTTCAGCAGAGCTGGTGCTGCCAGCCCCCAAGATTCAAGTAGACTGGATCAAGGGCTCCAATATATGGTCCCTGAGCAAGGTGGCCTCATCCATTGTTTCCTATGGGAGGGGAAATGCCATGCTTTCTTCAGGCCAGACAACAGCCAGATACAGAACAGCAAACAACCATCATCTTACAACACAAACAGAACCTACATCAAACCAGAGAGTCCCAGAAAAACCACAAGTCAATGTAGTAGATCCAACACATCCAGAGAATCCAAGCCAAACCAACTGAAGCAAGGGCAAGCCCAACAGAGCCAATGTCAAAGCAGTGAATCCAACCAGAACCAACCTGGCAAGTTTTGCCTAACACGTGACCCCATTTGCTTGTGAGAGCTGCCTTGCTCCCTCCTCCCTCCCTTCTGTTGCCTGGGAAACCAGCAAATAGCAACAAAACAAAACACATATTTGGAGCTTTAAAACACTGGCTCAGGATATTCCTGAATATTTGCAGGAATATTTGGAATTAGGATACCAGTATTGCCAAAACTGCTGAAGATCAATCTGGATCCTAAATTTACCCAAAAATACTGATAAGGTAATTTTTGTGTATATATGCAGACTGGATATATCCAAGTACACATCCCTAGTCTGAAATGCAGTAGACTTCATTCATTTCCCCTTTGCACGTACAACATAAGCACAATGAACAGAACTATATGTCCAAAGGTTTCCCAGCACCATGTTTGTCTCATAATGCTGGGACAAGGAACATTTACCATGGAGAATCTGTGATGGGAAGAGGTACTTGACCCTGACCCCAACTTTTAGTACAACATTCCCTATGCTGCACTGCACCTCCCAAGATGAGAGATAGAAAAGTCCTGGGGGGAGAGGGGGAAGGAGGGATAACCAGTCGCTCTCCCCTGTCTGCTGGTTCTTTTCAAAGGACCCCTCAGCCTGAATTGCTGTAAATCTACAAATCCATGTTTGAGGAATTAATACATAGATCTAACCTAACAGCTCAGGCCTCTGCACGTTGACTCAGAGCACTTTAATTGTATGATTCTTTTAAAATGTTTTAAATGTTTTATGTGGACTTGGTGCATTGTACCGACCAATGTAAGCCGCCCTGAGCCTGTTCGTGGGGAGGGCGGGATACAAATGCAATTAATAAAATAAAGAAAGAAGCCCCAAAAGTTTAAAGAGACTTACTCATGAGTAATTACATTAATCCAGTCCCCTTAAGCAGGAGGCCTTTGTTCCTATAGGTTCTTATCACCCCAGTGGGTAAGCAACTGTCACTAGGAAGATGCAGACTCCAAAGTGTTACTGATATGAATGAAATGTTTTATCATAGGAAGGCATTACTGCACAAAACACTACACAAGCCAATTGCCAACCGCAAACTGAATCAGATGCATGATACAAGGAAAAATGCACATTGTCACAGAAAAATAATATAAGCAGATAAATAGGCAGTGCTAAAGCGGGAGCAAATGAAACAAAATTCCATATCGGTAGAGAAAACACTAGATAGCGGAGAGATTATCCATAAAACATTAAACTTTATAAATACACTCAAAACAAAAAGTTGCAAACATGACCGCAAATGTAATGCACACTAAATCTAAATAGTAAGCCATTAATTGTCACCCTACTTTCTTTCTAGCCTCCCATTTCCTAGCAGGCAAGCTGATGCCGTTTCATAGCTACCTATTCAAGGATCCAGGAAGGTTGAAGAGACAGACCTGGTAAACCTCTCAAACCTCAAACTCCTGAGAATTAGGAGGAGGGGAGGACAGAGTGAGGATAGGCCTTTGGAGACCCCGCGACATCCTCAAAGCAGGAGGGCCCTAAACAGAAAAGGCTATTACTACCCCTGTAAAAAAGGGTTTTCTAAAAGGAAAGTTGCTTCCACATCTGGCTTCCTCCTGGCCTTTTCTACAGTTCCCTTGGGGAGCAGTGGTACTGTAGTGACACACCACTCCTCAGAGGAGGAGTCAGAGGCATGACTTAATTCTCCCGTCATTCATCATTTACTTTGGCACCCAGGGGACCCATAACGTCTTCCCAGCATCACAAAACAACATGGTGGTCTGAGCTCTTCTTATGGGACACAAGACTGATCTTCTTGTTCATCAGAGTTGAAGGGCGTGGTTTTTTCAGTCTTCAAGTTTGGTCAGCAATCGGCAGTACATTCTGAGGCTTTCCCATGATGAGTTTCAGGCTGGGGTTCATGAAAAAGTACTCCTGAATAACATGATTATGCATGCTAGTGGTTGGGGGGGGGGCCTTTGACCCTTTATGTGTGAACCTCAGTCCTGTGTGATCTGGTTCTCATGACATCTCAGCAGCAGTTTATCTTACCTTATTTGGCAAAACTAATATTCCGGTTGACACACCAGTTTCTGGCTCCTTGAGCTGAATCCACAGATTCCCAAAGCCTTTGGAGCCATTGCACAAAATAAGAAATCATCCCATAGTACCATATGTAGGGTCAAACACAATTGAGGTCGTCTGATCGGAGGGGTCTCCTGTTTTTGCATTTGGCAATTTGCTTGTGTAGAGTATTGTGCAATAATGCCTCCCAACTAAACTGTTTAATTCAGATCAGTAATACTTTGGAGTCCGTGTCTTCCTACTGACAGTCGTGTACCACCTGTAGGAACAGAGGCCTCCTGCTGAAGGGGACCAAATTAACATTATATATAAAACTTCAGCACCACCAGTGCACAAGAAAATGGCACGCTGGTTCCCTTCCTTTGCTTTTCCAGCACTTTTAGAACTAAAATAGCTCTTTGTGAAGATTCCAATCAGGCCTGAACCACAAGCCTTCGAGAATTACACACTGCATTATAAAGAACACCAGAAAGTACACAAAACACTTGAAATTGCTCGGGGGATTCATTGCTCAGTGCCATCTTTACTCAAATCACCACCCCCATCCTTGTTTTCTGTCATTTTGAATGGGTGGTGCCCATTTCTGAGGAAATGCTGAACTGAAAAGGCCCCATGTGAGCACAGTATTGTTTATTTATTTGGGCATGTATGCATGTGCACATATCTACATTAAAAGCTCTAGGCTATCATGTTTATCTGAACAGGGACAGCATAAGGCTTCCACACGCTGGACTGTCAACTCACTTCAGACCTGATTTGGAGGGGGATAAAGTGAACTTTTAGGCACTAGCGTTAGCAGTCTTTGGGGTTTTTTCCCTGACCCAGAAAGTAAATGCCAGACTGTGGAAGGTCTCACATTGCAGACACGTGTCTGTTCCTAACAAAAGCGCACAGAGAAGCCAACCAGTTATACACAGTCCAATGAGAAGATCTGAGCCTGGTTTTAAGCATTCAAGTCTTGCCTGGCTTAGAGAGTCATTTCAAGGTGGTGCATTAATAATAGGCTGGGTTTTTTTTAATGCCTAAACAGCTAAGCCTTTCATACTGCTTAACTAAATCGTGTTTGCTATACTTTCTTTTCCTTTGTGTGGAACATTAAACACTTATTTTAACAGGATAATGAGGTGGGGAATTACCTGAAAAGCTGGAAACCCTTTTCCAAAGCAAGAGAATACCACAGTCTGGCATGCAAGATGACATTTGATTAGCTACTAAGACACTAGTAAGATGAAAATACCAGTAACCATTACTTGTGTATCAGGTACATTTGTACATATTATCTTTTCAATATGCAGCTCCTCAGTGTCATTTTTATTCTCAGTGTTACCCTTCCTGGCACCTACTCTATTGTTTTTTAAGGCACCAGGCCAAAACAGTTCTTTTCATCCAGGCTTTTGATTAAGAAGTTGGTCTTTTTAAATTGTTTTTACAATCTACTTCTACCCTGAGGAATGATTGGGATCATTTAGGCTTTTAAGGGAATGAACCTAAAGCAGGTCTACTTAGAAGTAAGTACCATGTAATCAGTGGGGCTTACTACCAGAAAAGTGTCCTCAGGATTGCGGCCTGAGCGTGTTATGGTCTGTATTTTATGTGCTTTTGTGTGTGTTTTAATGGTTTGTTAATAGGGTTGCCAGGTCCTGCACCATTGCCAGCGGAGGGTGGGAAAGAGCATTCTGGGAGAGGGGGGCAGGGTGATGTCACCGCATGTGATGTCCCAGACGAGATGACATCATGCAGAAGTAATGTCATCACATCAGGGACACTGCATGCCAAAGCTCTAGTATTTTGGACAAAACTCTATGGTTACCTTAGAGTTCTGCCCAAAATACTAGAGCGGTTGTCACGTGATGTCCCTGGTGTGATGACATCACTTCCATGGAGTAGACTTCTGAATATTACAATAATCCTTTGGGTAAATGGGTCCCAGCCTAGGTCATGAAAAGCATTAAAAGTAAGCACCATCTCACTGACTAGAACAGGGAAACATATTAACAGTCAAAGTCAAGAGGAATATGAACACAACTGATAACTAATGTGCTGCCACATCCTGAACTAACTGAAATTTCTGAACTGTTTAAAGGACAGCCCTATGCAGAGGGAATTAGAGTACTCTAGCCTCAGAGGCACTGTGGCATGGAGCAATGCAGTTAACATGCAGAATGTCCCAAATTGAATCTCCAGTTAAAAGGGTCAGGTGTTGGGTGATGTGAAAGTCCTGGAAAGCCACTGCCAGTTATAATAGATGATACTGACCTTGAAAGGACCAAGGATCTGGCTCAGCAGAAGGATACCTATGGGCTATATGCAGTTGGAAAAATACAGTCCTAGCCGTTCTACTAATGTACTTTTCTGAAAGAAAAGCAGAATATAACAAAAAATACCCAGCCCCACAGAGTCAGAGAGAGAGAGTGTCACCCTATTTATCCCTGGCCAAACAATTCCATCAAGAACATCAGTGAAGCATCTTCAAGGTCTTAAAATGAACTACAGTCTGTGACACATGCTCACATGTCTAGCATATGTTGCTGAGCTTACTCGCACGACTGTACATGAAAGTAAGATCCATGCTGAAAAATCCCTCTTGGTCTATACTGCTGGTTGACAGCCAAAGTGAAGGCTGTTTCAAAACAAACCAGGCCATGTTCTTTCCCATAACAGGTCACATTTTATTCATTCAAGGGCACTGCAAAAGGGAGAAGTTACAAGTTTATCTGAATGAATTTATACTAGATCCTATTTACAGAAAGAGAGAGTTTCCTTTTTAATATAGTGTCTTTGCCAGAAGGGGTGGCAGTGAAGGCGATCAGAGAGAGACAAATTATTATTTCTAATTAAATGTAAAGACCTTGCTAGCAGCTGACTTTGTTGTGTGTCTGTTTTCATCCTCTTCATAAGGCAAAGAAGACTATAGGGTACAAACCAAAAAGTCGCCATCTTCCTCTTATTTCTGCTCATGGACTTTAATTGTGATCTGTGTGCCACCTAGAGGTAAATACATAAAAATGCAGGGGCCATCTAGAGGTACAACATTTTAGAGGCACATTCACATGTGAGGCTCAGGGTTTAGCTACACGTTATACACAAATGCACAGAGTAGAGACCAAATGCTCTTTTGGTTTATTCCTTTGTTTTAGAAGAGAAGCAAATAAACAAATGGGGAAAGGCAGAAGTTCCTTTATCCTGCCTGCTTCTTCTGCATTCAGGGTAACCCCTCCCAGAACTGCTTTACTGATCTTGGGACATGGGTAGATACATTTGAGCATAATGTACAGTTAGCACTCTCCTTTTTATTTAAAGCAGCTTTTGTATCAATGCTAATTAAAAAGTTGCATAGGCCAGCATGATCATTCACATTATGAATGCCTCCCCGTCCCCTTGACTTTCTCTTTCATAATAACAGTGTATTTTAACACTGTAGAAACCTACATAGGTTGGTTAGTGGTCATCATTTGTCCATAGTCACAGGCTTCAGGTAGAACAAAATTGGAGTCCAGTAGGAGCTTGGAGCCCAACAAATTTTTTTGCAAGGTATAAGGTTTCATGAGTCAAAACTCACTTTGACAGATACAAACAAGGCTTCAGACAGACACAGGCTGTGATCACACACACTAAATAATCTACTTTCAATCTACTTTCAATACACTTTCAAACTGGATTTTGCCAGTTCACATTAAAATCCAGTTGGAAAGTGCATTGAAAGTGGATTATTTAGTGTGTGTGATCACAGCCACAGAGAGCTTCAGGCTAGGAAGCTGCAAGTGCATGTGTATTGAACAGAAGGAAAAGTGATTATTGAGTGATATTCTAATGACAAAACATGAACGTAAAATACTGACTGTCACGGAACAGTCCACAAGCCCTGCTCCACCTGCGTCTTCTGTGAGTTCAGAATGCCCTGCAACTTTCCTGGGTCTCCACCCAGCAACATGATGCTGCTGCACACCCAACTTTACCTTGCTCCGAGAGGGGTAACTACCTTCTCTCTGGGTATTCCTGCTGCCACCAACTAATCTTGGGCTATCTCCTGCTAAAATGACCTGTACTCTTAGTACTCACAACCATGTTGCTCTTAAAAGGTTCCCAGTTACTGTGTTTCCTGCTTCACTTGTACCAGCTCATGGATTTGAGTGAAACTTTCTTGTAGTTGTGGAGAACAAACATCCAGTTATAAAAACATAAAGAGTTTTAAATTAATAAAAGTAATAATGTACTCACATGTTCTACACACAAACAGCTAGTTGAGCAAAGATTTTAAAAAAAGGTGCAAATGCCAGTCCTCTGTCCTTCAGGCCCAGACCTGTTGTAAGAAGAGAAAGGGAAGAGATTGGATTTATACCCTGCCCTTCACTACCCAAAGGAGTCTCAGAGCAGTTTACAAACTCCTTTCCTTTCCCCTCCCCACAACAGACACCCAGTGTGGTAGGTGGGGCTGAAAGAGCTCTGAAAGAAACTGCTCTTTTCAAGAACACCTCTGACAGAACTCTGGCTTGCCCAAGGTCATCCAGCAGCTGTGAATGGAGGAGCAGGGAATCAAACCTGGTTCTCCCAGATTAGAGTCCACACACTTAACCACTACACCAAACTGGCTCCCATTAACTCACACTACTCCTAAGGTAGGCAATTTACTCTTGTTCTTCCAGTGTTCAAAAGTCCTTAATCTCGCTGTGTGGGTCAGACCTCCTTTTCCTGTTCTCCCACCAAAAGGGAATACTCTCTAGCATGCTGTGTCGCTCATCTCTGTCCCTCTGAGGTGAGACACCCCAGGCAAGATGGTGGTTAGTAGGCCTCTTGTCCTTTGCCAGTTAGGCCTGTTAGCATACCTTAAACACTAGACTACTGGGTACTTCCCTGTAGTCTTCTGTTTGCCAGTCCTTTACCAGTCGAAAGGTTTTGGGGTCCCTTTTTAGAGCATGCCGCTCCAAAGCTTGAAATATTTGGGGGTGACTTCTAGGGTGAAGGACATCGCTCCATATTGACTATTTAATTTATTGGCTATATTTAGCTCTTGTTGTTGGGTCTTTTCTAAATTAGAATTACCAGTTAGCCCCATGTTATGATCTTTCAATGACAGTAGGAACAAAGTATGTCTCAGAGTCGGAGCACAGAGCAAAGCAGTTCTGGAGAACTCCAGCAGATAACTGAATTTTAGAGGAGCAGCCATTCTGGGGTAGCTGTTGCTAGAGTGAACCATGGTCAAGACATGCATGTGCCCCATTTTTTATAAAGTTGGCAGCAGCAAATGTTAGATGGTACCACCTGCAGGATTTTGGTGTATTGACTGAACTGCAAAGACTGTGTACAATTAATCAATTCACCTTTTGATGGGGTAAGATTTTACTGGATGTTGCCTATAGGCCGAATTAGGTTCAAGGTTCCGATTCTTACCTTTAAAGCCCTATATGGTCAGGGGCCTACATACCTTTCCCCACATGTACTTTTCCAGTTGGAGTCCCAAAACCATTTGACCCTTCCGGGCCCCAGAGAAGTCAGGCTGGCTGTGACAAGGGCCAGGGCCCTTTCAGTGGCAGCTCTGTATTGGTGGAATGAGCTCCCGGAGGACATCAGGACCCCGCGGGACCTCTTCCACCAGGCCTTCAATTAGGGAGCAGCACCCAAGAAATTGAGGCCCTGGCCCCAATATTAACATCATCATCAACAGCCTGATATAACCCAGACTATGATATTAGCTGGATGTTGCCTGTGGATGCTGCTAATGCCCACCATCTTGATACAAACTGTACTAGCACTTTATATTATATAATGTTTTATAATTGTATTGTTATAATTTTATTCAGTTTGTGTTTTAGCTGTTTTATATACTCCACGTAAGCCACCCTGAGCCTGCCTTGGCAGGGTGGGCAGGATATAAACTAAATAAATAAATAAAGTAATTAAAAATATGTCATTTGGTATGTCTTCAACAGCAGAGATTTACCCAAGGATGACTCAACAGGGTTTTGACTGTCTTGGTAATGTTGGATGTTATATAGATGATACCCTGATTTGTAAGAAGATCTGAAAAGAATATAGTGAGATGAGATGAGATGCTGAAGCAAGTCTAGATAAGTGTTTACTTATAGCCCACATTTCTCACTGAGACTCAAGGCACACTGCACACCATAAGTCAATACCACCAACAGGTAGGACATCTAATAAACCATGCAATAGGGTTTGGATTGCAGAAATTTGAAAACAAGCAGAATCAACACATATGTCTTAATAGTGGTTAATTACCTAGGTATCTAACTAAAAGAGCTTTGACTCACCAAAGCTTATACCCTGGAAAAATAATCTAGTCTTTAAAGTTCTGCTGTAGTACTCAAATTTTGTTCTACTGCTTGTACAAACTAACACAGATACCCACCTCAAATTACCTAGCAAGGTAATTCCAAGGACAGCAACAGTGACAACGCACTATTAGGGTTGTTAATAGGCCTGTTGTGGATTTTTTCCCCCTGGATATTAAGCCATCAGACAGCATTCAAGCAACTGAAGAAGTTACTAACCAAAGCACCTATGTTGCAGTGTTATGGTGTGGAAGAACCAGTCAAGCAGAAGCCAGTTTCATAGGATTAGGCACTCCTGTTTCCAAAGCCCTGACCACCACCAATGGACATTGTCAAAGCTTTTTTAAAATGTCATCTTCTCTGTACCCATCTTGTCCAAGGTATGTTGATCACAGACAGAATATTTGCACTACAGTCCTAAACAGAGTTGCACCTTTCTAAGTCCCATGCTTAGGACAGCACTGTTGATTTCTAAAACAGCAAGAACTCCTTCCATTTGATTTTTTTTTTTTTTAATGCCAGTCTTTTGGTTCAGGAAGAAAGATTTTGCAGAGGTGGAAATGAGGAGAGAACAGCTCCATTAGACAATGTTCTGAGTTCTAAAACATGCCGATTAAGTATACTCACAGTAGGTACGCTATTGTGCTAAGCATTTCATTTAATCGTACATTGCTTTTTATTTCACTCATATGTTGGAGCATTTGCTGGGCTGAAGGTGTATTGTCAATTATATGCTCTTCACTATTTTAAACTGCAATCCTATATCCATTGAGTAAACATGCTTTGGGTTGTACTATTGGTCAGCAAAAGTATGGGGAGTAAAAACTGTTTTCTGCTGAATACATGTATTTGTGTCCTCCTAAAGGCCCAGTTATGTGGATCACTGTGTAAGGATGGAGTCCTTGTGTGATTCTAAGAAGCTGTATTCTCAGTTTTAAGCAGAGGAAACAGGCATAATAGATTGTGCACAATAAATGCCAGAGACTTGGGTCACACGGAAAGCATGGCCACCAAATGTTGTTTAGACCTTAGTGTAATAAAAAGAAAAGGCAAAAAGGTTGAGAGATCTCTGAAACCGTGACATGCTTCATGAAAGCTGTAACAGACGTGTTAAAAAGTGGTCAGATTGCTTCAGAGTAAGACACCGCACATATGAAAAAGCACATGTTTTCTCTGGGTAAGGATTATAATGGCTCATGTGGAAAGAATGAAAGATTTACACCAAGATGAAAGCAGCAATCAGGATGCTGTGGTTATGGTACTTTTAGTGGAGGACAGCTTCTTTCTAATTTACCTGTGATAATATTCAGCAGGGGTGATCTCAGGCTTTATTGAAAAGAGAGAGGCCAAGGCTGCTTTGAGACTCAGTATGCCTTCGAATGAAAAGGACATTTATCCTGGATATCCTAACTATTCTTGCTCTATATTTAACAATACAGGCAAGAGGGTAAAGGTCTTTTTAAAAACATGTGCCAGCTTTAAAAAAAAACCCTTCTCACATATTTCATTCAAGGAGAACCATGTATTTCATTCCAGGAGACTTAATGATCTTGGCTTAAGGATCAGAAAATATAGCACCTTATCATTGTTGGAACATACGGCACCGGTTTATAATGAGTAAAAAGCACTGGTCTTTCTAGCTCAGCATGGTCTTCTCTGTTAGTAGCTCTCCAAGGTTTCTGGGCAGAAATTTTCCCCAGCATTTGCTGCTTGAGATCCTTTAACCAGAGATTTCAAGGACAAAACCTGGATGCTTATCTATGCAAATCAAGTGCTCTACCACTGAGCCACAGATCTTCCTATTTATAAAGTATATAAGTTAGTGACTACTGAAAACCTGTGTTTTAGTAATACTTTCTGAACTATTGGTAATTAAGCAGTAGCGGCCAAAAAGAAGCAGAGGTTGGGCACTCAGTAGGTATCCTGAGTTACCATGGTGGTTCTTTGTCCTTATGTTCAGTTTGACAATGGATTTGGAATGCCACTGGCAACTGAAGAAACCAAGTGGTTTATGTATTTTTTTCCCCTAAAGCCTGAAAGAGAACAATGCTGACATGTCAGCCACCAGCAGAAATATATCCCCAGGAAATGAAATAACATTCTCTCTCTCTCTCTCCCTCCCTCCCTCCCTCCCTCCCTCTCTCTCTCTCTCTCTCTCTAAAAAAAAAAAAAATATCAGGAAGATAACCCATGGTGAATTTAAAGCAGAAAGCCAATGCCTGCTTTTCAGCTGGGAGGTTCTGTAAATTATTTCTCCTCCTCTCTCAAACGAAAGAGAGAAGTAGTAACTAAAAAAAAAAATAACACAGACATGTCCTCATGAATGAAGTAGATAAATAATTGGTCCGTATGTATACAGAAAACACAGGTATTCACAATATTCAGAAGCAGGAAGGGCCCGGCTCGGCGCAGCCCACTGTTTGCGACTCCGGGAAGGGAGGGAGAGGTGGCCAGACGCCGGGTGGGGGTGGAGCTGGTGAGTGGCAGGAAAATTGGGTCCATCCTCCCCCCCCGGACCAATGGCCGAGCTTGGTTGCAGGCAGATTCGGCTGACACAGTCATATCTTGGTCAGACTGGCTTGAGCGTCGCTCTTGGTGAGGCACTGTACATCCCGGAAAGGTGGATGTAGCAAGGCGAAAGGTGACTGGCAGGTTGGGCAGGGCAGTGGTAGCTACAGGGGGTGTCTGGATACGCCATCCCAACATGTCCCATAGGCTGCAGCCCCTGTTCTGGCCTGACGAGGTGCATTTGTCCTCTTGGGGCATGAACATCTGGCTACATGGGGTCCAGCATTCGCTATTATCTTCACTACAGCTGTAGGAGCATTGGCGGGAGCTGGATGGGAGGCTCCGCCCAGCTCTTATGGCAGTAACAGCATGGGTCTTGGCATGAGGGCTGATGGGAGCAAGCCTGCTCAGAGACTAACAGCGCTTGCCCTTATGGCAAGATGGCAGGGGAGATCACAAAGGGGCTGTCACCCGTATGATCCCCAACAACCTGCCATTTCACAATCTTCACCCATGCTGGCTGGCTGGGTGACGGAGATCATGGGCTGGCAGCAGGTCAGCCAATGCATTGGATCCAGCGGACCCATGCTGTGCCAATGCTTCTTACAGGTGTAATAAATAAAGTTGTGGCCAATTTAATCCAGTTATTTCCAAATCTGTAGTGAGTGTGGTGATTTCAGGTGGGATCATGGGGCATCCAATCAAACCTCTCCTGCCCACCTAAGAACTGGAGCTGCAAATGCCCACATTGTTGGCTGCCCTCTCCTCTTTCTCCACTGCAGTGCAAATAGCTGTGCGGTTTAAAGCTGGGTGGCCACTTGGGCATACAAAACACTTTGCATTCCACCCAAATGATGCATGTTTTCCTACAGCATACTCTCATGTAGTCCAGTACAAGCATGATGTATGGCAAGGCGTGGTCTCTCGTGATGCACTCACTCATTAGTGTCCCACGCTTACCTGGGGGTATGTTGCCTTCTTAGAAAGACATGGGCAAAGGTCGATGTGAGTGTGCTGTACAAATAGTTGTGCAAAACCAAACGCACTTTTTTGGGCTGATATAGTTTGCCATGCTTCTTTTGAGAAATAAAAACAGTAAGAAAGCAAATGAGAGTTTTAGCAAGATCAAAAGTAAAAACGTACGTTTACAGTGAAGAAGAAAAAAGAATGGATTTTACCAAGAGTGAAGATGCAGGGTGGGGAGGAGCTATCCAAAGCTGCCCTGCAAATATAGAGAAGAAGGGAGCGGCATTCTGATCTCCCTCCCTAACCAAAGGATCACAGACTGTTTGAAGGGTTGAATCCTCTGCCAGGAAGAACATTGTCGCTAGGGTGTTGTAGCTGTTGGCCAGAGAAGATCAGCTGCAATCTGCCAGAAAGAGGCAGCACAGTATAGTGGCTAGAGTGCTGGAGTAGAATCTGGGAGACACAAGAATGGCAATGAACTATAGAGGATGGAAAGAGTGGCATAGGGATGGGGTACCTGCAATTCAACGCTGACATGTTTGTCACTTGTTTGTCCCTATTGCTTCAGGGGGTTTCACCCCCCAAAGTGTTTTGCTCTCTAGTAGTCTTAGAGGGAGCAAAACGCATGAGTGACAAACATGTCAGTGCAGAAACTGTTGCAACTTCCAAGCTGCTTGCTGCGGCTTCTGTGATGGAATCACCTTTTCCCGATCCCGTGCAGAAGCAGCCAGGAAAAAAATCGGCATCTACTGCAGTTCTGCTGTCTTTTACCTCTGGCTACTCTGTTATTCTGGCCTTGCCCATTTCTTTCCAAACACAAGCCCCATGTTTCTCCTTCAGCTGTTTTAACTGAGCGGTGGAAGCATGTGCTTGAAAGGTGCAGTTAGGAGAGGAACATCTCTCCCTTCCACCTTTTGCTCTATTAAGGCTTCCCTACAAAGGAGTCCCAAGGGGAAAGGCTTAGGTGCCACCCACTGGGATGTTCCTTTACAGAACTTCATGGCCAACGTAGCCTCACAGGCTAGGTGGCATTCCTTTCATTCCACCTCAACCAAGAGCAGCTTGCGTATTGTTCTGGCTTTTCACTAAAACGAGGCTGCGGCTGCATTGTGAAACAGTGACATCTCCATGGGGGATAAAGCTGTAGCAACCAATGCTGGATGAGCCATTCTGAAAACAGGGGCATCCTTTCACGAGAGACTGAAATAACTGCTCCATTTGAAGAAGCGGCTATGCTGAGAAGTCCTACTTTTCCTTCGTTAGCTGCAGCAAGGCATTAAGCTCTTGCTTCCCAAGAGATGGATTTTTTGGTTTACCCCAAGCCTTGTAAAAACAAAATAGCCTCTTCTCCCATACATTTTTTCACAGCTGTTCATGGGAGGTGAGGTCACACTGGAGGGGAAGGGCTGTGGGAGTATGTGGATTAGCCACAGGAGTTAATAATTACCCCAAATTGTTAGGTTTGCAATTATAAATTATAAATGTTGAACTCCTAGAGGAAGCATGCATTTTAGAGAACGTAATTGAGAGGGAGGGGGGTGACAGCTATTCAACAGGAACATGGCTACATAGATCTAAACACTCTGAGCCCCCTACAGGGTCCAGAGAAACCCACCGCTACTGGTACCTCTGCTCCTATAAGCCTATTTTTGACAGTGGAAAATGGAGGGGGCTTACACATATGTGCCCTTTACATTTGTACCTTCCAACCCTGGATCAAAAATCTGTGTATACACAGGCACAATCCTGGGGTAATATTTCTGGAGAAAGTATAAGGGAGAGAAACAGAGTGACAACTTAAGAACTGGACTGTTTTGGCGATGTATGAAGGGTGAGCTGAATGGCCAGCATAACAAAGATAGAAGTTGAGGTGGTTGGTGATGCTGATGACCAATGGGATTCCTTCAAACCACAGTTGGTAATTTATTGCTTTCCTAATTATCTATTATGAGAATTGCAAATGCAGAACAATGGGGCTTATGTTCATCCCCTGACCACTGATCCACCTATTCCTTGCTTGACCACTTTTACCCAAATAGTCTGTTTTTATTTATCCTTGTTACAACTGGGAACTCTCTTGAACTTGAGGAGGCTCAATCGCAAAGCTAATTGCCTTTCACAAGCTCTTTGCACACATGAGCAAAGGGGACTGATCTCAATTAGACTGAAGTGCAAAGACAACAGGCCGAGTTCTAAAAAAAAAAAAAAATGGCTTACAGTCAGGTTGTTGAAGAGAGAGAGCAATTATTCATTGACTGTCTCCTAAAATGATTCTGACTGTAGAATAATGCGAGGAATCAGCCCTTGTGTGGTCAGAGAGGAGTGAGATCATCTCTGGGAGGGAAGACTGAATTATTTTTGACACCAAGAGGGGGAGGAAATCAATTCTAGCATATCAGTGGCTGACATGGGAACAAAATGTATATTTCTTTTTATTTGGCTGTACATCTTCCCCCTACGGTGTTCTCATTGATCCAGAGCTTATTCAAAGCTGTCAGTCATATTGAAATAGGTTAGTGTGTTGCCACAGTGGATGGCAATCTCTCTAAGCCCAGGTTTTTACGCAGTTATAATTGCAGGCAATGAAATAAGCATAGGGCCATTCATCAGCTGTCAAGTAACTGTGTAAGACTGAATCTGCCTAGCTGCTTAATAGATACCAAAATCAGTTCACTGAGAATTTATTCATTATTTATTCCACTTTCTCCAGCCTTTCCATCATCAGGGCCCCTGTGGCAATTGACAACTTCCCTCAAGAATCTATCAACTTTTACAGATATGTTAATTATATTCAGTCCCAAGCATGTCTGCTGAGCTAAATTTTGCAAAGCAAACCCCCTTTCTGTTCTGTTCATTCCTTGAAGGTGGCAGCCTCTATCCTTATCTAATAATAAGTATTGTTAGAAGGTATGGAAAAGGAAAGGGGAATCATTCAAGTAGCGAATGGGAGGCTGGTGTTAAATTTTCCCTGTTGCTGAAAAAATGCATTCTGTGTGA
Source organism: Gekko gecko (assembly GCA_029375565.1). Classification (NCBI taxonomy): domain Eukaryota; kingdom Metazoa; phylum Chordata; class Lepidosauria; order Squamata; family Gekkonidae; genus Gekko; species Gekko gecko. The sequence goes on along the minus strand of JAPDNY010000003.1, from coordinate 42,512,344 downwards.
AATTACAGTGCTGGAGGCAAAAACTTGATTGAGCCTCCCAGAGGACTAGTGACACGCAGAGTCACAAGACTTTTCAGATTTGTGCACAAGTATATAACTTCTGACCACCATGGCCCCTGGTCATCATCTCATTTTTCAGTGTGTGCAGATGTCTCATTGTATTTTCCTTCGCTGTGTTTCCTTTATAATCAGGGTAGGAATTGTAGACCTTTAAGAGCAAGTTCAGAACATTCTTGAGCATGTTTAGATAAAATCCTGACAGGGTGTCTGAGACTTGTAGTTTTCTATTAGGGCAGTTGCCCCTTTAATAGAGGCTTTGAGGGGGGAAATGTCCTGCCACTTTAACAGAGGCTTAATACAATGTTATGTAGCAGGCAATGTTCCTTACCTCCATGCCATGAAAAACTTCTAATTTCCCCCACACTGTCAGGAAACCCTTGACAAGAAAATGTACTTCTGAGCATGCCCGGAACCCTCCAGACCTTAATGCCCCTGTAAACTTTAAGAACATAAGAAGAGCCCTGCTGGATCAGACCAATAATCCATCTAGTCCAGCATCCTCTCTCACACAGTGGCCAACCAGTTCCTCTGGATGGTCAACAAGACCCTGGTGTTGCCTCCTGGCTCTGGGATTCAGAGGTTTAGTGCCTCTGAACCTGGAAGTTCCCCTCAGTCACCATGGCTAGTGGCTGGCCACTGATAGACCTATCCTTCATGAATCTGTCTAATCTAACCATTTTCTCCACTGCTGGTACAGGTAAGTCTTAAGTTTGCCAGCTCCAGGTTGGGAAATACCTAGAGATTTTGGGGATGGAGCCTGAGGAGGGCAGAGTGTGGGACAGGGAGGGACTTCAATGGGTATAATGCCATAGAGTCCACCTTCCAAAGCAGCCATGTTCTCCAGGTAAACTGGTCTCTGTCCTATCTTATTGGAAGAAAAATCCAGAATGTTCTCAGGATTCATTGAGTTGTCAAAGTTTTTGCTCCCTTTTGAAACATATTAAGAACTATAAGGAATATCTGGATTTTATTCAGTTGAAGTATGCAATTCTGAAGGAGCTATTAAGTACTAAAAGACCAGGACGGGAGTTGAAGGAGTTGAAGGAATGGGTCTTTAAAATGGCCGGGGAAATAGATAGGTAATTGCTCGATCCGTAGTGGCTCCTTTTTTCAAATTTCTAAAAAGATATTGTATTAGGTCTTCTTATACAAGTACTTTAGCAGCAATGGAATTAAGGATGGCCTTTTCTAGTTTAAGATTTCAAGCTATGCCCTAAGAAGACAAAGAATTTTTAGCAGATTGGAAAGATTTTAAAGACTATTTAGAACTTAACTGGGATGTGAAAAACAGACTGTTATGTTTTGATAGTTATTAATAATACAGGTATTGTAAGAAAAGGGATTGTAACAGAAAGGTTACCTAACTGTGAAATATAGAAAAGGAAAATATTGGAAATTATAATTGAATATTGAAAATGAATTGAATGTAAGAGAATATTGATAGAAATGTTAATGGGGGTGGAGCATCGTTGGAAGCCAGGGGAGGGGGGATAAAATTTTTTAGAAAAGGATATATTAAAATTGGTTGTTGAATATGGAACATGCTATTATATCCTGTCAATAAATTTTCTTTAAAAAAAAAGATTTCAAGCTATGCCCTCAGCAGTTTGGTTGGGCAGTTTCTTAAGTGTTCCTGCCCCGTTACGATACTGTGTATGTGGTATGGGAGAAACTCATTACATTTTGAGATGTCCCCTTCGCCTTGACCCCAAAACCAAATTTATTACTAATATTTTATCCATGCAGAAGGAACTTCAGACTTGGAAAAAGTAATACTTATGCTTGTAGATGAGTATTCTTATGTTTCCAATAGAGTCGCTTTGTTTTCATTAGCAACAAGAAGGATTAGATCGAACCATATGGAATAATAGCTATAATAAGAGTTAAAAATTGTTTTGAACTTTTAAAACTGGGCTGGTTTTATATGGTTTAGTTCTGTATTATATTTGTAATTCTGTTAAGTAGTTTCATTAATTTTGCTAACTTTGTAGTTTTAGTATGTGGAAGATTATGTTATGACCCATGGTCATATAAACCAAAACTGCTCCTGCTGCTGGCGCCGCCGCTGCTATTACATGTCTCAAATAAGGATTTTGATATGAATGTGCATGTAATAGGGCTGCAGTCTCTGGGTTTATCTGGCATCCTGTTTTCTCTAGCATCCTTTGACTAGACACATCAGTTCACTCGGACAGTTGGATTATTTTAAAGAACACAGTAGCATAGAACTAAGAATTTCTTAACTATTATGTTGCTAACACTGTTTAAAAAGAAGCCCACCTGACAGAACCAGATGTCAACTTGAATTGAAAGGTAAGGAGCTCTATCAGTTCATCAAAGAAGAGTTTTGTCAAATGCCTGTAATGCATGTAGTTCCCATTCATCCCCTGCTACACCGATAAACAGCTGCATCGACTCTGCTGGGAGATGTATTGCCTGTCACTGTTAGAACTTAGAGGAATGGTAATGGGAGTTCATGTTTCAAGTTTTAGATGACGGCATCTGCAATGTAGGCCGGGGACAAGTTGTTGTTTAATAGAGTTGAAGGTGGTGAAAGAGAGAATACCGTATAGTCCACTCTTTTTCACCTCTGGCAAATAGGTTTTTGCAGCTTTACGTATTGTTCCCACAGCCTGCAAAACTGGCTTGAACAGAAGTGCCAGTGTGTTGCCCCTACCATCTTTAAATTAAGAAGCTGAATAGCTGACTTTAGTTTCTGGGGGCAATTAGTCAAATGATAGGCCTCTGCAAGAGGTGGGGTAATAGCAGAGAGCTTCCTACCAATGTTTACAGGGATCTTTGCCTTTATGACAGCTTGTAATAACCAGACAATTGCTTAACCACTCAGAGACTGAGCTCTGAGTGCTATTTTTGTATCCAAAAAGTGTCCAGAGGGCTTGCTAATGTGTGGGATCCTTCAGAACAAAGAATTGATGGGATTAATCAGGGCTATGATGGGATTACTCGGGGACAGGGCTTTTTTTCTTTTTGAAAAAGAGATGCCAGAACTTTCAAGAGGGAAATTAAATTTTCAATCTGTATTCTAAAAACTCACAAACATTTAAACGTTTTTAAAAGAATTTTCTCGAAGAGGTTCTGGAACTCCATTCCAGTGTGTTCCCACAGAAAAAAAAGCCCTGCTCAGAGGTAAGACAATGTAGCTTTGGAAACATGGTAACAAATTCCCAAGCCTGGTCAAAAGAGGCCAGAGGTTCTTTTCTAGATGCCAAGTACACATTGGGCTGGGTTCCTGATTAGTTCTCTGGGGTTTGGAAGACTAATGGATTGCTAATTTAAACTAATCAAAATGGAAACAATACTGCTTGATGAACCACCTGGTCTTGGGATGTGGGAAAGAAGGAGAAGTCAGGACTTTTTATTATCAAAGAGATGTGAGGAGGAAAGATGAGATCAGATTGATGGGATTAGCAATTTTGGTGTAGTGCCAGTTTGGTGTAGTGGTTAAGTGCACGGTTTGGTGTAGTGGTTAAGTGCGCAGACTCTAATCTGGAAGGATCGGGTTTGATTCCCCACTCCTCCACTTGCACCTGCTGGATGACCTTGGGCAAGCCACAGTTCTGGCACAGCTGTTCTTGAAAAAGAGCAGTTTCTGTCAGAGCTCTCTCAGCCCCACCTACCTCACAGGGTGTCTGTTGTGGGGAGGCAAAGGGAAAGGAATTTGTAAGCCGCTCTGAGACTCCTTTGGATAGTGAAGGGCGGGGTATAAATCCAATCTGTTCTCTCTTCTCTCTTCTTCAATTGAGATTGAAAGAAATTACTCTGGGGCAAGGCAAGTCCATTGTCTTGAGTACGCAGATGTTGGCAGGGTGTGCGGGCAGTAGTCGCAGCAGTCAAGGTAAGATCTCATGTGCTTTGTCCAGGGTCATATCTTAGGCATGATATAATGGCCTGCCAGTCCTGGCTTCCATCTTTGTGTTCACGTATGTCAAATTGCCTGGGATCCTTTGGTGCTTGAAACAACCCCTCCTGATGGACAGGGGGTTGGCATATTTACAACTGGGATGAGCGAATGTGCATGTGCAACACTGGAAGTGGCATCTTTCTGTTGAACCACCTTCAGTTGTCTACAGTTTCATTTCAAATATGGACAAGAATCCTAAAGAAGATTTACAGAATGTTACAGCCCTGAGGAAAATCAACCAAGTTTGGTGAACTATCACCTCATTAAAAATGTAAGGCATGGGACTGAACCACTTGTTTACATTGGTATGTTTGATTCCTTGCTTAAATGAGTTCTAGTCCTAAAGCAATTATTAAAAGGAGCTTTCCGTATCAGAAAGGCCACCTTCTTAGCTGCTTATTGCTAAATGGGCGGCATTATTAGCACTGGCTGTGCTATCTGAGTGACTACATTTATGATGTAGGGTTTTTATTTACTTACTTTTTAAAGTGAATTTCTGTCTAGACCATCTTTCAACCATACCTGGTTCCCAAGATGTTTCATAATATGAATTTTTAAAATGTATACACTAAGCAGAAAATGCCAAAACCTCTGAAACAATTTGAAACATACAAGAGATAAATTCCTTTCTCCCAACATTACCAACATGAAATATAAATAGATTCAGGTGAGTAGCCCTGGTGTTCTGACGCCGCAGGACAAAGTATGAATCCAGTGGCATCTTTAAGACCAACAAAGTTTTATTCTGGGTATAAGCTTTTGTGTGCATGAACATTTCTTCAGATACATTGAAACAGAAGTCACCGACCATTACATATTAGTAGAGGGTGAGGAGGGTGTTGTCAGGAAGGGCTAATTAGAAGAGAAGAAGAAGAGATTGGATTTATACCCTGCCCTTCACTACCCAAAGGAGTCTCAGAGCAGCTTACAAACTCCTTTCCCTTCGCCTCCCCACAACAGACACCCTGTGAGCGGGCCCATAGCCTGCGTGGGGCCCTGGGGGCCCTCCCCCCACGGGTTTTCCGGGCCCCTCCTCCATCCTCTTCTCGCCTCCCCCTCCTCCCCCCATCCCCTCCCCCCTCCTAGGAGCACACTCTACTTAGGGAGGTTAGACCTCCGCTCTGCCTCTGCTGCTCCGCCCTGGCCTCCACCCCTTCCAGCACTCATAAGGAGGGGCTAGACTGCTCCGCCTCCGCCGAGTCTGCTCCGAGCCTGCTCAGCTGCACCCTTCCTTCCCGCCCAAAGAAGAACTGCAGCCAGCATGTGAGGGGACGCTGCAGCAGCCCTTGGAACCCAAGGTGAGTGGCTGCGCTGCTGACTGCGCCCCCCCGCGCCCTGCTCTAGGCCTTCTCCCCTCCCATCCCCAGGCATTGCAGGGCCGTGCTTCACTGCGGGCCCCTGCAAACCAGGCCTTCTCCCCCTGTCCCCCAGTCTTTGGTGGTGGGCCCCCTGAAAAAAACATGGCCCCCCTCACCAAAAAGTTGTTAGCTACGGGCCTGCCTGTGAGGTAGGTGGGGCTGAGAGAGCTCTGACAGAAACTGCTCTTTTTCAAGAACAGCTGTGCCAGAACTATGGCTTGCCCAAGGTCATCCAGCAGGTGCAAGTGGAGGAGTGGGGAATCAAACCCGGTTCTCCCAGATTAGAGTCTGCGCACTTAACCACTACACCAAACTGGCTCTCTTTAGAGTCTATTTAGAATCAAAATGCATTACAAAATATAAATGCCATAGAACCCCCCACACCATTAGCCTAAGTCAAATGCTCTCTGGAACATTAAATTTGTCAGTCCAGTCCAGAAAACCTTCAGGGATGTGATGACTGTTGGCTCCTGAAGATGACTTAGGGAGATGTGAATGGGGGAAGGGGAGAGAGAGAGAGAGAGAGAGAGATGGTATCTTGCTACATTTCCAGTTTAATGCTGAAGGACCAGACCAAGCATGAGGGAAGGTCCATGTGGACATACCATAAAATGTGGATATGCATTCTTTTTTTCATTTGTTCTCATTTTTTATTTCCAAAACGATACGTATTTCATTTTGGCAATAAATTGGGTATTTCGTTTTTGCAATAATTTGGGTCCTTGAAACAAGAAGATGCCTCAAATTGTGTCCCATTGCCCTCCTGCCCACCTCATCCCCATGCCACGCAGTCACAGTGACTGAAGATTTTTTTTAAAAGCTGATTTTGTGCATCTCTCCTTCTTGTAGTGTCCAATTCACCTGTCCACTGAGAAAAATAAAATCTTCTCAAGTCAGGCTGGTGGTGGTCTGTATTTAGTACAGGCAGAGGCTTGAGAACTGCTAGAGAACCTATCTGCTATAGCATTGTGTGGAACATGCTTGAGTATATGTGGGACAGTGTTGATGGCTCTTTTCCCAGTTCTTTGGGTTGGATCTAGATTACCATGAATTAAATTCTGCTCACAGAAAGGATATTTTCTGCCTTCACCATTATTTCTGCAGCCCCATGTCCTGATGTCCTTCAAAAGTATTCCTATGTGGGACAGGGGCTGTAATGAGAAGGAGAACTGAGTAAGATGAAGCGAAAGAGCTGGCAGAATCCAATCCACTTTCATTATGATTTGCTTGTACTTAGCAAGAGTTTCTGTAAGGTCATTTTAGTCTGGCTTGACATGTACGGTACAAGATAAAATAATTGGCCAATGTTGTTGCCAACTATTTTTAGCTGCAGAGAGAACTGACTTTATTGGGGGGAGGAAACCTACCCACATGGGAAGTTAGGAATTTCCATTTTTGTTACTTTGTACCCCTATAAATGAAGTCTTTTTCTATGTTTAATTTAATGATTTTTTTTTTTACTGAAAAAAGCTAGCTGGAAGCCAGCGAGGGGGAAAAACGATTTGGAACACACACACCTAATACTATCAGACCTTTGATTCTCATTCTCTAGAAGTCTGTAAACCAGGGATCCTCAACGTGGTAACCAGGGCTATTTTCTGGCTGGCTCCCGAGTTGGCCACGCCCAGCAGGAACTCATTAGCATAACAGGCCACACCCAACAGCAGAAACACATTAGGATTGGCTACATTAGGGGTGTGTGGCCTAACATGCAAAGGAGTTCCTGCTACAAAAAAACAAGGTAAACAGAATAAGAAGCAAAAGGTGGGTGTGGCTGAATGACTACAGGCCTGGTATCATGGGGTGTGGCCTAATATGCTAATGAGCTGTGCTGTCAGGGGTGTGGCCTAATATGCTAATAAGTTTCTGGTTTTGGGTGTGGCCTATTATGCTAATGAGTTCCTGCTGGGCTTTTTCTACAAAAAAAGGCCTGGTAGTAACTGTGGACACCAAGGTACCCACGGACACCTTTTCTGGTGCCCACCAAGTGTTTTTAGAAAGCAGGTGGGGCCAGATGGGGCTTTTGCCCAGCAAGGCTTCTGATTTAATTGGCTCTGCAGATTTTTAAATATGTTGCTTTGGCGGCAGCTGCCACAGTGCCAGATTAAGGCCAATTGATGCCCTAAGCACAGCCCAGCAATGGTGCCCCTCAGCCAGGACTCTAATCTGGAGAACTGGGTTTGATTCCCCACTCCTCCACATGAAGCCAGCTGGGCGACCTTGGGCCAGTCATGGCTCTCTCAGCCCCACCTACCTCACAGGGTGTCTGTTGTGGGGTGAGGAAGGGAAGGTGACTGTAAACAGCTGTGAGACTCCTTCAGGCAGTGAAGGGCAGGGTATAAAACCAACTCTTCTTCTTAACTGACAAGACATTAAGACTCAATAAGTGCTGAAGGTAAAATAAGAGATTAAAAAGATTTTATAAGTGGTCAAGTTTTTGTAAGTGGTTGGAAGAATACAATAAGTAAATTATATGGACATTTAACACTTGTTAAGGATACATAAAGTACAGTTTTGATATATTTGGAAGCAATATATATAATGATATAAGGTGAAATATATAAATGTATGTTAAATTAGGCATGAGTTTGTCAAGAAGGAATTGTAAGAATAATTTCCCCTACTTTATGTTTATGTCTTGTAAAATGTTATGTTGATGTTTTAAAGTCTACCCTTTTATCTCTTCCTGTAATCTACTGGGATTATATTTTTTGGTTTACTTCTTTTTCAAATACAATAAAATTTTAAAAAGAAAAAAATATGTTTGTCTTCAAAATAAAAAATTTGAAGAAGAAAAAAAGAGATTAAAAATTCAGTTTTCTTCCAGGCCATCTCCCAGGCCAGACCCCACAACTATATTAAATATAAACTTTAAAAATATATTTATCTAATACTAAATAGCAGTAAGCAATATAAGCAAATTATTTACTTAGGGCAACAGAAAAACTAGGGCAAATTTTCAACACTTTTTAATGCATTTTTAATAAAATCATTATAAGAGAAAAATGCAAATACAAAAAACTATTTAAAATTATTTTTAATCACCCTCCCAAAGATTATAAGGCAAAATATGATCTGATATTATCTCTACTGAAATTACATGATCTCAAGAGCTAACTTTTCAATTTTGAAAATCCCATTTCTACCGAAATCAGTGTTGGTGGACAATTTTTTTAAAAGGATATTCTAATGGAGTAGGGTTGCCAGATTCCTACCTGCTGCTGGCTGGGGGATGGAGCTTCTTCACTGGGATCTTCTGGTACACATGCTGCAATAACATCACCTGGAAATGACATCATCATACTAGGCGTGTCACCAGGGGTATGCCCTAGCATTCAGCCCGAAACTCTATGATACCATCGAGTTTTTAGGCCAAGTGCTAGAGCGTGCCCTGGTGACATGTCCAGTGTGATAACGTCACCTCCAGGTAATGTTATCACATTGGGCATGTCGCTGTGATCTCGGCATCTGGGGGTGGGGTTCCCCCCTGCCAGCCGGATCCAGACCAGCAGATCAGGGGGCCCTAAAATGTGGAAAACCCCACCCCCCTGGGGGAAATGGCAAGCCTATAATGGAGAAATGTCATTATTTGTACAAAACAAAACATCTTTTATTCCATTGCTTTTTAACTCTGAATATATATAGCATTTCAATATACATGGATCAAAAGATGCAAAATAATGCTTATTGTTGCCTATTTATAACTTTATACTTTAAAAAGTTTTATCCTACTTTGATCAAGTCCTCAAAACTTATCTGGCATAACAAATCTGCTTCTATAATTAGCAGAGACAATGTTGGGGATCCCTACTTTAAGTTCTCAGGACCTTGAGCAGGCTAAACTGCCCCTCCTCTTTTTTCTTTTTGAGTGCAACATTCAGTCCATTTTGGAGCATTCTCATTAGACCATTTCGAGGGATCCCCCTTTTAATTTTGGTTAAATTACTGCCATTTTTTTGCATATCCAGGATGTCTCCCAAGTAAGACAACCTACCTTATTTGTTGGTGGCCTGTGTGGTGGCTTTCATTATCCACACAAGGGCCAGCCAGTTAATAATTAGATACATTAATGAGAATTTTCCTGCTCAGTTAGATTGTTATCCTGCCCTTCCTGCAAGGAGTTCAAAGATGATTTTCTGTTCTTTTATTTTACTCTCACAACAACCTTATGAGAATTAGGTTAGGATGAAAGCAAGAGTGATTGGCCTGAAGTCACACACTGAGTTTCATGGCTGACTGTGGATTTAAATCTTGGTATCTCAGGTCCTAGGCCAATTCTGTAATACCACATTGACTCTCATGGGAAACAACTGCCATGTTTTCATTTGACCATATTTGTACATGTTCAGTACCAAGTTCCAGATCATTAGGTATTCACAAATAATATCCAACCTGATCCTATACCATGAATGTTTGCTTTTAAGTAAGTCCCACTGAATTCAACATATTCCCAAGTAAATGTGCATATTCATTACACTCTGCAGACCTCTCTTGACATGAATGCAATATGCAACCCACTAACATCAACTTCAAAATCCTGTCCCCCTTTAATGAATCTGCATTGTCCCTTGATATGTCAATTGCATAATAATAAAGGGATTCAATTCTCCAGTCCATACTGTAAACTTTTATTAAGCTTTTATTGAATTAAATTCATGATGCTATCTTGACTGCCTTATGAGATCTGCCTCGCTGTTAAAGTGTGAGATAGCTCTTTGCCTGGCAGCTTAATGGAGCTAAAGGAAATAATCAATAATAAGCACAGACTGTGAAATGATTAGATGGAATGTTGCTGGCACAAGCCATCCTCCTGAATGCACTGAGGTTTTCAAAGTACCACATACTGTAGGATTAGGAATTCCATTTATCTCCACCCAAGCATGTAAAATTAAAGCATAATTGAACCAGGTGGGGCCTCTTGTTTTGCAACTTGCATAACAGGGCCCATTTTGGAGGGGGGGAACCTACTTTGCAACTTAGCCTGTTGCAACAGGCACTGATAATATTGTATTTCATAAGCTACCTGGTGAGAGAGATTTTACAGTCACACAACGTAATAAGCAGTCAGTCCAAAGTTCATGCCTGTGTTCATACATATGTACACAGGCTCAAAAACACAGATCATTGTGCAACAATAGGATGCACATACAGTAAAAGGAGGACCTGGATTCAGAACTACATATGAAGATACCATACTTTAAGCGGGGGGGGGGGCAAAGCTCACCTTGTTCAAGTTTGCTAAAGGAGAACAGTGCTGCTTTTATTGCATTTTTACCTTACTGCCTTCTAAATTCTGCCATACTTTGACTTTATTGGGTGGGATTGCAAGGTGTGAGCAGGAGGCACCTCCAATCAAATGGTAGAACGTGGTACATGATTTCTATTAGTTTCCCATTCAGTATGCAGCCTCATTCTGTGTCTTATCCCACGCTGTTTGATGTCCCTCAGCTCTCAGAACCAATTTCCAGATGCACAGAAGGCAGGGAGAGGTGGAATGATCCATTCCACATGTGGAGCTCCTGCTCATGATTCTTAGAATTCAAAGCACTGTTTCCTTAATTTTATGTCTTCATATTTGAAGACAGTTGTTATCACTCTTATGCAGGCCTGTAGCCAGGATTTTTAATTCGGGGGCCTTTAAATAAGTCAGGGGGCACCCCGCACACATCCTTGCAACCCCCCCCCAAGGGAGCACCTGGGCTGAATGGGAAGTCAGGGGGCCAGGCCCCAAGATACCCCACTGTAGCTACGGGCCTGCTCTTATGATGACAGACTATGTTGCCTCAGGTTTCATACTAGAGTGGGTGGGTTAGTCAATAAATAATTTCTCAAAAAGTGAGAGTCAGTGTAATATTTATCAGTATGTTTTGGAAGGCACATGATCTGGCATCCTTCCTGAAACTAAGCAATTTTTGGTCTGGCTGATACCTGTTTGTAAGATATCCTGAGTATCATATGTATGTCACTGTGAATTCCATGAAGAAACATAGGCAGGATACAAATATAATATGTTAATAATAGTAAGTAATGGTGCACTGGTTATAATGTCAGCCTTGGAAGCAGGCCCATAGTCACGGGGCTGATGGGGGCCATGTCCCCTCATGGATGTGCTCTGCCCTTTCAGGGATCATGCCAGGGCCCCCTTGCAGCCGCTACTGAGTAGAGCTGGGGCTGGGTGGGTGCTGCCAACATTGCAGCTGCCACAGGAGGTGAAGACAGAGCTGGAGCGGGAGGCACAGCCAGGCAGATGAGGCCTGTGCACCAGAAGTGAGTGCAGTTGGAACTCCCTGAGGAGACGGGGAGGAAAAGCCTGACGGCAGCAGGAGCAACATGGCACATTTTGCAGTGGCAGCTGCTGCAGCAAAACAGGATCTCTCTCCTGAGGGAGAGGAGCAGCCCAATCTGAGTGGCGGGGAAAGCCCTCTCAGGGTCGCATCACATGGAGGAAGAAAGAGCCCCTCCACAGCCACCCCTGAGAAAAGCCAGGAGGGAGGCAGAGGAGGAGGAGCCACCGCCCAGTGTCCATCAGCAGCTGTCATTGTGAGTACTACTTCTTCGTCTCCTCCTTCCTTTCCCTCACCCACCCAATCCTGTGTTAGCTCCCGTAAACCTACTCCCTCCGTCCCCTGCCAGCAGGTTTAACCACCATATGTGCTGTCTTGGCTGGTTGCCACAGAGACTACACACTGGAAACACAGTCCAGAATCAAGATAAGCCACACAGCCAAAGGTCAGATAGCTGGGGAGTCAATTCAAGGTTGCAGGTTTCAAGAACAAGGAGCAGCTGTTACACACACAGAAGCAGGCCTATGCAAAGCTGCTGCCATGCTGGGTGCAAGGAGTGTTTTTGAGCAGGTCCTCCCTTCCCGGGAGTTGAGTCTCCAAGGCTTATAGCTCTCCGTTGCCTTTGCAGGAGCTGCAGTCTGGCGCTCCTTCTTCACTCCTGCATAGTCAGCCTCTGGCATGCCCAACGTCTGCAGCACTCCGGAGCACTAGGCGGAGAATCTGGCCTCAGGGTGTCTGCAACTGGGGGTGCTGGACCAGACAGTCTCTCCTTCTGGCTGCACCACCTGTGCAGCTGCTGGGGACTCTTCCTCCTCAGGTACTGTTGAGGGTTCTTCTTCTGGGCTGACTCTAGAGGAGGCTAGGTTGCTCCCTGCCTCTTCCTCATCTGAGGAATAGTCAGCCTCAGCAGAGCCAGTACCCATGATACCATGTTAGACTGTCCCCATACCCCCTCAAGAGAAATTTTTGGCTATGGGGCTGCTTGGAAGTGGGAAATCCATCTTTAGATCCTTACTTAGTGATGACATTCCTTGGATGGCTTTGGACATGCCAGTATTCACTAGATTGTTCTGTTGCTTAAATATGACTTATGATTCATGGGGAGAGGGGCTTAAGAGAAGAATGCAACAAAAGGCTACAGTTCTTTGACCAATCAGTTCAGTGGAACTAGGAATATACCGGTGGGTGGATTTACAGAATTTCAGCTGTAGTGCTCATTTGATTCCTGCAGGTGGTAGGATAAAATATAAATACTAAGTCCGTTCCTGAGAGCTCCCATGCTGTAGGTTTCCACGTGTCATTTGATGTAAGTCATTGAAAGTCAATGGCATTGCAAACTGAAGTTGGGGCTAGCTTTAATAAAAATGTAAACTCATTGTTTTGCAATGAATGATAGCTGCTCAGCCACAGCAACTTTAAGATTCTTCTTTACAAAAGGGGTTCTCACACACCATATGCAATAAAGGTCTGCTAGGGCAAGATGAAACCCTGCCTTATGTATGGTTCACAGTTATGTCTGTAGAGAGATTTCTGCAAACTAGAAGCAATTCAATCCACAGTTCTTAGATCCTTATTCAGAGCATCTCTTTGTGTACCTAGTGCCCGGCTCAGAGTGGAAGCAAGGTTGGTTCCACTCATAGCACATGACTGGCTTCAAGCTATATGGTTTTGACTCAAGTTTAATTTCTCTTCTCTCCCCCCACTCCCGATTAACTTCATTAATTCTCTCAGATAATTTTCATTCTGGGTGGGTGAGAGCAGTAAAGGACAAATTACAACTATATGGGTTCTCCCACCCAACCTTATTGCATCTTAGATACTTGGCAGCCAGAGCACTAATTAAACAGAGAATATAGGATACAGCTCTTCAAGTTGACAGATCATGGCCCTATCCAGCTGTGCGGAACAGTGACCAAATTTTTACCCCACCAAATTACCTCCATACATTAGAATTCCCCAAATACCATAAAGCTTTTACTTTGGCCTATTTTAATGTTCTTCCATCTGCCCTTCTTGAATGGAGATATGTGCCTACCCCATATGCACAACGGCTTTGTCCCTGCCAGTCTGGTATGTTAGAAACAATCAAACATATCCTTTTATATTGTCCATTTTACAAGGACATTCAAAATATGTATATCACCTTAATTACATCTACATACTTACTTAGACCTGATGATTTTTATATTTCTCTTCTCCTTGATGATTGTTTTAATGAAACTACCTTCAAGGAAACAAGATTTTGTGCGCTGGCGTGCTCCTTAAGAAAGTAACAGGTCTAGTGCTTTAATAATTTTAGTGCTTACTAAAAGCAGGTTTAGTGCTTACAATAATTAATTGTATTAATTGCAAAGAACGCTGTTTTTATGCATCTTACATGTATCGTGCATGGATTTTTTAATTAACATGATGGTGAATGATGGCAGCAGACCCTATAGGCACCATCAAGAATTCATTCAGCTCAGAAGTAGCTGAAGAACGTTACCCTGAATTCCTCAATCATCAGATTCCTTGGAGTTTCAAAGCTGCTATGTATATTCTATTTGCCATGTGTGGCCACCATCTCTGGATATCTAAATCTGCAGATCAGGGCCACATGGAAGCTAAAGTGATTTTTCTGCACACTCAGGACACTCACTAGGTTTCCAGAAAACCCTGAAAATTAACTGGGGGGGGTAAATCCCCTGAAAAGGAGCATTCTCTGCATTTTCAAATGCTGGGAGCCACTTGGGGCCTTGCTGCCACTGCCACAGTGGACTCCGGAGCCACTCCAGGCCCTGCCATGGCAGTGGCAGATGCCAGGAGCCACTCCAGGCCCTGTCAGAGCAGGCACTGGGAGCAGCTCCAGACTAGGAGTGGTTCTTAAACACTGCTGCCACCAGGCTTTGAGACAGATGATTGGGCTGGACTCGCAAAGGGGGGGGAGATGGGGTTCCCCCAGCAAGTTTCAAAGGCCCCCACTTGTTTTATATACATATTCTGGGTAGGGGGGTTTCCTGCTGTTAAATGATGTGCATGTGTTGTTTATCTGTTCTTTGTGCTGAAGTTTCAAATTTTAACTGTTGCTATTCTTAGTGCTTTAGTTTATTTCATTTAAGTTATTTATAGTCCACCTTTTTTACTAGGAATCAAGGTAGATTACCCAGGGTGAGTCAGCATACCACAGAGTGAGTCAGTACAATCAACAAGATGGGACATTCAGTAAACAACGAAATAGGATTTGGGTTATAGATCCAACCAGAATTCTAAAAAAACAGAACTGAAGCAAAGCAGAAGTGTTAACAACACATTAAATGATGCAAAATTACACAACAGGTGCCACCCCACAGCAAACTATGCACAACAGTACAAACCAGCAGTCATCACCAGTATCCAAGCACCTTTGTGAAGCCTTTCCTAACAGTGCTACCCTGTTGGCTGCATAGAAAAGACCTCTTGAATAATTCAGTTTTGCATCATTAGTGGAAAGCCAGGAGAGCAGGAGCCTTCCTGGCCTCTTCGGTCAGGCCATTCCCCAAGGTGGGGGCCACAACAGAGAAGGCAGTTGTTGACTTTGCCCATTTACAGGTTGGCAACTGCAGAAGGCCTTGCTCCAATGAGCAAAGCTGTCATGGCGGAGCTGGAGGAAGAAACGGTCTCGCAGATATGAGGCTCCAAGTCCGTGAAGAGCTTTGTATGTAATAGCCAATACTTTGAATTGAGTTCTGTATTTGTTATTGGAAATACTGAACTGTGATTGGCTTAATGCATCGTACGTATGGTAACAGGGTGGGACATAAATAGTTTAAATAAATACACAAATCAATCAATGCTACCTTCCTATTAAAAGTCACCACAAACATCTACCATTCTTTTGCTTTTGCAGGCTTCAGTGTCTCAGCTCTGCTGACAGTGATATTTTCTGAAGAATGAACTGAAGCAGAATTGTCACATCAAAAATATGTGTGCTGACCTTTCTAAAAGGGCCCTGTGACCTTTCTCTCAACAGTCCTCTGGCTGAAATATCTAAAGTGTGAATTATGGAATTGAAGGCCATCACCTTTCCCTGCACTAGAAGGATTTGTAAATTAGCCTTGGAAAGCTATATAGTAAGCAAAAAAATTGTTTTCTTCCTGCTGGTAAAGTCACCTCTGCAGCAAGAGTCACTGTGTCCTTTATAAAGTGCTCAAAGACCTACCAAAATCTTTGCAAAGTCAAGTGGAGTTTGTAAAGTGGTCATCTCGAGGCTGGTTCACACATTCACATCCATACTTGGATCAAGCCACCATGCCATGGAAGCTTGCTGGTGACCTTGGGCCAGTCACACACCTCCAACCTAACTACCCCACAGAGCTGTTGTGATGATAAAACAGAGAGAGGAGAATGATGTAAGCCACTTTGGGTCCTCATTGGGGAGAAATGCAGGGTGCACGTGAAGTAAATAAGTGAGAGTCATCCCCGAAGCTCCAGCTGATACTCATTCAGTGGTCTTATACAAATATTGAAGAGCACGGGCATCGCCTGATGTCCCTTCAGATGTAATGCTTTTCATTACACACATTAATCGTCCAGTCACTAAATATTCAGTAGTCTATAAAATGCATCTATGAACCAGTCTTTGGTCATATCAGAATGAAAAAACAACAACAATCCATGCATGTTGATTTGGCTGTGCTGATAAATCCAGGCATATTTAAACTTAATCCAGAAAAATAATGCTCTGGGACAGGTGTAAAACAGATTCCAATCAAGTATACGAGCTGTTCTGAATTCTATTTCTGCTTTAGGCACCAGTTCACAATTAAGAGGTGTTCCACTGCTGATAGAAAAACAAACAGTTTGCCGTCTTCAGCATAGTTGGGACTAAATCCAAAAGTGCTCTTCTGCCAACCGTGTTCTCTCCATTCTTCCACTAACAGAAAGTGTCCTTCCAACTGTGGATGGATTATTCCATGCTGGGAAGACAAGAATGAACAAAGCTGCATCCTAGAGATTAAAGGGCTCAGACTAGGGAAGTCTGGTTGTCTACAAAAATTCAGTATTGGAGCACATTTTGAGTGCCCTGAAACTACAAGTCTTAAGTCAAATCTTTCATAACTGTGGGATGTTTATGTTCAGTTTCCTACCCTTGTCCAGCATCATTCAGGTCTGGAGCAGCATTGGAGCTTGGGAATTCAGCAGCTATTTCTCTGGCCCATGTCTTATGCCCATTAACTCTTGGCGTGCTTCCAAAAACCTTTGCATCTATCTTCCAGGAGTAAATTGTACATTTGCTTACATGGCAGGTGTACCAAGGCAATTTTCTGTCTGAGAGATGATGTAAAGTCTTAGCAATTAATAGAGAAGCTATTGTAGCTGGTAAAATTAGGAAAATAATTCAAGCCAGGTAGCCTGAAGCTGAAACAAGAACAAACTCTTTGGACCAAGACTGAAGCAATAAATAATGTCTGGATGGGCTAGCCATGTCATATATAAATTAAGATGATACAGTTTGTCTAAATCAATATGGTATGTATAAAGTGCATTTTATTTAGTTGCTAAATCCTCATATATAAATCAAATAAATGAATATTTTTGTATCATTTATGTAGAAACATAACTTCATGTTTTAAGCAGGAAAAGTGTGACGGCACCTGTATGAAGCTAAGGTGGGCCTGGGAGGCGCGGCGGGTCCAGGGTCGAGGGAAGAGCCAGACGTAGCCTCAGAATGCCACTCAGGGGAGGGTTACTTCACCCTCAGGTCGTGGCTCCCTTGTCTCTATTTCGGAGCGTTCGAGTGGATTGGGTCGGTCCGACCCTTTACACATCCACCAACATAGAGACCAGGTATGTCCTCATCAGCCTCCACCTTCGCTCACTTTATCCTCCCTCCACCACCTGGCCCGCCCTGCCTCCCAGGCCTTAAAGCAGACACACCATGGGACTGAGACCAGTCCCTACTGGGCTTCAGGTGCACCTCCCCCATCCTTCTTCTTTGCGGTCTGGCCGATGACAAGGGAGCAGGCGACCTCCTTCTCCATGCCCTCCTTTGGCTGTGGGGGGTGCCTCTGGCTGGGTGACGAAGGAGGATTCCCGGTCCCTTCGGGAATCCTTGTAGCAGCTTTCCTGCACCCTGTCGCTGGAAGGTGAGCACGCCTGTGGGGGTCGGGGGGTTCCTCATCCTCCCCTTTCTCCTCGGATCTGGTCATGAAATTCAGGCCAAGCCTCTCCCCTCCACTGTCTCCCAGGTCATTGGAAGGCAGGAGGGGGTTGGGGGGAGGCCCCTCCTGACAAAGTGTTTTCTTTAAAACATTTTGCCATTTGTTACCTTTGTAATAATGGCTGTGTGTACACATTTCTCTCCAGTTTGTACTGTCCAAGTTCTATAAGAAAAAATTCAGAGCAGTGTTCTCTTTATTTTAACAGTGGTTTATGATTTACTGTTCTGTCTGGGTTGTACACTGTAATGTTATATGAGTATCTATCTATCTATGTGATTTGATCACTGTGGTTAAATTTAATGTCCTATCTTTCCTCTGCAATGACTTTTTTGCTAAATCCAACTGAGGGAAGAGAACAAGTGGATTATTTCATATATCCACAGACCCAAACAGGGTAAAAAAAAATTACACATTTAAGTTTCAATCTCCTGTTCAGATTTCTCTAAACTGAAATCCAAAACAATAGCACCAAACAGATCCTTCTGAACCGATTGCTTCCCTTTATATGTCACCCTTGGTATAAGATGGCTGGATCTCATCAGATCTCAGAAGCTAAACAGGATTAGTATTTGGACTGGAGACCACCAAGGAAGCCATTGCAGAGGAAGGCAATGGCAAACCACTTCTGTTTCCCACTTGCCTTGAAAACTGTGGTGTTACCATAAGTTAGCTGCAACCTGATGGCACTTCACACACACATATGCCACTCTATATGGACAGACCTCTCAACTACCAGAAGTGCCAAACCATGTTTAATTCCCATCACCACCCCCTTCTCCACATACCTAAATGGGAGAGGGATAATAAATATTATTAATATTTATAATAAATATTATAAAATCAAGTTCAGGTGAGGTCCTTTTTAGACTCAAGATACTCCAGCGACATTTCTCAAGTGAATAATTATCCAAAGAGACAGAGGAAGTTAATTTTTATCCCTCCCTTTCTCTAAGGAGCTCAGGGCAACTTACACAATGTCTTTCTCCACCCTATTTTAGCCTCACAAGAATGCAAAAAAAATAGGTGGCACAAGTAAGCCAGCATAACAGATTGGGGATTCACGCATGGGTCATCTCTGTCCTACTGTAACTGCCACACCACAATGGTGACAATCAGTGCAATCCTAAATGAAGTTATACTGTTGACTTTAATGGATTTAGAAGGGTGTAACTAGGGTTGCCAGCCCCCAGGTCTGGGTGGGGATTCCATCGCTCCTGGGGGCTACAGTCTGCCCCCAGCCAGCTGGCTGCCAGGGGAAGCTCCACCCCCAGCCATGGCCACCCCTCTCCTTCCCTGCTTAAAGATTTAAAGGGCTTCAGCTGATCGATGGGGAGCACATGACTCATGGACCAGCTGGAGGGCCCTTAAAATCTTTTAGCGGGGAGGAAGAGGGGCTGTCGCTGGCCACAGCTCTGCTGGCAAAAACACCTTTTAAAGGGTTGGTGGACCACGTGCTCCCTGCCGATCAACTGAAGCCCTTTAAATTTTTTAGCAGGGAGTGAGGGGGTAGCCATGGTTTGAGAACAGGGCTTGGGGCATCCCCAACCACCTATGGAATGCCCCCCAAATCCTCCTGCCAGATTGACAAAGGGGCTTGGCAGCCCTAAGTGTAACTCTGCTTAGGATGACATTTTATGAATGAGCCTTGGTACTTGGGGTTACAGACTTCATTTTCAAAAGTGTTGGGTTCAGACCTAAAAGTCTAAGATATGAAGATATGTAGATAGAAATTAATTATAATTCACTTAGGTACGTCTGACCACTTTTTTGCATAACAGGAAAATGTTTTGTGCTTCAAAATTCCATTCTAACCTCCGAATTGTTGTTGCTTTATGGCTACATTCAAAGTTAGTCATGTTTTCAAAACTAAGGAAGGTTTCTTAGATTAGATGTCTGAGTATCAGAACAATAAAAATATTATGAACAGCTACTGAAAGTTCTCATTCAGTATTTTTTTGGGGGAAATCCAAACACTCCTGCAAACCTGAATGAAAATAACTCCTAATGAGTTCAATGGACCACATTTCCCAGAGAATGTGCACAAACTATAATCCATTAGTTCTTGTTTTGTTTTGTTTTAATAACAGGCTCCTTCTATGTCCTGTACAAAGAGAGGAGACAGTCTAGAGATTGCGCCTAAAAAATTCAGGCTGACCTACCTGTTAATGCCTTGCTGTGGTACAGAATGCCTGCCCTTAAACAGCTATTCAGAATTTAGATGGAAACTCCAGTACTCCATGGCTCTCAGAGAACAAGTATTGGCATGAAGCAGGATTATGTAAAACTGAGCTTCCCTCCGCTAGGTCAAATGAACAAGACTTTTCCTAAAACAAGAATTACTGGATAATCCTAAAATAATCTTGCTGATTAGTTCTTTGCTTGCAAAACTGACAGGAGGCCATGGCATCAGTAACTATAAAGTGGTGTCTTATAATTAAGACAGCAATTACAGGAAAAATTTTCATGCTGACTTTCAGCACGAAAAAGCCCTTTTCCCTAGCTATAAAGGGATTGTAGTCACTGCCAGCTATTATTCTTTCAACAGCATCCTAAAAAGCTTTTGCACATACCTTAATGCACCATTTACAGATTACATGCAGTGTGTTCAGGTGAACCAAGCTGAAGCTTACATTGGAAGGAAAGGTAGAAGGAGGTGATCTCAGCTGGGGCTGTGACAGGCCAGATTCTGCCTTCCCACTGTGCACTGAGCATACATGTTCTTTAACCAAGTGTGTGGAGGGGAGGAGACACTAAAAATAATTAGGTTTATGCAATTAAGGCTCCAGTCCTATGGCTGTGGGAATAAATGCTGTTGGATTCAATGGACTCACTTCTGAGTAAACACCATAAACTCTGGAGTGCAACAGTGCAATCCTAAACAGAATTATACCCTTCAAAGTGCATTGGCTTCAGTGGACTTAAAAGAATCTAATTATGCTTAAGTTTACACTGTAAATTACTTAATACGTTATGGTGGGCGATCCTAAGAGCACTTTCCCTAAGTAGACCTGCTTAGGGGCCATCATGTGGAGCAGAGGTTATCATGCAGGTGGTGATACCCTCTGTGGTGGTAGGTGACCGTGGAGTTGAGGTCCTATGTGGCAGGTGTCATGGTTGCTGCTACCACCTGGCCCAAGCTATGTGTGGGCATGTTGCAGATCAGCCTGAACTGGCCGATTTCAAGGAGGCTGAGCAGCTGGAACTCATTACAGATGAGAGAGTGCAGCCAGCTACTGAGAGCAGGACTTCAGACTCTACAGTCACACAAGCATCCGAGGAGAAAGTCTTCTTGCTGTAGAGAGTGTTAAGTATGAGACTCAACAAAGGATTCAGCTTCAAGTGATTTCAGCTTTATTAAACAGCAACTGTAAGTCAGGAACACAGACAACAAGGGGAGCACAGCTCCTTCTTTTAAACTCTCCCGGGCTGTCAAAGCCACACCCATTACAAGTTAAAGACCAATCAGAATACAGGGATAAAGGCCAATCAGGACCGTTCCCTCTTTGCAACAATATCACTCAGTGATTGGGTAATTGCACAGGTTTCGCAGAAACTGACCAATAGCAATGCGACATCTGAAGAGCCACATTCAGACTCAAGCTTAACATGTGAATAGATAGGAGCGATTCACATTCAGTACATAACATGGAGGGATGTGGGTGAGGGACATGGGTGCATCAAGAGGCTGCTGGGGGACCTCTCTGAGTTGCTCTAAGGCCCCCAGCACCCCTGCCCCTCCTCCTGCTGTGCCTCCAGTAGGGGTGGCATGCGTGTTGGCATGGGGACACCCTCAATGGATGCTGTGGCCAGCAGTGAGTAGGGGTCACTCTCACATCCATGTTCTTGTCTGTCATCACTTTCTGGGGCCCTGTGTGTTCTGTATGCCGAGCTCCACCGTTGCCCGGCTGACAGGTGACATCCACCTCCCCACTGACAGGTGGCTGGGGCTTGTAACAGGAGCTGGCCTCTTTAAGGGAGTGTGTGTGACAGAGGAGGAGTGTTACTCCTGCGGCCTGCCCCTCTCCGCTCCTGCCAACGACAGATGCTTGGCTCGGCCTCCTCAATTCATGACTCCCATTGGTCCTGCCTGCCCTGTCTATCATACCACCCCCCACCTCTCAACAATACCAAAATAGAATCCTGCCACCATGGGATTGCTATGGATGTCGCCACGGCAGCACCCAGCAACACTGTTGGGGCACCTTTTTCCCCCTTCAGCCACCAAGTAACTATCCCCTTAGGGAAATGACTAGCAGTACCACTGCCGTGCCACGGCCAACTGCCACAGTGCTCTGCCTGGCACATAAGGATGACCGCTTGAGGAAGAGTGGAGGAGCTTGATCAGAATCAGGACTGCCACATGGGTGTTGTTGTTTTTTTAACTTTCCACTACTGCAAAGTCACCAATCAGAACACACCACCAACATGTAGTGAAAAAGGCACTTTCTCATTGTCTTTTTTAATTTCCAAGTTGAGTTACAACAAGGGTGGGGAGTTGGCTTCATTTGATGAAACCATGTCAGACAGGAAGGGCGAAACCTGATTTGAACTGGGACCCGGCTTTAAATAATCCTGGAAATGTCCTTCTTGCACAGTAACTGCTAAAGTGGTGTTCACAAATCTGTCTTCTTGGAACACACCTGCTTCTTTGACAAACCATCTCTTCCCAAAGCAAAGAGCCAGTCAAAGCTTTTTTTCACCTCACTGAAGCTTCAGATCAGCCCTGGGGGCATCGCCTTTGTGGGGAACACCTATTTGGGAGCAGCTGCCTCCATTGCAGGAAGATTCTTGAACTGGAACATCCAAATATTTTGAGGAACTTTCCAACATTTTTATTTACCCCAAACCCCCCCCCCCAAACAGCCATTCTGTGATTGATCCCTGTTACATGGTGGCCATGTTCTGGTGCAGCCCACTACCTGTTTGCAAAATTCCAAAAGTACCCACAGGCACAACAAGGCTGCAGCCACTGCCCTAGCATCTTGTCTAGAAAAGTCCTTAATTTTGCCATTTTTTTCTATGCACGGAATTCTCAGGCTTTTAATTGCAGAAGGACAAAGCTTTTGTATGGAATGCGGGCAAGGGGAAATTGAAATCGTTAACATATAACACAACACCCTTCTCCAAACAAATAGTTCTGAGGTTGCCAAACTGTTATGCCATGGAGGAGCATATCCCTTTAATATTTCAGCATGAAAAGAGGGACATAGTCACATACTCATAGCACAGAATCCCATTCTCACGGTAGGGACCACTGCTTTAGCTACTCACACAGACTATTACACAAAGCAGGTACGTTAGTAAACAGATCCTAATTTGTTTCCTATTAATTTATTAATTTGTTTATTTAAAAAACTAAACACATGCCTAACTTTTTCAGACCCTTTCCACCCCTGTGAGCAGCTCATTGTGTTAGGGTTTTGTTTTGTTTTTTGTATTTTTCATATCTGTGTGTGTGTGTGTGTACCTAGAAGTCATGGCGACCTATGGTGGCTGACAGTGCATGCACCAGGAAGTCATGGTGACCTCTAGTGACTGTCCCCTATTGGGGGCCTGGAGAATATTGAGAGCGGTGGCTGAATAAAGCCTGTCCCGCCTCTTGACAGCTGGTATTCCACAGATGTCTCCCGTCCAGGTACTTGCCAGAGTCGACCCTGTTTAGCTTCCGAGATTTGATGAGTTCAGGCTTGCCAAGGTTATCCAGGTCAGGGCAGTTTTGTTAGTTTTTTAATGAATACTTAGTCTTATAATGGGCCTAGCTTTACTTAAAATATCTATATATCATACATTTTAAGTAATGGTTTTAGGCTAGAGGATTTTGCAGGAGAAAGAAGGAAAACTGGTCCCTTCTGGTGCACATGTGCATACAGACAAATAACAAAAAATAGGGGCAGATGGAATATATGAACAGTGGTTCATTCTGGGCTGGATCCAGTGTTCCCTCTAAGCTGAGTTAGTGTGAGCTAGCTCAAAGTTTTTTAGCCTCCAGCTCACACATTTTTGCCTAAGCTCAGGAAGGATGGCTCCAGAGGCAAACTAACCTTATGCAGTAGCCAAATCGCTCACTCACAACTTTAGTGCCAGTAGCTCACGGAGAAGAATTTTTGCTCACAAGACTCCACAGCTTAGAGGGAACATTGGCTGGATCCAGTTCGCTTTTTCTCTCAGTCTCACCTAAATCCTTTCCTTACTCCGGCTCCTGACCCACATCCACCTCCCATGACAGGGGCTTTCTGGATCTGAAAGAGGACCCTCTTCTCTCTTTTCCATCAACAGAAAAAGTTGTTGGATCCAACTCTTTGTGTTCTTTTTCTGCTTTGGCTTACACATAGTTCCATGTTTTTGCTTTGCTTGAAAAAGTTTGGAAGAAAAAGGGAGAGCGAGAGAATGAATGCGTGCACACACTCCACATAAATAAATAAAGTGAAAATGCCAATAAAGAATTGGACAAAGGCTCAGGAGAATTTTTTAATGAGAAAAACAGAGAAAGAAAAACAAACAAAAAAGGGAATTGCTGCAGTAAATATGAGGAAGACCGAGCTTTCTTGCTGAAATGCCTGCAGTCCCATGAGCCAGCTGGTGGGCACCTCCTTCTGTATCCGCATCTTTTGGCAAGCCAGAACTGTGGGGATGGAGAGGCTCATCTTAAATGTAGGGTTATCTGTTTTTGGCTTTAGCCATGGTTTTTTAATGGGGAGGGTCATCTTCCTTTTGGGTGAATGCAGTAGTTAGCCCCTTATAACTGACTGATACTAACAGCACATAACAACATATGGTTAGTAAGAGGGTCTTTCAGTCTAAACCTTTGCTACAAAATCAAGCACACAATCCATGTAAAACCTCTTTTGGATGGTCCTAATAACAGGTATTGAGTGGATTCTGTTCTTGTTTTTAAATTCTGATTTTGGACAACACAGCTACAAACTTATTTCAACCTTTGCTACACCATCAATATATATATAATTCTTAATATGGCCCCATTTGTGAATAATTAAATCCAGAGATTGAGGCAATGAACAGACAAGACAGTTTTTCCCACAAACCTGATAAAAGCCCCATGTTTGCAGAAAGTCTGAAATCTTGGGGGGAAATGTATTGGGGGTTAAAAACCCAAAATTATAGAAGCAAAATTATAGTAGCTTTAAGAAAAAATGCCTTCAGTGACCACTGCTAGGCAACCACAACAGTACTGCCAGCCTTCAAGCCTGGGTTTCCGTCAGTAAAAGGCATGGGCCTTTCCAGGGCTGTTTTGGTCTTTGAACTCAGGGCCAGACCTAGCAGCAGCCATTGGAAGACAAGACTTGCATGATTCTCCCAGGTCCTGTTGCTTGCTACTGTTCAGTAAAAGCTACCCCACAAAAGCCAGTATAGTGTAATGTAGATGTTAGAGTTTCAGAACAGGATCTAGGAGACCCAGGTTCAAATCCCAGCTCTGCATGACAGATCAATGTGTGACTCTGGGCCAGTCACACACTTTCAGATTAGCCTACCTCACAGGATTGCTGTGAGGGTAAAATGGAGAAGAAGAAAATTATGTAAGCTGCTTTAGGTCCCCATTGTGCCGAAAGTTAGAGTATAAATGAAGTGATTAATATTATAGTGGAAGATGGGGATCAGATTAAAAAGTAGGTTGGTGGGTGGGTATGAAGGAAAGAAAATTTGAGGGAAATTTGAGGATATGGTGGCTGCCAAGGAGAAAGAAAGAGTAAATGGTGCGGGGAGGGGGAAAAAGGGGAAAATGAGGTGCCCCAGCAAGTCCTTACAGTTTCACCACTGTGCAACTGGGCCTAGCTTGGCAACTGGTACCACACAATTCAGCTAGGGTTCTCCTAGGTAGATAGGGTTGCCAGATCCTTACCTTCTTCCAGTGGGGGGGTCCAGCCTGCTGCCCTGGATCTTCTGGTATGTCATGCAGGGGTGCTCTAGCACTTGGCCAAAAGCTCCATGATCACCATAGAATTTTTAACCAAATGCCAGAGCATCCTCCGTACAACGTGCCTGGCGCTATGACATCGCCTCTGGGTGGGGCTCTTCAGAGTGGGGTGGACTGGGGGGCCCAAAGTTGGGGAACCCCCATCGAGGGGATGGTAACCCTATGGGGAGAGGCTACCAGGGATAGGGAAGGAGATAAATGTAGGCTGGCTGGTGGATGGGACAGAGAGAAGGAAGCAAGAAAAGGCTATGGGGGCTTTCATGGACAGACAAGACAGTTCTACAAACCTGAGGAAGTTTCCAGAGTAATCTGAAATCTTTGGAAAAAAACTTTGGGGGGTTTAGCCCCACAGATAATAAAAAGAGTATCAGTGGCTGTTGGCAAGCACCCACAACAGTATTGTGACCCTTCAATCCTTGGTTTCTGTCAGGGAAAGGCAAGGGGAGAGGGCAGAGCTTCTTCCAGGAATGTTTTGGCCTTAATTTTTTAAAATTAAATAGCAGTAAGTTACAAAATACAAGTAAAAAAAACAAACTTAATATAGCTAAATAATCCTCAAACAACAAATCCCTATACCCTAAATCAGGGGTCTTTTTGTAGAAAAACAGCTGCAGGAGCTCATTAGCATATGGTATGCTAATGAGCTATTAGGCTATTAGCATATGCCACGCCCCCTGACATCACCGGAAGTGATGTCAGAAGGGGAAGCAAAAGGGGGGAGGCATCTTCAAAAGCCTCCCCTTTCCTTCCCCAGCTGGCCTGGGTGGGGGAGCTAAGAGAGAAGGGGTTTAAAGTTTAAACTCCTTCTCATGAGAGTTGGGCCACAGAAGGAGGAAAGAGGGAAGGAAAGAGAGAGAGTAGAGAGAAGGAAAGAAGAAAGGAAAGAGGGAAAGAAAGAGAAGGAAAGGGGGAAGGAAAGAAAGAGATGGAAGAAGGAGGGAAACAGAAAGAAAGAAAGAAAGAAAGAAAGAAAGAAAGAAAGAAAGAAAGAAAGAAAGAAAGATAGAAAGAAAGAAAGAAAGAAAGAAAGAAAGAAAGAAGAAGGAAGAAGGAGGGAAAAAGGAAAAAGAGAGAAGGAAAGGAGGGAATGAAAGAAATCCAGTGGCAATTCGGCCCTATTATATCCTATGGAGCATTGAAGTCAATGGTGAAAACATAGGGTATATTCTGGGGGCTGGAGGGGAGGGGTTTGAGAGAGAGGCTCCAAACTTATAGGGCAGCTGATGGAGCCTCTCCCCAAGATACCCACCAAGTTTCAAGAACATTGGATCACGGGGTCCAATTCTATGGGCCCCCAAACAGGTTGCCCCTATTTCCTCCATTGTTCTCTATGGTGGGAAAAAAAATTATTTTTTTCCCACCATAGAGAACAATGGAGGAAATAGGGGCAACCTGTTTGGGGGCCCATAGAATTGGACCCCCTGGTCCAATGTTCTTGAAACTTGGTGGGTATCTTGGGGAGAGGCTCCATCAGCTACCCTGTGAGTTTGAAGCCTCTCCTCAAACCCCTCCTCCAGCCCCCAGAATATACCCTATGTTTTCACCATTGACTTCAATGGCCCATAGGATATAATGGAGCTGAAATTGACATTCGGCTGCCTGAAAGACTCCCGGGGACGCCGTCTGGGGGCGGGGCTTGGCTCCTGAGCTCCCGGAGCTGTGCTCCGGTGCGCTCCCCCCAAAAGACCCCTGCCCTAAATATGTCCTGACCTTGATAGCCCAGGCTACCACGATCTCACCAGATTTTGGAAGCTAAGCAGGGTTGGCCCTGGTCACTTCCGCAGAGACAGGTAATGGCAAACCACCTCTGAAGATCTCTTGCCTTGAAAACCCTGCAGGGTTACCATAAGTTGGCTGTGACCTGACAGCACTTTCCACCACCATACCCAAAATATAAGTACCAAAATCAAACAATATCCATTTATAGAATACAGTATATATCATCTTCTTCATGCAAAATGTATATCCCTATATTACCACTGTTCACTCCAAACCATTATTTCACATTACTGTTGAGAAGCACAAGCTTGGTCTACTCTTCAAGTTAATTTTTTTTCTAGTACTCTATGAACAGAGCCTATCTTTGAACAAATGACTGCTTTCTTATGTTTCCTTCCTGTAAGTGTTTACATACTGCCAGGGCTCTTTTTGTAGCAGGAACTCCTTTGCATATTAGGCAACACACCCCTAATATAGCCAGTCCTCCAAGAGCTTACAGGCACTGGTTGTGCATGCTTTTCCCTCGGGGTCCAAAAACTGCATTCCGAATTTAGGCTTGCCAACCTCCAGGTGTTGGCTGCAAGGGCGTAGACTTTGCAATTTCCCAGGGGGGCTGGGGCTGGGCCAGAGGCATTGCTAAGTCATTAAAAGAACTGGGACCCAATGACATCATAGGAAGGAGCCAGTGACATCACAGGCCATTGTCGGTCGCTATCTATGGAGGTGGAACTATGTGGAATTTAGGGAGGGGCTCTCCAGAAAATTAGGGCAGCCTGGGAACCCCCTAGCAATGCCCCTGGGTTGGGCTAACCCCAGGAACAGGTGCCTTCTTAGCACACTGCTTAGAAACTCCACCTTAAAATGCAGCACAGATTCTGTTGCTAGGGTCTGTTTTTCCACTCTGGGAACTGTCATTACAGTCCTAGAGTAGCCTATCTGGGCCCAAAAACCTTATTGGAAAAACCATTCTGCATTTTCTTTGCAACTTTTTTTGGGCTGCAGTGTATTTCAGCAGAGCCCACACAAGTCAAATGGCATTCCTGGCTCCCATTATCTCCAGTGGGCTTTCAAGCCTCTCCCACTATTTCTAATGGGCAATCCTGTCATTCCTTTTAGTACATCCCAGTTGGTTGCCCTTTGAAACTACCACACCATTTTAAGTAACAGCAAAACGAAGAGCATGAACATAGAGTGCATATCTCTTGCCAATGTTCTCTCTAGGCTGCACACATATCAAAAGGAAATTTTAAAAGGCCTCTGATCTGCATGTCCCCCCATCTTGTTCATGCAGATCGGCTTACAATTTAAAAATGGAAATGGAAATTGAAAGAAGAGCTTAGGAGTGGCTGAAGCAGCCCACCTCCCGCTACCATGAAAAAAACAAGAACTGTTCTCAATCAAGGATATATAGACCTAAGTACAATACACCCGTCCCCTCCTCCACCTGGCTGTTGTGCATCCTACATGAAGCAGGGTGATTCAGCAGATGCAAGCCAATGTCAGTGGTCTGCATCCACTATCTTACACAGAAGAACCAGAGCTTCCAGTTTCAGCACTGGAACTAGGGGTGCCAGCCTCCAGGTGGGACCTGGGGATCCCCTGGAATTACAGCTCATTTTCAGACTACAAAAATTAGTTTCCCTGGAGAAAATGGATGTTCTGGAGGGTGGTCTCTATGGTATTGTTCCCCACTGAGGTCCCAGTCCTCCCCAGGCTCCATCCCCAAATCTCCAGGAGTTACCCAACCTGTATTGGGCCACCACCACCCATCCCCCAGAGGTGGATGGGGGGACCTGCAACACTAACTAGAGATGTTTTAACAAGGGAGGGAGGGAGGCGAGAGGTGGAAAGAAAGCAAACAGATGGGAAGAGAGGAAGGAATGAAGGAAAGAAGGGGGAGGGAGGAGGGGAGAGAAAGAAAAGAAAGAAAATAGAAATCCCTCTCCATAATTTATCCAGGAGTTCAGGGGAGAGTTGGTCTTGAACGTATGCATTTAAACTCTTTGAGGTTTCACCTGCCCTCCCCCCTCCCCCTCCCCCTGCATGGGCTGTGTGTGCGATTTCAGGAAATAAAGGGCTCTGGTTAAGTAGTGAACTCAGGAGCGGGGAAACAACAGCGGCGGCACGAGGCTGCAGGAAAGGTGCCCGGACACCCAGCCACCCAGAGATCCTCCATGGATGCCAGCTTCCCCCCCTCCCAACCTTCCTGCATGGCTATGCAAGGCAAGCCTTGTGTGTGTGGGGAAACAGAAGAACAAGGGCACAGGGTACCCAGCCATCCCAAGGCCGGCAATCCTCCATGGATGCCAGCCTCCCCCCCAACCTCCTTGCATGGGTCTCTGCAAGGCAAGCCTTGCGGGGAGTGGGAAAACAACAGCAGTGGCATGAGGCTGCAGGAATGGTGCCCAAGAGTTCAGCCGCCCCAAAGCGGGCAATCCTCCATGGATGCCGGCCTCCCCCACTTCCCCCACCTCCTGACCTTCCTGTATGCCAAGGAGAGAGGGAAAAAACACCTAGAAGAACAAGGAGGGCTCAGGGTGCCCAGCCTCCCTGAGGCCGGCAATCCTGCAAGGGTACCAGCCTTCCCCCCCCAACCTCCTCACATGGCTCTCTACAAGGCAAGCCTTGCAGGGAGCAGGAAAACAACAGCAGTAGCACAAGACCGCAGGAAAGATGCTTGGGCACCCAGCCACCCCAAGGCTGGCCTCAGCCAGCCAGCTTGGGCACTCTCTGCCTAGTGCCCACCACCTCACCCTTGAAAACACCCCCCCCTCACTGGAGCCCCAGGACAGCTCCTTACCTTTTTGCACGGGAAAGCTGAAAGCACTGAAAACATGTGCAGCCCCCAGCTCCACCAGGCCCAACTGAGGGTTTCTGGGAGATGGGGGTGGGGCTTAGCTTTCAGGAAGCAAGCCCTATTTCCTGCCACCCCACCCAAAGTCTCAGAAAGTGGAGGGAAAAAATCCTTCACTTTCAAAATGGGTTGGGGGTGGCATGGGGTGGTGGTGGCAAGGCTTGTGAGCCTGGTTGCCCGGGGGGGGCTCAGTCACCCCTGGAAAATTTCGGGGGTAGCCTCAGCCCTCAAGCCCCCTGAAGTTGACACCTATGGTTGGCTGGAGATCTCCATGCACCAAAGATCGGTTCACCTGGTGAAAATGGTCACTCGAAGAGGGACTCTATGGCGTGATACCTCATTGAAGTACCTCACCCCACCCTCCTCAGGCTCCATCCGCCCACCAACACCTCCAGGTATTTCCCAACCTGGAGGTGGCAACCTTAATTCCGACACTTATTTGTGGGGTAAATCATATCACATTCCGACACTCATTTGGGATGGCTCTCTCTCTTTTTGTAATGACTTTGTCTTTTCCACTTTCTATAATGAGCTTGATCGCCGGAAACAAATTCCGGGGCTCGACTCAAATGAGGCTCCCTTTAGGCCCCTTCTTCAGACACGCCTCCCCGGGCGTCCTAACTTCTTTCCCAGAGCGCCAGCCATTCCCTTCCCCGCCTCTTTCCCTGGGCAGCACCGCCCTTTCTGCTCCGTGGAGAAATAAAGGAACAACGCTCAGCTCCCGAGGGATAAATAGTCGAGTTTAGGGCTTGTGGGGCCGGTGGTCGTTTCTTACTTGTTCCCTTTCACGACAGCTATGCTGACGAAGCCCGACGCCCCCGCGCCGACCTCCCCCTTGAAAGGGGGGCGTTCCCCTGCAGGTAAGCAGGTTCATGGGAAGTCGGGAATGCTGCGCTAGTACATTTAGGGTAGTGGCGTTTGAGCGTAACGTTGCTCTTTCCTCGCTCAAGGAGATGGCGAAGCCTGGGAGTGGGAGAACTTTAACCCCCCCCCCCCTTTGTGAGTCGCTAACTTTGTGTTCTCGTTTTCTGTCAACCGCCCTGTGTCTAAAGAATACAAGTTCTGTAACACCTTAGGGGGAAAGTTAAGACTTGAGGCTGAGGGAGCCCACTGGCGCCCTCCTTTTCTGCTGCGACCCCCTTTCCAAATTGGCTTCCAGTGGGCTCTGTTTTCCTTCCTTTCTGCTCTTCTTTCACGCTTTAAATACCTTTCAATATGTTATGAGGCATTTCTGCATGCGTGCTAGAAATTTGCATCCCTTCCAAATACATGCTCTCACTCTGTTATTATGTGTGTTGTTTATCACAGACTCCTGTGACGGGCTAGTTTTGGCAAAGACCATTCTGTGCCGCCAGAGCTCCTTCCTTTAGGAAATTCCCCAAGAGCAATTGTAACAGGGCTGCTTTCTAGCTTGGTAATGCTACAGTCCCCCCCTCCTCGGAAATAACCTTCTGCCTTCAAAAACATTAACATGTGGCTGTTCATGTATTTGAGAAGCTGACCAGAAGTGAGAAAACAGTAATTTATGAAAAGTTGCCAAGTGCTGTGGTTTAGTAGTTTTATGTCTATGGAATGGGCTGTTAAATCAAGGTCATTAACAATAAAAATCCTAATTATCAATACAAGACTTTGGGGGATTATCCAAATCACAACGTGGAAAAGTTTGTTCTGGCTAAAGGAGTAAGCTCAACTGGAACTCTGCAGAAGGGGGGGGGACTTGGAATGTATAAAATGCCTTGGAGAGACTGAGATTGTCCTGTGCCAAAACATACATTCACTTCTCAGGTGTTAATAAGGTGTGTGTGGGGGGGGAACTTCACTATCAAATGCATGATGGATTTTCATCTGTATCCATTTCTGCTACGCCTGTGCTTCAAAAAAGCAAACGCAGTTGTCTGGACTGGAATTCTTATTTATCCAAAATATTTTTCTCTTGCAAAGGAGGCCTCTAAGTGACTTCACAGACCTGAAGACACAAACCCAGTACAATTTAGCTTCCAGCTTGATGCTTCAAATCAAGAGAATCTGGTACTCATAGGGTTGCCTGTACAATCTGGCGATACTGAATCTCTGAAGGGTAAAGCACACAGCCCCAGGCAGTAGTTCCTTTTCAGAACTAACCAATCAGAGGTGGGGCTGAGGAGAGCAGGGAAAGCTCAGGCCTTGGTGGAATGTTCTCTCCTGACAAACGAACTGATTATATTTGTCAGCTGATGAGAGATTGATTTGAGTTTTAATCAACTAATAGCTTAACTAAGGCTGTAATAGGAAAGCATACTTATTTGGAAGTAGTTTCTACTGAAATTAGTGTGAATGACTTCCAAGTAAAGATAATTAGATTGGAGAGCCCCACAAGGGCTTGCGGCAGGCATCCTTACCTTTCCTACTCACCTACCTACGTTTTATCTGCCCCCCTTCTGCAGCTATATTTATTTATGTTACTTATACACTGCCTTTCTCCACAATGGCGATCCAAAGCAGCTTATAGCATTCGCGTCCACTCCATTTTGTCCTCAAACAACCTTGTAGGTTTGAGAGTAGTTAACTTACCCAAGGGCACCCAATGAACTTCCACAGCAGAATGGAGATTCAAACTTGGGTCTCCTAAATCTAGGGATAGCAGGCATCCTGATATAGCAAGAGGAAATGGGGCAGGGAAAGGAATGCACGCATGCTTACATTTTACTGGAAGTGATACAAGAGACGCTGTAGCATTGGCAAAAACACTATCGTAAAACTGTATAGTTTTTACAAAATGTCAGTGTCCACTGTGTCGTTTCCAGTTTTCACCTGAAGTGATGTAACATGCTTAAGCATGCTGGTGCAATGCTGGTAACCCAGGCCCCAACCCTCCATTTCCTCCTGTGGGCTGCTGGCCACAGCCTGGCAATCCTACGTAGATCCTACTCTGAAATTATAACTATTACACCACACTGTCTTTTGTGGGATGTCTCCTGTTGAACAGTCAAAGACAATAGGGAACCCTTAGTGTAAAAGTTGTTTGTGGCTGTCCTGTTGAACAGTGGCAAGCAGGTGGGCCTGGGAGGGGCACTTAAGTCAGGGAGGATGCAAGTCACCTGTGGCTGCTATCATGAGTCATATCTCAAAGGATGAAACAGCCCTGGAAAGAACCCTGCCCCTTTCCTTTTACTGACAGAACCAAGGCTTTTGAAGGCTTTGCAATACTGTTGTGGTTGCCTGGCAATGGCTACTGATGGCATTTGTTTTGTAATTGCTTCTGTTATTTTGGCAAATTTAGCCCCTAATGTATTTTTTAATATTTCAGGTTTTTCTTCAAACCTGGGGCTTTTCTGAGGTTTGTAGAAAGATCTGTACTGTTCTCTGGATTTAAGTATCCCCAGATAGAGCCATGTTGAAAGTTAGATGTATATCCTTTGAAAATTTGGGGGTGGGGGGATCATTAAGAATGCGAGAACATACAAAACTTTGCTCCTCATTGCAAGGTTTTATCAAATATTTCATCAACGCTGAGGATGTAGACTATTAATGGTTATACATGTTAAAATCCATTTCAAAATAAGCAAGTTCAAGGGCCATCAGCATTGTGGAACTTTAAACACATATTGACACTGACTTCAGTGCTGCACTGTGAGTTTCAAATGCCAGCCAAGTTGGACAAGAAGAAATATCACATAGATTGCTTTATCATTGGATTTTTTTAAAATCTAAAGCTGGTATATAATAGTGGCTTCACTCAGAAATGCAATCTTTATTATCAAATTTTGCAGAGGGAGCAGAGTTGCTGGGTTATATAGCAGTGAATAAATAATAACTGGCATTTATATAAAACTTTAAAATGTTCAGAGCCCTCTGGTAACATTAATTTGCTGTAATCCTTCAAGCATCTGTATAAAACAGGTCGATATTACTTCTGTATTGCAGAGAAGGGCGAACTAAGACAGAAGTGTCTGGGGATGGAATTGCATGTTGCATTTAGTTCTGTGATCCTTATACCAACATTATAGTGCTGTTACTGGCGCTTCAGTTTAATGGGGAAGATTAGTGGAGAAGGTAATTCACAGGGTAGTGGTTAGAGCACTGGACTAGGATCTAGGAGATCCAGGTTCCCAAAATTCTAAAGCTCACTCAGCAAGCTTCATGGCACCTTGGACTCCACCTAACCTCACTCACAGAGTTGTTGTGATAAAATGGAGGAGAGGAGAATTACATAAGCACTTGGGGATAAAGGCCAGGTATAAAATGAAGGCAATAAATAAGTTTAATCTTTAAAGGTTTGATCTCCCTCCTCCACACACTTCCCATTGGAGGTTCAGCAATATTTTTTTTTTAAGTCTGTGAAAAAGATTTCAGAACTACATGTTTGAATGTATTTCTACCCTCAGGTGATTGACAGCCCATGGCGGAAACTAGAATCAAACCAAGGATTCCTGAACTGCATTTTAGTAATTGCACTATACTACAGGGGACATTGAAAAATAATTATTCATCATTAACATGCTTATGCCACTTTTATAGGTATGGGGAGCAGTTTTCAAAGGCGCCAAAGAATATCTAAAAGTAGGTTAAATCCTCACAAATGAACAGTTAAGAACTGGATATACAAAAAGTCCAATGGAACTTCAATCCTTCTTGGAAAGATCACATTTGAAACCTCGCAAGAGATGTGGCTATCTTTATAAACCTCTGGTTTTGTAAAGATTGCTGAATTTAGAAGCAAAAAGCCCTCCTTCCTGCTGATGTCCTCCCCTGCAAAAGTATTGGTAGTAGTACAGGGGACAAGACTTGTGCTGATTGTCAGTGGTCTTCACATGTGTCCTTCCAAGAACCCTAATGGAGTTGCTTACTCTCACTTGCACAGATTAATTTTAATCTTGATTAAAACATTACGTGGCTAATTATACCTTTAATAGATCAAAGCCAGAAAGAACTGCAGACTCCTGCACAAGATGAATACTAAAAGACAAGCTTTACATATTTGCAATGCAATTCTAAACAAAGTTACACCCTTCTAAGCCCATGGAATTCATGTTTTCTATCAGCTTTACTCATCTGCCCTCTACACCTAGAACTTTCTTCAAGAATAGTTATGTAGTACAGTATTAGCTCAAAAATCTTTGTTCTGTGAAACTTTTGCTTTAACCCTTTATAGTTCTCATCCCACCTAGTGTATATACATTTCCACAGGTTTGTTATCTATTACATAGCCTCTTTCTTTCCCACCAGTTTTTTTAATAATCCAGCCAAAAATTTAACTTGTAAACTTTTCTCACCTCTCTGTGCTTACTTTGCTGTATACCATGTGTATTGATGACACTGTAAAACCCTATTTATTATGATCATTGCAGCTGAGATGTCCTTATATTAATCCTTCAGTACCTGCAAGATTAGTATGAAGGTATAATTTGCCTTGCTACCATAAATTTTAACTCCTCCCTGACTGAGGGAGCCTCTCCCTAGGACTTCAAAGGAGGCAGTTATTAGGCTTCAGTTCCAAAAACCTTCATTGGCTAGAGAGGGGGTGGCCAATTACAGACCAATCATCAATTTACCTTTTCTAGGGAAGGTGGTGTGGTGACAGAGCCAACTCCAGGATTTCTTGAATGGTACATCTGCCCTTGACCCATTTCATTCTGGTTTCAGACCTAGGTTTGGTACCAGGATGATTTTAGTTGCACTGATGGATGATCTTCGTTTAAAGTTAGACAGGGGACAGTCTTCCCTGTTGATACTGTTGAATCTCTCAGCAGCCTTTCATACAGTTGACCATTCCATTCTTATCCACTGGCTTGAATATGGAGTTGACATTGAGGGGGTATCCCTTTGGTGATTCCACTCTTTTCTGGCTGGCTGGGTCTCCACTGGAGGTGCAGGGTCAACTGGGTAGAATTTATTTTCTGGGATGCCACAGGGTTCTGTTCTCTCACCCATGCAGTTTAATATATATATATATTAATGTATGAGGCCACTGAATTAGGTTGTCCAGACTTTTGGGGCTAGGTGTCACCAATATGCAGATGACACCCAGCTTTTGGGGCTAGGTGTCACCCAGCTCTGTATCCAAGCCTCCAGATGCGTCTTTCTTGACTGGTGCTTTGAGGCTGTGCTCAGGTGGCTATGGCAGAGCAAAAGGAAGCTGAACCCAGACAAGACATAGATAATGATGGTTGTGAAGGCTGATATTCTAGAGAGACTGAGTCTATTTGTCCTAAAGGGTGAAGTTGGACCCTGCCTTGCTGTTCGAAAAGTAGGTTGGTGTGGTGGCCAGGATTGCCTTTAATCAATTGCATCTGATTCACCAACTGTCCTGTTGTCTAGACTCATCCGATCTGGCCATGCTGATCCATGCTTTTGCAACCTCATGGTTGGATTACTGCAACAAGCTCTATAGGGGGCTGTGCTTGAAGACAACCCAGAAACTACAACTGGTCCAGAATGTGGTAGTCCAACTGCTATCAGGGGCTGTCCTCCAGGAACATATGGTGTCTATTTTGAAACAGCTTTGTTGGCTGCCAATCTGTTTCTGGGTTCAATTAAAGGTGCTGGTTATGGCCTTAAAAGCCTTCACAACCTGGCACCCACATATTTGAAAGACTGTTTCATTCCATATGTCCCTGTGTGCTAACTCCAGTCATCAGACAGCCATCTGTTGGCTATCCACCACTTCAGGTGGCCGGTCTGGCATTGACAGAGCCTGGGCTTTTTGCATTGTGGCTCCAACTCTATGGAATGGGTTCCCTGAAGAGGTGAGAAGGGGGCCCCCACCCCCGTCCTTGGAGATCTTCAAGAAGTGCTGCAAGGCCTGCCTGTTTGCAAGGTCTTTTGAGGGGGGTTGAATACCAGGCATCTTTTAAAGGGAGAAGGATTTGGGGCTTGTTATTTTAGCTTTGGTTTTAGACTGGGGTGTTTTAACTATTGTTGTAAGCCACCTTGAACAAGAGGAAAGGCTGGTTATAAATTGTTCAATAATTAACTTGGGCTATTTCTGTACTTCTCACTATAATTTTAAGAGAACATATTGCCTTTGCCTGGTTGAACCTGGTTACAACCAGGGGTCTTTTGGAGGGGGAGCCCACCGGAGCGCAGCTCCGGGAGCTCAGGAGCCAAGCCCCGCCCCCAGCCGGCGTCCCGGAGAGTCTTTCAGGCAGCCGAATGTCAATTTCAGCTCCATTATATCCTATGGGCCATTGAAGTCAATGGTGAAAACATAGGGTATATTCTAGGGGCTGGAGGGGAGAGGGTTTGAGGAGAGGCCCCAAACTCACAGGATAGCTTATGGAGCCTCTCCCCAAGATACCCACCAAGTTTCAAGAATATTGGATCAGGGGGTCCAATTCTATGGGCCCCTAAACAGGTTGCCCCTATTCCCTCCATTGTTCTCTATGGTGGGAAAAAAATAACTTTTTCCCACCATAGAGAACAATGGAGGAAACAGGGCAACCTGTTTGGGGGCCCATAGAATTGGACCCCTGATCCAATGTTCTTGAAACTTGGTGGGTATCTTGGGGAGAGGCTCCATAAGCTATCCTGTGAGAGCCCTCTCCTCAAACCCTCTCCCCTCCAGCCCTAGAATATACCCTATGTTTTCACCATTGACTTCAATGGCCCATAGGTATAATGGGGCTGAATTGCCACTGAATTTCTTTCATTCCCTCCTTTCCTTCTTTCTTTTTCCTCTTTCCCTCATTCTTCTCTTCTCTTCTCTCTTTCTTTCTTTTTTTCTTTCCCACCTTCTTCTCTTCTCTTTTTTCCTCCTTTCCCTGTTTCCCTCCTTCTTCCCTCTCTTTCTTTCCCTCTTTCCTTCCTTCTTTCCTTCTCTCTACTCTCTCTCTTTCCTTCCCTCTTTCCTCCTTCTGTGGCCCAACTCTCATGAGAAGGAGTTTAAACTTTAAGCCCCTTCTCTCTTAGCTCCCCCACCCAGACCAGCTGGGGAAGGGAAGGGGAGGCTTTTGAAGATGCTTCCCCCCCTTTTGCTTCCCCTTCTGACATCACTTCCGGTGATGTCAGGGGGCGTGGCATATGCTAATAGCCTAATAGCTCATTAGCATACCATATGCTAATGAGCTCCTGCAGCTGTTCTTCTACGAAAAGACCCCTGGTTACAACTATGCTTTAAGTGAGGTATTGTCACCCAAGCCCTGTTCTGTCTCTTAGCCTGAAGCTTTAAAAATCTAGCAATATTTGGGCAGTTTTATCTGAAGTATTTTAACATGCTTTTAAAGCTGAGTCTGTTTGACATTGCTGAACACTTAAATTGTTGTTGCTAGGTCATTTGTACTTTAATTGGTGCTAATTGGTTTGTGACTGACAGGCATGTTAACTGGACCTAATTGACAGTTAATAGAATGCAAATGTATGATAGGATTTCGGCCTCTTCAGAGAGACAATAAGGAGGATACTTTTATTCTGGACTACCTGTAGTAGATAAATTATGTGCAGAGTGCTCAAAACTGAAATTGTAACAACTTGAAGTCATCACACAACAAAATGCTCATGGTATCCTTGAGTATCTCAGATTACCTTTTTGTGTTTACATGCTTTTGCCTTTTTATAACTGTAAAGCAATTTCAGAATTGGAGTAAAAATCTATCAAGGCCCAGGATATTTCAAAGAGAACTAAACATTTCTTCCTAAACATTTTTCCCCTATCTTTTGAATTCTTGACTAAGTAAGAAACTAAAGGCAGAGTTCGTATTTTCATGTTGAAATAAATTAATCTTTTTTTAATAAGCCTCAGCAAGATGGTTTCTTATCACTGTCACTAGTTCAGGCCTTCACACACTGTCAGGCTGCTTGGAGGTGACTGTAGCCTTGTGGAATGGTACCTGTATAAATACCACAGTCGCACAGGTCTTTCATATTTGAAACATCCCCCCAGATTACCAGTCCTGGCTATGTGGTTATGAAGGTGGTGTGTACTTATGCCACATAAGATAGTATCACAGGGAAGTGGTTTTGAGACAGTATAAAGAAGGGCTTGGATAAATGAGTTGTAACAAGCACAGTCAGAATTAACCAGCCTGCAAAACAAACACATATGCAAGAGTCCATGTTTGACTGCTTAAAAATTGTACCTTAAGATCTGAGGTGCCCCAGAATATGTGGAAAGGGAAGCTCAAATGCTGCAAAGTAGAAAGACTTGAGGATTATGGTCTCTATTGTATCTGTCTTTCTGAGCATTTGGCTATCTCTCTTGCATAGCCAACAAAAGACCAGTTGCTTGTGAAATAACATATCTTATTTTCATATATGTCTCCTATAGTTAAAGCTGGAGGTATGAGAGTTTCTAAGAAGCTGGAGAATACAGCTGTTGAAAGGAATCCCAAAGTCCATGGGAGAGAAAGGGCCAGGTATGTGGATTGTTGAGACTTGTATGTTTGTGTTAAGAGTTCAGCGAGAAAGAAGTCCTCCAGTTGTGAATGGTACAGTCACTATACTACAATGGCAAATAAATGAACACAGTACCTTCAGTGCTAGAAAATCATGCATTGGAAGATTTTTTTTAAAAAAAGCAAAAATGGAAGTCTGGCTTTATACTTTCTTTGATCAGGAGGGCACCGTGGCTGTAGAAATAACCAGAAGTTTTAAGTTGGCCAGCAAGGTAAAATGCTATACTGTCGCAGCCATTTTCCAGTCTGCTGTCTGTTTGCCCTGTTGCCTCTGGTGTTCTTATTTGTCTTGGCGTTCTAACAACTGTTAGCACTGAGATGTTCTGTCTTGCTTGCTGCCTGCATAGTTTCACTTGTCCCTAGGCCCTGTGTGAGGCTTCAGAGCCAGTCAAATTGATCCTTCACAAACTGGGTTGTGATCCTGTTACCAGTTTTAATTCCCACAGTAGCTAGAATCTTCCATGGCATCACAGCAGTTCAGCCACTGATAAGATAGCTAACAAGCCTGGAGGGGCTGAGTGGGAATGTCCTCTCTCTTTAATAGAGGCTTGATGTGTAGAAATGGGCAAATGAAGCTCTTTGTGGCATGGAGTAAATAATATCACCTGGTAAAACACCCCATTTTAACCCTGTATTAAAGGGACAGGACAATTTTTCTGCAGGTGATCAGGAACCCTAGCCATAGACGTGAGTTGTAGGGATTTAGAACTTTGGGGCAAAGTGCGGATTATCCTGTAGTTGCCCCAGACTTTGGTCACTGACAGTGCAATCAATAAATATGTATACTCAGAATGAAGTTAAGTGTGTCTA
The DNA here is from genome assembly GCA_029375565.1 of Gekko gecko. Classification (NCBI taxonomy): domain Eukaryota; kingdom Metazoa; phylum Chordata; class Lepidosauria; order Squamata; family Gekkonidae; genus Gekko; species Gekko gecko. The sequence goes on along the minus strand of JAPDNY010000003.1, from coordinate 42,471,857 downwards.
GGATTGCAGACTTTGTAGCTTTTGTAGTTCATCTCTTAGCAGGATAAGTATGTTGCAGAGTGTTGTGGCAGTGGTGGTGATAGCTTAGTAAAACGTAAAGGGCAAAATCCTCAGTACAATGATCTAAGGTTTCGCTCTTATCAGAGAGGTACTGCCTAAGAAATTCAAAATAAATGTTATAACACTTCTTGGCAATCTTAAGCAGCTGCCCATAAGGGCAGCACTGAAAAGTCGCATTTATTTTTCTCCAAAACAAATTTTTGCTATATATGGTAAAACCACAAAAAATAAAATAAATATTGGGGGATTTACTTTTCACCTTGCAAGGGCTTTAAGTGTTTGAAGTATTCCTGGAATTGGGCTGTGCTCAGGGTATTGATTTTTCTTCTGCACAAAACTAATAAGCAAAAGACCCACTGGAGTTAAACTATACAGTCAAAATACTGATGGATTTAAATCAGCATATCTTAAAATAGTTGTCTTGTTTAAATACTACTGTCTAGTAGAGGTAATCTTTGGTCTCTGTATATGTTCGCAAGTTACGAAACTGCTGGTTATCCTGGGATAACTATCTTGTTTTTTTTAGTCCTGATATGCTAGCATCTTCAATAAGTGAAGCAAAAGTTTGAATCAGTCTTTTCTCCCAGAATAGGTAAGAACAGGTACCTTGTATAGTAATAATGAAGGCATAGAAGAGTCTCTATAAATGTGTCTTTCCCCATTTCAGCAACAAGTATGACAAAGGATGGTCTTTATCTATCCTGAACTCAATATTGTACTTGCAGAGAGTCTGAATTTCCTAGTGGCTTTTCTTCTCACTTTTAGCTTGTTGCAGTCATTGATTTTAGACATTGGCTTGGATCCCATGGTAAATGCTTTAACAGAAGGAGTTTCTACCAGCAGAACAGTAATGCCTTGCCTCCTGTTGCTGGCCAAAATATTCTCCAAAATCAAAATCCCCACCCCCAAATTTACTGTAGGATCAGAATGTGATGGGTGGGGTGGAGAATCTCTCACCTGGCTCCTCCTGTAACTTGTACCATCGGTATGGTTGATCAGCAGAGTTCCCGCTGTGACATCCTAGCACGGAACACTGAATGAATGAATTGCACAACCAAAACTACAGTGCAGATTGGATGGGGGGATCATTAGTCAGCAAACATGAAGGATCTCTTTTGTGTGTTTGTTCTCTCTCTCTCTCTCTCTCTCTCTCTCTCTCTCTCTCTCTCTCTCTCTCTCTCTCTCTCTCTCTCTCTCTCAAAGACCAAACTCCTGGCTTAACCCTTTTCTTCCTCTTTCACAGTACGGTTAGCATTGCAAAAATGCAAAGCATGAGCGTCTTGTTGGCAGATGCATTGGAGAAAGTAAGTACATGAGTAGACTTAACACTTGATTATGAATCTGTGTTGAACAATTCATGCATACACACAAGAACTGTATCTGAACAGGTGCTAAAAGAAATGTGTAGAGTATGGCAGGAAATAACAACTTCCCCTTCATCCCCTCTTTTCTTTTTTTTTTGCCATGTGAGGAGAGGTATAAAGAGCACTTAAAGCTGCCTTTAGCTTGAAAAGTATTGGAATGCTATTTTCATCCGATGCACAACATGCTGGAACATGACTTCTAATAATTCCAGCACCTCTCAAGCTGTGCTCTACATTTAAGATCTCCACAGGATGTTTCCTGCCTTCTCAATATGAATAAATAGAACTAATCCTTATTGGGACATCTGAAATACTGAAATATTGCAACAGGATTTAATTTTGCTGCTCTGTTTCAGACAGCAGATGCAGTTGCCCTGTTGAGCTAACTCCTACCCCCAGTCTTTGTCTTCTGCCTTTCTCATCTATACACAGCAATCACAGAAGGGCAAGAAGAATGTGGATTCCAGAGTGACTGGTTAAAACAGCTTGGTGGCTAATATTTCAGAAGCAGCTGCTGTGGGGTTGGCTGGAGGCACAATTTGCCCCTTTAGTAATAGGATAAATAGCTGACCTGAATTCAAGGGAGATGCTGCTGCTTAAACTGAAGGTTCTGGCCGTAAGGCTATGCATGTCTTCAAGGGGAGGTAGAGTGCATATTCTTCTCTTTCAGTCATCTCCATAATAAGCTTTTAGGCTTGGCCTACATATTCAACCAAGTGGTAGGGTTGCCAGATGGGTTGGACAAGCTGGCGGGGGACTTACTAGAAGGCTTTGGGAGAGGGGAGGGAAGAAGTGCAGTGTGCCTACGTCATTTCTGGGTGATGTTGCCCCAAAAACAGAGTGTTGTCCCCTGACATCATTGATGTGTCTATGTCACTTCTGGGTGATGTAGAAGAAGAGATTGGATTTATACCCCACCCTTCACTCAAAGTCTCAGAGCAGCTTACAAACTCCTTTCCCTTCCCCTCCCCACAATAGACACCCTGTGAGGTAGGTGGGGCTGAGAGAGCTCTGACAGAAACTGCTCCTTTTCCAAGAATAGCTGTGCCAGAACTATGGCTTGCCCAAGGTAATCCAGCAGGTGCAAGTGGAGGAGTGGGGAATCAAACCTGGTTCTCCCAAATTAGAGTCTGCGCACTTAACTGCTACACCAAACTGGCTCTCATGTTTATTTCTAGTTTCTTCCCTCCCTTCAGGGGTAATTGGTGGGAGGAGAGTGAGGTGCATCTGAAATTAGGGGATCCCCTGCCCTACTGGGGGACCTGGCAACCAGTGTTCCCTTTAAGCTGAGTTAGTGTGAACTAGCTCACAGTTTTTTACCCTCCGGCTCACACAGGAAGGTCTTAGCTCAGGAAGGATGGCTCCAGAGCAAACTAATTTATGCCGTAGCCAAATCACCTGCTCACAACTTTAATGCTGGTAGCCCACAAAGTAGAATTTTTGTTCACAAGTCTCCACAGCTCAGAGGGAGCATTGCTGGCAACCCTACCAAATGGTGCAATAAAAGCCCTGAGGCAGCTGAATGGACCACTTCAGATTGAAGGTGGTGGCTTGTAACACCTTTCAGTGCTTAGTATAACATCTCCCTGCAGGAAGAAGTGGTCATAGGTGATCTAGCATTGGGAGAACCAGTGTGGCATAGTTAATAGTCACTGTGGCAGACTAGGATCTCCGGTTTAAGTCCCCACTCCGCCATGGAAGCTTGCTGGTTGCTCTTGAGCCAGGCCTTTGTCCCTCAGTCTAACCTATCTCACATTGTTTGTTGTGAGAAACAGTGTTGTATGCTGCTTTGGGTCCCCATTGGGTACAAATAAACAGGCTCTTAGCTTGTGGCTTGCATCCAGCATGTTGGATGGAACCATCTGTTGAATCTCAGCAGACCCGAGACATATTGTCTTTTTTTCTTGGCTTACTTACATTTTTCTTTTCTTTATAAGCTGCTTTGTGACCCTTAAGGGTGAAAAGTGAGATACGAATATTCTAAATAAATTGGCTGCATGGATAACATACAACATATTTGTAGTTCAGCAAATTCACAGAATCTGTTTTATTGTTTGCAGTCTTCTCTTGCGGAAGCATTTCTGTTCTGGGCAAACTGTAATTTCTAAGCACTCAAACAGCAGTATGTTTGCTGGAGAAAATGAAATCTTGTCCATAGTCAAAGTGGCCATTTTTATTCTGCAGGGGTGTCTGGAATGCAGCTGTGTGGATGGCAAGGGTCATTCATTCCTGAGGCATCAATAAGTGTGATGCAACTTCTGCGCTGCCCACTCTTGACTGCTCTGTTTTGTCATGCCAACACTAGTGTTTGGCCTGCAGAGAGACAGCTTATAAGGGGGTTTGAGTGACTAATTCATTTAGGGTGTAGAGAGGTCCGTAGTTTGATTTCTGTGGTTTTGGGGCTAAATCCAGCAAGGCTTATCTCGGGAGAAAAGGCACAATTCACTTGAGAGGGACGTCTTGGAGTGTTGTTTCCATCATGGGTGAATTGCTGTCCACCCACACTAAGTACTTGCACAGGGCTTGCACTGTGGTCAGTCAGAAATGAGAAGGGGCACTGCTGCTAGAGCAGTCTGGAAGTGTGACAGGAACAGGGGACTCAGTGGCTGCTGGCTCTGGAATCTGTTGCCAATAATGAGGTCACGTAGCACAGAAATAGGCAATGCAGAGTCTGCATCACAGCAAAGCATCCTTATCTTTTAAAGAGAGTTCAGAGACTATCGCCCTTTGAGCTAGGACTTACAGAGTTGATGCCACCCAGGCTATGAGATGTGGTTGGGACACACACCATGAGCTGCACATCTAGATAAGGTGTAAAAGGGCTATGGTTAGCACCATAAACTGGTGCATTGTGCTGGGGGTGCTTTTCTGTGATGCATGAAGGGGGGCAGAGCAGTGCTTACGCACTGGAGGATAAATCAGAATAGGAAGCATCCAAGCTTGGTAATGTGAACTGTCTTGTGTGAGAGAACCAGGATAAGAAAAGGAGGACAGCAATGATGCTGCTGCCTTCCTTGGCTTATAGTTGCTGCTTCCATCCATGTGGAGGCATTCGGTGTGATTAAACTATCTCCATTTTTAGTTTTGTTTGGGGGGCATCCAGAATTTTAACATTCCACACTCTGTCTGTTCTTTCTCTTTCGCCCCCTCTCCTCTTGAGTCCATTTATCATATTGATTAGCTTTTGAATCCCAGGGTTTTTAATGGAACTACTTTATTTAATGAATACTATGAACAGCTTTAGATACACTATTGACGAAGCTGGATACAAGTCTAATAAAGACGTCTCTTGTGCCGGGTTGGATTTTAATGCTTATGATTTATTGGGGGGTTTTTTGCTCTTGCTCGAAGAATTTTCTTTTCTTTTTTATCTTACAGCTCAGGCAGAAATTCCCAGCAGCAGCCACACAAGGAGCGCATCAAAAGCCACGGCCTACTCTGGAAAAGATTATACCGCCCAAAAGAATGTGCATTATTCAGCAGCCTCGGAAATGTTAAAGATGTAGAGTAAAATATTCATATATCTGACAGACTTGCTCTTAACAAAACAGCACTTAGCTAAGCAAGCAGTAAATGGACCAAATGTCTTCTGCAGTTTCTAATTCGTATTTTTCAGGCAATAAAATCTGTGTACATTCTGCAATTTTTTTCCTTTGTGTTTTTTTAAAGCACTTTTTTTCGAAGAGGAGATTAATAAGACTCTCATGTATTTGTTCCCAAAGCCTCCTGGGTGTTACAACTTGGAATAGATGGGCCATTTCTTTGAGCAGTATTCTTGAGAGGCAAGGACTGTCACACTTCTTATGAGTCACAAAGCCAGATGCTGTTCACCAGCTACATTGCAGCTTGACTGAAGATTCATAACCTGCCTCCTTTTAAGTACCAGACAGGCAGCAAAACCAGAAACTACATGGAGATACTGGTAGGATACATGCACACTTGTCTTGTACCATGCCTGGAAACATAAATGGCATTCACATTTGAGAATGTGGGGGAAAGTAGGACAGTTGCTAAACTTTCCTAATTCCCCTCTTTCTTAGTATCATTTGAAAAATGTCAGCTTCATCATGATGATCAGTTTACCTATCTTGGTATAGGGTATCTTTTGCACGATCTGAACCAGTTCATAAGGCCCCTGCGATGTCATGAGCACATGTGACAGATGCTTGACACCTATGTGGAGTTCCTCCCAGTATGCATGGTCACCGTGTTGTGTGTAAAGGACAATGCATGGATTTTTTCAGCTTCAATACCTGTGAACCAGAATCCTGAAAAATTAGGATTCAGTGTGATATGTGAAGAGGAAAATCAAAGCACTGCCTCTTTCAGGAAAACACGGCGGTCGTGCCTAGCAGGAGGATTGTGTTTATACTGTTGATCTTCATGGGTTGGCAGCTCTTCATACACCAGATCAGAATGTCTGTATAGGCAGATACACAATATCTGTGTGCTGGGGTTCACTCCTACCCTGAAAAATGATACCTTTTGACCTGAAGACACTTCCACTTATAGAGGGCAGTCAGTGGTTGCTTATTTGTGGAAAGGCACTAGTATCTTCAGTACGGGAAGAGCTCGGCTTATAGTGTGCTCCGTGTTTAAATCTTTCTTGGTTCTATATGCTAATGCTACATGGGCTTGCTGATTAATATACTGTAATTGGAATGTACTTGGCCACCTTAATCCTTGTCCTTTCCAGAAAATCCATGGTAATGCTATGGCTGTGATTTTAGGATTGACTTATTAGACTGGTGGGTTTGAGTGTATAAAGAAATGCCAACTTCTCCTTTTTCTGCCAATATTCAGTCCTTAGTTAGTAAATTCATATATTGTATTGTTCGAGACAGGTAGCAGTGATTATATGAGAAACTTGTCTCCTTTAAGTATAAAGAATTGCTGCCATGACTTTAACGTAATTAGTTTAGTACGTGAATTAATTTGCAGAGGTCAGATCTCACAAACAGGTTTTTATGGTTGGTCTGCATTTTCCTATCTAATGGCTTACTACTGGGAAGTTACATTCAGATGCTTTTTCCTGACAATGCCAAAACTGAACATTTTTATATAAGGAATTCTCTGTGTACTTAAGAGTAACCCTTTGAATAGGTATAACTTGCGGAGGTCACAAGCATCTTCTGTTGGCTATCCACAGACAATCTTTATGGGGAAAATGCTAAAAGCCATGACTAATATAAGGTAGTAAAAACCATAAAATCAATGGACTTCGCAAATTATTAGGCACTGTAAGTTAGCAAAAACCTTCAGTGGTTAATTTAAATAGATACACAAGTCAATACACTACACTTGCTCACAAAATCCCAAAAGCCACTTTTCACAAGACTTGGTAGAATTTTCACAGTAAAACACTGAATCTTAAAACACCCTTGCCTTCAGAGCTCGTCTCAACCTTAAATATTGTACCTCTTCTCCATTTTATCAGCGCTGATGACTCTGAAACTTCCAGTTTGATACCGGTTTGATAACAGGCCAGCCACATAGTTTCATGCCTTAAACATTTCTGACCATTTACCAGGGTCACTTGGTATGTGTTTCAGTACTCTGCAAGATAACTTTGTACTGTCATATTTCTGTCTACATATTCACAGGGCTATTTTTGGGCAGGAACACACAGAAACAGAATTCTGGCTGGCTCCCAAGTTGGCCATGCCCAGCAAAAACTCATTGGCATAGTAGGCCACACCCAACAGCAGAAACTCATTAGGATTGGCTACATTAGGGCTGTGTGGCCTAACATGCAAAGGAGTTCCTGTTACAAAAAAAAGCCCTGGGATTTGACAACAAACAAGGTAAACAGAAGAAGCAAAAGGTGTGTGTGACTGGATGACCACACCTGGTAGCATGGGTGTGTGGCCTAATAGGCTAATGAGCTGTGCTGTCAGGGGGTGTGGCCTAATATGCTAATGAGTTTCTGCTGTTGGGTGTGGCCTATTATGCTAATGAGTTTCTGCTGGGCTTTTTCTACAAAAAAGCCCTGCATATTCATACCAAAATATAACTTTTGCTATATTCTGTAGTTCAAACCCTATGTAACTGAAATTGCTCACATTTGTTTTTGTTCTATATGTTTAGTAGAATAGGCACAAGTTTATTCCCATATTCCATGTTGTCTATGAATATATTTCATTAAACCATCTTCTACAATGCTCTTTTTGCTTGGCTCTTCAATTTTATGAAGTAAATCCATACAAAAGTTGGAAAAAAATCTTTTTAAGGGCTTGTTTGGTTTAAATATTTTTGCTTTGTCTCAAGAGGTGACATAGAAATATCCTAAATCAGTTTTACTTCGCATTATACCAGTAAACTGTAGGTAACCTTGTATTTGGAGAGGCAGCATATAATTTCCTAAATAGGGTCTTTTGTGATGTTATGATTTTTTAATTGTAAGCTACATCATCAATTACCAATGTCAAAACAATGTAAAAAACCAAGCTGTTGCAAATTGTATTAAGGGTAAAACAATATTAACCACAGTTGTTATAGCATAAGCTTTTGTTACATGAGTTCAGGCTGATCACATTTTATTTAGTTCATTATATATTTTATTAAATTCTGAAAACTACTATGTCTGCACCAAATGCTTTCATCTTCAAAAAAAACCTCCCAAGCTTCTGCCAGATTATCCCTTCACGTTGCAGAGGATCCTACAGCAACTTCTAGGATGCGTACTCTGTCCATAAAAGATACTAAGAAACTGTGTTGTGCCTCATTCCATGGCACTTTGAATGCCCTAACATTTTGTATCTACACATTATAGGGGAACATCAGTAATAGAAGGACATACTGTCTTTCAAGTAATGGTCCACTATTCTTGATGGTCTCATGGAGGATAAGTTCCTGAGAACCAAGGTTCCATTGAATGCAATTTGAAAATAATCTAATGCAACACTAACTTCCCAGTCCTCATTCAGCCATTCATCTATGTATTACTAACACTGAATCTTAACTGTAGTTATAACAACTTGATTTTATCTGTGTAGCTTTAGCACCCGTTCTGCCTTTTCTTGGTGGGCCTTTAGAAACATAACTTGTTTTTGGCTTCACAATTTAATCTTCCACATTTCTTCTTAGTACCTGCATGTAAAAGAACAGTATTAATGACATCCAAGTAGGTAGTTCAGTCATCCTGAATGTGGCTGCCGTCAGGGGGTCTGCCACTGGTTTCTTGGCATCCGTTTGCTTTCATCCCCAAAGCCAGTTCTGGCTTTCTTCTGGCTCATTGGTAAAGGAGATGCTTCAGAAAAACTCAGGTGGTATCACATTTGTGTCTGCAGGGAGCACCCATTAAGAAATAACTTCTCATAGAAGGATGTTTGTATTTTGTGATTGACCCCAGGTTCCCAGGGCAGCCGTTTAGTGGTGATACCTACTTCTCATGCTCCACAGTTTGGTGTAGTGGTTAAGTGCGCAGACTCTAATCTGGGAGAACCGGGCTTGATTCCTCCACTTACACCTGCTGGATGACCTTGGGCAAGCCATAGTTCTGGCACAGCTGTTCTTTTTAAAAAAAGAGCAGTCAGATGTCTCCTCAGCTTCACCTACCTCACAGGGTGACTGTTGTGAGGAGGGGAAGGGAAAGGAGTTTGTAAGCTGCTCTGAGACTCCTTTGGGTAGTGAAGGGTGAGGTATAAATTTAATCTCTTCTCCTCTTCCTCCTCCTTTTCCTCTTCTCATTCTAAAAGTGCTCATAGGCTTGAGATTCCCTGCCAAGTTCCTTTCTCCCAGTGATCTTGCAGAAAACCTTCACATTTATTTAATTCATTTGTACCCTGCTTTTCTTCCCAGTGGGGACCCAAAGTGTCTTACATCATTCTTCTCTCCTTCATTTTATCTTCACAGCAGCCCTGTGAGGTAGGTTAGGCTGAGCCAAGTGTGACTGGCCCAAGGTCGCCCAGTAAGTTTCCATGACACAAGAGGGGATCTGAATCTGGGTCTTGCAGATGTTCCTCTAACACTCTTAACCAGGGCTTTTTTGGTAGAAAAAGCCCAGCAGGAACTCATTAGCATAACAGGCCACACCCAACAGCAGGAACTCATTGGCATATTAGGCCACACCCCTGATAACACAGCTCATTAGCATATTAAGCCACACCCCCATGTTACCAGAAGTGTGGTCATCCAGCCACTCCCACCTTTTGCTTCTTATTCTGTTTACCCTGTTTGTTGTCAAATCCCCGGGCTTTTTTTGTAGCAGGAACTCCTTTGCATGTTAGGGCACACACCCCTAATGTAGCCAATCCTGATGTATTTCTGCTGTTGGGTGTGGTCTATTATGCTAATGAGTTCCTGCTGGGTGTGGCCAACTTGGGAGCCAGCCGGAAGTCTGCGTTCCTGCCCCAAAATAGCCTTGCTCTTAACCACTTCGCATTGGCTTCTCTCATGTTGTCATACAATTACACGGAGACAGCTGGACTCAATGTCTTTTGGCATTCATTCCAAGTCTCTGGTAAAGGAATTTATGAAAATACAGTATTTCAATTTGGATTGTTGATCTTTTAAAAGTATAGCACAAAACTCAAGGTTTATCCAGGTAAAGATTTGCCATTATTTTCCTGATTACCTGACCCCTATAGCTAAATATTTTTTGCCACCAGAGGGTAGCATATGACTACAAATTATAAAAGCTGAAGTCCACTAAATTTCCCAATGGAATTTCCTGATAGTTGTTTTCAGCTCAGGAAACAAAGTATGCCTGCAACATTTAAGGAAAAAGGCAAATATTTTTAGGCTGCTAAGCCTTGTAGGAAGCAGAAACCATTAGGCCGAACAAATGAAAAACTAACACTCTGCACATTTTCATGCACGCAACTCAGAAATTCATGTATTTATGTGTAACTGCCCTGTCTTGTTTATCAGTAGATTAACATCCGTCTTGAAAGCCCAATACATTTAAAACAAAAAAGTGATATGGGATAGGTTGACAGCTCTGCCTTATTAACTGAAATAAGAGACTTTTGGTCCCTTCTGACTATATGGTTCAACTTCTTTAAGGCCTTCACAGCTGATACCATACTCTTTTAAGGACTTTTTACTATAGTACATATACTTGCATTCTGACACCACATAATCAGTTATTTTGGATGGGTGGGATCCAAGTGATCTAAAGATCACGATTTGAGTGTGGAGTATGGAACAGGGCTGCCAGGTCCCCCCCTAGCCACCGGTAGGGGATGGGGAGGTAGAGTTTCCAGGTTGCGAAACTCTTGGGAATTTGAGGATGCAGCCTGGGGAGGACAGGACCTCAGTAGGGTGCAATGTCATAGAGTCCACCTTCCAAAGCTGCCATTTTCTCCAGGGGAACTGATCTCTGTAGACTGGAGATGAGCTGTGATTCCGGGGGATCCCCAGGTCCCACCTCAAGGCTGGCATCCCTAGTGCGGAGATTAGAGGTGCTGATTCAATACGTTTGGGCACTGAAATCAAACCCTTGGCAACATTAGTATGGTGTTTATATTGAAGGTCTAAGTTAAAATAGTTTAAATTATTAAAGCTTAAAGGAATATGATGAAATATGCAAACTGCATAAAATGATACATTACATCACTGGCTGTGCAATCCTATTAGTGATTCTAGTTTAAGCCCTTTGAAATCAATGGACAGATTGGAGAAATTCTGCATAGGATTGCACTGCCAGTTGTATGCAGTCAATCAACTGGTGCAGTTATAATTTTAATTTTCTCAAATGACTGGCATTTCTCACATGCTGGTTTGATTTTGAAGCTTGTTCTGCTGTACCAAAGTGAGCTTATTTATTCCTAAAACGCCTGCATTGTTTTTAATAGTTAAGTGAGTTATCTGTTCATATTGGGGTTAGACATTCTTTTAACGAGAGCCAGTTTGATGTAATGGTTAAGTGTGCAGACTCTAATCTGGGAGAACCGGCTTTGATTCCCCACTCCTCCACTTGCAGCTGCTGGATGACCTTGGGCAAGCTATAGTTCTGACAAGAGCTGTCCTTGAAAGGGCAGTTTCTGTCAGAGCTCTCTCAGTTCCACCTACTTCACAGGGTGTCTGTTGTGGGGAAGGGAACAGAAAGGAGTTTGTAAGCCACTCTGAGACTCCGAGTGAAGGGTGGGGTATAAATCCAATCTCCTCCTTGTCTTCCTCCTTCTAAAATACCAGGTATCTGGTCCCTGGATGGACAAAGGCAAGTAAAAGGCAGCAGGACTCATGCAAACTAAATTATGGCCTTTGTGATAAAAAGGACACCTTTTACTGATGAGATGTTGTCTGTTCTGCTCTGTCTGGTGTGCATTATTCTGGGCCCCTTTAGCTATTAACTATCTACATTTTGGTCCCACCTTTCATCAAAGGAGATCAGGGTAGCATATACAGTGTTCTCCCTTCCTCTGTTCCTTGCAAGGGTTTCTTGGTTGAAGGAAAACTTAAAAACATGGGCTCCCCCAGTAGCGGTCCAACTCTCTAAGCACTGGCAATGCTCTTGACTCCAATACTGTAATTGTGGTGGTCAAGAATACTGTAACACGGTGCTCTTCAACCTTTTTCAGAACTTAGACTCTTAAGCTTCTAGCATGTGGCAAAGACTCACACGACAGGAAGAGTGGGTTCCTCACGGGTGTTAAGGCCAGGTCAGTGGGCAACAGACCAAGAAAGATGGAGACAGAAAACACGGGCTGACCTTCAAGAAGTATACAGTAGTAAAGAACAAGCAAGGGTCAGGACCAGGGAGGAATCTTCTCCACTGCTAAGTGACCTTGCCTCACAGTCCAGCTGTTCCTCTCAAGTGTGCCTGCAAAGGGAAGCAGGAGCCATAGGGACTTTGTTCTCAATGCATATGTGCTAGCAGCAGGTCTGTCCAAAAGGAAGGGGACATACAGCAGCTCTAGTGGGGATCTGTGATCCACACAAGGATCTTAAACTGAGAACCACTGCTATATCACACAATAGCACCTATTTTTTTAAAAGGCTGTATTTGAGACTCATATACTTTTTACATAACTAATTTATATATAGCGCATTAGTTATGTAAACAAAACTCATGTTTACATATGTACCAGAGTACAATGAATTCCAGTGATCTAGTTGACCCAGTAAAGCAAGCACAGGAGCACAATTAGGTAAAAATCAGTAAACTCTATGCCTGGATAAATATGCTAGCAGAAAGAGTAGAGGTAGAAGCCAGGAGGATGGCGGAATATAGGGCCTAGAGATCAGAGATTTGGAACAAAGGTGTGAGAGCAAAAGTACCACAAGACTGAATGTACTCTTATATGTTTAATTTGCCTAATAGTGATTCCATTTCCCTTGGCCCATTGCACACATCACCATGAATGGATATGTTACTTTTGTCCTTTACATTTTTACATCAGCTTGGTGTAGTGGTTAAGCGCTGTGGACTCTAACCTGGGGAACTGCTCTCTCAGAGCTCTCTCAGCCCCATTTACCTCACAGGGTGTCTGTTGTAGGGAGAGGATTGTAAGCCACTTTGAGACTCCTTTGGGCAGTGAAAAGCAGGGTATAAAAACCAACTCTTCTTCTTTTCTTTCTTCCTTTCCTAAGAGATATTGGGCCAAGGGAACCATGGGAACTGAATCCATCATTAACCTGTTCTTTGGGCAAGATGTTGTTTGCTGTGGAAATACTGGTAGCCAGTGAAGGTCACAAAAGCCCAGGCAGCTTTCTCGACAGGGATTGAACAGAGACACCAGAGGAATCTCTCCAAGTGATAAGGAGCAATTTGCATTGTAACCAGTGAGTCCCACAAGGAGGTGACCAGGGACTGGATAAGATAAGGAACAGAAGACTGAGCTGTTGTGGGGCTGGAGAAATTCCAGAAAGTACTGAAGGTTGCAAGAGCCCTGGTACATGTTTCTATCTAGTATTAGAAGCTGTGAGGGGGGGGAGAGAGAGAGAGAGAAAGAGAGAGAAGGCACATCTGAAATTTTCACACTAATTATAACTGTTATTACAGGTATTTTAAAACTGTTATTCCTTGTCCTGTGCTTTAATGCATTAGCAATGTAAAAAATAATAAATCCGTCTGTCTTGAGTTTGGCTTTATACATCAGGCGGCTGTAAAACCTGTACACTTCTTAAAGTTTGCTTTTGTTGATGCGTGTCCAAGTGTCGCATGAATGAACATAAGAGGTTTACATGGTTAGTTCCTAAGTTGGGACAGCTGTTTCCTCTGCTGTACAAAAGCGATGGCGAAACTCTCAGAGTTTTATATGCTCTGCAGGATTAATAATTCCAGTTCAGTGGTTTTAAAGGCTTCTCGGGTGAGCTGGGAAGAACATCGATCTCGATGCCTACAGTAACACACATGACTGTTTGGAAGGCCTGTGTCAGCAACTGACAGGGTCACCCTTCCCTTGTGAATGAATCCAGACCTCGATTTGACTCCATAGGACAATATAATCTAGAGAAGGCAAAGCCTGTTGTCGTCCGTCCCGTCCCCCCGCCAGAGCAATACAAGGACCCCTGAATGGATAGGTCAAAATGAACCGTGTAATCATCCAGCAGCACTAGCATGCCTGGAGTTTAACATCTGTGTGAAAGTTTGATGGGATTTATAAGAGCATTTAAATAAAAGCAGTAAAACACTATCAAGGTAAATGCTATTTTAAAAGATGCTGCAGCTACTCTATATTTCACATAGAAGTCACCTTTCCTTGCTTTCTCTTTCATTGCTTTTACATCAAACTGGAAACGTTTGTGTATATAGCACAATGATAACATTCATTGACTTGGTACTTCCACCCTTCCTTCAAGGAGCTCAGAGCAACGTGCATGGTTCTTCCTTCCCCATTTTGTCCTTCACAACAGCCCTGTGAGGTGGCTTAAGAGTGGAGTGGAGTGAGAGAGCGGAACTGGCCCAGTATCACTCAGCAAGCTTAAAGGCATTGTGAGGATCCCAGGCCAACTCTCTTGCCACTATACCAGCTCCTGCATACATCTGACTATATGATTCGTGCATAGGGTTGCCAGCTCCGGGTTGGGAAATGGCTGGTGATTTGGAGGGTATAACCTGAGAAGGACCGGGTTTGGGGAGGGGAGGGACTTCAAAGGAGTCTAATGCCATAGAGTCCACCTTCCAAAGCAGCCATTTTCTCCAGGTGAACTGATCTTTGTCAGCTGGAGATCAGTTGTCATCCCAGGAGATCTCCAGCCACCACCTGGAGGTTGGCAAGCTTCTTGTACATCCACAGCCTTTAATGTGGCCAAGCAGGGACAGACATATGAAAATTTCAAAGGTGCAATGTGTTGTCTTTGCACACTATTCTGTGGTCCTTCCAATCACCTTCTATACCTGAGATCAATTGAGGTTAAAGAAGAAGAAAAAGAGAAGAAGAGTTTGGATTTATATCCTGCCCTTCACTACCCGAGGAAGTCTCAGAGCAGCTTACAATCTCCTTTCCCTTCCTCTCCCCACAACAGACACCCTGTGAGGTAGGTGGGGCTGAGAGAGCTCTGACAGAAACTGCTCTTTTTCAAGAACAGCTGTGCCAGATCTTATGACTGACCCAAGGTCACACCAGCAGTTGCATGTGGAGGAGTGGGGAATCAAACCCAGTTCTCCCAGATTAAAGTCCGCGCACTTAACCACTACACCAAACTGGCTCTCAGGTAGAAAGGTAAAAAGTAAAGGTAGAAAAAATTATTGTTGCACCTTATCTTAAAATGCATAGTTTTCTCCTCTTCCACATTTTATATCATATTTGCTTTTTAAAAATAAAAGAGAGAGCAGTCAAGAATACTTGTCATATTTTCTTTCTGTGCTGTGTGTGGCCAGGTTCAATCTTGTCTGGATGGTTCTTCTATTTTTAAAATGTGACAGGCCGGGGTGGGGAGGGAGAAACATGTCTTTGTGGAATCCCCTGAGCTTTCTGACAATAATTAGTTTCACAGTAACCACCCAGCAGCATCAGAAGTGATTGACAAATAAATTAACTCTGACAGAAAGCAGCCTGATATAATCAAAAGCAGATAGCAATTTTCCTCAAGCAGCAGGCAATAAAAATGGAAGAAAAACTCCTAGATCATGTACGGGGAAATTTCCCTATCCTACTCTAAATCAGGAGCTCTGCTTTTACAACATATCCAGTTCTATCCTGTATACCAAACGTTGTCTTTAATAAACTATGATCAAGAGCTTGTGTTCTACATAGCATTCATCAGTCTGAATGGATATGTTACTTTGGTCTTTTTCAGCTTTTTCTAAGCAATACTGGGCCAAGGGGAGCAGAATCATTATTAGGCAAATGAAGCAAATAAGGGTGCATTTAATTGTGCAGTGTGCACAGTAGAACTATTTCATTCATGTGTAAAACTGTTTCAGCACTGACATTTGGGAAAAATTTTATCTCTAGGATTGCCATTTCCCAGGTAGGGGTGGGGTAACTGTCAGGGGTTGGCACATCCACCCCCGCACTTACCCCAGGGGGACTGCAAGCCCCACTGAAGGCACGCTGTACCAGCAAGCCTCAAAGCTGAGGAATTTGGTTGCCAAGTTGCAGCAGGATGAGGCCTTGATGGAGTCTATTTAGGAGTCAGCCAGCTTGAAGGAGCTCAGCTAGCTCTCCATGGTGTGCTCGGCAGCAGAAGCCAACCCAGCCAAGTTTCTACCACAGAGTACCCTGGCACTGAGAGGCAGGGACAGCAGGCAGCACTGACCTTCTTAGAGGAGGCTGGGTGGGGCAGCCAGCTCTTTAAAGAAGCTCAGGGGGAAGGGCCAGTGAGTGCACCAATCCAAAGCAAGCACCCATTGCCCCAGGAGCCTGTTACTCCCCAGGACTGGGTTGAGGAGAGAGGATTGGCTGAGCCCAGAGTTGGCCCTCCCTTGGGGAAGTATTTAAAAAGCATGCCCAGGAGCAGCCAAGGAGGAAGAGTTAGTTCTATTCTGTGGCAGGTGAGAATAGGTACTTGGCAGAGGAGTGTGGGGAAACTGGGTGAAAATAACCCCCTCCTCTTACTCTGTTCTGAGGCTTTACCCTGGGGCATTTGCCCAACTAAAAACATTGGGCAGGGGGTTGGACTAGATGGTCTGTGCGATCCCTTCCAACTCTGATTCTATTATTCTAACCCTAGAGAGCGAGACAGCTCTGGACTCAGACCTGGCTCCAGCAGCTCCTGACAGTAACTTAACCCTCCCCCAACCCTGTTGCCTGCCCTTGCTCCAGCAAGGGGAGGCCCAGATCAGCATCCCAATTCCATTCCTAGCTGCGTAAGTGCAAGTGATATCACTGGATGCTCCAGCATTTACTCAAAACTCTCACATCTGTTTGTTAACTCTTTTATTATCTGTATGCTAATTTGCTGCTCTCCACAGGTCTTACCAACTGCTTTTATCCAATCTTAGCTATACTTATTATTCACTTACTTATGCATCTTGACTCTAATTAGCCCTTCCTGGCAACTAACCCCAACCCCCTACCGATATGTAAGGCTTGAGAAAGTTTGTTTTAATGTATCTAAAGAAGGGTGCATCTACACAAGCTAAGGCAGTCAGTTCTCACTTATTCCCAGAATTAAACTTTGTCAGTCTTAAAGGTGCCACTGGACTCAAACATGGTTCTCACATCTGTTTGTTAACTCTTTTATTTGTATGTTAATTTGCTGCTGTCCACAGGTCTTACCAAGTAATTCAATCCACTCTTAGCTATATTTATCACCCAGTTACTTATGCATCCTCAGGGCTCTTTTTGTAGCAGGAACTCCTTTGCATATTAGGCCACACACCCCTAATGTAGCCAATCCTCCAAGAGCTTACAGTAGCCCCTGTAAGAAGAGCTCTGTAAGCTCTTGGAGGATTGGCTACATTAGGGATGTGTGGCCTAATATGCAAAGGAGTTCCTGCTACAAAAAGAGCCCTGTGCGTCTTGACTTTAACTAGCCCTTCCTGGCAACTAACTCCCTGCCCACCTATATGAAAAGCTTGAGGAAGTCTGTTTCAATGTATCTGAAGAAGCGTGCACGCTCATGACAGCTTAAACCCAGAATTAAACTTTGTTGGACTTAAAGGTGCCACGGGACTCAGACTTTGTTCAGAACACTATGGTTAGAGTTTCAAGTGAATGTTAGTGTATCCAGCAACACGTTAACAGAAATGACATCACGCTTTCAAGGGATGCCATTCTGGTGAGTCTCTGTCCCCCAGCTATTCTTCTATTTTTGAAATGAGAAGAGTTCAAATGAATTGAAAGCAGTCAGGTCGTTGTAATTTAGGCAACCAAGTTCAATGGGGCCAGAGGTCCTATAATTTTTACCAATTAATATACCTGTGGAAATAAGCCTTCTGTGGGTATGCAATCACACTTTCCTAGACAGACTTCCACATTTTAGAGAGAATTTAGCTCAAAAGCATCCAGTCCTTCCTGTTTCTCCCAGAGGCCTGCCCTGCAGTGTACTGATTGGTGGAAATCATGAAGCCACTTCCATCCCACCTCTCTGCCTAGTTGCTGTAAAGTGATGGTTGGCTGGATCTTGTGGCAGTTATGAAGCCATTTCCCTCGCACAGGGAGAGAGTTTTTTCTCCTGAATTAAAAAAAAAAAAAAGAAACCAAAAAACAACTTGTCATTTTAAGAAAAATGCTGAATAAACTCTTACAAGAATAAATATGCCTGTTGCCTAAAATGTTTAACAGAAGTCAAAAGCCTACCAGAAGCAATTTGGGGGAAGGAAAAAATTCATGCTGAAGCCAGAGTTTGTGTAACTGGGAATAAGTGCCGCAAAGGCAGCGAGAAACAAGGTTTTCCCACAGCAGGGAAACACACATCCTCTCCAGAAAGGAAATACTTTTATATGTAGCCTTAATAGGTGTGTCGAGAAAAGGACATTATTGTGCAAATGAGAACAAGAAAGAGCAGGGACATTGCCAAAACAGTTACAGTTTGATGATAAGGCAAGCAGAAAGAGAAGTTACGGTGCATGTCGCTAAAACATTAAGACAAACAATTCTTTAAAAACATCAGAAGGAGAAAAACAGCCAGGAAGGCCTTGTGTTGCTAGATGACAAAGAGTTGAAAGATTACTACAGGAGGATAGGAAACTTACAAAAAAGCTGAATAAATTCATTGCATCATTCTTCATTGTAGAGGACACAGACCAGTTACCAGCACCAGAACCATTATTTTCAGGGAAGCGTCTGGAAAAAGAGTCACATATTAAAAAAAATTAAACACTGGGGCTAATGGACGAATTAAAAATGAACAAGTCACAGACTCTAGATGGCATATACCCAACACATCTAAACCAAATTCGACTTCCATGGAAAATTGTTGATCGCCTTATAATTTATTTATTTTTTGTTAAATGTGTTCTCCTTATCAGAAACAGGGATAGTAGCAAGCATAGCACATATTTTAAAAATAGGATCCAGGAAATTACAAGCCAGTTAGGCCCAAACTTGGGTAGCTTGATGGAAGCCATGATTAAATAATTATTAAGCATACAGAAGAACTCCCATAGAGGGGAAAATGAGCTGAGTTTCTGAAAAAGGAAGTCCTTCCTTCTCAACCTTGTGGAGCTCTTCAGAAGTATTAACAAGTATGCAGATAAGGATGACTTCCAACAAAAATTGAGAAAATCCTAAACTAAACACTTGTGGGTAAACTCAGCTTTCCCAGGATGAGAAAAGGGTCTCCTTGTGGATTCGTAAATAACTAGATGACAGGAAAAAGTTAGGAACAAATAACTGACTGTTCTCACAAGTAAGGAAAGCAAGCAGTGGAATCCCCGGGCATCTACACTGTTGCTATTTTATTTGTTCTCAAAGGATCTGGATAAGAGCATGACCAATGAGACCATTCGGTGATAAAGAAAAAAAAAACTTTTCAATGTTTTCAATATTCAAAATATTAAATATAAGAAAATAAAATGATCACATGCCAAGCATCCAACATTTCCATAGGTACTGTTAGGATCTGAACTGGCATTGACTGACCATGAAAGACACTTGAACTCTCAGGTTTATTATACAAAAAAAACTTTTTTCTAATAGCAGCCATTAAACAAAATGATAGCATTTGTTCATGTTTGTTTCACTGATTCTTTTGACATCTGGGATATAATTCCAATGGCCAAATTAAAAAAATATATAGCTACTCTTTCAGTAACAGATACATTTCCCAGCAAGGAGAAGGGCCGCTAGCTCTTCTACTGAACCGTCTGGTACCATAGTCAAGAGTGGAGCAGTTACTTCATTTTCACCTCCTACCAAAAGGTAAGGGCAAACCACCCCCACTTCTTACTTACCTTGAAAGCCCCTTTGCTGGGGTTACCATATGTAAATAAGTCCTACCAAAAAAACCCACACGGGCTACAATCTCTTACCTAAGTACTGCGAGGACACCATAGTTCATTTGAAGGGATACACTTGTACCAACCCTCAAGGGTTGATGATAGCAAAACATGACAACATGTTAATAGAAAATCTCTCTATATTTTGGTACACTGAAGTGTTTTAAGCAGTTTGCATGCTTCTTAAGTAGGTAGTGGTGGATAGCTCAAAGCTGACTTGGGTATGGTATGAAAGGCAAATTCTCCTCTATGGATTACTAGGTAAGTGGTTGATAATAAAATTGTCATGCCCTTGTATAGATATGTGAGACTGCTTTGGAATACTTATAGTACCAAGTGCTATATTAGAATAAGTGTTTCCTGAATATAAGAACTGCCAGACTGGGTTACTAATGCTTCTTAGGTCAGCAGCTGCTGCCAGTATCCAATATATCACAGAAAGCACCCAGGAAATAGCGCCATTTGTAGTGAGCTGTTCTCTGACATTCAGTCCTAATTTCTAGCAAAAAAAGAGTATCTTTTGAATGGGTATTAATGCCATGCTCTTCGTACAATAGATATTGGTGCATTTAGTACATGATTTATATGATATCAGTTAACAGTGGTTATTTTTATTGCTTTGGGCACCGTGATCAAGCAGAAGAAGGCCCAGCAACTCCAGGTATTTCTGAATGACATGTCTGCCTTTGAGCCATTTCAGTCTGGCTTCAGGCAAAGCTATGGGACTGAGACTACACTGGAAGCACTGGCAGATGGTCTCAGACTGGCAGACGGCTAGAGGTAATGTCTCCCTGTTGATCCTTCTTGATATATATATATCAGCAGCTCTTGACACAGTAGATAGTGCCGCTTTGTTTCATCACCTTGAACAGCAGGTTGAAATATGTGGAATGGTATTGTATTGATTTTGCTCTGTGGCAGGTAGGATGCTCAAGAAGTATACTATGGTCAGTGGCATCATAAGTTGTTGGTCTAGAAGCAACAGGGCTGTACACCTCACATTCATCTCCCACTGTACCTCATACACTAAGGCACCCAAGACTGCTTTTGTTACCATAACCAAGCTGGAAAAGGATCCAGTTATGCAATTCCATTCAGGAAACTGTGGAATTGACTTGCCTTTACATGCTCTAAGACATTGCTGAAATATAGGGCAAAGACTGCTAACTGTGGCAGTGTACCATGGCATAATGTTCCATGAGTACAAACAAATTAATTTTTAGCACAGGAAGACAAGTTTCTTCCCTTTCTTGATAAATGCCTAGCAGTAAATTGCACTGTGTATATTCTTGTTACTGTGTTCTGTGAAATGGTAAACGGTGGGCTCACTACATGTCAGAACTTGGATTCTGAAACTGAGGTCTTTCATGCCTTTTAAAATTATATATCTCCAGTAATAACTACAAGACCTGGTGGAACTCTCTGCCAAATAACATCAGGGCTCTGCAGAATCCTGTCCTTATATATATTTGAATTTTGGTTCCACAACATTCTATGCTTGCCATAATTGATTGCGCTCAAGAACTGGCAGTCAGAAGACACTGGCCAGGGCTGATTGGCTGCTTCACAAAGTCCCGCCCATGCCAGCCCCAGTCAGTGTTTTCAGCTCAGTCTGCTCCAGTCCTCCGACAGGAGAGGACCGTCTGGAGTGTGAGTGCAGGGACAGGCCCTCAAGGCTGAGGGAAGTGAGAGAAGCCATTTCCTGCCCCCCACACCATCCCCTGGGCCTTCTATGAGGGGACTAGGCCCAGAGGAGGCCTTTTCCGTCCCCACACACCATCCCCTCGGCCTTCTATGGGGGCAGTAGGCCCAGAGAAGGCCTTTTCCGCCCCCCACACCATCCCCTGGGCCTTCTATGAGGGGACTAGGCCCAGAGAAGCCCTTTTCGCCCCCACATGCCATCCCCTGGGCCTTCAATGGGGCACTAGGCCCAGAGAAGCCCTTTTCCGCCCCACACACACCATCCCCTGGGCCTTCAATGGGCCACTAGGCCCGGATAAGCCCTTTTCCGTCCCCCACACGCCATCCCCTGGGCCTTCTATGGGGGCACTAGGCCCAGAGAAGCCCTTTTCTGTCCCCCACACGCCATCCCCTGGGCCTTCAATGGGGCACTAGGCCCAGAGAAGCCCTTTTCCGCCCCCACACGCCATCCCCTGGGCCTTCTATGGGGCACTAGGCCTAGAGAAGCCCTTTTCCGCCCCCCACATGCCATCCCCTGGGCCTTCTATGGGGGCACTAAGACCAGATAAGGCCTTTTCCGCCCCCCACATGCCATCCCCTGGGCCTTCTATGGGGGCAGTAGGCCCAGAGAAGCCCTTTTCTGCCCTCCACACGCCATCCCCTGGGCCTTCTATGGGGCAGTAGACCCAGAGAAGCCCTTTTCCGTCCCTCACACGCCATCCCCTGGGCCTTCTATGGGGGCAGTTGGCTCAGAGAAGCCATTTTCTGTCCCCCACATATCATCCTCTGGGCCTTTTATGGGGGCAGTAGGCCCAGAGTAGTCCTTTCCCCCCACACACTGCCTACTGCCCCCATAGAAGGCCCAGGGGATGGTGTGTGGGGGACAGAAAAGGCCTTCTCTGGACCCAGAGAAGCCCTTTTCTGCCCCTCTTCCCTTCATTTCCCCCTTTTCCTTTCTTCCTCTCTCCTTTCTTCCTCTCTCCTTTCTTTCACTCTTCCCCCTATTCCTTCCTTCCTTCCTTCCTTCCTTCCTTCCTCCAACCCTTTCTCCAACCCTCTCTCCCTTCCACCTCCCTCCCTTCCTTTCTAGGGCCCGTTATCTTCCACCACAACGGGCTTTGCTCCCTAGTCTTATATAATTCCACAGGGCCTGTAAAGCAGAGACGTTCCGCCAGGCATTTGGTTGAGGACAGCAACAGTTAACATCATGGCTGGCAGGCACCCTACCTGGACCCTTATTCCTTATAGAACTTACTCCCCCCTGAATGTGTGAAGCACTCACATACCAGATATATTAGGGAGCTACAAATTTTTGCCACTTGCTTTTAATTATTGTATGTTGTTGGACTTGTTTTTTATGTTTTTTATTCTTTTAGAACTCTTGTACATCGCCTAGAGCCCCACAATTCTGGGGATAGGAAATTAATAAATGAAAATAAATACATAAATAAATAAATAATTGTAAGCTGCCTTGAAATAGGAAAGGTGGGATATAAATGTTTTAATAAATGAATAAAATCAATAATTATGTAATCCTGTCTTAGTACGGTTAATTCTTTGCATTACCAGATTGGAGGTAAAATAGTATCCAAGTGTAGTAAGTCAAAAGTTAGCAACAGTGGTTAAGATTTCAGTGTAAGGGCTGTGTATCTAAGATTTCTACTTGTATTAATTATGTACCTGGGGTATCTTTTAAATTAGTGTATTAGGTTTTGTTTCAGTTGTACTAAATACAAACCTTTCCCATTTTGGCATAGAGTTATTGACTCCCAAAAATCCAAATTCATTGGGGGGAAAGTCAGAAGGAAAGAAAACAAGAAATGGATTTTGCTGTCTGATTGAATTGCTATTTGCATTTTGTAATCCACCTTGAGTCTCAGTGGGAAAGTAGGGCTATAAATGAAGTCAATAATAATTAAAATATTGAGGAAAGAGGCACAGTGATGGAGTGATCAGGGATCTCTTTGATATGTTGCCTCTGTACTACCATGACTATTCATAGAGCTCATCAAAGGATTTTGGATAAATGAGCCAGATTTTATATTTGTCAGAGATTTCCCTTCATCACATTGTTCAAATACATTAATGTGCATTCCCCTAATACCACCGTTAAAGCTCTAGAAGGCCAACGCTGTTTGTATTTTTTTATATTCAATTTTATAGCTGCAGCTATGGCATATACCCAGTGTTATTTGTTTAATCTATGTTTTGGTATTTTTAAGTGTGTGTGTGTGCACCTGGAAGTCATGGCAGCCTCTGGTGAGTGACCCCTCCTGGGAACCTGGAGGATATTCAGAGAGGTGGCTGAATAAAGCCTGCCCCCGCCTCCTGCCTCTGATATTTCAAAAAGGTCTCCCATCCAGTACTTGCCAGAATCGATCCTGCTTAGCTTCCGAGATCAGGCTTGCCTGGGATATCCAAGTCAGGGCACCTTTGTTTTATCTATTTGATTGATTTAGAAATGTGACAGCCTTTTCTGGTCACAATATTCAGATCCACACACATGCAGTTATGAAAAATAAAAACAACATTTTAAAAAAAGCATATTACAAAGCAGCACAAACAAACCATGTTGTTAAGTTAAAAACCGGATCCCCCCTTTTTATGGAAATGCCTTTGAAAGGGTTTTTTTAAACCCTTGCAATAGAAACTAAGCAGAGATACAGATCGGGGCAGGAATTCTACAACAAAAGTGTTACCCTTGGAATCTCATGCTGATGTCTAGTGAGGGACATGGAGGAGGCCCAACCCTGAGGGTCTTAATCGACACTCCTTCAGAGCCCAAGCTGCATTTCCTATTTTCAGGTTTGAAAAGATTTAATTACAGTTTGCTAATTAATTACATTCTGCTAAAATGTGTAAATTAGCTACAGTGATCGGCTTCATTTTATGTTGGCCCATATGTCCCTCCATTCTGAACAAGCTACCCAGTCTTGTTTTAATCACTGCAAGGAATTAGGCAACTTTTGCTAATTGTAGCTCTTCCTACTGTGATGCTGCAGTAATGGAAGAAATCACACCTGTGAGTCTTTGGGTTGTTGGAGGAGAGTTTATGGATGTGGACCATGAAAAAGAAAAATAAGCCTGAACTCTCCCTGAGAAGCTAAAATGACCAAAGTGAGGCACATTATGAGAATACAAGACTCAGTGGAAAATACAATAATGCTACAAAGAAACCCAGAAAGCAGCAGGAAAAGAAGGCTCGACATGAGATTGACTCAATAAAGGGAGCCACGACCCTCAGACCTGAGCAAGGCTGTTAAGCATAGGAAGTTTTGGAGATCATTAATTCATAGATTCATTAATTCATAAGGCCGAGCGCCGAAGAATAGATTCTTTTGAACTATGGTGCTGGAGAAGACTCTTGAGAGTCCCTTGGACTGCAAGGAGATCAAATCAGTCAATCCTAAAAGAAATCAACCCTGATTGTTCCCTGGAAGGCCAGATCCTGAAGCTGAAGCTCAAATACTTTGGCCACCAAATGAGAAGGGAGCATTCACTGGAGAAGACCCTGATGCTGGGAAAGATTGAAGGTCAAAGAAGAAGGGGACGGCAAAGGATGAGATGGTTAGACAGTGTCATTGATGCAATGAACATGAAATTGAGCAAACTTCAGCGGACAGCAGAAGACAGGAGGGCCTGGCGTAATCTGGTCCATGGGGTCGCGAAGAGTCGGACTCGACTGTGCGACTGAACAACAACAACAATTCATAGAGTTGCCATAAGTTGAAAGTGACTTGACAGCACTTAACATACAGGTCTCTCTCGATGCAATCCTAAGAACACTTTCCTGAGAGTAAGCCCCATTGAGTAGATATTTGTTTGATTAGATTATTTATTTATTAGATTTTTTTTTAGTCACACACCACTCACCCAAGTGGTCTTGCAGCAACTTTCTACATTAAAACCATATAAATAAATTAAAAACAACATAAAAACAGGTAACAAATATAAGATATTAACATTAAACTGTTAAAACTATTAAAATATGTGGCTAGCACCATACCACTAACAAAAACAACCCAAACATGGATTACACTCCAAAGGCCAACCTAAATAATTCAGTCATGCACGTCTTGCAGAAACTAAAGAAGGCCAGCAGGGTACAGGTATCATCTGAGAGGGCATTCCACAGGGTAGGGGCTACAACTGAGAGGCCCTTCCCCTGGTGACAGCTAACTGACCCATCCTGGGGTTGGGCACTTGCAAGAGGCCCCTAGAGGGTAACTAAACGGAGCATGGGGGATTGTAACAGGAGAGACAGCCCCATAGGTATGAGGGTCCCATACAATTAAGGGTTTTAAAGGTCAACACCAACACCTTGCATTGGACCCAGAGACCAGTTGGTAGCCAGTGCAGCTGCCACAGAACCGGAGTAATATGAGCTGACCTTGATGTTCCAGTCAGCAACCTGCCAGCTGCATTCTGGACCACCTGCAGTCTCTGAAGTGTTTTCAAGGGCAACCTTATGTAGAGGAAATTGCAGTAGTCCAACCTGGAGGTGACCATTGCATGGATCAATGTGGCAAGGTCTGACTCAAAGAAGGGTTGGCATTGGTGAAAAAACGTTGACCATGCTACCATGGACATTTGTTTACCCAGTGACAGCACAGAATCTATCCATACTTGAGGCTCTTTACAGAGTGCTGGACAGCATCAAGTCTTGGGAGTCCTCCAGCTCCAGCTAGCATCCCAGTCTTTCCTGGCCACATGACTTCAGCCTTGGATGGATTCAACTTCAGCCAACTTCTCCTTACTCATTGGACTACCACTAGGATTGTTAGCCTCCAGGTGGTGGCTGGAGATCTCCTGGGATTACAACTGATCTCCAGGTGACAGTGATCAGTTCACCTGGAGGAAATGGTTGCTTTGGAATGTGGACCCTCTCCCCTCCCTAAATCCCACCCCCAAAATCTTCAGATATTTCCCAACCCAGATCTGGCAACCCTGCATCCAGGCACTGGGACAGTGCCAAGAGTTCTGCCATCAGCTGCTTATCCAGCAGGAGGAAGAGCTCAGTAGGATTTTGAGTAGACCTGCTTTGGATTGCACTGTCAGATAACTTAGTATCTGAAAGACTTCTCTCCCTGTATGGATTCTGGCAATTATGATGCCTGCAGAGGCAGAGAACAGTTAGAAGTCTGAGCACCAGCTTCCAGAAATCTGTGTTGTTAATTCTTGTGGCTTCTGAAAGGAGAGAAGGTGCTTTTACTAATACCTCACAAAGTAATGGAAAGGTGTTGATTATGTACTCATGCCATGGACTATAGGACAAATCAGTAGACCTATTGCAGGCCCCTCTAATGAGGATTCACCAGGGATGGCCCCAGAACAAAACAAAGCCGAGAGTACTGCAGATGCAAGTCTGAGTCCCCTCTCACAACCATTTTGTTTTGGCCAGGTGCACATATAGTGAAGGTAAGAAGGAAAGCAGGAAGCCCCTTCATTAAAGGGGAACCTCCATGTTATGTCCGCTGACCACCACTAGGCGCCAGCGACCTTTACCAGAGCTTGACTCTCAGAGACAATAAGGACTAGGATCCTGAAACCTCAAGAGGGCACCAATAGGAATCTTGGCGGGAAGTTTAAACCCACCAATGGGACCTGGGGGTGGTCCACGGGGACTGTATATAGTTGGTCATCGGGCCGGTATTCTCTGTTCTGTTGTGTATGCTAGTAAACTATGATCTAACAATCACAATGTGTCCTGGTTCTTCATGCATCGAACCCACTACACAACACTCCACATGATATGTTACTTATTCCCAGCACTACATTTGGTGTTCCTGAGGATTTACCCTTTAAACCAAGTTAAAAATAAAGCAGCTGACAGACAATTTGGGGAGCGGCTGTATCTGTTGGACACTCCCTCCAGCGAAGACAATGGGGCTAAACTCTGGTTTTGAAATAGCATGGGACAGCTCAGTGCTGCTGACTCCCCCCCCCTTTTAGCTCCTTAAAAGGCTATTTTCTCTTTCCTTGCCAAACTATGCTCTCACATTACATCATGGCTCAGCAGGGGAAGCAAAAGTGAGGAGAAAGGGGTTGGGGGGGATCCTGCTCTACAATTTTGCTCACAAATGATGGGAAAATGGGGGCGAAACTATTGGTTGGGCAGTTACAGCAGGAAGTGTTGTGGGAATAAAGTTGTGCAAATGCCGTTTCCCCCATTCCCCTGTTGCTTGCTGTTTCTTCCCTACTAGGTTTTTATGCCCTGCAGAAACATAGTCTTACTCAGTATCTCAAATTATTCTGGGGTGTGGGATTGTGGTGGAAGGGAACTGTACTTTCACTCTGTAAGTGTTGTTCAGGGATTTTTAAAGCTGTGCCAGGGCTATTGACAGGGCTATTTTTGGGCAGGAACGCACAGAAACAGTTCCGGCTGGCTCTCGAGTTGGCCACACCCAGCAGGAACTCATTAGCATAATAGGCCACACCCAACAGCAGAAACTCATTCGGATTGGCTACATTAGGGCTGTGTGGCCTAACATGCAAAGGAGTTCCTGCTACAAAAAAAAGCCCTGGGTTTTGACAACAAACAAAGTAAACAGAATAAGAAGCAAAAGGTGGGTGTGGCTGGATGACCACACCTCTGGTAACATGGGGGTGTGGCCTAACATGCTAATGAGTTTCTGCTGGTGGGTGTGGCCTATTATGCTAATGAGCTCCTGCTGGGCTTTTTCTACAAAAAAAGCCGTGGCTATTGACAATACTATGTTGCACCTGGGGCACAACCCCCCACAACAACAGTGGTGCTCGGGTTACACTAATATGGTTTGGCTTAGCACGGGCATATCTCCAGAAACACCTGAGTATCTTTGAGATATATCAGTATATTATCAACATGTGCCTGTCAAGTTTAATTGCCATCCTAAGTCATTCAGGAGCAGAACTTGAATATGGCCTACAGAGAGAGAACTACAACACAGGTTATTTGTGTGTCCTAAGCATTAAAAAGGTTGTTTTTCCCTGTCATAGTTGCAGAGGGTAGCCATGTTAGTCTGCAGTTGAACAGCTATTCAAGTCTAGTAGCACCTTGTTGTTCTCTAGCTGTTCCCTGTCATGTGCCTCTCTTTCTGAAGCTTAAAACAATGCATCTCTAAGGGGTACCAGTTTGGTGTAGTGGTTAAGAGCAGCAGACTCTAATCTGGAGAACTGGGTTTGATTCCCCATTCCTCCACAGAAGCCAGCTGGGTGACCTTGTGTCAGTCACATTTCTCTCAGAGCTCTTTCAGCCCCACCTACCTCACAGGGTGTCTGTTGTGAGGAGGGGAAGGAAAAGGCGATTGTAAGCAGCTCTGATACTCCGAGTGAAGTATGGGGTATAAATCCAACCTCTTCTTCTTCTCTTCTTCCTCTCTCCACCAGTTACTTTAAAAAATATTGCATATTTTAAAAGGTTGTTGTTGTTGTTGTTTTCAGTTGCAGAGTCGAGTCCAACTCTTCGCGACTCCATGGACCACATCACGCCAGGCCCATCCTTTTAAAGAGGTTGTCATCATACTTGAAATGGTTGCTATCGCCTCCACCCCTAAACGATGATCTCTCTATAGTTTCGAATGTCTCTCATTCTTAATTATGATCCTGAGTTAAGAAAAATGTTGCAGCACTGACCTTTTGAGTTCTATAATGTGTTTTTAGCAATACAATTGTACAAATAATTTTATAACATCTAAACTTCAGTTGAGAAGCATCAGTTGGATTGTTATATTCTTCTCTTTTTACAGATTTAAACAACAACAACAAAACCCTCCCTAACCAAACATGTACCATAATGATATGGGCCTTGGCCACAACAGCTGCTAAGGGCAAATTACCAAAAAAAACCCCAGCAATAAATCAGCCAGTTTTCCTCTAAACTCCATTGTCCGCACTAACAAAGTTGTTTACTGTAGTGTCAGTTTTCCAGAAAATCAGTATTTCAATTTCTTATACATTTGCAAAACATCAGGGATTATCAACATTATTATTTACATCTGTGGATTTTCTGGAAGAAACCTCTGGTGTTTTTTGCTAATCAAAATCACTTGGTTCTACTGAACCCTTGTCAAGAATTCTTATATTTGAGGACACTTATTCCCACAAGTCCTGCCAAGACAGGAATCCCTAGAAGATCTGAAGCTAATGTATTGGTCCTATTAATATTTAAATCTCCACATGATAGACTGGTGTAGCACAGTGATTAAGAGACAGAGCAGGGAGTGTGGTGTAGTGGTTAGAGTGTTGGATGAATAGGATCTTGGAAATCCAGGTTCAGATTCCCACTCTGCCATAAAGCATGCTGGGGTGTTGAAGTGAGCAGCTCAGCATGCCTGGACATAGGGGGCGCACTACATCACTCTAATTGTGTTTAGATGTTACCTCCTTGAATGGGATGCCTCTCTTTGTCTTAAACTGGGAGCTGCCCTCTGACCCTTTCTCTTTTTGGCCTCTCACTCTCTCTGAATGGCCTTCCATGGTGTCAAAGAGCTAAGCCTGGGTCACTGCTCCTTGTCCCTTGAGCAATACCAAGCCCTCTGGGTCCTCAAGGTCAAATGCACACAAATAAAGCAGACCTTTTAAAATTATATAAATAATAAAGGTTTATTTAAAGATTTTAAAAAGATATCACTATGCAGTACAGTTTCTATAGTTTAACAACAGAGAAAATAAAAAAGCTAACTGTTCTATCTAAGACATTAGATACCTGGTATTAGATGCCATATCTTCTTACAGCACAAAATTCCAAGCTGGAGCATAAAAGCATTCTATACATTTTAGGCCATCATAATGAAGCATAACATATCAAAGCACACTAGCGTGGCATGAGCATAAAGTTAGCATACCTTCCCTCTGGTCTATACCTTTATTGTAGTTTTTTGCCCTGTGGCATCAGATGGTCCTTTAGATCCAATCAGAAATCTCTCTTGATGGAACTTTCCCTCCTGTTTGATTATACAGCTGAGCACAAGTTCTCATGATTAACTAATTACCTCGTTCTTGAGTCCAGCCTTCGAAAAAGATAATGATGGTAGCTGCACAGAGGCTCAAATCATGAACACTTTTAAGCCAGACTAGGTCCTGTAATAATCACATTAACCCTTGAGGGAAGTTACAATGCCTTGCCTCACACATGGCGACACATGTGTCTCCTATAGATACAATGTCCTCATCAGGGCTTTTTTTGTAGAAAAAGCCCAGCAGGAACTCATTAGCATAATAGGCCACACCCAACAGCAGAAACCTATTCGCATATTAGGCCACACCCTGACAGCACCGCTCATTAAGCATATTAGGCCACACCCCCATGTTATCAGAAGTGTGGTCATCCAGCCACACCCACCTTTTGCTTCTTATTCTGCTTACCTTGTTTGTTGTCAAAACTCAGGGCTTTTTTAATAGCAGGAACTCCTTTGCATGTTAGGCCACACACCCCAAATGTAGCCAATCCTAATGATTTTCTGCTGTTGGGTGTGGCCTATTATGCTAATGAGTTCCTGTTGGGCGTGGCCAACTTGGGAGCCAGCCAGAACTCTGTTCCTATGTGTTCCTACCCAAAAATAGCCCTGGTCCTCATACTCCCACACATATGATGCTGGACAAGCTGGCCATTTGTGATAAGGAAAGTACTCTTCAGATTAGGCTTCTTTCTCTTCTTTTGACTGCAACCTGTAAAATTCGTTTTCAGTATATAGCTCCAATCCTGTCACCTTTACCAGGAAGATCTGAACAACTTTATGTCTCTCTCCTTCCTGCAGGTTCCTCCCAGGAGATAAAGTAGCTAAATTTCGCCTTCATATGTGTGGGATACACAAGTGGCTGAGTCTTAATAACTGTCGGAGGAAGGCACTGCCCCCCCAATCAGTCTTGAGACTGTCACACTGCATGTGCCCCCTATTTTTATCTTTATTTTTACTGATCCTGTATCGAAATAAATTTGAACTGAACTGGACTGATATCACTGCAATCTGCATGTGAACTGGACCTACTTGAATAAATTTAAGTTTATCTTTTTTTCCCCCGATATACTTCTAGGGGGATTTATTTACTGCGCTCAGTATCATGCTTCTAGGACTCAGCAAAACTCTGCTATATTAATCAAATATCCCAAGAGGGTGACTGAAATATACTGGGTTCAGACGCATTGAGTGATCAGTTCATTTATTTATTTGTTTGTTTGACTTTTACCCCGCCCTCGCGCCAAT
Source organism: Gekko gecko (assembly GCA_029375565.1). Classification (NCBI taxonomy): domain Eukaryota; kingdom Metazoa; phylum Chordata; class Lepidosauria; order Squamata; family Gekkonidae; genus Gekko; species Gekko gecko. The sequence continues at coordinate 42,440,295 of JAPDNY010000003.1, read as the reverse complement.
GCAGCTCAGGGCGGCTTACATAAAACCATAAAACCAGCATAAATACATACACACAATACCTAGATTCAGTTACATATAAATACAGTTAAAACCATTTGTGTATGGCGGTGTCATATGATAAAGTACAAGTGCCACTCAGCCGATGTAATGTTGCTCCTACTAGAATGCCTGGCGAAAAAGCTGCGTTTTCACGGCCCTGCGGAATTGCTGAAGGTCCTGCAGGGCCCTAATCTCACCGGGGAGCACCACCAGGGAGAACACCCTGGTCCTAGTCAATGCCAGCCTGGCATCCCTAGGTCCAGGGAAGGCCAGGCAGCTTTGAGTTTATTAAGCAATTCAGCCGTGAGTACAAAGACAAAGACCCCTGGCCAAAGCCATGTTTTATGCCCAAAGAAAGTCACACCCAAAGCACACCCCACTCCCCGTGATAGGCTATTTACACCAGGTTACCTTTCCAGGTAGCCCTTTTGGGCTATATTAGGATCCAGGTGTTCCTACTGGTGTACTCCTAGGATCCTAGCCTGCTTTTGTTATGGATCTCAAACTCAATACATTACAGTGACTCTAGATTGGTCACATCAACGTAACCTATTTCACGGGATCATTGTGAGAATACATTATATACAGCTCTCAGACAAAAGACAGACTAAAAAATGTGATCGATAGAAGTCCCCCATTTTAATCTTACCCCTTTCAGAAGCTTACTTAAGTAACCACAGTCAAGCCTCGCCATTACTGTGTCATGGATCAGTATGGTCACAGCAGCTGAATCCAAGGCGGGGATTTCTGTGCCAAACGCTGATAATAAAATGCACTCTGAGCTGCCACCACTAATCTGATTTCCTATCAGGATGGTGGGATCCATCTTCCACCCTAACTGAATCAGACACTTTACACCAGCAAATGTCAGAAGAGTTGTACCCTCCAAGACCTCACCATTTCTGACCAGTGTCATCTCCGTTTTGATTGGATTCTGCTACAGTTTGTTTGCCCTCAGTCACTTGACCACAGCTGCTAACCTCTCTCTCTCTGAACTCCTTCTCCTCCACCCCTGCAATTTCCCCTCTAAATGTATGCAAACTGAATTCCTCCAAATATACTTCTGAAAAAGTGCACTCAGACTCACGAAAGCTCATGCAGAAATAAAAGTTTTTAAAGTTGACACGGGACTTCTGTTTTGTTTTGCCCAGCATTGACCTGGGACTGGGCCCAGCTGCCTCATAAGGGACAGAAGGAGACAGTGCACATCTGTAAGCAATTGTGAATGTTTTATGGTCTCCATTAATGTTGCCAACAGCAGCCGGGGAGAGCAGACAGCGGTGGACTGTTCTGTTCATGTGCAGCACACATCCAGCCATTTGTGGACTGTAGAAGGGTTGTTTGCTGTCATGGATCAGTGCCCTTGCATCAGCTAAGTAGCAACATTTTATTTTTATAGATAAAGTCTACTACTCATCCCCTTTCTTTTGGATTAACTGGAGCAACAACAACTCAGCAGTAAATAAGATGCCCCTAGCTATCCTTTTCCCTGTCCATTTTAAAAATGACAAAAGATAAACAATGAATTAATACTGACTTGCCACTGACCCATAAAAACGAAAGACAGTGTTTGATGTCTCTTCTGGATCTTTTCTAGCGTAAATCTTATGCATTTCTTGAGGCCTCGGAATCCATTGACGCTTTGTGAGCTCTGGTATCATATATCTACTTGTTTCTGTTTTAATTTACATCAAAATATGACTCTCCTAATCAGCTGGTTTTGAACGTGGCTCACAATGGGATTTTAACATGTAAGAAAAATGTAAGGAGCTGCATGGAAGCAAGTTTGTACTAACAGAAAGTGATTTTCCTCCCATTTCTGTAGCATAATAGTAAGGATTGATTTGTTATTCTTCCTTCTAATGCCTCATAGGTGTGTGCTGCTGACAGAGCAGCATGCATACAGAATTTACCAGCAGCCCGTTTTCTGAATCATCATCACCCACTAGTCCAGGAAAGGCATGTGCTGAGGTCAGGTTTCTGGTGAATTTCACTCGGCTGCCACATTTCTCACACACACATTATATATTTCACATGCATACCTACCGAAAATGAATGTATAGATGAAATTATTTGAGCAAGACAATACAAAACAGAAATGGAAAACACAGAAAGGTTAGCACAAGGGTCATAATAAAAGTAAAATCTGTTTTAGTGAAACATTATATTCTGTGACATCATTATTATACTAGGAATAAGGCCCGTTGTGGAAATAAATACAACAGCTCTAGAAAGAGGCTCTGGGAGAGTGCCCCAGCTTTGGGCACACAGTGTGAATTTGCTGTGGTGACCTCAGCAGGGTATAATGACAGAGACCACCATTTTCTCCAGAGGAACTGATCTCTGCTACCTAAAGAGCAGTTGTAGTTTTGAGTGATCTCCAGCCCTCACCTGGAGATTGGCAACAATTGTTACCCAGGAGGAAATGGCTGGTTTGGAAGGTAGAGTCTATGGCATTCTACCTGCCTGAAGTTCAATCCCTCCTCAAATCTCACCCTCTCCAGGCTCCACCCCTCAAATCCCCAGGAATTTGCCAACCTGGAGTTGGCAACCTCATCTCCTTCCCAGCTAACCATCAACCTACCATTATCTGCCCCTCTTTCAGCTGACTTCTGCCCCCCCTCCTGCAGAGCAGTTGTAACTCTGAGTGGTCTTCAACCCTCACCTGGAGACTGGCAACAATGGTTCCCCATGAGGGACTGGCTGGTTTGGAGGGTGGAGTCTATGGCATCGTACCTGTCTGAGACCCCACCCTTCCTCAAACCGCACCATCTCCAGGCTCTACCCCTCAAATCTCCAGAAATTTCCCAACCTGGAGTTGGCAACCCTATCTCCCTCCCAGCCAATTGTCAACCTACCGTTATTTGCCCCTGACTTCAGCTTTCCATCTCCTCCCCCCTCCCTCCTGGAGAGCAGTTGTAATTCTGATTGATCTCCAGCCCGCATCTGGAGATTGGCAACAATGGTTCCCCAGGATGGAATGGCTAGTTTGATGGGTGGAGTTTATGGCATTGTACCTGTCTGAGGTCTCACCCCTCCTGAAACCTCACCCTCTTCAGGCTCCATCCCTCAAATCTCCAGGAATTTCCCATCTGGAGTTGGCAACCCTATCAGGACTGGCCCCAATGAGTTTTCTCTCAAAGGCCAAAACAAGTGACAGGACCAAGCTTGGTTGCCTACCAACAGGCACTGAGGGGAAAGTAGGGTTGCCAGCTCTAAGTAGGGAAATACCTGGAGATTTGGGGGGTGGATCCGGTGGAGGGCAGCATTGGGGGGGGGCAGAAGGACTCAGCAGGGTATAATGCCATAGGGTCTACCCTCCAAAGCAGCCATTTTCTCCAGGGGAACTGATTTCTGTCATCTGGAGATCAATTGTAACAGCAGGAGAACTCCAGGTCCCACCTGGAGATTGGCAACCCTAGGGGAACGTCAGCTGCACAGTAGGGGGTTGAAGAGAATGGTATGATGGCCACTGGGCCAAGATTGGCAACAATAGTTCCCCAGGAGAAAATGGCTGCTTTGGAGGGTGGAGTCTATGGCACTGTACCTGTCTGAGGTCCCACCCCTCCTCAAGCCTCACCCTGTCTGGGCTCCACTCCTCAAATCTCCAGGAATTTCCATACCTAAAGTTGGCAACTTTATCTCATCCCCTCTCAGCAGCCTCTTCCTAGGCAAAATTCTGTCTTTCTCATTAGCGGGAACCAAAGCAGTTTACTTCATTCTTTTTGGCTTTGTGATCTGTACAGCAACCCTGTAAGGTAGGTTAGGCAGAAAGTCTATGGCTGGTCCGAAATCACCCAGGCAGTTTCCATAGGGATGCTCCTGCTATACAGGAGCAAGCAGCCAGGCCTAGGGTTGTCATTGCCAACAAAGACAAATTGATGCAAAGCAGGATGGAAAAGTCTCCATATCTCTATTTTGCCTTCAATTGGTTTTGATGCCAGCAGAGTGAGAAAATGCCAGAGGTTCTGGGTAGGTGCCCCATGGTAAATGCACCAAACAATTCCTAAAGATTTTCCACTGTGTTGATAAATCATTTTCTACACTCACAGCGTCCCCTGCCAGAACACAACTCATCCCCAGAACTTTGAATTAGTACCAGAGCTTTTTTTGCCTTGTGGTATTCTGCTTGTGGTATGATCTGTCTTTTTTGTGGTGTGGCATGGTTGTGTTATTGGGTTTGTTTCTTTTGAAGGGGAAGTGTTGTGAGCGAGGACATATTTTACCCCAGAATACGACAGGTTGCATAAGCAACTGACAATTCCTGTCTTGCGGGGAGGGGGGGAGTTTGAGGTGCAAAATGGAGTGAGGTCCAATCAGCTTCCATATGCAAATTAGCTTGAAATGTTGGCCCAATCAGAGAAGAGTGGCCTAGGCTGCAGTGGGTGGGAGAGAACTCAGGCAACACAGCTAGTGGATAGGGACAGCTTCTGAGTGACATACCAAGGAGCGAACTGATTTTGCCAAGCATAGAACCTTGCCAGACCACTACCCTTTTATATAATAGGACAGGATATGTTGTCGAAGGCTTTCATGGCTGGAGTTCATTAGTTGCTGTTGATTTTCCGGGTTGTGTGGCCATGGTCTTGGCATTGTAGGACCTGACATTTCACCAGTAGCTGTGACTGGCATCCTCAGAGATATAACACAGAAAGATGTAGTAGTCTCTCTGTCAACTATATAATATTATTATATAGTTTGCACTTCTCTTATTAACCACTTGCTTTCTTATGAGGAAGGCATATGACAGGAAGTCAAAGGTGCTGAGATGTATATGGTTACAATCCTAAGAACATTTTCCTGGGAAATGGAATTTGCTTCTAAGTAGACCTGCAGAGGATTGCTCCCTATATCTGAATTCATTCCTCTTTCTCCAAATTCCCATGATCTATAGTAGGTTGCCAGCCTAAGCCTCCAGGTGGGACCTGGGGATCCCCCAGAACTACAACTCATCTCTAGACTACAGGGATCAGTTCCCCTGGAGAAAATGGATGCTTTGGAGGGGGGGTCTTTATGGCATTGTACTCACACAAGTCCCTGTCCTCTCCAGGCTCCAGCCCCAAATCTCCAGGAATTAGGGTTGCCAAGGGCCCCTCGCCACACCGGTGGGGGGGATTGGGGGGAACATTCCAGGATGTTGCCAATGTGATGACATCACCCGGAAGTGATGTCATCACATTGGCAATGTTGTGCGGTGATGTTCTGGTTTAAGGGCAAAATGCTTTGGTTTTAGGCCAAATTTACCTTGGAGTTTTGCCCTCAAACCAGAGCATTGTGCGAAATGTCTCCAACATGATAACATCACTTCTGGGTGACGTCATTTCATCAGGGATGTTGCACCCAGATGTGGCTGTTTGGGAGTGGGGTTTCCTCTGCCAGCCAGCAGAAGCCCCGAAAAGTGGGAGAATCCCTGCTGGGACCTGGGGACTAGCAACCCAACCAGGTGTTTCCCAGCCTGGATCTGGCAACCCTACCCCCCATCCCCTGCAGGTGGCCAGTGGGGACTTGGCAACTCTAAGCTATAGCCAAGTAAGGTTGGATGAATAACAATTATTTATTTACATTTGTTGTAGTCGGCCTTTCTCACTGAGACTCAAGGCAGATTACACAGGGTAAATCAATACGATTAACAGGATGGGACATTCAATAAGCAATGTAATAGGATTAGGACTGCAGAAATCTGAAACAGAGCTGAAACAGAGCGTATTAACATGACACATGAAACAACGCAGAGATTACATAGTAGAATAATACATACAGTGACAGGTAGTACATACTAGAGACAGTGGTATAGTCCACAGTCCCTTTCCTTTCTTGAAAGTATCTTTTTGAACCATTCTGTTCAGGGCTGGCTTGCTCACTAGGTGAACTAGGCGTTCGCCTAGAGCACGCCAGCCCTTAGGGGCGCCAAAGCCCCCGCCCCCTTCCCTGGCTTGCTCATGTGCTCGCAACTGGGCAGATTAGAGCAACTGGGCAACTGGGCAGATTAGAGATGGAGATACATTTTCCCATAAGAGGGAGGTTGTTTGGGCGCCTTTCGTGGTGCCATTCCGCCTCCTGGCCCCAGTGACCCCTTCGGCTTTGTGCTGTGGGGGGACTTCTTCCCCTGGCGCACCCCCCCGGCCCCGCCTGGAGGTTGGCAACACCGTAATTGGTGGGCATGCATGGGGGGGTGCCAGAAGGTAGCCGGCCCTGATTCTGTTATAGTATAGCCCTATTACCTGTGTAAAAATGTCCACCTACATAATCTGGTTTTGCATAGTTATGGGATGTCAGGACAGTGGGAGCCTTCCGGACCTCATTGAGCGAGCCACTCCTAAGATGGGGCCACAACACAGAATGCACATGTATGGGCAGTTGCTGATCTTGCTTCTTTTTAGGGTGGTACCTGCAAAAGAGCCTTTTCAGACAAGTGAAGCTGTCATGGTGGAGCATAGGGGGAGAAGTGATCCTGCCGATATGAGGGTCCAAGGCCATGAATATGTGATAGCCAATCCTTTGGCTATGTAATAGCTACTGTCTTGAACTGAATCTGATAACTGATGAACAGACAGTGGAGGGACTACAGAATGGGAGTAATATGCACGCTTTGGCTAGCTTCTGATAATACCAAACCGAAGCACTCTGTACCAACTGGAGTCCCCAAGGTGCAATCATTGAGAGATTTATGTTGAATGCGTTACAGTAGTTCAGTCACAATGTTACCTTGACATGGATCCAGCTGGCCAGATTAGTTCAGTTTAGGAAAAGGGCCATCTTCCGGGCTAAACTGAATGGGGAGAAAGTTATTTATGCAGCTACATTAACTTGCTTCTCCAGCATGGCCTTTGTCATGCCAGTTTGGTGTAGTGGTTAACTGGGTTTGATTCCCCACTCCTCCAGTTGCAGCTGCTGGATGACCTTGGGCAAGCCATAGTTCTGGCACAGCTGTTCTTGAAAAAGAGCCGTTTCTGTCACAGCTCTCTCAGCTCCACCTACCTCACAGGGTGTCTGTTTTCGGGAGGGGAAGGGAAAGGAGATTGTAAACCCTTGGGTAGTGAAGGGCAGGGTATAAATCCAATCTCCCCCCTTCCTCTTCTTCTTCTTCTTCCAGACTAGACTTAACTAAACAAAAACTAACACAGCCATCTCTGTCTCATAGCTCAGTCTGAAGCCAGACTGAAAAGGGTCCGGGACAGATGAATTATCCAAGAAGACCTAAAGTTGATACACTACTGGACTCTCAATCACTTCCCTGAAAGGGCAATGGGTGATAATTGTGACGATAACTGGCCACATCAGTTTTCTGTAGGGATAGTTTTTAAAGTAAGGGACACATAGCCACCTTTTTGGGTGGCTGAGGGAAAGTACCCTGAATTAATTACTGATTTAGGCTAGATACCAAAGGCTCATTGGTGTGGTCCTTACTTGATTTTAGCAGCCAGACCTTCCCTCAAAGGCTCAATACAACAGATTAAGTCCAATGTTTTAACAACAGCAAAAAATATTCATATCAGGTAAAATACAGTAGAATCAGGGCTATTTTTGGGCAGGAACGCACAGGAACGGAGTTCCGGCTGGCTCCAGAGTTGGATACACCCAGCAGGAACTCACTAGCATGAAAGACCACACCCAACAGCAGAAACTCATCAGGATTGGCGACATTAGAGCTGTGTGGCCTCACATGCAAAGGAGTTCCTGCTCCAAAAAAGGCCCTGGGTTTTGACAACAAACAAGGTAAACAGAATAAGAACCAAATGGTGGGTGGTATCACAGGGCGTGTGGCCTAATATGCTAATGAGATGTGCTGTCAGGGGTGTGGCCTAGTATGCTAATGGATTTCTGCTGTTGGGTGTGGCCTATTATGCTAATGAGTTCCTGCTGAGCTTTTTCTACAAAAAAAGCCCTGAGTAGAATCACTAATAAGATAAACAGGACTCTTGCAGCCCCTTAACCTATAACAAAAGTTGTATTCCAGCAAAACTTTTATGGACAAAAGCACAATTCTTAGCATCTAAAGGAAATGTCTCTAGTCCACAAAAAAACTAATGGTGGAATAAAATGTAACTGGTACCAAAAGACTCTTGTTTATTTGAGCTGCTACACAGCTACCCTTTTGGAATTGCTAATAAAAATATAATCCACAATTTTTTAAATTAAAATAAATCAACAAGTTGTCAACAAGATTTTAAAACTCTCATGATGCCATCAGTACGAAAGACCAAACAATCAACAAGGAGGAAAAGGTAAAAATCACCTGAAATAGCCTGGTGTCAGAAATACCCAGATGAAGGCACCAGTTGAAGACAAAGCTGGAAAACACTTCCCTTTCTCCTTGTGATTGTGATGATAAATGTTGTTGCAAAATTTTAATTTTGTATTCTATATCTGAAAAAGTGATGTCTGACTTACAAAAGTTCACAGTGAAGTAAACATGGTTAGTCTTAAAGGTGCCACTTGATTTCTATTTTATTTTGCTGCAACAGATATGTTTTACTTCTCAACAAGATATAACACAGGATGTAGAGAAAAGCAATTAAAAATTCAAAAAAAGAAGCGATAACACACTTACTAGGGTTTCCAGGTCCTACTTGGCTGCCGGTGGGGGGATCCAGGCTTGCGCCTGGATCGGGGATGTCAGGAGGTGATACTCAAGTTTTTGGGCAAAACTCTATGTTTTTTTGCCTTCAGAACCATAGAGTTTGTCCAAAAAACTAGAGTGTTACCCCCTGATGTCCCTGGCACAATGATGTAACTTCCAGGTGATGTCATCGCATCTGGGACATCACCCAGTGACACCCTTGTTTGGGGGTGGGGCTTCCCCCACCAGCTAGCTGGCCAGCGGCAGATCACAGCCCCCAAAACTCCCCACTGGGAACTGGCAACTCCCCACTGAGAACTCCCCACTGGGGACTGGCAACCCTAACAGCTACCTTCTGAAAGTATTATCTACTAGGGTTATAAAAGTATTTTTCAAGATTATGTTTTTAATCAACTGGGTTACATATACAGGACAGACTAAATGGGCATTTAGGCATGAGGCTTTCTCTAGATCTTGGGTGGCTCATGTCCAAACCCTAATCCCCACAAGTATTCTATAAGAAAGATGAAACTGCAGGATCAGTGCAGATGGATGAGATCTCATGGTAGAAAGATCTACAACACCATTTCTTCCAAAAACGTATCTTTCATTCCTTAGTACTATTGGTTCTCTTTCCACATTTCCAGTTGTGTGTTAAGGAACCAGACCAGGAAGGTGGGACGTTTTTGTGTGAGCATGCCCCCAAGAAGCAGCTGTATCTAATGAAAGAAACTATTGTTCTGAACCGTATGCGATTCTCTCTGATTATACCATAAAAGACTAGAAGGCAGCTGCTTATACTGTACTAAAGTTGGTAACAATTTGCCATCAACTGCAATGAGTTCAGGCCATCACAGTCTCTAATACTGCACACAATAAGGTAGTGTCGCACAGAAATTCCATTAGAATAGTCCAAACAAATGAAAATAACTAAAAAATAGAGGAGCTGCTAACAATACAATCCTAAGAACAGTACATCTTTCTAGGTCCATTGAAGTCAAGGGTATTAAAAGAATGTTTCTCTGCTCAGAGCTGCAATGTAAATTGTGTAACCAGAAACCATAGTAGAAACCAGTGAAAATAAATGTCTAGAAACAAAGATGGAGGAGGGGAAATACTTTCTGAACTCTCAAGCTGCCTTTTGCTGCTGTCATTCCTAGCTCAAGCTCTGGCTGGTGATAACTTGAACAGATCTCTCCAAAAACTTCTGGATCTTTGCAAGGGAAATTTGAGAATCTGAAAGCAGACACAACTCCCATTAAAGAAATCTTGGAAAGCCTTTTGGCTCAGACAAATTATCTGAATAAATCAGTGGAAGACGCGGGGGTGGGGGGATCCTAAGTGGAAGAACAGCTGCGGATTCAGATCCTCCCAGGAGGAAGCTACTGAAGACAGCTAAGACTTCTTTTTTAATGTTGCCATCAAAAGTATTACAGCACTGTGGAGACAGGCAGAATTCTTTCAGAATCAAATTATAGCTAAAAATATCCATATCCCAGGCTTTCCTGTGGGGCTCATGAACCTAAATCTGACTGATGTTTCCTACACTGATGGTACCACAGATCTGTACAGTACTCCTGTCCTCATTTATTTTAGACACCACTGACCGTTCTTTCAATATTGAAAGGAAGCTATTTTCCTGATCAGTCTGCTGGATTTGAAATCCTCATTGTGAAAACTCTCAGGTTTCAGAAGCAATACAGTAAAATCCCAAATGCAGGACAGTCCAGGCACCAGCTTGATCACTCAGCTAAGAGATAAATTAATTTATTCTCTTAAGAAAGTTATTCTAGCTATATTAATCCAAATATTGAACACATATATAAAAGAGAGCCAGAGGTTAGCATTGTCTGGGAGACCGGGATTCAAACCCCCCATTCTGTCATGAAAGTTTGCTGGGTAGGGTTGCCAACCTCCAGGTGGTACCTGCAGATCTCCTGATATTACAGTTGATCTCTAGATGACCAAGATCAGTTCCCCCTGGAGGAAATGGGTGCTTTGGAACGTGGATGCTATAGCAATATACCCCTCCCCAAACCCCACTCTCCTCAGACTTCACCCCCAAAATCTCCAGGAATTTCTAACCCAGAACTAGCAACCCTATTACTGAGTTACCTTGGGCCAGGAGATAAAAACAGGGCCAAGGCTGATTATACAAAATTTGAGCAGTGGAACAGACTGCCTCTGGAGGTGGTGGATGCTCCTTTGCTGGATGTTTTTAAGTGGAGGCTGGACAACCATCTTTCGGGTATGTTGTAGGGCTATCTTTTGGCTATGCTCCTGCAGAGTGCAGGGGGTTGGACTAGATGACCTGCAAGGTCCCTTCCAACTCTAACATTCTATGATTCTAAGTAAAAATATGCTTTATTACTCAATTAAATTTCCAAAAATTCCCTAGGAATTTTGCCAACAGGCTTCGTCAGGGGAATCTGTAATATACAATAACAACACTGGGCTTTCATAAGTATAGTTAATATTATATAAACAAGATATTTTATTAACAGTTAACATCCAGGTCCTAAAATATCAGTCACATACAAAACTGCTAGAGCTTATTCTGTCCTTGAGACTGCATGAGGCAGAGAAACTCCTTGTAAGGAACAGAGATAAGATAAGGCTGTCCAGCACCCAACAGGCTTTGGCTCTAAATTAAAGAAATCCTTTTTACTGTACCTAAACGAATGTTATCGACCTGTCCGTCTTACAATAGTTCTTCAAAAAGAGTAAAAGATCGGTAAGTAATTGTCGCTGGAAGAATGTATTTCCTGTTTGCATCTGTTAAAAAATCTTTGTATGCTAATTTGCTGTTCAACCTCTGGCTTATACGTATGGACTGGTAAGTTCTATTTCATTGTGTCTGAGGAAGTGTGCGTGCACACGAAAGCTCATACCTTGAATAAGACTTGGTTGGTCCTAAAGGTGCCACTGGACTCAAACTTTGTTCTACTGTGTCAGACCAACACCTGGATCTAAATTAAATTAACACATTGCTAGTTTAGGATTGCATACTACAAGTGTTAACTGCCACGCACAAGTCTCCATCAGGGACGAGCCAGTTTCCAAATATAAAACAGCGTTTGGTACGCAATTTGGTAAAGCCATAATTTTCCGTAGAAATTTGGATTGGACTCGTTCAATGGCATGGTTAAAAACTCCAGTCCAGATTGGGATGCCATGCATTAGCTGTGAGCTGGCTTTGGCCCTAAAATTTTTTATTGCAGCTGGCACAAACTGGTTGCCCCTGCAATAAAAGAAACGTGCTATGGCTAACGCACTAGCACTAGCGACCTTCACAGCATATTGGCGATGGGTAGACCACGTTGCATTATATCGGAAATGAATGCCTAGATATTTGTAGTCTTTAACTTGTTCTATCACTTTACCATTGATGGACCATTGGTATAATCTCCACTTTTTGGCCAGACATCACAGAGAAGGTTGCTAAGTTTCTCTGCCTGGTCTCACAGCGACGTCAAAGGATTTTTTAGAATTTTATAGGTAGGTTTCACCTGGTTTATTCGTGTTCCTGAACTGGTTTTAATTTTAGTAATTGTATTGATAATTTTATGCCAATAAAGGCTGACTTGACTTGAAGTGTTAACTGACAACTCTGTTACAGAATCATATAGCGCGTGACGTTCCTATGCAAAGTGCAACAGTATACAGTGCACTGACCATTCACCGATGGCTATAACTGGTGGTAAGAAACAACTAAGTTCATTATGGGAAGACATTTAACTGTAGAGGCTAAGATCTGTTAAGCTCCTAGTTAAAATGAAGGAGAGGGGAAAGATATAAGACACTTTGGGTCCCTATTGGGGAGAAAGGCAGGGTATAAACGAAGCAAAATAAATCGAACAAATGTATCGATACATTCTAATTCTGCAGCTTCCCATTGGAGAGTTCCTCTGTTGAAGAATAGTGAGCCTCAGGTCAAATTAGACATTAAAAAGGCCAGAGTCAGAATCCTGTGGCAAAAGATTTCCATCTGCTAGGATAGTCTACAGCTGACACTCACCAAAGGGAGATTCCAGTGCAGAATAAGAATTTATCGACAGGCTTGATAGCATTGATTCTTAGCCTCCAGAAGTGTTAAGCAGCTTACCATAACTAAGCAGCTTGTGATACCTCCTATTAAACCTATGCTTATTGTGTTTGCTTTTGCGTTTTGCATAAAAAACATGACTAAGCGATATCTCTCATATTTCATAGCCATTTAACCATTGTTCACAACCCTGCTCCCACCCTGTATATAATTCTGCAGACTCAGACTTCGCTTCATGCATTTGACAAAGTAAACTCTAGCCCCTGAAAAGCTTACACTTCAATAAAACTGTTACTCTTTGAGATGCCCCAAGAGTCTGTTTTTGTTTCAATGTGGGGTTATTATCCTGATATACTTGCCTGCTGCCTGCATGAACAAGAAATTGCAAAACATTTCAGACACACCCCTTTGGGCTGCTCATTGGTCTAGGGACATGTAAACTTTCTCCATGACAGATAACTGCTCTTCTACTGTTTATACATGATCTATTAGCACAGCATAAAAGGAAGACCAGTCAGGAGCTTTTAATCTTATCAGGGTTTGCCATGTCTCTTTTCATTCTGATTCAACCTCTTATTATGTAAGCAACTCAGAGGGTCCTTCTTATACAAGGTAGATGATCCTGTAAACAGACACTCGTTTTGTTATTCTGGAACTGTAATCCCAAACTGCTTGTAGCAATACTTTTCCTCTACCCTGTAGCTCATTCAGAGTGAAAGCATCGCACGATCATATTACACATTAGTCTTCACATAGACTGCCCAAAGACTGACATAATGATTTAAGGTGGCTTTGTTGATAGGTAGACTACAGATTGTGTCACTGGTATACAGACTGTGTCGCTTACATTCTGAGGTATAGACAGAAATTGTCATGCAGTGGACTGAGTGCTGGACTTCGGCCTGCTTAGCCCTGAGTTCAAGATCCTTGCTTGGCAATCAACCTCGCTTTGATGAATCATTTTTTCTCACATAAGCGGTACAGGACAGAACCTTTATTAGGCATACGGTACAGCTCTCACCTAAGCTACCCAACAGGGGAATTGTGAACATAAACAAGGGGAGGATGGAACCCTAGGAATAACAGCTGAGATATCTGAAAGAAGGCCAGGATATAAATATTAGATACATCCTTGCTAAAGCTAGACATTTCCAAATAGGGGGTTCTTTTCACCTGCTTTTCAGGCTACGACCACCAATGTGTTTTCTTTCTGAAATATTTATACCCCACCTTTCCCATGTGGGCTCAAGCTGGCTTACCTGATTTCATTAAAAACCATCATATGATAATATAAGGCCACAACCACAAAACATGCTAAAAATAAATAAATCATGGCCAGTGGTTGTTCCTTCCCTAATAGCCAAGACAGAGTAAAATATAGAGTCTGTTCTATGTGATGCAGCTATGTGATGTGATGTCGAAGAATCATGTTCATTCTGACACTTTCCCATAAGTGACTGAGTAAGGCACAAGTTATCATTGTTGGTATGTAAATTTTTAATACTCATGTGATAGATTTATAACCAGGAACTGAGTTCTTCTTTCTTTTTCTTTTACACACATACAATGCAGCATTGGCATTTGGTTTTGTGAGCATATATCATCTACGGTCAACTAACAGGATTGTTTGGCTTTGCAAAGCTTAATTAAAAGTAATGACTTAAATTTGTAATTAATCACATGTTGAAATAATTATCTGCATAATGAAACTGTGCCAATGTTTTAATTACATTACTTGCTGGAGACACCTTTAGGCCTCAATGGTTAAGGGTAGTTTAAGGTGGGAACACACATGAAGCTGCCTTCAGACCATCTGTCCATCTGAGTCAGTCCTGTCTGCCCAAACTGGCAGTGGATCTCCAGGGTCTCAGGATTAGATCTAGTGGTGACAACTGTAGGCCTCGATGGTTAAGGGTAGTTTAAGGTGGGAACACACATGAAGCTGCCTTGCACTAAATCAGACCATCTGTCCATCAAGTTTAGTATTGTCCACTCAGACTGGCAGTGGCTCTCCAGGCTCCCACCTACTGCATGGTCCTTTCGACTGGAGATGTCGGGGATTGAACCCAGGACCTTCTGCATGCAAAGCTGGTGGTCTACCACTGAGCTATGGCCCTACCCCTCAGGGATACTGAAGACACTGCATTATAAAAAAAATGGGATACCACTTGCAGGGGATGGGGCAGCCCTCCTTTAAACCATGCCCCTCAGGGACTTGTTCAGATAGCCACCATGAGGAATGGTCCCTGCCTACTATTGACTGGAGATGCTTGACTCTTTAAGGAACCTCTGTTTGCAACCAGCTGTTTGGCAGCAGAGTATTGGGAACAGGAGGGCAGGAGCCAGGCAACACCTAGGAAGCAGGCACCAACTTCAGTGGTGCCTTCTTAAGAGAGGAAGGAATAGGGCCAAGGAAAATATGGCAGCTCTGACTCCAGGCCAGAGTAGCAGAGTCAGGGAAAGGAGAAGGATATGTGTGCCCCAGAAATTTCTCTCTTTTTTGGGGGGGGGTCTGTCATGGGGGGGCTAGAGGGTGGCCTCTGAAAACCAATTCACACGTAGATTTCCCTGTTACGGTATATTATAATTCCTAGCTTTAACAGATCTCAGAATGCGAAGACTGTCAGTTCTCGGGGGTGGGTGGGGGAGTCCTGAATTCATTTTAAATAAGGAAAAATGTGCAACGAACTAATTGGCTTACCAAACAACAGGTTCAAGTGGATGCTACTACTAGATAACCCAGTAATTTGAAGCCCCTGCATAGCATAAAATAGGACTAGGTGTAAAGATGCCAGTGGATTAGTATGGTATAAAGTGATATTGTGCCTGCAGTCAAGCCTAATAATGTGGGGTGCCTCAAGGGGCTGTGCTATCCCCGATGGTGTTTAACATCTACATGTGCCCCCTCGCCCAGATTGCCCGGAGGCACGGGCAGCGTGCGATATCTGTTGTTGGGTGGCCAGTCCAACTCCAGCCTGGATGACCTGGAATGGGCACTTCAGGATGTGGCGGGCTGGCTTAGACTGAGCCAATTGAAATTGAATCCAATGAAGACGGAAGTCCTGTGCCTGAGTCGGAGCAGATCGGGGGTAGGGATCCCACTACTGACCTTCGGTGGGGTGCCACCAGTGCCAGTGCCAAGGATTAGGAGTCTGGGAGTGCTCCTGGATGCCTCCTTAACAATGGAGGCCCAGGTAGCAGCCACTGCCAAGGCGGCCTTTTACCATCTACGGCTGATTAGGCAGTTTGTTCCCTTCCTCAAACACAATGACCTAGCAACAGTGATCCATGCAATGGTCACTCAAGATTAGACTACTGCAACGCTTTCTACATGGGGCTGCCCTTGTCCCAGATCCGGAGGCTGCAGCTAGTGCAGAATGCCGCAGCCAGGCTACTGATGGATCTCTCTATATGAGACCATATCCAGCCTGCACTGAGAACACTGCACTGGCTGTCTGTAGCGTACCGGATTCGGTTCAAGGTGCTGGTTTTAACCTTTAAAGTCCTATATGGTCAGGAGCCTACCTACCTGAGGGACCGCCTTTCCCTATATGTGCCCCAGAGAGCACTGAGGTCAGGGTCACAACACTGCGTGACCCTCCCCGGTCCAAAAGAAGCCAGGCTGAATATCACCAGAGCCAGGGCTTTCTCAGTGGCAGCCCCATACTGGTGGAATGAGCACCCGGAGGACATCAGGGCCCTGCGGGACCTTTTACAGTTCCGCAGGGCCTGTAAAATGGAGCTCTTCCACCAGGCTTTCGATTAGGAGCCGCCACTGATGAATGTGCCCTGGAACATCTTCTGGCTTGAAACTAGGAACATCTTCTGGCCTGAGACCTTACTAGATGCTACTCCTATCATTGGGTGTGATTTGGATCACCGCCATCATCTGTCATTTTTTATTTGTAACTGTTGCTGTTTTAACTTGGTCTTGTATTCTCTAATTGTTTTAACTCTGTATTGTTTACGTTATTTTATCCCTGTTAGCTGTCTTGAGCCAGCATGTCCGGCAAGGCAGGATACAAATAGAAATAATAAGTAAATAAATAAATAAATATAAATATAAATACAACGTCTGGGAACAATCATTCCCAAGAATTGTAGGGCTGTTTACTGAGCAGAATGGGAGGGGCTTCAGTCTTCCTGAGCTGTTTTTCCAAGCTGAAATGCCCAGGGCAGGGGCTGTTTCACCTGTTATGGGATTCCATTTGGGGCCTCCCCCAGCCATTTTGGCTTGGGAAAATGGTTCAGGAGGAAAGACTGACCCTCCTTCCTTTGCACTGCATTTGTGAGCAGAAACAGGCTCTGCAGTGCTAGTCTCCAGATATTACATGTATTCTGACCTGACCTAGGTCACATGTAACATTTAGTTCAACCCTTAGTAGTAATTCTGAGAGAACTCCCCAAGCCCTGCCTGGTAACCTTAAACAAGGTGCAATAATGAAAGAATGCTAAGGCTGTACTGTGACAGATTAAAACCTGTAACTTAATTTTATATTTATTATTCTGAAACAAATAGTGACAACGGAACTGTGAAATGCTCAGTCAAAAGCTGAACATCTCAGTTCAATATTCCTAAAATATCCAGAATTGTTTTCTGTTAAAAAGCAAATAATTAAAGCAAAAAGAGCAAATGAGCTTAATTTGATTTTTAAAAATCTTCCAAAATGCTGGAGTTTTGTATATAGGTTTTTTTTCCTGAAATAGTGTTGCAGGCTGTGAGTCATAGGTTAGCATCACCTCCTTGAGATTATCATAATGATATAATTCTGACAAACATTTTGAGTTCTCCAAGTAATACTGAAGCAGTAATGTTGTTCCCTTTACTGTAAAGATCAATAACAATGCATCCAAATAAATTCTGCAAATGTACCTTCTTAAAACAATGACAACTGGCTCTGTAAAATGATAATAAGAAAAAACATGTAAGAAGTGGGCTTTAAATATTTGGAAAGTTCAAGTTGTGTGAATAATTTTCCCATGTGTTTTATCTGAACATAAAAAAGTGAATTAAAATATTTTTATGCAGAGAAAGAACCCCCCCTTCAATTCAAGACAGAATATACACCATCAACATTGAATTTTATGACAAGGCTTGAAGATACTTCCTTCAACAAAGATTTTTATTTTTGGATTATATATCAAGAATACCTTTGAGAATCTCCTCGGTTTTAAATCCCAACAATTTCACCCTCCTATGATACTCTAACCCCCTCAGGTAAAAAAACAAAACTAAACTTGTGATTGACTGAATCGGTGAACTATGCCTGTAGAATATGCAAGCCACATTAACGGGTTGCAACGCGCAACACAAACAGCGCAGGTACCCGTTGCACAAATACATGGCCCCGTTGCTATAAACTCCGCACGAACTGCTTTGAAGCAGGAACACAATCGCCAACCCGCAAGCAATACGCGTAAAGAACTAAGAGTCACACAGGTCGGTCAGTCTGGGCAAAGCTGTCTCTCTCCTCGCCTCCCCCCCTCGCTTCCTCTCGTTGACTCCAGGCAGCTCCCTTGTCCATTTGAATGTCATGCCCCCTTTGACTTCTAGCTTGATCCTGCAAAGGGAGGAGGGAAAGCCAAAGGCCGAGTCCCTCTGCCTGGCTCGCCCGGCAATCCTGCTGAGCCCCTTTCAGCTAATTGGTCCCAGATGGTTTTTGCCTCTTTCCAAGCAACAGGAACTTTGGCCACTCACGGGAAGAAGGGGGGGGGAAGGCTGCAAACAGGAACGGGGTGGTGGTGGGGTTTTGAGAAAAAGCAAAAGGAAGGGCTTGCCACAGTGGGTCAGCCGCACCCAATAGGGTCTCGGGTCGAGCTTAGGCGGGCTCTAAGTTCAGCCCAGCCCTTCAGACCAGACACGGTGAGGGGGAAGCGGCAAGACATCAATCGCAACCTGGAAGCTCCCTTCCCCTCCCCCGCCCCCCAGCGTGAGCTCGGCTGCTCTGGGAAGGCGGCCTGAGGGAGAAATGCGGAAGGCGGGGACTGTTGCCGCCTGCTTCCAATGAGCTCATCCTGCTCGCTTTGCCTGGCTGGCGCTGCGAGGAGAGTCCCGCTCGGGACACACACCGAGAGACCAGGAGCGCCCTGAAGGCGCCGGACTCCCAGCGACGGCGGGTAAGGGCCCGCTCTCCGGGGGTGGGAGGAGGTGGTCGCGCCGGCACCCCGCCCGGTTGTCTCGCGCGTGGGTGCTCGCAGGGACTTCGCCCCGCTTTCTTCCTGGGTGGAAACAAAGTGTGAACCGAAGTTTCTGCCTGGGGAATGTGCATGGGCATGTCCGCCTCCCTCGGCGCTCTGCACAGCTTCTCCTCAGCAGCGCGCCCATGGCTGGGTGGGCGGGACCCCCACTGGGCGCAAAGAGGGGTGCCCGGGGGCGTTTGCTGGGGCGAAGGGCGCCCTGGGGCCGGATGCCCTCGGGAGGCTGGCGGGACTGGCGTGGGTGGGCGGGGAGCTTCCCCGGGGCCTGCGAGAGGTGTGGGGTAGGGAGTGTTTGGAGTCATGTCTGCCACCCGGGAGCCAGGCGGCGTGAGACTGTCTGGAAATATATACGTTGCACCCAGGGGGTTGCACTGCACTGAGCGACCTTAGCAAATGGGTCCGCTGCTTGGGGTGGGGGAAGGCTGGGGTCAGACTGGAGCTTCTGAGGCTGGTCAGAGTCCTAAAAGATGCCTCCAAGGATCCGAGGAGAGTTAATGGATATATGGTGTTCAGTGTGCCTTTGGCACTCAGAGGTGGATACCTTCTGAGGGTCGTTTCGTATTAGATGTTTCCGAATAGACAGTTGTGTATAGAGAGAAAATCGTGTATGGATTATGTGACCCATACTTTTTGTATTTGACACATAAGTATTTTGCGCTTGGTTTTTTTGCATATAAATGGCGTCAGTGGGAGTCTAGTGTTGTCTGTGGGCTCCCAAAGAGAACGGAAGCGTGGTTTAATTCTAACTAGTAAATTCTCATTCTAACTGAACACTGAAATTTGGAAAACGTTGCAGAGGGCCTCTGAGCATGTGGAATGTATTTCCCTCCACATGGAATAACAGCAAAAGCATCTGGGATTAGGTAAGAAGAAGGACTTTGATGTCAGAAAGTGTAATTTCCTGCCAGGTTTATGCCCTGCAGTTTTCTCTTTGGAAGTAAACATTGGTGGTGGGGGCTTTGCCTGTGTTTTCCCACCTTTTGAAATGGAGGTAGTCAACATATCTGCTCTTTTTGCTGGGAAGTACATACTTGGAAGAACCTAAGCTTGTTGATACTATCAAGAGATTACACCTAGAGGGCTAGAGAAGGAAATGTCACATGTAAATACTATTTCCCAATGGCAATGTTCTAGATTCTTGTAGAACAAGACAAATTATTTTGGCATTTGGGGATTTGGTAAGGGGTGACAGGTGCATTAGAGTCTTTCTCCAGCTAAATGCAAATATTGTGTTGGCATTAAAAAAAACCTTAATCAAAACATGATGGATTTATTTTGGTTTCCCCCCCTCTGATACTCGAGGAAATCAGTTTGGGGTTTTTTTGGTGAGGAATCTGTAGTGGGAGGTTAAAAAGGCTGCAGAGTTAGATGGCATGTTCCTGCCTTGGATGGCTTGGCTCTTAACAATTAGAAAGGTTGAGTGTGATAGAGGAGCTGCCCAGAAAAGGGTGGGGAAATGTTGTGGGACAGTATGTGAAGGAATATTCAAGGTTAGTCACTTTCTTTAAAATTAGAGCCCTGAGCTAGGAAGTGATCCAGAGTTATTTCTTTCTTCTGCATTTCATGGAACAGCTCATTTACATGAGTTATTGGAGGGTGCTCTTTTGAAAAGGAGTTCTTGCCCTACCAGTATCTCTCCATTGTCTCCCTTTGCTTATTCTTGTTTTCTGCTTGTGATGGGCAGTTTGGACATGCAGTGATTTTGTGTTAGCTGCTTCCAGATCAGTCCCTGTGATTCTTCTGGGCCTGGTCTGACCTGTGCTTATTTCTCTCATGCTACTCAATAGTGATGGTGGAAATCTTATTTGATACTATGATAGGTTTACACTTTTTTGTGTTACTTTGATCTGTTTTTTTTAAAATGATAACAGCATATCCTCTGTATCTGCTACAGGAAGAGGGACAGACAGATTTATATCCTAACAGTTTTTTTAAAAGTACCAACATAGCCTGGGCATAAGCGTAACAATAGATTATTGGAAGTAATCAGCAATTTGTAAGATGAGTATTTTCTTGGTCTTGAAGATGGCATAGTTCAGTGTGCCACTTCCTGTCAATCCAATTTTTAATTCTTTTTTTGACGGGGGTGAGATGTGGGAGAATGAAGTGGTAGAATGCACTGGGTCAATTTATAGAGTACAAGTGGAAGATCATCATACTTTGGAATAGTCCCCTATTTTTCCCTTGCAAGAAGACTATCAGCAAACAAAGAAAGAGGTAGAATATTCTCTATTTGTATAGATTTTTATTACTATTTTTACTTGAATGAACATTCAGAATTGTGAATCCCATATTTGTAGCCAGAAATGTTGCATTCCGCACTAGCACCCCAGTATTCTCCTACCTCTTTGTCCTGCATGTGTGAACAGGCCTAGTTCTTAATATACAACCATTTGCTACTGGTGCCGTACCAGTCCTAATATTAACACATGTAAGAGAATATGTTCCCATGGTATACAGATGGTGCTCTCTTACTGTTTTTTGTTAGGTGGAGTAACTGCTCTCCTCGTTGACTTCTCTTGGGCGGATAACTGACAAATGAACAGGAAATAATTGCATCTAGTGTTGGTGGTGCACTTATAGTTGTGAGGTTATTAGAGATGGGAAGAAGGGAGCTCTGATTGCTGCTGTTTTTCCCATTTCTTTTCTGCCATGTGGCAGCGGCTAAAATGGCACTTCAGGAATATACTTGGAAAGGAGAGTTTTCTGCTTGGCAAAAGGTAGCATGTTACTGCTTTGCTAATGGGGCAGTTGACATTTCTTTCTAACTGCAGGGCTCTTTTGATTGCTAGGAGGCAAAGAATTTGCAAGTACTAGGAAGGCGCTCATTACAGTATTTTTAAATGTGACTTACTCATCCAGTCACAAAAGTCTTATGAGTGGACTAGACGGTGAATGTCAATTGTTTGTGAAGTTTGTTTGTCAGGCAAAAACTCTTTGTGTGTCTTTTTAAAAAAAAATAAAACCGTGGCATAATAGCCAGCTTGTGGTAGAAAAGGAAATAAATACGGTATCTTATATCCTTCAGAATTTCCTCTGAAGTGTTGATTGCGGTTTTTGCTGCCAAATACAGAACTATTCTGAGACTTCCCTAATTGTTATGATTCGACTTATAAGTAGTGGAGAAAAATAGGTGCTGTGATACTTATTTACAGTTGTTATAATAAGAGAAAACAAATGGTAAAAAAATGTGAAAATTGTTATCAGTATGTCGTGCAAGCCTGTAGCTTTGGCAATACATTTGGAGCTTTACTTTGCTTGATGTTATAAACTGCCAGTTGTTCTGCTTTCTTGGTTTAGCTAACCACTGGAATGTCCAAATGATGATAAATTAGGTCCACTGCAGAGCCAAAGCATACTTGGTTCTTATCCAAACTTGCTAACTTCCCATAACTGCCTGTAGGAAAGAGACATTTTGTGTCCTTAGCTGGAGCCTTGTATAGCTGATGCCATGGCAACTCTGAATTGCAGGGCATCACTTTAAAGCCATCCAAGGAATCCTTACTGAACTGTATGGTTTTTAAGATGGGGTTTAATATTGTGCAAATGTCTCCTTCTAGATTATTTTATGGCCGTGAACCACTTACTAGTTGATACAGTCTAGGATTGAATTTTTAAAATACTGCTCCGTACTCTGCTTATTGTATGTGTACATCCTACAGATGAACTGGTGTAGAGCTTAAAAACATGGTCAACTTCCCTAGATCTTCGGCAGGGAATTGTACAGGGAGGTACAGAGCAACCAAGCCTCAAAATGCCTTCTGCGTGAACAGCAAAAGTACAAGTCATTAGGTTTTTAGATTTAAATTATTTCTAGACAGTCAGGAGGCTCTGAAGACAATACACACTTGCTAAATGATATACACTCGCTAAAAATAAATCAAGGTATGATCTTTTGTGTGCATGCACACTTCATGCATGCACAGGAAAACTCATACTTTGAATAAAACTTTGTTGGTCTTAAAGGTACCACTGGACTCAAACTTTGTTCTCCTGCTTCAGACCACCGTGGCTACCCACCTGATTCTAAAAATCAGTGAAACCTACAATATAAACCAGCAGCAGTAACAGCACAAAGAATAGAAACAGTAACAAAAGTACAATGCAGCTGGTAAACAATGAATCAGTAATGTATAAAACCAACAACGTATATAAAATTAAAACAATACTCCCCCCTCCCCCCAATTAACAATTACCTCCTTCAACTCAACTTTGGTTCACCACTATCTGGAGATTTTATGTTATGGAAAAAAAATCTCTTATAATCACCAGAATGTTTCTTCTGATTTTAATTCTAATTTTTCTGCAGTTTGGCTACCAATGTTATCTTACATGGTACTGATAGAAGTTCCAAACCACATCTATCCCATTGAACGGTTACAGTTGTAATAGATTTGTTATACTTTTGATTTTGTTAACTTTTATGGTGTATGGCCATAAAAATACAAAATGTTTGTGACAGGGAAGCTGATCTTCTGTGCCACTTCAGCAAAATACGGTCTTTTTCTTTGATCTGTTTATCTTTGAATTTTATTTTCACATCTCAGCTGAACATCCTATGCTTTGATTATTTGTGTCATGGCTTCATAAAGAGACATATTCTGAAAATCTTGCTTTGTAATTCCAAGTTTTTGAATTGAATGGATAAATAATTTATGTTGTTTATTGTAACTCCATTTCTGTTCCCGTTCTGTCTAGGCTAAACCTGTTCTCCAGGACTAACATTATGTAAAATTCATAAAGTGTTATAAATGATTTGTGTTTTGATAACTTTGTATCTTGCCTGTTTCTCTAGCAGAATTACAACACCACAAGGCTAAATCCATATTTGACCTCCTGAGTAGTAAAATATTTTATATTTAATACCCAAAATTAAGCACTTTAAGGCTCATTGATAAGGCAATAGGAAATATTTATTTATATTATTTATTTAAAATATTACTACACTGTTTTTCTCCTAAAATGGACTTGGAGAGGTTAAAGAAAGATAAGTATGTACTTAACATGGTCAGATTGTATCCTATGTACTGCTGATCACTTGCTTTCTTAAGAATCACTGAGATAAGTAAAGATGAGAGTTCTGTTTGTCTCAATTTAACTGGTATAGTTTTTATTTACTGGTAGTCCTAATTGGAATTTTAAAATTGTGATTTATATAGGATTTTGTCATTATAGTTTTATATTTTTATTGTTTTTTTTGGTAACTTTTTTGTTTCTATTGCCAGTTGCCTGGAGTTCCGCAAAGCAGAAAGGAAACTAATGTTTTAAATAAATAGTATGGCTCCTTTGCAGTCTTTCTTTAAAAATAAAATAAAATTGTAAGACCCTAAAATGCTGTATCCCTTCTTGTGGCTGGGGGGGGGAATGTCACTATCACTATATAATTGTACTCACAAGTATAAAACCAAAGAGTAGTCAACAAAGAAGATGGTTTTAAGCTGTTGGCAATAATCAGATGTGTAATTTGGATAGAGGCAGACAGCAGAAATTTGTCCATAGGAAGTGAACTGAGTGATATCCTAACGTACTCCTGATCCTTACTTAATCTACTGCTGCACCTAGTCCTCAAAAGTGATGCTTGTCTCTTCTCTAGAATAAGAATCTGTATTCCTCCCCTTTCAAGTTTCTGTGATGGCAGAAATGGTGGCTTTCTGGGTGTAGGCAGGTGGTCCACAGTAAAGCTCTTCCAGGTGAATGCAGTACATAACCACGTGGAAGAAATTAGAACCACTTAATTGTGTAAATGGAACAAAGGTGTCTAGAGAACTGACCCATAATTTAGGTATATGATAACATGTATATAATGTAAACTACGTATAGTGCATCAACAAGCTGTTCGGGACAGTGTTAATATTTGGGGATAAGGAAACTAATAGAGGGCATGTTAATTATCTGTACTTGTAGGAATGAGGTCTATTGTTTTGCTCAAATAAGGAAAATGCATTTTTAAGTTAAGATATGATGAGTGCTCACTTTTATAAATAGGCTTTTTTAACTTAAGTGAACTGTGGAGCCTAGTTTTACAAATAATGTTAGAGTGATTAGTAGCTTACATGGACATAAGAACGACTTTTCTTATTCACACTGAATGTATGTCTTTTATTATTCTCTTTCAAAAGAGGCTAGCCAGATTTCTCTGAGAAACTCACAAGGGGAACATGAAGACAGTGCCAAGTGTAGATACTATTTTTGTTGTTATAACAATATACGACATACCTCCTTGCAACTAAAGAGAGCCTTTATAACAGGAGGCATCATGAGGACTTGCAGGGGGTGTTTTCCTCTCCCTTACTATTTTCTCTCTCCCTTTCCTGAAAGCCTTTCCATTTTCCTTCTCTCCTTCCCACCCACCATCCAGTCTACCTTTATTTTCCCCCCTATCCTCTGTTTTTCCTCCTTTCCTTCCCCTGGCAGTTTGTACCAGGGTGGGGGACTTGCACAGTGCTGGCTAGTGAGACCAGTTGTGCTGTGGGGAATCCTCAAGGACTTGTGCTGGGCAGCTCGTTTTCCTCGGTGTCCCCTGCCTCACACTTTTTCCTTTCTCTCTTCTCCTGACAATCCCCATATTGTCACCTTTCCTTGTTTCCTTTTCTCCTTCCTTTCTCCCATCCACCAATCTAACTTTTATCTGGCCCCATCTACAGCTATATTTATTATTTATTTATTCCATTTATAGTAAATGGCGTACTCCTTTTATACCTTTATCCGTAACAGGGGCCCATCATTCTCCTCTCCTCCATTTTATCCTCACAACAATCTTCTGAGGTGTGTGACTGGCTCAGGGGTTCCAAGTGAGCTTCCATGGCAAAGAGGGCATTTGAATCTGGGTCTTCCAGATCCTAGTTGGAAACTCTAATGACTGGCTTTTGTAAGGTGGTTGCTGTTGAACAACAGCAAGCAGCCCCGCCAGTGTATGTCATGCAAGTCAGGTGGTAGCAGGTTTCCCAAAACAGCCCTGTAAAGGACTCCTCGTCCTCCCTGCTTTTAATAACAGAAACCAAGGCTTGAATTCTGACAGCACTGTTGTGGTTGCCTAGCAACAGTTTCATAAAATTATCAGTGCTGCTTCTATGTTTTTGTTTTTAGATTTCAGAGTTTCCCACAAGCTCCATCTTTTGCAGGTTTGTAGAAAGATCAGTCTTGTCTATTCATGGCTTCAGTATCTGGATTTAAGTATCCATAGATTTGGCCATGTTGAGAATTGGCTGTATTGATGCTATCTTGGAGTATAACCCAAAACTCCTAGTAATACAACCTATGTGCCTAAGCAGTGCAGTCTTTGTATAGCAGAGCAATTGTGAAATTAACAATTTGTTTGGCATTCTTTATACACATTAGGACTCTAATCAAAGTAACTTGTGTGTTGGCTAAATGGCCAGAATTTTCTAGAAATAAAGGCCACGAGATAGTGACCAGGTCACTGGTTCTCTATAATGTGGAAAATTAGCACCCATGCAATTTGGTGGATGAATGAATTAGCCATAATCTCAGGTTACTAAATATAACCTGTGGTGCTACATGTTAGAAGTTAAATGTTTGCCTCTAGTTTAGTTAGATTTGAGTCCAGTGTTTGCCTCTAGTTTAGTTAGATTTGAGTCCAGTGGTACCTTAGAGACCAGCAAGATTTTCAAGATAATAAGCTTTCAAGAGTCAAAGGTCCCTTGGTCAGACTCTCAAGAGCTGATGCCCTGAAAATCTTGTTTGTCCCTAAGGTGCTGCTGGACTCAAATCTAATTGTTCTACTGCAGATCGACAGAGCTACCTTCTGAAACTGTCTATAGTTTATATCTTTTTATAGAAAAGTTGGCTTTAATGTTGTTAGGCATGACTAGTTGCATCAGACTGAACATCTGTTTGAATGTAGTGCAGTGTGGGTGTGAATGTTCTTGATCCACAGTGCATTACAGTTCCTTTAGTTAGATTCCTGTGGATCTGACCAATGCTCCCTCTGAGCTGTGAATTCTTATGAGCAAAAATTCTACTTTGTGAGCTACTGGCATTAAAGTTCTGAGTGAGCGATTTGGCTACTGCATAAATTAGTTTGCTCTGAGGCCATCCTTCCTGAGCTAAGACAAAAATGTGTGAGTTGGAGGCTAAAAAACTGTTAGCTAGCTCACGCTAACTCAGCTTAGAGGGAACATTGGATCTGGCACAACTGGTCATATGCAGCCACATTTGAATCGGGGTGGGTGTGTTTAATAGAGGGACATAGATTTAGGTTTAAGAGATCTTTATATCATGTTCAGATAATTAAAGAGATGGGTTAATTGCAATATTATTTTTTAAATCTTTTAATTTTCAAACATCAAAACCACTGATTTTTACCCATCCTGATTTCTCTGCTGTCTTTTTCCATTTCTGACTACCCGCGTGTATATTTGTCTTTGGGTTGCAGCTATGGCCTGGAAGAAACTGTCTTCCTGTTTATAAAAGCTTTCTTGCCTGGAAATCATCCTTTAACTCAGGCGATACCCTTAACTGGCTTGCAAATACTCCCTAAAGTAGACTGTTTATGTATTTGAAGAATTAGTAGTGAGAAGTCATGGTCTCTTTGTGGATGGCGATAGTTATATTTCACAAGGAAGATTCATCTACATTACTTGTATTGGAAGCTGAATGCATGCATGGTGCTTTTAATTTTCCTGGTTCTACTTATTTTTACTGTGTTTGCTTCCTCGTAGCCATAGTAAAGGTTGTAGTCCATGTAATCCGTACAACCTGCTTGTTCGCTTGCCTTGGAAGGCCAACTTATTTGTTTGGAGTGCTGGCAGCGGTCATAATTTGTGTAACCTTAAGATTCATTTGTCAAGTTTTCTTGCCTACTGTATTTGGCCAAGATCCACCTGTTGCTCTTTTTATGCTCCAGCTTTGGTGACATTGCTGTATTTGTTTTCAGTTGATGTAATAGTTCAATCACGATATTCTGTGGCTGAGCTTTCTCGTTTCACTTGGATCTGGTTTTCCTTCATAGTCTCTTCCCGCTTTTGCATGAGTGCCACGAAGATATCTGCTTCTGACAGCTTGTGATCAGCATTTTTTATACTACTGGTTTGCTTCTGGAACACTTTTAAGTTCCCCTGTAGCTGTAGGATTTTTTACTTCCTCCATTGCAGCTTTTTTATTTAAAACCACACTGAGTAGCTGCTGGAAGGTTCAGAAGTAGTTCCAAGAGACTGGAGGGGGAGTATTTGAAAGGAAAACACGACTCGTTCATGGAGCCAGAATGATTACTACTTTCTTCTAAGGCAGAAACAGCTGGTTATTCTTTATTCTTCCATACCCGCAGCATATTTTTTTTTCCAACATGAAGTATGCATTGGGAATGATTAAAGGGGTCAGTTGAGGCTGACTTTCTGAGCCCATGGAAGTGCAGTGTTTGACCCCACACCTTTCCCTATATCAGGGTTTGTTCAGTTGCTCCTGGGCTGCAGGCAGCAGCTGTGGAGAAACTTAGATGGGAAGGGTGGAGGTAGAAGCCAAATGCTGCCCCTATTGGCACTGCTCAAAACCAGTTCAGGGTCCTCTGTGGCTGCTTCTAAGTGAAAATCAATGTCAGGATTATGGATCTCTCATGTAGGTCTCTCTTCCCTCAGTTCCCCCAAGGCAGTTACTGCATTTTTGGTTGGAAGTGGAAGGAGAGGCTGATAGGCAGCCAGGTGTCTAGCTATGAAGCTTGGGTTGGGAAAAAAATAGAATCACTATGTGAGAGGCTAGCCTGATCTCGTCAGATCTTGGAAGCTAAACAGGGTTAGCCTTGGCTAGTATTTGGATGGGAGACCTCCAAGGAATACCAGGGTCATGATGTAGAGGCAAACAATAGCAAAGTGAGTTATGAAGGCTTTTATAGGCCTTAGGAGCTCACTTTCAGGTGGGGCCTGCCCATATAAGGGCATATAAGGCCTATAAAAGCCTTCAGAGCTAACTCCTTTACATAAACCAGTTTGTGGTTAGTGGTTCAGGGAGTTCAGCTCACCCAAGTGGGCTTTGAAGGCATTTAAATGCCTTCGGAGCTCACTTCCAGGTGGGCTGAACTCCCTGAACCACTAACCATGAACCAATTCATGCAGTGGGGAAATTGGAAGTTCAGGGTTTGTGAAGACCACGAACCTCCACTGAACTCCGTTTTCCTGGTTCGTATCCACCCCAGTAGCCAGAGAATGTGTACTAACATCACTGTTAGCTTCAGTTGTCACCTAATAAATCTCTTCCGTGGTTTTACAGGGCAAGCTTTATATCAGTAATTTGTGTCTGAAGATAAAGTGGGATTCTTACTGTGTTCTCCAAAACCTTGCCCTTTGCAAACATCAGCAACTTGCTAACGTT
Source organism: Gekko gecko (assembly GCA_029375565.1). Classification (NCBI taxonomy): domain Eukaryota; kingdom Metazoa; phylum Chordata; class Lepidosauria; order Squamata; family Gekkonidae; genus Gekko; species Gekko gecko. The sequence continues at coordinate 42,411,130 of JAPDNY010000003.1, read as the reverse complement.
GTTGTCTTGTGTGTGTATTTTAGATGGCAGACTTAATAGCAGAAGAGACTGGAATGGGGGGAAAACACATGCTGGTTAACAAAAAGTCAAATATATGGAGGTAGCAAATTGCTCTGCTATATGAGAAAGCCTCCTCATGGGGACCGGTGGGAGACCAGTACCTTCCGTAACATGGAACTGTACTACACCAACTTAGACATTTGTCCCACTACCTTAATATTGTCTACTTCAGGTTTCCCCAGCCATGTTGATCCTTGTAGGAGTTTCTGGAGTTTTGCCAAAGAGTAGTGTGCACCACCACAAAATGGTTGCAGTGAAGGGTTGGGACCAGGCTCAAAATGGCTACCACGTGTTGGGAGGTTACAAGGCTTGAATGGAAGCAGCTGCTTCTGAACTAGTGATTCCTGAAGTGTTTCCTGGCCTCTTCTGATGCACCTCCTGCACAAAGCTGAGTTCAGTTCTCCGTGTGTCTGTCTACCTGTTTGGAATGCATTTTGTGCTTTGGTAGTCAGTCAGCTGGTAGGCAGTGACCTAAAGTTCCTTCTTGTTTTTTTCTGTTTCATTGAAGACCTACTGGGCTTTATCCCTAAGAATCGAGTGGTCTGGTGCTGGTCTGTTGTGCTAGTCTGTTCTGACTAGCAGCAAGTGTCAAGTGATAGACATCTTTTCCCACACCAGCTAGCCAAAATCTGTCTGGGGTTGAATTTGGGGGCCTTTTGCATGAAAGCCTGCGTGTTTCCATTGAGCTGTGGCCCCGCACTGATTGCTGGGTTTTTCTCTCTACTTCTTGAGTTTTGACTAGTCAGAAGCTTTCCAGCCTGGATAACGGCATTCAAATACATAGCTGCTTGCTGTGAGATTTCTGTTTGCATATCTAAGGTCAGCAAAAATGTGGATGGGCTATAGGACTTTTCATTCCACTGAGGGCATTAATTCCTCCGTGCAGAAGCACTTTATGCTGTCACATGCCATCCACTGGCAAGTCTGCCACATGCTGTGCTATGTGATGGCATTTAAGAGTATGACAAGATGCCTTTTAAAACAAATTTATTAATGTGGAACCCCCTGAGTGTTTTCCATAGGCTGCTTTAAAACGTAAGTTGCTTTTTTTTTAGTCAAAGAGAGATGTCAGTTTGTTGTCTCCATTACTTTTCCATATTTGAATTGAAAGTATGATGCTCCATTCAGAGAGTTTTATTGTGTGTGTGTGTGTGTATGCATTCTTCCTGATACAGGGAGATGTCAATACACCTTGTGTCTTTTACACTGCTACAATGCTCATTAATCAAGGGTGACTTTATATACTGAAAGTTACATGTGAACACACACACACACACACATTGTGTACTGTGAATGAGAAAGACCTGTGTATGATAGAGAGGAGATGCACCAGAACTGGCTGGGGGTTAAGCATTTACTAATGTATGTGTGGTAATTTTCATTCGTGTTTGCTTAATTAAGCAAAGTGTTGAATGCTGCATATGCAGGTATGGGATAAAACAGAAATCCTGAGAAAGTTGGCTAGGACAGTTAAAAATACTTCTCAAGTGAAGTTTTTAGCAAGCAAAATCTAGGAAGTTTGCTGTGTGTGGTTTGGTTATTTTAATTGAATGCAAGTCTGTCAGGAGAGAAGCTGGAACTTGTTAGTAACTCATGAAACACCCTTACAGAGAGGCGTGTTTGTATAAGATTGTATGTGAATGAGAACTCTGTATTGCTGGAGGTAGTCTGTGGCAAGCCTTATTTGCTTTGGGCATACATTTGAAACATTTTGTGTGGCATAGGATTGTACCTCCCATACTCTTTTAAAAAAATCCATTTAAATGTACTGCACAATACAGGTCAGAGTCTTTACTTTATATGCCAGCTGTGAAAAGACCTTAATTACTAAAAAATAATAATAATCTGAAGACTTGCTGGTTTTGATTGGGCTTGCCTTGTTTCCTTTGAACCCCTCCAGTGTGAGGTTTTTACATGCTGCCTTTAGTAAAAAAGAAGACCTAATAAGGCTTTCAAACAAAACTGCTCATTAGCATTCAAATTATTGGACTGATATCTGAACTTAGGAGCTGTATGTATCATCACTTGTGGGATAGGATGGCATATAAATTGAAGTAATAATAATAATAGATCGAGCTCTGTTTCCGTGGTGCTGTGAAAAAGACCCACAGACATAATTGGCATTGGAAATTAGTTGAAAATATCTTGGGTAGCCTTTGAAAAAGGTACTAACTCTCTTTGGGTTTTTGCTTGAGAAAACAAAAGAAAGGCAGTACATCTGTGGACTTGTACTTTTGAGATGAAGACTATACCTTGAAAGAGCAAGTCTGAGTGCTTTTAATTTTGTAATCAAACCTGTACAGTAATACTAATCCCTGACTCTCGTTAGGTATCTGGCTACATATTTAAAATGGGGGCATATCACATTACATAAATCTTTAACTCTTTAGAAACTGAATATGGCATAGCAGTAAAATTTTCTCTTTCTGGAAAATCCTAATAGCTGCAGGGAAAGTATATGCATTATGTATGAAAATATGGATAGAAAAAATGAAAATTTTTCCTTTTTTCTTCCTAGCCTGACTCAGTTCCAGTTTTGGAGCCTGGATGTGAGAAAAATTCTTAAAGCCTAGCAGTGGCATAATATAGAGTGGGAGACTTGCAGGTTTTTCAGCCCTCTTGCACATGTTCTCTAGACCCCTGATTGTGAAAGGAAGTCATGTGAATTAAAAAAAACCATGTTTTATGTTTGGTCCTAAGCTTACAATCCTATGCATGTTTACATAGGAGTTAACTGTACTCTGTTGGAGTTGCTTGAGTGAGCATGCATAGGAATCAGATTGTGATAGCTCCTGAAAAACTGGTCCATGACTGATTCAGTTCCAGATTATCTCAGTAAGATGTAGGGTGCTTTCAACTGAGTGGGACCACAGTGAACAGATAGTTTCTTACCAAGGCAGCACTGCCTTGATCTGGCTGCTGGTGGTGTCATGGGAAGGAATGATCTTGCATGATTCATCGCTTCAGAAGTAGGGATGGTTATGAACTGGCTCACGAACTAAACTTTTGGTGCTTTGTGGTTCACAAACTGAAGTTTATTGTAGGTCAACTGGCACAAATTTTGCACGAACCTTCAAGCTCTTCATGGAGGTTTGTGGTGGTTTGTGAATGGATACATTCCCAGACATAGTCTCAAAGTGTTTACCAAACTTAAAAGTGTGTGTGTTGGGGGGGATTCTCTAGCCCTGGAAATACTCTGGTTAGTTTTAAACTTGTTATGTCAGTTTCAAGAGGATTTTGTTATCTTCCTTTGCCTGCCTTCCTGTTTTCCCTTCCCTTTTTCTTGCACAGAGCTTGCAGCTCCCCCCCCCCCCGGCTTGGATTTCTTGTGATTCTGAAAGCAGTCGTTTTAAGCTTGCAAGGCCAGTGGCCCTGGGTCCTGTTGGGCATTCTGCACATTGTAACTGCAGGGATTCTCTGATTTGACACTAGTCCTTCTTTTGGTTGCATTGCCACATTGGCACTGGGTTTTGCTAAGCGCTAGTATATTGCACACATTTTGCTGGGCTTGCAATCCCCCCTTCACTTGGAGTGTGATTCTATGCTTCACATCAGTCCTGTTGAGCTGGCATTGCCACAGTGACACTGGTCTCTGTGGGCACTAGTACATTGCACTGGTTCTGCTGGATGATGTACTAAAAGGAATGAAAGGATTGCCTATTGGAAACAATGGGAGAGGCTTGAAGATCCATTAGAGCAGGGGTGTTGAACTAATTTGTTAGGAGGGCCAGATCTGACATAAATGAGACCTTGTTGGGCCAGGCCATGTGTGTAATAAAATGTAATGCCAGGTAGTGGAGATATAAACTTTATAAAGGACACAAACACAAAGGGTTTTTTTAACTTAAAATAAAACATTAGCTCTGTAAGCTGCAAACCTACTTTTGATTTATTGACATACACCATAGAAATCTCATGCTGAGAGTTCTGAGTCTAGGACCCAGGTTAAAACATAGAATGGCTGAGTGATTAAGAAAGTCTGGCAAAGCAAGCTATGGTGCAGCAGCAGCAGCAGAACTGGAAGCAAGAGATGGTCAGTTCCAGTGTAGGCCTGATAGAAGCCCTCTGGGGGCCTGATCCGGCCCCTGGGCCACATGTTTGACACCCCTGCATTAGAGGTAATGGGAGCCAGGGATACCAATTGACTTGCATGGGCTCCATTGAAACACATTACACATTCTTTGCAAAGCTCTAACTTGGATCCCATAAATCCAATCTTTACTGAACTTGGAGGGCAGGTAGAGGAGAGTCAGCCAGAGATCCCCTGTGAGTGTTTGGTGTATCTAGCATGCTGGGTGTGTGTGTGTGGTTTTACTGCATCATGAACCTCACTGGTTTGTTTAGCCTCTAGAAGTTTGTGACAGTTTGCAAACTGGGGATGCCTTGAACCACAAACTAAACCGCATTTTCCAGGTTTGTGTCCATCCCTGTTTGTAAGTTACCAAGAAGGTGAGGAACCAAATGGGAAGATAGGAGCAGTGTTTTGGCAGCTACCTACCTTGGTAACATAGGATTTGGGTCCTAATTTCATTATCCTCATGCTGCTGTTCTCACTTACAGTTTACAAAAATTGGTCTTGTAATTCAATTGGTTTGCATATCTGCTAATTTCCATAAATTGTTAAAACTTGAGACAGTACATTGTGTGCCTATTTTCTTTTTAAAAAAGGATTCTGTCCTAGAAAAAAAATGGATTTTAAAGAACCGTAAGGCTGCTTTTTGTTTGACAGATCTGTCATGCACACCCACATGTCAGCTGGACTATCATTTTTCCATCTGAGCTGTAGGAATGCTATAGTATCTTTGCCACTAGTAACTGATTTAGTGTCTCCAAAAGAGTCAGTGCTTCTCTTTGTCCAGTTCTCATGGAAGACTGGTGTTGGATGCTGTGCAGTCACATTACAAAGCATAAGAAGACAAGGTAAAGGGAGCCAGTCTTTGTGTGACTTGGAATTACATATTCAGTAGGGCTTGAATACAAGTCAGAGTAGATAGGGCTGCAGCTCTGGAATATTTCCTTATTCCATTTATTGTTGTTTTTAATTTAGAGCCCATCTTTCTCACCAAAGCTCAGCATATTACAAAATATGAAAAGCAGTTTAATCAGTCACTGGACCTCCACTTAAACAATGCAGTAACCTGCTTTTCCTAATGGTATGAATGGAAAGATTTTAATTATCAGCAGGGCTGGCATCAGCATGCCCTTAGGTGGGGCAGCTACCCAGGCCGAGGTTGTCTGGCAGGTTCCACTGCTACTGACCACATGCCTCCCCTGCTGCCCACCTGCCCTTCCTCCCCTGCTTGCTTGCAAGTACTCTGCCATCCATGCCTTCCAGCTGCGTGCACTGCCCAGCATTGTCAGGGTATATGCATGTGGATGGTGCACATGTTGGATGCAGGTGGTGAAAGGGCTTGTGAAGGAGTGGGGGAGGGATGTTCAGGGTCAGAGGGTGAGAAGGGAACTATGAGAGGGGGCCTGGTGGTAGGCAGAGGGGACACACACTCTGTTAGAGCCCCCCAAAATCTGGAACTCACCCTGATATCAGTATGGGAATAATGAGATCCTTTCACTTAAACGAAATAAAAAAGTCCCAGATACTGACATCAGGTTGTCACATTTGATCCACAGATCTCTGAATGTATTACTATCTTCTAGTCCTGCTGGGTGAGCTAGAACAGTCTACCAGCCCCCACAAATCGCACGCCTACAGACTGCACTCCCTTCCCTAATCCCTTTATCCTCCACCCACTTGCTGTATCCAGAATTGCCAAGCTTACTTGCTTAATGTTCTGTAACTTCTGTTACTTGGGACCGGGTGTGTCTGTCATTTGCATGGAACGTTATGCATGGAAATAAGAGACAGGAAAGAAGCTACCTTGTTTTAAGAGGAAAACATTAGAAGTTAATAAAAGGTAAACAATATGTATTCTGTTTTCAACTAACATCTGTTTGATATCTTTTGGCTGATATCTGTCAAAATTGATTCCTGGTTAGGCAGAAAGTCAAGATATACTTTTGTGGCTGTATACCTGAAGTAATCAAAAGTCTATTAGTGTTGTAAAAATTTAGGACAAGTATTATGTCCTAGTTCCCGTTTATGCCTTGTATACAGATGTAGGTGGTCTCATTAATAGATTTACGCTAGGGATTAACCATTTTAAATGTGAATTGTTACCTATTGCAGGGAGAAAATATAAGGACCTAAATTTGCAAGCTCCAAACATTTTCAATGCAGCTACAATAGTTGTCCTTGGAAAATCTTAATTAAAGTGCCTTAATATATTGTGAGAAAACTGTGGAAGGCTTCATAGAGAAAGGCAAGCTGTTCCTAAAGTAGGAGGTGGTTTTGATTCAAACTTAATATCAGTGGAATTGGATCATTATTTGCTGGTTCAGAGTTGCAGTCCAAAGTATCTTTCAGTTGTATCCTGTCCATCACATTTCTATTCTGCCTGTTCCCCAAGGAGCTCAGAGCAGCTCACCAAGTGCGGTTTATGGAAAACCTCATCTACCAAGGTTTAATATTGCATTCTGTGATTTTCTTCTCCCCAATCCATTAAGTTTGCTATTTTATGGAAATTAGGCTTATTTCTACATTACTGAGGGTAAACCTTTCAGAGTGGAGGAAGGCTGTGTGCTCATACATGTTCTGTCTCAGTGAAGTTTGGTGGGGGGGGTGTCTTGGATACAATCTGCCATAGGATCCATACAGCTTTGTATGTATACTTGTCAGGCTTTATCTCAGGCTTTGGAGAAAATGTCGGGCTCTGAAAAGGCCACTTTACAGCCCATCCTTAAACTGAATTTTAGTGTGTCTGAAGAGTTTAACATACACAGTCTTTGATGTAATATACACAGTTTGGAACACTTTCGCAGATTATAACTTAAAATGATGACTTGAGTCTCAGTTACAAGGTATAGAAAACTTGGGCCCAAAAAAAATAGCTCTGGTCGATAACCTGATATGAGCACCAATGGGAAGGCATGAACAAAAAGTTGTGTAAAGGACACTTGTGAAGAGAGGGGGTAGATTTGCGGTGACTGTGTATGTAGTTTTATGGGGGAGGAGAGAAAATAGGAAGGATGAGGTTAAATCTGAAGATAAATCTTCAGCGTCAGGTAAAATGCACACGCTTAAGTGATGCATTTTTGGAGTGACAAGTTCAGTGAAGTGAAGTGCTGCTGGAGTTGAAAGTGACCCAATAGGATAGAATCAACTGTGATTATTCACTGTAATATCTGCTGCCATAATTGGTACCTTCCACCTTCAGATTCCTTTGAGAATTCATCATACCCTAAGCTGGGCTTGCCTGCCATCACTCACTTCAGGCTCCAAAAGGAATCCAAAAAAGAATGCTGTAAGCTGACAGAAAGCACAACTGCCTGTCCAGTAATGGATCTACAATTTTTCTGGGTGGGTGGGGGAGGGGGATGGTGGTTCTGTTTAACTTCCCTCCTGTTTGGTATTAGGGTTGTACTGTGATTTCAGGAGGGCAGGTCCATGTTGTCATAGGGAAACAGTGCCCTGCAGGTGTATGAACAATCATATGATGACTCCTCAACATTCCCTGCAACTGGGAATTCTGCTCAAAGGAAAGTGTTGGTTCTAGGTTCATTTTTGAAGATTGTTTCAGAAGTTTGCAGTTCTTTTAGTTGAAGTATTCGTACTTTTTAGTCTATGCAGCTTGGGAGGGCTAGGAGAAAGGCCTATTAATGGTTAAATATACCATTAAAATACAATACCAGTGTATATATGCTGGACTTGAAAATAAAGAGCCCATTGATTATGCAGTTCCCTGCACTAGTTTCTTGTAAAACCATTCCATTGTTTATAGGAAAACCCTAGTCTCACTGCATATAGTTAGCAGTGCTTAAATCCTACCTAATTTTTTTACAACAGAAGATTGCCATCCACAAAAGCATGGCTTCTCCAATCTCCTGCTGCAGCTGCAGATGTTCTCCAAAAACTGCTCCTGGGTGATAGGGAACCCCCAGGAATAGTGTGGTTGGAGTTGGAACTCTGCAGAGTGGAGGATTTTAGGCAGCATCCAATCACACGTACATTTTATTTGTTACCTATAATCCGCCTTTCTTGCTCAGACCTGAGGCAGATTACACAGTATAAATCAATACAGTCAACAGGTGGGGGACATCCAGTAAGCAGTGCAATAGGATTAGGGTTGCAGAAATCTGAAACCAAGCAGAAACCTGAAACATAACTGAACAATGCAATTCAGCAACAGGCAGGTGTGTACTGTACACAGTAATGTAGTCTATAGTATCAGTTTATTAAATCATCTTTCTGAATGATTTTATTTTAGTATAGCCCTGTTAAAAGGTAAAGGCTTCCCTTGCTTGAAAGCCAGTTGAGTCTGACTCTAGGGGGTGATGCTCATCTCCATTTCCAAGCCGAAGAGCCAGTGCTGTCCGAAGACTTTTCTGTGGTCATGTAGCCAGCATGACTAAACATCGAGGCTCATGGAACACTGTTACCTTCCCACCAAAGTGGTACCTGTTTATCTACTTGCAATTTCTTGCTTTTGAACTGCTAAGTTGGCAGGAGCTGGGGCCAGAGATGGGAGCTCACTCTGTCACGCGGCACTCGGGTCTTGAACTGCTGAGCTACAGACCTTCTAGTCTGCAGCTCAGCATCTTAACCTCTGAACCACCGTGGCCCTGTTACCTGTGTAAAAATACCCTCCTAATTCAGTTTTACATAGTTCACAGAATATCAGGAGAATGGGAACCCTACATGGAATATGGTTCCTGTGGAACAGATCTCCCACACATTGGTGATTCTTCCCTTGTGGTGGCAGACCTACAGCTTTCCCCTCATACCGCTCCTGGGGGTGCCTGTCTCCCAGGAACAACATTTCAGGTGGTATTTTGAGTTGCGGGTGGGTGGGGGGGAGAGTCATGCTTTTTTGTGCAGAATTTAGACAGGGTCCATCCTATGATTCTTTATTTCATAAGCAAAAAAAGAACAAAGATTGGACAGAACTTAAACCTGATATAAATTGAATGTTGGTAAGGGAAAATAATGTCCCTGTGTGACTCTTTATGGTCCCGGTGTCTGGTTGAAACTGAGTTGTCATCTAGGCAAAACCAACTATAGCATGATATTGCAATAGTCTCCCCAGGATACGGATTTCCATTGTGTTTACATAAATATCTGTAATGGCTTTGCCCAAGTAGCCATCCACTTGTCATGAGATGTTGCACCAGTACCAGTTCACATGAGAAAATTATTTTGCCTTGCCAGCATAGCATTTAAGTTGAGTCCTGGATATCTCAAGGAAGAACTTTCTTTGTTTTTATTGCAGTGGAGAGTTGTTTTGGCATCTTACAAATTAATACAAAAATATTAATCTAAAACAGACTTTGGAGATCATATCAGGGGTTGGGGCAGGAGGAATGGAAGAAAAGAAGTTGCACACATTCATCCTTTATTGTCCTTAAGTTACATATGCTGCTGTGGATGATGCTAGCATCTTCTGCCCCCTCCCCCCAAAAGTAGGGAGTCTGACATAGTGCCCATAACAGAGACTGTACAGAGAAATAAGGTCCTCAGCACATAGTTACTTTCCAAGTAGAACAGGATTGGCTACCCTCCTGGTACCTGTTTCTGTATTTTTTAAATGTTGTGTAAAAATGTTTCAGGGGGGATCACTTTACATATGCGTGATAGAAGCTGTGCTGTTTAAATCTGCAGCACAGAAGGAAGGACATTTCTGAGTTCACAAAAAATGGATGTGGGAATTTGCATCCTGCGCTGAAAGGGGCATATACTAATTCTCTCTTTTTCTCCTGTCATTTGGATGGGAATATGCTTGCTGGTGCATTTCCCCCCTTCTTTATCCCTCTGTTGCACAAAAAGACTTTTGTGCAAAAATCCTTTTAGGCTTATTTCAAAGCTCAGTTTGAGGAAGTGTGCCATGCAGAATGAAGAGAGACTCCTCTGATAGACTGGACATGACCGCTTGCCATTCCCTGGAACTGGCATTTCTATTCAAAAGAAAAAGAATATGTCGGAGCTGGGTTCCTTTTTGAAGTTCAGCGACGAGTATTTTAAGAATCCACAATACTGTGTTTCTTCTAGATGGAGCATTTATATCATACAGCTTTGGTTTTTTTCACTTTTATGCGTTTACCACTTTCCTGTTATCTGTGCACTTTTTGTATTGGTGAAGATCAAAGAAGACTCTTTATCACTTTCATTTTTTAATCTATATCAACTGCACAGACATTAGTAGAGACGGGGAGCCACAAGGCTGTTCTCATTCAGGTGATGTAGTAGTTTTTAGGAGCAGTCTAGATGTCTTACCATAGCATCTTCAAACAGAGCTGCTTTTGCTCACAATAATTCAACAGAAGGACTGTCAAGCTGTCACATTACAGACAGCAGATGCACAAAACATTGATTTAAATATGTAAATACTCCCTTCTTTCTGAAAACTACCAGTAGTCATTTGGATAGTTTGTTTAGAGTCCTACTAATGTTTTTTTGGTGGCACTGTAGGATAATGTGTTTCTCTTACTGAATACTGTTGTGTGTGGCTTTCTGAAGCTGTGTATTTAAAACAGATATGGTTGGTGATTTTGCGTGTGTGGTGGTGGAGGTATTTCCAACAGAGACTTCTGTATTTTGCAAGTTCTGGTGGGCCCTTTCACCTGAGGAACCTTAGTAATGAAAGGGGGAAATATTTAGGTTTGTAACGTGAATCAAAAGCAAGACTGCTTCATTGTATTTCTAAATTGAAGGAATCTTTTGCTATCAAAAGTTCATTTTGGCATCTTCCCTCCACCCCAAATCAGATCAGGTTCTCTTTGCCTGTCATGTTGGGCCAAGAAATTGAGTTTCTGACCATAGCCAAGTCAATGGCCATGAGCAAACAGAGCATGGGATGCTGCATAGTTCTGCATAATCTCATACTGGCTGAAGATAATTGCAACTTCAGAGTGGAGACAAAGTCTGATGGGTGTTGGGCAATCAAACTGTTAATCTTGCTCCATTGGTATTCCTACCAGCAAAGAACTGGGCCATTGGCATTCTATATTGAAATGTTCTTGGCTCTGACTTGTCTAGTTTGAATTGATTTGGATTTCCTTCTGAAATCTCACTGCAATGAGATAAGTAAGACTTCCTCCAACATACCTTTTTTTACCATCCAGAGAACTCTCCTCCCTTGTGCCTGTTTGGAAATATTTTCAGTATCCCAGACTTTCCTGCTCTCCTCGCTTTTGACCAGACCCAAAGCGTAACTGTTAGGTCATGGTTCTTCTTTCCCATATTCTGAATGAGGACAGAATAGAGCCTTTTGTCTTGAACTCAGGACTCTGGCCTTATAATTGGGGTGAATTTTTGCCTGCTCAGTACTACCACAATCTTATGACTCTTACCTGGAGTTTGTTCGATAGGTAGCTATCTGCCTTTTCTTTCTTCTCTGGCTTCTTCAGTCTCGTTACAAATACTTGCACAGTAGTGGTTATGTTTTTGAAATATAGGAATTCTAGGAGTGGGTTTTTTGCTTTTTTGCTTGGCTGTGTATGCTTGGTATCTCTATAGGCCAGTTGCTTCTATTATTTCCCTTAATAAACATTTATTTCTGATTTCACTATACATGAAATCTTAGTATTCCTTTCAGGGTTTGCTAGGGAAGGTGAGTCATTTTATCAGCAGATCTGTCATTTGAGTGTGGAACTTCAGTATGATCTCCATCAGTATAGGAGTAAGAGAGTGATTCCTTATACTTATGCTGTTCTAGTATGAAGTTGGGATTAGATTGGAAAGTGAGCCACATTTGTACCGAGCCATCTCTCCTATACTCTTGACTGTATATGGTAACAATAAAACTCTGAAAATGAGTAGCACAGTCTCCATTTATGTGTGTTGTGAACTACACTGTACATCCAAATGTGTTGTAATGGAATTGGGCCTATCTGGGAACCAGCAAACTTGTCCCAGCACACTTCATTGTTTAATGCCATGGATGGCATCTATCCAGGAGAATGTTTACGTTTTTATATACACCAGCCTTCAGGGCTGGTCACCCATTGCCAGTAGGTGTATGCCCAATATCTCTGGATAAAGCAAGAAAGCAGACAGAACCCCAATTATAAGGCCATTAGAGGTTTTCAAGCTAGGCTTAATTCATTTAGGTGAATACATTCATTCACTAGGGAAGGGGCCATGGCTCAGTGGTAGAGCATCTGCTTGGCACACAGATCAATCCCCAGCAACTCTAATCAGAAAGATTGGGTAGTAGTTGATGTGAAAGACCTCTGCCTGAGACCTTGGAGAGCTGCGGCTGGTACTGACCATGATAAGGCAGCTTTATTCATATATATATATGTGTGTGTGTGTGCGCGTGTGTTTCTTCCTTGAAACCGTGTGCAAGTTGTCTTCATCCCACTGGACGATGTCACAATCAAGGTCCATGTTAGCAGGTAGGACACTACAACAACAACAACAGCCATACAGAAAGAAGCAGCCCTGCTGTTGATACGGGTTGAGTGCTATCAACTTTTGCAAATGCAGAGCACATTCCGAGAGTTCATAGTATTCAGATGGACAGGCCTGTCCACCCAGCATCAAGATCACAGCAAGTGGGTACTAAGGACTGAAATGTTCAAGAAAATGACGTATTAATCTGGAATGCCTTGTGTTGACCTCTTCTTATTTATCTGCAGAATCATAAATTGGTGAGATTATTCACACATTTCAGGTGTCTGTTAATGGAGCAGACAAATGTCCTAACTTCTCTGGGTCTGCCAGGACAGATGCGTTTTTTCCTACCTACTCCTTTCATTGACAAAGTAATGAGAAAAATCAGGCTAGGCCACAGAAGGCAAATCTGATCTGCATGATGCCACATTTACCAAGGAGACATTGATTTTTTTAGTAAGGTGGAATGTCAATTACGTCACCTTGAAAGATCCCAGTGGACCCTGGAATGTTGATTAGAGGGTTGATTTGTCTTCCAGAAAGGCTTCAATTGACTATTCGGAAACTGAGTGGAAGAATCTAGTGATTCTGGGCTGTGCAGAGGAAGAGGCTAAAGTAATGCTTTCTTCTTGCACATTATCTGCCTTGAATTTACAATACTAGATGCAAAGGCTTTATGTGGTACTATAAGAGAAAGCAAATATTGACATGGAGCCCACAGTTCAGCAATCATTTCCCTTCCTGCAACTGAGTGCAGACAGTGTTTGAAGACACATAGTGTAGATAGCCACTTTGGCAACTGTCTTGAGATACAGGTGGTCATTCAGTTTTAAAATACTGCGATATGAAGAGTTATGTGGAATTTCTCTGCTGCATCCCCTAGTGATATGTAGATTGTCATGGAAAACTAGGTGCTGTGACAACATGTGTTTGAGTCCATTTTGGGAAATTCCTCTGAGGATGCTGACCTCAGCTGCAGTGTCTCAGAACTGGGGTGCATTGTCTATTTGGAAAGAGCTATGCGTCCATTTGTGCCCACTGTAAATTTATCATTTCATTGCTTGCAGAAGATCTATGCCTCCCATCTTTTTTGCCCAAATCCACACCATACCAGAAAAAAAATCTCAAATGTATCCTTGATATGCATAGAACTTTGGGAACCTGCCTATGGAATCCTGCTTAATGATAACTGAGGGAGTAGAGCATGTTTGAATTACAAGACTTCAGAATGGTAAATGAAAGTTCAAAGTAAGATGCAGTTAACTATATTCATAAAGCAACAGAGGTGCGATTCTCTCCCCAATATTACTATATATATATATATATGTGTGTGTATATATGCGCGCAGCTGTTGTCTTGAGGCCATGATTCATTGGTTGAAACAGAACTGGTTGAAGTTAAGTCCATTTAAGACAGATCATATGGCTGGGAAGGACTGAACCGCTGGGGGGCCTTCAACTGGGGTTGAATTTTCATTAGTGGACTCTGTTAAGAGTTTGGGGGTGTGGCTTGACTCCTCGTTGTCCCTGGATAAACAGGTGTCAGCAGTGGCAAGGATGGCATTTTTCTATTTATGCCAAGCCTGCTAGCTGTCTCCATATCTGTCCCATTCTGACCAAGCCATGGTGATTCATGCCATGGTCACCTCCCACCTAGACTACTGTAATGCACTCCTCCCACCTAGACTACTGTAATGCACTCTATGTAAGGCTGCCCCTGAAGATACTCCAGAAATTACAAGCAGTCCAGAATGCAATGGCAAGATTGCTGACAGGTTCTCCTTGGAAAAATCATATCTATCTTGTCTTGAAACAGCTGCACTGGCTGCCGGTTGAGTTCTGGATCAAATTCAAGTTGCTGGTAATTACCTTGAAAGCCCTAAATGGTCTGGGACCTTCACACCCGACAGACCGCCTCTTCTGACATGTGTCCCCCCCCCCGAAATTTGCATTCTGCAACCTGCTTGTGGTGCCTGGCCCCTGGGATGTTCATCTGGTATCCACCAGGATGAGGGCCCTCTTTGTGATGGTCCTTTCCTGGTGGAACCAGCTGTCCGACAGCACGTGGGACTTAATCTAAGTTCTGCAGGGCCTGCAAAGCAGAGCTCTTCCATTTAGCTTTTTATTAGTCGGCTCTGTTTATGTGGGCTGATTTTTAGTTTTATTTGTATTATGTTTTTTAATTGATTTCTGTTAACATTTTAGCTGTTAGCTGCCTTGAGGCTGCTTGATGGTGAGAGGTGGCATATAAATTTTATAATTATTATAATGGAGGACTCCTAAGGAGTACAGTAGTTAGCACAATACAGATAAACTAAAAGAAGATTCAATACCTGGATTACAGAAACTAAAGAAGTAGGAGAAGATGTATATTGAGCAGAAGACCTGTAGAAACCTCAGCATCTATCACAGGTCTGAAGGGATGGAAGAAGATTTGATGGATGGAAACCATTTTGTCAAAAAACTGCTGCAGACTGAAGAAATAGGACACATTCTCTGAATGGGGGGGACTTAGAACTGCTACTAATATAGTATAGAGCCATATAATCCAGTGATAGAACTACTCAACAGTTACTGTTCCGGTATGGTGGGGTAAAGTGTGGTGAGGAAATACGGTGAACTGTAGATGTAAGAGAGGACAAAACAGCTATGCAATAGAAAGTATAATTGAGCAAAGGGATTGAGTAGTCAAGGGGACTGAGAATGTGAGAGTAATTGTGACCATTGATCAGCTAGATATATAATTAATATCCCTCATGGCATTGGACCTTGCATAAATAGGCCAGAACACTCAGTCAGCAAACACATGATGAGAGAAATAGGTTAGTGATAGCAGAGTGGGGATGTACTTACAAAATGTAACAGCTTAGATCTTTGGGTAAAATAAAGTAGTGGTAGTTTTTGCTTCATCTAAAGGACACTTTTTATTAGTATTCTTTCTTCATTTACACATTTGTAACTGTTAAATTATAAAGAGAAGTTTGATAAAAGTACTTTTTTTCTTTTTTAACTGCTTACTTGGAGTTCATATCTGTTAACTATTTTGAAAGCTTGTCAGCTCTAACACAGAGTCCTGATGACACACTTTATTCTACTAACTGCCTGTGTACACAGTTGCTTCTGTTCATCTGTGCGGGAGAAAAAGTGGTTTTCTGAATAAAGCTAGGACGAATTAATCACATGATCTTTCAACAGCTACATGTTCTAATACTACATGTGAATTACCACAGGGTAAAGGGTTTAATTACCAATTTTTACTTGCAGTGCTTTATACCTGCCTGTTCATATAAAGCAGTATATCCTGATGGCTTATTCCAAAGAACTTCTAAATAGAATGAGCACTGTGAAACAATGGATTTAGCATTCCATACTTTCAGGCTTGAATGCTTACAACAGGTTATATCTAATATGAGGCATGCACCCTGTATAGCTTCTTGTTGTGATTTGGGACTTTGCTGTTTAAATTGGAAACATATAGTGTCAGTATTTTACAGAAGAAGAAGAAGAAGAAGAAAGAAGAAGAGATTGGATTTATACCCCGCCCTTCACTGTCCAAAGGCATCTCAGAGCAGCTTACAAACTCCTTTCCCTTCCCCTCCCCACAGTAGACACCCTGTGAGGAAGGTGGGGCTGAGAGAACTCTAACACAAACTGTTCTTTTCAGGAACAGCTGTGCCAGAGCTTGTGACTGACCCAAGGTCACATCAGCAGCTGCAAGTGGAGGAGAGGGGAATCAAACCCGGTTCTCCCAGACTAGAGTCCGTGCACTTAACCAGTACACCAAACAGAAGAGATATGAGTTTATTGTTAATGCCAAACAAGAAATAAACTGGCTATCTTTAAAAATGGCAGCTTTGACACCAAGTTACTGTTTTTGAATTTAACAAACACTGATGCAGATGTGGTATTAAAACCTGCTGGACTGTTACTCAATCCAAATGTTACATTTACTGTAAGAACCTAGGAGGTATGTTTCAGTAGCCAAAAATGTTGATATGCAACTGCGGTAATAGGATATGAGTTACTGATGGAAGGAGACATGACAACTGTTAACTCATTTTGTTCTGCCACTACTTGTGATGCTAGCCCCAACTCCCTGATATTTAGTTTTGGTTATAAGCACTAAGCGCAACCTGCAAGTTCCCCATTCAAACCTCTTCAACCATAGACTTACTGGATGGCCCTAAGAAAGTCACTGCCTTAATTTCTGACCCTGTTATCTGAAATACAGGGTCAACAGGGCCTGCTTTCAGGACTAGTAGGGTTACTGGAATAAAGTATGTGAAATATCTTGAGCAGTTGGGAATCTCACCGTGTAAGTGCAAAGGGGTATTCTAACATTCATAGGAAAAGAATGCCAAAGATCAGGTGGAATATAATTCTTGCCTTTTTCTTTTGGGTTTTAAACATTTTGATTTAATTAAGAATTGTAGTCTCAACTAATAAACAAAGATATCACCATGTTTACTTCATAGAATCATAGAATTGGAGGAGATCTCAAGGGTCACCATGCAGGAAATTCACAACTACCCCCCTCCCAACCCACAGTGACTCCTGCTCCATGCCCAGAAATGGCAAAAAAGCCTCCAGGATCCCTGGCCAAACTAGCCTGGAGAAAATTGCTTCCTGACCTCAAAGTAGTGATTGGCATTTCCCTTGGTGTGTAAGATAGGGCCATGAGAACTTAAGCACTGATGCAGCCCTTCCTCCCCTCCCTCTCATGATCTGCCTAAGTTCACAGAATCAGCATTGTCAAATGACCATCTAGCCAGAGCAGAGTAATGACTTCCTTATGAACAGCGTCATCTATGTGAGATATTAGGTTAACATGTATGATCTTATTCATGAAATAATTTGTCCACCAAGTCCTAGGCAAGTCGTGATGGATTGCAAAGAAAAGCAGGCTTTTAAAAATGCTGTTTATGTCAGAGAGTCAGGGAGTTCAAGAATTTATCTTCCCTGGAGATAAGAGTTTATGTGATTTGCTGCTCCACTTGCTCTCTGCTTGGCCAGCATCAGCTTAGAGAGGATCTGGAGGGAAAAGTTTCATTTACCTTTTGGTCTTTGTTTGAAATCTAACATCTGGATCAGTAGCCAGAGGGTTTGGTTTTTGAGGGAAGAGACTTTGGGAGTCAGTGATTTCTGTTAGGGAATTGTCAGAAAAGAACTTCTACAGAGAGGAGAGAGACCCCATTGTCTTAAATATATTAGAACTACACTGAGGGAGAACTTAGATTCTAAGTCAAGAAACCTACATAACAGCTTTATACAGACAATGGATAGTGGAGAAGGATTTGGCAGGGTAGTTAGAGAGAACTCCCATACAAATAGAAAAAGGAGTTATTGCTTCTTAGGGACAAAGAGAATAACTTCCTGTGAGTGAAAGGGGTTGGAAAGAGAACCCTGGTCTCTGATAAAGGGGAGAAGCTTAGACACCCCAGGAGTTAGTGAAAAGCTGTAGTATCTAAAGGGAAAACCTAGTACTCTGAGGGGAGAAATCTAGAAACTAAGCAAACACTATTCTCAAGAAAACAGCACTAAGAACCTCTCATTGAAAAGATCTTGAAACTCTGAACATAAGCTTCAATAACACTTTCTTGTATATGTTGTCGAAGGCTTTCACGGCCGGAGTTCATTAGTTGCTGTAGATTTTCAGGGTTGTGTGGCCGTGGTCTTGGCATTGTAGGACCTGACGTTTTGCCAGTAGCTGTGACTGGCATCCTCAGACGTATAACACAGAAAGATGGAGTACTCTCCATGTCAAGGAGGGATAGTAACCTATAAAGGCTACTGAAGGTAACTTTTCTTACTATTGTTTTATTTTTTGTGCTTTTTAGCAGTGTTAAGGCTAGGGAATGCATAGGTTTGGTTCAGTTGGAGTGTCAAATCGTGATTTGCTGTTGTGTGACCATTTCTGTACTCTCATGCAGCTTACTTATCTCTGCTCACATCATTATCACAGGGTAATAAATGAGGCTGTAGCTTCATGTTCAAATATGAGACTACTCAGAATTACTGACTTCCAACTTTTGAGAAATATTTGACATTACTGATCTTTTTGTCCCAACAAAGTCCTTTTAAGAATATGGAGGATTTCCTGAAATTCATTTATTTATTGTATTTATAGTCTGACCTTCCTGCAAGCAGGCTCAGGGTGGGTAACAACAAAATAGCAATACAATGAATACAATTAAAATATTAAAACACAATAGTAAATATGAAAATTGATGGTCACCGCCCAAGGACAGAAATGGTCTATTTGCAAGATGTTCTCTGGCCGGTTGGTGTGGATTGATATAGCCAGCCATTGTTGGATGGGAGACAGAAACCTCAGGGAAGGTCATACATGGATGTCTGCTGCCTCAGGCAAAGGCCTGACGGAACAGCTCCGTTTTACAGACCCTGCGGATTTGAAGAAGATCCCACAGGGCCCTGATGTCAATGAGGAGCATGTTCCACCAGGCAGGGTGGAGGGCAGAAAAAGCCCTGCCTCTGGTTGAGGCAAGATGGATGTCTTTCGGGCCAGGGACCACCAGGAGATGTTGATCCATAGAGTGCAGTGCTCTCCGGGGTGTATATGGGAAGAGGTGGTCTCTCAGATATGTTGATCCCAGGCCATGTAAGGCTTTTAAGGTTATTACCAACACCTTCAAGTGAAGTTGTAACTCAACCGGCAACCAATGCAGTTGGTGGAGCACCTGCTGAATGTGAGCACGCACCAGTGTCGCCGTCAGCAGGCGTGCCGCCACATTTTGTGCCATCTGTAACTTCTGGATCAGTCTCAAGGGCAAGCCTGCGTGGAGCGAGTTGAACTAATCAAGTCTGGAAGTGATGCTGTAGATAAGATCTAGAGAGAAAGATAGGGTCTCACTAACCTGATCTGCCTGAGATGGAAAAGGGCAGACCTGGCAACTGTGGCAACCTGGGCCTCCATGGAAAGAGGCATCCAGTGTTACTCCCAGGCTTCTCACCTTCTGGGCTGGCACCAAAGACATCCTTTCCATAGTGGGGAGCCTGATACCCGCATCCGTTCCCCCCTGGCTCAGGTATAGTACCTCTGTCTTCAATGGATTTAGCTTCTGCCGGCTCTGCAGCAACCATCCAGCCTTGGCCAGATTACCAGTGGCCGTGGATAGATGGCCATCCAGTAACAGATAGAGCTGGGTGTCATCTGCATATCGATGGCAACCCAGTCCATACCTCCTCACTAACTTGGTGAGGGGGTACATATAGATGCTGAATAACATTGGCAAGAGGATTGCCTCCTGTGGCACTCCACATTCCAGTGGGTATTGGGAGGAAACCTCGCCAAGTGCCAGCCTCTGTCCCTGACCATGGAGAAAGGAGGAAAACCATTGCAAGGCAGTCCCCTGAACTCCTACGCTGAAAGAAGGCTGGTAAGTATAAAAACAGTGTGTTAGGTAGAAATTCACTTGAGTTATATCTCAGTTTATATATTGTAAGTGGATATAAGCTTTCATTTTTCATTCGTAAGCCATTTAACTTCAGAAGAATTCTGCAAAAAAATCTATAATTCTTTAAAATGTACAGTGGCAGATGCTGATTTGATAAAAGACATTACCAAACTGGTGTACCAGTTTTATGCTACACATATGATAATGACTTTGTAACTAATGTGGGATTCCTGAAACTATTTCACAGATTTTTTTGTCTGCCATTAATATACCTACATATAAGAGATTTTGAAGCCCTAACTTCCATAAAGCATCCCGTCTTAGATAAATTCTTATTTGTCATAGGAAAATAGATGAATGACTACTTGAGCATTTTATAAATAACTTATGATATAGGCAACATAAGCTGATTTTATACGTGTTTTCTGTGCTGCAGCTCTCTTTGGCTGTGGTTTGTACTGTACAGGTTGACAGCTGGCATGTCTAGGCTAGAATTGTCTGTATTGTAGGTGGTGGTGGGGAATCTTTTGTCATCGTGCTTCAAATGAACATCCTTGCACAAAATAAACACTTGAAACAAAAAAACCTTAATCAATGTCATAGTTACACTATGAGGGAGCTTAAAACTGTGTGTATGGTTAATGCTGTTGAATGTTCTGCCATATTTCTGAAGTCAGGATTTTTATCAACTGGTTTATGAAAGGAGTTTTTTTGGGGGGGGTGTTAAATATGGTTAGCCTATTTGTTACAGCGTTATATCATAGTACAGCATGAATATGTAAAAATAGGGAGCAGGAGGGCCAGTGGGCTGGTAAAGGACAAGAGTAGGTTGCTGAAACAGGTGGCTAGTACAGCAAAGAGCTCAAATTAAAGCTTAGTGTTTATCAGAAGAGCTGAACTTCCGTACATCCTTGTTTTTTTTAAAGAGCAGTACATTGGACAAGGGCATTGCATACAGCAATTGAAATGGGACTGATTTAATTTAGGTCAAGAAAGTAGAAAATTCACAATGGAATAAATCTATTAAACACAGAATATAAGTAGTAATAATTACTACTTGTTGTGCTTCTAGTATTTTACCATGACAGGGAAGGGCACCCATGGCATAAAAGTTGGTAAGCTTGTTTGTGTGGGCTTGTGACAGAGATGCAATTTATTGCAACACTAGTCTTAAATTTTCTTTGGCGCTGAAATCTGGGATTTCAAGAAATGTCAGGTATGAAATATTATAGGCAGGAATATGAGACACAGGCTATGAAATATAAAGCTGCTTTAATCCATTTAAGAGTTACTAAAAATGCCTCAATAGATTTCATGGTTATCAGCTACATTCGTTCAGTAATTGTAGCTGATCCACCTTGACACCTTTGTTATTAGACCATTTTAGACTTTATGCTGTCCACATTATTATATGGCTTATTTACATAAGTAAAACTAAATGATGTAAAATGGATACTATAGATGCGGCAGCGGCTGGAAGAGTTTCTTTGGGAGAAGAGCCACTTAAACTGGAGGAAGACATAAAACTTTGTTCAGTACAGTGTCTCTGAAGGCTGAGGTAAGATGTTGCATTTCACCAAGGTTAAGCAAAACTGTGCAGTAACTTGGCTTGTTGCTGGTTTCACACTTCTCATTGCTTTCCTTCTCATGCTGAGAATCACAATTAAATGCCAGCTTTGGTTATGCCTGATGTACAATGCAGGTGTGTATATCAAGTGGGGGAAAACTTAACTCTAGTTGATTACTGTGCACATTTCCCCCTTAACTGCAGTTATTTCTCCTGTCAGAGTGCAGGGTTCATTTTCTTCACTATTGAATACCACAGGCAGGGTGGATTGATTTTAAATCAAAGCCACTTAGACCAAGGTTTAAATCAGTCCCCCCACCTTATTAGGTAGTTCCTAAATAAAAAGTATATATGTCTTATTCAAAAATTGACATGCTGAAACCATAAAGACAACCTATTTGTAGAGATTCAAATAACCTCTGAGAGTGAGAAGTTTCTTAAATATTTAATTAAGTATTTTTTCTGTTATAGAAAATGATATGGTACATTGCTTAGCTTTAGAGAATGTACTTATGGCCCCATACA
This sequence comes from Gekko gecko, assembly GCA_029375565.1. NCBI lineage: Eukaryota > Metazoa > Chordata > Lepidosauria > Squamata > Gekkonidae > Gekko > Gekko gecko. Next base: position 42,389,119 of record JAPDNY010000003.1, on the reverse strand, counting down.
GAATCTGCCTTACAATCTGCAACCATTACAGGGTTTATACAGAGGTGCTGGTTGGAACTGATAATTAGAAGATGCTGCTTCTTTTTCTTATGTTTGTGTGCCAGAAATGTTGGGAATACAGATAAATATATGTAACATATTCAAAACAGTTAAATAAAACATAAACGCAGATGAACAGGCCAATGAGAGTTAGTGACAGAATGCCAGACAAAACGAAGTCTTTGCCCGCTGGCAGAAGACAACAATAGAATGAGACAGATGACTTTCCCTGGGGAAGGCAGTTCCAGAGTTTTGGGCATGATGAGCAAAAAGGTACCTTCTCGGTTGATACCTGACTAACTTCAGATGGTGGAGGAAGACTTCCAGTGATTGGGTAGGTAGGTTGGCCTTTCTGCTTTAGTCTGCCTCTTCTTTGTTTATGTAACTTCCCTGCCTTGTTTTTATCACACAAAAGTAAATACAAACCAGAAGCATGGGCTGCTGGTGGCTGCTAGTTAAACCAGTTCATCTAGATAGATCAGTGGGAAATAACTGTGGTACTTGGTAATCCTTGTCCCCCAGTATCAAGCTGTATGGTAGCTGTCAGTTCCTTTTTTTTCATTGTAAAACAGCTGTTCATACATTCATAATAGCATCACAAGTTCATTTTTGCTGTCAGTTCAGATTTCATTTAAACCAGGTTCTTAAAAAGAAGCCTCTTTATTCTCTTTCAAACTTTTATTAACCGTACACAGATGTATATTACTAGGCTGTATTTTAAAACATATAGTCTCTGTAAATCTTGTTGGTACATAAGATCAGAAAAGTGACTGTTTTTGAACCTGATTTATGGTGAGGCTGTGAGAATCCCTGTAAACCAGTAGCTCCCATTAGGAATTTGAAGGTATGGAGGAGCAGCTGTGAAGAGACAGAGAACTTCTCCTGGAATCTGTTGATTAGGTAGTTGAAATAGGGAGGAGGGTTAAGTGTGTTGGAATTTTCCAGCTAAAATGTTGGCTACCTGAGTCTAATATCAATATATTGGAGATCGTTAGCAAGTTTGAATATTTGAAGTAAGTGGAAATGCCAGCAAAGCAGTTATAATTCATAAAAATATCCATTTAAATATTCATGCTGTAATAAATAAGTTTTTTTAAAAGAAAGCAGCCTTCTTAAAGCATATATGTGCAAGACAGTTGAATGCGCTGGACTGTTCTATCAGTCGACTGAAAGGAAGTCTGTCATTGAGATTGTGAAGCCAAGCTGAAGGACCCTGTGCATGGTGGGAACGCCTGCCTAGCTGTAACTTCTAATAATACACATTTTACCAAATTGGTAGAAAGTACAATCAGTCATGTGGTTGTGTTTAGAGGTTCTTTCAGCTTGTACATGCTCAAGACAAGAAAATTATAAAAGAATGTATAGCTCTTTCTTTTAAGGAATTACTTTAAAAAATTTATCGTAAGGTTCTAGTTCTAGGATGGAACATAACCTTAGTCTAGGGATAATAGGGAGTGTGTGTGTATGAATAGGGTAGGTCCTGATTTTGGATAATGTAATCAAATTCCAAAGAACTCTTTAATGCCAGTAATACACCATTAAACCTAGTGTGAGCATCCTTTCTATTAAATTTTACATGCTCTTTAACCGCTAAATCCTGTAGATCCTCTGTGCAAGTTTCAATATAATGGAACATTTGCTGATTTCCAGTGCTGTAGTATTAGTCACATGGCTGTCATAATCTGTTGTTCCTTAAAATAGATTTTGATTTATACAGGATATTTACATTGACATGATGGGGATGTGTAGCGAAAAGAGCTGAGGGTCAGATAATAGAAGTTATGCAATCAGGTCTCAGACCTCATGGAATTCTCTTACAAGTTATCACACAATATGAGATTTCATTTGTTGATGTGCGCATCTTGCTCTGGCTCTTACAATTTATCTGCAGCAAGGATTTGAGATGCCACTTTCCACTGCAGCGATTCATTTGGTGTCACGTACCACTTGAGCTCTTGAGAACGACTCTCTCACCATTTAGTAGCCAACTAAAGACAATAATACCTGAACACTGCAACGCAGAAGTCCTTTAGTAATGAGGGGTGGAAGTGAATTTATTGGGAGATGATATGCCCAAGGTGTGCTAAGTAGCACAAGATGTGTCTCTGGGGAAAATGTAAATGCAAGATAAAATCTTTGCTTATTTGAAAAGTTTCTTTAAACATCAATTTTTCTTGGGTTTACCACTCAGGTTTAGAAGTCACCAAACTTCAGTTGTTTATAAGCCTTTTTATGGATGAGATTAAAAAGCAGCAACAACATTATTGCTTTGGATTCTTTTGTTTATCATTTGGAAATCCATTGAGGTGATTTAAAAAAAAAAAGATGTGTTGTACTTTTCCCCTTAGATTTTATTTCAACGTTTAACTGTTCTTTCCCCCACCACTCCATATGATATATGCTGATTTTATGAAGTGTGACTGGATAATGGTTATATTGTTTATAATATTTTAAACCTTTTATTACCGATCGAATTGTTTGAATCTGTGATTTTATTTGGAAACTCCCTTGAAATCCTCTGGCTGAGGGGTAGGGTGGAAATATTTTAAACTAATGACCTTATGAATTTTACATTTTTAAAGAATACCACAGCAGCTAGGAATTTTACACTGGGTTGCCAACCCACATCATGGGCAAAAGCTTGACTCTAGACCAGCTCAGGGGAGAAAAAGATGCTGTTATTAGTGGGGGAAGAGTTAAGTGGAATGTGCATTCCAGTCTAATGCAAATAGTTTGTTGTAGAGCAAAAGAGGGGGAAAAGGAATTCAGAAGTATTTTTACCTCCATTAAAGGTTTTCAGAATCTGTCATGGGTCTTTTGCTCTTTCCCGTATCTGTGCAGCATGTCCAGCTTTTGACAGTAAGCAGAGTGTCTAGACAGGCTTAGCAAAAGCACTGTTCTTCTAATAAATTTTTCATGCAGAAGCACTCCACGTAATTAGGTAATAGATGCAAAAGAATGGAATGAACACAAGAACAAATGCTTGAAATAGAATAACCAGATTTCTAGCTGGCATGTTTCATAGGGGCAGCCATGTTGGTATGTTGCAGCAAAAGTTTTTGACATCTTAAAAGGCATACACTTTGTGAAACACATGATTTCATGGTTATTGGCTCTTGTGGATATTCTAGAAAGGTCAGAAAGACTAGAGGTGCTTTTTATGTTACATAGCTCCTCTTTCACCATTTGTACCCAGGAATGTGTGATTGTGCATTTGATAACTAGGCATTTGTGGCAAACAAGACTGAAATGAAATATATTCCATTACATTAAATAGAGACTAAAGCCACCCCTTTATTTAAAACACTGATAGCATTTTACCATGAGTGTGTGTGTGCATATAGTCAACACCTGTTGCAAGTCTTAAGTGAGAGATAAGAGATCTCTAATTTGGGAAGGGTAGAGAAAACAAGTTGTGTTGGGCATAGTTCATGGAAAAAATAATAGGGAAAGGAACCATTTAAGATATTTGAAGCCCTAGATAAGAATGGAAACATTTGGTAGGAGGTGTTTGTTTCTGCCTTCTCCCAGGATCCCTTCCCCACATTGTGGAAGCACTGAATAAAACTCCTTAGAAATATTTTCTTTGGGAATGCTGTACTTGTTCAAAATGTATAGTATTAAGATTTTTACATAATACAAATCTGTAACATTACATGATATATATAACATTTCCAAGAAAACGTTTTGTTTAAATGTCCGTAGTTAATGACTAATTATCCATGATGACAACATACCATAGAATAGTTCAGGGTTTTCCAATTTATAAAGTTGAGTTCTGTGTATTGTATTATGGATTTGAGCAGGAACACTTTTGTTTGCAGCAAAATTTGTTTTTTCAAAAACAAATTAATAATTAAATTTACTTTCAACTTATATTTTTTCCTGTTAATCAGATGGCAGAAACTAAGATGCATGTGATAAAGCAGCAGTTTGCAGCTCATGCTTGTTCCCTAGTACTGTGTACACTCAGAATTTTATTTGCAGAATGGTTTTATTTGTAGAAAGATATTCATACTTTCAAATTTCATAATTATGCCAAACAGCACTGTTTTATCTGCTAAATTATACATTATGCATGTTATGTTGATAACAAAGTAAAATAATTTTATAGTTGATAAAAATATTGCATATATATGTGTGTGTGTGTTTTTATCGAACATTTCTAATTTTTCTAGAGAGACTTTTTTTGCTTCAAAATTTCCAGAAATTGCTCCCAGTTTGCTAAGCACATTGTGGATCCAATCACTTGCATCTGATATGACTTTACAGCAGTTTTACTGAATCATCTTGTCAGGTTCTTTTGGATACCTTTCAATTAATTCAGTCTGAGGCCTATCATGTGCACTGGTTCAAGAGTTGAGAGATTGTGGAGTTGGGGGTCTGATATGATAGCTAGAGCCCTTTCTCAGTCGTTCACAAGAAGAAGGTATGATACCATTAATCAGGGCTTTCTTGGGGGGAAAGAGGTGCCTCTTAAAAGGGAAATGAGGTTTTCAATCTGTATACTGAAAACTCTTGAACTGTTAAACATTTTAAAAAGAATTTTCTGAAAGAGGTTCTGGAAATCCATTCCGGCGTGTTCCTCCAGAAAAAAAGCCCTGCCATTAATACTTAAGAACGCTATCAAGCAGACCATTTTAGAAAGCACAGATGTGAATAACTATAGATGAGAATCTAGTCACTGCTTTCTGGGAAAGACCTTCGGTGTGGGCGGCTGAACAATTCTTGAGTATTTCTGGATGCAACTGAGAATATAGATCCTTTTCAGTCTATTAGATTATCTGCAGAATTGACTTAGAAGAAGAATGTGACCCTGCTGGTGTTGACAGTTGTACATGAATCCTCCTTGAAGATAGTTTTGAAACTAAAATTGGTACCGAATGAGTCAACTAGGATCTTTACTGGGATACGCTGCTGTATTCATGTTAAGTCAGCACTACGCCACCTGCATTGACTTCCAGATTGTTTCTGGGCCCAATACAAGGTCCTGTTCCACTGATGTCCTCCACTTATGGAATGCCTTTCCCCAGATATTTAGAGAGACCATTATGCTCATAGCCTTTCAGACTGGTTAAGGAGCTACCTCCAATATAGATTTAGGAGCTGCTCTGCTACAGTGGGCTATATTCTCTGCTGGTGTTATAGGAGGAAGTTGACGTCCTTCCAATATATAGTAAAAACATTGTTATCCAGCACTCATGGGGAATTGGAGGTTGCTGGTTGATCAGATGTGCCAGATACTCAAACTTCTTGCTTTGCTCTGGTCTGTATACTGAAGAATCCAAAGTGACCAAACCCCACCCCATTGGGAATGCTATGGTAATAGCACTGGTTGTCAGAACCACAGTGCTGGCTTAAGGCATTGAGCTGGCCATTTGGAGAGGTGGTAGTGGGGTTGTTCATGCTCCCATAGATGCTTCAGGGGGAGGTGCTTTGCCTGCTGATACTGGTTAATTGAGCATTCTGGACATCAAATGCTGGATAACAGGGGAGGGGCCATGGCTCAGTGGTAGAGTGCTTTGCATGCAGAAGGCCCCTAGTTCAATCTCTGGTATCTCCATTAAAAGGATCAGTTAGTAGATGATGTGAAAGACCTGTACCTTGGACCCTGGAGAGCTGCCACCTGTCTGAGAAGACAGTACTCACATTGGTGGACCAATGGTCTCATTCACTATAAGGCTGCTTTGTAAATTAATGTATGGTAATGTATTTTTATTGTATTATCAGTTGCTTCAAAGACTTTTATGTTCTTAAATGATCAAGTGCTTTTATGTTCATAAATTGTCTTATGAACTGTCTAGGGACCTGATGTGTGATCTTATACATTAAATAAATATCCCGTGAACTGGCTTCAATGGGACTCCTGCTATTTGTGATGTCTCTGCTTCCTTATTGTGTATCTCCATAGGAGTTAGGAATGCTTTAAAGTTAAGAATAAAAAATAAGATGTACGAATCTCCTTTTTGACCTCCCATGATCTGACATGGGAACCTAACTAGCCTAATAAGTTTCCTATCCATGCACCAAGTTCAGATAAGGAATGTAGATCCAATGTCTGGATCCAAAGTCTATCGTGAGTGGCTTGACTTCCAGCTATGGAACTCCCTTTGGAAGCTTGCCAAAGTCCAAATAAATATACTTTTTTGGAAGCAATGTATGATTATGGGCCAGTTTTAAATGGCTGCAGTATAGTTTCAGTTTTGGATAATTTTTAGCTCAACACATCTACAAATAACATTGTTCCCTTGCCAGCCATCATTCAGTCTGTAGTTTTGTACTTGGACCAATAACTTTCTTCACGGACCTAGATAAATGTGTTATCTAACTATAATTACCTAAGGACATGGTCAGCCTTTGAAGCAAATTCTGTTGTGAGGGCAGTTGACTGTAATTCAGGCCTTCCTTCATCAGTGGATGCTGAGTGAAGCAAAAGAGCATTGGAAAGTTATGCTAGTTAGTTGACCTTTCTTCAGTATTAAATCCCCCTTAATTTGCAAAGCTGTTGTTAGTGGTTACTTCTTTGGTGAAGTAACTCTATAATCTGCTGGCTTCTCCCTTTCTTCAAAATCTTGCCACACCAACTTCCAGGGTGGAACCAGGCTTTTAAGTTTGAAAATGAATAGTATTTTACCACAAATGGAAAATGTTTTCAGTTGTTTTTTCTTATCCCTTAAAACTATTCCATTTCCTTCTTGAATAATATATTTTGAGGTCTTCAGTCATCTTTCTGCAATGAATGCTAAAAGTCTAGATTCTTTTGGTGTGATGTTCAGACTCCTAACTCAATTCATGTTGTTTTAATCATTGCCTGCCAGAAGAACAATAAACTGGGGACCTGCATAGAATCTTGGGGTGGTGGTGAGCAATTCAGAAATCCTACCACGCTTCAGAATTCTCCTCCAGGGTTCTCTAAACTACTAGTAGGCTGATGTTTAAAAAGACAGCAGTGCAACAAAAAACTTATTGCTGCTCAATATTCATTAAAAACAAATGATGTTTAATTGCTGCAACTGTATGTTTACACACATCTAATGTTATACCAAAATCCAGGTACACTAACGGAGTCGTTAATGATGGTTAGAAGAGCAAACAGGCTTCTAATTCAGATGAGAATCCAGAAATCTTCTTCTCAGATCCTTATAGATTACACAGAAAAAGAAATGCTCAATAATTTCTACCAAAGACCTATCACAGATACAAACTCTAGATCTCCTTTCCTTGGCATATAGATCGTCCATGTAAGACAGCAAGTGAAAGTGAATTCATTCTTGCAAGGAAAAAAAAAACTCCGATAGCATGGTAGTGTAATTCTATAGTAACTGGTATTGATTAAAATATGAATATCCAAAGTACATGGGTGAACATACATTCCACTTTGGAGTTTATTTAGTTTTCATCTGGTTGTTTTTGTTCTTTTTCCTGTAGTTAATTTACAAAGTCATTTTTGGTATACCTGAGGAGTTCCCAGCTATGTAGACTGCTACCTTGTCTGTGTGTGGTCTGAGTTTGCTCCTTTTTATCATCTCTGCAGGAGCCAAACAGTGTACTGTTACGCCTAGTGATTGATAAAGTAAGAAATATGTAGAACAAAGCAAAACAACTTGAGTAACAGGTCTAGAAAATGTAATGTGTTGTGGAACATTCACTGCTTATTTAAACAGTTTATCCAACAATCCAAACTTTTTATTGATAATTGAAAGGATTATTATTACATTAATTCAACAGAAAATAAACCATTTCACATGAGCCTATATTTCAGAAAGTGTAATTTTTTTAAGGTAGGCATTTGTAGAAACGTACCTAACCAGTCAAACGACTTTGTGTGCCCAAGTTAAATTTCCTTTTCTTCTGTTCCATGGTTTATATTGGGTAATATGCCAGGATACAATTCTTTTTTTTTAAAAAAAAGCTTTGACATGACTTGCAGTTAATTTTTAAAACCTCCTTTTATATAGAAGTTACAGATGAAAATGGTTGGAGAGAGCAAATGTATGCGTTAATTTGTAAGTCCATATGAATATGTTGAGATAATGTATTAAATTCACATATAACGAGACTGTAAATTTTGTAAATATTCCCCATTTCCTTAGATGAGAAGTACTCATCATTTTTCGTCTACAGGAAGAAGTGAACTTGGGCCACTCACTCCCCTCAGCCTATGTCACGGGGTTGTTGTGAAGATAAAATGGGGGAAAGACAGTGTGTATACTCCTGAGCTCCTTGGACTGTGGGTGTGATTAAAAATTTATATAGAAAAGGAAATTAATTGGGGCAAGTATTTTCTATTGTATACACAATGAAGATAACAGATTTTTCTTTTTTATTAGTTTTATTTAACTATTTATATCCTACTTTTTCTCCCCAAAGGGACTGAAACCAACTTACCAAAATAAAAACACACACAATATAAACAAAACAATGGCCCCGGTCACATGCTGAATTTGCCGCGGGAGAGCCATGAGTGAATGGCGGATTTTCCAGGTGTGATCACACTGCAACATCTGGCAAGTGGAGCGCACCTGTGGCATACTGCTGAAAATGCGCAATAAAAAACTGCCTCTTTGAAGGTACTAGCAAATGATTTGCCACGGGCTGCCTTCAGACTCCCTCAGTGTGATTGCACTGGTGCGCGGCTTTTCCGTCCGGCCCCTTGTTGACGCGCAGGCACAGAGGGAAGGAACCGTGACATGCCGCCAACACATGGGATCGTGTTCTGGCAGCTCTAATTGTGGTGTCACAAGTAGCCCCGCCTCCCCCCCGCGTTTTCCAGCGCGTATGACCGGGGCCAACATAGTATATTTTGGCAACCTATTTACACTTCTATGCAATTATCTCTACTGATATTCTTCAATCATTAATGAAGAAAATCTTAATCTACCTCTGTTCTAGGTCATCAGATCAGTTTGTGACAGCAAGTGTAATTAGTAAACAATATTCTCCCAAATTCCCAATTCAAAAAGTATTTAATACCAATTTATATAGAAAAAAGTCAGTTTATTAGATTGTGATTTTGACCAGAATAACAAAGGGAGAAAAAAGGGGCTGCCACTATTTTTGCAATGGCTGGGAACCCAATGCATCCGGTATGTGAAGGGTTCACCTGCCCCCTAGAGCAGAAGTGTCAAAATCATTTATTACAAGGACCATATCTGACATAAATTCTTTCAGGCTGGGCCATATGTACCATAAAATGTCATGCCAGGTACCAGAGGTATAAACTTTATAAAGGAGACAGGCAAACCCAATTAATATTATTTTTTACTCTAAATACAAACAGAAGCAATTGATTCCTAGCACTGAAAGCAGTTGATTTACTGGGGAACCCACAAAAGCCCCAATAAATGTATTTAATCATACACAAGACTAGGCTTTTTCCTAAGGGATATTATAAAAGGGGAGTACCTTACATTTCCATTCATACCAGTTGCTTGGGGGCTAGGTAAGAACCTTTGATGGGCCAGTTCCAGCCCCTGGCTGTTATGTTTGACACCCCTGCCCTAGAATGTCCACACAACAGTCGATCAGTTCTGTGAATTTAGGGACTCCCTTTGTCATTTTATTAAGACCCACTGTTTGGGAACTCTGTACGTAGTGCTGTTCAGAGTACTCTGTTCTTAAATTAGTCAAAGTTTGGAGCTGCAGCATGCAACTTTGTAGAGAAATGTTAATAATTATATTAGTTTTAAAAACATGGTTGAGTGATATCTCTTGTAGCATAGCTTTATCTTTATTAGATAATCACAACTGTTGTAATATTTCAAAATTGTTGCTTCAAGCATATTTCTTTTGTGGGAACTATGTACCAGAAACTGAAGTGGTATCTTTTGGTCTTCATACTTATTCAAGAACTGATTCTGTATAGAATTAACCCCTCAGGTATATGGCAAGCTCTAAAGAAAGCAACAAAAAACTTGTCAGTCGTTTCTAGCCATAAACTAAAAGAATGAAGGCATTGGAGCCCTTATAACACTCTGATGATGGTTTATTCTTGATTTAATAAAGCCAATTTCTTACTGTAGTCCTCTCAGCAATCTAGAAAATATGTGTGTCATTTATTTTGTACACTGAAACAAATATTGCTGATAATCACAGTGTACTTTTCCTTTCAGTGGGGATCTTTCAGTATCCTTTTCTCTTCATCCATTTTATTTTCTCAGCAACTCGGTGAGGTTGGTGAGGCTGAGAGTGTGAGTCTGGCCCACAATTTCCTGGCCAGGTTCCTTGTCAGAGTGGGGATTCAAACCTGAGTCTCCCAGATCCTAGTACAACACTTGAGCCACTACACAAGGCTGTTTTTATTTTATTCCTCCCTTTTAAGATATCCCCCTAGTAACACCGCAGCATTGTTTCTCTATTTCATTTTAGAAGCTCTTCAGGCACCCACTTCTCTGTTCTTATTTTTCCTTTGAAAATAGGCCTGCAAATCCTTTATTGATGCCTCTTCCCAGCTGTAATCTGCAAGAAGTCTTGTGGGTTGTACTGCTATTCCAATGCTCTTTTGGTATCAGGAAAAAAGTCTCCCATTCCATCCTTCTATGTACATGTAGAATGTTTACCTTTTGAAGAGCCTGGGTTTTCCTTTTAGCCCCTCCTCATTTAAGCAGCTAGCTGGCCAGCTCTGAATCTGTGTTCACTGAATAAAGCAGGAGAAAGGTGGCTAATCTGGGCTAGTTGCATGCATCCTTTCTGTGTTGGTTCACAGAGGGCATCTGATAAAGAGGGCTCTGATCTCTGAAAATATATCACCAGTCTTCACTTGTAATCTGCCTTTCAGGCTTAAGATAGATTATGAAAAGTTTAAAAATCATAAATAGAGGAAAAAATAACCACACATAACAATAAAAACAACCACACAATAAAAATTAAGGTGTCGTAATACTTAAAAAAAATAGGTTCTTTTAAAACATAGCTCCTGAGTTACATTGGAAATCATTTTGTTAGGAAGGGAAATATATATAGCTGTTGTCTTTCTAAAATATTTCTAAATTATCTGTTTCAAATGGAAATGCCACACTAGCCAGAAGATTTGGTTTTTATACCCCACTTTTCTCTCTCCAAGGAGTTTCAAAGTGGCTTAATCTCCTTCCTTTCATCTCCCCACAACAGGCACCATTTGATGTAGGTGGGGCTGAGAGAGCTCTGAGAGAACAGTTCTAAGAGAGCTGTGACTGGCCCAAGGTCACCCAGCAGGCTGCATGTGGAGGAGTGGGGAATCAAAACTGAGTTCTCCAGATTAGAGTCCACTGCTCTTAACCACTACACCATGTGGCACGAGGAAGTCTCCAGATCACATGGGGGGGGGCGGTGGCGAAAGTTGTCTGAAGGAAGGAGTGACCATTAGATAATCTGGCAAGGAGGGTGAATTTCAAAAGACCCGTGAAAGTACAACAGTTTTATGGATCATTCCCTCTTTCTGCTGCCATCTCATGTTTCCCCAGAACTTAACTAGACATATTCTCTAGGGGCCTGCTTTTAAAAACAGGTTTGATAAGCTGCGAAGCTGTATGACTCAGCTGGCTGAAGGGAAGGGATGTTTTCTGTTTTTGAGCAGCACTTCCCTTCTGTCCCCACAAGTCCTCCCAGTGGAGAGTGTGAAGCTGCTGCTTTGCTGGGGCTGGTATGAATGTTTAATGTTTAACTGCTGTTTTGGCATGTTGCCAGTGCTTGATGAATGCAGTGGGAAAACACACCAATGGCAGGAGCTCTTTCAAGTTCCACTGCAAGCATGAATAAAATATAATGGTCACCCTTGCGCCTGAAAGAATTCTATTGCTGAATTTCAAAGGTCTGCTGTACCTAGCAGGGGATATGGGAGAAAAACCTAAAAACAATGTTTATGACAAATGTGCAAAGACTGCTTCTGTGTGAGAGAGATTTATAAAAATCTATGCTAGCTTTTTTTGGTAAGTTTAGGTATGGCGGTTCAGATGCATGAGTGGGGATACATAAGGGCAAAGACGATGTACCAGTGCCTAGTAAGAACACCAAAGACATGTTCTTGACTATATGCTATGTAGGAAAGCACACATGATTTGTATGGAATACTAGCACATGGTTGATTAAAGACTGGACATATGTAGGGAGAGTGAAGTCTCTTTGTCTTCTGTTTACACACTTTTGACCATAAGTAGGAACCCTTTTCTGATGAGCCTGACCTTTAATTTTGTCCTTGGTGATCCATTCTGGACAGACCATTTGGAAGAGAGGGTTTAAAAAAACAAAAAACACCTGAGGTCTATATATGCCTTCTGTAGGTAGCTCAAATACCCTATTGTCTATGGAATTTAAATATGTTCTACTATTACTTTTTTGTTGTTGTTGTTCAGTCGCACAGTCGAGTCCAACTCTTCGCGACCCCATGGGTTGCCAGGCCCTCCTGTCTTCCGCTGTCCTCTGAAGTTTACTCAATTTCATGTTCTTTGCATTGATGACACTGTCTAACCATCTCATTCTTTGCCGTCCCCTTCTACTTTGACCTTCAGTCTTTCCCAGCATCAGGGTCTTCTCCAGGGAGTGCTCCCTTCTCATTTGATGGCCAAAGTATTTGAGCTTCAGCTTCAGGATCTGGCCTTCCAGGGAACAGTCAGGGTTGATTTCTTTTAGGATTGAATGATTTGATCTCTTTGCAGTCCAAGGGACTCTCAAGAGTCTTCTCCAGCACCATAGTTCAAAAGAATCTATTCTTCGACACTTGGCCTTCCTTATAGTCCAACTCTCGCAGCCATACATTACTACTGGGAATACCATTGCTTTGACCATGCGGACTTTTGTTGGCAAGGTGATGTCTCTGCTTTTTATCATGCTGTTTAGGTTTGCCATTGCTTTCCTCCCAAGGAGCAGGCGTCTTTTAATTTCATGGCTGCAGTCACCATCTTTAGAAAGTGGTAATTAAAGCCTGGTATTTATTTGGAAAGACAACTTTGAGACTGTTGCTTATTCAATCAATCAACTCATATAAACAAGACATTTAAATTTATTTATTTATTATTTTCAATTGATAACCCACCTTTCCTGCACAGGCAGGCTCAAGGCGGGGCACAACAGTTTAAAATACAATAAAATACACATGCATAAGTGCAATACTATGAAATGAACATATGAACAGAAAAGCCTCACCTTCAGCTTTTTTTGTCTTTCCCAAGTATCATTTTATGTAATGCTATTATAAAAAGTAAATACAAACATATGCACCTCTGAAGGGTTCTGCATGTGCAGAACATATGTTGGGGGTTCTGAAATATGCAGGAGACTTCTAGAAGAGTTCTTATGAAGATCAGAGCCTTCTGTCTCAGTGATGCTAGAAAACTGGCTTCAAATAGAACTGTTCTCCCTCTGAGGTGGAGGACATCTTGTGGGTGATTCCCACCATCCTATCAGGGAGGTGGGAAATAAACATCTTCCTCTTCCTGTCTGACATGGGAGTCACCCGCTCCTGTTCCTCTATAGTAGCTCTATAGCAGGCTTAGCCTCCTATTTGATTTCATCAGATTTCTTCTTGCCTCTTCCTCACTTTCCTTCCTATGACTTAATCCTCTTTCTTACCTACTACTTTCTTCTTCTAAACTAACTCTCCATCTCTTCTCCCCATTCTATGAAAGCCTAGTCACTCATAGAAGTCCCCCTGTCTTGTGGTGGCCATTTTGGCCACTTTTAAAAACAGCCTTGGCAACTATCAGTCTGATGGCTTCCAAGGAGTCTCCAGACAGATTCCTCCCCGAATAAGAGACGGCAGTATAAGTCACAGTCATTGCTGTTGAGCACAATCATTCAGGAGCCAGCATGCCTAGCAGTTGGCTTGAATGAGCTACCAGTGACGACCTGACCACAGCAGCATCTCAAAAGTGCACAAAAAAGTGCCGCCTCCTCAACCCCGGCTAGGAGTCAGCACACCACTCCTGCTCTTCAGCTATGAGTGGTGGCCATTTTGAATCACCTAGTTTGGTGGGCAGAGATACCATGTGAGCTTCCAGCCCCTGTACTGATCTCAGGGAAGCCTAAGCCAACCCCCAGCCAAGAGAAACAGAAGCAGAGCTGTCTCCTTCGGGACAAGACTCAGCAACCCTGTTGGATGTTTCTCTCCAGGTGGCTAAAGTACCCAACCCCAGGATATTGAGCGTTTCCGCAGAAGTTATTAATCTGGTCAGACAAGCTATGAAAGAGGAGTTGTTTAATTATTGCTGCAGTGAAGGCAAAGGTTCCTATGGGGCCTTGTCTGACTCCTCCTCTTCCCCCCCACTCCCAGGCAGCATGTTACTCCCCACAACAAGGGCACTCAGTGGCCAACCAAAGCAGCCCGGAAACAATCTTTGATAGAAAGAGAAGCAGGGAGCTTCACTAGGAGGGGGGTCCAGTCTTTGGGTAGCAAAACAGAAGACAGGGAGGAGGAGGATTTTTTTATCAGATGAAGAAGAGATTAGGGTACCAGAGCAGTCTGTGTGCCTTTTTTTAAGCTAGAGGATTACCAGTATTTACCATCTAAGAATGTGTCAACACTAGAGCTTCAAGACTCACCCCTGGGAGATGATGATACCCCCCCCAGCCAAAGTCAAAAGCTAGACCCAGAGGGAACAGAGACAATACATCACCACTCCCTGAATTTTTTGAAAGACAGTTTAAGGCAGAATGAGCTAGGCCAATTGCCAATTTCCAAATTTTGTTTAAAACATTATATTCGTTACCATCCTTTGCAAATGAGATTTTTCAGGTTCCTCTAGTGGATGCTCCTGTTGCTGTCCTTCAGTAATTTGGCCTGCTATCCGAAGATGGCTGGGGTCAGTCAGGGACAAATTTGACAAGAGAGCAGAAACTGCCTTGAAACAAGACACATGAAGCTATTGCCATGGCAGTCAAAACCTCAATCACGGTGTCTATTGTCTCCAGGGCAACAATTGTGTGGACTAGGAAACTGGTTCAACTACTCTCATAGTACAGTGGAAGACCCCTAGAAGGGGCTAACAGAATTCTGAAATCCAACACCTTTATTGCAGATGCCATCTTAGATATCATGACTGCATCAAGAGCCTTGGCCTCTGCAGCGGCTGTAAGGAGATTGCTTTGGCTACAAGCATGGCAAGCAGATCTCCTTTCTAAAAATATTGTTACAACCTATCTGTTTCAGGGTGATAGGTTTTTTGGAGATGCCCTTGATAAAATCTTGATTGAGACCAGGAATAAGAAGAAGGCAATGTACAAGACACTCAGATGTAGCGACAGAAGAACCTTTGGTAACTATTCCTCTCAACAGACACTACCCAGAGTCAAACAAGAATCTAAAAGAGCACACTGGGGATCCTCTAGACAAGCATTCAAAAAAGGAGCATACAACCCAAAATTTAGCAAGCGGACTCCTGGGCAGTAGAGGTAGTCTCACAAGGCTACTCCATAGAGTTTATTTCCCCCCTACACAAAAACCAGATCACAGGCACATGCCACACAAAGCAATACATCACCCGCTTGATTATTTATTTATTTTATTAAATTTATGGATTGCCCACCCCCAAGCAGCTCTGGGTGATTAACAACATTTTAAACATTTAAAAATACAATTGATATATGATTAAAATTACCAATAGTAACAGAAATTAAAACCTGTCAAGATGGCAATTTAAACCTCCGTTGCAGGTCACACCTCTGTCCCCACACAGCAGGGCAGGGAAGGGTATGTGGGGGCCATAGAAGAAAAAGGAGAGAGGGTGCCAGTCTTAATCTCCCGTTGCTGCCCTCAACTAAAAGGCTGGCAGAACATCTCTGCTTTGCAGGCCCTGTGGAATTGCATCAAATCCCGCAGGGTCCTTATGTTATTTGACAGAGAGTTCCACCAGGTCCGGGCCAGGACTGAGAAAGCCCTGGCCCTGGTTGAGACTTTGTCTACTAGAAACATTAGAAAAAAGAAATGAGAGCCCTCCAACTCACTTTTTGATTGATCTGGTAGATGTCATACTTGATAAAAGCTTCTTCCGGTTTCAGGAAAAGTTCTATTGGCAGACAAAAGGAGTAGCAATGGGGAGTGCCTTTGCCCCTTCAGTTGCTAATTTGTTCATGCAGGTGTTTGAATCCAATTGGATCAGTAATAGAACTCAGAATCCCTTTGCATCTCACATTATTGTGTACAAAAGATAGATTGATGACGTGTTCCTTATCCTTGACTCAAACCTTGTAGTGATAGACTTTTTAGAGTGGCTCAATTCAGTTCACCCCTGCATTAAATTTACAGCTAATTTTGACAGGTACCAAGTGAATTTTCTGGTCACTTTGGTGTTTGTCCATAATGGTAAACTAGCAGTGCGCCCTTTTAAAAAAGCAACAGACAAAAACTCGTATCTTCATTATAGTTCCTCACATGTTGTTCATATTAAAAACAATATACCATTTGGCCAGTTTCTTAGACTTAAGAGAAATTCTACTTTGGAAAGTGACTATAATAAGTTTGCAGACCAGATGCAAGAAGATTTCCTTGAAAGAGGTTATCCTATGCAGATTGTTAAAGCGGCGCGCCACAGAGCCGATTGTACAGCAAGACTAGACTTATTTAAAGAGACAGTGCAAGATTCAGCTCGTAGGATATGCTGGGCAATAGACTTTACCTCTTTAGCCTTTTCCATCAGGAATGTCATTTTAAAGCATTGGCATATACTGAATGATGTTCCAGGATGTAGTGTGAAACCCTTCATTGGTTTTAGGAGAACTGCGACAATTAAAGACCTTCTTGTACATACTGACCTTGAACCTATGTTGGTTCCAGATAACATGCCTAGAGGACACTATAAATGCCATGGGTGTGCAGCATGTTCACTTACTGTAGAGACTAAAAATCTGGAATTTCCTGATATTGGATTGACATGGGAGCTTAATAGCTTCTCCTCGTGTGTAACAAAGAGAACTGTCTATTTGATCACATGTGCTTGTGGTCTAAGGTATGTGGGAGAATCGCTAAGAGCTATAAAAACGCGTATATTGGAACATAAGTCCAAAATAAAACATGCCCATAGAGAGGCTCCCCTCGTGGATCATTTTCTATCTAGGGGTCATTGTTATGACAACTTTAAATTTGTTGTCCTTGAAGTCATCAAACCACACAGATATGATAGGAAAGATTTGCAGAAGGTTCTCCTAAAGAGAGAGGTGTTCTGGATCTATAAATTGAATTCAGTTCATCCTTATGGACTTAATGCCTCTTTAGATCTGAACTGTTTTGTCTAGGATCCATAAGTAGTTGCAGAGGTCAGATTGCTGTAGGCTTTTTGCATTATAAATACGTTCCACCAGCTCACTTTTAAAAGACTGATTCATTGATGTGAGGAAGTTTCTTCCCTGTTATAACTGGTTAAATGGAATATTGGTAAGTTGTACTTCAAATTTCAATAGGAGAAAAATTGTGATGTATTTTAAAGATCTTTGGATCTGTTTTCATGAATTGTAGTTATGCCTATTTATTATGTGTTTTAGAAACTGCTCAGAATGACCTTAAAGGGTTGAGGTTTGAAATGATTTGACTCATCCACACAACTTGTAAGATATCTATTTAAAACTTATCAATGAATATTGGGTACATTTGCACATGTATAATGATATTGATGGCATTTATCATATGAATTGTAGAACTTTGGGTTGGAAGAAGACTCCTTTAGAGTCGAAACGGAATCTTCATTCCGGAGACCACCGTTCCTGTCACCTTTTGTCATCTTCAACTTATGTAACCGAAGTGAAAGTGTTTGTTATTATTGTAATTGTTGTTATTTAAAGATAGAAAAACTTTTTTGAAGCCTTGTTATTACAGTTCTTTGGCTGTTTTTCTGTTACATGAGAACTGTGACCATTTAGCGTTTTGCCTGGTTGAGAACAGCCAGACCTCCCTAGGGCTAGGGATCACCAGCAAGTTGTTATCAGCTAATCTCATCCAAGCGTCAGAGCCAGTACCCCTAGAGAAAAAGGGCTGGGCTGTTTACTCCATCTTCTTTATGGTTCCCAAGAAGACTGGAGATTGGAGGATGATATCGGACCTCAAGTTTCTAAATCAATTATTCAGACTGAGACACTTCTGGATGGAGACTCTCAAATCTATAACAGAAGCGCTTCAATAGCTCACTTCTATAGTTCTCATGGAGGCATACCTCCACATTCCAATATCCCTCACATACCAATACCTCCACATTCCAATATTCCCACAGATTGCTGAGAATAATAATAATATTATTATTATTATTATTATTATTATTATTATTATTATTATTATTATTATTATTATTATTATTATTATTATTGTTGTTGTTGTTGTTATTTTAGTTTGCTCTGTCCCAGCTTATGCTGGGCTCTGGGCAATGTACAAAAAAGGCAAAATGCCATAAAACAAAATGCAAATTTTAAAATATCCATATACAATTAATAAGAAGTAAAACCAGAATAAAAGTTCCCAGATGGCGATTTGCAATTTTCTGTTTCCATTCTGGACTGCCTGGCTATTTGGTGGGAGGGGGAGTGAGAAACTTAAGCAAAATATAGCTTAGCCAGTGTAACCAACTGTTGCTGTCCTCAACCAAAAGCCTGGCAGAACATCTCTGCCTTACAGGCCCTGCAGAACTGCAGAAGGCCCCGCAGGGCCCTGGTGTCATTTCGCAGAGAGTTCCACCAGGTTGGGTGTAGGTTGAGGATAGCTGGACATACCTAGGGCCAGGGATCATCAGCAAGTTGTTATCAGAGTGTGGGGCTCTCCCGGGGACATAGCAGACAAGGTGGTCCCGCAGGCATGTTGGTCCCAGACTGCTTAACCTTGAACCTGACCCGGTACTCTACTGGAAGCCAGTGTAGCTGGCACAGCACAAGTTGAATGTGTGCCATCTGTGACTTTCCTGTCAGAACTCGTGCTGCCACATTCTGAACCAGCTGAAGATTCTGGATCAGTCTCAAGGGTAGGCCAGCGTAGAGCAAGTTACAGTACTCTAGTTTGGATGTGACCGTTACATGGATTACTGTGGTTAGGCCAGGTCATGACAAGAAAGGAGCCAGTTACTGGGCTTGATGAAGGTGGAAAAATGCCAGCCTGGTAATATGTGTGACTTGGGTCTCCATTGATATCAAAAGTCATGCCCAAACTCTTGACAGACGGTGCCAGTGGCACTCCATTAAGGGTTGGTAACCTGAACTCCAATCCCAGAGCCCCCCCAGCCACAGTCTTTGATGGATTCAGTCTCAGCCTCTGGTGGATCTTTTTGTATCGCCACCAACTGCCTTGTTTTTTCACCAGATTCTTCCATCCTCGAGTGGAGGCGACGGATCCAATCACTGGCAGGTCTCCTTTTCATCTTTTCTCCCATTCTCATCATTTCTAAGCTCCTATAGGATATCAAAGAGCAGAGGGTGGATATCATGGTTGTGGCACCTCTGTGGCCTCATTAGCTGTGATTCTCAACTCTCCAGGAGATGGCTATCTATCCACCTCTAGTACTACCAACTTCTCCAGACATGCTACAGCAGAGACCTGTATGGCATCCCCATCTGGAGCCTGGAGATTGAACAGAGTAATTTCCTAAGACTAGGGTATTCTCCTGAGGTGATGGAAATGCTGCTAGTCTCTAGGAAACAATCAACTATCAGAATATATCATAACTCTTGGAAGGCGTTCGCTAGATGGTGCAAGAGAAAGAGCTGATACCTTCAGGCCCACATTAGATGAACTACTAGCCTTCCCACAAGATGGACTGACTACTGGTCTCAGGCCACCCACACTGAGAAGGCAGGCATTATTATCGGTTCTTCCACAAGTTGAAGGTAGCAGTTTGTCTAATCACTCTCAAATACACTGTTTTCTTCGAGCAGTGACTCTGATTCCCAATGTGGAAATTGCATACAGTTGTATCGGCACCGACCAGACAGCCATTCGCACTGATTAGAGAGATATCCCTATGATGGTTGAGGATGAAGACCATCTTCCTTATAGCAGTGGACTCAGCCAGGAGGGTTTCAGAGCTGGCCGTCTTATCGATCAAGTCTGAGTTATGCATTTTTCATAAAGACAAAGTATTTTTTAGAATAGATCCTACCTTCCAATCTAAGGTCAACTCCAAATTCCACAGGTCTCAAGAAATATGTCTTCCATTGTTCTGCCTGGATCCCAAACACCCCAAAGAGAAACTATGGCATACATTGAACGTTAGAAGAACACTTAAGGTCTTATTTAGTTAGAACTGAACATATTAGGACAATGGACTCTTTATTCATGAACATATCCTCTCCTAACCTAGGTAGGAAGATGTCAAGAGCAGCCATTAGTGTCATGCTTAAAGCATGCATCACTGAGGCTTACAAGTCTCTCAAGATAGATGTACCACCTGGAATAACAGCACATTCAGAGTGCTGCAACAAATGCAGCCTTCAGTAAACACGTGTTGGTGGAAGCAGTATGCAACATGGTGACATGGACATAAATTTCTACCTTTGTGAGACACTGTAAAATGAACCTATATGATTCGAGTGATGCTGCCTTTGGCAGAAGAATATCGCAGCACATCGTTCTGGACAAAGACGATGACCCATCCAAGTTTTAAAGACACTGCTGTGGAAGGTCCCACAAGATGTTTTCTGCCTCACAGGGAGAACAGACCTTTGGATACTCACTGTGAAGGGTCCATCTTCTGTCAGAGAGCTCTGACAGAAACTGCTCTTTTTCAAGAACAGCTGTGTCAGAACTATGGCTTGCCCAAGGTCATCCAGCAGGTGCAAGTGGAGGAGTGGGGAATCAAACCCGGTTCTCCCAGATTAGAGTCCTCATACTTAACCACTACACCAAACTGGCTCTCTTTTCCTAGTTCAAATGTCATAATTTCAGTTTTCAAACCACAGCCTGGAAATTTGGGAATGCATACAGGTTTATAACACACTCTGACTAGATGAGTTCTGTGCTGCACTTCTTGGTTTTCTCTAACCATAATTTGCCATGTTGTCTGAATCGATAAATAGTTACCAGCACCTTGCTTCCAAACCATAATTTTAAACCCAGCTCTTTGCATCTTGGAAGAGATTTTTAGAAGCATTGGATTATGTAAATCAATACCTTGAACGTAGCCTTTCCAAAGTAGTTTGTCAATGCTAATTGTTTCTGTTTGTCTTGGTAGTATTTATCTTTTGTAGGTTATAAATTTTATTTGAAATGATCTAGAGTGTGTGTGTATAAACAATAAAAATGCTTCAACAAAACATAGACCCATAGACATTATACGCATGGAAAGGAAGGTCACTGTGGCAATGTCCATGGGGAGAGAATTCTACAATTTCAGTATATTGCTGTATAATACTATCTAGAATGTCTACCTTCAGTTGGGGGAGCAGCGTGTGGATGGGCTGTTCTACCATTTGGGCTATGATAACATTCATGGAAAAAAAGGGACCGGTAGTCCAGAATTGAGATAATAATATTATAAGAAAATTGCCGTCTTGGATCTTTTAATATTTTGTGCTTTATGACTGTGTCCTGTACATCACCCAGAGCCTGGCGTAAGCTGGGATAGGGCGATTAACATATCTAATAAATAATAATAATGATATCCAAAGGATGGGTTGGCTTGTGCTGACTCCCCTCCCTCCGCCATAACGTTCCACATTTTGGTGAGAGGGTTACATCTCTTGAAGGGTGCACAAGGAATATTGCAAAGTCGGAGGTTCCTTGAAACTGAATGAGTGTAGAAAGAGTTTGGGGTGGGAGTATTTCTGAAAAGGAACAGTTATAGAAATAAAAAAGAGAAACTTGGGACAAGATCCAACTTTAAATTTTCAAAGCATTGAGAAATACTTTCATGCTTCTACTTTTATCTGTTAATCACATCATAAATTTTCAAATGCCACTTTGAAAAAACAAGATGTTTCTGGTAATCAGTATTTTGAAGTGGCTGTACCTATTAGAAAATACCTTTTGTTGAACTTGCACTACATATTTGCTGATCTCCTCCTTGCAAGCCAGCTTTTATTTGGGTATCCTCTTCTCAGTGCTTTGTTCTAAGCTGTCGTCTGCAACTTCAAAGTCACCTTCCAAAACTGCATTCTGCATAGAATACTAATTAATTATTCACCACATGTCCTGATCTCACAGTAGATCAGTTAATATTTTCATGCTAAACTATAAATCATTGCCCCGTCCTGTTCCAAAATATCCTTACTGTAGATGCTATTTATTGCCAGAGATTTTTCCCCCTACCAACAGAGCACATCTGTCAGTTCCATAATTTAGAGCATGTGGTAAATTAAGGATAGAAAATAATTTCCTGTGTACACATTCTAAAGGGCTGCCGATACAGTACATAGTGTGAATGTCTATATATCTAGTGTTTTTTTCCCTTCCTTGGTTTGAGAAACAATTTGCCTATCAAAATGTAAGGTGCAGACTTCAGACCATACAATTTCTTTTCAAATACAGTGATGGAAGACTAACTTTATATATTGCTTTTCAGCACAAGCTGCCAACCTTCTCTGTGAGGGTCTCCACAATCGCAGCTTTAGGGTGCTAGACTAGCATCAGAGAGACCCAGGTTCAGGTTTTCACTTTGTCTTAAAATATGCTCGGGTGACGTTGAACCACTCACACCCTCACGGCGTAACCTAATTCACGAGGTGGCTATGAGGATAAAATGGGAGGATAGGAGAATGATGTCCTTCACCTCCTGCAAGATGGAGCTCTTCCACCGAGCCTTTGGTTGAGGTGGCAGGCGTCCTTCTTCCCTCCTGGCTATCTCCCCTCCAGTGGCCTGGACCCCAATATTGGGGCACTGCTGAAACAAGCTGATTGACATCGGAGCTAACTGCTGCATGGTATTTTAGGGTTTTATTGTTTTTAATGGTTGTCATAATGTTATTATAGTAAAATTGTTGTAAACTGCTCTGAGCCCGGCTGTGGGGAGGGCGGTATATAAATCAGATAATTTGGAGGAAGGGCAGGATTAAAATTTACCAAATGAATAATAGCCATAAATCCCCTTTATTGGTTTGCTCTTTACAGCCCTGATCTGCATGGCCCAGGCTAGCCTGATGTCAGAAACTAAGCAGTGTTGACCCTGGTGAGTACTTGGATGGGAGACTACCAAGGAAGTGCGGAGATGTTATGCAGAAGCAGGCAATGGCAAACCACCTCTGTTTGTCTCTTGCCTTGAACCCCCTACAGGGTCACCATAAGTTGGCTGCGACTTGATGGCACTCTCCACTACCTTTACAGAAATCTTTTAAACATGTACATTTTCCTTAATCTACTTCCTGCAAAGCCAGACTAAGGTACAACCCATGATACTGTATTTCAGTTTACTATTTGTTGTACTGGCAGAGTCTGTGCAATGTGATCCCCAAGTTTTGACTGTACTGGATGTGTACAATTTTCCTGTTTCCATAAACTTTTTTCTGTGAACTTTTTGTGAAACAAACTAAAACTGTACATAGGGAATGGGAGAAACGTATGTTTCTCATATGTTGTTTATAATTCTCGGGCCTACAGCTGAGCTAATTCTCATGAAGCAAAAAACTCCTCCCTCCCTGCCCCCACTCCTTTTGTCCGGTTTTGGATAATAAGAGTTAGAGGAAGCTTTTACCATTCTGGTTTCATATAAGGCAGACTGAATAAAATGCAAAGATTATACAGGTTTCCCCCACCCCCCACGGTCACTTTTCTGGATGGTGGTGCTATCGTATCCTTTTAATCCCCAGTCTGTGATTGAAATGAGAAGGATGTACAAAGTGCAACTTATGCCTGAAAAGTCCATTGGAGCCATGTGATAATTACTTGTAGTGGAAGGAACTGTGCCAGTATGGCATGCAAATTCAGGTGGAAAGAATCTTCCATAGCAGAGCTTCCATTCTCAAGAAATAAGAGTTCATACTGTGTAGTGTGAATACAAAACTTAGGGTTTTTTCATGCATGACAGGAAAGGGTTTCTTTAAGCCTTTTGGCACACTGTTCATATACATCTTGGTTAATCTGCATTAGAAAACTGAGGATATCCTTTTTTAAACTGAATATATGTTCTGCCTGTTGAAGGTATTATACTTAAAATTCCATATGTATGAAATGCAAAAAACAACTTTGTGTTGGTTTCTGAAAATGGCCTTGAGTTTCCCCTTAAAATGAAAACTGCTGTATCCAAAAGCACTGATTTGAGAACATGGAAAAGAGAACAATGGAGATTAAGAGGGCAGTGTTTGTAAGAGGAAGTAGCAACAATGAAGTCTCCTAGTAGTTTTTGGCTGGAATGTGAGAGATATAAATCACAGCTGTCTCATGATCTTACAGTACTTGCACAGCTGTGGGACTCTGAAAACATCAAAGAAGCCCGCTGCTTCTTTGGGTAGAAAGTGTATGCACAGTCCTGTGAGGAACAATTTGATCCTACTTATAATTTAGTATGCCTAATATGGGTTTTGCAGAAATGTAATCGTTAACGTACATTAATTCAAGAAAACATTAAGGCTGCCCAACACCCTAGGGAGGGATATGCTTGTGTGTTTTAGAAGTTGCCCACCCGCCTTTTTAAACCAAGGATAGTAATTTTCCTGTGTGCTGATTTGGAAAAATACCTATTGTTCTGGTTTCTGAAGTATAAGAAGTACGTCCTCTGTTGTTTCAGTTTGTTGTACTTGGCTATTGTGTGACCTGATCTGAATGGCCCAGGCTAGCTTGATCTCGTCAGGTCTTGGAAGCTAAGCAGGGTCAGTCCTGGTTAGTACATGGATGGGATACCACCAAGGAAATCCAGGGTTGCTATGCAGAGGCAGGCAATGGCAAACCATCTCTGTTCATCTGGTCCTAAAAACCATATAAAGTCACCAGCCCCTCACACACATATGCACAAAATGTATATTAATAACACCTGATAGTGCACATTAAAGCAATTGTTTCTATTAACTATTATTATTATGCCATATAAGTGCCTCTCCTCCTCTTTCACATGTTTTGGAATAAAAGATTCAATAAATTTATGTTCCTTCTATCCTATTCCACTCTTTGAATCTACTGGAAGAGAATAGGGTATTCCCTAGTCTGAGAGGCTGTGGCTCACTGGCAGAGCATCTGCTTGGCATGCAGATGGTCCCAGGTCCAATCCCTGGCATCTCTGGTTAAAAGGATCCGGTAGGAGGTGATGTGAAATACCTTAGCCTGAGACCCTGGAGAGCCGCTGCCAGTCTGAGTAGACAATACTTGGATGGACCAAGGGTCTGATTCAGTATAAGGCAGCTTCATGTGTTAATGAGTTCTGCAAGCTTGGTGGCAGGCTCTCTGGTGTCTCTGTTTAAAGAGATCCAAGATCTAAGGATCTTGAAAAAAGTGTGCCTTGCACACGAAAGTTCATACCTTGAATAACCTTTGTTGGTCTTTAAGGTGCCACCGGACTTTAAATTTGTTCTAAAGACGGAGAGTTATTGAAGAACTACGCCAGATGTGTGATTAGGGCAAGGCTTACTTAAAGAGCTGTAGGTCAGAGAAGAATGAAAACCTGAAGACAGGACTTAGTTGAGGCAAGTGGAAACAGAAACATTGTAATTGAGGGGGAATGAAGTGGGCTGAAGGTTAAGTAAGCAAGTAAGTCTGGGTCATAGTGAAGAGTATAGAAATAGGATATTAGGCAGCACTTTGGACACTTGGTCTCTATGGACCAGAGGTCCCCAGTGTGGTTCCTGGGGGGCCATGGGGCCCACCAGCACTTTACCTGGTGCCCGCCAAGTGTTTTCAGAAACTGTGGGTGGAGCCATGTGGTAACTTTTGCCCAGCACATTTTCTGATAGGCAGTCTGATTAGCTGTGAAGATTAATGTTGCTTCAGTAGCAGCTGTTGCCAGCATTGGTTTTATTCTGTCTCTTACTACTGTTTTCCACTGTTTTTTTAAAGTGCCCTTCTCTTCTTCTTTGAACTTCCTCTGGGTATATGAATGGCTCCACCTCCTGTGACAGCCATTTTGTGACTCTGCCCACCATCCTGTGTCAGAAATCCCAAGATGCTTGCAGGCTGAAAAAGTTGGGGACCCCCACTATAGAACTATATGTTGGACCCAGACTGTAAACTGGCTGTTTCTACCAGTTTCCCTTTCCTGTTGTGAACTTCTCTTATTTTGGTCCTTAGGGTCACCTATTCCCTAGTGCAGGGGTGTCAAACATGTGGCCCAGGGGCCAGATCAGGCCCTTGGAGGGCTTCTGTCAGGCCCTCACTGGAACTGACTATCTTCTGCTTCTTCTTCCAGTTCTGCTGGATATACACCTGAACAGCATACTCAAGATTGCAACAATGCAGACATTTTGATGCAATAAGTCAGAACAAGAGATGTCAGTTATCAGACACTGTTAAATAAACAAAATATTGCAAGAGTGCTAATGTTTTAAGCATGTTTTTATTTTAAGTAAAAAAAACCCCTTTGTGTTTGGGTTCTTTATAAAGTTTATATCTCCGCTACCTGGCATTACATTTTATGACACACGTGGCCCAACTCAACAAGTTCTCATTCATGTTAGATCCGGCCCTCGTAACAAATGAGTTCGACACCGCTGCCTTAGTGTGAAGATCAGTGGGCTGTGGTGGAAGGGGGAGACAGGAAGATTTCATTCTGCCATTGGAAAATTTAGTCTGGTCCAACCCCATATCTGGTTTTCACATGCAACAAATCTTATTTGAGGTAGGTTAGGCTGCGAGTAAGTCACCTAGAGTCAGGATTCAGATCTGGGTCTCGCGGATCCTTGTCTGACACTGTAACTATACAACAGGTGTAATGTACTGAGCTACTTCAGACTATAGGATAGGAAGACTATTTTTGATGTTTCCTGTGTGCATGTTACTTTTCTGAATTTTATTGCAAGTAGAAATAGTGTACAGCATTGTTGGAGTAAAGCCTTTTTCTGTTTGTTTGTTTTTTAATTTATATTACCAGGACAGTGTGTGTGTGTGTGTTTTAAACATGGGAGTGCATTTGCAAAAAAATTGCTTCCCTCACTTGCAGTCTGAAATGTTTTTATCTCCTTTCTCAAATTCTGCCACCTGATTTTGCTGGGGAAGTAGATGAAAACTAATGATATTCTGGAGATGATGTCTTACTATTCCAGAGGGGAGGGAAACTTATTTTCATTTTAATGTACTTTAATTTTAAATTGCCCGGCGCACTATTTTTTTAAAAGTCTCAGATGGAGCTTTAAATGCCTACCAGGCTGCCAACTAACTATGCTAGTTCAAAAAACAAAAAGCTGGATTCAAACTATGTTACCGATATAGGATGCATGGGTATGAATCTGGAGAAACATGATTGGGAGGCCCTGCAGGAAACATTTTTTTCTTTTGAAAGAGCATCATTTTGGGGGAATTTTTAAATGTCTTTAGTTATACGCCATAAAGGTGGTTCCTTTAGTTTTAGGTAGGAGTTTTAAAATGTATTTAGGCATATTTCTTCCAGTGGTCATTCCATTGTTGCTTGCCCAGGCTTCTGTTAATTCATGATAGATACTACGGCGTTGTAGCTTGTGCTTAAATTTTCCTGTCTTGATAAACTGTGGTCAAAAGCCAGACAATCTTGTGCCCAGAGTGCCTAACAGTAATTTATCCAGGTTTAGCCTCATAACCTTAATTATATGTGGAATGTAGAGAATGCCCTATGCTGTTTTTCTTTTTAACAAGACAGTAAACCTTGAGCTACTTGGTTCTGGTATTAAAACATTCCTTGTAGCTTCAGTATGTGCTTTAGCAAATACAACAAAGTCATGTAAAAATAGAAGTAAACCCCTCAATGTGTTTTGAATTAATCTTCTATTATCTGGTTTATTTTCACTTGTGCAAAAAATTGCCTGTACAAGTATCCTTTTATATGAACAATAATTTAAAACTGTTATCCCTTTTCTTTTTTTAAAAGGGAAAAGAACAGTGTTAAAATGTTAAAAGCAGTTCTGAAGAAGAGCAGAGATGGTGCAAAGGCCAGCAAAAAGGAATCCGGTAGGTCTGTTCAAATATTGGTGAGCTACAGATTTAATTTTGACTCCAAAAAATGTTTCTGAGACAAGGTTGAGCTGAACCATGTTTACTTAAGGTGGAAACACCTAAGAGCATAGCAATACTTTGCTTCATTTCCATAATATATGACTTGAAATATTTGCTTACTTGGTAGCTAATCCATTCCAGTTCAGGCAACGCCATACTTCACATGATTGATACAGCTATACCAATAAAATTCATTAAAGTTAACCCAAAGAATGAGCAATGCAGTAGCGGGAGAACAAATGTGCTTTTATATCCAGGATTTTATGTATGCCACATACAATTTTGCTTTGCCTTCAGAATTCAACTTTCTGGCAATCTCTTTTTGTTATGACTGTGAATAGAAGTTGGAGTAGCTGTACGTAATGTTTAGTAGAATTTCTGAAGCATCAGGGGGACTGAGGAGACTTTCCAGCAGTAAAAAGCTAGGGTTTGATACTGTACTTTTCTGCATAATTAAGAGGAGAATCAGTTATGCAAAATAAGCAAATAAATGAAGGTTTGGTTAATGTATATTTGCACATGTGTACACACAACATATGAATGTTGGAAGCCAGTTTCACTTGGTATAGAATTTAGGTTACGTTGGCATAGACATCTGATGCTTTTGTCAAGTGCAGATTACACAGAGGTGGTCTACTTTTTGATATTTTGATAAACTGCGGTTTGATTAACCTCTGGTTTAGTGTGACGTTTGGATGTAGAGCACCTGGTGGTTTGATGGTAGATGCTAAACTGGGATTCTAAACCACAGTTTGGATGTAGTTCAAGTATGTTTTTGTACAAAGTTAGTTTTTTGTGACGCTTGAATACAAAAATCCCACATCGTTCAATAGTACTAGTCTTCTTAACATTCCACACACAGATCGGGAAGCATGTTGTTGATATTCAGTCGTACAGTCAAGTCTGACTCTTTGCGACGTCATGGACCACATCACGCCAGATCCTCCTGTCTCCCGCCATCCTTCAGGGTTTGCTCAATTTTATGTTTGTTGCATCGATAACCCTGTCTAACCATCTCATCCTTTGCCATCCCCTTCTTCTTTTACCTTCAGTCATTCTCAGCATTAGGGTCTTCTCCTGTGGGTGTTCCCTTCTCATTTGGTGGCCAAAGTATTTGAGTTTCAGCTTCAGTATCTGGCTTTCCAAGGAACAGTCAGGGTTGATTTCTTTAAGGATTGACTGATTTGATCTCCTTGCAGTCCAAGGGACTCTCAAGAGTCTTCTCCAGTACCATAATTCGAAAGCATCTATTCTTTGGTGCTCTGCCTTCCTTATGGTCCAACGCTTGCAGCCATACATTACTACTGGGAATACCATCGCTTTGACTACTGGGAATACTATCACTTTTGTTGGCAGGGTAATGTCTCTGCTTTTTATTATGCTGTCTAGGTTTGCCATTGCTTTCCTCCCAAGGAGCAGGCGCCTTTTAATTTAATGGCTGCAGTCACCGTCTGCAGCGATCTTGGATCCTAGGAACGTGAATTCTGTCACTGCTTCCACAACTTTCCCTTCTATTTGCCAAGGAGTGATGGGGCTTCTCCAGCTGTACTCAGTTATTGATGGTACTTTCAAAGGACACTCAGTCCCACTGCCTTCTCTTTACATTATCCCTTTATGCTAGTAATTACACTAAACAAGAATGTGCTTCAGAAATTTCAGCCTCCCCAATGGCAAAATTAAAAGACAGCAAAATGGCAAGGGAGAATGGTTATACAAAAGGATATTTGGCCATTGCCTTATTTGTGGATACTTTGCTTCTCCTAAAACTTTCTGCTTTCTAAGCTTAAAGTGTGTATCAAAATCAGTTTCTAAGTGTTCCAGTGTGGTCAGCGAATAATGATAATAATCAGAACAATTCAATAAGTGTGCCAAAATTCCAACAATGCCCATATCAAGATATACAAATGCAAATAGTTTCTTACAAACCAAAGTTTATTTGCTCACAAGACTGGTTGAGTTTAAAGGGATGTACCTACTACTGTCATACAAAAATAACATAAGCAGTACATTGAATTGGTTGGATCTCTTGATCCATGTCATGTCTTCATGAGTTCCCCCTTCTGTTAGCAGCCATTTGTAACTTCAGGAAAGCTTATTTCCTGAGGACTCCGACTGTATGTGGAATAACAGTCCCATGAATGGGGTGGGGAAAACCTCTCCCTTCTGCCTCTTGTGTGAGCAGAGCTCCATTGTAGGAGAAGCAGAAGGGAGTGACTTTCTACACTTCTCCCTCTCCACCAGCCTCCTGGCCCACATGGGTCCCTAGGAATAAACTTTTCCAGGGTTGGAAACGGCTGCTGGCAGGGATGGGATTGTTAGGAAGACTGAGGTTCCTTACACTGGATCCAACCCAGTAACTATAAATAACAGAATATATTAACTAAACTTATTATTTCTATCAGCAGTTAGCAAAAAAGAATTTATTAGAAAAAATATTATAAAAATATGAGATTCCTACTTGAAAAAGATCCCAAGCATATTTGGGCTGTGGTCACACACACTAAATAATCCACTTTCGATCCACTTTCAGTGCACTTTCCAATTGGATTTTACTGTGTGAACTGGCAAAATCCAGTTGGAAAGTGCACTGAAAGTGGATTATTTAGTGTGTGTGACCACAGCCTTGGTCTTTCTTTAATCAAGCCACGGTACAGTTTAGCAGTTCCAGTGTTCAATTGTACTTTTAACTTGGGGAAATTAAGTCATAGAAGTGATTCCTGAATCTTGCAGTGACTAAAGTTTTTGCTTAGAAAGAAATCAAATTAGCATATTAAACATTAAGCCATAGTATCTGACCATTGTAAGCTGAAACTGTTTTCAAAACCACCTTACACCTGTCCCCCCACGTCACCCCGGGACCTTTAGATAATCTACAGCTGAAAAAGGGTTTTAAATGAAATTGGGGACATCAGTTTCTGGACTTATCCTGTAATTGAAAAATATCTGGTCCTACACCTGCCCCTTTTATGGACCCAAGCACCACAGTTGCTAAAAACATTGTAAAAAGCAGGTGTGAACTAGCTAGGGGTTGACATCACATTCCCTTTGAGTGGAAATGGCTTCTCTAACCACCACCACTGAAGTTCATTTCTAAGTATTTATTTATAGTCAAATTTATACCCTGCTCTCCCTGCAAAGCAGTATGTTTTATTTTATCTCTGTTTGCCATCTGACTTTTATGGAGTTATAACTGCTAAGTATAGCTGTTATAAAGACCCTAAAATAGCTGAAATATTTGCCAGAGGTAACAGATTCGCCACCTGGAAAAAAGAATGGTTGAAAGGATTTAATAATAATTACGTGTATTAGAGAGTGCATATATGTGTATACTAAATGTTTTTTGCTGATTACATATATTAGAACATATTTATGAATGTTTTTACTATACATATATACATAATGTTTACTAATTACATATATTAGAATATGCTGAATAATATTATTACTCTTCATATCCAATACAATATTGGTTTTATTTATAGTTAGATTATCTCATATTTATAGTATTTATAATTTAAATTTATAGACTGCCCTTCTCTGAGTACACAGAGCTCTAGGTGGTGAACAACAGTAAAAACCATACATTAAAACAATTCCGACAATACAATAAATAACCAAAACAGTCTCCAGTGGTGCTAAAACTTCAAGTTCCAAGATTATGTCACTGTCTCACAGAGAGGTAGGGAGGGAGCAAATGAAAGGAGGAAGGGAGTTCCAGACAAGATGGTGCCTGTCACTGTCTTCAACTGAAAGCCTGGCAGGCCATGTCTGCCTTGCAAGCCCTGCAGAACTGCAGTAGGTCTCACAGGGCATGGATGTTACTCAGCAGAGAGTCCCGTCAAGTAGGAGCCAGGGTTGAGAAAGCCCTGGCCCTGGTTGAGGACAGCCAGATCACCAGTACGTTGTTCTCTGCAGAGCATAAAGCTTTTGGGGGGACATACCTGAGAAGGCAGGCCTGAAGATATATGGGTCCCAGACTGCTCAAGGCCTTGAAGGTCAATACCAAAACCTTGAACCTGACTTGGTACTCCACCAAGAGCCAGTGTAGCAGATGCAGCACAGGTTGAATATGTACTGTCCATTATGTTCCTGTCAGGACCCACTCTGCTGCATTCTGGACCGGTTGGAGTTTCCAGGTCAGTCTTAAGGGTAGGCCAGCGTAAAGTGAGTTACAGTAGTCCAATCTGGAGATGACTTGCATGCGGCTAGGTCAAGGGGAGACAGGAAGGGGGCTCGTTGCCTCACCTGGCTTAGCTGGAGAAATGTTAGCTTGGCAACATTTGTGATCTGAGCCTCCACTGATAAGGAGGCATCCAGAACCACACCTAAAATCCTGACAGTTTGTGCTGGTATTAAGGGCACACCATCAAGAGTAGGAAGTTTGCGCCCCAATCCTGAATCCCCCTCCCACAGAACCTCCATCTTGGTTGGATTTAGTCTCAGTCAACTCCTTTTCAGCCATCCCACCATGGCTTCCAACCTCTTGCCCAGGTTTTGTGGGGCGGTGTCTGATTGGCCGCCCATCAACAGGTACAGCTGGGTGTCATCAGCATACTGGTTGCACCCTCACTTGAAACTCCACAGCAGCTGGGCGAGGGGGTGCATATAGATGTTAAACAAAACTGGAGAGAGGATTGCCCCTTGAGGGACCCCACATATTAAGGGGTACCTAGTTGATACCCTCTCCCCTAGCTCTGCCCTCTGTCCCTGACCTTGGAGAAATAAGGTGAGCCACTTTAAGACTACCCCACAGACTCCTGTGTCGGGAAGGTGGTGAGTCAGAAGATCGTGATCGACCATGTCGAATGCTGCTGTATCTTCAGTTTAGATTAGCCAAATATATTAAATTCTCAGTTCTGGAAATGGTAAGAATTATTCAGCCAGTAACTTTTAAGAATGATCTAAATGTAATGAATAATTCTCTAAACTTAATTGAATTTTATTGCTCATACTAATTTCCACATCACTGTCAGAGATAGTATTAAGAAACCTCAATGATTTCCAGGTAATATTCAGTGGATATATATGAAGTCATTATAATAAGACAATATTTATAAAATATTTAAACATTAGGAATTCCATGGAAATTAACCTAATACTATTCATGATCTGTTTCCTTTGTCATAATTGACCACTTGATATACCATATTTTTCACTCCATAGGACGCACTTCCCCCCCCAAAAAAAGTGGGGGGAAAAGTGTGTGCGTCTTATGGAGCGAATAATACAAAAAAGAGTGCACGTTGGGGGGTGGGGTGGAGCACTGGCTTTCCTGAGTGCGCCGCAGCAGTGGCGCGCCCAGGAAAGCCAGGGAAGGGAAAGCGTTCTAACTCCCACCCCTTCCCTCCCTGCCCCAGTGCCGACTTTCCTGAGTGTGCCGCAGCAGCGGCGCGCCCAGGAAAGCCAGGGAAGGGGCGGGGGTCACCCCTGCCCCTTTCCTCCAAGCGCCGGCTTCACGGGGGGGGGGGGGGCA
The DNA here is from genome assembly GCA_029375565.1 of Gekko gecko. Taxonomy (NCBI): domain Eukaryota; kingdom Metazoa; phylum Chordata; class Lepidosauria; order Squamata; family Gekkonidae; genus Gekko; species Gekko gecko. Next base: position 42,355,628 of record JAPDNY010000003.1, on the reverse strand, counting down.
GTTTGGTCAGGTGCGTCTTATGGTCATGTGCGTCTTATGGAGCGAAAAATACAGTAATTTGATATACCTATTTTTATTCCATCCCTTTAAATTAAATACTGCAGCATAGACTACTTTGCCATGGAAGCTTGCTGGGTGACCTTGGGCCAGTCACACACTCTCAGCCTAACCTGCCTCACAGGGTTGTTGTGAGGATAAAATGGAGGACAGGAAAACAACCTTAGCTGCTTTTGGTCCCCATTGTGGAGAAAGGTGTGGTATAAATGACATAAATAAAATAAATGAATAGATCTTCCAAAATGTGTCATTTTCCTTTTTTTGGATACATAGATGAAATCATATTGGAAATTGCTTTCTTAAATTGCTTGTCTTAAAAATGCTTTATTGTTGCTTATTTAATTTACCAATCCACTTTTTCTGAGCACTGTACCACACTGTACAGTGAAGAAATCAGAGCTCCCTTGAAGATCATTCAGCCTTTTTATTCAATCTTTTTTAAAAATTCATTCTTCTGCACTTTCTAGAAGGCTGTTTCTAGAGGTTGGGGGGATATAGGAATGGAATAGATGGAGTTTCAATTCTGAAGGGCCTGCAAGATGGAGCTGTTCCACCTGGCCTTCAGATGAGGTGGTAAACATCCAAATCTATTTTGGCCTCTTCTGCTGACAATGCTGGCCAAATGGAACCAGCCCAAACTGAGCATTGTTGTCGAGGCAAATCCACCCTGTTTGTTTTGTGTTTTTAACAAAAACATGGTTTTAATTGTCTAAATTATTATTGTTATCTTTGTGGTTTGTAACCTGCCCAGAGCTCGTTTGTGGGGAGGGCAGGACAAAAATCTAAATAAATAAATAGTGTAATCAGCTACAGTGTGAAGGGGAAATCAGCAAACATCTTGCCCTCCCCCTTGTGTTAGTGAACGAAGGCTTCGTGCAGTCAGGAGAGCACTTTCCACAAACTTCCACTTCCCATGACATCCCTGCCATTTGCACAGGATCCTCCCACCTTTGGGTGTGGCTTTTGGAAGAGAGCAGTGGCTGCAAAAGGGTTCCTTTCAGTGATTTCTGCTCTGTAGGCAGTAAGTTTGGTTCCAAAACTTTGCTTTTTATTGTGTGCTGTTATGATGACCTGTTGGGATAACAATGTCTGATGAAGGGAGCTTTCACTCTCAAAAGCTTATGCCCCCAAAATCCTGTTGGCCTCTAAAGTGCCACTGGACTAAACTCTAGTTCTTCTACTGCAGACCAACATGGTCGCCCTCCTGGAACCATTGGAATAGTTGGCAAGATTCAGATTTTAGAAATACATAAATTACCATATTTTTCACGCCATAAGACGCATCTGACCATAAGATGCACATCATCTGGGAGGCAAGGGGTGGGAGTTAGAACGCCCTCCCCTTCCCTGGCTTCCCTGGGCATGCCGCTGCGGCGTGCTTGGCCGGCGCTGGGCGGAAGGGTGGGAGTTAGAGCCTGCCTGCCTGGCCCCTGGCATGCTGCTGCTACGGCGAGAAGCCGGCGCTGGGGCTGGGAGGGAAGGGGTGGGAGTTAGAATGCCTGCCCCTTCCCTGGCTTTCCTGGGCGCGCCGCAGCTGTGGAGCGCCCAGGAAAGCCGACGCTTCAAAAAAAACCCCACCACCACTTTTGCAGTGTTCACTTCATAAGACGCACACACTTTCCCCCCACTTTTTTTGGGGAGGGAAGTGCGTCTTATGGAGCGAAAAATACGGTAGTTTTTCTTCCTTCAGTACTGGTTTTCCACAGACATTATCTGCTGCTAAAACCTGACATACAGTATGAGACAGAAAGGTTTCTTCTACCACTGCTGCCTTATATTATTTGGGCTGTATAGGAGCCATTGCAGAACATTTACTGCCTTGTGCTGCCAAGGTTGATGTGAAAAGCTGCTGGTCACATGGGAAGAGAATGTGCCACTTCTTCTCCCCACAGTAGCATTATCCAGTTTCTGGGAGGAGTTAACTCGCAGTCTGGAATAAAATAGTAAAGCCTTCACATAAGCATAGCAAGATAAACACCTTTGGGATTTTATACAAAAAGATACTCTTTTGGCAAGGTCTAGATACACAGTCCTTTTTCTATTAACTGATAACTGGTGTAGGCAGAAGGGATTTTCATCTACAGAATGGAGCTTCCTCACCTTTCTCCTCTCACTCCATCCCCCAGTGCCCCTTGAAGTACCGTTCCTAGGGGATGCGCCCCCCCCCCAGGACAGCATGAAGGAAGACTCAGAAGTATGCTGGAGGAGAGGGGAAATCAGTGGGTCTGCCTCATCTTTCTTCAACTTGAAATGGCTCATGTTTAGTGGCAGAGCCACTTAAGTTGAACGCCGATTCTTTCGGTCAGAGGAAGGCATCAAACTTTGCTTAGCAGAGTGGTAGGATATAAGCCATTATCATTATTATGGCAGTTCATGACTGCATGATGCTTTATGAAGTTCAGGAGAACAGGTGCCTGCCTCCAAAAGCTTGCAGGCCAACATCTTAGTGGGCCAGCTTCTTCTAATGGCCCCTCTTTTGACCTATTAAAATGATTTCCTTGAAAAAGCAAGGGAAAGCTTTTTAGCTTGTGGCTTTTTATTTAAAACATACATCTACCCCTGGCCTTTCTTTGATAGTGCTCTTTAAAAGTAGGTATTTGGAGCACTTGCAAAGTAACTTATTAATGCTTCCAGTGATGTGCTTCCAGTGCTTTTTTGATAAGCCCGTAGATTTCAAAATCATAAAATAGATTTTGACATCTTAAAACTAAATAGGAAAATTCATTTGGGGCTTTTTTGTGTGCAAGCCTTTTCTTGATAACCTTTGAAATTTTAAATGAAAAGAATTTCCTGGCATGGAAAGTTCAGAATTGTTAGTTTTAAATGTTGAAGCTGTGCTGGAATCTTTTCAAGTTTCAGTTTGACTTTTTGGTCATTCTTCTGAATACATCCCTCAACAGAAGATGCTTTGTTTCCCACTAAATATAAGGGCCTGTTTTTGATTTATTCTATGTTGCTGTGCCCATTTTCTGTGGTTCTTGATAATTATAAAAGAATTTAGTACAGTGGCATTTTTTGCTGAGCAAGTAGGTATTTGGTCTGGTATTACAGTTTTCAAGGATTTTTTTACAGACTTCTAGTGAGATATTCAGCACCAAAACTAGTGTTTCATATTGAGATTAGCCACAGGGAATAATTATTTCAAAAGGCCTAATAATTTCTAGTGCTGGAAAACTTACAGTATTTCAAAAAGTTGTCTTCCACTTAGAACAAATAAGTTTTGCTAATAGTAGATAGGAAAAAGTAGATGTCGAGGTGGATTATAATATTAAAGGAGCGCTACTTGCATGTGGTAGCATTCAAGTGTGCAAAATATTAAATTGATGAAAAAGAAGAGATTGGATTTATACCCTGCCCTTCACTGCCCGAAGGTGTCTCAGAGCGGTTTACAATCTCCTTTCCTTTCCCCTCCCCACAACAGATGCCCTGTGAGGTAGGTGGGGCTGAGAGAGCTCTTTTGAGAACTGCTCTTGACATAATCAGGCTCTGAAAGGTCTTGTATCTGACCCAAGGTCACACCAGTAGCTGCATGTGGAGGAGGGTAGAATCAAACTCGGTTCTCTCAGATGAGAGTCCATGTTCCTAACCTCCTGATAGTTTTAGTCAGAACATTCTCATCGGTTTCGGTTTCCGGCGTTGCGAATGGCGGCCACCTTTTGGGAAGCTCCCAGAGGTGGTTAGCCCACACGCAGTTTGGGGGGGTCTTTGCAGGTTTGCAAGACCCTAGTGAGCCTTAGGTAAAGGCTCCAAACCGGGGCGCTTGGGGAGTAGCCTCTTTGCCGGCAGTCAGCCGGGAAATTGAGGCTTTCTCCCCGCCCCAATCAGCCCCGCTGCGGTGTGCCCGTAATGGGACTTAGCAACGCCACCGATTTCCAACAGGAGTGAGGAACAGCGATGATTTAAAGCAAAAAGAAGAAACGGCAGGAACCGTGAGTTGGAGGTCTGAATTTGAAGCGAAACCCGAGCCCTTCCCCCGTAAGCGAATAAGCGGCTGGGAGGAGGGGAATTCCCCCCACTGAGAAGCAGGATTTGCATAAGAAAGCTAAGGGGGATGAAAGGGAAGAAGGGTTGGTGAAATTACCTTTGGGGTGCCATTGAAGCGAATGAGTTAGCGGGACTCCTGAGCGACGCGTCACGAACTTTTATAAAGTAAACAAATACAAGAAATGTCTGCCATGAAGAAGGTCCCTTTGAAAATTGAGAAGAAGGGAGGCGGGACTTCCGGTCCGGGTAATCCCCTCCAGAGCCGACTGTCAGTCAACAGACAAGTGAGTTACTGCACCCTCTGCTGGTCCAAATACAGAAAATCAGCGAAACCTTAACTAATATGGAAGGTGTTCTCAACAGTCAACAGAGGCAACTAACAGAGACGTCAAAGAAGATGGAGGAGATCGCACAGAAATGTTTGGTCTCGTCGGAAGACATCGGAAAAGTGAAGAAAAGGGTCAACAAGTTAGAAAAGCATCAGGATGTGCAAGAAAAAAGAATTTTGATGTTGCAAATGGAAAAATCGAATCTGACTCTTCGATTTCAGGGCATTAAAGAAGAAGAGAAGGAAGATCTCAGATCTATACTTGCGAATGCCTTGGCACCCGTAACTGGCAGAGATCAGCGTGAGTTAAAAGAAGAAATGGATAAGGTCTATAGGGCCTACTCCACATTTACAAAAAAAATAATCTGCCAGCAGAAGTGGTTGTCAAGTTTGTCAAGCAGAGTACCAGAGATCAAATCTTGCGTGCAGTTGCAGCGGTGCCCTTGAAAATTGGGGAGCAGACCATCAGAATATTGAAAGATGTGCCTTATGAAATCCGGATGAAAAGGAAAGCTTATAAAGGATTGACCACTTTTCTACAAAGAAGACAAGTCATATACAGATGGACCTATCCTGAAGGCCTTTTGTTCAAGTACAAGGATAAAAGAGAGAAGATTGACTCCATCTTCAAGGCGCAGGAATTTCTGAAGAGACACGCCAGTCCAGAGGAAGAGGCAGCACTCGCAACGTGGACAGATTTGAGCAGTGAAGATGACAGCGGCCCAGAGGAGGGAGGTGCCGGAGCGGGAGAAGTGAAAATCAAAGGTGGCCCATCCTATAACTTGAGGGATACCAAAGGAAGACAACCTAAGAAATAACTGTTCGGGAAACGTCAAAAAGGAGATGACTAATAATTAACCCCAAAGGACATTACTAACCTCATTAACAGAGTTATTTAGAATTTTGGTTAGATGAAAAGAAGACTCTCAAATCACGGAGATTGCCAAAAACTGTATCTATATTGATTTAAACTAACCTTTATTAACAGAATACTCACTCCGCTCTTTTCTTTATCCCTCTATATACCCTACCTTTTTCTATTTATAAAAAGAATAAATTCCTCTCCTTTTTAGGAGGGTTTTGATTAAAAAAAAAAAGAACATTCTCATCTGGAAAGGGGGCATGGCTCAGTGGTAGAGCATTTGTTTGGGTTGCAGAAGGTTCCAGGTTCAATGCCTGGCATCTCCAATTAAAAAGGACCAGGCAGGAGGTGATGTGAAAAGCCTCTGCTTGAGTTCTTGGAGAGCCACTGCCAGTCTAAGTAGACAATACTGACCTTGATGGACCAGTGGTCTTATTGTTTCATGTGTTCATCTGTCTGAGCGTGGTTTCAGCATCCAACACCAGTGGTTATACAATGGAAACAAACTGGAGACAGCGGAGGAAGAAACATATGCTTATTAATATTCGGTGTTCATTTTTTGCAGGAAAAAAGTTGTGTGCTTACTTAGTTAAACATTTTAACAGTTCTTAATAAAAATGCTTGAAGCTGCTCACAACATCAAAATCTGGCTATGCTGATTTATGCTTCAGTAACCTTGAGGCTAGATTACTGGAACATACACTAGATGGGCCTGGCCTTGAAGACTGTCCAGAAGCTGCAGCTGATGTAAAGTTTGTTATCTAGGGCTGGTTGATGGGATCATATTGCTCCTATTCTGAGGTTCTTTCATTGAATGTCAATAACTTTCTGAGTCCAATTCAAACTATTGGTCCTCACCTTTAAAGCCATTCATGATCTGGGGCCCAAATACCTGATGGACTGCCTCTCCTTGCATGTTCATATATGGCAGTTCCACTCTTCCTAACAAAGTTTATTATCAGTTCCTCTGTTATCTAAGGCACATTATACCATGGTCTAGGTTCAGACTTTTTTAGTGACTGCCCCATGCCTCTGGAACAGCCTCCCAGAAGTGGGTCAGGGTAGCCTCTACCTTTTTGGTTTTCTAGTGAAGATGCAAAATTACTATGTTATCTGTTATGTGTCATGTTGTATATCTAGTTTCTATTGTAAGTTTTCTTACGTTATAAAAGATAATATGTGAAACGGGAAATGTTTGTATGCATTTCAGACTGACTGAAGAACAGTTCTAGGCCATCAGCTTTCTACACTATTCAGCAACAAAGCTGGCCTGATTGTAGTTTAGAGTGACCACAAACCGTTTTCATTATTATTGAATAAATGCAACCCATTTTAATTGAAATTAACAGGTAGATAAACTAGTGGCTGTATCAAGTAGAGGATTTCCATGAACAAAAGTGGAGCAAATTTTGCTGATTCTCTGCTCCTGCTGCAGCCTTTCAGATCCTCATGAGGCTCCTTCGGGTCCCCTGTCCCCTAGGAGCAGTTGCGCTTCATGGAGCATTTGGGGCTGCAGGAAAAAGGGGAGCCAAGAAAGTATTGAGTGGGTGATGGAAATACCTTTCATTGGCAAAAACGTTCAGCAGCATCCAAGCTTAATTTTTTGCTAACTTTTAGCAAATTAATGAATTTTACCATTTCTGCTGCATTTCTGAGTCTGAATAGTAACTTTGTTTCAGTCAGTTTTTGTTTTTTACGTAGAAGCAGCCTTATCTCATGTAGTCACTTGCTTCCAATTCCTAATGCTTTGATCTGTATTAGTCTGGTTTTTGTTCTTCGTATTCCACTAAAATACCCATCTGTAATGTTTTCTGATAACCCTTCTTACTTAAATCAAAGAGCCCCTGTTCTCCTCCTTCTTGTCCTTTCCACTGTTTTTAAAAAGGCTGATCGTGCTCTGTTCATATTTTATCTAATTTTAATTTGGCGTTTTTCATGATTCTGTGTATTATTGTTTTAATTCTTACTGCTTGTTATTTCAAAGTTTCTGTTAATGAATTTTTATCTTCTCTCCCCTTATCAGTTGGTGTTCCGCAGGAGTCTGTTCTTGGTCCTCTTCTTTATACACTTTATACTCTCCCTCGTGGTAAGATTATTGTTTTATTTATGCAGATAACATCCAGTCTTATCTTTCCATTCCATCTCTTCCATCATTAGTTCATTGTAATATCTCTAACTGTAATCCTGTAATTGCCATGTAGATGTCTATTTTCTTATTTTCAATGTTCAAAAGTGTCTGTTTTTCTGTACTACTCCATCTTCTTAAAAAACCACTCACTTCCCTGTTTCTCATCTCCTGAAACACACAGCTGGCAGATACTGGTTTTGATTTTCCCTCTTTTTTTCTGTTAACACTCATTCTTCCCTTAAGTCTTGAAATGTTCTTCTTTCAGCTACTATGAAGATTCTTTCTGTTAAGTCTGCAGAAACTTTTGGTTTTAAGTTCTTTATCCCATAATTCATTACGCCACTATATTGTCTTCTTGTTCCTTCCCTTGTTCCATTTGTTTCTGTTCAAACTCACCTGCCCATTTGATTTATCTGGATCATAACCAACTTATTCTTCTCTATTTGATCTCCAGTGCCTTCCTTTACCTTGTTCATTTGAAGTTTATGCTGCTTCTTCGAACTTGTGTGTTACTTAATGATCTTTCTTTGTCTTATGCTTCCTAATGGCTTTGTATTTACTTCTTTGTATTCCTCATTCAGCTAACATTGATTTATTCTTTAAATTACCTATTTCTTGTGCTCTTTCTGGTATCCATTCTTCTTTGTTTGCATCTCTTTGGAATTCTGTTCCATCCAACGTACACTCAGTTCTTCTTCCTTCTAAAGATGTTTTTCAAGATAACTTTTTTGCTTCTTCACTCTGTTGCTTTTATTCTTCTCTTCTGATTTTCCAGATGGATTGGAAATCAATCTTCCTATGTGTTAATTCTTGTTTCCCATAGCCTTTTACATCTGTTGGTCTTTTTTGTACAGCATTTAATAGATTTTAGGCCCTTAAACTAATAAATAAAAACGTGTAAAATCTCATGGAGATTGGTAGCGCCATCATTCACTACTGAAATACATTCACCAGTGGGGTGAAGTGTGAGCATATTAGTTTATAATATAAAGGAGCTAAACCCAGGAGGGGAAAAATAAGTAAAATACAAAATAAATGTCTTTTTATTGCATATGAAGAACTGTAGGAAAGTTCAAATACAGAAAGTAATGATAATCAAATTTATACAAAGAGAAGTTTTTTAAAACTCTGTCAGCTAGTCGGAACTTCATTTTCAGGTGCTTATTAAGACTGAAATCTTAGGGCTGACGTGGTAGATGCTGAACAGTGTTTTTTTTGTTTTGGAGAAACTCACTGTCAGAGTTAAGAATTGCTGGTCTTCCCTGGACTAAAGAGAAGTTTGTGAAGATACTTAGCTTCTATACAGCAGTTTCAAAGTGGCCCCACTCTGTGGAGTTAAAATATATCTTTTTGTCACTATTGCTGAGCTATGAAATTAAGTTATGCAAGTTTGTCACAGAATGCAGGTGTGGGTAGCATTGATTGGTTGTTACTTCACAGACCCACCCACATCCAATTCTGGAGCAGCTTTGCAGCTGTTAAAAAATGTTACACAGATCTCGTGTGCAGTGGTGTATTTTGAGGATTTTTAAAGTCTAAAATAATGCGGCCACAGTATAACAACCCGGAGGGGTCCTAAATAGCATGAACCAACAGATTTAAAATGGCTTCTATTCTACCAGCTATTACATCACAGTTCATGCTCAGAATGGTTACAGGTTATCCTCATCCTATGCTCAGTCCATCTCCACCTTCAGTACCCTCTCACCATCACCAGTTATCCCGCATCTGGGGGGATGGGATTTGCCATCGATCCTGAAGTCCTTCCATGCTCCCCTCTTAAGAAATCACTTAAAACCAAAGACAGCAGAATACATACAAAGTAAAAATAAATTTAGCAGCAGCAGTGCCCTCCTCACCCAGGAAACGTTCTGTCTACATTTCCAAAACCCACTTGAATACAGCTGATACGATGACCCCTGAAAGACAAGAGATGCCTGAGAAGGGACTTGGAGAAGGGACTTCCAGAGTCCATGTTCCATATCTTAAAAGCTTGTTTCCCTGGTTATCACCCATCTGTAATTTTATCTAGCACGGGCAACTGGAGTAAAACTTCTTGCTTATGATCTTAGCATATTAGCAGGTTAATATGGTGGAAGACAGTTCTTTGTTATGTTGAGTGGAACTTGATATATGTGGAACAGTACACGTACCAAATTAGAAGGTGACAGAGAGCAGGATTACATGTAGAACTTAGTAATTGTTTTGGTGGAAGATAGTTTCAGATGCTTCCTTCACAGACTGTGGAATAAGGACTTTTTCATTTATACAGTAATATTTTTCTTTAAAAGTTGATATGAAAATATTTATCATGTTAACTTGTTACAGTTGATTTGGTCATTTACTTTAAGATTTGATCATTAATTAAACTGTCATAAAATAAAGTACAGTAAATAGGTGTGTGTACAAACAGTAAAACTGAAAAATCAGAACTCTTGAAAAAGAAAAATCAAGGTTATTCCAGAAGTATTCCAAACATCTATTATGATGGTTAGAGAGCCAGTTTGGTGTAGTGGTTAAGTGAGCGGACTCTGATCTGGGAGAACCAGGTTTGATTCCCCACTCCTCCACTTGCACCTGCTGATGTGACCTTGGGCTAGTCACAAGCTCTGGCACAGCGGTTCCTGAAAGAGCAGTTTGTGTTAGAGTTCTCTGAGCCCCACCTATCTCATAGGGTGTCTGTTGTGGGGAGGGGAAGGGAAAGGAGTTTGTAAGCCGCTCTGAGACTCCAAGTGAAGGGCGGTGTATAAATCCAATCTCTTCTTCTTCTCTTCTTAAAATCTGAGTAAGTTTGCTTGTGCTTCTCTAGACATTATTTTTAGTTCTCTTTAATATTTGACAATATGGTAAAGACAATATGGTAAAGACAGTCAGACAACCTAAATACAACAGGTCACCGCATTATAGCTTATGTTCTTGGGAATGGTAGCTTATGTTCACCAAATTACATTGAACTTCATATCTCATTCTTTATTTGGTTTATCTTATCTCCTTCCATCTTTACCACCAATAGTTCACAATCAGTAGATATGTGAAGCCCCAGAAAAAGAGCAGAAAAAAGGGGGTGCTATTTCTTCCCCCCCAAGCACTTTTAAAAAAAGTTTTTGATAGGAAAATTGGAACATTTGGGGAGCACTAGGAGAAAAAGTGAATGAAGATTCAAGCATTTTCTTACTCAAAATATGTAATATGAAAAAGTGTGAGGACTTGCTGCAATTTTTGCAATTGAAAAATTGGGAACTTTGGGGAGAATTGAAAAAAAATCTCTTATACTTTAGGCATGTACAGCATTTTCAAGAATGACTGTTTAAATTAAATAATTTTTCTATAATGGATTTCATGATAATATGTTATTAAAGAATTCACTGTTTTCAGGGTTGTAAAGTTTAGCATAATATCCACTGTGCACTGCAAAAACCCGCACAAAAGCTTACAAAAAGAGATTTCAACACAATAAGTGATTCAACACATGTAATCCATCATAGGAAAATATAAAAGTCCACTATATCCCAAAGGGAAAGAACAAAGTCCAGAATAGAAATCTCTCAGAGGGAAGCAATGAAGGCTGGAATAGATGTCCAACACTTTTCCTAGGTATTGATCAGTGTTTCGGACTTCAGGTCCTTCCTCAGGAACTAGAAGCCATAATAGGAAGTCTCATTGCAATTTCTTAACAGGTAAACATTATTCAGTTTCAATATGGGCCAGGTCTCCTAAGCTCTACAAAGCACCTTGGAGGCATGTTTGGTCCAACTTACATAGTAGCAACCTTTGCAGGTGCTTTGTAGAGTTTAGGAGACCTGTTGAATCACTTATTGTGTTGAAGTCTCTTTTTGTAAGCTTTTGTGTGGGTTTTTGCAGTGCATAGTTGTTATTTTTTGTTTTTTCTTGATCATTGTTTACTGTGGACTGTATTATTGTTGTTGTTGTTAGCATAATATCCAGACATGCTGGTACTCCTACCAATTTTGACCCTATGAACAAGTTTCTATTCAAATAATACTTTTTTAAACTACATATTTTTTTACCTTCAGCTTTTATTTTTCCCACCTCTTGGATGGCAAAAGTTAAATACACGTGGGGTATGGTGGCATTAGGTGTAGTCAGGGGTCTTTTGGGGGGGAGCGCACCGGAGCGAAGCTCCGGGAGCTCAGGAGCCAAGCCCCGCCCCCAGCCGGCGTCCCGGAGAGTCTTTCAGGCAGCCGAATGTCAATTTCAGCTCCATTGTATCCTATGGGCCATTGAAGTCAATGGTGATAACATAGGGTATATTCTGGGGGCTGGAGGGAAGGGGTTTGAGGGAGAGGCTCCAAACTCACAGGATAGCTGATGGAGCCTCTCCCCAAGATACCCACCAAGTTTCAAGAACATTGGATCAGGGGTCCAATTCTATGGGCCCCCAAACAGGTTGCCCCTATTCCCTCCATTGTTCTCTATGGTGGGAAAAAAGTAAGTTTTTTCCCCACCATAGAGAACAATGGAGGAATAGGGGCAACCTGTTTGGGGGCCCATGGAATTGGACCCCTGGTCCAATGTTCTTGAAACTTGGTGGGTATCTTGGGGAGAGGCTCCATCAGCTACCCTGTGAGTTTGGGGCCTCAAACCCCTCCTCCAGCCCCCAGAATATACCCTATGTTTTCACCATTGACTTCAATGGCCCATAGGATATAATGGGGCCGAATTGCCGCCGAATTTCTTTCATTCCCACTTTTCCTTCTCTCTTTTTCCTCTTTCCCTCCTTTTTCTCTTCTCTCTTTCTTTCTTTCTTTCCCACCTTCTTCTCTTCTCTTTCTTCCTCCTTTCCCTGTTTCCCTCCCCTTTCCTTCTCTTTCTTTCCCTCTTTCCTCCTTCTGTGGCCCAACTCTCATGAGAAGGAGTTTAAACTTTAAACCCCTTCTCTCTTAGCTCCCCCACCCAGACCAGCTGGGGAAGGGAAGGGGAGGCTTTTGAAGATGCCTCCCCCACTTTTGCTTCCCCTTCTGACATCACTTCTGGTGATGTCAGGGGGCGTGGCATATGCTAATAGCCTAATAGCTCATTAGCATACCATATGCTAATGAGCTCCTGCAGCTGTTTTTCTACAAAAAGACCCCTGGGTGTAGTATTTAAAATTTTCTCAAGTATTGGGTATATTTGATTTTTTTTCTTAAGAAAATATAACTATGCCCAACAGTACAATTATATATGCTAACTTAGTTACAAATTAGGCATATCATGTGGCCATTATATGTAGCTCTTGTTGATTTTGCTACTGACAAAGTCTTTGATGGCTTGAACAGCTTGTTGTTAAATGTTCTCTTTGTGCAGCATTCTGTGATAAATCAACAAATAATTCACGATATTGGTTAATAGAATTCCTTGCCAGATAGTATATGACTGATTTGAAATGCAGTTTGGCGTAACTAAAACCAAAAGGGGTTACATCAAGGGAGCACTCCTGAATGGTTAAGAATGAATAAGTTTGCTTGCACATTTAGTCTTATTTTTGTTATTTGCTATAAGGAAGGGGAGGGAGAGAGACTGTGTGTTTGTATGTATGAAAGAGAGATTTCTTTTCAAGGGTGAACTAAATGCAAGAGCTTGTAAGGTCTTAAATTTCTTGGGTTACACATTTTAAAATAATACTTTCAACTAGCAGTTCTTTGTATTGTCGTTTCCTAAAAATAGCTGTGCATTCTTGTAGCATTGCTGACCACAGTTTATAAGAAAATGATCCTCTATTTTTAGCAGTGTGTTTGAGAAATTTAAATTGCATTACAGTCACAGTGAAAAATTGCAAAATCTGCTGAAAATGCAATTGGTTCCCAAAATAATCTCGGGTAGTTTTGACTACTGTTGATACTTGACTGTTTGTTAAAAATCTGAACTACAAGAGACATTTTCCATGTGCAGTCACAGTGACTTTTCAAACAATTGCCAGATGCTTAAAACTGATATTTGAATGTTTTTTTTCTCTTAGAGGTTAAAGTGTTTCACATGCACAAAAAAGAATCCCATGTTAAGATTTTTGTCTTTAAGGCAAGCAAACAGTATGCTAATAATGTGAAATATTGACCTTGTTGCTAAGGTTTTCTCAAGACATGTTAGTGAAGCTTCAGCTTGAAAGCTGTGCAAATACTGGGCTTTAATGCTCCCTCCTATGAGTAACCTTCATTCACCCTTTCCTTGTGTGTGTTGAGACACTGAGCTTTTGAGAGCACAAGGTCAGGGATTGTAATGTTCTGAACGGAGCATTGCCCAGAGGTTGGAGCTAGGACCACCACTGTGCTCTTGTCTTTGAGGTACAGTTTCTTCCATAATACTGGCAGTTTGGTGGCTGAAATTCTATTCAGTGGAAAATAGATTTAAGAAGGAAATAGAAGTATTCTTCATTTTTTAAAAAAGTAAAAACAAAATTCTTGTAGCAACAAAACTTTATGTTTTTAACTCTACCTTTCCCTAAAAAGAGGACAGAGCAGCTGTTTAGCCTCACAGCAGCCCAATTACACTTACCCTTCAGAGCAGTCACAGGATCCATGAATTGAATCAGGGCTCTGGCACTGTGGAAGAGGGCAGCAAGGTTAACCCTCCCCTCCTCCGAGCTCAACAAGTGTCTTGGATGGGCAGCTGGAGAGTACCCAAGAAAACAGTTTCCCAAAAAATTATGTTCACGTTCCATCAGCAAGAAGTGCAGTGCGCTATATTATCCTCCTGCTATTGAAATCTTTACAGGCACACCCCCTACAGACACACACCTTTAAATGACCAAACCAGTTATGAGGGAATGGGGGCTATACCACAGGAAATACCACATGTATACCCACTGGGGGGACATTGTGTGTGTGTGATGCATGGAACTCTTGACCCTAGGTTCATTCCTTTGAGGTTAGACTTGCCAACTTAATGAGACCTTTAGGGATCTACTAAATCAGTCCCATTTCTAGCAACTCGTCTGCTGTCATGGAGATTGAGGTTCTCAGGGTTGGAGGGTGTGAGGCTGAGGAGGAGGGACTTGATCCCTTAGATGGGGGCCATTTCCTCAGATGATGGACCAAGATCATCTTGTAGTGAGGATACCCTTCTGGGTTTGGGGAGGTGGGCTATTGATAGTGGGTGATAGGTTTATAGAGAGTGAAGTCTGTGACAAACATTTGGACTGCATGGTGGCTTACCTGCCTGGTGCAAAGGCTGCAGACATCACATGGTATCTAGATAGGCTGGTAGTGCTGGAGAGGAGTCAGTGGCTGTGGTGCACCTTGGCACCAGTGACATTTGGAAATGTAATCTTGTGGTCCTGGAGGAAAAAATAGGTTACTAGGCAGAAAATTAAAGGCCAGGACCTCAAAGATAGCATTCTAAAAATAGCTATTGGTTCCATGTGCAGGGCCAGCTAGACAGGCAAAGATAAGTGGTCTCAGTGTGCAGATGAAAGGTGGTGTTGGGTTCAGATTTGTCAGGCACTGGGAGAATTTCTGGGATTTCCCAAACCTGTCCCAAAAAAGACATTCTTCATTTGAACCAAAAGAAAACCACACTGCAAGCACTTAATATCAAAAAGGCGGCAGAGCAGCTTTTGAACTTATCCCAGGAGGCAAGCCATTGGGAGCTGGGGAGCCTCTGGTTTGGGATAGCTCATTCCAGAGGAACAAAACATTCAGGCCAAGATTGGCAGGAGTTCAATAGAACTTGAGAATGAGACTAGGATGGCCGTGTACAGAGACAAAGGGAGGTTTGTTGGAGAGAGAAATGCATTATTGGTGTCTGTATGCCAGTGATAGAAACCTGTAAGCCAAGATATGGGGGATCTGGAGTGTTTAATGGCAATTTAGATACAGTGGATGTTTCAGAGACATGGTGGAATGGGGGAAATTGGAGGGATATAATCATTCTTCAGTATAAGCCCTAAGGGTTGCTTAAAAGTGGGGGGTGTATTATCACCTGCCTAATCAAACCCGTGAGGCTGATTTTGCAATCGAGAAGGAAATAAGGGAGATAACTAAAGCAAATAAGTTGTAATACTGGGTGACTTCAGCTACCTTCACGTTGAATAGGTAAGCATGTGTTTGAATCATGTTGTAGAAATGAGGTTCCTAGATGTCATAATAGACTGGAACCAGAGGAGTAATCTTGGACTTGGTTCTGAGTGGGACTCAAGACCTGATTCGAGTTGTAGATGTTGTACCAGTTGGGAATAGTGACCACAGTGCTATAAATACAGCACTTATGTCAATTGAAAGTTACGCTTAAAGTACAAAACAGTAACATATGATTTCAAAAGACTAAACTTTTACAAAAATTAAGGGATTAGTTCAAAGGAACCTGAAAGGGAAACTCGAGAGTCTGTTCCAATGAAGCAAACACAAGGAAGTATAAAGTCTAGCAGAAATGTATGTTAATGATTATGCAAGCAAAAAGGAAATTTGAGGACCTGATTGCTAAAAGCATCAAGACAAACGATAAACATTTCTTTAAATATATCCAGAGCAGGAAACTGGTCAGAGGCTTTTGGATGACCAAAGAACAACAGGATTGCTAAAGGAAGATCGGGAGATGGTAGAGAAGTTAAATGAAGGTGTGGAAAGTGTTGAGCATGTACCCAAGCCAGAACAACTATTTTCAGGGATGAAGTCTGAAGAGCTGAGTCTGATGATGAGGGATAAAGTTCTGGACCTGTTGGGGAAATTAAAACCATGAGTTTTAGAAGTTTTAGATCCTGATAAACACACAAGGGTTCTCAGGGAACTCAAATGTAAAATTGTTGATCTACAAACTTGCCACTAAAATCACCCACTGTACCAAAAGACTGGAGAGTACTGGAGAGTTGCAGATACATGATTTTTAAAGAGCAGTCCAGAGGGGAATCATGAAATCGTAGGCCAATATGCCTACCATCTGTCCCATGCAATTTAATAGAAACTATAAATAGAATTATTAGTCACATAGAAGAACATAGCCTGCTGAGGGAAATCAAAATGGCTCCATTAAGGGAAGTCCTGCCTTGCCAGCCTTTTGGAGTGCTTTAAAAATGTGAGCAAACACGTAGATAGACATTATATACTTGGACTTTCAAAAGGCTTTTAACAAGGCACTTAACCAAAGGCTCCTGAGTAAGCTTGGCAGTTTTGGGCTAAGAGTATGGATCATCTTATGGGTTAAAAATTAGGTAACTGACAGGAAGCAGGAATATATGGACAGTTCTGTTAATGGAGGGAAGCAGTGGAGTCCCACAAGGATTGTTATGGGAGCCATTTAATTTGTTCATAACTGATCTAGAACTGCAGGTGAGCAGTGTAATGGCTAAGTTTGTAGATGACACAAAATTATTTAGGCTGGTGAAATCCAAGGTTAATTGTAAAGAGCTCTAGTAAGATCTTCACAAATCGGTGAGTGGGCAACATTCTGTCAAATGAAGTTCAATACAGGCAAATGTAAGTCTATGTGCAAATGGGATCTGAACATGCTGAGGCTGAGAGGGAAAGAGACCTTGGTGTCATAGTGGATAGCTCAATGAGATTGTCAACCCAATATGCCAGAGCAGTGAGAAAGGCAAAAAGGTCACTGTGTAGCTGGAAAGCGTGCCGAAAAGGGCAAACAAGTTGATTAAGGCATTGGAGGACCTTCCCAATGAGGAAAAGCTGAAGAGTCTGGGACTTTTCAGTTTAGAAAAGAGAGGGACATGATCAAGATACATAAAATTATACACAGGGTAGAGAGAATGGACAGAGAGAACTTTTTCTCCCTCTTTCCCAAACATTAGAACTTGAGGGCAGCAAATTCAGGATGGACAAAAGGAAATGCTTCTTTGCTGAACAAATATCTAAAATGTGGAATTTGCTGCCAGAGGATGTAGTGATGGTTACAGGCATAAACGGCTTTAAAATGAGATTTAGACAGATTCATGGAGGATAGGTCTATCAGTGGCTACTAGCCGTGGGGTGACTAAAGGTACTCACCACATTTGAGGGCTGTATATCTCTCAATACTGGTGCCAGGAGGCAACATTAGGGAAAGGCCTCAGTCTCCATGTTCTTTTGTTGGCCATCCAGAGGAACTGGTTGGCCACTGTGAGAGACAGAATGTTTGACTAGATGGACCACTGGTTTAATCCAGTAGGACTCTTCTTATGTTTTTAAGCTGCCTCCTAAACGAAGAGTCACATTGTAAAGAAAACACAGCTGTCCCTATTGTACCTGTCCCTTTCCCCCTTGGTAGCTTCATGGAAGTGATTTTAATGGGAGAGATGTCCTGAGAGGAAAAATTGAGCCTTCTTTCTTCCAGTACTGTGAACCCAATCTAGTTTGTCATTCCTCACTGGAGGCTTTCCTTTTAATGGTACCTGGCTCACTAGTTTTTGAACACAACCGGAACTTTTAACTGACCCAGCAAAGTAATTCTTGCATTCTTATGCCATTATTGAATTATTTATTTATTATAATGTATTTATTTATCACAACATTTATATCCTGCCTTTCCTTATGGTTCAAGATGTCTTGCAATAATAGTTAAAACACTGTCAGTTAAAACAAAAATGAGATCAGAACCCTCAGATCTCCCCCTCCTCATTAAAAGGTACATGCCATTCAGCCCCCGTCAAAAGCCCTGGGCAAACAGGCAGGCCTTGCAGCACCTCCTGAAGGTCTCCAAGGAGGGCGATCCCTCACCCCTCCAGGGAGCCCATTCCACAGAGCTGGAGCCATGATGGAAAAGGCTGGGCTCTGGTTGATGCCAGACGGGCTACCTTAAGTAGTGGGATAGCCAACGGATGGCTGCCTGATAACTGTAATTGACTCACAGGGACATTGCGTAGTCCAAAGAGAAGTATAGCAATGACCATCTTGATCGAAGCATAGGATCTGGGGCAAAGAAACTGTACTGACTTCACTTTTGAGACATCACAATTTCTATCAGATTACAGTTACATCCATTTCATTTTGCATGTGTGAAGCAACTACCCTCTTCTTGTATTGGTCCATTCGGTTTCTTCAGAAGTAGTATTTCAGTTAAAATTAGATGTATAATAAAATTTGTTTTCTTTCTGTGTGGTTCACTTTCCATTCTAATGAATGTAAGAAGTTGAAATACAGATTTTCCCCTTCCTTTTTGTCATAACTTACACTTAAATTATGATTGTTGTAGCTTTCATTCACAGATACCTGCCTTTTTTAAAAACAAATCTGCATTATTAGCACAATAAACTACCAGATACTGGTGAGCCTAAGATGGACAGTTTTTTACCTGTCCTAATTGCCTTCTGTTATGTTGCTACCAGAGCTGACACTCCTTTGTGCCGCAAGTAATAGTGCTTATCATTTATGTTATGTGTTAGGACTGGGTGTTTAAAAGGAGACAAAACAAAAGTTGAGAAAGAACTGTGTGTGGGAACAGGAGAGGCTAACAGAAAGGAGGAGATGTCTATAAAAACCCATCTTGGAAGACTGTATTCACCTAGACTCTACTTAGAGAATGGTAGTGCAAGAAAGGGGCATATTTAGATTCTTTACTCCTGACAATCTCCTGACAGCTCAGTAGGACCCAGATATGTGGAAACATTTGTTTCAGGAAAGCCCCTGGCAGGTAACCAAGGACTGAAAAAAATGGGTGCGGTCGACTGTATTTATATAAAAGGAAGTAAACATTCTAGATAAGAATTGCTAATTCGGAAAGAGATTGTCTGTTTCAGTCCCTTTTTAACTTCAGTGAGCTAGTGATTGTTTTAAGAATATAGTTGTGTTCCATGCAATTTTAGCAGTACTTTTATAGTAACTCTTCATTTTATCATAGCAGCTTAAATCTCTGTTTAGTGGTCTTCGTGCATTGCTTGTATAGCACAGTAGCCCCATATTGTGGATGGTATTGTAAAGCCAGGAAATAGTGGGTTGCTCCAATCTGGTAGTTCATTGTTGAGCTGAGATCTGAACCAGAGCCTCAATTCACAGGTCATGTGTTAAGCTGTTACCAATAGTAGTTAGTACAGTAGTGTAATACTTTATAAAAATACATCTTACAAAGCCATACCATTTATTTTGACCAAAGGTTTTTATTTATGGGCATCATTGACCATTGCATGACTGTTCTTCGTTAGTAAGATCAGAAGAAGATAGTTGTCTTCCATTGCTTTTTATAAACAGCAAAGTAATGATGTGGAGAAACTCTGCAAGACATGATGAAATTTATTTACTACAGTGGTTATAGTTAGCATCGTTGGACTTTTATAGACAGAAGATAAGAATTGTTCTTAACCACAATCCTGGGGATGTAAAGTTAGTCTGGTTCAATAGCAGTAGTAGATTAGTAAGATTATAAGCCCTTTTTTAGAGAATTAGTTATATATCTATTTCCATGATTCTACTTTATGATAAGCTTCAAACACTGTTCTCAAATCCTGATTAAGAAGGGAAATGTGATTGGTTTTAACCACAGTTAATGGTGATACTAGTTAACATTTAATTTCTGGGTAAGGCTGGCTTGGGAAAAATAGGGGGATTTGTACTCCAGATGGGAAGCACTGAGGAGTGGGTGTGTATGATCTCTTGGATTACTCCCATTTGCTTACTCACAGTTGAGCAATTTGTGTGTCTTTGTGTGCAATAGTGATGGGATCTTTCTCTTTTTAAAACTGGACCAGCTAATATGCTTACCACGTGCATAGGTGCACCACAGCAACAAAAACTTGTTGAGTGTCCAGCTGTTTGTACCTCTGTCTTCTGGGGTGAAGTTGGGGAAATAGCTAAAGCCAAGACAAAAAGTATGAAGTATGGGTGCTTCAAAGGGAGTAGTGTGAAGTACGGGTGTTTCAAAGGCAGGAGTGGTGTTCCTGTTATGTATGTAGAAGTGTCTTTTTAGCACTTCCCCTCACATCACCTACAGGATCATGAACTTGATCCTTCTGCTGGCAGAAGTAGGGTGAGACTTCTTGCCTCCTGCCTTGTAGCCAAAAATGCCTACAAAAATGTAACTTCTGGGGGAACAGGTGGAGTCAGAGATCTGCAGCAGGAGAAACCAGCAAAAATGTATTCCCTTCCAATGGTAAATATTTCCCACTGTATCCAACTCTGTGACAATACCTACTCCATGCTCTGCTCTATGCTATCTACAGTAAGTGTGCTAGATATTGGCAGTTTGGGAATGGATGGAAACATTGATGTGATCAAACTATCTGAGGGGCAGTGTTTCCTCTAAGCTGAATTAGTGTGAGCTAGCTCAGTTTTTTTAGCCTCCAGCTCACACATTTTTGTCTTAGTTCAGGAAGGACGGCTCCAGAGCAAAGTAATTTATGCAGTAGCCAAATTGCTCACTCACAACTTTAATGCCAGTAGCTCACAAAGTAGAATTTTTGCTCACAGATCTCCACAGCTTAGAGGGAGCATTTCTGGGAGGTAAAATTATAAGCCCTTTTAAAAGAGAATTACTTATATATCTGTTTCCTCCTTTAACTTTTTGTAAGGGGTAACCAGGATATCAACGGTTAGCTAAACTGAGCTTCCTCAGTACATGAGGACAGTGAGATGGACAAAATATAGGAAGGCAGTTACTGTGCAGAAGATGACATGAAGTATTTATGGTATCTTGTAGGGACTCTATTAGTTCTTCTGAAGATGGATTTTGAAGATGATAATTTTTGGAGAAATGATATGGTTCTAGATGATACTTCTGGGTGGTCTAATGATTCCCTTATGCCTACACAAGAGTTTGCACAGTGAAAACAATTTTTAAATAAAATTGTTATTGTTGTTGCTTTATGCCTACACAAGAGTTTGCACAGTGAAAACAATTTTTAAATAAAATTGTTATTGTTGTTGTTGTTGTTGTTGTTGTTGTTGTTATTATTATTATTATATATTCTTTTTGCAGGCGAGGTGCTTGGCCTGAAATCTCATTCTCTTTCTTTTCGAGGCTATGTCTAACATAAGACTCAAACAAATACGATTTGGAGCCTGTGAATAGTCTAAAACATAATTAATAATGCACGGTGTGACAACATGATTTCAGTACAGAGCAATCCTCTTCTGAGTAAAACTATAATTGGTTTGTTCATATATTCTTCCTGTTTGTATGTGACTTTCTTTCATAACATGGCTGGCCCAAAGATTTTGGGAGCCCTAGGCTAAGGCAGGGAGGCTGTACCCCTGCATTGCAGGGAGCTGGGAAGCCACAACACACCTTCCTCATCCCCTCCAATTCCCTGTGGCATGGAGAGGCAGGAAGATACCATCTGCCTTCCTCTTCCGCCACACTGTGGGAGACGAAGGAGGAAGAGGGCCTGCTGATGTACCTCCTAGGCACAGTCAATTTTAAGTAAAGGGCAAGAGGGCAGCCATCCACAGCTCGACCCCCCTGACAGAGGCGAGCAACTGTCTTGATGGCAAGCAGTCACTTGCACCTACCCCATCTAGGGCTCAGGCAGCTGGCTTCCAGCTACAACAGTTTCCACTCACCTCACATGGGGTGAGGGCCACCAGTTGCTTGGACCCCAGTGGCAGGAGATAGATGCTGCATAGGGTCCAGCAAGGGGTGGCAGTGATTCTGGGCCCCGCCCCTATGGCCAGGGCCCCAGAATCACAAAAACTGCCTCTCCTCTCAGGGCTGCTGCAGACCCTAATGCTGCAGGCAGGATAGTGTGGTAACTGTGGTTGCCAATCTCCAGGTGGGACTGGAGATCTCCAGCTGATCTCTAGGTGACAGAACAGTTCACCTGGAGAAAATGGTCAGTTTGGAAGGTGGACTCTATGGCATTATACCTTACTAAAGTCCCTCCCCTCCCCAAACCCTGCCTTCCTCAGGCTCCACTCTCAAAATCTCCAAGTATTTCCAGACCTGGAGCTGGCAACCCCTTGTGGTAACAGGGCTGATTGCCACCTCTTCATTTCTGGCACCCTAGGCCTAGATGTGCCTAGTGCAAAGTGTTGGTTATTTTTGCAGGGATTTGCAGTTTATTCATATTGTATCTTTTTTTTCTTTCTAACAGGTGACTCATGTTCAGAAAGTGCACTACAGATAATTTCTACATCTGGCCACAATGCCGACATTCCTGGTGGTGTACAGCCTCTGTCTGAAGATGCCTACAGAATGAATTTGACCAAAGGAGTCTCTATGTCTTTGCCATCATCACCTTTGCTGCCTCGTCATGCTTACTTGATGCAATCTAGAGCAAGCAAAAAATCTCCAGGTAGTTTTAAAAAACACCTTTCTCCAATCTTGAGTTTGAAACAATAACTCACCGCTTGGTTAGCAGCATACCTCCCAAACCAGTGGTGTTTGTCACCCAACAATTTTGCTGTCAGTCACATTCTATCATATTTGTGGTTCGGCTGTTCTCATGCTGATTTTCTTGCTGTTGTGTTACTAGTATTGCAAATGAAAGTGCTCGCTTCTAGGCTTTAGCTTGTGATCAATGCTCCCTCTCAGCTGTGGAGTCTTGTGAGCAAAAATTCTACTTTGTGAGCTACTGGCATTAAAGTTGTGAGTGAGCAATTTGGCTGCTGCATAAATTAGTTTGCTCTGGAGCCATCCTTCCTGAGCTGAGACAAAAATGTGTGAGCCGGAGGCTAAAAAACTGTGAACTAGCTCACACTAACTCAGCTTAGAGGGAACAGTGCTTGTGATGTGTGGATGATCAGAACATTAAATATCATTGAAACTCCTTGGTTGTATTTGGAAAAGATTCTTTTGGAAATCAGTCACAAATCTGATTTAAGGGTTTTTTTCAAAAAAGAAAAGAAAAAACGAACAATCTCTCTATTACTTCCTTCTAGACAAAAGGAGGAGCAAAAATGAATTTCTAGAGGCGCTGTGTATGTGTGTGTGTTCGTGTTCTCTCTCTCTCTCTCTCTCTCTCTCTCTCTGGCTGAGGAGATGCCAGCAAGAAAGGGAAGCAGAAAGGACAGCCAAAGGCAGCTGCTTTTGAAAGCCTGAGCTGAAAATGAAAGAAAAAATCATTTACAAGTCTTGTGCTGCAAAGCTCTTAAAGGTGCAGAATATTCCTTTGACTTACCAGGCAGTTGCCAAAATGATGGTCATCATTGCCATTGGTGAATTGATGAATACTTTTGTGGCATAGTGTTCCTAATATATCCTGAATATCTAGCTTTTAAAATATTGTTTTGCCTTTTGGGCTTCAATATTTTATAAAGCACCTGTCAAGAACTCGACTTTAGTCAACTCTGCCTTATGCTGCCTGTCATACAACACCAGCTCAAGCATCTCTTTTGGTAGATTATATTTTAGCAAAAATTACCCTTTCTAAAACAATTGAAGCTTCTTTACCTAAATACATCAGCTAGCTTCATTGATCGACCCTTGAAATTATCTCCAATGCATTTAAAAAACAAAAAAAGAAAAATCCTTGGGATTTCCAAGAAATTCTCATGCTTCAGGCTGTTCACATTTTTCTTAACTGGCAAGGCATAATATAATCCTTGTAGATCATCATGTGTATAGTAATCCTGGCTTCTTATTTATCTGACTTTTGTTAAGTAACCGCCTTATGCCAGCTTTAGATCATAAAGAAGTTTCTCTTCCTTTTTGAAATGTCAT
This sequence comes from Gekko gecko, assembly GCA_029375565.1. Lineage (NCBI taxonomy): Eukaryota > Metazoa > Chordata > Lepidosauria > Squamata > Gekkonidae > Gekko > Gekko gecko. The sequence continues at coordinate 42,331,757 of JAPDNY010000003.1, read as the reverse complement.
GATAGAAGGAAGAAGGAGTCTAAAAATGTAGAATTTTATTATTCTAGTTTGATCTCTGTTCTTACAAATATTCATAGAGATAATCTAGAATATTTACTTAGTATGATAATATTTACCAAAATACTTTTTCTTCTTCTTCTTCTTCTTTGCGGGGAGGGCGGGGTATAAATCCCATAATAAATAAATAAATATTATCATAGATGATGATGATGATGATGATGATGATGATGATGATGATGATGATGATGATGATGATGATGATGTGGTGACTCTGGGGTAATGTAGACTATTATTTCAGAACATGGTACATCTATTTAGTTTTTCATGTGTTCTTTGTCTGCTTAATAAGAGTTCTTTACCAGGTGCATAATATGACAAAGTTAACTCTTCAGTCCCATAGAGTAAAAAGCATTCATTTACAAAATAAGTTTGTCAGTAGTCTTTTCCCCATTAAAAATTCAAGCATGCTTTCATATATGCAATTTTAATTACTTATTTTGTGTATACAATGTATCTTATGGTGGTTGGTTGCAAACTGTGAAAGGTAGTTGCTTCAGGCATTTGCTATTGGTATTTTGTTTATGCACACTGTGTGGTTGGTAATAACTTAATTGATTCTGCATCTACATGTTGCCTGGGTGAGCATCAAGATATGCACATACATGTTCAGACATAGATTGGTATTTCTCCCTTTCTGAAAGAAAAAAACTGATAGTAATATAACTACGGCAGGGCAAGGGGAGATGAGTGTGAGGTAGTAAAGCCAAATACTCAAAAGACATGTTGAACGGGGGATCAGAAGATGAACAATGGATGGAAGAGGGGCAAGAAGTAGAAGATGTGTTGAAAGTGGGGAAAGAAGAGGGGCAGGAAGAGTATGTGTCTAGGGTTGCCAACCTCCAGGTGGTGGCCAGAGATCTCCTGGGATTACAACTGATCTCCAAGTGACAGATATCAGTTTACCCAGAGGAAAATGGCAGCTTTGGAAGGTAGACTCTGTGGCATTATCCCCCATTGAAGTCCCACCCCACCCTCCTCAGGCTCCACCCCCAAAATCTCAAGGTATTTCCCAGTCCAGAGCTGACAACCCTAGTTGTGTTGAAATAGAAGAGTAGCAAGAAGGGAAGATGGGGAGGGCAAGAGCGAGAGAGAGCAGCAAATACTCCTTTGTTGCCTTCTTACCTCCCCCACTCCGCTCTACAGTTCTTTATTCCCCTTTGTAGGCACATATTTCCCTTTTCTGTGCTTCTCAACAGAGTAGTGGAACATCTGTTTAAAATATCTCCTGAATTAAATGTATTAAAGTGCGTAGTTTTGATGTATAAAATTCTAAGATGAAAGGATCTCATTCTGGTTTAGGAAAAATGCATGCTGGCCTTCTGAGAAGGGATGGCATTGTCAACAAAAATTGTTGTTGAAACAATTGATGAGAATGGTGAAATCAGATCCCAGCACCCCTTAAGAACTAGTATTAAGAAGCCTAAGACTGTATTAATCATTGTGTGTGTGTGTATATACATCTATGTTCATGCGCCAAATTGGTATCTCATTGGATCTGAATTTATTTCAATCTGTTCCAAAGTGAGAGGAGGTAACTTTTAATTTTTATCATTAGAAATGAAGGTTTTTATTGACAAAAAACCCTCTTTCCTAGTAATTGTATTGTGAAATTAAAAGAACATTTTCTCCTTAATTGTATTGTATCCTGCTTTGTCTTTTACCAGATAGATAATGCTTGAAGATTCTTCTCCTTTGTTTATTCATTTGGGTGTGATACTGCCTTTTCTATTTTTCTGTGTTATTGAAAATTCCATATTCATATGGACAGAATTCTTTATGAGTCCAAAGCAGCCTTCACTTTGTGAATATATTTTAAAATTGGGGATTGAAGTGGATTTGAGAATCTTGTTGAAGAGGGAATCCAGATAATGTTAACCGTGTGAAGAAGCAATTCTACTGTATTGTTAATACTGCTAGGGAAAGAGGATGGAATTCATGCTAGAGAGAATTAGGTGAGCTCCAAGTATGTTTTTAGTTTCTTAACTAAACTAAAGAGGTCAGTAGCATGACATCTGCACCTGACCTATATAAGAGAAACAGGGCTCTTATAATGTGTGGATAAGCCTTTAGAGAAATTATGGTATTCTCTTTACAATTTGCTTCTCTTAAAATGGTTTGCAAAATTCCAGGGGAGAACGTAAAATACAGGCCATTTGTTCGCTTGGAAGACATTGTGTTACACATCCTTTCATCCCACAAGTGTAAGATGAAAAAAAAAAATCTTTTGCTTTTATTTGAGCGCTGGTCAATGTTGCAATCAAACAGGATGAGGGAAATCCACCCACATAAGAGGCAGAGTATTACAATTCCTGTTCCTGCAAATAATTCCTCCATCTCAAAGGTTTCCATATGTTAAGTCTTTTAGGAAATTAGGGACTGTTCATGTGCCTGTAGTTAATTTCATGAAGACCTACTTACATAGTCTTAGAAAAGTTGCAGTTTCTGAACCTTGCCAGATTATCTGGCAATGATCCCTAGAGAACAACATCTGGCATATGGAACTGAATTCTGACTGAATGTACTTTTATTTATTGAAAACATTTATATCCTATCTTTCAACTGCAAAGAATTCCAAGTGGCAGGAAGGGGGGAAACTGACACAGATCTTCCCCTGCTTCTATTAGCTGAAATTTTCCACAGCACTCCAATCCAAAGACGTTATAACTAAACAATCCCATGATATGGTGGGTAACCCTGCCTTTCTGAAATATAAAGCAAGAATTCTTCTAAATGTCATCACTAATATTGGTTTGGGGGAGGGATTAGAAATATGGAAGAGAAATGGTAGGAAGAAATGGAACATACAGTGAGTAGGTTTCCAACTACATGGTTGTGCTCTGGAAAAAAATCAGCACCAGGGGGAAGAGGTTACTTGTTCTGTCTGGATCTTTTTGTCCCTGTTGTACTCTGCCTCCCTTTCCTGTTTTCACTGAAGTCAGAAAAGAATCCGGTTAACTGCACCTTACTTAACCACACCTTTTCTTCCCCCTGCTTTTCTGTGACCAAAGATAGGAGGGTGAGGTGGATGAAATGAGTAATTCCCAAATGAGTGCAACTTAATGGGGGGGAGACTGGGGGGAGGAAAAAAATTTGGTACACAGAATATTTTCATTCACGTAGGACACACACATCACAGGAAGGCTGAAATATAACTGTCAGTTTATTTAAAGAAAAAAAGATGTAATTTTAATATTTAAAAATGAGTAAAAGACTAATGCAGGCATTTCAAGTATAGGAGAGCTTCTGAAGTTCTTAAAGGCACACGTGAAATCTGTTCGTGTCTGAGGGAAGAAACACCAAATGTTTTGGAGACAGCACTTCGTAACATGCTCTAGACTTATGGGCTGATGTCAGCATAACTTGAGGTGGGTCAGCTGCCAGGGCCCAGGGCTTCTGGTGGGGTCCACTCTCATCAGCCTCTTTCTCACAATCCTGCCCTTCCACCTGTTGGTGTACCCTTCTCCCTCTTTTTCTTGGCACTCCACCACTTGAACTCCCTGCCACATGCACCACCGAGCATCACTGGGGAAGGTCATGCAGGTGGTCATAGTGGTGGTGTTTTTGGCAGTGACAGCAGCAGTATTTCTCACTACATGCTGCCTGGTGCCATTGGTTGAAAGAACATGTAGTAGGGCTTGTGGCAGAGGAAGGACACTTTAGCATATGGTTGGAAAGGGAGGTGCTAGTGGGGGCTAGAGGAGGGGAAGGACTTCTGGGAGTCTCTGTCCAGCCCTCACCAAACCTGGAACCATTCCTGGTAGACTTGCTCTTGACCACAAAGATCTGTGCTTTGTGTTTCTCTCAGGTGACTTTGGTACTCTTCAGGGGCAGTACAAAGACCTGTGACGCCAACACCCTTATTTTCACATGAGATTTTGGAGGAAAGTGCTTCCTTGACTAAATGTGGCAACTTGCTATAGACTTTTGACTACATTACAGTAAAGTACATGAAGCCTAGCTGTATTTCATGGAATAAGGTTTAGTGTTGGGTTACTGAAATAGCAATCCTAAGAATGTCTGCTCAGAATCCTACTGAGGCCTTTACGTTTAATGAATTAATAGTTTTAGATATGATCTAGCCGAACTTCGAGTCCTTGAGTCCTCTTTACATAATTTGTATAGTGAATTAAGCGGGTGCTTAAGGCTTGAGTTGGAATTGGCTGGAGTTTCATGTGCTACTTTGGCTTCATCATTTATTTATTTTCTTGAAGAAAAGGTCCTGGTATGGGCCTTATCTTTCTGTTAGTAATTTATTTTGAGTTCAGGCTGATCACTTATTCTGGTTAGTAATTGTGTGTATCTTTCCCCATAGTAAATGGTTGAAATAGTCAGGGATTTGGGAGCAGGTCTTGTTTTTATTGTCTCTCTTTTGGTGCATCTTTCTCCCCAGTTCAAATAAAATGAACGAATTACTTTTGGGGTAGGACAATGAATGACTTTGAAAAATTCAGTACGGTTGGGGCTCCTTAACTGCTCTGTAATCCTTTTTGACTTTTCATTTTTGAAGATCTTTTTCCTCTCCCTTGCAGTTGCATTTTGCTGAACCCATGAAAGTAGAATAGATGCAGTTCTCTTTTATATTAATGTTTATCTCTGCCCTTGAGAAATAATAGTGATTAACTTTCGCTCTAGCTGAAAGAAAAGGTGACCTCAACATCTGAGTTTCTCCTATTACTATAGCTATGAAAAATATTTTAAGTGGGCATTGTGTACCTTCATATGACACAAATAAGGTTCTTTCCTTTTGGAGTAGGCATTTCACCGTTTCTGGTTTATTAATCTGTTCTTGATTTAGAATGCTTGCCCGTTATTGTTCTCGTTTACTGTATCTAATTATAGTATTGCTTGCAGTAAAGAGAACAGAACAATTGTCTTTTGAGAGGATGTGGTTTCTGTTTATATGGAGTACATTTTAGAGTCGCTTTTATTCTTAGCAGGCCTTGCTATTCCTTTTATTTATATTCAAATAAATACTGAAATAGCACCCTCTGCTGGTATGTTATGCTTATTTAAAAATGTATACAGCACTTCACTCTCTCCTCTGAAGAAGTGTGTTTGCACACAAAAGCTTATACCTTGAATTAAACTTTGTTGGTCTGTGCTGCTGGAGCCAAACATTGTTCTGCTGCTTCAGACTAACATGGCTACCCACCTGAATCCATCTTCAGCCTCTCTTGTAACCTTTCTTGTACACTTAAGCAGTGTAGAATGTACAACCAATGAAGTTGAACACTTTCCTGATCTCTATGTATACTGAAACTTTAAAAGTGCATATTAAAACAATCAGGATAACCTTCAGCATAGCTAGGGAGCCAACTTTCACAGAATTCACCCTACCATCTGATAGCCAAGGACTGAATGCTGTAAGGATGCCCATTCAAAATCTCTACATGCAGATGGTAATCCCTAACCATCTACCCCACCAAATCCCCACAGTGCTTCTACATCAGTAATTTTGCTGATCAGTCTTTCTGGACTATCTAACACCAAGGATAAAGTTGTCATTTTGTGTGTGTGATAGTAATGACCTCAGGTGGGTTGGACTGCAATGGAATATTGAGGAGCAAAGGAGTACTCCTACTATAAAGGTTGAAAACCTCTTGTGCACTTGGAAACCAGCTGGAAGCTAGAAAATAAGAGTTTATCTATCATTTCTCTCAAAATAACACTCCTTGGTTTTTTCTCCATCCTTGAATTGGTTTAACCTCGATTTATCCTTTTGATGATGCAAAGGAATTTAAACGCCTAGAGAAAAAGGCAAGAGGCGGTTCCACCTGTACTTGTCATAGGAAAGGGGGGCACAGCGAGTTGGAGCCTATCAGTTTTTGCACTGATGTGATGGACGGCCCTTTAAACACTTCTCCTAAAAATATTCTGGGAATCATGGAGATGGAGCTTCCACAAGAAAGGGAATCGGGTGAGATCATCTCCTCTTTTTGCGTCAGTGGAAAAGCTGGTTGCATTCAATCTACTGTTTCTTTAATCCCATCTCAGAGATTGCAATATGCCAGGACGGGCTGCATTAATGATGCACGCCTGTGCTCCTAAGCACCCTTAACAGTGAGTGGAGTTTGAATCAGCAAATAGACCAAGCCTTTTCCCATGCTTTGGGCATATGGATGTGAGGATGAAGATACATTTTTTTTTCTTTTGGTGCCTTCTGTTTATCATGTGAATCATGGATTTTTTTCTTTGGAAGCCAAGCAACAACTTCAAAAGAGAGAAACGAATTCAAGGTAAGGTGTAGGATTTGGGAAAACAAGTAGCAAAATCTGTGATAGCTATACAACTTCTTCTGAGTTTGTAAACTGCTTATTTCTTTATAGTCCTCCTTTCCTTGCTTCAGTGGTTCAGGGTAGATTACAAAATGAGGTCACAAGGCAGTAAAAAGAATATGAGACCTACTATAAACAATGCAAAACTGGGTTACAAGAACTAGAAAACAATAGAGTATAAAGAAGGTAATAATACAGTAGTAACAGTACAATAAACTACAACCCTGTTCCTTTTAAAAGTGTCTTCCTGAACAATTCTATTTTACCAGAAGCTCTTTGTAGGACATGTTTCCTATTGTTCTTATAGTGAAGTTGCATAGACAAAAAAATTCCTCCAGAAAGCAGCTTTACTGTGAAGTAGCTGTCCATTGGATGTTTGAGAAACAAATAAGTGGTGAGCTGGTGCATGGTTAATGTGTGACTTTGTAAAAAGAAAAGAGCTGTGTATTAAATAATTTTTAATTATATTGTACTTCAGCTGGCCAAGTGGCGTGTCTTACAGTTGTGACTTTCAGATAGGGTTCTAAACATGTTGTGACAGGTTTTTTGAGGGGTAGATACCTCCTCTCATAATATTTCCCCCTCAATCGCAATACAATTTCACATCTACCCCATTGTACCGGGGTTCCCAGCAGGAAATTAAAAATAATGGATTACATGGGTTCTCCACACAAGCATAAACCCACCCAAGCCTGGATTGATAACTGAGGTAAACTGACAATCACAAGATTTTTTTTTAAGAGAGAATGAAATTAAAGTTTTATTTCAGGAGAAATCACACACAATGAGGTAAATATTAATACTTAAACTAGAGTAGCGGGACGTTAAGTTTTACTCAGTATTGCTTCAGGAAAGCACTCTCTTAGGTAGGTTGATAACATATCAACAAAATTTCTTTGGGGCAACTCAGAGACATACTAGACCAGCTCACTTGTGCCTGCTTTACTCCCCTGGATATTCAGTAAACATATGGATCTGTGGTCTGTACCAGGCTCTAGCCAAATAAAAACCAGGTATCATATCTTGCTGAGAGGGTTAGCATTGGATTCAGACTGGAAAAGATTAGGAGTGGGGAGAGCCACACTCAAATCCTCTCCTACCCAAGACTTCACTGTGTGGTCTTGAGTCAGTCATTCTCTCTTTGCCTCAACTAAGGGTGCTGAGAATAAAATGGAACCAGGGGGAAGTTATGAATGCTGCTCTGAGTGTCGTCTTGGTGTCATACTGAGAAGGGTTTGGTTTCTGTAGTAGTGGTAAGGTTTCATACACAGTGACACTGAAACAGGTGTAAGGTAGATTCTGTGGCATATATCTGTCCAAAAGAAGTGTTTTTTTAAAAACCTTTTTAAAATTTTAAACCCACGAAATAGAAAAATACTTCCTCTTTCTGAATGATAAATGAAATCCTTTAAAAAGGGTGTTTTAAAAACAATGTTACAGTGAATCCCCACAGCAGTTAATCTCTGTTGATAGCATTGCTGCTGCAATTGATTGGATTACTTAACTAGCACTACTCTTAAGATTTGATGTTGGAAAAAGCACTTTAAAATGTTTCAGAATACAGAATGTCTTCAGCTGTTGGCCCAGGAATGCTATCTGGGAATTTGCTACAAGACATACTACAGTATTCTTACTATGTGGTTGCAAGGTGAGATCTTTTGCAAAGTGAAATCTTAGAAACTGACGTGGTTTCTGTCTCCTCTTGATTCTCATTTGCCTCAGATTCCTGCATCGTGTGTATAAGTTAAAGAAACTGATAAAAATTTGAAAATATAGACACTATGGGCACTTTCATCCAAAGACATTATCTTGTTTTGAATTGGGCCAGTTCCTGAATGTTGTAAAAGTGAAGTGGGATAGCTTCAAAGGGGGATCATGTTCAGACAGACTGTTTAAACTGTATTTGCACCACTTATTTGGATCAGATCTAAAAGAATCAAAATTGAGCAGGAAACCAACATGTGAGCAAGGTGGAGAAGTTGTTTCTGGCAAACCTGTGTCCATAAGTTCTGAGGTGGACAAAATACATTGTGCTAATTATACATTATTTGTTGGATATAAATCGTGTGTGTGTGAGAGAGAGAGAGAGAGAGGGTGGCCACGGATAGAATTCCAAAACCCCCGCAACACACAGCAACCATATTAAGGCCAGTCCTGCATGATGTGACTTAAAGCGATTATTGCAATTGCTTATGTACATTCTGAACAACATTCTAATTAAATTTAATAACATTAATAAACAATACCAGTTATTAAAATGAATGTGCACTCACTGTTGTGGAACAGCTAGTGTATTATATTTTCTACCCAACAGCCTTATGGCCAAGAGGGGGAAGATATTATTAAACACTGAATTTAATCCTTGGTGACCCTGCAGTGTAGTCCACTGTCTTCATGTTGCAAATGCGGGCTCAGAACAAGTTTAAAAATGAGAATCAAGGGTAGGAGGAAAATGAAGGATACAATTGCAACACTAATCCAGTGTTTATAAGAATAGTGACTAAATGGAGCCTCCTTGTTAAGAGGCGACGTATTTCTGACAGCAGTTGCTGAGAGGAGGGCATTAGCCCCTGTGAGATGTCTCTCTACTAGGATTATGTGAGGGTTGCAGTTGTGTTATACACACTTCTTTGGAAGTGTGAAAAAAGGCAAGGAATTTTCAAAGGAGAAATAAAGTGAATGGAAGAATGGCGATGTGAATAGTGGTACATAGAGGAGAATGACCACTTGAAGTGCTCTTGAAATTTCTTAAATCCTTGTATGGGAAAGCAGAGTGGTTGGGGAAGGCACTCCCATCATAGGTGAGAATGAGGAGTATAAGCATTGTTGGAAAGCTATGATGGATATAGCAGACTTGCACTGAGATCCTATAGAGGAGGGAAGGGAAACAACTTCCATGAGCTCTAACCTGTCCTTTCACAACTGAAGCCCCATCAAGAGTAGGAGATATGAATAGGGGACAGGTCAGGGCTCAGAAAATGTACTACAGGGACAGGTAGGCAGTTTGGAATTAAGACTGCTGTGCTGGTTGGTATAAGGGCAGACAGGGAGAGTCTCTAAACAGATCTCCCAAACTGCTGTGCATTTATGGCAGGCTACTGGCCATCAAGAAAAGCTGGTTTTATGGCTTCTTGTATGGTAGTACTGGACAGAACAGATCAACCAAGAGTAGGACTAAGTCATGATTAGCAGCCATTGTAAATGTTCAAGTTAGCTTCTTCTGTCTACAATTATTTTTATAGCAACCAGTTTCTTAGGGTCAGATTGAATGAAATACTGGTAGATCTATGATTGGATTTCCAAGTGTTTTTAAACTAGTAAATATTAGCTTTCCCTCCATTGTACCAGGGGTGGGTCTGGTATGTGGGACAGGGGTTTAACCTTTTTCTCTGAGCCTTTTCTTTAATCCCAAATGCTTCCTTGGAGCTGCAGTTTGTACTGCTGTGGGAACAATACAAATCGTACATATTTTTTTCATCCAGATGGTAGGTAGATGGGTGTGTTTGAGGTCTGGAAAATGGCATGGAGTCAAAGGGTTAAGTGATCCATCTTGAAATTGCTCTCCTTGCATATGATCAAATTTCAGGTCTCCCAGCTCTATCTAGTTGGAAGAATTCAGTGAGGGATCATACAAATATCTGTAAGTATAGTCTGATTGTGTCCGGTAGTCATGCAACCTATTACTGAGAAGTTCAGTATTCAGGTTCAACATTATCATAGCATAATTGAAGGGAAAAAATCATCAGAAGTTTTTCTCTAAAACATGAAATTCTATGCATTGATACTGAACATACTGTTCGTAAGCCCTTAGCCAGGTAATTCACTGTTGATAAGTTCTATATTCAACTTCTGTCTTGTTCTGGCTTTTCCAGTTGGGAACCTTATGGACTTCAACAGTTCTTAGTTCCAGTTACAATACTGACCATATTTGTAAGAAATGGTGGCACTTATACTTCTTAATTTCAAAAGTTGTATTTCATGTTAAATGTGATATATGTCAGCCCCCCCCCCCCAAGATTTCATTTTAAAAAGCCACTAGAAGAGCCCATGTTTACCTCTCTACATTTGCCAAGGGCTTGTCATTGCAGCACCAGGCATGCAACAGAAAACCAGGTTTACTTAGTTACTGTTGAGCTTTCATATATGGATGATTGCTTGCCTATGTTTGGTACAGTAAGTAACAAGATATGCAGGTCTGAACTGAGGCTGTACTATGCCAGTAGTTTGGCTTTGTACCACACTGTGACATTACAGTGTCATGTAATGTGAAAGGCACTTGCATTCTTGTGTGGGATTCCAAAATTAATAACATGCTTAGAGAATAGTATACCAATCCATGGAGTGCTCAAGGATTAATAGTTTCCCCCTGCTTTATGCAGCTTCTAGAAATATACAGATCAAAGAAGACTGGTACTAGCAATAATGAGTAGTGAATGTTAAATTGGGGGGGGGGGGCTCTCCATTATATAATGAAGTAAAAAAGGCTTGTCATCTTTAGATTAGTTAGTGTTTAGTATAAGAAAGGAGGGAGGGCTTGCATTTTTAATAATAATTTTATTACCTGTCGGGTTTGGCCGATAAATTAAAAGCTGTTTTATTTTACACTTCGGGAGTGACATTTGAGTTCCAGAGTAGAAAAGTGCGACCATAAAACCTCCATGACTTTTAAGAAAAAATGTTTAATAACCCAAAGACAAGAATGTAAGAACACAGTGTTCAGTATAATATGAATTCAGAGTACAGGGGGATTATGGATTATTTAATTTTTAAATCCTCTTTGGTTAATTCCAGCTTGTCTTTCATGTTTTATGTGTGGGTTTTTTGGGTGGGGGTGAGTGTATGAATGTACTATGAATATTAAATACTTCTAATAAAATTCTAGAGTAGTAGGAGTTAAGGGACAGTGCAGCCTACCAGTGTAAATCCAATTCCTAGGAGTAAAGGAGGGGCAACTCCTCTTTTTCAACTGAAAAAGTAGGAAGTCTCTTCTATGGTGTTTTGTTCTGTTTTTGTACAACAATCTTTTTTAGTGTGCCATTGAACAATTTATGGTTATATATTTGTAAATAAAGATACTTTCCCCAATATGGTGACCATTCAGACTTAACATAGCCAAAACTGTCTGTAAAAGGTCATTTTATGGGGAGTGCAACTGTGTAACATGCCATACTCCTAGCTCTCTAGTTGTTATAGTTGCTGATGGTTGAAGGAAGAGGGTGGGAGTTCCTTCCAAGAGTCAGTTTCAGGGATGGGAGAGGGGGCTTTCTCATTCCAATGGGGTACAACTTAGGTATAGAGTAGGGTTCCTACTAAACCCTATTGCAATGGTAGAATGAAAAGCAACACAGCATAGTACATCTTCACCAATGTTGCACTACTTTTATATTGGCAATAAACTATACCAGCAGGACACCATCAGCACAAGGGGAGCATTTGGACTGTATTGGAGTGTGGTGGGAGAGACATAGCATTTAGTCTAAATCCTGTACTTATTTAGGGCTTGATCCAATGCAGTTGCTTGATTGTGTTGGGAAGAGGCCAAGGCATGGTGGTAGAACATCTGCTTTGCATGCAGAAGGTTTCAGGTCCAGTCCCTGGCATCTCCAGCTAAAAGATCAAGTAGGACATGCTGTGAAAGACTCCTACCTGAGACCCTAGAAAGCCACAGCCAGTCTGAGTGAACAGTATAGACCTTGAAGGAACTGTGGTCTCTTTCAGTATGAACAGCTTAATGTGTTCATGTGTAATGTGATTTTTATGAAAGACGATGTGTAAGATTAAAGAACAAAATAATAAAATACTATTTGAGTCAACAGAAAGCCTGAATAGGCTGCTTCCCTCCCCCTGAAGGATGTGATTCCAATTATTTCCACTCCAATTAAAAGCTGCAGTAATTTTGCTGTCTGTGTTCTTAGGATGGTTAGCAGATAGGGAACTTCTCCATATTTTGGTACTTAACTCAGATGTCTGCTCTGATAGGGAACAAAATTCGTTATTAAAACACAAATCTATCAGAATGTAATGCTGCATGGCACCGCTTCAGTACTAATCTTTGCAAAAGAGATCCTTGAGTGTGGTTGTGCATGGAGGAAGCGGGGGTGTGAATGGATATAGACCCCAGGAGACCTAAACAATTTTTTCCCTTGTCCCAGTGCTTATGTAGTAAGTCGATGTTGTGACCCCCTGTTTGGCAAAGCTTTAATTCTTGTCCTTGTTCCCCTCTTTTTGTCTGTCTAAAATTATTTATTTAGACAGTTTTCTATGGCATCTCTGCAGAGAACTGTGCACAAGCTGGCTTAAAAAATAATAAAAACCTAAAACAGCACAACTCATTAATAACAAACCATTAAAAACCCAGCTAGAGCATAATAACCACAGAAAATATTTAGAAGTTTAAAACGAGTTTCATAAAGCAGTTCAGGCTAGAAGCAAGACTGTAAAAAGATCAAACCCCTGAATTAAAAGCCTGGGTAAAAATAAATGTTTTAGCCTGGTGCCTAAATAGGTGCCAGGCCAAGCCTCAAGATGAAGGGCATTGCTCAAGCCAAGGGGTCACCACTGAAAAATCCCTGCATCTGGTTGCCATTTGCCTTGCCTTAGGTTGGACACAACAGACCAGGGCTTGCGAGGAAATTGGTAACTGGTGGGCTATAGATGGTATGGAAAGAAGCAGTCCTTATTATTGCCAGAAGACTGTTTTTGCCCAAGAGAATGTATGTGTGTATCTTCTGGTGTTAGACTTGAATCAACAAGTCCTATTTTTCATTATTTTGTTCTTTTCAACTGGGATCCTATGCAGATCACAGTATTGCCTTCTGTGAGTTTATTATTGCAGCGCACATATTTGTTCTTCTGTCTCTTGTCCATTTTCTTTGGTGATGATATAGAGACCACATTTTTAAAAAACTCTTTAGTCATATCAAACCATTGGTGCCCCTGGGGAATGAAAGCTTTTCCTTGGGGGCATTTATGTATATGGACTGAGCTTGCAAGCCTTCCAAGTGCTGGGCATATGAAATCATGTTTAGAAAGGATTTGGAAGGTATGCTTAAGTGCATTGTGTGAAAATTAGTTGAACTATGTTCTGTGGGGAACTTATTGCATGTTGATTGGTGCCTTACTGCTTAGGTGCTTGGGAGTACCTGGTTCTGGAAGTACAGAAGTTTAGGACAGTTAGCACTACTGGCCTAATAGGGCAGTACTACTGACTTGTTCATGCGTAAGGCAATTTCCGTGCTATTTGGAGTTTCTCCCTAAAGGACCCTTAGATGGCACTGTTGCTCTCATTGTGGTGTTATTGCAGTGACTACAAATTCTATCATGCATTTCATATTTCCAGTGATTGTTGCTGCATTTGGTAATGCATGCTACCACAAGTAAATTTAAATACGTTGAGTGAAAGTATCAAATTAGGCAGTGATTTGTTTACATGTGATGAAGCATCCACCACCACCACTACGACACACACAGAGAAATTGAAATAGATTATTATAAAATGCCTAAACATTTTTTATTTCATTGGCAGAGATGCTAAGAAGAGGAAATGAGAGAGAAAATGTATAGAGAAAACCTCCAAAATATCTTTCTCCTTTTCTGTTCTTCCCCGACATCACATTGTGTGTCATTTGCTTGGGCACATATACAGTACATCCAGTAATATAAAGGACTGAAGTATTTAGAGTGTTAAACATTTCAAGCTGTCTCCTTTGTAATCCTTGCCCTCTCGGCTTCAAAGATTATACTAGTAAACAGAGTTATCTCCAAACTGAGGAGGAAAACAAAAGGTTCTGCCTAGAGAGGCCACCTCAGAGCTGTGTGGCTTTTGAACATGTCAAAGTCACCCTCGCTACATATGCTGGAGGCTGCTTTAGGAGCATTGTGGCAAGCAAGCTGCTTTTGTTCCGCCCCAGAGTTTACATTCCAAAAAGTGAGCCTGACTAGACCTTTCTGTTACTGCCTCCCCCCCCCCCGCTACCCGACAACAGATTGCAAGAGTAGAAGTACGAGAGAGTTTGGTGTCTTTACAGTAGCACTCACAGTGGTGTACTGTCTGCATCAAGTAGTGTGTGTTCTGGTCCTCCGTGTGTATTCTGAAACTTGCTTTCCACCTGGAAAAATATTAGAGATCTTTCCCATTTCAGGTCCAGTCAGGAAGCCCAAGTATGTGGAGAGTCCCCGGGTGCCTGGGGATGCAGTCATCGTACCGGTGAGGAAAGTGTCAGAGCCGACGGAACACAATCAGAATGGTAAGTGTGTGTGTGTGTGTGTGTGTTCTGGAGTGTTTCCATTTGATTTGTGACTTGAAAGGGAAACAGCTATTAAAAACGCTGCAAATTGAGCTCTTTTGAGGAGAGTGGTTGTGCAGATTCTTTGATAGGTTATTACGTGTTGTGTCTAGCAGTCTGGAATTTCAGGACAATGTATATGAGCGCAGCAAGCAAAATTAAGTGTCAGAGTGGCACATCACTTTTAGCGTGAGAGGCCTATTGGATTTAGTTTGTGAACTTGCTTTCAGGTTTTCTCAAGTGAGTGTGGTGTTATTCTGCCTTGTTACGTTGCTGGGTCTTGCCCTTGCATTTCTTATAAAGCCTGCTAAATGAGACAGCAGTAACAATAGATGCCTGTGTTTGGCAAAGCTGGTAACCGCCCGGACCCTGGAGTTAATTGGTATTCTTAAAAAGTTCCAAGTTCATTAAATTTGACTACCACATAAAGTGCAGCTCCAGTGAATGTCTGTGCAAAATAACAGTCAAGTTGCTCTGTAAGTATTTGTGCCATAATTAGGGTTTTCATATTCTGTGTGATACACACACACACACAATTTCACATGTACAGCCTAATTGACATGAACAGAATCAGCGTATTGCATCAAGCTAAATTGGATATTTCCTAGTTTTTCTTGTGTTTTGAATTTAAGGCCAGAGTTCTCAGAATCTCTATGGGGATGGCACACAGTTGCTAGGAGAAGTACAAACTTCTCGTCTACCAACCTTAATTTCTTGTCTCAAGGAAGAGTATGGCCATGCCTGTCCTGTGTTCTATGTCAGTCTAACCTGTGCGACCTAAATTTTGTTGTCTGATCTATAGGTCGTTTTTTAATGAAACTTTGGAGTCAAAGAAACTACTGTGTTCCATTCACATTCTGATTTGCATAGCAGTAGTTTAAATGTGTTGCCTTTCTAAAATCTTAAGTAGTTTCAAGTTGAAGACATTGGATACTCCTTAATTAAGTTTATTCATGCATGGGTTAATAGTCAAATATTCCTTTCTCTTCTGCTGTTGAACTGTGACACTTTCCTTCCTTGGAAATAGAAAAGGAATAGTTACAAGTAATAGTTGTATAGGGATGCTTTACTCTCCTGTGCACCTCTTATGCTTCACTGATTAGTGACTCTCCTTTCAGCAAAGTGGATCTAGGGTTTCTAAGCTGGAGAGGTTACTGGAGACCATCACTGAAAGCCCCGAAACACCAGTAATTGTTCACTAGGTTGGATAGTTCAAGACTCTGTACTTCTTTCTCCCTTACGGGAGCAAATTCTGCTGCTCCTTGGTTACAGCAAGCTTGACACAAGATAGGTAAAGGTAAAGGTTCCCTTGCTCGAAAGCCAGTCGAATCCGACTCTAGGGTTGCGGTGCTCATCTCCGTTTCAAAGCCGAAGAGCCAGCGCTGTCCGAAGACGTTTCCGTGGTCATGTGGCCGGCATGACTAAACACCAAGGCGCACGGAACGCTGTTACCTTCCCACCGAAGTGGTACCTATTTATCTACTTGCAATTTCTTGCTTTCAAACTGCTAGGTTGGCAGGAGCTGGAACTAGAGACGGGAGCTCACTCCATCTTGCGGCACCCGGGTCTTGAACTGCTGAACTACTGACCTTCCACAACCTGCAGTTCAGTGTCTTAACCACTTGAGCCACCGCAGCTCCTTGACACAAGATACAGTTTAATAATTAAAACAACAACATTAGAGAGATGGCAGATCTACAGGGTGATCTATCCTTTTAAACCCTTTGTGACTGATCAATATGAAGAGGAATTAAATGTGAAAGTATTTACCACCAGTGAGAAAGAAATAGCACTCAAAATGAGGGTTTTTTATTTTCAAGAGGGGTGTCTTTGCATTTGCAACATACTTATGCTAATTCATCAGTAAGTGACATTATCACATGGCATGTACTGTGGTTAACATTGGGGGGCAGTGCACAGTGGTGGACTGGGCAAACATAATATGGTGAAACCCCTACTGTGCAAGGCAAGACGCTGTGTTATGAATTTGAATTATTTCTCTAGGTTGTGCTAGGCTATACATCACAGGTAATAAAATCTGGGCTCACATTGTGTTACTTTTATATCCTTCTTTTTCCCCCAGTGAGATCCCAAGGTGGCTTACAATGCAAAAGCAGACCACAATAATAACAAAACCAAACAGAGGAACACTTCTGAACAAACAGCAGGTCTTCTCGCCCCCCCCCCCCGATCTTCCTCCCAGGTATAGGTTAAGACCCAAAGGACAAGGCCCTTGTAAGGCCAGAAAGGCGAGGTATAAATTTTGTAAATAAAGTTGGTTTATGCCCAAGGGCCTGTGCCTCTGGGGCATGGTCCAGGCCTCAAGTACCCGTGAGCAGATGAGACCAGACTCAGGGAGGTTTTGTTCAGCTGCTGCTAGCCGTCTAGCAGGCTCTTTGTTTCTTCCCCTGCCATTTCATGGCTCACACTATACTTCAAAGGTTTGGTACTCACAAGACCCTCTTAAGTAAGATATGTACAAGGGTACTCAAAGCTTGTAACTGCAGCCAAGTCCATATCTGCTGCCTTAGAGACTAATACTGGCAGGGAGAGATAGGTAGCTGTTGCAAGGGCATGTTGGATCTATACCATGCTTGGGGCTTCTGGCAAGGAAAGAGCTGCCACCGCTTGCTCACCCTTGTCTAGTTCAAGTGGCTTTACAGGTTATCTGGAACTCATTGGCTTGTTTGTTCTTGTCTGCCGATCAGCACAACAGACCATAATTGCTATGTCTGCAGGCCTGAGCATAATTGTTCTGGAACAAATAGAAATGCTGGATAAGGAGATGCTGTAGAATAGCTTTAGTGATTTCAGTTGCTGAGGGTCTTAATTGCTTGCAAAGACTGAAATGTGTCCATTTTCTTTATTTAAAGTTGGATGTTAAATAGTGAGGCAAGTGAAACATGTAGCAGAAATAATGTATTAAAATATAAACATTATGTGAACAAATTGCAGGGCCTGTTCTGTTTACCAGGGGCCCATTGTTGTTATGTACATGAATCTGGAAAAAAAATTATGAACACTAAGTATAAATGGCCATATGTGCTAATGATCATAAACCCATGTTTAGGGAACTGGGAGAAAATTTCCTCTGTGTTTTGTTGTAGAATAACACACAATAGCATTCTTTTGTATCAGAAGGAAATAGATATATTATTATATATTCTATTATTCTATATTATATATTTTATCAGAAGGAAAAAGATATATTATTATATATTATTAGTGAATTAAGTAAAGATAAACATTAGTTCATAGAACCAAGTTGATTTTTCTTGGTTTCTCCAGCAGCTTCCACATGTTGTTACTTTTTAATGACATTTTTAAAGATCCATATGGTTCTTGTCAGACCCACAGTCAAGTTACACTCAACAACTCTCTCCTGGCAGTGGTAAGTTTATGGAGATGTATGCAAGATCCACAAAGTCACTGTGTTAGAACGGAAGACTTTTGGCAGGTACATGCTTAATATAGATAATTCGAATAAAAGCCCCTTCCTTCCTCCAGGCATACATCATGTTCACACCACACCTAACGTTGCCATCCCAACCAAGTAAAAGATATATGTCTTGGTTATCTGCAGCTCAAGCTGGTACAAAGAAGCTCTCAAGGACACCTTACCCTGGGAAAGGGAAGAGAGATGCAACTTGTGAGGAAAATTATGTCTTCTAGAAGCAAAGGTCCCATTCTCTCACTCCCTCACTCTGCTCCCCGCAGGAATTCCCTCCCCCCAATAACTATGGCAACCAAAGTGAGCAAAGCAAAGTTCTCAGTGCACTTGCCTTATGGACTTGTGACCACAATTTATAGGAGATAGTGGGTTGGAGGTTACCAACATTTCTGTTTAATCTTGCCCAATTCCCCTCCTTATTAGAGCTCCTGTTCAAAATGGCATGTCCTTTTTGGTGGTCAATGGGTACTACTTTCTCAATTTTTTCACCAATGGAAGAGCTGGTTGGATAGATAGGGCCCAGTGACAGGGAGCCCTGTCTACAGGCCTAGATTATGTGTTTCTGCTTCCATTATCCTTTTGTTTTTTATCAGCTGCCCTAATGGAAACGGGTGGTGACCATATCAGTAACTGCTAGGCTTGCCAATACATTTGTCCACACAAATATACTTTGGGAAGGCTGGGATTGCTTGCTTGAGGGGAAAAATGTTTTGTGAACTCTTCAACTACTCCAGTTAAACTTTTGAAGGCAGTCTAATGTTTCAAGCTCGAAATAACATTCTTCCATCTTGTTTATACAGAAATATAAACTTTGAATTTGATTCTTAACTGTGGTCTGTATCGTGTTTTGAATTTAACGTAATCAACTGTGTGTATTCAACAGTTTGTCAGTTCAACGAGTTTCCCTTTTTTAAATATGCTGTTTAGCTGCTTACTACTGTCAGCTTTTAAAGCAATTTATTGTCCCCACTGCTTTGTTTGACAGAGAACATAAAGGCTTAGAGAGCTCTTGGGAAGTAACAAGAATGTTGTATTTTTCTATTCACATTCTAAAGAAAGCATATGAATTTTTTATGTAGCTTAAGGTTTTTTTATTTTATTTAAAATATTACCTGCTTTCTCCTGAGCATCTCAGGACCTATGGCAGGTACGAGCAATATAAAAATATTGTAAAAAAACAAACATTAAGCTCAGGCTGCCCCCAGAGCTCTCCAGGGCTATATGCTGAGGCCCCATAACATTACCAAAAATCTGTAAAACTTTAAATTTATTAACTTTTTTTATACCAAGGCCTTCATAATCTGAGGCCATAATCTGTAGTTTCCTTAGCAGTACATAAATCTAGCTGTGGCTCGCTGGAAAGCCAGGAGCATAAGAGCAACCTGACCTCACTTGGTAGGCCTTTCCACAGTGTGGGGCAGCCACTAAAAAGCCAGAATGCTTCATAACTGACTTTAGATAAACTGGATTCTGCCATTAGAACTTGCTGGGAGGAATGAAATTTCCGCATCAGAACAGGCAAGGAGAGATGGTCCTTTAAGTATGTGTGTATTCTGAACTGCAATTCAAATACATGTGTCTTGTGCTAGCACAGCATGTGAAACATTAATTGATAGTTCCCATGTAAATGATAAAGACCAGTGAAAGGTATGGGATCTATTATAGCAGGATTTTTGTGGGATAGCTGAGTAACAGCCTGACTAGGGTAGTTTATTGCTGGTTTCCATGCAAATTGGGTGGTTGTGTGGAGCCGTAGCAACCCACAGGTCCTCACAGTATGCTTTTTTTAAAAGTAGCGTCATTGGGATTGTACCTGTAGCTAGGGATGGGCACGAACCAGCTCATCAACAATGAATGATGAATTTTGGCTGGTTTGCAGTTCACAAAGTGATGTTCTTGGCGGGGCAAGCAGCATGAACATTCCATGAACTTCCATGATCTTCATGGTGTTTGGGGTGGTTCATGAATGGATACATTTCCAGAGAGACTGTCTCTGGTCAATTAAACTGTTTACAAAACTTCAAAGCAATAGGGGTGACGATTTCTCCAGCCTTGGAAACACCAGTAGGGGCCCTCCAAAGCTTAACAGGCACTGCTGGCTGCCAATAACAGAGTTTCCATTCTGCTCTATGGGATCATAATGCTATATATACTCTCAGCTCAGCTCTGCAGCCTCTACTCTGTTGACTGTTAGCAGTTAGACAGAGAGGCAGGAAAGTACTTAAAAGCAGAGTCCATTAATTTATTCTTAATTGTGAACACCTCTCTCCCCTGCTGGGGTTTGAATGTTAGGTGGATTCAAGGCTCTGAGCCACCCCGTCTCTGCTCATGCCAAGCAGTGGGGGCTTAGCTACTGGGTGCCTTGGCTGATTGTGAACTCCTCTCCCCTTTTTGGGGGTCCATAATAGGGATGTCAGAAATGTAATCTTGGAGGAATTGTAGAGGAACAGACAGGAGGGTGAGGTTCCCTGTGCATTTGGTGTGTAGCTTGCAGGGGGTCCATTCTATATACTTTGCCTGTGCTTGACATATTCCCCAAATGCAGTTTTTTGGCCTGACCTCGGTCCTGTTGGGTTTGCACTGCCATAATGGCACTAATACTGCTGGGCCCATTGCACTGGTTCTGCTGAGTTTGCAAAAATGCCCCCACCCTTCAGTTTCTACTGTAGAGATTCTCTGGGTTGACCTTAGTCCTGTTGAGTTTGCTCTGCCACAGTGCCACTGATTCCACTGGACACATTACACTGGTTCCACTGGGCTTCTATTGCTCTTGCTTTATTTGCTGGTTCCCCCCCCTCCATTGAATTCCATGGAGGATGGGAGCATCTTCACCAAACTTGCTGGGCAGGTAGAAGAGAGTCAGCTGGAGACCCCCTGTGAGTTTGATGTATCTAGCTTGCACAGTGGTCACATAAGCTCTGAGCTCAAGACAGTTCAACGCATCATCAGCGACTTACAACTTCTACTAGATAATGACAGTTCTCTTTCACAAGTACTGGGAGGCAAACCTTTTCTTGCACATAGACAGACCCCCTGTCTCAAACAACTCCTCACCCACAATAATGCAATATCCCCATTGCCTTGCAGTGGCTGATCTCCTTTCTCCAAGGTCAGGGACAGAGGGTGGACTTGGAGGGGTATTATCTCAGTCACACCTGCTAGAATGTGGTGTGCCACAGGGGTTGATTCTCTCCTCAGTGCCTGTTTAATATCTACATGCACCGCCTCACCAAGATTATCTGGAGGTATGGGCTGCGTTGTTGCCAATGTGCAGATTACATCCAGCTCTATCTACTGATGGATGGCCACCCAAACTCTTCCCCAGAAAATCTGGACAGGGCATTCCAAGTTGTGGCTGGTTGGCCGCAACAGAGCAGACTCAAATTGAATCCATTGAAGACGGAGGTCCTGTACTGGGTCGCTGGGGATTGGGCTTCCAACTTTTGACAGGGCCCTATTGGTGCTGGCGCTGAAGGTGAAGAGCCAGCGGGTATTCCTGGATGCCTCACTAACTACGGAGGCCCAGTTTGCTGCCACTGACAGGTCACTTCCAGATTGGATTATTGTAATTCTCTCTATGTGGGACTGCCCTTGATTCTGCTGCAGCTGCAGAACACACTGGCATGGTTGTTGACTTTGTCGTCTGTGCGGACGTGGATCCATCAGGTGCTGTGTGAACTGCACTGGCTGCCTGTTGAGTACCAGATCCGTTTCAAGGGGTTGGTGCTTACATTTAAGGCCCTATACGTCAGGGACCTGCATATCTGCGAGACCACCTCTCCCTCTATGAGCCCCAAAGGGCTTTACGATCTGCCAACCAACATCTTCTGGTGGTCTCCAGTCCCAGGGATGTCCATCTAGCCTTGATTAAACCAGGGCCTTTTCAACCCTGGCCCCTACCTGATGGAATGAGCTCCCACATGAGAGCTTTTACAATTCCACAGGGCCTGCAAGACGGAGCTCTTCCATCAGGCTTTTAGTTATGGTGGCAGACATCCCCCCTCTCTAATGGGCCAGTGGGTCAGACCTGCATTACCGTCCAAGGTCTAAAACCTGAAATAGATGGCATCTGTGAGGCTTTAACTATGACTTGTACCAGAGAAATGTTGTTTTATTTTATTGGTGTTTTAACTGTTTTAATTCTTGTATGCTGTATATTGTTTATGTCTGATGGAACCCATCCTGCACCTGCTATGCGGGGAGGGCGGGATATAAATCCAATACTGTTTTTATATACTGTTATTTATTGGACTGTTTTAATGTAGTTGGATGAGACTGCATATTACTTGTTGTAAGCTGCCCTGAGCCCTACTTATAGGGAATGGCGGCTTAGTAAGTCTAATTTAATAAATAGATAAATAAAATAATTTGAACATGGACACTGGGACAAGACTTTGCAATAAACCCAGATGCTAACTTTGCTGCCACATACACCCAGACAATACAATCACTGGACCTAACAACATCAACTACACCATCAGAGGTTCATTCACTTGCTCATCTTCCAACATTGTATATGCCATTAAATGCCAACAGTGCCCTTCGGTTCTCTACAGAGGACAAACAGGACAACTCCTACACCAGAGGATAAATGGACACAAATCTGACATCAGGAAACATAAGACTGGGAAACCTGTAGAAGAACACTTCAGCTTTCCAGGATATTCAATGAATGGCCTCAAAGTAACTATTTTATTACAAAGGAGCTTCAGAAGCAGAATGGAAAGGGAAATTGCTGAGTTACAAGTTATTACAACACTTGGAACAAAAACCTCCCCAGGACTCAACAGGGATATTGGTTTCTTATCTCATTACATATGCTAACTCATTCAGTCCTCACATATGTATTCTCAACAAAGAAGGACTATGCATCCTCTTTATTTTAGTGTATTTCTTTTTCAGAATAGTATATTAGAATACTAAATGTAATGCAAGGAATATTGGAATGTTTTGCTGACATACCACTGCACCGACCTCAAAAAAGAAAGAAAGAAAATGTTGTTAAGTTACCTCCATGCCTGAGAGGAGATGAATGGGGAATCTCAGTTTACTTCCCACTATTAGAAAATATGCCTTTACACATTTATTCCCTATTTTGACATATGTATCATTTTACTGTCCTTTCCCCCCTTAATTAAATCAAAACAACTGTTGACCTTATAACCTTAACTTGTTATTTAGTTTTGTCTTTGCATCTCCATCATGTTACATGTTAATTTGCTGTTCACCCTCTGTCTATAAGTTTGAACCTTACCTTCCATTCCAACGTGTATTTGAAAAAGTGTGCATGCACACGAACGCTTATACTTTGAATAAACCTTTGTTGATCTTAAAGGTGCCACTGGACTCTAAATTTGTTCTATTCCTCAACCTGTGCCTGTCATTTTCCCCAGAAAACACTTTCCTGGGTGCACCTTCTTCTTTTTTTGTTTTTTTTTGGGGGGATAACTCAGAACCTGTAAATCCAGTCTCCATCAAACTTGGCGGGTAGGTAGAGGAGAGTCAGCCAGAGATCCTCTTTGAGTTTGGTATCTCTAGCTTGGCAGTGGGGTATTCTACCACATCATGAACATCACGAACTGAACAGGCTTGTTTAACACCTAAAAGTTCATTTTCCAGGTTTGTGCACATCCATGCCCATGGCACTAGTAAATTGGGGTAAGGAGTTTTAGTCTTTCTGCTAATGGCCTAGTGTTGCAGACCGCATATATTTACACATGTGAATGCTCCACAAATATTACAAGAAAGATTGAACTGCTGCACAGTGGAAACTAAGGATCATTTCATACAGCACAATAGAAGATGGATCTTTTGGTGTGAAAACCAATGGAGTCCAAGTACACTTGCCAGATGATTTTGTCAACTGCTTTTGTGGCTAAGTTCTTAACTTCCTGTTTGATAGAATCTTGGCCATTTCAAAGAGTGAATGTTTGTTTGCCTAGGGAACAAAAGTCAAACTGACAAACATTTTCTAATGAATTTTTGGGAAATATGGAAGAGACAGCATATTCAAGGTGCATATGGAGTAGGAATTAAGTGTGTGGTAATGTGAATGAACATATATATGTGTTCTTTGTTCATGTATGCATGTAGACAAGCAGATGGGAAGCCCTGAAAAGTAATATAGTGCTAGCCTCTGCAATTTGTATTAAGTAAAGAGAGGAATGATACTTGAATGATAGTCTCCTTATGGATATCTTCTCTCTTAATGGCATTAAGGAAAGGCAGACTGCTTTCTGTAGGGATTAGATGTTGTGTTTAATAAAGACCCAAATGCTTTGAATCAACTACAAGACATTTGACTTAAATGATGGAACACCACCTTATTTCTTTTTGATAGATACTGGGGAAACTGTTAAATCTCTTTTATAGAAGACCCAAGCTGTCTTATAGTATAGTTTAAGATTAAACAGATGTCTACTATGGGCAAGTGGATTGTGTTTGAATAATTTCTTCAGATTTGGTTGTTGAGATGTATATTAAGGTTGCAGTTGTCTTGTTATAAGGTATCTCTGATGTGCTCTGGAAATTTTTAAAATTAGGTAGTGTTCTCATTTCTGGATGTTATTTGAGCTCCATACACAGGAGTTAAAGGAATATACACAGGTCTTTCTGAGAGTAATTTGGTTTTAGAGGTAAGCATGGATGGTGATAAAACCATTGTCATTTATTTACTGATTGATATGCTTGACAAAATCTGTCTTGACATTTTCCTATAGAACATTGATAGAGAAATTATTTCATGAATGTGTGAAAGTATCTGAGGCATCAGCCAGCCACGCAGAAACCTCAGTGGTTTCAACAGGAAGAGCAGTGTGTGCTGAAATCTCTCCTGTTGGAATCATTAAACTTAAACATTTTGACTTTTGTACTAGTATCCTAGGTTCTAAACTGTTATATATAGCATTGGATACAAAAGAGTGATTGGTGAACGTATCCAACTATGCTGTTACGCTAACAGAGTGTTGTTTGCATTTGTGGAAGAACGGGTGGTAAATTTCCACTAATGCCTCCTCTCACCACTGATTCCCACTTTGCCCCCTATTTTATTCCTAAGGGCATGTTGACCCCCCCCCCAGACAATTTTGGGGTCAATATAGTAAGCTATAGTAGCACTTGCCCAAGACTGAGTTCAAACCTGTTTTTGTTACTTGTGTGAAACATTTGGCTATTGTTCTTCATATGTTATTTTTCTTCTTATACAGAAACAAAGTCAGAGAAAGAATCGAGCTGTTCACCAGCAGCACAGGAACTGATGACGAGACTGGGATTTCTACTTGGAGAAGGCATCCCAACCTCTGCCCATATCTCTGTAGAAGAAAAACATGAAACTATGGTATGCCTGAAGAAGTAGTTATAAATAGCAATTTGTGATGCCAGTAGCTTCGCTGCTTTCAAAATATTTAATAACACACCAGTATATGGTAACACTTCCTTATAGAAATATATATACACAACTTTTGTGTAGAGAGCATTGAAAATAAATAAAGCTGTGGCTTGATCTTCTGTCCCTTACAAGGAAATTGTATAAAACTAAACTGGATAGAATTATGAGAAGAACACTACTTTTAAAATGATGCTTAAAGTAACTAGAAGGATTTTTAGAAACACGCTTTTGGATATTTGTTTATGCCCCCTGTTGCTCTCAGTGTCAAAGAAATGGCCACAGATAAACTAAAGATTTGGTATCTTGCATGGTTCACCAGATTATTTGCTTTTGCTTTTAAGGTTGACTGGTAATCCAGGTCTTTTTGCCTCCTTGAATAGAAATTAATGGAGATAGCTCACTTGCTTGTGCTGTGCGTGTTTTTGAGTGAGTGTACCACAGGCATTTCTGCTTAGAGCAGGGGTTCCCAGCCTTATTGAATTTGGAGCACTTTTGGAATTTTGAGATCAGGTAGTTGATGCCACAACAAAATGCCTGCTAGGGAGAGGGGACCAATCACAAAATGGCTGCCACAAGGGCCAGGTCAAATAACAGGAGATTAACAGGATCCAAACCTCATCCTGTGATGAAAGCATCTGTTTCCAAATAGGTGAGCTCTGCAGGCACAAAGATGATGCCTCCTGGGCTCTTCTGAAGCACCTTCTGTTGCTCTGAAGTGGAGGAAACCAGGACTATTTCTTTGCTTTGCACCAGGAGACACATCAGTGGGCATCATGCACCTGTGGGGATCATGTTGGGGATCCCTGGATGGAAGTTCATATTGGTTGGCTTCCAGGACACAAGGGCTGAACAACTAATTTGGCTAATGTCTTCGTGAAGATACACTTTATTGTAGGCAAAATAATGGAGTAGATGATCTGTATTTTTCTGTTTTGGAACAATTCAAAGTATTTGTGAACAAAACATTCTGAATCACAGTTGTGCATGCCTTCCCTTTGGAATAACTAACGAAACATAGTCTGCATTTGACAACCATCCTGAATAAACTCCTTTTTGCATTGCTGCCTCTCGGCATGATGGTATTTTCCTCTGCCAGTTTCTTGCCTGAGAAATAAGACACTGGGTTGGATCCCACAAAGCATTACCGTGTGCACAGCAGCCCTTGTACAAATGGAAGCACTAAAAATAAACTTGTCAGGCAGCTTGCTCTAAGTTGAAACAGTTTGATCTAAACTTCCCCTTATGCATAAGGCATAGCACAACTCCTTTTAATTGTGTCAGTACTGTGATGAAGCGTGACGCATTGCAGGAGGCCTTGCACTATTGCTTCTGCTAACAGATCAGCACTAAGAAGATTTTCCTTTCTATTCACCCTTTGTTGGATCCATCCCACCTGAATCTCCAGCAGTGCTCCCTCTAAGCCGTGGAGTCTTGTGAACAAAAAATTTATTTTGTGAGCCACTGGCATTAAAGTTGTGAGTGAGCGGCTTAGCTACTACATAAATTAGCTTGCTCTGGAGCCATCCTTCCTGAGCTAAGACAAAAATCTATGAGTCAGAGGCTAAAAAACTGTGAGCTAGCTTACACTAACTCAGCTCAGAGGGAACACTGATCTCCAGGCTGTTGGATACAGTAGTCATTTTTCCCCCGCTACCTTCCTTTAAGGGTCTCAAGAAATCCTTTTATAAACATTCTTGGAATAGTTTGTGTGTGTGTGTCTGTGTGTGTTTAGGTTTGTTTCTTTTTTCTTTAATATTAATCATCTTCATCACAGCTAGAGATGCTAATGCTCTATCCATTTGTTTCACTTCATGCTTGTAGTGCACAGTTGTTAGTCAAGGAGTGAGTCCCTGTTCTACGCTAACTAGCAGCACGACATCACCTAGTACCGATAGTCCCTGCTCAACTCTGAATAGCTGTGCTGGCAAACCAGCAGCCAACAGAGGTAGTCCCTGTGGGACCATTAGCAGCCCAAGCTCCACATTGGAAAGCAAGGACAGTGGTATTATAGGTAAGTAGTATTATTTCCTACTCATGCAGCGACTTACAGCTATCTCTTTTGTAGCTTGCTTTCCTGCCTCAGCAGGTGGGCCAGTATAAGACCACAAGGGGTGTGTAGAGCTACAGCTCTCTTGCTGGATTCTCATTAGTACTTGGATCCAGTTCTAAAACTCCATGCTCCAAAAATTTTTAAAGAGTTCTTCCACTGAAATAAGTATGTCGTTCTCATTGCTTCTTTTCTCCTATTTCAGTTCATTGTGTCATGACCAAATTTTCTTTTAGTGCATGTGTTAAAGATGGCGGTAGTTTTTCCAGGTGATGGAGGAAGATGGAAGGAAAACAGAATTTATAGGCTGCATAGAGAGATAGAGATTCATACATCCTTAACTTCATGTAAAACCGGTGATTTATTAAATATATAGTGGCTGTAGTTTGGTTTACTATGGTGCTAGCCTTAGCTTCTAGTTAACTGTGTATGAGGGGAAGAGGTCTGCAAGTGGAAGAGTGATTTCATTCCTTCTAAACTGGGGCTGCAAACTTTCCTACAAGCTATCATGCCCTGGGAGGTTAGGCAAAATGAAGGCTTCAGGGCATTTGGAAGAAAAGTAGCAAGATATTTGGGATGATACAGATTTTATGTGAGCAACCCACCTTCTGTTCTCAAGGGTATTATGGAAACATATAGGATGTTCTGTTGAACAACATGGTTGATTAAAATACAGCACTCCCTCCCACCCACTTCCCTACGAATCCTGCGGTAATGAATCTGACAGCTAGTCTGCACAGCATGCAGTGCAAACATGTGCATAGGAGAGAAAATGGAATGGAAATCAGAATGAACTTGCACAGTACTAAGTTATGTTTAGTCCATATATGTTGCTTATGGACCCAGTCACTCTGTATTAATTTGGGACACAGATTCTTCAGTAGCTTTTTGTGAGCACAGCGTGAATGGCTGCAAATGCAAATTTATAAATAGTATTTAAATGCTCATTCAGTACAGAGTTTAGCAAGTATATCTTTTGTAACACTTTTGGCAGACTTTACCCAACCATGAAGATAGCTTGTTCTTCCATACTACTTAAGTAGGCTTGCATTGTATTTCCATTCCTACTCTGTTATTCTGGGCCAGTAGGCCCTTTGAGCAGAAAACTGCTCTTCCCCTCCCTCTCTCACACTTTCAGCTGGCTCAGGCTTCTTTCCTCCTTTTTAGTGTTTTATTGCTTTGGTTGAAATTGTCTCTGCCTCTACTGACATAATAGAGTTGAGGGCAGATTTTCATCTTTTGGAGTGAGCTAAGTAAGAGAAAAGTCTGGGCTAGTGGCCAAAGTCGGGGGGGGGGAGTAATTTGGCGAGATGCCTTCCTCTCAGTATGAGAAACTTCAGTGGAAATCTTCCCTGACCCTCTCCTCTCTCCCTCCCCCATTAGTAAATCAGAAGGGACATTTAGTTCATTATATATCGAAAGGTCGAGCTTTTTCTTTAATAATTCTGTTGCAACAAAGCACACTGTAGGAGCCCCTCAACTTTTGTCTTGTTTAGAGCCTTATAACCTTTACAAGTGTTTGAGATGTTAGTATCCGTAAAACAGGAGGTTGTGCGTAAATCATTTCTCATGAGACATTGATAGTTGCAACAAATAGTACGCACGTGGTGGCTGTCCAGTATGCACGGTGCCTACCGAAACTACTCCAAGGTTGCTGCCAACAGTTCAGATCTCTTTATTGGTGATAAAGAACTTCACTAGTCCCCAGATTTTTTTCCAGATACAAGCTGAAGTGCTGGTTTTGACTCTTAAGCTCTGAACTGGGGAGGGGCCATGGCTCAGTGGTAGAATATCTGCTTTGCTTGCAGAAGATTTCAAGTTCAGTCCCTGGCATCTCCAGTTAAATGGGCATGAAAGGTTTGTACCTGAGATGCTGGAGAGCTGCTGCCAATCAGAGTAGACAGCACTGACCTTGATAGGCAAATGAGGTGGCTTAGTAGCCCAGTGCACACAATAGCCCTGTATGTTCACTTGAATGTGCAGACAGGGAGAGTGGGAGTGAGTGTGCCTGCTGTGCCTCCGTGCCATCGCTTGGTCATCGCTTGGTCATCTGTAGGGGCGACTGTGCATAGGAAGTGGTCACACAAACGCTCTCTCCCCATGGTCATCTGTTCTGTTTTTTTTTAATATTGCTGACTATGGGGAGGGAGCATTTGCATGGCTGTGGATGATCAGGCAGTCATGCGGAGGCAGGAGCTGGAGCCAGTGTGCTTCTTCCTGCTCTTCCTCCCCATGTGTTCATTGAACATATAGAGCTGTCGTATGCACCAGGCTAGTATTAGCCAGCTTCATGTGTGTTTAGACAGCTTGATACCAGGATATATGGAAGGCTGTCTTCTCCCACTTGAACTTGCCTGCTTTCCATGTTCCTGGGTGGGGCAATGTCTACTTTTGGGAGGAAACTTCTCCTATAGGCAGGCAGAGCCAAAGATTTCACCATCCTTGGACCACCGAGAAGGAAGATTCACGGTGAGTCAAATTTTCCGGTTTCTAAGATCAGCTTGAGGCCGTGCTCCAGGAGCCCCCATTTTCACAATTTACGTGGGTAGCTGGTGAAGGTTAGGACTTGAGTGGCAAAAGTTTAATTTCCCCCCTTTGTGCTGTTATGTTAGGTAACTTGGGGGTTATTATTTAAATTTTAATATGGTTATTGGAGTTAAGCTTGGTTTAATGATCTATTAGCCTTCCTCAGATTTTTGTTTTATGAGAGAAAGATGGATATAAATGTTTTAAACAAGTCTATTTGTCTTGCATGACCTTGCATCTTGTAGAACTGGTCGCATAAGAGAATCTCATACCATCACCAGTATTCTGTTACTCAGAATTTATTGGTTTTCTTTCTTTTCTTTTGTTAGCTACAGTAACAAGTTCATCTGAAAATGATGACCGCAGTGGATCCAGTTTGGAATGGAGTAAAGATGGTAGTCTCAGAACTGGTTCACATCAAGGAATTATTCACGAACGAAGGACAGATAATTGTTCACCAGTTGCTGAAGAGGAGACAGTTGGCTGTTCAGAAACTCTGCCAAAAGTAGAAACATCTTCTGGAGATGGTCCTGTTACTTATACTCAGAGTTCTGGTTCATTAGTGATGCCTCGGCCCAATTCTGTTGCAGGTGAGGAAGAATGAGAGGAACTGCTGAGTGTTTTCTAGATGCTTAAAAGAAAAAAGAAAAACACCCTTACAGTACTTGGGGGGAGGAGCCCTGGTTCAGTGGTAGGGCATCTACTTAGCATGCAGAAGGTGCCAGATTCAGCCCTTGGCATCTCCACTTAAAGGATCTGGCAGTAGGTGATGTGAAAGAGCTCATTCTGAGACCCTGGAGAGCTGCTTTCCAGTCTGAGTAGACGATACTGACCTTGATGGACGGAGGATCTGATTCGGTATAAGGCAGTTTCATGATTCTTTCCTGTACTTGTGTTAGTGTGAATACATTGAATGACATATGATCTCTACATAATACTCTACATGATAATGGAATAATAATAATTGAAAGGCAGATAGAATAGACAGCTTAGTAGCATTAGAATACATACACTTTAAAAGAATTTTTGAAATGTGGGTACAACAAGGGACAAGGTAGCCTTTTCTTTTGCTCATTACCATTAAAAATTTCAGGAGCTACATAAGCCATATAGCAGGGATCAATTAGCTTCTGAAGTAAATTAGAAATTCAGATCCTAAAACTTGTAGAAAAGGAAGGTGCATCACTGTAATCACAAACGCAGTCCACTGTAATCACAAACGCATCACTAATCACAAACGCAGTCTAATGTAGGCAACCTCATACTGAAGGCCAAACTAGATGATATGGCATCCTTGGGGACACCACTACTATTCTACCCATAGAATTATCTCACATTACAAACACTGTGGGGGCCCAGTGCTGCTTGGGATTACTGGGAAGGGCTCCCCCCCTGCACAGTTTTCAAGAGCCAAAACCCTGGGGTCACTTGAGCTCTTGAAAATGGTACAGATGCCCCTCCTCCCCACCATGCTGTGGTCCTAAATGGGATCAGCTCCTCTCTTTGTAAAGTGAGGGAATTCCAGAGGTAAAATGATGATGCTCCCCAGGATAGCGTATTGTCTGGTTTGACCCTCTGGAGCAATAGATATGCTAGCTGCAAGATAGATGGCATTTTCCTAGCAATAAAATATTGCGGGGTGAAAGCTGAGGAAACAGATATCCAAACTGGCAATTAAAGTTTTCTCCTTCAAAAACAGATATTAGTGATATCTCAAGCGCTGCCTTG
The DNA here is from genome assembly GCA_029375565.1 of Gekko gecko. Taxonomy (NCBI): domain Eukaryota; kingdom Metazoa; phylum Chordata; class Lepidosauria; order Squamata; family Gekkonidae; genus Gekko; species Gekko gecko. The sequence goes on along the minus strand of JAPDNY010000003.1, from coordinate 42,299,998 downwards.
TTTTGTTGTCTTCATGAAAAAGCAGAATTGCCAAGAAAGTTCAGCTGCAAGATTTGCTTCTCTATCTAATGTTTATTTACTGTAGTTAGAAATTTTTTGTAGGCAGAGTTAGTGGCTACACTATGGCTTTTACTTTAGAATTAGTTTTTTGGGGTGGGGACTGTATTATTAGTACTTCCCAGCTACTTTCACATGGCACGATGGTTTACTTTCTCAAAGGGTAGCAGTTGTTGAGATAGTGTCCCTGTATTACATGGACATGCTTTCTACCTTATTAATGGAACATACAGGATTGTCCACGCTGCAAGGCCATTTTCAGGCCATTTGTGTGGTTTACATGCTTTGCTGCAGGAATAAGCATTGACTGCAATTTATTCTGATGTGACATGGCAGCTTTCAGGCTTCACAAGTCCTAATTTGGTTTCCACTCTGGCAATGTCTTGTAAAAGCTGTGCTAGGACAGCTTCTGAACCTCTTGATCCAGCCTTGAAATCTAGATCTGCCATTAAATTGGCTGTTAAAAAGGATTATGATTGAAAACAAAGCCCTTGCACTCAATTGGACCCACTTCCCTCGTGAGCTTATGAATAAGAAACATGGTACCAAAGGGATCAGTATAAGTAAATCACCAATGTTGGTTTTAAGAATTCTGTTTCTGGAGTACTTCATTCCTTCTGTCACTCCTTTCAACTTCAGTTAAGCAAAACTAGTCTTTGGGTTTTTTTAATGCCTCCATTTGTTATATTTGCATCTTCTATTTTCCATCAAAGCTCTAAAAGCTTGTGTGAAAGTGATATTTTATTTGGTTCTGAGCAGGTCTCAAGAGCTGGTGACAGATGTACCGGTTGTTGTACCATTTGGGAACAGTGACCACAGCATTCAGTTCAATAGAAAGTTACTGCTAGATCTCAAACTGTCACATTTCAAAAGAGGGAACTTTACAAAAATAAGGGGAATAGTTAAAAAGGAAGCTTAAAGGGAAACACACGAAAGTCAAATCCCTAGGGGATGCTTGAAAGCTATTTAAAACCACATTTGTTGGAGCCCAAATAGAATGCATTCCACAAGTTAGGAAAGGTACTGCCAAGTTTAAAAGAAGGCCTGGATGGTTAACAAAGCAAGTCAAGGAAGCTATAAAAAGGAAAGAGACGTCTTTTTGAAAGTGGAAGGTCTGCCCCAGTGAATTGAACAAGAGAGACCACAAGCTCTGGCAAAAGAAATGTAAGTTAATTAGGCAAGCAAAAAGAGATTTTGAGGAGAGGTTTGCTAAAAGCATCAAGACAAACATTTTTTAAAAATATATATTTGAAACAGGAAACCAAACAGAGGCGGTGGGGTCTTTGGATGACCAAGAAATAAAGGGGGGGGGGAAGATGGGGGAATGGCTGAGAAGCTCAATGACTGTTTTGTTTCTGTGTTCACTGTGGAAAGTGTGGGGCACATACCCATGCCACAGCCATTATTGAGCCAAATTGAGGTGATCAGAGATGAAATTTTAGACCTGTTGGGGAAATTAAAAACCAATAAATCTCCAGGTCCTAATGGCATACACCTGAGAGTTCTCAGGGAACTCAAATAGGAGATAGTTGATCTACTAATCCATATATGTAACCTATCACTAAATTCAGCCACTGTACCAGAAGACTGAAGAGTAGCAAATGTGACACCAATTTTTAAAAAGGGATCCAGAAGGGAACCAGGAAATTACAGGCCAGTTAGCCTAACATCTGTCCCAGCAAATTAGTAGACACTGTAATTGAAGAGAATTATTAGGCATGTGGAGGAACAAAGCCTGCTGAGGGAAAACCAGTATGGCTTCTGCAAAGGGAAGTCCTGCCTCTTCAGCCTTTTGGAGTTCCTTGAGAAAGTGAACAAGCAGGTAGACAGTGGTGACTGAGTAGACATTACCTGAACTTTCAAGAGACTTTTGACAAGGTAAGACTCCTGAGTAAATTTAGCAGTCATGGGATAAGAGGACAGGTTCTCTTATGGATTAAAAACTGATTAAATGACAAGAAGCAAAGAGTAGGAATCAATGGACAGTTCTCACAAAGGAGGGAAATAAGCAGTGGAGTCCCACAAGGATTGGTATTGGGGCCAGTACTGTTTAATTTATTCATCAGTGATCTGGAACTAGGGATGAGTAGTGTAGTGGCCAAGTTTGCAGATGACACAAAATTATTCAGGATGATGAAAACCAACACTGACTGTAAGGAGCTCTAAAAGGACCTCCACAAACTGGGTGAGTGGGTGACAGTGTGGTTCAGTATTGGTAAGTAAAAGGTGATGCGCACTGTGATTTTTTAAAAAAATCCCTACTTCAAGTATAGGCTAATGGAGTCTGAACTTGCTGAGACGGAGAGAGAAAAAGATCTCAGGGTCATAGTGGATAGCTCAATGAAAGTGTCAACCCAGTGTGTTGCAGTGGTGAAAAAGGCAAACTCGATGGTAGGGATTATTAGGAAAGGGATTAAAAATAAAACAGCCAATATCATAATGCCCCTCTATAGATCTATGGTGCAGCCTCATCTGGAATACTGTATACAGTTCTGGTTAAAGGTAAAGGTAAAGGTTCCCTTGCTCGAAAGCCAGTCAAATCCATTGCAGTGCTCATCTCCGTTTCAAAGCCGAAGAGCCAGCGCTGTCCGAAGACGTTTCCATAGTCATGTGGCCGGCATGTTGGCGCGTGGAACGCTGTTACCTTCCCACCGATGTGGTACCTATTTATCTTGCTTTCGAACTGCTAGTTTGGCAGGAGCTGGAACTAGAGACAGGAGCTCACCCTGTCATGTGGCACTCTCGGGTCTCGAACTGCTGAACTACTGACCTTCCATAGCCTGCAGTTCAGTGTCTTAACCACTTGAGCCACCGCAGTTCTGGTTCCCGTATCTCAAAAAAGACATTACAGAGCTGGAAAAGGTATTGAGGAGGGCAACCAAGATGATCAGAGGGTTGGAGCACCTTCCCTGTTAAGGAAAGGCTGAAGAGTCTGGGACTTTTCAATTCAGAAAAGAAACTTGGGGGGGGGGGGACATGATAGAAGTTTATAAAATTATGCGTGAGAGAGAGATGACAAAGCAAGCTTTTTCTCCCTCTCCCAAAATACTAGAACTTGAGGGCATCCATTGAAACAGATGGGCAGTAGATTCAGGATGGACAAAAGGAAATATCTCTTTATACAGAGAGTAGCTACAATGGGTGGTAATTAAGAAGGGAAGAATTACCCCCACAAGTATTGCAGGTCCCCACTTTAGTCTCTAAGACTAAAGCTTAGAGAATGGCTTTTTATGTGTCTTCTGTAAGCCATTCCCTTTGGCCATGTGATTTTTATGACCTTGCCCTAGCCCATCTTTGATCTTTCCTTTCACTAATCTTTGCAAATCTTTGTTTTGAATTTGGGATCTCTTGTGACCGTGGGCTCATCAAATCAGAACAGCTCTTCTCAATATTACGGCATCTGCTTATAGGGCAAATGAACTGTTGGCTTTTGTGTTACCTTCCTTTCTTGAAGATTCATAGGAATGGTAGTCCTTCATCCAGTCATCTTTAAAGATTGTTCCCCCGTTTTCCAGGCGATAAATGTACATATTTCCTTGAGTAAACAAATGAAGCATACTTTGCATACCCTGGATGTTTACCAAGGTCTGTTTGCATAGGATGATAACCTAAACATAAAGACAAATGCATTTATTGTCAAAAGTTCTATTGCAGGATTGCTCGGATCATCCTTTATCAGTTGGCCAACAATATTGAGAAACATCTCAGTTGAGAAATTCAGTCGTTCTTGTCGTATTTTCATGGTGACTGTTTATTGAATCTCTGCAGGTTGGCCACTTGTTTGGCTCCTTCAGCATTTTAGTAAGCATTCTGCTTTTGATGCAAAACCTTGGGTTGGTGCCATGTTTGGAAGAATGGCATTTGCACTGCTTCTCCAGCACCTATTTATAGGTGTATCCCCTTCAGGCATCCGATTGTGAGACTTCCCAGAGACCATGAAGAAGAAAGGCTATTTGCCTGTGACCACTGTTCTTCGAGTGGTCGTCAGTTCAGTCACAAACCTACCTTCTTCACAGCTAGTTTATTTTGTTTGTTGCCTGGCATTTTTTTTGCAGCTTGGCAGAAGCAGTTGAGATGAAAGGAAAGGTATTTGCTTTAACTCCCAAGGTATGTTCACCGGGGGTGGGGGTGGGGGCACACTAGCCCCTTCATTCAGCACATTTCCGTGGATGATATTGGCAGATGCAGAACCTAGTCATGTGGCATAGATGGCCAGTCAAAGAACAGTTACCAGTAAGCAGTCTCTTATCTTCCAAACCAACAACTATATTTAAGCTCTGGTATGATTGTGATAAACTGCCAGCTGTTGAAATATGTGCACTTGTGTGTACGTGTAATGATGGCTGCAGAGAGGCTTCCAACCAACTCTTCATGAAAATAAACACAGAGAGACAGACAAGGAAACTGCAAACACAGGTGTAGGGTTCAGAAGGTTTATGAAGATTTATTAGAGAGTTGACATTCTCAGGAAGAGGAACTGAGAAATGCAAACTATAGTTCTGGATGGCTCATATGCCCTTTCATTACACAGTTAATAACATAGCTTGACTTTCTGCAGCATTTTGTAGGAAGTAATGTAGTTCATGGTGCTTATACATTTAGACAAAAAAGTGAATGTCCTCCTTTGAAGGTTGGTTACAAGGAATCACAAGCTCAGAAGTTCTGTATATTTACACAAAATAGCATGTGCAGTTTATTATAACTGAGGTTTCTTCATATACATCATGACTCAGCAATAATTAAAAGTTATTCAGAGAACCGACACTCAGTGTCTCCTGTAACAACCAACATTGCTGAATCATTGGAGCCCAGTTATATTAAGCCTTTCCAGTTAAGCCATTTTACTATTTAATTAATGTACCAAATTATAATCCTGGCCCACATACTATAGAAGCTGCCAATGGTTTTTAAGTATTGCGTTAAGAACAAAACATTCCAAATTGTAATTTTGAGTCCCAATTACAACCTTCATGTATTTTAATTTACCATGTATACCCATAGGGTCACCATGAGTCAGGAGCAGCTTGATGGCACATAATACTCTCTCTCACATACAACTACACGTTTCTTTTCTTTAATTTTGTTTGCCCCCACACCCTTAAGGCAACATAGCATAAACTTCAGTTCAGAAAATGAACTGTACACAATAAGATCTGGATTTCCCTTGACAGGGCAATTTTCTTCCTTTATTCTCCCCGTCAATTCCCTTTACTGTTTTAAGGGAAGATAGAATATATCAATATAAAATGTGTATTTCTGCTTGTAAAACTTAAGGGTTGAAAAGGGGGGAGGGAACGGCAGTCCTGCAAACAGTAAAGGAATACCTTAACAAGTTCCTATCTTGGCAAATGCTGGTGCCATATAAAGGGCTTTTTAAAAGTTTTGATTTGGCATAAAATACAGTCAGCATTCCCCTATTAAAAGAAAAATACCTGACTGGGATATAATGTAAAATTGGTTATTTGCAGGGGAGGGGGCGTTCTGTGGTTAAATGTGCAAAGAACAAGATGTATTTTATTTCCAGTTCAGTAATGTAACTGAGTGTTGTTGTAATTCAGGATGGAGAGCAATGTTCCCTCTAAGCTGTAGAGTCTTGTGAGCAAAAATTCTACTCGGTGAGCTACTGGCATTAAAGTTGTGAACGACTGATTTGACTACTGCATAAATTAGTTTGCTCTGGATCCATCCTTCCTGAGCTAAGACAAAAATCTGTGAGCTGAAGGCTAATAAACTGAGCTAGCTCACACTAACTCAGCTTAGAGGGAACACTGATGGAGAGTACCCATTGATACTGACCTGATATGATTTTGAATTTTCATGGGAGGTATGTGATGAACGATGTCATTTTATTCATTTATTTAATTCAATTTCTACCCCGTCTTTCCTGCTGAAGCGGGCTCAGGGTGGCTTACATGGAAAGTAGGTACACAAATAACAATTAAATTATCATAAAGTCATCTAAAACAGTTATAAAGTCTTAATAAGCAAACAAGTGGTCCTCTATGAAAATTTGGTTGCCTGGAGAAAAAAATGGCCTGTCCTTTTAATAGAGGCTTAGTATGTAGAAATGACCAGTTGAAACTTTTCATGGCATGGAGGTAAATCACTTTGCCTGGTAAATATCAACCCATTGAATCTCTATTAAAGAGACAGTACATTTTTCTCCAGACCACCTGGCAGCCGTGAATAGCAGTGTTGGTGGTTTTAATTTTGCCATCTTTGTTTGCAGAAGGAACTACAATGGCTGCTTAGTCCTGACTTGGATAGTCCAGGCTTGTCTGATCTCATCAGATCTCAGAAGCTAAGCAGGGTCAGCCCTGGCTAGTATTTAGATGAGAGACCTCCAAGGAATACCATGGTTGTGATGTAGAGGCAGGCAATGGCAAACCACCTCTGAACGTCTCTTGCCTTGAAAACCCTACAGGGTTGCCATAAGTCAGCTGTGACTTGGTGTCACTTTCCACCACATGCAGTCAGCATTCTTCCATTAAAAGAAAAATTCCTGATTGAGATATGATGCTTTTGACTAGAGTGGATGTGCATTAATCTTCAGAGTACTTTGGAATGTTCTCTATTGAGCAGCATAGTGTGTGACTATGTGTGACCACCATCATCCCCGTCCTTTTGGGAATACAATAAATCAAATCAAATCAAATTTTGCTTTGCTTTGCTTGGTGCTTTCTCAAGATTCTTCATTGTTATGAAAGTCATTAAACTTTTTAGATTATGTAGGGATAAATATTTGAATATTTAAAGTACTTTAATGCATTCTTAAAATGCTCGATGATTCTTCTTTATACGAACATTTATATGAACAAATATACCAGTGTCTGACAGACAAGATTCCTCTTCAGTCACCACCCTTAAGGAGTGTGAGGGGTCCAACATCAGTCGTGGTCCACCAGTTAATCTCTGGTTGTCTCCCCCCTCCTTATAGCCTTTGTATAGAATGTGGAATGCATTACAAAGGCCTTTTGAAAATCCAGAAAAGATAGCTGAAGATTGGTGCCTCTTTTCTTGTCACATTTAGTAAGCAATCTGACTGGAGTTCTTGAATGACCCAAGTTTCTCATGAGAAATTTTCTGCCTGTTTAAATTAATAAAGCTTTTATTTCTGTGAAAGCATATGTAATACAGGATAAAACCGATAATGTTAAATTGCATTGCATAGAAGAGGGAGGAGACCTGGGAATTACAGCTGGTTTTTATCCAACATCTCAAACTATTCACAAAAGCAAAGTCAGAGCTTTTCCTATATAGGTCACCCACTTTGTTTGTATAAGCCATTCATGTTTTAAGGAAAGGTACAGGGAAAGATTTGTTCATCTCTGATACCTGAATGTTTGCTATCTTAAACAGAAACGTTTGTATCTTGACATGAATCTGCAGTTACAGAGGAAATAGAATAGCCCTTATTTTAATATTAATTTATTTCAGTCCTTAGCAATTATGGGCTAGAGAATCCGTTTAAAGGGGGGGAGAGAATGTCAGTCTGTGCAACCAGCTTTAATGTCACTTCACCTTTCTTTCTGGACTCTTGATCCATCTCTCCATTTCCATTTTGTTTTTCATTTTGATTTTGTATTATAGTATTTGAGTATAGTAGTTTAAAAGCTGTTTGGAATGTTGTACACATCTTCAGAGTCACAATGCAAGATAATTGACTCTCTTAAAGAAAGATCCCAGATAAAAAGATTGGAAATGGTATCCTCCAGATTAAGATAAGCAGTTGGTTCATGTAAACACTTCCTACTCCCCCTCATCTCTGGAATTCTTACCATAAGGAACCAGATTTTCTGCTAGAGTGGTCTTAGGATAGTATGGGGATCCCATGTCTGAATTCATGGCATCGTCAAGTCTCTTTAAATTCATGAACCTTTGCTTCCTTTGCATTTTGCACCAGAAGACTCAAAGGGTTAGATTTTTAAAAATAGTACTTTAAAAATGAATTTCCTCTGAGTTATTCCAGAAGTACAAACCCCTTGCTGAAAGTGGTGTCAGTTTCATTGAAACCTCACTAGAAAGTGAGGTGTGGTAGGCAAATAGAAAAGGCCTTCCAAATGTACAAGTACTAAACATGCATTGATGTAATAGTGATATTAGGTAACTCAATATAGATAACTGAGGTAAAATCAGTGCATGCACAGACTTTAGTTCTTATGTTTCAGGCTAATGAGAATTTCTTAAGCTTTTCACAGTGACTTAAATCTTTATGTTGAGAGGCTTTTGTTCCAGTGTTTTCCCAAACATTCTAATACACTTTCATTGAGTATTCTCTGACTCTTTTGGTTTCCAGAAGGCTGGTGCACTCTTTCCAGTATCCAGCCTGCTTTTCTTGAAACACCAATACTCATCTTGAGTTTCTGACTGACTCTTAAGGTCTCTAAAGTTTCTAACCACACCAGACCAGGGATCTCTGTATTCTTCAGAGCTAACTCCCTGTCTGGCAGGGAATATTCTTCTCTCTTTAAAAGATCTAGCCCCTTTCCTTGGCCCTTGGGAGTCTTTGCCTACTTCCCAAACTTCCTTGCCAACTTTTCCCCAGTTCTCCATCTGTGTTAAACTGCTCTCTCAGCTAAGGCTAAAATCAGACTTCATCCTCCTCAGCATCCAATTTAGAAGTCTTTCTCTGCTCAGTTGATGCTAACTAATCAGATTACTTGGAGCAGCCTGTCACTCAAGGCTCTCTGTTTCTGTGAAGAATTAACCCTTCACAGTCCTTTAGCTGTTTGTACAGCACTTCTGAGGTATTCAAAGTGCAGTCCATCACAAGCTCTTTCATGTTTGTATTGCATGTGCTGACACTGCTGAAGAGACAATCCTCTCTCAATTTCAGATATGGCTTGCCTCTTTAGCAGTACAAGTATGTCAGCAAAAGACCTCTCCATAGTGCAGATGTCATACATGTTCATGACCATTGTTAATTCATGTATATTTGTTTTGTATCTTCTGCTGTTAGTGAATACAGGTGTTGACTAATTCCAACATATTTCACATGCTATTTAAGGTTTTATAGCCTTATAGAGGCCTTATAGAGGCAGAAAATCCTACCATTAATGGAATGATTGTTAATATTCTCAATGCTGTGAAATACTTCAGTGTCTGCTTCTCTGCTTGTAAGATGGACTGCCAATAGCTCTGACTGTAATCATTGGGGCAGAAGATTCATCTTAGGTATCTTGCTGTGTTTTGACTTAGCAATATTGAAGCTTTAATAAGTAATTTGACTGCCAAACTGGCTGTAAAAATTCAATGAGAATCTTGTTACCTTTAGGTACTAGCTAACAATAAATCAGTTTTAAGACTGTCCTTGACATAATTTCCTATTTAAAAAAACACAGAAGAGAAGGTATTTAATTTTTTTAAAATGCTATCTTGAGCAAGACAGTGTATAGTATAGAGAGAATGTATAAAAATGTCTTGTATTTTTAGACTAGTGACATGAAATATAAAAACTCTTGGCTTCCTTGTATGGAATCCTTCCTCATTGTGGAATGATTCATTTGCATGTTTTTGTTCATGTTATGTTTGTTAAAGAACACAGTGATGTGTTTTGAATACATGGTTACTTTGGCCGCTTAACAATGAAAAATGGCCTCATGATGTATAATAAATTTCTAGAATTTTATGGCAGTTGAATGTAGTGGCTGTGATTAACAAATTCACAGAACGCAGTAATTTAGCTGGTGATGTTTATGGAAGCTCAAGGCCATAATTTTTGAAGTGGCAGGTCTGCGAGAAAAGGTGGCTTCTTGCTTTTGTTGTTATATATTATGTTTGGTATCACGTTTTCTCCAACAAGCTCAGAAGAGCATTTTAACTTGACTACTGTGTAAAATTTGCTTCCTTTGACTCTTGGCCCAGCTGAAACTTTTCTTGGTGCCATAGAATGTATACTCACAAGGTCTTTGCTGTTACAGTGCTGATTGATACTGTGACTTTTTGTAGCTCTGTTTATCCACTACTTGTTGATTCCTGTCTGCTCTTTATCTAGAGATGAAGAATGATGCTTTAGGCAGAGTCAGACCATGTTCACCTGGTTTAGTAACTCCTACACTGTTTCTTTTAAAAGTCCCTGTGCTGTGTTTTTTTCCCCCCATGGTTGCGCAGATCAGGCCCTTTCTCAAGCAACACCGTTATTGTATGTTGTCTGTCCGCTAGATTTGCTTGGCTGGGATGTCATACCACAGTACTTTGAAGCTTCCAGCCCACACTTATTTAAGTGATTGTAAATGTACACAGAGAGGTCATTTGCTGTTGAGAAGGCACATCTGGTACCTCTTTACAACTGTGTGTAATAATAAACAAGTTAGATTATTTTATTAAAATATTTTTATCATGCTTCTCTTCAACACTGGGAATTCAAAAGTGGCTTACAAAATAAAATACAGAAACAATACTACAAGAAACACAAGTCATAAAAGCCCTCTGTCCAAACCTAAACAGGTGGTGAGTCGAGAGAATTTCCAAGGCAAGGCTTATGAGTGGCCTCAGGCTGCAAACTATGGACTTAAGAGTCAAGGATCCTTTGGCTCTATTCTCTTCTGGCCAAACTCCGCAAAAATATTCAGGGCAGATGCTCAACCCAGGTCTTATTCAATTCCCATTTCCTTCTCTCTGACCTTCCTTCTGGCCAGACCCTGGCTTTAGGGAGCAATACATGATATCATGTCCCTGGATGCACCACGGGAATGTGGCATCATTTTACTTCCCCTCCCCCTTTTTACTTTTAAAATCACTGTGGGGGTCCAGTCTTGCTAGAGACTTCAGTATGGGGGGGGATGAGGGCCACAGTTCTTGGGAACCAAACAATCTCTGGCATGATCTGGTCCCCGAAGTGATTTTAAAAATGAAAACTTTAAAATGGTGTGGCATCCCTGTGGTGGATTTGGAGGCGTGGTATCATGTAATTTGTCCCTAAGTTAACTACAAGAATATGAATTTCTGTAAAACTGTCTGTTGCTTTTCACCTTTTCTGCCTTTGTGTCTTCACATAGAACTTTTTTTGTGGGGGGAGGCCTCAATGGTTCTGTGCTAGTTCACACAGGGCATGACTACACCATAATCCCCAAATAGCTTTTCAGATGTGTTCACCCAAGTGTAAACACACATATAAACGTTTTATGTGTTTGGAGAGATGTTAGGACTAATCAGCAGGTCTGCTTTGTGGGTGGTGCTACTAACAGTACAAAAATACAAGCCAATGCAGGAACTGAAGTATTCAGTATTTTGTTTCATGTGATACATCTACTGTCAACTACTGTTAGAGCCATCATGTTGGGGTCTACTTTGTACTGATGTTACTTTGACCAAATTACATTCTTATTACAGCAACTAGTTCCACCAAGTTGGAAGACTTGAGCTATTTGGATGGACAAAGGAATGCTCCCTTAAGAACTTCGATTCGCTTGCCATGGCATAACACAGCTGGAGGGAGAGTTCAGCAAGAAATCAAAGGTATGTATGTATTTGCCCTTTCTTAGGATGTCTGTAGCTCATTCAAATTTAGTGGCACATATATCAGCCAGGAAGAAGCAGTACAAACACCACACTCACACATTGTGGGATGTAATAGAAACAATGCAGGAGGTCCATGATCAGAATCATTTACAGGGCACGTTAGTGATATTCAGTCTCAAAGCAGATATGTGGGAGGTACTAATTTGCTCAGGAAGAGAATAGTTTGTAACCTTTTTGTCTCATGTCATTTCCCTGATTTAAAATTTCATTCTCCCACAGACACGTAAACACCTCCCCCACTCTGAGCTGCTATTTGTTGCGGAGTGATATAATAATTGTGAAATGTATTGCCAATTCTTGATCACATTAGCAGGTCTACATGGCTGCTTTTGAAGTAAAAAAGAAAGCAGAAAAGGAAAGTGGGAGATCCTGATATTCAGTGTCAGGTTCCTCAAATAAGCATTTCTCAGGCTCACCAGTCCCTGTCCTGGATGGCCCAGGCTAGCCTGATCTTGTCAGATCTCAGAAGCAAAGCAGGGTCAGCACTGGTTAGTACTTAAACGGGAGACCACCAAGGAGGTTCACAGTCATTAGGCAGAGGCAGGCAACAGCAAGCCCTCCTCTGTTTGTCTCTTTCCTTGGAAACTCAGTGGGGCACCATAAAATGGCTGTGACTTGATGACGCTTTACATAAACACAGGCTCACTGGCTGAAAACTGCCTTAATATCCAAATCATTGCCTAGAACAGCTCCTCCAGCGTGTGGGAAATCTACAGCTTTTTTTTGCTGACTTAGACCGCTGGGCTTATAACCTGCTGTCATGTGAAGATGTCAAGATGTCCAAAAAGGAGCCAGTTCCTATTACTTGTTTAATAGTTTGGACTTGCTTGTCCATCTAGCTATAAGAACAAGAAGATCCAGCCCTGCTGGCTCAGACCAAAGGTCTGTCTAGCCCAGCATCCTGTTTGACAACAGTACCTCCAGGGAATCTACAGCAGAATAAGAGGGCGGCAACCTTTTCTCACCTTTGTCCTCTTGACAGCAACTGGTATAGAAATATAGCCACGTCTGGGCTACAGGAAAACATTTCATGCTGTGATGTGTTCTGTTTTTATATTTTGCTTTGCTCATCAAATCAAATGTTGGGGGCTCACTCAGCCCATGTTCCATAGAAAGGCAGTTCACACCTGGATGAAATTTTTTTTGAGTGCAACAAAAATATGTACAAAATAGGTCGAACAAAGGGAGATCAAGTGCTAAAACCTTATCTCTATCTGGAGGCAGAGATCAGGAATAGAAGCTACTACGTCTGTCTAGAGTGTTTTAATTAACAGATCAACTGACAAGAATGAAATATTAAGATTAATATATATCTCCAAATATCACATCATATCAGAGGCTGATCGAAAGCTCATCCAAAGAGAAATAGTGTCTAATACTTAGTATGATTCTCTACTCTGTCGTTTTACAAAACTAGAAATTACAAGGGAAGTCAGCCAGTTTACAAATTATCACTGGCCATATGTGAGTTCTGTAAAAATGTATTAAGGAATCTGGGTAAGTGAGAAGGCATATTGGTGGCATTGTGTTAGGAGCTAGGGCAGCTGCTGTACACAATGCTTCTGGAGCCAGTCAATCTGTTTAAATCTACAATTAAGGACTACTTTTCATGTTCTAGCAGAATAGCTGCCATTCCCTGTGGTTACTTCTCATGCCAGCCCCATGGAAAGCAAACTGGAACTTTGTGTATAAGAGGGACAATCCTGGTTGCTTACTACATGGTCTTCTGGAATGACATGGAATAGAGCCATACCACAATGAAAGTCTTGTAATATATGAACAGGCCTAAAGATGGCTCAGCTGTATGTAGAGAAGCTTTATTTAGAGACTCTCCAGACTAGTGTAGTGTATTAAGGGACAATGGCAAAAGTGGTGAGAAGGAATAGGATCCAGTTGTTTACCTTCTTATTACTCACTACACAAAGTAGTGAGTTATGTTTGTTTATTTATGAAAATATGTGTACCCTTACAGTTCCTCTTGTGTATGAGGTGCTTTTTGTGCAGGGAAAAGAAAAATAAATGGCTTTGACACAGTGCTCAAAAGTATGCATACTATACTTTGTAATTCTGCTCCTACCCAATATGGTTGGAAGGAGGACTACAGTGTAGTTATTGTCTTACTTTCTTGGTTTCTGCCTCAGCTTTTTTGTAAGCGGCATCCTTAACAGGACTTCCTGTCTCTTCACAGCCTGACATGTTATATATTGAGCCCTCTAGAAACTTGTTGACTTGATTATCACAGATAATCAGGCCCTTAAAAATATAAGTGTGCTGATTTGAAAAACAATGTAGCTGTGTTTTGCATTAACTCTGGATGGAAACAATTTAATGTTTATAGGCCAGCCTTACAAAATTAGCTGTGTCTATTCTGCTCTGACAGTTTTGGTTCAGGGCTGAATTCACAATGTATGTTCAAAAACAGGTTATTTGCAGCTTCTAAAACTGTTCTTTAAAGATGAATGCTTGTGCTTTGAATCAACACTTTCTTTTAGGGCATAACATATTTTCTTCTCACCAGTACTCCTCCTTCTCTCTTCTCAGCACGTTTTGCCCCCTATAAGCCTCAAGACATTTTGCTAAAGCCACTATTATTTGAAGTGCCAAGCATAACAATGGACTCTGTGTTTGTCGGAAGAGACTGGTTGTTTCAAGTTATAGAGGAAAAGCTGAAGAATACAGAGCAGGCAGAGACCAGGGGAGCTGCCATCATTGGAAATGTGGGATTTGGGAAGACTGCTATTATCTCAAAACTTGTGGCACTTAGCTGCCATGGAAGTCGCATGAGGCAAATTGCTTCCACCAGCCCAAGTTCTTCTCCTAAAAGTATGTTTTAGATTTATTATTTTGTAGACTCAGAAGAAGGGTTCAAAATGCTACATTTATCAAAAAATAATTTTAGAATACATTTGCTACATGAATTGGAGTTTTATAGAAGAGAAATGTTCTATTACCTGTTACAATGTTGATAGTACCTCTTCTTTCCTTCTGTTCTTTCCTTGTTAGTGTGTGGAAATGACCCACATTTCTTCACACAGCCCCATCATCTTCTAATGTACACCTTTGTAAAATACAGCATGTTTATGTACCCTTCCCATTGTACTTTTTTTTTTTGGTAAAGTACAGTCTGTGTAATTACTCAATGACATCTCAAAAACTCTGTCTTATGTACCAAAGCTTGGTTTCAATGACTGCATTACTCATATCCTTTTATGTTTTTTGTGTTTTATTGTTTGTTAGCCAAGTTTCCATTATAAACAGTTCTGATAAGAAGATGAGGTGATCTCTTGTGTGTCTTTGTTTGCTCTATAGACATGTGTTGTCCCCTCTCCCCCCACCAAGTGACTATGGTTTGGAGTTTTTTTTAAAAGGGTTTTCTTCATAGTTAAGATCCTGGATAAAAGTGTTTTAAAATCCATAGAACTATAGGTCAAGAAGCTAAAGCCGTCTTGCAAAAACCTACTTTGAAGGAAGTGATAGAACTCTACTCAGGCAAAGTAGGTGAAAGACTCCTTGTATTAAGAGAGTTGCCTGCTGTTACACTTGGTGACCTGTGGGTGGAGGGAGCTTGAGAATATCTTCCTCAGCTGGTCACCGTAGCAGAGAGGGAGAGAGAGAGTCCCTGAGTGAACCTCAGAACCTACTCTGAATATATCTGTTTCCCTTCTACCCAAGTGTGCAGCATCCAGGGTTTTTAAAATTAGGAGTTGTGGCAGCAGGTATTCCTTGAAGAACCCACCCTGTGTTGTGGAGTAGGTATGCAGTCTGTGTGTGGTGGATGGAGAGACAGATGCTGATGAGTGAAAGGAAGCTGGAATTCCAGAAAGGGAATTTCACCTGGATTGTAGCTAAGAGAGCCTCTGGCTGAAAAAGGGTTGGTAGATCATGAGGTAAAATATGAGGAATACTGAGTGAAGTAATATGGAAATTAAATTGTGAAGAGAGTAGCAGTCTCTTACTAACTGTATAGTTCATTGATAATCCCATAAAGTTACACCTTCATTTGTTTCCTTCAGTAACCTTCAGTTGTCTAAATGCTGCCTAGTTTGCAGGGGTTTCAGGGCTGGACACAAAATGTGCCTTCATTTGCCTATTACTTCCATATGTGCATGCTCTGATGTCCATTGCTCTGGGACTTCTGATTTTAGTTCAGATTCCTTTTTGTATGTGTGTGTCCCTTGGGGACCATAAAAATCTAAGTATTGTGTGTGCATGCTTAGTATTCAAAATTGTAGTATTTCTGGAGGTGAGGCTTTGGCCTCGATCATATACACAATCAGACCCGCCATAGGCGTGAATGCTGGGTGGATTTAAAGGGCGCAATCAGACAACATCTGGGAAGAGCCCCGCAGCCATTGGCAACCCGTTCTGGTCTTCTGCAGAAGCGGAGTTAAAAGATACCGGGGAAAATCTGGTAGAAAATGGGTTGCGACGGGCCATGGACGGACTTTCCCCTGTCTGATCACTCCAGCGCTCTCTCATGGCATCAGGATGGTCTGATCAGGCCATCCCGACTCCATGTCGTTGTGTCCCGTCCCCCCCTTCTCAGTATGTGCATCAGTGTGGAGATGCGATTCATCTCTTCAGTGCGGAGATGTGATTCATCAATTCCTCATTTAAGCACATTGGAAACAAATGGCAAAAAAAAACCCCAACTCATCCGTGGTTGCGTCTGATCACACAGTGGTGGGCTGTGCCCGCAGCTTCCAAGGACTGTGTGATCGCACAACTGTGGGTCAAATTCCTCCGGCGGAAATAGCCTTGCTCCCCCCCCCCCGTTTTTTCTGGCCCATGTGACCGCAACCTTTGTGTGGCAAAATGTGGCAGATATATTTTCAAATGACTTTAAGTATACAGAACAAGCACATTTTGAAATTAAGGTTTTGGCATTGGTGTGTGGGAGTAAATTAGTTTAAACCTTCACTTCAGCCAAACCTTTGGAAGATGCTGGTTCTATAGAAATTTATGTATCATTTTTGTTACTGTAGTATTTTGCAATGAAAGACTCACTTGAGGTACTTTTGGGAGTTGGGAGTATATGCCTTTTATTGCAAAGGAACTTAAATGTTTTTCTTCTGTTTTTGATTTGAATATTTGCTGTCATGGCATCCATGCATTAGCATAGTAGATAAACATCACCTTCAAAGTACAGTTTTGAGTATGTGCAACTCCAAGAATGAAATCATAACTGGTAACACATGAGGGCAATCTAAGGAGTTCAAACAATGTTTAGCTTTCCCTAGAAGACTAAACATTTCCAGCATTACATATATTTGTAATTTGTATCACAAAATGATTATTGCTAGTTATAACTTGGATGTCTGCCTATTTTCCCTCCCTCCACAGGCAGTGACCCCTGTCAAGAGATTCCTCTCAGCCAGTTGTCCCCCTCTATTGTTACCTCAGGTGGCATCAGTACAGCCAAAACCTTGAACTGCACCTCTGCTCATGAACATCAAAACCAAACAAGTGATTCTGTTAGATGGCTTGCTTCGAAGGTAACATGGAATATTTATCAATTTCTTCAATATTATGCGAAAAAATATCAGAATTTGAGAGATCTATGCTTTTAGTAGTGCTTTTTGTGAGAACTCAGGATACTTAGAAACCCTATGTATGTGATCAGAGCCACGTGACATGATATTTTACCCCTCAGTTTCAATAAAAACAGCAGTTTACTTTACTCCTGTACACAGGCAATCAGACCTTGTATAACCTTGTATTAGGTTTCTGGATAATCTATTCCTTTTCTTTTTCTTTTTCTTTCCCATTTCTGGCTGTAGAAGGCAAAGCACAGTCTTGCTTAAGAATTATGGGAATATTCTTTTTCTATTTGACTCTGGCAGATGGTGATCGCTAATTCCTACAGAAGCTACAGCTAGTTTATTCAGTGTAGCTTCCTGCAATGCGTGTAATAAGACGGAGGGGAGGATAAAATATTTGATTTAGGCAGCTTAGAGCATTTCCGTCACTGATGTATCTAACAGTTATATAAACTGGAATTATCAGCAAATTGCAGTGGGGTTATTCGAATGCATTTATTTCTGCAAGAAGGATTGTGAAAGGAGAAAAGCTTTGCAATGTGTTGCAAATAGGAGAGGATTTGGTTTGGTATTGAAATATTACGTTAAAGGGGAGAAAATTCCCTCCTAAAAATATCCAGTACACTCTTTATGTAAGAACTGCCCCAATGTTAACATCATCAAAGCAGTTGTTATATTTAGAATGTATTAATCCAGGTCCATTTGACTTAGCCTACAGACTTACACAGTCAGAAAGCTTTGCCCTTTGTCCTGAAAGACAATTTCTAACTGAGGCCGGTACAGTTCTCACACGTATCTCCCTGGGAGTATTGGATCTGAAAAGGTCTTTGAGTTGTTACCAGTTCAGGTCTTTGAGTTGTTACCAGTTCTGCTTCTTGGTTATGCGCAGCATTCTTTGCTGGCACAGTGATTGCATTATGAACGTAGCTATAAATTAATTTGTGTTTGCAGAACTGTGTCTGTCCTTTTTCTGTAATGTGTTATTTGACATTGGGAAATATATTTGGGAAAGGGAGTAATATGCCTTGTAAGTATAAGGAAGCTCCATCAAACTGGGAAAAGTGTCACAGACTTCTTCCCACACCCTTTCTCCTCTCATTTCTGAAGCAACTTTTACTTCCCATGAATGTGACCTTTGACTTTGGTTTAGTTATACCCCTGCTTCAGCACTAACATAGTGGTAACTATAAGTCTGAGACTGAGGAATGCATTACAGTTCACAGACTGTGCTTATGAGGATTTTGAATACCATTAACCTTTTTAGCATTGGTATATATGTAACATTAAATCATCAAGCTAAAAATTATTCTCATTTTTTAAAAAAGTTGAGCATTCTCCCTCCCCCGTCTTTCCCTCCAAGATTCTGAGTGAAGCCATTGAGGAGTAGATGAGATAGTCAGTGGTTAAATCTGATATTTTATGGCTGTGCTGATTTCCAAAGTTTCTGGCGCTTAACAAGGAGCAAAAATCTGATGTCCAAAATCTCACCCTGCTTCATGGGTGTATGTTCTTTAAGTACCATGAATTTCAAAAGAATTTGAGCATGCCTTTCCTGCCTATTTTCCCTCCCTCCACAGGCAGTATTTATCTTTAGACATTTGTGGAGTGGGTAAAGATGATGAGGAAGGAAAGGCAGTATGGTACAGCCCGATCTTGGAAGCTAAGCATGGTCGGTACTTGGGCAAGAGACCACCAGGAAAGACTCTGCAGAGGAATGCAGTGGCAAACTATCTCTGCTTCTCAATTGCTTAGAAAGCCCCTTGCTGGGGTCGCCATAAGCGGGCTGTGACTTCATGGCGCTTTAGACACATGCAAAAATGATGATTTGTGTGTGTGTGTGCGTGACATTTTAAAATTTAATTTAATTCATATACATTCAAACACATTTCAAAACAAAAAAATCTTATATTCTTAGTTCTTTGTCTTTTAACTGAATATGACCCATAACTTTAGACCACTCAGACCTTAGTAAATCAAAGTTCTCATTCTTTTGAAGAGATGTAAGTTTTAGCATAAGAAAAACCTCCTTCACTTTAATGAGCCATTCACTAATTTCAGGCATCTTATTTGATTTCAAATAACGTGCAAAAGTTAAACATGCTGCAGTAATTAGATACAAAGTTATATCTCATAACTAGGTTTGGGCATGAACTAGAAAAATGAAGGTTCAGGGTTTTCATGAACCCAGAACCATTGCACGAACCAGTTTGTGCTTTGGGCAGTTTGTGGGGCTACAGCCCTACCTAGCTCACTTCCGGTTTTGGGCACGACTGCGGCACTATCTGTAAGTGGGCCCCAAAGGCATTTAAATGTCTTCGGATTTCACTCAAGCTGTGGCCCCACCTGGAAGTGAGCCCTGAAGGCATTTAAATGTCTCCCTAGTCCATCTCCAGGTTGGGCTGGCCCAACTGAGTTCCCAAAGTGAGCTCTGAAGGCTTTCATAGCCCTTTGGAGCCCACTTCCGGATGGGGCCCACCCATATAAGGGCATATAAGGCCTATAAAAGCCTTCAGAGCTCACTCTGGGAGCTCAGTCGAGTCAGGTGGCCTGACTCGACTGAGCTCCAAGACTGAGCTCCAAAGGCCTATAAAGGCTTTTGGAGCTCACTCAGGCCAGCCCGACCTGGAGGTGAGCTCCAAGGCATTTAAATGTCTTCAGAGCTCACTTCTGGTTGGGCCAGCCTGTCCCGGAAGTAAGCTCCTCCCCATTGCCTGGGGAGTTGATTGCTAGGCGTCAGGCTTAGCAAGTCATGGATTGCTTTGTCAATGAAGCAATTGCCCAAAGTGGCTGTTCACAATGCATGAGTCTTGGCGAATTTCGTTATGTGCACCCCTTCGTGCCCATCCCTACTCGTAACCTAATCAGAACTCTTAATAAATAATTCAATAACAGGGATTCTGGGTTATTTTCTGTGGTCCTTTCCAAACCAAAACTCACCAAAAAAAAAGACAACCTTTTCCCAAAAAGGAACAGTTCCTGGGTAAAACCACCACATGTGAATAAAATCAGCTGATTCAGGATTACTATACCAGTAAAATCCAGAACATGAGCTATTTATTTTATTTTATTGGGTTTATTGGATTTTATTGAGTTATACATTTTGGCAATTGCTTTTGAGGCTAAATATAATTGATTAATCATTTTCCATCGTTTTTCTCTAAAATTCAAGCATATAGAAAACTTAGATCCATATAATAAAGCTAATTCTCAAACTTCTATTAAAACTTTGTGTCCTAGTACTGAGCTCCATTTTAGATGATGAATTTAAGAATCTCTTGAGAAGAGTAATGCAGAGGGTGGCTATCCCAAGACTTAGCCAGATTCTCTTTAGTGCCCACTGTTTACTGTTTAATAATAACATATTGAAAATGTTTTGCATGTATATGTAAAATGCTGTACTATATGTGAACATGTTTTTGAAAGAAAAGGCAAACTACTGTACTTTAGTAGACGTTAAAGAGCAGTTGAGAGAACATACCAAATTTTATTCATTTATTTAAAACATTTATATGCCCACCTTTCTCCTGAGCCTCTTGGAGCCCCATGTGGGAAACAGCCATATAAAAATACTTGATAATATACAACACTAAAAGCCAATCTAAAAGTGGTTATGCCCTAAGAACACCTAAAATACAATGTTCAGACCAGATATGTAGTACTGTTGTTAATCTGCTGTGATATAAGAAATGTCCTCCATTCTTTGCTCATGG
Organism: Gekko gecko; assembly: GCA_029375565.1. Lineage (NCBI taxonomy): Eukaryota > Metazoa > Chordata > Lepidosauria > Squamata > Gekkonidae > Gekko > Gekko gecko. The sequence continues at coordinate 42,279,171 of JAPDNY010000003.1, read as the reverse complement.
AATGTATTTATCTTGTCTATCCAAATTCTTACTGATTAAGGAGAAATTATACGTTGGAAAAGGACTGTGAGATCTGCAGTGAAAAAATGTGTGTGTGTGTGCATGTGTGCATTCACTTTCCTAAATTTTTTTTGTGAGACAATGTAAAAGATCCAGTTGAAATGCATGTTCGACATAGTTTTTCACATTGAGTGTTACCAACTTAATCACTGGAACCTTTCACCGCTAATTATAAATGGTACCTTTTCTTCACTTTGAAGGTTGTTGCCTACCACTACTGCCAAGCTGACAATACATATACATGTCTTGTCCCAGAATTTGTGCATAGCATTGCAGCTTTACTATGTCGGTCACATCAGCTAACAGCATACAGAGACCTTCTGATAAGGGAACCACACCTCCAAAGCATGCTTAGCCTTAGGTCCTGCGTTCAGGATCCAGTAGCTGCATTCAGAAGAGGAGTGCTAGAACCACTTGCTAACCTCAGGAAAGGTAAGCCAAAAAAAAAAAATCTGTTTCTTGAATGAATTCAGATGCATCCCATGGTTCTCTGACGTGTGTCAGATATTTCCAAATTAGATTTCATTAGATTTCATTAGTTTGCTGATTCTAACAGGGCTTTGTTTGGTCTTGTGCTAAATATTATAGCAAAACTCACCAAGAAAACAGTTCAAATTGTTGATAATTCAGCTACATTTTGTGTGGTGAAAGCACATTTAGAAAGGACCATTGATTTGTTAGCCTTAAATGAACATAAGAACATAAGAGAAGCCAATGTTGAATCAGGCCAATGGCCCATCTAGTCCAACACTCTGTCACACAGTGGCCAAAAATACCAGGTGCCATCAGGAAGTCCAGCAGTGGGGCCAGGACACTAGAAGCCCTCCCCCAGCACCAAGAATAGAGTGCATCACCTGCCCCAGACTGAGAGTTCCTATCTATACCATGTGGCTAATAGCCACTGATGGACTTCTGCTCCATATGTTTCTCTAATTCCCTCTTGAAACTGTCCATGCTTGTAGCTGCCACTGCCTCCTGTGGCAGTGAAGAATGAGCATCTATACTTATACTGAAACATTATTAGGTTATAATCTTACACATTTACTGATGTGTTTATGAGCCATCTGTAGTGCATATCGCATGATCTATTAATTATTCAGGAAGTTCTGAGAGTCCATTTACAAAATGGAACCTTAACAGAAGTTGCAATGGTAAATGATTCAGTAACATCATGCAGCGTTTCTCTATAGCACTGGTTTTAGTAATGTAGCAGCTATCTTGGATATTATGAACTACAGTTGCTGTCCACATATCTCAGAATGTTTGATAAGTAAATGGATGAAACTAAATATTTCTCAGCAATGATGGATTGGAAAGCTAGGCTACTACTGCTCTGCTACGGAATGGAGAGAAAGATGGTTTGCTGGAGAAAAAGTATGCAGCTGTTCCCATATAACTCCCAATTTGGGTGCTTCTGGTTGGGGTGCTAGCAGTCCACCTCTCACATGTCTCTTGAAAAACCTGTATAAGGGTCAAGAAGTGACAGTTAGAACCGGATATGGAACAACCGATTGGTTTAGCATCGGAAAAGAAGTACGACAAGGATGTATATTGTCACCTTGCTTATTTAATTTATATGCAGAGTACATCATGCGAAATGCCGGCCTAGATGAATCATAAGCCAGAATTAAGATTGCTGGGAAAAAGATCAACAACCTCAAATATGCAGATGATACCACTCTAATGGCAGAAACTGAAGAGAACCTAAAGAGCCTCTTGCTCAGAATGAAAGAGGAGAGCACAAAAATTGGCTTGAAACTCAACATCAAAAAAACTAAGATCATGGTATCTGGCCCCATCACTCCTTGGCACATAGAAGTGGAAGTTGTGGAAGCAGTGACAGACTTCACGTTCCTGGGATCCAAGATCACTGCAGATGGTCATGAAATTAAAAGATGCCTGCTCCTTGGGATGAAAACGATGGCAAACCTAGGCAGGATAATAAAAAGTAGAGACATCACCCTGCCAACAAAAGTCCGTATGGTCAAAGCGATGGTATTCCCAGTAGTAATGTATGGCTGCAAGAGTTGGACTATAAGGAAGGCTGAGTGCCAAAGAATAGATTCTTTTGAATTATGGTGCTAGAGAAGACTCTTGAGAGTCCCTTGGACTGCAAGATCAAATCAGTCAATCCTAAAAGAAATCAACCCTAACTGTTCCCTGGAAGGCCAGATACTGAAGCTGAAGCTCAAATGTTTTGGCCACCAAATGAGAAGGGAGCACTCACTGGAGAAGACCCTGATGCTGGGAAAGATTGAAGGTCAAAGTAGAAGGGTACATCAAAGGATGAGATGGTTAGACAAGTGTTATCGATGGCAACGAACATGGAATTAAGCAAACTCCGGAGCACAACGGAAGACAGGAGGGCCTGGTGTGATGTGGTGCTTGGGGTTGCGAAGAGTCCGACTTGACTGTGTGACTGAACAACAACAGCAAAAAGTTGGGGTGCCAAGATGCATGTTTTTTACCTGATAACCACCATCAGGAAAAACAGCTGGGAGTTGCAGGGGAGGTAACAGCTGGGGCCTGTTGCTCTTTCTGTGAACATGATTACAAATCATAGTTTGTTCCAACCTGCAATTCTGGTCTGTAGGGCAAGCACAGACTGTGTTTTACCAGTTCAGGTAGTATGGCAAGCCGTGAATTGCCACGAAAGAGAAAATAGATCATTGGCGATCACAATGAATGAAAACCTGACCATTCATGTACAGTCAAAATGTTCTGCGATGCATCTGAAGTAAGATCCTGTATTTTTAAAAAATATCTTGTGTATAATTGCAATTCAGAAATAGAAAATGCCCACATCTTTAAGAAATTCAAATCCGTACCTCAGTTGCAAATATTTGAAATCAGTGTGTTAGGCTGGGATGCTGTAATACAGTTCCTGTATAGCATGTTAAATGGTATTTATCTCTGCACAGGGTTCTGGCACAGATTTGTTAGAAAATGGAGGCATACTATATATTTTTGTGGGAAGGTATGAAATGACACACAAAAGAAGACAGCATCAGCTCTATGTTGTTTTTACAGCAGTAACAAAACATTCTATTGGCAGTGTACTAAAATTGAATTGTCTAAACGGGGTGGGGGAGGGGTATATGAAAGATACTAAAAAGGTATACATCTTAATTGCTTTTTCATTTTATTGCCTTCTAGAACAGAAAATTCCACAAGAGGAATGCATCATTTTGATAGATGGCTTAAATGAGGCTGAATTTCACAAACCTGATTATGGGGATACAGTTTCTTCATTCATTGCAAATATTATTTCTAAATTTCCTCCCTGGTTAAAACTAATTGTGACTATACGAACAAACTTTCAGGTAATGCTTTTTAAAATGTGTTGCTTACAGTTAAAGTTGAGGGGAAAGGAGTCTCAAAATAAGCAAGACACTTAAGCATTAATTATAACCAGAAATGATAATAAGGAGGTTTAAACAGTTGTGGCTATGATCCACACCTAGTTGGGTTGCCTGTCACTCATTGGTTATGATCTGCAGAGCTAATGTGCAAAGGTTCATGCTTTGCTTGCCCTTGGGCCACTAATGATTACATTTGGGTATTTGGTCACTCAAATCCAAATAAATTTCTTGCCAAATACTGCTGTGTCCCCCACCCTGATATTCTCATTGCTTCTTCCTAACATCCAGAATTGGAATTTAACATGTACACATGCATGCATGCTTACAGAAATATAAAATGTGGTGCAATAGGCTAAGTTGTGGTGGCAGCAATATGAGATACCTTTTGATAGGGGGAAGGGGCATGAGTCAGTGGAAGTGTCTGCTGTATATGTAGAAGGTCTGAGGTTCAGTCCCCAGAATCTCCAGTTAAAAGGATCAGGTAGGAGATGATGTGAAAGATCTCTGTGCCTGTGGAAGGTAGCACCACTGTCATTCTGAAAATGTATGATTAGCCATTAGCTACATTATTGGAGAGGGCCTGTGGCTCAGTGGAGGAACCTCTGCTTTGCATGCAGAAGGTCCCAGATTCAGACCCCTGTATCTTCAGTTACAGAGGTGCAAGCAGTAAGTGATGTGAAACACCTCTACCTGAGACCCTGGAGAGCCACTGCTAGTCTGAGTAGACATGGACCAGTGGTTTGATTCAGTACAAGGCAGCTTTGTGTGTGTTCATATGTGACAACCTAAAGCAGGTCCTCCAACCTTGTTGAACCTTGTGGGTGCTTCCAGAATTTTGAGAACAAGTAGTGGGTACCACAACAAAATAGCTGCTGAGGTGGAGACTGATCAAAAAATGTCTGGAATTCTAAAAAGTAGAAGAGTCCAGTCCTATTATGATACCTCCTAGTCTCTTTCTACCCTGATGAAGTAGAAGAAAGCCAGGTTTTGGTCTATGCTTTGGGGAAGAAGGAAGTGGTCATCAAGAAACAAATCAAGAAATACCTTATTGATATTTTTGGGGTATTTATTCAGCTGAATACAGATCTGAGCTCAGCTACCAAGATAGCCATGCCTGAATAAAAGCTGACATTATTCTGCTTTTATTTAGGTGCAGCTAGAAGGCATTTAAGAGACCACGGTCTCTTTAAATGCCTTCTGAATTTGCTCACCGCTGTGGTGCAACTTGGCAAGTGAACTCAGAAGGGATTTAAGTTTTAAACTTGTGACTTGGTGAGTGAACTCAGCAAGCATTTAAAATTTAAGTCCCTTCTCTATTATATGGTCCCCATAGGGTATAATGGAGCCAAATAAATTCAGGTTTCCAAAATATTTACCCGAATTCCAATACAAACCTGATATTGATATTTGGGAATATTCAGAATACTGATATTTTGGGGGTCCAGTAGACCTGAATCGGGGGGGAAACTGTGGGGTTTTTTTGCACACCCCTGATCTCTAATATGCAACTCCTTTTACCAGGTTGGCATTTGTATTTCTGGTGGCCCCCAAGAAGCCTTCTTGTCTATCAGTGCTACTGAGCTCTTCTTTTTTTTTTTACTGGGACTGAAAGGATTTTAGGCAGTGTTTCAACCTGTGCACCACTATGCAGCTTGGAGCTGCAGAAAGACTAATCGGACCAGCAAGCAAAACTCTCAACCACAATAGACCAAAGCAGTCAGTATACCAATTAAGACTGCAGGTGAGGGTTTCATAAAGGCAGATGCTCTTGATGCCAAAAAAAATCCCTTCAGAGCTAGATGTTGGAGTGAGGAGTTTTGGCCTAGCTATCTTCACAGCAAGCAAGGCTGGAATGTAGAGCTATCTTTTTTCCAATGAGGAAGCATTCAGTCGTGCAGTTTTCCCACCTGCAGTCTGAAATGCTACAGTTCAAGGTGGTCAGCTCTGTTGGTTTGAAGCAGTAGAACAAATTTAGAGTCCAGTGGCACCTTTAAGACCAACAAAATTATAAAGTGTACATGAGCATGAAAGCTCATAACTTGAATAAACTTTTGCTCGTCTTAAAGGTGCCACTGGACTCTAAATTTGTTCTAATGCTACAGTTCAGTTACAATTCTACCACCACCATATCTTTTGTGATCTTGGCCAAACAGTTCTCTGCTCACTGAATTCACAACTGTAATAGGGTTTCATCTTATTCCAGCATTATCTGCCATAACAACTTGTCTTTCATTTTAGCGCCTTCCCTACAGCTAACAAGTTTTAAGTGTCGTTTGTATTTCTGTGAAATGTGTACCATACTAAACTATTTGTATTTTTGTCTCTCGTTTATTTAATACAGGAGTTAACCTGCTCGCAACCTTTCTTCATGATCTCCCTAGATGATTTCCCTGACAACAAAGAAATACAAGCTGATCTGAATGCCTATATTCAGTACAGGATCAGTGCGAGCCAGGATATTGTAAACAACATATCTCTGAATGGAAAAGCGGATGCAGCTATCATTGGGAAAGTGAGCAACCACTTGATCATGAGGAGCATGGGATCTTATCTCTACTTGAAACTGACCCTAGACCTCTTTCAGAAGGGTCACCTAGTAATCAAAAGTGCCAGCTACAAGGTAGTCCCAGTCTCCCTCTCGGAGCTTTATTTGCTTCAATGTAACATGAAATTCATGACTAACTCATCGTTCGAGAGAGCCCTGCCGGTGCTCAACGTGGCTTTAGCATCCCTTCATCCATTGACAGATGACCAGATTTTCCAAGCTATTAATGCTGGCCAGATACACGGTGAACAGGAGTGGGAAGAATTCCATCAGAGGATGGAGACCCTTTCAGGGTTTCTGATAAAAAGGCGTGACAAAACGCGGATGTTTTGCCATCCTTCTTTTCGGGAGTGGCTTGTTTGGAGAGCAGACGGTGAAAATACTGATTTCCTGTGTGAACCAAGGTAAACCGCTGTGTTTATTTATTTAGGAGAGTTTTGTGTGGCTTCTCCAGAGTCATGCTTGATGGGGCTTGCAGTTAAAATAATATATTATCAATACAGAAAACAAGCCAGAGACAGAAAGAGTAAAGCTTTCCATAAAATGGACATCACAACAGAAGATAACCATAAAACAGCTAGCAAAATAAAATTCCTAATTAAAAATCTGGCTAAAAGGGTATGTTTTGGCCTGATGACAGGTAAGCCTCAAGGGCAAAAGAATGCTAAATGTGAGGTGCCATCACAGAGAATGCCTCGCCTCTGATCACGGAGTTGGTTCTTCAGGTAATCTGGCCCCAAGCCTGAAAGATAATCAACACTTTGAAGTATTCCGAGAAACAGATGGGTAGCCCTTATAGATCTTTCCATGATATGTTCCCTGTATATAGTGATACAAATAGCATCTCTGGTGTGTTTTTTTAAAAAATCCACTATATAAAATAGGAGGTTGTGACAACAGAAAAGCATTTGTTTAAGAAGGTGAAAGAAAATGGCTGTTCTGTTGTAGATCCAGGTTGCTTTTTTCCTCTCAATTTCAAGCACGCGTTGTACAATAAAATAAAAAATCAGAGATGAGGCTATATACCCTTAAAGCGAAATTGTATCATACGTTGGCATGAAGCTATTATTTATGTACTTGCTGTGAAGCTTCATTCTAATTTTTTGTGGATTTCCCTTACAAATGACCTCTCCATTACTGGAAACTCTTTCGATTCTTATTTCTTCTTATGTGACAACAAATCCTTCTCAGGCTTATAGAGATTACAGCCACTGTTAGTGATCAGATAAATGTAGTTGGTGGATCCCTTAGGAAAGGCTTTATGTTCTTGAATTTCAGATTGCTTGTTCAACTGTAATTTGCAACTGTGATTGTTTCCCATTAATCATTTCTCAATCCAGTAAGTAGAATGTCTAATGGGATTATTGGTGCTTACACAGACATCTTTATAATTTGAAAATAGTTCAGATATTCACCCTTCCAAGTCTTCTTACATTTTTTACTTCTTAAAATTAGAGCAAGTACAAAAATTAATCAAGGGAGAAGAGTAGATTGCCTGCTGGTAGGTGCTTTTATTTCCTGCAGCTATTCTCCTAGGCAAAAACATGGTAGGCAATTCTAAAACAATATGCTACAGTAATAGATTAGTTGGAACTCTTGCAGTTTGAAAATATGGAACCCATTGTGGGTGGTAGGTACCAGTCAGAGAACCATGTGACTGATGTTATATTCCCAATGCATCTTTGGATTTTATTATTTTAAAATAGCAGTCCTTACACTTTTCCCCATGGCCATTTCAAAAGTAATTTGAGATGTGGTTTCGGAAGAGAGCCAGTGTCAGACTAGGGATTAGGAGACACGAGGTCAAATCCTCTCTCTGCCACGAAATGCACTGGGTAAACTTGGGCCAATCAATCTTTCTCAGCTTAACCTATCTCAGAGATGTTTTGAGGACCAAATGGAGAGGGAAGAACCTTGTGAAAACTCTTACATGAGCCTAAAGTAGCTCTTGGCAGTAGGGCTTATAGGGGGCAGCACCATGCAAGCATTGTTTCTGTGCAGTTCCATTTAAGGATAGGACGACTGTTGTGCTAGATGGATTGGTTCCACTTCCTTAAAATTACACTAGGTGATAATTATGATAATTTTTCATAATTCTTGGAGCACTCATCGATGTACAAAATACTCTACGGTCTTATTGGATAATTTACATTTTGAATTAGATTTTAAAGACAGTACACATTTCTAAATCTGCCATAAGTCATGATGATAGCATAAGAAACCTTTTTTTCATTATGATGAAATGCTTTCATTAGTATTGGCAACAGAACTGTGAAAGCTCTCTCCCCCCCCCCCAATACCAAGATCTTCATTATGTATCTACTGTTTGGTGAGAAGAGTAAGAAGCTGACTATGTGATTTAACAGTCCTGCTCTAATAGTTCTTCATCCTCACCTCCCTTTCTCTCCCATGAGGATCAAGACCCAGCTGTCCATTTAACATTACTAACTAAAACTATATAATCAGGTTAAATAAAACAGTCCCTGCTTGGTTGACCTTTTTATTTATTTATTTATTTATTACATTTATTAATTGCCCAATCCCTACTAATGCAGGGCTCTGGGCAATGTACAACATTCATAAAAATATATCAAGATAAAACAGTTAAAACATCAATAACACATTTCAAACAAATCAGATGGTGTGTACTAATTGATCCAATTTCAGATTGCTGGCTGCTTCACGGGCAGGGATAGGAGGGCAAGGTAGATATAAGAAGCAGCAGGATTGGAAAAGAGTGCCAGCTAGGATGGAAACCATTGCTGTCCTCAACCAAAGGCCTGGCAGAATATCTCTGCCTTACAGGCCCTGCAGAATTGCACAAGGTCCCACAGGGCCCTGATGGTACTTGGCAGAGAGTTCCACCAGGTTGGGACCAGGACCAAAAAGGCCCTGGTCCTGGTCAAGGACAGTTGGATAGCTTTAGGGCTGGGGACCGCTAGCAAGTTGTTATCTGAAGAGCGTCGTGCTCTCCCAGGGACATGGCGGAGGAGATGGTCCTGTAGATATGCTGGTCCCTGACCACTCAAGGCCTTATAGGTCAATACCAAGACCTTGTACTTGACCTGGTATTCCGCTGGGAGCCAATGTAGCTGGCACAGCACTGGATGTATATGTGCTGTCTGTGACATTCCCATCAGGACTTGTGCTGCCGCGTTCTGGATCAGTTGTAGTTTCTGGGTCAGTTTCAAGGGCAGGCCAGCATATTTATTTTGATTTCTAGCTCTTCTTTCCAAACACTCGGTAAAGTAAGGTCAGTAGATAGCTCTGGGATTTTATCAATGGGAGTCTCATCTGAGGGACCCACCCTAGCATTAAACTCCCCCCCCTAAGAAAAATTTAGCTCTAAGAAAATTCATGAAGAGTCCTTCAAGTAGGTTGTGTAGTTCTTCCCAGTTGGAGTAAAGAGCTTGTTTTGAGCTAAGTGGAGGGATATAAATAGAAATGAATACAAAGAACAGACCATTAATAATTAAGAGAACTGGTGAGGCCGAGGACAACTGACAGTTGATTTCTAAAACCTTGGTGTCAAGGACAGTAGCTACTAAGCATGCTAGCCTGGCTGGGGGGCATCCCCCCCAGTCCCTACAATAGCTAGACACATAATTATCTTATATTCAGGAAAGTTAAAAGGATGCTGCTCCCTGGTTTCTTGCAGAAGGATCACCCAGAATTCCCTTAGTTTATATATGACCTCTAGATCCAACGAGCGACCCTTCCAGCCCACTAGGTTCCAAGCGAGTACACTCAGAACCCCATTCTCATTCTTTGGTAGTCAGTTATCTAGGGGTGATGGTGGATTGACTAAGTCAGAAGGACACTTAAGAGAAGGCACTTGCAAGGGTGGGGGCAAATCAGGTATTAAGGGGGGAAATGACTATTTAGGTGGGAACATTTGTGGGCATATAATCAAATCATCTGCTAACCACTGATTGGTTGGGGATGGATCCTATCTGGGACTTGTTTTCCATCCAATTCCCTGTTCTCATATGGCTTGTGAATTTCTCAAATTTTATTAGGAGCAATTGGGAGGGAGGGGGGGAGTAAAAAAAGAGTCAGGACCAGGAAACTTCTTTTGCGCAAAAAGGGAAAGAGTACTGACATCCAAAGGAGCTGGCTTCTTTTTCCCCCAAGGCTTTAGAAAGTGGCCCAAACACCTTTCCCTGGAAGCTATCATTACTAAATGACATTTTCCCCCTTGCCCTCTAAGAAACTGCATAGCACTCACCTCCCTTTAATCAAATCCAGATATGCTGTATGATGACCCTGGCAGACTATATCAGACCCTAGTTTACATTACCCATGACTTGATATGTCTTCTAATCCAGAAAACCACAAGTAAAGCTCATGGGACAGATCTTTGTCAATTCTTGCCTTCCTGCTGCACCCCGCTGTGTTCTTCAAAAGAAGTATCTGAGGCGAGGAGGATCATTAAGAATGGTGTGAGATGTGGCAGGTTATATAGTAGGAAGAGGAGACTGATTGGATCTCCTGCATACAAGGTGGGAGGGCTGGATTCAGTATGAAATTGTGTTTCTATGGTGGTGGTGGCGGCAGTAGAAAGTGCTGTCAAGTCATAGCCATCAAGGCAAGAGATGTCCAGAGGTGGTTTGCTATTGCCTGCCTCTGTGTAGCAACCCTGGCCTTCCTTGGTGGTCTCCCATCCAACTAATAACCAGGGCCAACTCTGCTTAGCTTCCAAGGCCTGATGAGGTCGGGCTAGCCTGGGTCCTCCAGGTCAGGGCTGTGTTTCTCTAGGCAGGGCAATAAGATCTGCAAACATTATGCTGGAAGAGTTTTCTGTCATCCTAGCTTAAAGATGTGATTTGTGGTTAGGAAGGGAGAACGAAATCAATTCCTATTTTCCAAGGACAAGTGAGAGACCATGACATTGACTTTATTTTAAATTCTCCCTATTTTGTAACTCTGTTTCTACAATTAGGAATGGGCATGCTCTCCTGGCATTCATGCTCTCTCGGCAGGAAGGAAAGCTTAACCGTCAGCAAACAATGGAACTTGGGCACCACATTCTAAAAGCTCATATTTTCAAGGTAGAAACCTACATTTTATTTTGTTCTCATTTATTTTGAATTAAACCTGCCTGTAGCGAGAGGAGTCCCCCTGCCTGGTCCGCCCTTCAGCAAGTCAGCAGAGCAGGGGCTGGTTGGAAGTCCTTAAGGTTGCAGTATCCCTGGAAAACGAACCAGTGGTGTGGAGGAGCCATGGTATGACTATGTATGGGGTGACTAGGATGGAGCTGGTTGGTCTGGGGTGAGCCTCCCAGTATGCAGGAATATACCCTTGGTCAAGATAAGGATGGTAAGAAACCTTGCAGGATGAGAATTAGGTGGGTCAGTCACTTGCTAGGGCAGGATCTTAATAGAACAACCAAGTAGAAGCTGGAGGATGCAAAGTTTGGAGAGGAAGATAAGAGTGCAGGAACTACCTACCTATCTATCCCAGGCTACTTTGTAACCCTGTGGTGTAAAAATAAAGCAGAGATACCCCAGCAAGATCACCTCTCTTTCCACCCCACCTTTGAAGACAGCCCACAGGATATCTGGATTTCAGGCCACTCCCTAGTCTACTGCAGCTGGTGATGTGGACCACCACCCTCCACACACGGACCAACCACTCTCGCGCTGCAATAATATGATCGTGTCCTCTATTTCTCTTCTCCTCCTCCCATCTCAGAAACTTAGTTTCAGAAAATGTAGAATTTGAGTTTTACAGACTGTACAAAATTATGTGTGCACTAGACCTGAAAGTATTTAACCACACTCCAGAAAACACCAGCGAAAGTGTTTGCCTCTAAATACAGATCTGGATGTGATGTGATCCATGGAGTCGCAAAGAGTCGGACTTGACTGTGCGACTGAACAACAACACCAAAAGATCTGGATATGGGCTAGTGGCTGATATGTTGGAAGTTAAGCACTGATTTCTGATTAACACAATCATATATCTGTTGTAAATTTGTTGTAGATTTCTTCAAAACATATTATAAAGAGTATTATGTAAGAACCTTTATCCAACTGGAAAACAGTGATATATTTTCTTTTTTGACATAGTTTTGTAAACTTCAAAGAGGAATCTAGTGCAGTTTTTGTTTGGGCATGAAGTTGTTTTGAGAGACATTTTGTAACCTCATCTTTTATTATCACTGTTTGTTGTTGTCTCCTAGGGACTTAGTAAGAAAACTGGGATTTCTTCCAGTCATCTTCAGGCCTTGTGGATTGGCTACAGCACTGATGGTTTGTCAGCAGCACTTGCATCTTTACGAAATCTCTACACTCCTAATGTAAAGGTGAGTGAGTAAAAAGGCTGTGTGCATTCAAACAGTTACTTTTTTAAAAAAAATTAGCTGAACAGCTCTGTTTAACCATGTAAAACTAACTAATCCTGATGGCATTTCCTCTGATTTTCAAAGAAAAACCAACTTGGCCAGATCTGGCTATTTTTCTGACAGTAATATAATGTATGCATTTAGTAGCCATTTTCCTGTGATAACTTTTATGTTTCTGGGTAGACTCTGCATGTAAATGCCAGGCTAGGCATACCAGCCAACCCAGGACACTTAGCAGCTGTTTTTGTCAAGTGTATAAGTGGTGTTTTCTCTTTCCAAAGCATTTTTCCCAATTGCATTACAAGCATAGAGAGCTCACACAGTACACAACCAGGTGTTCTTCTCCAGAGCTGTTGGGTGTGAGTTTGGTGGCAGAAGTGGGCAAATGTAATTGATGGCAATGTGGTAGAAGATGGTGGAAGTGGAACAGGGGGTAAAGGTTTCTTGGCTAAAGTCTGATTTGTGTATGCAGGTGCATGCTCACGCAGACTCACCATTACCTGGGGAAAGAAGCAAAGACAAGTACTTTCTGTATGAGCAGAGGGGCTGGTGTGTGGTTCTTTGGGGAACGGGGAAGGACAAAGACAGAGGCTGCTCCTGCATCTTCACCTCACCTCCCCAATGATTGACAGCTTGCCAGCTTTGCACGATAAGGCCAGTCTAATAGTATTAAAAAATTAAAAAGCAAACATGGGCAGAGGAAATGAGAGAAGGAACACATCTCTTCTCTAAAAGCAGCCCTTAAGCATGGCCATTTTCCTATAAAGCAGGGTAGGGATAGTGTGTGTGTTTATTTATTTTTACATATTCATATATTCATGTGTGTACACACATATATGGAGCATGTGACTGAATGGAAGCCTTTATCTTGCTCTGAGAAACATTTAATTTCTTTCAAGCAAGCTAGCTGGCTGCTTAGTGAACAGCAAGATAGATTAAGCGGGGATTGGAAGAAAAATCTTGATGTGAATTGATGGGGATTGGAAGAAAAATGCTGATGTGAATTACATAGGATTTGTGTGCTTGAGCACCTCTTGCCATTTTCTGTTTTAAAATGCCTCTATCAGGGTCCCAGCACTAAGGGAGGGCAGGAGGAAACTTCAGCCCCATATTTCCGTGTACCCATTGTACGAGGGAAAATATTACTGATTTGTAAAAGGGGACCCCTTTCCCTTCACCTGCAGTGTGGTGAGGAGGATCTCCTGGGTGAGGGCTACTATCTCTGAAGACTTCAGCCCAACATCGGGTGGGGGTATAGTGGAATTAAAAGTGGGAATGTCTTTCTCAGTGAAACCAGTGGAAACAAATATTGCATTAACAACCTTGAGCATGACCTTGCATTATATGTGATAGGGTGTATCAAAAAATGTGGGCTGAACTGAATATAAGATCTGTGCATATACGCCTCCCATCTTTGTGTCAAAATTCCAATGGTAGTAGCTCCCATCTCATAAGTCAGCAATTCTGCCTGCATTCATGTATGCTAGAAGGCTTTGTGAAAAGCTTTTACTTAGGAGCAGTAGCTGAAGAGTCATTGGCCTCTCAAGTCTTGTTTGAAAGTCGTAGGAATAGCTGTTTATCTTCTTGATGGAAAGTGCTGTCAAGTCATAGCTAACTTATGGTGACCCCTTGGGGTTTTCAAGGCAAGAGACGTTCAGAGGTGGTTTGCCATTGCCTGCCTCCACATCACAACCTTGATATTCCTTGGAGGTCTCCCATCCAAATCCTAGCCATGGCTGACCCTGCTTAGATCCCAAGATCTGACGAGACTGGGCTAGCCTGGGTCATCCAGGTCTGGGTGTTCTTACCATAACAAAAATGACTTTAAAAAAATAAATAAATAAAAATTTCCATACCCAAATTCGTGCTGCCCTGCTATGCCAAATTAGTCTGCAAAATATTGATGGTATTTTCACATTTTCAGACAAGAAACAGCTTTTCCATTCCATTCAAACATATACATGTGAAAAATTTCATCTCTCTTCTTCCCCCTCCCTCACTGGCTACCGATACCATTGATTAATGGTACCAAAAAAGAATCTTGGGGAAATAAGATGTACAAGTTGTATGTGAGAGACTGTGCGAGTGTTCATGATGATCACATATTTCACAGAAAATCATGAAATACGTGTAGGCTATGGGATTGCCAGCTCCGGGTTGAGAAATACCTGGAGATTGGTGGTGGGGTGGAGCCTGAAGGGGGCAGGATTTGGTGAGGGGAGTGACTTCAGTAGGGTCCACCTTCTAAAGCGGCCATTTTTCTGGGCGAACTGATCTCTGTCACCTGGAGATCAGTTGTAATAGCGGGAGATCTCCAGCCATGGAGGCGGGCAACACAAGTAGGGTATGGAATATAAAATGTTACTAATGTATAATGACAGATGAAGATTCCCCCCCCCCAGCATGCTATGAACATTTTTTAACAGTATACTGAAGATCATAGTTAGTCAAGAGTTCACAAATGCTTTCATAAGATTACATTCCAGCATAAATTTATGCACATGTTCTGTTGTCCAAATGGCATTTTTCTGGCATCCCTTGCTTATGTGTTGTCTTCCCTACAGAAGGAAGAGTTTCCTTTTCATGTTGAGCTGGTAATCAATATTCAAAGTACCTTTTGTTTAGAACTTCATTTTAAAGATTTATTTCAGATGTAATAAAAGCATGGAGGCCATTATGCCTATCTACTACATCGGTCTGTTACATGCATCTCTTAAACATTGTATGAGAAAGGGAAATAAGTCGAGCAGGTTTCTTTGAGTGTTGTTACTAGGAGGTTCCTTTTTATAAGTGTAGTGTCTTCAATCATTACCATGCTCGCCTGTATACAAAAACTGTGTGAGCAGCTAGAGCTTTCTTTACTTTTGGGGGGGAAGATTTTAGTTGGCAGGTACAATTTTATTAATCCAAGCTTTCTGTTTAGTAAATAAGTAAGGGTGCAATGTATTTGTAAGCAGTAGTATGAATACAGAGCAAATGAAAGGAGGAGGAAGAGAAAAGATTGCAAGCTGCTTGCATCTTAAATTCTGAGGACACATCTCCATGCATTCGTGATTTAATCAAGAATATGCAGGGTGTCTCAGATGTGCAGTACATTTATATTGAAAAGTATAACTTGGTTTAATTACAGTTCATTTGCTTGGTCTTTGGAGGGTATTGTCTTTGTCTTTTCCTCTGAAGTATCTGTAGTAAATCATTTTTTAAGTGGCACGTGAAATAGATTTCCCAAAGAAATATAGATAATTATGAACATGTAAAGACAACATTATTGCCCTTGTCCTAAATATCTCAGTTCCTTAACTCCAGGTTTGTATCAGTGTTTATAATTCAAGCTTTACTTTTCATTAAGTGACTACCCTCAGGTGGTAAATTTGGAAAACAGTTCTGAATAATAATTTTGCTAGGTAGTTTTCATTGTGGTATATAGGTTTAGAAAAGAGGGTTTTTGATTAATTCTTATTTTCATTGATTGATTGTGTTTCGGTAGAATAGTATTCCCAACCTTTTTCAGACTGCAGGCACCTTTGGAATTCCGACACTGTGTGGTAGGTACAGCCTACCACAAAATGGCCTCTGCAGGAAGCGGAGCCATCCACAGAATGGCTGCTGCTTACCTTCAGTCAGAAAGTGAAGATCCTTGTGCTGTGGTGATGCCAAGGCAACATTTTTTAAAACCTGCACAGCCAATCAAATGCCTAATGGCCGTTCAGAAGCCTTGCTGGGCAAAAACCCCACCTCTCTCCATCCACTTTCTAAAAACATTTGGTGGGCATCAGGAAAGGTGTCCGTGGGCACCATGGCAGCCATGAGTACCACATTGGGGATCCCTGAAATAGAATGATGCTGAGTGCTGTATATAGAGGTAAACTTTTGAATTATGGTTTTAGATAAGCAATGTCGCTAAAAGAAAATGTTGCTGAATATATAGTATTTGGAATAAAGGCCTGGTTAGAGAAAATGTCGCATTGACAATGTATTTGATTATTAGTGGTTCGTTGCCACCCCCAAGGATCTTGCCACAGTATAAACTTATTCCAGATCACTTAGGCAAGTGGAGCTATTCTCAGACGTTTGAACAATGGATTGGATTTTAGCAGATTTTCTGATAGAAAAATTAGGGGTCCTTTCGGACTACCTGGCTATGCCAGGATTGGGATACTGCAGCGAGGGGAGAGACTGAGTGAGATTAAAGTGGAAATGATGATATGATCCTTTGGGGGGGGGGTCAGCCGCCAAGTGAGGCCTGGCGATCTGGAATTTTTTGGTGGAGAAATAGCTGCTTTGGAGGGTGAACTCTATGGCATTATACCCTGCTAAAGCTCCACCCCCAGATCTCTGGGAATTTCCCAACCCAGAGCTGGCAACCTTAGATCCATCCCACAGCATCTCACTTTAAAGTTTGTATAGCTATTTCTTAATACAATGTATTCTGTAACAAAGATTGTTGTGAAAGTTAAAGAACTTTATTACCTCATATAAAATTTAAACAGATTGAGTTCTTAACACATGTGTTTAACACGCTTTAGCTATATGTTCAAATGGTATATTTCTCAGAAACTAGAACCAATGCCTCAATCAGATTTCTTTACAATCTCGATTCCAAATTCAAGTTTGAACTAAAGGTTTTTACGTGTTATCAGTTGCATGAATTGTGTGATTATTTCTTAATTTAGCCAAGATCTTTCCCCCTCACTGCTCTTATAGCCAGGTCCATAGTAATTTACCCTAGTTTGGCAAACTGATTTTGGCATTATTTAATCTTGGCAAAAGCTGGTGCCATTTCTTCCCTTTGGAAGTTACATTTTAGGTAGAATGGAAGCTTTGTATCTTGCCCTTAATGCTTTGCTTCAACATCTGATTTAAGTCACTGTATTAGTTTGATGCCTTTTGTGTTTCTTATAATGTCTGAATTTGCTTTGTTTTCCCCAAGTGAGAATTTCCCTTTTCATAATTTTGAATTTTACATCGTATTCAGAACCACCAGTATAGACCTTTATAAGCCTCATTTTGGTTGGTTTTATTTTACTTAGATTAAATTCTTTACAACTAGCCATGTGGTTTGAATGTCACAGTAGGATTAAAGAAGTCCAGGTTCAGATCTCCATTCTGCCATTGGGTCATCTTGGGCCAGTCATCATTTCTCATCTTAACTTCTTTCACAGAATTCATGTGCAAATGAAATGGGACAGGAAGAAGTGCCTGTGTCCACCTTGACTTCCTCAAAGGAAGAACAAGACAAAAATGCAAAAATACAATATTATCAGGATCATGGATGTTAGAGATAGAAAGCCCTTTCCAAAGTAAGAATGGTGCTTTAAAAAGGAAGTTGTGCATAGCTTTCCGAACAGTTCATGTTACCACATGGTTAAGAATCATTACCTTCCTGCAAACATGTGTGATAAAGCTTCCCTGAATGATATTTAAAGGTTCAAAGTGGTTAGCCTGGTCTTACTTGGGTGCATGTGTAAGGTTACTCCAGAACTGGCTCTGTGGGTAAGGGTCACATTGACCCAACAAGATGTAAATCTGGTATGTGGAACTTAGTAACAAACGTTGCTTAAATTCCCATCCCCAAACATTGCTTAAAAAATGTTGAGGCTAGAACCCATTTGTCTTGCTTCTGTCATGGGTAAAACGCTACTAGGAAAATGGAAGCAAAGGCTGTGTATGCTTGATCAGTTTCTCCTGTTCTTTTACCATCGCCAGACTGAAACACATGCTCTATAATAAGTTTTAAATGTTGCATCTGTGTGTGGTGTTGCCACAGCAGTGCCATATGTGCCAGTGGACTGCGACATGGCATGGATGGGTGTCTCATGACAACACAGAAGTTGTTGGTGATGAAATCGCGTTGGGGGAGCAGTCAGCACACCCGGTCCTGAATAGTTATTCATAAGTTCTGCAGTGTATAGAGATATTTACTTATTTATTTGATATACGTTTTGCTCGTTCTCACTGAGATTCAAGAAAGATCACGCACAAAACAATATAGTAAGAACAATAGCAAACATCCAGACAGCAGTGAATAAAACTGGTTTACAAAATTAGATAACAATGCACTAAAAACAGTACAAGGGAAACAATGTATAACAGAGCTGGAATTCAAAACTGCAGAAAAAGGCAATAAAATGGTGCAACACATTCAAGGAACAAAGCAATGAAAATTGCCTAAATTTTCTCAGACACTGGCTATAACTAGGAGTGTGCATTTGGTATAAACTGAACTGAATAAATACCGATAAAACTAGAGGTCTGTATTCGGTTACTGATATGGCTCGCCCGGAAAAATCTGATTTTTTTGGCTTTTATTCGGGTCAGCCAGCCTCAGTCAAATTAGTGTGGCGCTAACAGCTCCGTACTGCCCCAGCTTTTGCAGCTCTGAGCTGCAAGAGAGGATCAGCTGGGGTGGCCTGTAGCTGGGGATGGCTGGCTCCTCTTGCAGCTTGGTTTAAACCAAGCTGCAAGGGGAGCCAGCCCAGGATCAACCGGGATGGCAGGAGCTGACAGCTTCATGCCACGCTGTCTTTTCCTCCTTTGCCCACAGGTTCGGCTGGGGCTCTGCTGGGCAACCCAGTTTAAACCGAACTGACCAACAGAATCTGCAAAGGAGCCAATCCTGCGAGGAGAACTCTCCCCACAGGCTCAGCTGGGCTGCCCAACTGAGGACTGCCCAACTGAGACCTCCTAGGAGCCAGTCCTGCAGGGAGAAATCTCTTCCTCCTTCTCTCCCTCCTTTCTGCTGGTCTAGGTTTCTGAGGCTGGCAGAATGGAAACTGCAAGAGGAGCCAGCCCAGGATCGACCAGGGCAGCAGGAAGTATCAGCTCTTCCCCAGAAGTCTCCTGCATCTCTCCCCCCCCGCCCCCCGAAGCCAATCTGCACAAAACTTGGAAAGCAGATAGAGGGGCATCCTGGGGAGATCTGCTGCTAGTTTGATGCCTCCAGCTTCCAGGGAGGCCATTCTACACACTTTATTTGCGTGGGGACCCCAGGATTTGCACACAACTTGGAGGGATGGTCCCTTCAAATGCATTTTGCGTGCTGCAGTGCAAGTGAACATGGAAGGGCGAACCTTTAAATGTCGAGCCCCTTTAAATGTCAAGCGGAAAAAATTGGCAATCCTGATTATTTCCCGAATCCCAATATCAACCGAATATCAGGAATAATTATATTTTTCTATTTAAATACACGCAACCCCCAAAAATACTGATTTTTTTTCTGCACATTCCTAGCTATAGCCTTATTTTCTATTATAAAAATGTTCTCCTGAACAATTCTCACGAATATTGCAGAATGATAAAAGCACGGGAGCCTTCCTGACCTCCTCAGGTATGTTAGTCATCCATTTAGGAGAGTAAAGGTAGATAACAATTTTTGCTAAACAGTGAGCATTGATTTATATGAGACTGTATTGACTGGCATACTTCAAGAGATAATGCATCTGTTTTATTTGTTGTTTTGAAACCTGCTACAACAAAGTTTAGTTCAAGTATTGCCAAAATTCTTTAATTCTTTAAAAGGTGGTAAATTAGATTTCATTTATCTTTCTAGGTGAGTCGTCTGCTGATTTTGGGTGGTGCAAATGTAAATTACAGGACAGAAGTTCTCAACAACGCTCCAATACTGTGTGTTCAATCTCACCTTGGCCATGAAGAAGTGGTCCTCCTTCTGCTAGAATTTGGTGCTTCAATGGATGGTGCATCTGAGAATGGAATGACACCACTTTGTTGTGCAGCGGCTGCAGGCCATATACACATAGTTTCACTACTATGCAAAAAGGGAGCAAAGGTGAGTTAAAAGGACAGCTTTTTGTTTCCAGTGTGGTTTATGGTACAGCAGTGGGTGCTGTGCAGTAACATAGTGTAGCAGCATTTAAGTCCTATTGTTGTATCCGGCATTTCCTGGGATGCATTTCTTGATTTAGAATATGGTGCAGGAATTGGAATAAGGCAAACTGTGTCCCAGAGGATGCAACCCCAGTCCTGAAAGTCGGTTAAGCAGTTTCCACTGCCTTGTGGAATGATATGATTAGCAACTTATATTATAGTATGGTATAGGCCCATGCATACACTGAACTCAGACCAGCAACACCTTCTAACTATCTCTTGTCATCTTAGGTCAGGTGTATCAAACATGCGGCCCGGGAACCATATCAGGCCCCCAGAGGATCTCTGTCAGGCCTGCAGTGGAACTGGCTGTCTTCTGCTTCTTCTTCCAGTTCTGCTGCTGCTGCGTCATCGTAGGCTTGCAGCTTACAGATACATACTTGAACAGCATACTCAAGATTGCAACAGCACAGACATTTTGATGCAATAATTCAGAGCAAGAGGTGTCAGTTATCAGACACTGTTACAAAATATTGCAAGAGTGCTAATGTTTTAAGCATGTTTTTATTTTAAGTAAAAAAACACCACTTTTGTGTTTGTGTCCTTTATAAAGTTTATATCTCCGCTACCTGGCATTACATTTTATGACACACTGGCCCAGCTGAACAACGCTCTTAGAGTTGACCCCTCTGGTCGCCTGACTTTGACCAGAAACTGGCCTGTTTCCTTGATTGCCTCCTTAGTTTGAAAATAGCCTCCCTTAGCTAAGTATTTGTATGATGAAGAAGATAAAATAGGAACTGGAGGAGGAACAAATGCAACTCAAATACAAGCACTGACAAAGATATGGGAAAGCTCAATGAAGAATGTGTAGATTTTTAGAGAATGAGGGTGTTTAGAGGTGGAAATTGGTGAAGCTTTATATGAGTATCAGCATTTTTTTAACAGAAAAACACACTACATACACTCACACGTTAAGATTGGCCTGCAGTGCACAGAGTGGCTAATAGTAATTCCTTGGCCGCGGTGTGGGAACGATAGCATTGGCACAGAAACTTGATTCTGCCTGGTAGAAGAATCACATGGTGACTTGCAATACGCATTATAGAGAAGGTACTCTAAGGGCATCACTAAAAGGCTGTTCTGGACCCAAAGTAGACCACCTGCTGCTGCTCTGGCACTGATGACAATGCAGGGGGGCACAGAACCTTGTGACTTCAGAGCATGAGATGTTAAAGAGGGGGACTGGCACAGCCAAATGTGTGTAGTAAACATCTTGGCTCTAAAAGCTACTTCCACACAATAAAGAGTACTATGTCAACTGTTTCTCAGTTTTTCTGCAGTCCTTTCTTTAAAGCAGTGTGAAAGAGGCCAATTAATGAAGAGAAGCAACTATAGTTGTTGGTTCATTCTTAGGCTTTTTATAAGGAAATCATCCAAATGGTTCCTTACTTGAAAAACAAAAGACTTACGATGGTCAATGATACCCATCCAAATTATGTTATAAAGGTTTATTCAAAGTCGCACATTGATCTTTTGGTAATATATCTTCTGTTCTGATTTTCCTTCTCTCCCCCCCCCGCCCCGGGTTGTAATATAGATTGATCACTTGGACAAAAAAGGGCAGTGCGCTTTGGTTCATAGCGCTTTAAGAGGCCATTCCGATATTCTCGAATATTTGCTGAACTTGGATTGGACAGCCTCTTCCCATTCGCAGAGTTCACTGACGAAACATCAGGCACTTCAACAGGCACTGACAGCATCTTCGAGCATGGGGCATTGTCAGGTAGAGCTGCTGGAATGATGTTACCTTTTGAAAGTGTTTGGGGTAACTCACCAACTTGTTTACACTACTGTAGTGGTGTTGATGTTAGGAAGACTTTGTTTTCGATTAAGTGAGGCTGTAAACGGTATGCAAATAAAATGTGAAGATACATGTTATTTAAAAACAGACAAAATTTCTCGTTCTCGCTCTGATGCTAGGAAACCACTTACGGTAAAAGCTTTAGGCGCCTTACATTGTAAACAGTGGTGGGCAGATTCCTCCTGCTTAATGGTGTGTTCTGACTTTAATCCTGGAGTTTCGTTCCAACAATCTTCCATTGAACTTTTCAGCACTTTGAGCAATAGAAATGTTAAAGGGAGAATTCTTACCTCTGTTTCCCCAGTGTTGAAGGAAACCACTGACACGGGAGGGTTTTTCCCCCCGCCTTTCAGTATCATAGGTGTGTGCTGTCACAACACTGATTGTTAGGAATTCTGGGTTAAATATACCTTTATGTCAGAAAGTAATAAAAGCCAACAAACTAAGAGAGTCATCTTCAAAACCAGCCCTTTCTTGGCTGCAAAAATTAAAAAGCAACAATTTAAGACTCTTCTCACACAGTTTGTTTAAAAGGTTTGTGTTCTTCTGTCACAGAATAAGCAAACAAAAAAACTTTCCACTGCCAAAAAAATGTAAAAATGCTTCTCAGCAAACAAAAGGGTAGTTTTGATGGAGGTTCTTTCTATTTCTATTGTGGAAGAGCTGTCTGACAGGGAGAAAAGTTGTGAAATCTGCCCTAAAAGGGTTTTTCAGTCATCCCTAGTTATAAACGAAGCAAAACTAATCAATTACCAGTTGATACATTTATGAAATACTTGGATTTTTATTCTCAACTGCAGTTTTTGTACAGTAGTGTAATAATTGTACTCCTTGCTACAAGAAAGATAACAGTTGATTATGGAGAACTGGTATATTAAAATCATAGAATTGGAAGGGGCCATACAGGCCATCTAGTCTAACTCCCTGCTCAATGCAGGATTAGCTTAGGACATCCCTGACAAGTGTTCATCCAGCAGCTACTTGAAGACTGCCAATGATGGTCCTGACTTGCTAGGTGGGGTTTTTTGATCCCATTCACCGTAATCAGGATGATGTCTCAGCAGTTCCATAGATTCTGCCAAATTCACAAATAAGGGGATGAAAAATTGCAGTAGGAATTTTGTCTCTACAATGTGGCTATAAAGGATTATGTAGCCATAATGGAATGTACAACTGCTATTTATTTCTTGGAATTAATTATGTTTGTACTATTCTCCATCTGCCCCTGCTAATGTATTTTTTCATACAATTAATCTTGGCTTGCAAATTCCATCCTCCATAATGAGAGTGAGTGTATTATGTGTTTTAAAAATCATGCTTTATTGCCATTTGGGGGGGGGATTGTTATTTGCAATGTGCACTCCTAGAAGCACAGAATACTTCTTTATATAACTTGTATAAATGGAGAATTTGTCTTGACTGAAAGTAAAAGTCCAAATTTAAGTAGAGCCTGCTTTCACATTGCCAGGCCTCAGTAAGGTTTTTCTTAATAGAAATTGAGTTTAGAATAAGCATGGGAATTGATATAGCTCAGTTTGGGTTAAAATATTACAGGGTTTGGGTCCCGTCCCCGTCCCCACCATTAGCACTAAATATTTTTGACAGGCTTTATACCAAATATGCTTGCTTTGTTTGCATTCCCTTAATTGTATTGTTGTGTTTGGGTCTTGTAAGAGCTCATTAAAATAACTTTCCATATAAAACATCTGAAACTTAAGATAAACAAGTTCTTGTTTGCTTAAACTCTTGTTTCAAGTGAGACAGAAAATTAATTTATATTGGGGTAATGTACTAGTATTAAGGGATTATATGCAAAATTAACTCTGTATTTACAGGATACGCATATATACTAATAGTTATTTCTGGCTTGTCTATTACAAAGGCTTAGGCTGGGTATCCACTAAACTATGTTAAAACTACACACATGGTTTAAAACTATAGTTTCAAAAACTGCTCCCTACCCTCACTTAATGATCCCCAAGAAACCAGTCCAAGTTTTTGTTTTTTTTAATTAAACATGCCTTTGATGAAGAGTTTTTACTTTCAAGAAATCCTTTCCACATTGCATCATCTCTTCATTACCTCTGAGCATCATTCACAGAATCCCTAAGTATTGAGAGAGATTCTGTGGCACATTTTAGAGGCACACTGTGTTTATGAGAGGTGTTGAACTTGCCAGATGAACTGGGAATGTGCCCTCCAAGACAAAGACTCCCTTGTGGCAACACATGGCAGAGGAATAATATTGGTAAAGGTGGGCAACGTGTCTTCTAAGGAAACTAGTTTGCTACTACAGATTCCATTGAAGGACTCCAAAATTTTTTGCTAAAAATAGCTCAAGAAGCAAGTTTTTATATTTTTTGTTTACAGAACTTAAGTGAAATGGGTAAAAGGTGCCCTCTAACAAAGTGTGTGCCCTACTTCAACTTATTTTGGCATTAGGTATCTTAAATGAGTAGTATTTGAAATTTACTGTGCCTCATAGATGTAGCTCATTGTTTATGGATCTTTCATCCACTACTAACGAGGTACTGTAGAGATCAAGCTGATAACTAACTAGTTGGTTCTTTTTTTAATTCTTCATTGGCTGATTAATACTTTCTTTCTCCTTGACAGGTGGTTCGTTTTCTGATAAGAATGGAAAAAGAGCCTAAAACAGACATCAATGAAACTGATACCCTGTGGGGAGAAACTGGTATGTGTATGTTGACGGCTTCCAAAACAACTGTTAATGTAAAATTTATAGTAGAATAAAAGAGCAGCTGCTATTGTTGATATTTGTCATTGTGAATGGAACAGCAATTATTGTAGCTGTGAACAGGAATATGGCTTGTGAAAAGGTAGGATAATTAAATACAGGGGTCTTTTCGTAGAAGAACAGCTGCAGGAGCTCATTAGCATATGGTATGCTAATGAGCTATTAGACGATTAGCATATGCCACGCCCCCTGACATCACCGGAAGTGATGTCAGAAGGGGAAGCAAAACGGGGGGAGGCATCTTCGAAAGCCTCCCTTCCCCAGCCGGTCTGGGTGGGGGAGCTAAGAGAGAAGGGGTTTAAAGTTTAAACTCCTTCTCATGAGAGTTGGGCCACAGAAGGAGGAAAGAGGGAAGGAAAGAGAGAGAGTAGAGAGAAGGAAAGAAGGAAGGAAAGAGGGAAAGGAAGAGAAGGAAAGGGGAGGGGAGGGGAGGGAAAGAAAGAGAGGGAAGAAGGAGGGAAACAGAGAAAGGAGGAAAAAAGAGAAGAGAAGAAGGTGGGAAAGAAAGAAAGAGAGAAGAGAAGAGAAGAGAAGAGAAAAAGGAGGGAAAGAGGAAAAAGAGAGAAGGAAAGGAGGGAATGAAAGAAATTGGGCGGAAATTGGCCCCATTATATCTTATGGGCCATTGAAGTCAATGGTGAAAACATAGGGTATATTCTGGGGGCTGGAGGGGAGGAGGTTTGAGGGAGAGGCTCCAAACACATAGGGTAGCTGATGGAGCCTCTCCCCAAGATACCCACCAAGTTTCAAGAACATTGGACCAAGGGGTCCAATTCTATGGGCCCCCAAACAGGTTGCCCCTATTCCCTCCATTGTTCTCTATGGTGGGAAAACAACTTACTTTTTTCCCACCATAGAGAACAATGGAGGGAATGGGGGCAACCTGTTTGGGGGCCATAGAGTTGGACCCCGTGATCCAATGTTCTTGAAACTTGGTGAGTATCTTGGGAGAGGCTCCAACAGCTACCCTGTAAGTTTGGAGCCTCTCCTCAAACCCTCCCCTCCAGCCCCCAGAATATACCCTATGTTTTCACCATTGACTTCAATGGCCCATAGGATATAATGGAGCTGAAATTGACATTCGGCTGTCTGAAAGACTCTCCCGGACGCCGGCTGGGGACGGGGCTTGGCTCCTGAGCTCCCGGAGCTGTGCTCCGGTGCGCTCCCCCCCCAAAAGACCCCTGATTAAATATATTCTAAACAATTGTTACATTAATTTCTTTTAAATTTGCAGAAGTATGATTATGCATGTTTCTTAAATTTTCAAAAATTATCTGACAATTAACAAAACTTGCACAAAGGAAATAGGAATGATAACAGAAAAATAAGTCTGTGGATTGTGAGGTGCAAGAGGAAGCAGAGTGGCATAGGACAGTAAATGCTGTTTGATGATTTATTGGGGGAACATACTCCATAAAAGTGGATAAATGTTAGATGTTAAACTGAAAAAAGCACAAGAGAGTCACCTTTAGCTGGTTCTGCTGTGAGGAAGGCAAGAAGAGGAAAATGGTAAATTACAGTACCTGTGGTAGTTTCATCACCATTAGTAGAATTCATCATAGCTGTGGAATTTTTTGTTGAATTTTTTTTTTTAAGGGAGGGTAGATACTCTTGTTGGGAATGTCCCAGAACGTTGGACAAAAAGATCAATGCGGTTGTCTCAGAATCTCTGAAAAAGTGTGCTGAGCCACAGATTACTTTCTTCCATCACTGTCCTTCCATGTGCTTGTAGCTAGAACACCAGTACTGAGTTATGAAGGAGTATCATATAGGGAGAGGGAAAAATTGCTTGAGTTACCCCTGCCACAGAGGAGGAAGGATGTAGAAGTAACAGGGTAGAGTTGATCAGTGCAGCCACATATTCCGAGTGATGCTGGGAGGACAGAGTCTGGTCTGGATTTGGAAGGAGGCTCAACCAAGAACATGTTCAGTTGGGTTTTAATAATTTAAATTTATTGCCTACAACTTGGGGTGGAGTGTGCTAGAAATCAAAACAAATACATTTAATCATGATCATGCATTGAATTGTGTACTTCGTATTTGTGTGAAGTTTCTGTACAAGTATAAAATCTGATCTGGAATTTAACATCTCAAATTGCTTTTTATTTTATTTTTTAATAAAAAAACTTGCCCATATCAAGACAGACAGAACTTTAACCTGTGAATAGTACCTGGAGAAATCCCAGAACTCAAGAGAATTCAAGAAATTTAGTGCCCATATTCTTCCTTGCATCTCCTCAGTGGCTCCAGTACCTGCCTTTATAGGCCATCTCATATTCTAATAACAAAGTTGTGAAATTTTTGGATATTTAAACCTGATGACTGCAGCTGTGAACAGGCAATACAGATATTTCTACAAACCTGAAAATGGCCCCAGGTGTGCAGAAAAATATGAAATCTTTTTTTAAAATATTTTTTATTAATATATATATATATAACATCCATAATAAATACAACACTTACACGTCCACAATGATACAACTGCACGTAAATAAGTACAATCTTATCTATAATAGTCATTATGCAAATTAGAAAAAAGAAGAAAAAAAAGAGCCGATTAGTAAAATACGAAATTTTGGTATTGTATAGGACATGAATATCTGAATCTGATTGTGTAGCTACAAAATCAAAAAATGGACGCCAGCGTTCTAAGAAGTAGTTCTTTAGGTTGGGGGAGTAGGCTGCTGAGATCTGAGATGCGAGTTTGTCTGCAATCAGTAAGTCCCAGCATTTGGAAAACCATTGTTGCACTGTAGGTATAGTAGGTTGGTTCCATTTTTGTGCAAGTAAAGACTTAACTGCTGAAAATAAAATGGTTAATAGTTCCAGTAACCGTTTTGTCAAGGATAATTTGGACCACATATTTAACAGAATTACTTCTGGTAACAAAGGAATTTCAACACCCACTATTCTGGAGACCCTAAACACAATATCTTTCCGAAACGAATTAACAAGGGGGCAACTCCACCAACAATGAAAGAATGTTCCTTTCAGGCCACACCCTTTCCAACAAGCAGGTGTGGTTTTAAGTTTACACAGAAACAATCTTTGAGGGGTCCAATACCACCTGGAGTATATTTTAAAAGACTGTTGTTTCACTAGAATGTTGTTGGTTTTAAAGGGATAGGAGTCCCAAAGTTTAAACCAAATCTGCTCAGACTCTAATATTGAGCACTCCTTTTCCCATGAATTCTGAGTTGCAGTCTTAGAGAACCATCTACTGCTATTTAACGTCCTGTAAATAGGTTGGCAATCCTAGAAGAAAAAGGGGGAGATGCTGTGGAGGTTTTCGGGAAAGAGGAAATAGTGGGGAAGGGGAAAATGTGATGCCTCCCACAAGTCCTTGCAGGTTTGCCACTTGTTTATAAATTTCAATCTCCTTTGCATTCCTGAAGCCCTTCCTAAAAACTCCTGACCTTTAAAACCTGTATCTTATTAATCATATGCATATTTATGCATATAGAACTAACAAAAACTAATTGTTATCTAAGATTGCTTTAATCAGCTGGCAGCCCTAATTGGCATGTGAACATTCCGATATATGGCTTTTGAGGGGAACAGAAGACCACTGTGTTTACAATAATGCTTTTTTAAAAAACCCTAAACTAAAATATGCAGTTCCAAAGCTGGTTCTTTCCATGACTTTGAGAGAAATTTCTATGTCTGAATGTAATGAAATAACCACAAGACTATGTCCTTATGTTAAAAGCATAGCATCTGTGAAACAGACACTACCGAAATAGCGTCTCAGATGCAACAAAATGTATGAGCCAGCTTATCGCATTATATTGTGTTACAGCAACTTCCAACCATTGTGTTTATCCTGTCTTCAGAATTTCCTCTCCCTCACCCCGAGTTACCACTTCCCTCAACAGTCTTGGCAGGAGACCAAAGATCTGACAAAGATTATTAGTTTTCATTTAACCTAATGGGTTGCTCTCATATTTTCCATTTTGATTTTATCAGTCGGTTGTTTCGCTTGCTCATTTTAATTCTCTCTGCTTTTTTTTTTTTTTTAAGCTCAGAGTAGAAAAATCTTTTGCTTAGGCAAATCAGAAATAGGCCTATTCAGCAGAGTGGTAGACATTCCTGAACAGAGTTTTGTCCAGGGATCTTGTTTGTTTAAACCCCCTGCAGGCAATTCTTCAGCCCTGTTCTTTCCAAACATGGTGTTTTTAGGACACACCATTTTCTGTATCTTAAATGACCCCCAAGAATCCAGGAGCTAAGAGTGATAGTGAGATAACAGGCAGGCGGGACTCAGGAGTTTTTGGAAGAGTGACAAGCTTGTTCTTGCATTAGCAGTACTTAAGAACTAACAATGTAAAAAAATCCGGTCAGACTGTTTTGAGTCTAAATGGTCAACAAAGTTCTAAAATAATGGTATGTATCTGATGGCATTAAAAAAGAAGCAAACTACTTTCTATAGTCCTGCTTTTTGGAAAGGAAATCCGGGCATCCTGTGTTTTAATTAATTCAGAGTAAATTATTTAGGCAATTTATTACCCTGCTTTTTTCTCCAATGAGCACTGTGCAAAAACACCCAAATACAATTAAAAACAAGACAGCAGCTTTAACAAACAAAACACTATTTAAATAAAGAAAACAAAAAACATGATAGCAACATGAGCAGATTCTGAAGCCCAAGGGACAATTCACACAATGGCCATAGGCTGTGAGTCTGGGCTGAAAACCAGAGGGCCAAGAACCCTTTGGCTCGCACTCAAAAGATTTGCGCCTGTGGCTCATGTAGGCTTCAGGTACCTGCAGACAGGAAGGAAATGGGTAGTACCTGCAGAAATAATCCAACCGTAATTGGGAAAGAGTAAAATGCAGGCAGGTTGCCAGGTCTGGCTGGCAAGCTGGTGGTGGACTTACCAAGAGGCTCTGGGAGAGGGGAAGGAAGAAGCGTCCTACATCCCCTCCTGAAGTGGCGTATGCACGTTGGGAGGGGGCGCAACACTCTGGTTTTTGGGCAGAACTCTATGGCCTTTGGAGCCCAATAACATGTCTCCCACAAACTTCATGAATCCCCATGAAAAACATGGAGGTTCGTGAGCGGATTGTGGGAGACACATTCTCCTGAACCTCCAGTTCTGAACCAGGAACCAGCCTGGTTTATGCTCAAACTCGGGTTTGTTTGAGGGACTGTACCTATCCCTAAGTCCACCCAAATGGGCTGGATATTTAGTTATGAACGCTCCCTTGATGTTTTCCCATGTGCTAGCCTATAAGCAATATTGTTTCTGCAACACTTCTGCCTAGTTGACTGTGTCTGTACACAAAGGATTCTAGCAATGAGAAGCTGTGTTAATTTGTAGCTTCATATAAAAGATTCAGAAGCTAATGTGTGCCTAATGACCAAGAAACAATTCATGATGGGAAAATAAAACAAGTATATTTTCAAGCTTCGTAAAAATGGAGAGACTAGTGATTGAAATGCTTGCATTTGTAGCTTAATTTTTAAAGGTATACTGTGGACATTTACCAGTTCTGAAGGGTGAAATTCCTCTCATCTGGTCATGGTGCCAAGACTATGGAACTCCCTCCCCTGGGTTATTTCTCTGTCTCCTTCTATCAGTGTCTCCTCCCAGCAGGTGTAGACTTCTTTGTTTTATATGATGTTCCCTCAGTGATCCCTCCTTCCTGCCTTATGTTTTAATTTGCTTTCCTGTGTTTTATATATGTAATTTAGCTTCAGTATTTAATTGGCTTTATGAAGAATTTTTATGATGCTTATTTTAATTCCTAGCCACCTTGGTGGCCCTGATTGGGCGGAAAAGCTGGATGTTACAAATAAAGTGAATTTCCCCATTTGCAAACAATCTCCTGAAAGTACACCCACTTTTTCTTTCTGAAAAACCAAATCACTTAGGGCACAAAAGAACCCCTCAACAAATCTATTGATTTTGTACTTAGGGTATTCCCCCCCAAAAAAACAGCTGCAAAAAATAATAAAATACCCCATGAGTTTTTGCCCCCTCCCCATCCAGAAAACACTGATCCACAGAAGCATTATTAATTGCTCTGAAGAGACCCAACCCCGCACTCTTTACAAATAAAAGTGACCTGATGACACACACCATTATTAAATATGCAAAAAGGGGACATGGAATCTAAAACAACACACAAAACATTCCATGTTAAGTACGTATCAAGGCTTTGGGTGTTTGAAACAAGATATAAGAATTGTGAAACATACAGGATTCTGCCACCCCAGCTGGATTTTATAAGTGTGTGGGATATTTTACTACCCTGAGACATATTATAATTTGGCTTGGGTTGGTGAATTTACCCCAGGTACAATTGTGTCTGTTGTAATCTCTTAGTTACAAGCATATGAGCGATTAAACAACTGGAGCAGTGCCAGGCCTGCATGGCCACCAGGCTTAGGAGTGGTTCCCGGGCTTCACTGCAGCTGTCGCCAAGTCCAAAGCAGTTGCCTGACTCCAGTGGATGATGCAGGACATCCGGTGTGCTCTCTGTGCTTGTGTAGAGAACACTCTTATTTTAGGGGAGATTTAAATCCCTCAGAGTATTTTTTTGTCAGTGTTTTCTGCAAACCTGGGGCGGGGGGGGTTCCCCAAGTTTGCAGAAAAATCTGTTTTGTGTCAGTGTGGCCCTGATTCACATATTTAGCTCTCTGCAGGTTGGACCACACCTGATAATTAAAATATAAGATGATAAGAAGGTGTTCTTAGCTATATTATATACACTGTTGAGAAACTCATTTTTCTGGAGACTTGCCAAAGCCTGAAACTCTGTGCAAGGATGTTAAAACATTTCTATTCAAGTTGTTTGCTATCTCATGTTAAACTGGAAAGTGAAGATTCCTTTCTATCTGTATTTGGAGAACTCTAATCTACAGTGTTGATGATGATTACATGTGCAAATGGAATCAAAGACATGTCAGCTTCCCAGTCCATTTGGCATGGTTTACACCCTTAATATCAGTTCACATTATCTTAAGTTTCCTACGCTTTAGTCAGCCATGCTACGACAAGAGGCCATAATAAGAGGTTCATAGCTACAGCATCAAAATCGCATTTTCAGTTGATCTGCCAGGGCTCTTTTTGTAGAAAAAGCCCAGCAGGAACTCATTAGTATATTAGGCCACACCCCCATGTTACCAGAAGTGTGGTCATCCAGCCGCACCCACCTTTTGCCTCTTATTCTGTTTACCTTGTTTGTTGTCAAAACCCAGGACTTTTTATGTAGCAGGAACTCCTTTGCATGTTAGGCCGCACACCCCTAATGTAGCCAGTCCTAATGAGTTGCTGCTGTTGGGTGTGGCCTGTTATGCTAATGAGTTCCTGCTGGGTGTGGCCAACTTGGGAGCCAGCCAGAACTCCGTTCCTGTGTGTTCCTGCCCAAAAATAGCCCTGGATCTGACTAATCCATGAATCATGGCAGTGCTTGGTTAGAAGAAGCAAAGGAGAGAATTGCCTCTTGCAAAAAATTGCTATAATCTCTGTGCTATTCCCAAATTAGCAAAGAGAATAAAGAGTACTGATGTTACTTACTAAGTTAAAGATGAGTCAAAAGAATCAATGCTGGAAATCCGAGTGGGGTCTGATAAGATAGCATTATAAGGATGGACTTTTATGACCCAGTGGGTAGGCATATCTGTCTTTTTAATCTGCAGAGAGTCATGAACACTAGTGACATTGTGTGAACAATTTTATTTTAACATTTCTAGATAGGTGTATATAGTTGTATAAGATAGATACAAATGCTTCTACAGTTTGTTGTTATGTCTTATATCAGAAAGCTCAGACATCTCTGTTGTGGGCCATTTTAAGTATCTGAGAATAACTAACCTTTTGGGTAAGAAAAGACTTGTCTATCTAATCTGCATTGTAAATAAACATACACATAAGTTTTGCATCTTAATCCTTTTTAATGTATTTAAATTTGGTAGACTAAATGCCTTTCTTTCTCTCTTAGCTTTGACAGCTGCTGCGGGGAGAGGAAAACTGGAAACGTGCGAACTGCTGCTCGAACATGGTGCTCTTGTAACGAGAAATAATAGGAGAGGGATTCCTCCACTCTTCTGTGCTGTGCGCCAAGGACACTGGCAGGTGGGGCAACCTGAGGAATAAAGCAGCGAGTCCCAAGTTAACTTTTGGAGTATGGGGAACTTCTGTGATGTTAAGGTGGAACCAGCCAGGCTCGGCAAAGCCTGTGGGTATTTGAACTAGCAAGATGGTTCTTTGCTTGCAGAATGTAATAGGAATTGATGGATTAGTTCTGTACAGAAGGTGATGTTTGCATTTCCAGAGAGAAAATTCCTGTGTCACATCCTGAAAGAGTAGCATTGGTTTGCTGCTGGATGTGCCTTCAAGGGTGTGCAAGCACAACAGTGCACTGGAAATTTATTTACACTTTTGTTTTCAGATTGCAAAACTTCTACTGGAACATGGGGCTGATGTAAATCTCAGTGACAAACAAGGCCGGACACCACTGATGGTGGCTTCTTGCGAAGGACATCTGAGCACAGTAGAGTTTCTGATCTCCAAAGGTAAAACAATTAACTGTTCAAAGTATCCCTGCTCATTTTGCATACAATTTAAGCCAACTTGAAAGCTCAGCATACAACCAGTCTCAATGCATGGGGCTTTTTTAACAGTTACACAGAAAACTAAGAATGAAAAATTGGCTTAATTATTAGAGCTGGGACTGAGAATTTATGTTCAGGGAACTTTTTTTTTAAAAAAAAATGCTTTTGTGTGTTTGTTTTTTAAAGGTGCCGACATTTCATTGCTCGATAAAGAGGGCCTGACAGCACTGAGCTGGGCTTGCCTCAAAGGACACAAAAGTGTGGTTCAATGTTTGGTTGAAAAAAATGCCACGATAGACCAGACGGACAAGAATGGAAGAACACCCTTGGATCTAGCAGCTTTCTATGGAGACTCAGATATTGTAAGTCAGGTTGAATACTGAGCTTGCTGTAAGCTTTCCCTGTCTGATACCAGGCCAGAGCTCTAGGATCTCTTCTGTTTGAATGTTAATGAAGCAAATTAAAGCGGCCTTTATTCCATGCATTTGAAGATAGTAGTGGACCTGTTTAATCGAGAAAATACATGCCCCCTTTTTTTCTTTGTACATCTAGGAGACCTCTGCAATTGGATCTGTTCACTGCGTAATAAGTATTTGTAGGGGAACCACAAGGGAAGTCTTTTGAGTCTGTCCTGTTTCCACTGAACTTACACAGCCTGATAGTAGATAGTAGAAAAAATATATACCGCAGGTTAGGAAAGGCACATATAGGTATAGAAAAAAGCCCGCATGGTTAACAAACAAAGTAATGGAAGCTGTAAAAGGTAAAAAGGACTCTTTTAAGCTGTGGAAAGCTAGTCTCAGTGAGGCTGATAAAAGGGAACACAGGCTATGGCAAATAAAATGCAAGTCTGTGATCAGGCAGGCAAAAAGGGAATATGAGGCGCATATAGCAAAAAATGTAAATACCAACAATAAGACTTTCTTCAAATACATTAGAAGCAGGAAACCAGCCAGGGAGGCAGTGGGGCCCTTGGATGACCAAGGGGTAAAAGGACTACTGAAGGATGACAGGGAAATGGCTGAGAAGCTGAATGCATTTTTTGTTTCTGTGTTCTGTGTGGAAGATGAGAAGTGCTTGCCCACTCCAGAACCACTGATTTCGGGAGGGGTGTTGAAAGACCTGAGTCAGATTGAGGTGATGAGAGAGGAGGTCCTACTTAAGAGAACTTAAAAACTGATAAATCACCAGGCCCGGATGGCATACATCCAAGAGTGCTGAAGGAACTCAAATGTGAACGTGGATCTCCTGACAAAAATAAGTAATCTTTCATTATGTTGGGGATTATTAGGAAGGGTACTGAAAACAGATCAGCCAATATCATAGTGCCCCTGTATAAATCAATGGTGCGACCTCATTTGGAATACTGTGTTCTGGTCACCACACCTTAAAAAGGATATTATAGCTTTGGAAAAAGTGCAGAAAAGGGCAACTAGAATGATAAAAGGGTTGGAACACTTTCCCTATGAAGAAAGGTTAAAGCGCTTGGGGCTCTTTAGCTTGGAGAAACGATGACTGAGGGGTGACATGTTAGAGGTTTATAAGATAATGCATGGGGAGGGCGAAGCTTTGGCGTTTCAGGAATGGCTGCAGCTTCTCACAGCAGCGAGAGACATGTGCCTTGAATCAGGGACAGGAGAAGGCATGATTGTCCGTGCCTTCCACGGTGCCCTTGTTGATGGGCGCCAAGCCAGGGAACTTTTAGGAAAGCCCTTTCCCCGGCTTGCAACTGGCGCAGGAGGGCCTCTCCCTGCTCCGATGGTTCGTCTCTGATTCCCAGCAATGGCATAGAAACGACCACTCCAGCAAGCGATCTGGAAGTTCAGCGGATTTATCTCTACTCTGTGAGATCTGTTGGATCTACATCAAGTGAGATCCCAGGGAAACCTTTTGGATCGACTGACTAATGAGTGAGTTATGTTGAAGCGAGACATCAATCAGTGTGCTGCAAAGTCCCCATGGTAGAAGAGGGAGGGGAGGGGATGCCCTACCCACCCAAAAAAGCGATTTATCGAAGCGTTAAGGGGGAGACTAAGCAGATCAACGAATGGATTACAACAGGGGAATTTCCAAGGGATTTTAAGCACTTAAACAGACCTGTGAGACTTTGACTTCGTAGCGATTAAAGTAAACATCCTTCCAACATGGAGATTGTGCCGTAGGAAGAAAATGAAACCACGCCTTCTTTAGGAAGAGCTCGAATGGAGAAGCACATCATATGACCTAGCTGGTCTGGGTCAGGTGGTTTAGCTGGCCTTAGAGACTCTTCCTGCTTTATCGGAGTCAACGTCTTCACCCTCTCCTGGCCCTCAGAAGGCATTGGACTTAAAGAGACAGTGTTACTACCAGAAAAGCCTTAACTTATGGAATATCTCTAAAGAAGATGGATTACAATTGAACAGGCAGGTTGGTTAAAAAGCGATTTACCTTTAAGTGAAGGATTGGACTTGGACTAATCCAAAACATAACTGCCCTGCAAATGAAGCGATGGACGCTTTAGACTACAGACAAGCATGTAACAGCTGGAAAAAGGAAGTAAGAAATCCTGAGAACCAGAAGATCAGAGGAAAGGCACTGCAAAAAACAAACTGTACTGTTTTTAATTATGGAAGAAGTGGAATTTGAACTTTGAGAGTTTGGAGGGGTGGGATAAATGTATAATGGGAAGCCATAGTCAACAGATGTCTGTGGATGGGAAACAAGGATGTAAATTCTCACTGTTGTATCAGTTAAGCGGTTGATGATTAGAGAATAACTATTGAATACTCCTCATGTCAGAAAATTGTATAAGAGAAAATAGCATTGGTTAAAAAA
Source organism: Gekko gecko (assembly GCA_029375565.1). Lineage (NCBI taxonomy): Eukaryota > Metazoa > Chordata > Lepidosauria > Squamata > Gekkonidae > Gekko > Gekko gecko. The sequence continues at coordinate 42,243,038 of JAPDNY010000003.1, read as the reverse complement.
CTTTGTATAACTTCCAGACCTTGGGTTCTTAGTTAGATTTTCTTTGCTTTATCCAATAGTTTGTAGTGTCCCTATCCTATTTTTCTGTTGTAGTTTATAGAAAATAAATTAAAAAATCCCCTACGGGGTTTAAAAAAAAAAAGATAATGCATGGGATAGAGCAGGTAGACAAAAAAGGACTTTTCTTCCTTTCTCACCATACAAGAACTCATGGGCACTCAATGAAGTTGCTGAGCGGTCAGGTTAGAATGGATAAGAGGAAGTACTTCTTCACCCAAAGAGTGATTGACACATGGAATTCACTGCCACAGGAGGTGGTGGAGGCTACAAACATGGATGGCTTCAAGAGGGAATTAGATAAGCACAAGTGGAGACCCGCAAGAAACTTGCGGGATGGTCATCCCATTCCTCACACCTTTGCTTCCTCCCCTCTACCCTTACCTATCTCACACTCCTTCTCCCTTCTGGGGGTGGAGCCATGGACTCAACCCTCCAAAGCACCCATTTTATCCAGGGGAACTGATCTCTGTCACCTGGACAACAGTTGTAATGCTGGGTGATCTCCAGCCCTCACCCAGAGGCTGGCAATGGTAGTTCTCATGGAGGAAATGGCTGGTTTGGAGGGTGGAGTCTGTGGCATTATACTGGTCTGAAGTTCCTCCCCTTCTCAAACCCCACCATCCCCAGGATCCACCCCTTAAATGTCCAGGAGTTTCCCAGTCCAGAGTTGGCAACCCTATTTCCTTCCCACCCAATAGCCAACTTAACCTTTATCTGCCTTTGTCTGTCTTCAGCTTTTTGTCTCCACCCCCCTCCCCCACAGCTTCTACCAAGGAAAATTACAGTCTTTCCCCACAGTGGGGACCAAAGCAACTTACATTATTCTCACCTCCTTTTTATCTGCACAACAACCCTGTGAGGTTGGTTAGGCTGAAAGTATGTGACTGGTCCAAAATCACCCAGTCAGCTTCCACCGCAATATGGGGATCTGAACCTGGGTCTTGCAGACCCTACTCTGAGGCTCTAACTGCTGCATCACTGCTGGCTTTCATAGGGTGGCTGCTGAACAGCAGCAAGCAGCCAGGCCAAGTTGAGTCATGCAAATTAGGTGGCATCAAGTCACCCAGAGGGTGCTGCCTAGGGATGCCAGCCTCCAGGTGGGATCTGGGGATCCCCTGGAATTACTGCTCAGCTCCAGACTACTGAGATAACTTCCCCTGGAGAAAATGGATGCTTTGGAGAGTGGACTCTAGGGTATTGTACCCCACTGAGGTCCCTGTCCTCCCCAGGCTCCATCCCCAAATCTCCAGGAGTTTCCAGACCTGGAGCTGGCAGCCCCACTACCCCATCCCCTGCCAGTGCCTGTGGGGGGACCTGGCAACCCTGCCAGGCCTAGGGTTGGCAACCTCCAAGTGGGGCCTGCTGGAGAGTGAACTCCAGAGATCTGTGAACAACAGAGATCTGTCTCCCTGGAGAAAATGGCTGCTTTGGAGGGTGGATTCTGTGGCATGATACCCAGCTGAGGCCTCTCCCTTCCCCAAATCCTGCCCTCCTTGCACTCCACCCCAAAACCTCCAGGAATCCCCCAGCCTGGCCCCAAGGCTCCCCCCTCCCCCTCCCTCCAAGGCCGAAAGAGGCCTGGAAAGAAAGGGCCCTTCCCCCACCCTTGACTGACAGAGCCAGTCAGAAGCCTCTCCTCCCCCTCCCCCCAACGTTCTAATCTCTCACCACCGTTGCTGCCTGGAGTCAGGTCCCTGCAGAGGCCATTTCAAAAGGCTTTTGGGGGGAATTCAACCGTCCCTGAAGGGATTTCCTTACTTTTCGGATTTTTCTACAAACCCAGGAAGTCTACTGACTATGTAGGAAAAGCTGTTGGGGGACAGTGAGGCCCCTGTTGGAGGGAATAGGTATCCGCACAGAAAAAAAAAAGTCTGGGATTAGAATATAAGATATGGAGCAGAGGTCCATCGGTGGTTATTAGCCACAAGGTATGGATAGGGACTCTGGGGCAAGTGATGCTCTGTATTCTTGGTACTTGGGGGGGTCAATAGTGTGAGGGCTTCTAGTGTCCTGGCCCCACTGGTGGACCTCCTGATGGCACCTGGTATTTTTGGTCACTATGTGACACAGGGCATTGGACTGGATGGGCTATTGGCCTGATCCAACATTGGCTTCTCTTATGTTCTTATGTAGATCATGCTATCCAATAAAGCTTCCGTAATGAAACTTGAAAAACCAAGCCAGTGTTAAAAAGGATTTAAAAATTAGTTACTGCATTTGGCATTTACTGCCTCCACATTAGGAAATTACACCATTCTACTGTGAACCAACAAATAATTTATAAATACCGTTAAGAAATGGAGAGATATAGAGCTGTACTCCTATCAAAAAAACCCTTTAAGGACTTATCAATTCATTTAGGCACCAAGAAGCATGGAAATATGTGAATTAAGGCTCCCATCTTGACTTTTGTGTGCCATGAAAGCAATAACAAAATTGTATAGTCTCCCATGATCTTCCTGCTTATAACTTAAGGCTCCGTGCACCCACACTTGGCATTTCGGTCTGAATCTTCTTCCTTTTTAGGTCGGGACCAGCACTGATGCTGGCACCAGTGTTATGTAAATTGTTAATAAGATGAGTTGAAATGAATGATGTAGAAAGCTGACTTGAATAATGCTGGCTGAGAAACATGTACCATTCTCCTTTGCTGATGACATTAAGGGGCTACGTCTTTGGAAAGGGACTGGGCAAAAAAGTGTAGAATAATGACATAGGCACTCTAAGGGGACAGAACGGAATGGCTGAAATGAAGGTAAAGAGTCTACAGGGGGGTCAGATGCAGTCGTGAGCAAGTGGATGGAATTGCCTCTCCCTAGTCCTTTTCCACTCGTTGGTGGTAAAAGAAGCAGCTGACTTCCGGTTCTGATGTGATAGGACGCTATGAGGCTATGCCCTGTCTTTGGGGCATTTTATCTTTATTTTTATGTTGTTTTATCTGTTTTCTCCTTCTTTTCTTTGTCTTTTGTTCCTAGCTTAATTTAGCCTGCTTATTTAGTTGTTAGCCTGTACTTCTCTCCCTCCTCGTTTGTTTTATGGACTCAGTGCCAAAATCTCCTCTCTCCCTTGGTTGGAGCTGTGTGAACACAGAGCAGATGCAAGGGCTTGGAGGGAATGAAAAGTAGATGAAAAGGCTTGGAGGGAATTTTTCACTGTTAGCTTATTATTTTTAGCTTATTATTAGTTCGTTTGTTTGATTGTTAGCTTATTATTATTGTTAGGTTGTTATTATTATTTAGGTTGTTAGTGTAGGGCTCTTAGTTTAAATTGTAACGGTTGAGATCTTGTTTTCTTTTAACTTCTTTTAACTATTGTTTTAATTTATTGTTTTAAATTATTTTAATAGAAGCTTATTTGAGAGATTGTGATGTTTTTTAATTACTACCTAGTGTAAGTCAGTTGAGGGCTGCGCTTTGTGCTCAGCTCTTATGCACTTATTTTGGGTGTCTTGGGCTTGACATGTCCTGTTCCTGTTGTTTTTGTCAGGTTTGATTTATTGACAAGTTTGGCTGTCTTTAGTAAATGAGTAGCAGCATAGCAGTGTAGATAACAGCATTCTATCTGCTTTACTCACCTCATCCTCCCCGCCTTGCTAATTAGAGTAGGGAGTGGTAAAGAATAGTTGTCTGAGGAGAGAAGAGGAGTTTGGCTGGGCTGCTCTTTGTGTAACTGGTTTCTGCATATATATGTGTTATCTGTTATGTGCTTGAAATTTTTGTATGGGGTCATGGAGCTTTTATTATATATACCGCAGATATTTAGATCTTCTGATTTTTCTTTAGCTAGATATTATTTCTTAATAATTTCTTTGTATATTTTGAGTTTTACTTTATTTTTCCTTGCTCCTTTTGGTGAATTTCTTGTGCAAGCACCTTTTAATTAAGTGGGCCAAAAAAGAGCATGCCCTTCCGGAGATGCAGCAAACTCCTAGTAAACTTTTCCACTCGTTCTGTAGCCACTTCTCTGCAGCTTTCCAACAAAAGGCTACAGATTTCCATTATCGAGTCAGGTCCTGCAAGAGGTGGCCCAGGATCTTTCCCACCTCTCCTCTCTCTGCAGCAGCCTTCTGAGAGCTCCAGAAAAAGTGAATACTTGTAGTTACCGGAGCCCCATGGAGAAAATGCTGCAGGGCATGGTGGGGTTGCTGTGATGAAGAGGCACTATTGGTCCCACTCTCCTCCAGTAGTGATGCAGTCTCTTGCATTAGCGGAGACTCAACCAACAGAAGAATAAGGACAGGAAATTTCACCCAGTTTCCCCCCCTCTTCACAGCAGTCTTCCATGCTCTGTTGTGTTTTGTTCACTGAACTCCTGTGACTTCAGAGGATCAGCTTTTCAGAAGTTTCAAGAGACTGCTGTGCAAAGGAGGAGGTGGGAAAGAACTGCATCGGCAAGTGTGCTCGCAGTCCATGGCCTCTAGCCCAGTTTTGATTAAAAGACACACGTCAGGGGAGCCATTGCCCCAAATCTTTCTGTTACAGGTCAGCAGCAGCCCACTTGCTACTGGGCATGGACACCCCTCCTGTGTAACAGCTTGCCAGAGAAGAGGCGCTTGTGAGGAGGTTAACTACTGCTGCACCGCCAGTTCCCAGCTCTGTGGAATGTCCCTGGGCAGCACTGTTGCTGTTACCAAGAGCTCCAAGCAGTGGAGTGGAAATGCCTGGGGTCCCCTGGCAGAGGGGAAGCCAGCTGCATTAAGCTCTGTTATACTGGCTCAGACCATTCATCTGCCAAGGTCAGTCTTCTCTACTTGGACTGGCAGCAGCTCTCCAGGGTCTCAAATCTTTCACGTCAGCTGCAACCTGATTCTTTTATCTGGAGATGCTAGGGATTGAAGTGCTGCCCACAAGGTGGAGGCAGATGGTTCCTGGCTGGCATGGCTGAAATTACAAGACAGTAGAATCATGAGGTACAAGAAGGGCTTGGGGAAGGCCAAGCAAAGGTGGATGGGATGACACCGACTGTGTCACCAGTAGCAGCTGCCACTGTGCTCACCTGATAGAAGTATCGCCTGCCTCCCGTTTTTAAACTACTGCAATGCAGCGATCTTTTGGGTAATTTTTCTGAAGTTTGGACAAATTGGACAAGAGTTCCTTCAGTTCAAACTAGGTACAGTTAAACCAGATCAGTAGAAGCGAAAGAGACTGCTATAAATATAGCTGTAACATTCTGTTGCCTCTTTAAGTGAGGGTTTTCTTTAGGCTTGGTTTACCACTGGCTGTTTGAGCAAACTTCAGCGAACAGTGGAAGACAGGAGGGCCTGGCGTAATCTGGTCCATGGGGTCGCGAAGAGTCGGACTCGACTGTGCAACTGAACAACAACAGCCACCACTGGCTGTAGAAAATTATGAATGCTTACAGAGAACACTGAGAGCCTGTAGCAATTTGTTGGACAAATATAGACTCTTATGGATGCACCCCTGTGTTCACAGTGTGCTGAGAATAAGATATTGTGTGGCTGACGATTTCAGATATTTGCTACTGGAGTCTCTCAGTAAGCCATAAGATGGCACTTTGAAACAAGAAAGTGGGAGCTAATCTCTCATGTTCCCTTGCAAGAAGGAAGCAGTTAAAAAATGCTCTGCATGACTCTTGTTTTTATTAAAATTCTGGTTTCTAGTCCTTGGTGTTAAAGCACTTTGCCTTTGTAATAACATGAAAAAAATTCTAAGCTTGTTGGCACCTTTTCCCCGGCAAACCCATTTGTAATGACCAAGGTCCCTGAGCTTTGTGGAATTTTCTTCCCACTTCCCTCTTTCCGCCTTTATATCCTTATTTTATCAGTTTTACGTCTCTTGTTTACTGCTTTTATCATATTGGATTTGATATGTTACTGGACCTTTAGAATCAAATCACAGTTCATTGATGAGTTTATATTTTTGTTTACCACCAAGGGAAGCCTGATGGTTGAGGGGGCGGCACACAGTCTGATCTGTATCTATTATACATTTCTTTGGGGATATTTGTGAAATCAAAATTAACACAATCTGTTATGAACTTCTACTTCATAAGCCTGCTTTAAAATAAATAGGCCAGTGGTTAAAGTGTATGGCATTAATGGAGCTTATGTTATGAAGTGCCTGGTGGGATAGTTCTTAGCGTTGCAACCATTTTTTAAAACTACTTTCATATCAGAAATGAGTGCATATTAACAGTACTTCAACACTGGGGAAATATGCAATAATCCTGAACTCTTCAGGGGTTTTCTTTGCATTTACAGGTCCAGTATTTAGTAGACAAAGGAGCAGTGATTGAACATGTTGACAACAGTGGGATGCGCCCCTTGGACAGAGCAATTGGATGTCGGAATACATCAGTTGTGGTCACACTGCTTCGAAAAGGAGCCAAATTAGGTCAGTGAAGTAAATCCAAAATCGCTTTGTTTAGAGAGGAAATTACGGTCTTGAAAGCAACCAGATAAAATCGTGGGTTTTTTTTGTTATCATACTGGTCTATAAAATGCAGTTTAGTGCTAATAAATACGTCCATTATAAAACTGTTTAGATGTTCCCTAGTAAATCTGATTTTTATCTGCTTTAAACTGTCGCATTTTGACATTCTCTATGTATGTTGTAATATTGGCAGTCTTAGTGGAGATAGAACAGCACAAGGGTGAGTGTCATTTTGGTTCAAGAATGAGGGTGGGGGGAATCCAGTAGATTTTATGGTGCTCCTTTTAATTTGCAGTGTCTCTACTAAATTTTGGAGAATAGCAGTGATCTGTATATGTTGTTTCCCCTAAATCTGGTTGTCTAACTTAAGACCTGTATGTCTGGGGACAGCAGTGTGCTATCATGTCTCAGTAACTAGTGTTTAAAGCAGGGGAAATTAAGTCCAGATAAGGAACTTGACTATTCAACTTTATATGGAGAGAAATAAGGGATGTGACCCTGTTGATTCCCATGGACCACTCAGCTTCTTTTGGTACCATTGACCATGATATCCTGGATGAAGAGGCCAAGATGAGAATTGGGAGTATGGACTCCAGCGGTTCCAGCCCTATCTGGCTTAACAAATCCAGAAGTGGTTTATTTAGGGGACAGCTGCTCGACTCCACAGCATTTTGAGCTATAGAGTTCCTTGTTGACAATGCAGTTCGACATATATGTGAAACTGCTGGGAATACCGAACATCCAGCTCTGTTCTTCTGGTCATCAAAATCAGATGATTCACTGAATGTCTGGAGGCCAGTAATAGGCTAGAGGAAAGTCAACAAACTGAAGAACAGTCCGGAAAAGATTAAAGGGCTCTTGATTGATAAAGTAATTAATCAGATCTTAATGGGTCAGACAGTTCTGAATAAGATTGCTCTCTGTCTGAACAAGTAGCTTGGTTTACAGCTTAATACTTCTAGGCCTGTGCAAAGTGATGGCCATGACACTACCTGTGTTGTTCAATATTATCTTTTTGGTTAGCATGCTAGCTATGGCCTTTCCTTGAGAAGCAAGATCTGGCTACAGCTATACATGTTCAGATTCCATTCAGGTTAGATTCCCATATTGAGCTGGGGCCCATATTAAGCTGGGCAGGGCATTTCCTCCATGCATTGTACCCCTGACAAATGAGGCATATACGATGCCCTGGAACTCCAACTTTATTGTGGTGCAGCTGGACCCCTGATACAAACTTTCACTCTTAGTTACATCACTCTTGTGCACTCCACAGCCTCTTTTCTCTTCTCCTCTGCAACGACCACCCCCAAATCTGTTCCACCATAGCTTTAAGGTTCTGTCCCTGGAGTGGGAGCTGCCCCCTCGTTCCAGTCTCTGCCCTCCTAGTACATTGGCCACACAGCCTGAGCAGTGCCCCTCTGCCACTGAGAGCAGCTGAGACCGCTAGCCAGCCTTTTGCCACAGCACTGGTTCCAGGCTAGACACACCACGGCAGGCAGTTGGCAGCCTCAGGCCCCTGCTTGCCTTGCCCATCCAGCCCTCTTCCCAGGCTATGGCCCTGACCTGTACAGGGACCACAAGGCAACTCTGCCACACTTACCATAATGTGTGTATTTATTTTATTTATTTATTCAAACTTTTATCTCGCCCTCCCAACCGAAGCCAGCTCAGGGCGGCTTACAACAAATAATCACATTAAAAACAGTTCTGAAACCATGATAAAGTGCTAGTGATCATTCACCATAAACAGTAGCAACCCTCCTTCGCAGTTCTCTGTGTGGTTGTGGCCTTTGAATGCCATTTAGAACCTTCGGGTGGTACAGGATTCATCAGTAAGACTATTGACTGGCATGGGTTAATTGTACCCCGCCAGTTCTTAATGGACTGAATTGGCTGCCAGTTCCCTCTAGGGGCAGATTCAGAATCCTGGTGTTCAGAGCCCTGAATAATCCATGTCAAAGGTGCCTGAGTGACCGCTGGAGAGTGACAACTAGTGAGAGGGCCTCTTCCTTTCAACAGTTTGTCTGATATCTAGTCTACTTACAGGCCAAGTGAAAACATTAGTTCACCAGTTCCATGTGGGTTGCTGTGTTAGTCTGTAGTAGTAAACAAAATTTTAGTCCCAGGGTAGAAGCTTGTATGAGTCAAAGCTCACTTTTGCCAGGTACAGATGAGAAGGAAGAACCATCAGTACTTATGTCCAGATCAGAAGATGGGTGGGCTGCTACCAATAAGGGCCAGTTAGAGTCAGGATGCAGAGGTAGAATGCAAAACACAACAAGCTTGATTAGAGCAAGGAGATATTAGCATCTGTAATGAGTTAAGAGTCTTATGCCCCTGTTCAGCCCTGGGGGATCCAGGGAAATCTTGTTGGTCTTTATGGTGGTTACCAGAGTCACACTTTGCTGCCCAGGAAAATATTATTATTTCCACAGGTATTATGTTAGTTTGTGATGGTATACTTTCATTTTAATGCTTAGAGAAGTTAACTGTCTTGTGCTGATTTTGCTGATAATATCTAGACATTTTTTTGTGCTGGACTTTTAAGATTAGGGATGGAGTGGATTTATCTTTGTTTGGATTCATCCTGTTTCAAGGTTTTGCTCCAGCAATCTTCTGGCAAATTTTGGGGGGAATAAAAAACAACAACCTAAAGATGGAATGTTGCTCCCCATTTTCCTGGATTTATTATTTTTTTAATGAATATATGTTTCCATGAACCTTTGATTCCAATATCCCAAGAAATTATACCTAGTGTGTGGCAAATTGGGAGGGGGGGGCTTTTCAGTACTACAGAACTAGCCCTTTATCTGTTGATATTATAACACTTTTTAAAATTATGCCTTAAGTCAAGGGGAAGATATGGAAACCCCTTCAAAATTAGATTGTGTGCTGAAAAACAGATGCTTTTTGACATACAAAGGGCAAATTCTGAAAGTACTCCTGTTCATTATTTTTGTTTCTCTGTTGCAGTGCACGGGTCTTCTGTGCTAGGCTCCCCACATCTCTGGGTCATGGAAATGCATCCCATGGGTCACCTTTCTGAAAACCCCCCCCCAAATGTTCCTAGTCTCCACAGACACTCATGGGTAGGGAAGCACAAAAGTACAAACCCTTATCAGACTGGTCATCAGAATTCTCACAATCTGAGAAGCAATATAAGGAGGGAGAAAAAAGATCGGATCATGAGATGCATCCTAATAGGATTTTGTGATCAACCCTAGCATTTCTTATCTTGCTGGTTTTTACCTGCAGCTTAAGGTTTTATTTGTAAAGTATTTTATTATATTGGTTTTACATTCTTAAATTTTTTTTTATCTAATCTGTAAGCTGATCTGAGCATTATTGATACAATACAGCTAAGATGTCCTTTAAAAAGCAATATATATCTCTCGAAGATTTTAGCATGAAGGTTTCAGCATGATGCATGTTTAATTATACATTAATTAAATTCCAGGAAATGCAGCCTGGGCTATGGCCACTTCGAAACCTGATATTCTGATAATCCTTCTGCAAAAGCTTGTTGAAGAAGGAAACATAATGTACAAAGTACGTTTATCTTTGCTTTTATTTATAGCAGTAATATCCAAATGCTTGTATGTATGAACTTGTTACACAATGGTAGATGCCGGTAGTTCCAGTTGCTGAACAATTATTGGAAATTGGCTGTCTCGTGGGACCAGTAGGCAAAAGAGGACATTGTTGTAAAGCACAGAGAAAAGACCCAGTGATATCTGGGTGGATTTAATGAAAATCCAGATCTTTGCAAAAACTATTGGTTTAGAGTGCAACTAGATGTTACAGTGTCGATGGGCCCAACCTGTTTCAACAGTTGAAAATGTGGAGGAGGGGGGTTCAAGAGTGCATGTTACTGCTACACTGCAGACCTGATCAGGCTTGGACCCTTGTGGCATTTTTAAATGGACCAAATTCAGCTGTAAAATGGCAGCAAGGGTGTCCATAGGTTTGATCTTTGGCTGCTGTAATGTCTAGTTCTGCCTTTAGGTGAGGCTTTGTTTATGCATGCCTGGTTGGCCCATATGATTCAGTGCAGCTGACTCTATTAAACCAACTACAAAATTATTCTTCGAAGTCCTGGTGAAGACACTTGGGCAGTCCAGCAAAAAAACAAAACAAAATCCAAACCCAACCCTCTCTAGAATGACATGATCCAACATATATTTTTCTTGGTCAATATCTGGGCCATGTATTACTCCTTGGTACTATAAAATCCAGCATTTTAGCTTTCTGATTTTCTCTCCAGCAGAGCCCATTAACATGCCAGGTATTTTTAAGATGAAAGCAGCATTTTACAACAAGATTGTCAAACTTCTGTGCTCTTCACCTTGCAGAAAGGGAAGATGAAAGAGGCGGCACAGCGGTACCAGTATGCCTTAAGGAAATTTCCTCGGGAGAGTTTTGGAGAAGAAATTAAAGCATTCAATGAGCTCAGAGTTTCTCTATACCTAAACCTGTCACGATGCCGAAGAAAAACAAATGTAAGCTCTGGTAGTGCAAGTTTTACTATATTGTGGCAAATAATAAGGTTCTAGGAAAAAAACATGCATGTAGATGAATGGATCTGAGTTGCTAGAGACTGCCTACCAATTTAGCAAATGTATATGCTACCTCTGTAAAGACCTTTTTGAAGGTGACTTGCAAACTTACCCAGCAATTGCACCTGTCCTGACATAAAATGTAATAACTGATGTATGGTAGTACCACAAAGTGCTCCAGTAGTTTCAAGGCAGTATGTTCTGTTATCCATGTACGGCAAAAGGATTAAGGGCTTGGCTTTGCAGTATGGGTTAAAACAGTAAACAGCAGAAATTTGATCAAGAAGCTGTGTGGCAGATTGCAACAGTTTATTGTCGTAATTTTGGAAATTAAGGGATTGTAACTGCTTTATTGTTTTGCTAGGATTTTGGCATGGCAGATGAGTTTGCTACTAAGGCACTTGAACTCAAACCCACATCCTACGAAGCATATTATGCCAGAGCAAGAGCCAAGAGGAACAGCAGGTACTTAAAGACATATAGATACAACAGCCCTGTCTTGTTAGCATTGTAGTAACAGTAAGCAGGATATTAGTGTAACTTTATTAAAAGGCTCCTGGAAAGAGCAAATAATACAAACAAGTATGGTCTTCATTATTTCTCACCTACCCTTCCCATGCACAGGTTTTGATGGAAGATGGAGTGTCCTAACCTGTTCTCATCTGTTTCTGCCAAGCCCACAGTCCATATGTTTATATTTATGCAGACAGAAACAGCAGTCTTGGTCAATAACATGGGAAGAGTTTGGAACTGAGGAGTGAATGGGGTTGATAGCTCTAGATTGGGAAATTCCTGGAGATTTTGGAGGTGGAGCCTGGAGAAGGTGGGGGTTTGGGAAGGGAGGGACCTCGGCAGAGTATAGTGCCATAAAGTCTACCCTCCAAAAAAGCCACTTTCTCCATGGGAGCTGATCTGGGTCATCTGGAGATCCCTTGTAGCAGCAGGAGATCTCCAGGGGCAACCTGGAGGTTAGCAACCCTAGGAATGGATCTTGTTTTATATATTCTATCATTTTTCAGATAGAGAATTACTATAACATTAGAAGCAGGGGGACTACAAGGACTTATGGGGCAGAAGGCATCCCATCCCCCTGGCCCCACACTTACCCACCAATGCCATTTGTCTCTCAATTTTCCAGTGACCACTCAGTCATCCTTTCTGCCCCCCCCCAATAAGTTTTCTCCCTCTCTCTGCCTCGCCTCCATCACTCCAGGTCTCTTGTCACCGCTGATGCTACCTCCTTGTGGCCAGCTGATGGCACCCGGGGGGGGCGGCAGTGAGAATGAGAGAACATGTCCAGGCCAGACTCTTTTGTTACCTGGCCCAGTGACTACAGACCTCCCTTGCTGTTTCCAGCCAGGTGATGGGGAAGTCTGGGTTTTAGGTACTTCCCCATCAGCTAGCCACAGGGAGACAGAATGTGCTTTGTACTCCAGGCCTCTCACGTCTACCCACCATTTCCATTGATCTTGCCACACTTGCAGTATCTCCTTCAGAACTGTGAGTAGTGACTTCTGTACTTGCACAGACTTCACTTCTCTGGCTTGGGGGATTTAACGTTTTTATTGCAGACCTGGGGGTTAGCATAGGTCTGTAAAAAAAAATCCACCCTGTCTGAACATTCCCCCATTGTTCAGGTTCCTTTAATTCTTACTATGAGGCCATGTTCAGAATTAGATACAAAGCTGGAAATAGGTATTTCCAGTGTGTGTTTTGCCTCCCCCACCCCACAGCTTTAAATATCACTTCTATAACAGGCGGGAGGGGGGGAATATGTGTGGGCTTATTTCTTTTCATTATAGCTGCATCTCTTTCAAGCTGTCTCTCCTTCCCTTACAGCTGATACATTATGCTGAAAAGAGGGGAATGGGGAATCCTTTGCATAGGGTCCTGAGTCACTGTTTAGAGGCATAGAGTCTAGAGGCATAGAGTCACTGTTTTAGAACTGTACCTCACAGCTTCTTGGCCTGTAGTGAGATAATATCGTATGAGGTCAGCCGAGTATGATGTGTTCTGCTGAAAATTAAGACGTTACAAGAAACTTGCTACATGCCAGGAACCCAAGGACTGTACCATATAATCCTAGGTGCATGTCGTTCTCCAGAGCATGACAAAGACACAACCAAACGGGTAAACCTTTTGTTACCTCAGTAGCCAGCCAGGTGCATATTGCTTCCTGTAAGGACCTTCAGTCTCTTTTGGGATACTGTAGAAAGGGCATGAGACTTAAGCATCCAAATCTTAAGATTCATACAAGAGGTTTTAAGGTGTAGTGTATAACAAGGAACATAGAGACAGGCGTCTTGGTATGCAGTAGCTAAAATGTAAATGTGTCCAGTTTACTGAACACGCTTCTTCCTTCTCCAGGCAATTCCATGCAGCCCTCAGTGACCTGCGTGAAGCCATAAAATTGTGTCCTGGTAACCAAGAAATAAAGAGGCTGCTTGCTCGAGTTGATGAGGAGTGCAAACAACTTCAGAGAACACAGCAACAAAAGCAGCAGTGTCCTCTGCCAACCCAGCAGAGTAACGACTCTGACAATGAAGGTGAAGCTCTTGTGCAGGAACCCTTCAGCTTGGAAGAGATAGAAGAGGAGGAATTTTTGCATGAGGAGGTTCCTGGCCCATCTACACAGAGGCCGCCACTTTCCCAAGCTGCTTCCTCTTGCAACAGAAACCCCCCAGAAGGGAATCCCCAGAAATTTAGGCCCATTTCTCCCCAAAACAGAGCAGGTGGTAAATATCTGCGAGAGCCTGGCTTGACGATGCAGCCCACAAAACAAGCCCAGATAGTGAAAACTAATCAGCATCTGAATTCCATGCAGTCTGGGACAAGAGCTGGACCTGGTCAGCCTGCCACAAAGACTCAGCCCCTTCAGTACCTTCCTCCAAGCCCTGTGCCCTCCAGGCATCTCGCAAACCTAAGCAACAATAAAAGCCAGCATTTGGATGGTACAAACACACTTTCTGCAAATATAACTGCAGGGAGTAGCTCTGCAGTATTCAGTGAAAGACTAACAGCTGGACAGTTTCCGTACTTGCAGCATAGTGACAAAGGATCTTCTCACGTTTTCTTAACCAAATCCAAAACTCACGAGAGACTAGCCGTCCATGCTCCCCCAAACATGGAGAAAACAGGTCAGTTTCCATCTCCAGGAATTAGTGAGGTAAGGCAGCAAAGCTCTGTGAGTTCTAGTCCCGTTTCTGCCAACATGGTGGTTTCCAGCTCAACAAGCAGCTTATCTTCAAGCAGCAGCTTTTCTGAGAGTCTGAAAGGGCAAGGTCCTGATGTTCGAATGAAGGAGAGCAAAACTAACCAAGGTCAGAGTGGAACAGCAGAACATAGGCCTCGAAATACTCCCTTCATGGGTATCATGGATAAGACTGCACGGTTCCAACAGCAGATGAACCCATCAAATCGCAGTTGGCATGGCCAGACTGCAGAGGGATTCCTGAAAAGCGTTGCGACAACTGGAGGAACTCCGTCTTCAAGTTGCGAGCAGTTCCCTGCCAAGCAGTTAGGCAGCTATGGAAATCAAACATTCTCTTCTTCTTCCATTTTGACATCAGGGGAGAGTATCCAGAATGGCATGCAATCTAAAGAACTTGAGGAACTCAAGTGCCAAGCATCTGCCTCCTCACAAGACAGCAGGATAGCTAAGCCTGTGGCTCATTTGTACCAGGAAGTTCTCGCTAAACAGCACTCTCAGCTTAATAAAGACATTCATTCAAGTCATGTCACTTCTACAAAGCCAAAGCGATCTTTTGTAGAGTCTAATGTGTGAATAGTTCTACTTATTTTATCACAAACCACATCTCTCTTTGGTTGTAAAACTTAGCACATAGTGGCATATAACTAATATTAATAGCTGGTATTTTACAGGGTGTATGACAAACTTGATCATCCAGCCACCTCTTGAACATTAAAACAGGCTGTCCAGTCAGCAAAATATGGGCTACCACCACTTAGTTAAGACACAGTTTATTAATGCAGTGGAGGTGGAATTCCATCACTGATGTCAAATTTAAGAGAGGATTTAAACCTGCTTGCCTGATTAACTATATTAGTAAAAGTACCAAGCTAAGTCCTTTGTTTCGTACAGCCATGTATATATCCTGTTAAAAAAATGTTTTAACTCCTGCAAGGTGATGGGATCCGTTGCACACCCAGATCTGTCCATGACTGTTTTCCTGTCAGGAAGATTAGTCATTACTCTTCCAGCTTAATAAAGATACAAATGTAATTTCAGGAAACCTTCTGTCACTTCTGTGCAAGTCATTCAGCAGCCATATTTTATTTGATTGTGTGAATAATTTTGACTTTAGTTACTGTAAGGCAGCAAAGAAATTACAAATTGGGGGGGGTTTGCATGCATTGTGTTCAACATCCTGGTTATTGCACTGAGTAATATATGACATGTTAACAACATATAACAGCACTTTACATCGTTTATCTAAACACCCTTTGAGGTGCTATGTAAGTAACAAGATGGAGAATAAGGAAGAGGACTGCAAGTTTTTGCTATGTTTTTATAGATCTCTGAATGAACATTGGTGGGAGGAATATGTGATTTTACTTTTATAGGAAGGGGCATCTGATATTGTCCCCTCAGTGCTTCAGTGGGAAACTTCTTAGTTGCAAGGCTGTTTCCAAGATGACTAGTTTGTAAGGACATTCCTGTAAGTAACAAAGGGCAACAGAATACTCCACCTTGTACAAGCTCAACCTTTAACAAATTACTCCCTTGTGTACAGTATGTATGTACATTGTAATGGCATTCTCGCACGATTTTTAAAAATTCCATAAAGAATTTGCAATTTCTAAATGAATTGTTACTCTTTAGCTTATTTATTGTTTCTCTTGGTATTTGTACAATCTTATTTTATTCTCTCGTTCTGTAGATCTATTTTTTGCACAGCTACTGTATTTTTCCCATATGAAATAAAAGACTATTAATATAGCTTATGATCCAGTAGTATACAGTTTGTTGCTACAAAATAGTTTTTTTGCCAGTGATGCACCTTTATTTATTTCCTTAGATTCTTACCCCGCCCCCTCAGCTCAGGGCAGCTTACAGTAATATAAAACAATACAATAAATAATAAAACCCAATCATGCACGAATATAAAAACCATAACTATACAACATAATAAAGTGCTAGCATAAATTCCTTAGTGCACAGTCAGTGTCATGATCTACTTCAGATGTCCCAGGCGCTTGGGTCAGGCTATCCCTGGGGGGGGGACCCAGGGGGTCGAGTTCACTCTCCATAAGCTGTCAGATGCTGGTAGTAGCAGTGGTGGTGGTGGCTCCAAAAGCCTGGCAGAAGAGCTCCATTTTACAGGCCCTGTGGAACTGTAACAGGTGTCGCAGGGCCCTGATCTCCTCTGGGAGCTCGTTCCACCAGAGTGGAGCCGCCACCAAGAAAGCCCTTGCCCTCATTGACACAAGCCTGGCCTCTTTTATAGTCAGGACGACCAGCTGGTTCTGGGTCCCCGATTGCAGCACTCTCTGGGGAACATATGGGGAAAGGCGGTCCCTCAGGTATGCAGGTCTCTGGCCATAAGGGGCTTTAAAGGTAATGACCAGCACCTTCAACCAAATCCAGTATGCTATAGGCAGCCGACCAAAAGGCGGACTTGGCTGTGGCTGCTACCCGAGCCTCCATTGTTAAGGAGATGTCCAGGAGCGCGCCCAAACTCCTGACCTCCGGCGCTGGCACCAACGGCACCCCATCAAAGGCTGGGAGTGGGATCCCTACCCCCAGACCGCCCCGACTCAGGCACAGGACCTCCATCTTCGTCAGATTCAACATCAGCCGGATCAGCCTAAGCCAACCAGCCACAGCTTGCAATGCTAGATCAAGCTCTTCCGGTTTGCAGCCAGACTGACCACCCAACAACAGATAGAGCTGGGTGTCATCCGCATACTGGTGATAACCCAGTCCATGCCTCCAGGCAATCAGGGCAAGAGGGCGCATATAGATGTTAAAAAGCATTGGGGACAGCACTGCCCCTTGGGGCACTCCACATTCCAGTGGGTGCCTTCGGGACAGTTGATCCCCTAGCGCCACTCTTTGTCCCCGACCTTGGAGGAAGGAAACAAGCCACTGCAAGACCAGTCCCTATACTCTGATATCGGCGAGGCAGCGGATCAGTAGCTGGTGATCGACCGTGTTGAACGCCACCGACAGGTCTAGCAGCAACAGCACCGCCAACCTGCCTCAATCCAGATGTCTCCAGAGGTCATCCGTGAGGGCGACCAGTGCCGACTCCATCCCATGACCCCAGCGGAACCCGGACTGAAAGGGATCTAATAAGGAAGCATCATCCAGAAAGCTCTGTAACTGAATTGCAATTGCCATCTTGCCTAAATAAGGCAAATTGGAAACTGGCTGATAGTTGGCCAATTCAGCCAGACTAGTAATGGCTTTTTCAGGAGAGGACGTACCACTGCTTCCTTAAGTGCCTCCAGGAACAGCCCCTCAGTTGGTCAGGAATTTAATGGCCACATACCACGCTCAGTGGGTTACTTTTCCAATAACCTTTTGAGACTGTCTGGCTGTTTTGTTTGGTCTTGGGTGACAGGCTCAGTGCTGATCCTCCAATGGCCATGAGAATCACTGAAAATCAGACTGCCTGTGAATTGGGGCATACCCCACCCATGATTTGTTTGTGCAGTATACTATGAGCATAGCAGTTGATGGAAACAGCACTGATGTGCCCACTTAATTAGCTTCTCAGCGTAGTTTGAGAGGTTGGTCGTTTAGTTCTTAAGTATGCTCCACTGAAGATATGTAGTAGCTAATTAAAGACGCATGATGTCAGTGCTGGCTTCTAGCCAGAGTGCTCTTGCCAGGACTGACTGGTGTCCCAGGCCACATATCATCAGCGTAGTCAAAACCTAAAATACCAATGATGAAAATTCTTCAAACTCCTACTATGCTTCCTTCCACAAAGGGCTTCATATGCTTTCCTGCAAAAGATGTCAACAGTTTTACTTCTCATGTGAACTTTTTTTAAAAAAATTAAAATGTTTATTAATATTTTATAAGGTTTACAGCACAACTAGGAAATATTTACAATCAGGGAGCTATAGTAATTGAACTCAGTGAATATACCAGCAGTAAGTAAAACAGTAGATTATATACACATGTGCATATCATAAACAGCGAGAGTTGTCTTATCAGTGCCAATAAGCACTGCACAGCCAAGCATTGCACCAATCAAGGATATAACAGATCTATCCTATCTGGACGAGTTCTTGATATTTAAAGATGCAGCAGAGTCTGGTGAGAGGGATCATGTGGTTGAATATTTGTAGTGACACATTCAAGAAATGGAAACCATTCTTCCGTGAACTGAGTCATTTTTGGATAAATCTCAGATTGGAGAAGATGGTCAGATCTTTTCCAGCACAGGTTGTGATTTCCAGTTTAGGCCAATCGCTGTTTTTGCTGCCACTAAAAAACTATTAATTAGTATTCTAGGAATTGTTACGTCCTGTCAATAGTTCTGAAATAGTATTTTTGGTACTAATGGAACCTCATATCCAGTTAGAACATTTTTGATGATCACTCACTTTATACAGTATATAATTCAGTCTACAGAATTTTCCTACCCCCCCCCCAGTGTTCACATTTAAGTGTAAAGGAATTTATTTATAATATTCATTTACAGACATGACAGATACCTGAACCAAGAAGCTTACACTCTGAATTATCCACCTCCAGTTTGATTTCCTCTAATCTGAAAGAATACTCAAGTTATTTAAGACAGTGGGTTTTGATTGTGTACTGGCTGTGTTTCTAACCAGCGATTGATGGCCATTTTCAAAGTTCTATTTGGGGTAAGTACAAGTCTCTGAAGAGGGAGATTTGTCATAGGACTTGAGTGCCTTTTGTTAACAATCCAGTTTTCCATTGCTTCCTTCTCATAGGAGTAGCCATCTAGAGAAATATAAACATATCTGAATCACTAACAGGAATGTATAACCAAATCCTAAAGTAATGCTGTATTTTAGGAAGGGGTTTTTAATAAGTATTTCAGTACAATCAGATGCAAGTTCGTTAAAGGATTCTCTCAATACCCAGCAGGATGGAGGGGTGGAGAACACAACAGAACCCAGATGAATCTAATAGCAGCAGCCCCTCCCACCCCCACCAATGAGGAAGGACACATATTTTGTTCCAAGTAGGGTTTGATACATGGATTGGTCTGTAACAACAAACAGGGTCTATCTAAGTAGGTTGTGATACATCCTACTAATTCTGCATCCCACCAGTTGAGAACCACTTCTCTAAAGGAATCTGCACCCAGTCTTGACTGCTTCACTAGTATGCCTGCATGATGCATATTTGCAAACATTTCTGCATTCATACTCTATATGAAGTGCCCTTTTTCCTTCTTCCATGTCTGTTAAGGATAAAGTCTTCTTTTTCTTCTTCTTCCAGTGTCTCTACTACTGCTGTAATTTTGATAATGAACAGGAACATTTTCCTCTTCGTTATTAAACTCTATAAAGCCTAACTAAAATTTCAGGTAGCTGTGTTGAGCCACTGGATTCCCCCCCCCCCAGCATCAGTAGTGAAGATAACATTATGTACAATTTTTGTCCATACCTTGCAATTTTACATCACTGGAGATAATTTTTTCTCATGGAAAATCAGTAATCTGATTTTCTTGGAATTAAACTATCAGAGTAGATAAGTGCTATGGTGGAAGACAGGACATTAACTTTTCCTGAAAAATAAATCCCTCTTCTCCAAGAACTTGCTAAATGCAGAAGGTTGCCATTCTCAGCTCATCTATTCTATTACTGATTTGAATACTGGCTTTAAAATTGCTTTCCAAAGTTCATCACGGAGCTGTCAAAGGAATCATCAGAGCTGCTAGGCGAGGTCCCTTGTGCCCACGGCCTTTCATGTATAAAACAGCAGCACCAAAACAGTGACGTGACTAGGCAGTAAATTACAATTGATAATCTGCATTTTAATAGCCCTCATTCAGTACTGCTAAATAAAAAGTCATGTCTGTAATGCCACTTTCTTGTAAAAACCATTGCTTACTTATGTTGGAGTTATACGCAGCTTCAGAAGCATAAAACACTTTTTTATTTTGAGATTCAATTACCACTTAATAAATGTAGTTTGCTTGTCTTTATCACCTTTAAAAAGACACACACACACAAGAGGAAGAAATGCATCCCAATGTTTGTTATTTAGCACTTTTGAGACATGAGACGGATATCAAAGGAGGAAGATATAAAAGGCATAGAAATAGTAATCATAGGTTTACTGAAATGTCTAGTGCATCTCATAATATGTATTTCTTGTCGGGCAAGAAATGAAAAGAAATAAGGTAGAAATTATGAGTACATGGCAAGACAGAGCAAGTTTATGCTTTCAAGTACTAGTAATTTACTCCCACATTCAATACAGCACTTCACTTCTGTGCTGCCCCCACTATTGTTGGGGGGGGGGGCGTGAAAGAGATGTGCTGTTCCTTTTTATTGTCTGCAACCAGCAGAAAAAGGGGGTCAGCAATCTCACAATCTTTTGCAAAGAGCATGACAATGCTGTTTGGCAAAAGGTCATGCTACCTAGCACGCTACCAGGAGGATGGATATAGTCACATTACTTAAGCCATCCAAAAGTCTCTTAGGCTTCCTAGTAGGTACATCAGACCTAAGGGACAGATTCAATAGTAAAACATCATTGCAAGTGCACTCCAAGATTGTGAAGACTGGATTTCAGACTTTATATGGCCTTCACATAATTACAATTATTTAAAGAAAAGCAGTATCAATTTAGTTTTTCAGTGACCTGCACTGGCACTTAGAATAAACTTTGGATTGGAATCTCTCTCTCCTCTCTCTCTCTCTCTCTCTCTCTCTCTCTCTCTCTCTCTCAATCATCACTTTAAGCAAGCCTCTGAATGCAGTCAAGTGCTTGTGGGAAAATAAACTGAAGCTGAATCCAGGTGAGACAGTGGTGAGGATCTTTGGAAGGGCCACTGCTGTAAATAGAATTGTTCTCCCTCCTGTGAGATACAATTTTTGCTGAAATATTCTGGTAAGAGCTCAGGAGTCTTGCTGAAACCTGGACTCCTACTGTAGAAACAGGCGGAAAACTCTTTTTCCCAGCTACACCTAGTTTGCAAGATGGCTCCCTATTTGCAGGTGCCTGTTCTAGCCATGGAGATCCCTGTTACAGTAATCCTGTAGCTGGATTAGTGTAAAAAGCTGTACTTGAGGCAGTCCTTGAGGACAACCCAGAGGATTCAGCCGCAGTGGTGTGTGTGTGTGTGGGGGGAGTGTTATCACAGTCCAGCAGTCAGAACCATCTTGTTTGTACCTTGAGGTCCCATCACTGGCTGCCAATTAGTTGACAGATCCAATTCAAGGTGCTGATGTTTATATTTAAAGCCATTCATGACCTGGGGGCCACATATTTGAAAGACAGTCTTCCTCTGCATGTTACTATGCAATAGCCAGGGTGGTTATAATGGTTAGAGTACTAGATTAGGATCTGAGAGACGTAGGTTTAAATCCAAATTCTGCCATGTAAACTTGCTGGGTAACCTTGAGTCAAGTCACACATCCTCAGCCTGAACTACCTCACAGAGTTGTTGTGAGGATAAAATGGAAAGGGGAGAATGTTATAACAAACTTTGTGCCCCCACTGCAGAGAAAAATGGGGTGCAGATAAGGTAAACAAATAGAGAACTTTGCTCTGCCTAGCAGGGTTTGTTGTCTGTGCCCCCTTCTGTGTAAAGTTACTGCACAACAGCCCAAGCACAGAATTCCTGGGTTGCTGACCAATATCCAAAAAGGGTGAGAGAGGCCCCCCCCCCAGCTCTTGGACAGGGCTATAAAACAAAGTTATTACACTGAGCTTTATGGACAGTTTGACTTTTAACAGGGGGACAAAAAGAGCAGGGTTTTTTTGGCGGCTGATACAATAAGTGGAAATGTTTGCCAGGATCCAAGCATTTATTTTTGAACTTAAGGACATAAGAGAAGCCAATGTTGAATCAGGCCCATCTAGTCCAACACTCTGTCACACAGCGGCCAAAAATACCAGGTGCCATCAGGAGGTCCAGCAGTGGGGCCAGGACACTAGAAGCCCTCCTACTGCTGCCCCCCGCCCAGCACCAAGAATAGAGTGTATCACCTGCCCCAGACTGAGAGTTCCTATCTATACCTTGTGGCTAATAGCCACTGATGGACTTCTGTTCCATATGTTTATGCATTATGCATTCTGCTCTGTATGCTTATGCTCCATATGTTTTGCATTTAAAGATAGAGATAATTCTGCTTCACGCCTACCTGCAGCAATGACTGGTTCTTTCATAAGTTCCTTTGTTATAGGACACAGGAATTCATCAGGCACAGCCTCACAGGCAGATTGCCTTTCCATCTGCAGTTCTTCAATATTCCTTAACACTTTATTGCGAAGGCCTAAAGATTCTGGAAGGGAATTCACGCAGTAAACACATTAGACTTTGTCGTTTACAGCTCAACCTTGAAAAGTGACTATGAATAAATATTTCATTCAGGCCACCACCAAAACTTCCCCCTCCTTGCTCTGTAACACAACTGTCCAGTACTTTTGCTTAAAGCCTGACATTGCACAAATAACCAGTTTGATACACTATCTTCAACAATAGTTTTAAGTGAAAAATCAAACAGGGTGGGCTCAGTTGGGGAGCATCTACTTGCATGCAGAAGGTCCCAGACTGAATCCCTCTCATTTCTAGTCAAAAAGATCAGGTAGTAGCCTATGCAAAAGACTTCTGTCTAAGACCTTGGATAGCCATTGCCAGTCACGGTAGAAAGCCTAAACCACTAACCTCGATAACCCAGTGGTCTGACTTGTTCAAGACAGCTTCATGTGCTCAAACAATCTCTGCTAAACACAACATTATCCCCCCAAAACAAAAACCCACCCTAAACTGAACTCCTTTATGAACCATACTAAAAAGCATGGACATGCTCACAAAAAAAAGCATGAACATGCTCACAAACTTTTCTGCAACAATATGAGTTATTAGTTGCTGTAGATTGTGTGGCCTGGAAAATCTACAGCAACTAATGAACTCTGGCCATGAAAGCCTTTGACAAAATATGAGTCATTAATTGGAGAAAGACTTCCTATAACCCTAACCCTTCCCACATATACAGAAATGGGCTCACAAAAAATGTAAAATTGTGTCCAAAGTTTGCAGAGCACCCACTACACTGATCAAGTCTTAGAAACCATTTTCATAATTTGTGGGAAGGGAGGTGAGACCGGAGCAGATTCTGGCTGGGTGTGTGATGCAGGATACATCGTTCCTTAATCCTATTGTTAACCGCTACTAGCAGGAAATGGCTGTGCTTTGTTTCAATGGGCCCTGCTGTCCTAATTTAACCATTGTTTATGTTGTTACACGGCAATTAGCTTGGAAAAGAAGCTGGTTCTATTTGCATGGTAATGAAGTATTCTTCCACAGAGGTGTCAAAAACAATCAAAGAGGCTAATGAAATGCTATGTGAACCACCTGCTGGTCACCTTCTCCTCAATTAAATGCCTCTGGGAGCAAAGAAAACTAACATAGCAGGACAAGAACGAAGCAATTAACATAAAACAGTGCAATAAGGTCCACAGTCCACACACTCATGGCTCATGAATTTCAAGGACATTCATTTACCTTCACAAAAGACTATTTGTATCATGTAAAAACTATATTCTTCAAAAGACAACAAAGTTAGGCATACTGAGGCCATCAAGAATCAGACAATGAAAGACAATGAGTGCACACCTACAAAGAAAGAGAGCTTGCTAGGGCATGACATCCAGACCGTCATGTGCCAAAATTATTACAGAAAGCTAGAAATAGATTTTCTAATGCATAAAGTTAATACCTTTCAGGCTTTCTAACTCAAAACTTTCTGCATGCAAAGCAGATGCTGTACCTCCCTGCCCTCAAGTTTAACAGATTATACCAAGGAGTTGTAGAAGATCAGAGGAATCTCGTGAAAAATACCAAATAAGCACATCAGAACCCTGCTGTGATCCATCTAGTCTAGCATCCTGTCTCACACAGTGGCTAACCACCTATCCTAGAGGTTCAACAACAAGGCATAGAGACAATGTTGCTTCCTGGCATTGTTAGTCAGCGGTTTACTTTCTCTGAACATGGAGGTTCCTTCTAGTCATCATAGCTAATAGCCCCTGATAGACCTATTCTCCATGAAACTGTCTGATTCTCTTTTAAAGCCGTCTATGCCTGTGGCCATCACAACATCCTCTAGCAGTGAATTCCACATTTTAATCACTAACTGTGAAAAGAAGCATTTCCTTTTGTCCAGCCTAAATCTACTGCCATTAGCTTCACTGAATGCCCTCCAGTTCTAGTATTTTGGAAAAGGGAGAGCAATTTTCTCTTTGTCAACTCTCTCCACCCCATGTACAATTTTATAATTTTATAATTTTAGAAGTTGCCTCTTTTCTAGACTGAAGTGAGCCTTTCCTCACAGGGAAGGTGTTTCAACCCCCTAATCATCTTGGTTGCCCTCTTCTGTGTGTTTTCTAGCTCTGCAGTGTGCTTTTTGAGAAATGGTGACCAGAACTGCACACAGGATTCCAAACAAGCAGGGAGAGTCCTCTGACCGAAACAGAATCTCAGTTCAGCAGTTTAGTTGGGGGGGGGGACGACCTTGTACAGAGTAAAACCTCTGGCTTGTCTAAGTAGAGAATAGGATGGAGAGAGGCTCCTCCTGACACAAGAAAGGTTCAAACAAGAATTGATCATGTTTGGAAAGACCCTGACAGATCCAATTTAGTTGGGAAGAAAAAAGAAGAGCTTTCAAAGGGAACTAACTCCCACTGAATACAGTTTAACTTTCAGTCCTGCCTTTTGAGGATAACCAGAGCAACATGTTTTCTGCTCTATTTGATCAGGACAATGCTTTACCCTGGTGCAGTGGTTTTACACAACTATTGCTCTCCAGATACCACAGTTTGCAACTCTTATTTGTTTATATAAATAGAACAATGTTTGGGGGTGGTATTTCCAGACCTAAATTAGGCATCCAATGGGATGTAAAATCATTATTGTGGCAAATAACTGCATGCATTTGGAAGTCATAACTGTATCTCCCTGGAACGTACTCTGCATTGTAAATATCATCGGAAAGGGGGGGAGGGGGAACCCAGCCTGCTTATTAACTATTCTGTTAACTTTTTCAGAACTGTGGGAGACGGCGTTTTATGCGAACGAAAATATTTTATATTTGTTTACTTAATGTAACATACACCTTGCCTCATTATGGCAAGCTCTGCCAAATGCACTTTTATTTTCTTATTTGTGGCTTATAATTAGTTCTCAGAGGTATCATTAAAAAATCCCGGTACTCAGGCAACTAGCTATTATGCTGATTTTTTTCCCCACAGAGCATTTGTGTGTTCACTAGAGGTCACCTTGGCTGGGGACTCTGACTTTAGCTCCACTGCTTTCGATTTTTGCAGAAGCTTTCCATCAGCATTATCTCTTTGGTCTCGACTGACAGGTTTGGAAATTTGGCCTATTTGAATATTTAGGGGAATGCAAACTTCTCTTTTTTTAGTTTTTTTAAAAAACTGATCAAACTGCAACTGTTATGGGTTTCAAGCTACAAAAGTTCTTTATGTGTTCCAGCTTTTGGGTGATGGACTGAAGGTAAAAACAAGATTTATTTATTTATCATATGGCAGAGTTACACACAGAAAGCATATAATAATATAAAATACATAACCAAGTTGATACAATGGGTATGCAGATGGATTGGGCAGTCCCCCAAAATACTAATATCTAATTTTTTTATCCACTCAATCCCACCTGGGGAGAGTTCAAAGAGCTTTGTAACATCACCCAGGAAAGCATTCCTGTGAGAGATGGAAAATAGTTTGGCAGGCTGTACCACAATTGCATTTAGGCCAAATGTTTTGCCCCATTTAAACAAGAAGTCTGCACAACTGCCAAAGCTGTTTGTATTCTATTGGCCATCGTCCATACTTGACATGGCAAGTCAAATCCTGTGGGCCTCTTACTGGTATTTATCAGGTTACGGATATCAGGTGGAACTGACTGCATCCATGTTTGCAACCATTAATTCCTAAAATCAAAATTTTGTGATGGTGGGATTTGTGCAGATCATATTGCTGGGTGTTAGGATCTTAGTCTGGATAGGCCTACGTCAGCCATGTATTTGTAGATGGGCAACTCTCTGTTTTCAATTATCTTTCTATATTCCAAAAAGAAGAGCATCTTGTCTTTGGAGATGCGGGAAAGCAATGTGGCACAACATGGTTAGCCAATAAGTCAGAGTGGGCTTAATACATCCACTGATGTTTCTCATTGCTGTGTTGAGTTGGACATCAAATTTGTGGACATAGGGGCTGTTGAGCCACACTGAAGCACCATATTCTGCAGTACTATACACCAAGTTGAGCATCTGACTGCTGTAGTAGATGCACACCAAGTTGTACCATATAATTTTTGAAGAAAGTTTCACATGCGTTATTTTTGCTGCTACATTGGTAAGATGGTGTTTATAGCTCAAGGTCCTGTCCAGAGTAATGCCAAGGTACTTAGGTATATGGTTGTGTGTAAGTTGGTTCGCCATTAAGTTAGACATTCAGTTCACAGTTGGCAAGACTGTTATTAAGATGGAAACAGGAGCATTCTGTTTTTCCTGGACTCGGGAATAGTAGTCATCCAGAATTTCAAGGTCAGTATTTCTTCAGTCCTTTCCATTTATTTGTGCCTTACTGCAATCACCATG
Organism: Gekko gecko; assembly: GCA_029375565.1. NCBI lineage: Eukaryota > Metazoa > Chordata > Lepidosauria > Squamata > Gekkonidae > Gekko > Gekko gecko. Next base: position 42,216,223 of record JAPDNY010000003.1, on the reverse strand, counting down.
TCATCAGCATAAGCAAACTTCCTTGATGCCATCTCAGGAACATCAGAAATTTATAGATTGAAAAGAACTGAAGCAAGGACTGGGCCCTGGCGTAGACCCTTATTCAGTTTCTTCTGCCTGCTGATTGACTGACCCATAATTACTTGGAAAGTTCTATCACTCAGCATGTTCTGCAGGGGAAAACTTGTACAACAGACCACCCTTCAAGACTGTGTCATAAGTGGTAGTCAGATCAACAAAAACTGCTGATGTCTTAAGACACTTCTGATAACCTGCCTCAATGAAAGTTGTTAAACTGAGAACCTGGACTTCACAACTATGACAGGGTCTAAATCCTGCTTACTCTATATGTCCATTAATTCTGTCACTGATTTTGTTCAGGATTAGCTTCTCGAGAATTTTATAACAGGAACTCAGAAGGGAAATAGGTCTGTAACTTTCCACCAGATGTTTTGGTTTTCCAGGTTTCAGAATAGCAACTATCTTTGCTTTCTTCAATTCCCCTGGGAGTCTTCCTGTTCTCATGATGTCATTGAGAAACTCTGCAAGTCACTTCTGAGTGAACATGCTGCTGTTGTTCAGGACTTCATTATGGATGCTGTCAAAGCCTAGTGACTTTTTGCTCTTGATGTTCTTCAGTGCCTTGGAAGTCTCATCAGCACTGAAATCCCCTGACAGCTTGCAGTCTTCAGGGTAGGTGCGTTTCAAAATCTGAAGGTCTTTTTTTTATCCCGATCATAAAATCTCTATCTTTTAGAGCTCTAGGTAGGGATACCAGTTGGGCAGCTACCTGGTTTGATGTTACCTCTGGGAATTTCTTGGAGCCCAGGTGGGCTTGCATCTAGTTTTTTCAACAGGCTCCATGCTTTCCTACTGGAATGCCTAAAATCCAGATTCGCAGTTCCTTTGATCCATTTTTGTCTACATGCAGCATCAAATTCATGGAGTAGTTCATCTGGTACTTCTGGGTCTTCGCTGTCAAGGAAATTTTGATACAGTCTCTTGTTCTGATAGCTTCTGCCTGGAATACATTCTTTCTGATATCCTTGAGGAATATGCCTTTTGACCATTGATATAACAGCTCCAGCAGCCAATAAATTGGTAGACCCATCCAAGACAGCTATCCATACCATCGCTGAAACCTTTCCAATTTACCCTCTTAAAGTTCCATCATGGTCTAGGAAAAGACCTGATAACTGGTATTTGGGTTCCTAGCTCGAGGATTACAAGTCGATGCTGACTGTGTGGGAAACCTCAAGAACACGTCCAAATATAGGGAAGGGCCGACTTCTCCAGTCAGATGAAACAAATGTTAAAATCAGGGTTGGACTCTCTATTCCATGTCGCTAATTTAAAGGTGCCTCTGTCTTTAGCGTTGAAAAGGAGATGCAAGCCATGTTCTTCAACCCAGTTGACAAGTGCCTCACCATTCTTATCATTAACCATGTATTTCCAATTTCCATGGTGGCTGTTAAAAGTCACTGGCGTATACAGAAGGATGAAGGTGGGTTGATAGAACATGTGTTGACCATGAAACTGCAGGAGATTTGTAAACACTGACAAAATGTACTTCCCCAACTTTTACTACGATTGTGTGGATGTCATTATGGATGCTGGTCAATACCAGCTTCACATTGTCAATGTTGGGGCATGTCACTATGCCATAGGTCAATTACATCATATCCTGCAATTTTCACTCTGTGACGGGCTTAATTTTCATTATCAAGATGAGTTTCTTGAACAAGAGATAAATCTATTTTATTGGCCAGAAAGATTTGCAACAAGTATTGGCATTTAGATTTGCTTATATGCTCAATATTCATTTGGCAGATTCAGATGTAGACTCCTATACCCCTTGTCAAGGAGTCCTGAGAAGGACTGTTTGATTGGTTGATGTGTGCAGTGTAGCCAGGAGATCCCGCAATTATCTGGCAGCCAGAAGATCTAGCTCTTTAGGGTGCACCACAAGCAGGTGAGCTAGAATTGAAAACAAGAAGCATGTCCTAAAGCCTAGTAATAATGTATAATGATTTTACAGTCCCCAGTGGTAAATGGGACAGCACCACCACCACCACCAGGCTGAAGAAAAAGAGTTACATGTAAACATTTACCCCAGTATAATTCCAACTAAAGCAAAAACAGCACACAGAAGAATTTCAGAACTTACACTAAATCCAAGTCACGGCATTGCAGGATAGAGACATCTGACTTTCTGCTCTATGGCAGGATTTTCCATGTATAACTTAATTTACAACATATATTATAGTAATAGCACAGTACATTTTATTAAAATAAATGTATACAGATGTCTAACAAAAACTGGACTGTTCACACAAGTGAAATGAACCACGGGCTATTGAAAAGGCAAAACCCAAGGGCACAGGCTTGGAGAATTCCACCCACTGTATTCTCCAGCCCCCTCCTGAAACGTTCTAAGTGGGGTTGCCAGGCCACAGCAGGCAAACAGCAGCAGCATCTTGTGGGCAGGGACTGGTGTGCTGATGCCGTGCCCGTGGCACTGATGTGATGGGGATATTCTAGAAGTTGCAAGAGTTTTTGGAAATTTTGTGGTATCCCAAGATGTCACTTCTGGTTTTCACCTGAAATTGTAAGTCAATGTGATACACAATGTTTGGCCAGCTTGCTGTTGAATGAACACCCTAGTAAGAAATACAGTTTGTGTCAGTGTAATGGGTGAAATGGCTCCAACAAAATCAATCAATGAAGTTCACCAAGAGGAAGTTTCTTAGCTGTCGAGTCAATGTCACCCAGTTCCTACCATTCTTGGCCCAACAATTAACCTAGGAGATCTCCTGCCTCCTGGCAATTGTCCCATTCTCTACCAGTGCTTTATAGGCTGGCAAGAGGGAACGAGGAATTCCATCCCTATACGCAGTATCCTATATGGACTTTTTGAGGTCAATGAACTACAAATAAAGAATAGAGAGATTGGAGAAAGAACAATGTAGCAATCTCTTTTAAAATGTATAAGTTGCTCCAAAAACTGTGAAAGCACCAAGAACCTGATCACCATGCTATGAATTCAAGTAGCCTAGGACTTAAGGTTTTTAGCTCAGCCCTGACCTGGATAGCCCAGGCAAGCCTGATCTCATCAGATCTTGGAAGCGAAGCAGGATCGACTCTGGCAAGCACTTGGATGGGAGACCTCCTTGAAAAACCAGAGGCAGGAGGTGGGGGCAGGCTTTATTCAGCTGCCTCTCTGAATATCCTCCTGGCCCCCAGTAGGGGTCAGTCACCAGAGGTCACCATGATCTCCAGATACACACAGACTCACATGTGCACACTGAACCCCACATAAAAAATACAACACTCCCCCACACCAAAAAAAAAGGGTTTTAGTTCAGACTAGGACAACCAGATCCTCAAATCATTGTATTTAGAGGACTGAACTCCAAAAGATTTCCAGTGTGAACTGATTTTACATAAGGTTAACTAATGATGGTGCCCTTCTATATTAAGTAAAATCTTCTTTTGTAGTGTAACTGTAAATAACAGGAAAACTGCAGACAATATATTGTCACTATTATAGCCACACTTTTTTACAAAAACAGTATTTAAAGTAAAACAAAATATTGTATGAACAAAGTTAAAATGTCAAAAAAAATTCTTTTTGAACAGTCTTACCAATTTTTAATTCATCGGCCAGACTTTCTTTTGTAAGACTCAGCAGTTCTTTACCATCAATGTTATTTTTCTGGAAAATCTCTACTAGGGCTTTTAAACCATGATTGCATAGCCAAACTGAAACATCTTCTTCTGACCAGTTCTCAATGGATATGTTTGGACCCTCTTTTCGTGCAGTTTCTGAGTACATGGGGGGGGAATCAAAAGAAGATTAAACATTTTGGATAAATTAAGAACATTTCTATATACCTAGCCATGGATCCCACTCCATATCCCACTTCTCATGGCTGCAGAACAGGCTTCTGCAAGTCTGGGAGAATCTAGTTTTGTCACCAGTCAGCTTGGCCACCACCTCATGTCTCAGGGCAGCAGGGTTAAAAGGAAAGGACCACAGGGGCTGCAGGATAGGAGGAGAAGGTAAGCAGGGAGCAAGAGGAGGGGAAAACAGAGCAGGATTGAGGGAAAAAAATAAAGGAACTGATGACCAGAGGGTGGAAACAGAACTGAGAAGCAGGAGCCAAAGCAAGCAGTGAAGAGAAGTAAGGGAAGGGGGAGAGAGAAAGAAAAAAAGGGAGAGGAACGGACATGAAGGGAGGCTGGCTGGGGGAAGTAGGATTTCCTGTCATCTAAAAATTCTTACAGGTCCCCATTTGTGCTGTATACAAAACAGTAAAAATGTTTCCCAAATTTTGAAGGTTTCTTTCAATACATGCTTCTGTAGGTCTACATTTCCCAAAACAAATCTGTGAATGCTGCTCATCACAGCATGTTCTGCTCTCTATAGCTTTCTTCAGAGATCGACCTGAGACTGCAGTAAGGCTTTTCCATTGGTGGAATTGACCACCGCGTAATCTTTCAGGAAAGCTCGTGTTTTAGAAGGACTTTTGTTGATTTTGTTCAGTTTGCAGCAGACTTTGTGTTTGGGTTATCTTACAGTAAGGTTTTTTTATTTTAAATGGATTTTATAATTTGTTTATATATTTGGCATAATGTATAGAAACTGACATGAATGTATAGTGAATGGCAATGTACAAATGTGTTCAATAAATAAATATGTTTACAGCAAGCTTTGAAAAGGGCTAGTCAACATATAATTGCTTGACATACTATGCACATACAAAAAGGCAAACAACATTTTTGTTGTTGTTTGACTACAGAACTACAGTGTCCTGGGAAAGACCTACCAGAAGCCTTGGAAAGCCATAGCAGACTTTTAGAATAAGAAGCTGACTGACTTAGTGGCTTCATCTTTGTGTGTGTGTGTGTATGAGAGAGAGAGAGAGAGAGAGAGAGAGAGAGAGAGAGAGAGAGAGAGAGAGAGAGAGAGAGAGAGAGAGAGAGAGAGAGAGAGAGAAATATCTTTACCTTATGTTAACAAATGATGAATATTTAAAAAACATGAGGCAAATACTTTTCTGTACTAACCTGTGAAAAGTTGTTTTGGTTCAAACTGCCAAATCTTCACACATTTATCCATAGAACCCGTAGCAAATAATGGAATATCTGGTGCAAAGGCACAAGTTGTAACATACCTAGAAATAAAAACAAGTTGTTAGATATATATCACAGATGAAAAGTTCCCAGTACCTAATATTATGGGGAAAATATGCTAATATCACACCTGGTATGCTGAGTCAAAGTGTGTAGGATGTTTCCAGTGTTCTGCCAATGACAATAAAAAAATGTGTCAGGGCAAGCAAAGGTCAGTTATAACCAATAATCTATTTTTTACTGGAAGCTTTAGTTCAAAGAGCATTTGTAACCATGAAGCATAGAAATTAAAACAATTTTTCTAAAAGTGCAAATAGATTAGCTGCAGAAGAAAACAATGTATAACAAGATTGCTTTGCAGAAATAAAATGCATCTTACACTTGTAGCAGTGAGGCATGGAATCTTTCAAATAGAATGCTTCAACAACTGCTTAATATTTTAAATACTTCTTTAAAAATCCTGCTGAGTAAGCAGCACTTAAAAAATTAAAGTGATAACAAAGATCATGACAATTCATCAGTAATACTCTTTATGTTAAGAAAATCCTGTGCTTAGCATACTTGGCCACTAGATGTTACTCTTCACAAGCATATTTCTGTACCTTGCATTAATAAGGAAACATAATAGGACTGCTTCATTATTGGGAAAAAAAGGTTTATTTAAGCAGAATTTTCAAAAGACATAAGACTTAATTGACAAGAATTCCTAAGAAAAAATACCCACTTTGGTGTCAGCTTCAGATTTACCATATTTACACAGAAGGAATACAACTCTGAATATAAGATGACTCCTTTAATATTTTATGTGTATACACACACAAAAGACTATTATTGGACATAACTGTATCTCTTAAGCAAATGTAAGACAACTTGTGAAAAACACCTACTCTTTCCTTTGAGTAAATAATGTGATGAACTTCAGACCATAAACTAAGGTCAAAATCTTTTTTAAGTCTTTAAGGGCAAAATTAGATGTGATATGGAGGGGAATCCACATGTATTTATTCTAGGGTTGCCAAGTCAAATCTTCTCCCCAGTGGGGGGATTTGGGGGGCATTCCCAATGCAATGATGTTACATCATCATGTCCAGGAAGCCAGTGCTGCGCATGCCTGACGTGCAAGTGGTGAAATTGTCACTTGGAGTTCAGGCACGGATAGCCCTTGCTTGAAAAAAACCATTTAAAGGGAGGGTTCCCTTTTAAAAAAATTTAATAATCTTTTATTTATATAATATAACAATTTACAGTAGCCCATACTATTAGGAAACCACAACGATAACAATATAATTACAAACACAAAAAAACCCACAAAAAACACAAGAGCAATAAAACCAAACAGCTATTCAATATATAGCTATAACCTTCAAATGATCAGGAAGTGCCTTTTTAAGCTTACTATGTCTTTCCACATATTCAACAAAAGGGAACCAATGTTCCAAGTAATCTGAATGAAAGTCCAGATTCTCCGCCAAGGAAATAACATCTGATATTTTGTCCAAGACCAGGTATTCTCATAACTTACTGAACCACATGTTTGTTGAGGGTTGTATACTATATTTCCAATACCTAGCCACTATAGTCTTGGCTGCCACCAACATATAAGAAACGAGATCTTTCCTGACAGCAGGAACATCTATCCCCTCCCATAAATGAAGCAAGATGAATTCTGGCCTCATAGGGATACTGTGCCCAGTAATATCACACATCAGTTTAAGAATAGTGGTCCAATATTGCATTATAACAGGGCACAGCCACCAGCAGTGAACATAAGAGCCAAGCTGCCCACATCCCCTCCAACAACTGGGGCTATATGAGCGTAAAATTTGCTGCTTTAGAGTTCAGGCACACAGTGCCCGCTTCCTGGGACTGACAGCCGCCCCTCTCCCTCCATTCCAGAGAGATTTAAAGACTCCATTTGATCGGGTCCTTTAAATCTTGCAGGAGGGACGGAGAGGGGCAGCTATTGTCAAAACTGTTGTCTGGCAGTGGTCAAGAGCCCTCAAATGCAGGGGAACCCCTGCCCCAACCTGTGGGATGGCAACCCTAATTTATTCATTGTACTAATTTATTCATACTTCTTAATTTTTATGTCCATATGTGTGTGTGTGTTGAGGGGTTATTTTTTAAAAAACAGAGTTCATGGGCAACTAAACCTTCCCCCCCAGATCTGGACTTTAGCACAGTTTAAGGTAGGGGTCTCCATTGTGATGTCTATGGGCACCATGGCATCTGATGACTCCTTTCCTGGTGCCCACCAAGTGCTTTTTAAGAAGTGGGCAAGACCGGGTGGGGCTATTGCCCAGCAAGGATTCTGATTGTCCATTGGAGATTTGATTGACTGTGCAGTTCTTAAAGATGCTGCTGCAGCAGCTGTTACCCCACCATAAGGATCTTCACTGTGTGACTGAAGGTAAGTTGCAGCAGCCATTGTATGGCTGGCTCCACCTCCTGTACTAGCAATTTTGTGGCTGCATCCACCACGTTGTATCAACATTCCAAAGGCACCCTCAGACTCAAAAGGGGTGGGGACCCATGGTTTAGGGCCTAAGATTATGAGGGGCTTCTACGTACAAAAAATGATTAAAAAGTACTAAATTTATGATTTTTAGTAATGCTATGGGGCCTCTTAAACTTGACAGAATTTTAACCTGGGTCTCCCAGATCTAGGGATATCAGGATTTGGGGACAGGTGCACTGGAGTTATTTTGGTGCAAGATGTCAGATTTGATGAGAAAACCACAAGTGACACCATGACATTGAAGGCAACTCTCTGGAATTTGACTAAGTGCTATGGTTAAAACATAAATCCTAATCATCTCCCCACATCATACTGCCATTGCTGCTTTTCACTAGAAGTGACCTTGAATGCCAGTTGCACACCTGTCTCTCCCCCCAAGCCTTTGAGGGGCCAGTAGGCAATGGGAGGGATTGCAGAGAGACCTTGCATCCCTATCTAGATCTTAGACCAACACTTTAACCACAGCACCAAACTGGCTCTACCACGGTGTCCTAGAAGTCCCACAGCAGAGGCACATAAGCCCAAATGTCTCTTGTTGTCCCCCAGCAAATAGTACTCAGAGATACACTATCTTAATGAATCAAAGTTTTGTTTTGTTTTTGGAAGGCCCTCCACATGAGGCTTACCCGGCACCTTGGACAAAGAAATCGTTCTTTCAGTGGGCAGAAACCCTGAAACAGAACGTCCTTCTTTTTGCAGAAGTTTATAATTTTTAGCTTTAGACAACTAAGTAACAGACAAGAAGAAAAACAGATTCTTAATCTTCTTGTGCTAAACATAACACATTGATGAGAAACAAAGAGGATGGCAGCTCAATTTTTAGGTTCCCGCAAGAAGTGAGCCAGGAAATGAGGTAGAATTACTGTGTCAAATACAACTATATTTCAACACATGTTTCTGTGTCAAATAAAACAATGGAAGCATGGATCAGTTCCCAGCATTTAATATTTGCTTCTTGTTGTGTTTAATGTGTAAAATTGTTACATGGGGGAGATTATATTGAACAGTTTCAGGCAGAGTTCATAAAATCAGTCTAGGAAACAGAAACCCAAAGATTCTCTTTGAGAATCTGGAGAAATGAAAGTCAAAGGCAGGTTTGTAGAGCTGAAATTTAGGAATGCCTTAACAGATTGCACAAGATCTGGAAGGGAGTACTAGATCTAAATTAATAAGAGGAACCAGAACCTGACTAGTGAGGATGAAAAAAGTGAAATAAGAACAAGTTAAAGCACCAAAGAAAAGAATGTTTCCTGGAATACTTGGTTGCTGCAGTACCTGCACTGATGTGCAGAAGATCCCACAGGCACAATCCCCAGCATCTCCAGTGAAAAGGACTGGGTTCCAGGCAATGTGAACCCTGGATAGCCACTGCAAATCATACTAGACATACTAACTGTGATGCTAACAGTCTGACTCGTTGTAAAGCAGCTTCATGTGCTTAAGGACAAGAAGCTGCTCCAACAAAGGAATAAGGTGATCACTTTATGTTAGAACCAGTCAGGGGGTAAGGACAGTCTTGTCACATTTAGTGGGATGCAGTTATTGTCTCAGCTCATGTGCTCTTATGGTTTTTGTTAAAGCTCTTTTGTGTGTGGGTTTTTAGCGTATTATTGATGCTCCTAAAAACAGTCAGTATAATCTTGATTTTATTTATATAATTTATAGTCCACCTTTCTCACAGAGAAAGCTGTAAAGGTCAGTAGAGAAGAAAAGTTGAACAGAGGCTACAGATGTTGTGTTAGCTTGTCTTCCCTCACTCTCATGGTACAGGTATCTCCTGGACCACCACAACAACTTACTACATGTACATAACTTAACCCAATATGCTTTTTAAAACTACATTAAGCATTTTGCTGTTCTTATTTAAACTGGTTTGAATCATTGGCTTGGCTTGGATCTTGCCTAGAATTTCCATAGGTATAAGGAAGGGGATGATTTATACGAATTCCCATCTCCATGGTGGCTCAACCACCCCCATGCTGCTCTGGAGAGTCCCCAGAAATAGCTGGGGAAAATCAGAGGTCTCTTGTACGGTGTGACAGACAAAAATTGTCTCTTCCCGGTTTGCACCCATGGAAATCCTAGGCAAGATCCAAGCCAACATTAGTATCACATTATGAAAAGTATTCTAATCACATATTGATGAATGTCAAAGTCTATATCACAGTATACCCCAGCATATAAAATCTACAGCATGATAGAGGGCTACTGATATACTTGAAGTAACTCTATTGCAACAGCTCTTTGATCTCACAATTCACAATGATCAAGCCAAATCCTTACTGCAGCACAAGCACAGCAGAGCCATACTGCTCTGTATGCTACATGTAATGAAACAGCTCCAATTCCATTAATATATTGAAAAGTTGGAACAATAAGATTCATATCTTAAATGGTTACATACTTACAGTTTCAAAAATAATAACTGTTTTGTCCACAGATCTAATAAAAATAAAATGGTACATAAATTTTAAAAAATGGCACAGCAAGAAATATGAAAAAACTTGTTTTGCAAAAGAGATATTAATAGTTCTGTATATAGTTTGCAACTGTCCTGATTCAATAAAATATAATGCTATAAAAGATTATATCAGCTCTCATTGCACCAGTTAGACAATGATCTAGAGATCAGCATCAGTATTTATTCACCTCACAGTAACCTAGGAAATCTTGTCTGTCAAAAAATTAAATAATGGAAAACAGATGGAAGGAACTATATCAGAAACAAATTTTCTGGACATTAATACCTCATGGTTCTGACAGAAAAGCTAATAGAAAAACAGTGTTCTGTAGCTGTCTCTTGTAATCTTTCCTAGCACTATTTATTCTGAATAAACTGATCCTTAGTTGACTTGGACTGGCACAACAGCTATCAGTTCCCAAGACTCTGATTTACCAAAACTAATTTACAGCGCCATCCTGAGCACAGTTACACCCTACTAAGTCCATTGAAATCAGTGCACTCCTACTTAAGATGGCGCCATTAAATGTTCTTTTACAAGATAGGCTGGAAAAGCAACTCATATATGAAGCTACCCGACAGGTGTATGTCCTATCATGTGTATATATGACTGATTTCAAAAATTAGCCAATTCAAGACTATCCATACATTTTTTTCCATGCAAGTCAGGCAGTGAATTTAGTTCTTGAGAGGGTGCGTAATTTTCACAGTTACTATATCTTATGCACCCTTCAGGAAGTTTAAGAAGATAGATCCATTGCACATTGAGGACAAAACTACTCATTAATTTTTTTCTAAGGTCAAGTTTTGGGTTCCCTGGACCTGACTAGCCTTCCCTGCAGTCAAACAGCAGTGGTGGGGAAAAGCATTTTTAAAGTTCCCAGGAGCCAGTTCTGCTTGGAATTGTGGCACGGGTGCAGAAAGGGCTCCTGCCTTCTCCTCCATGCTATTTCCTCAAGCTGCAGTGAATGCTGCAGGGACTTTAGCACTCCAAAGTTATACAAATAACTTACCTCAAGGATTCCACATAAATTCCCATACTGATGTAATAAGCTATTAGTCAGACCCCACAGTTCACATATTGTGATGCCATACATACATCAATTCTTTAAAAATTTAGAATGAATTTAAATCACAGCAGCACCTTTTCATTACAAAAATAGAGGAAGCTATATGGCTAAGTGAACAGAACTGTAAAAATTAAACCCCATAAATAAAGTTGAAGATTTACCCAGATATTACTGTTTGTCCGTCACAGGAAAAAGCACAAGCCAGAACTGGAGCAGTATGTCCACTCAACGTATGTTTACATCTTAATTCCATGCCTATACATTAAAAAAATGTAAATTTAAATGCTCTGAATAAATTGACAGGCTTATAATATTTAATATAAGCCAAATATGTGCTACTGATTGCCTTGTCTTCTAATTTAAATATTAATAAAAGACAGTCTTTTAAGACAGGTTCTTCTCTCCCTGTCCCCATTAATCCCAAAGAACTCCTAAAAGCCCTGTGAAGTGGAAAAATGAAAAAGCAACATGGGCAGCATATATGTATGCTGTTTTGGTATTCTGACCCTGCTCAACATGCACTATGGAAAATGCCAGCAGAAAGCTAAAATAAGCAGATCACAGAAATCGAAAATAGAGAAGGGACATAGCTTCAATTACAAAAGAAAGAACATTTGCATCTCAGAAGCATTTCATTGTTATAGTAGGTACTTAGGTTGATTTAAAGGTATCCTTAGACAGAGTAATACAAAGTATCCTAGGAAGATACTAAGTGGAATTTTACTTTCGTTTTTGTACTATTAATTTTCTTGGGGGGGAATGCTTGTTTCCAGTAGTTTTATATTTTAACTTATACATAATATTCAGTTATTTAATTCCAGTAAAAACTACATGTTCAAAAGTCCTTTTTCAGAGAGCAAACAACCTTCCACATTACAGCTTCAGATATTATTAGCACCATGTGCTAACTTAGGGCCAAACTAAAGACAATAACAGGAAATCAGCAAATGGATCTCCCACAGGACATTTTTTAAAGCAGAGGAATATGAATCTAATGCAAAATGCCGCTCCTTAACCCTGCTCCAAACTGCCATTTTCCACGCCTCATATGTATGGGCCCTTGTTTGTGTAAAGTGCCATCAGGTTGCAGACAACTTATGGTGATCCCAGCAAAGGGCTTTCAGGGCAAGTGAGAAGCAGAGGTGGTTTGCCATCGCCTTCCTCTGCAGAGCCTTCCTTGGTGGCCTCCCTTCCAAGCATCGACCCTGCTTAGCTTCCAAGAACTGATGATATCAGGCCACACACCATGCTGCCTTCCCTCCCTCTTTATGGGCCCTTACCATGCAGCATTTTAGGGCTTCATCTGAACCGTATTATAAAACCAGAAAACATTCAGTTTTATGGTATAGAAATTAACTACATTATATGAATATAATCTACAAAGTTTTTCAGATAATGGTTTATTCAGATTATATTGCAGTATGCTGGAATTAAAAAGTAGAAATGCAAGAATATATGGGACAAAGTGAAATGCTATTTCAGCAAAAACCAAAGCAATCTTCTACTAAGGGCAAGTGTTTATATACTCCGCACAGCATTTAATCATTGCTTCTAGCACTTCCGGGTTTCCCAGCTCCTAATTATACACTTTATTTCCTTTAACGTAATTTTTATATATAACCCATGGTCACATTTTTACACAAGCCAGAGGCAGGTATTATTGGGCAGCAGCTGCAACCCCATCACCTTAGGATGGTCAACAACTGGGAGCTGGGGAAGTGAGGCTTCTGTTGATCCTGGTGACAACAGTTTCCATTCTCTTGCCCTTTCACTCTGTCATGGCCATCTGCTGAGGGTCCCAAAAACCAGAACTGGCCCTGTACATCTTGCACGTTTATAGAACACACACAATTCATACAGCATATGTTACCCTGTAGTTACCCTGGCCAATATTTCAACATAAGCCAATAGCTAAGAAGTACAGCAACATGAAGGTTAGCAGTATTGTGGGCATGGGTTTTTGGTTTGTTTGTTTTATTATACTTACCTATGGGATCAGCAGATGAAACAATCCATATCTTAATTACATTATCCTGCCCAGAAGAAGCCATCTGGAATTCTTGTTTATTACCTGATTTAAAAATGTATTTTGAAATGCATCAAGAATACAACAAAACAAGGTTTCTTGTTTTTAATTAATGTCTCCTTATTCAATAAACTGAGCAAAATTAATAGTTCTTAAAAATATGTCAAATTTAAAAGGTCTTCAGCCATCTCAGGTACATAAAATACAAGCCACTGCGTGGAGAGGATAAATTGTTATGCCATGTACAGTTTACAGTATTGGTGATCATTCCCCATAACCACCTAGATCCAGCATACCTTTTGGGGCTTCCTCCCATATGCCACCCATTGTTACACAACGCCATTAGCTTCACAGTTAATTCAGAAATTCTCTAATCATAAATTAGAGCATGGTATAGTGGTCAGAGTGTCAAACTAAAATCCAAGAGAACCCAAATCCAGGAGACCCCCATTGTACCATGAAGCCTGATGGGTGACCTTGGGTCAATTCTTTCTTAAGCTAATCTAGCTCACAGGGTTGTGAAGATAAAATGGAGAAGAGGAGAAGGTATACTGCCTTGAGCTCCATTGTACAAAATGCACTAAATAGGGTGGTACAAAAATGCACTAAATAAAAAATAAACCAGCTAAAATGTGACATATGTTTTAAATAAGTAAAATAATAAATACTTCTTGTTAGAAGTTAAATCAGTGTGTGACTGCCCTTATTCCAGCACATTCTTTCTGCTCTTGGAATTCACATGCAACCCATCCTTTCCCCTATGCTGAGATTTCTGTTAAAGAATATCAATAAACAAAACACCATTTTGCAAGTTATCCACAAAACAATTGCTACAAAGAGGGTGGGGAACCAAGTTATTTACGGAAAACATTTGATTTTAAGAAGCCAATTAGTGACACAACCAAAGGGAAAGATGATTTGATGTAATTGGCAGGATGGAAAAAGAATAGCTTTTAGCAGTTTTCCCAAAAGAGAAGAAAACATCTACAGCAAGTGCATCACTGTCAGAATCAAACAAGGGAAACTATAATGACTGTATGCACCCCCCAAAAAAAAGATGACTCAGAAAGAACAACATGAATTCTGTATTAACAGAAAATGGAGATCTACCAGGGGACTGTCACTGAAAGAACAAAGAAGAAGGGAAGATTAATGCATTCAAATCTATAGGAAAATTACCTAAACCAATAACTTAATGAAACCAACGATGTGTCTGATTTACTATATCACAGCAAATATTATTTTAAAACAGTTAACACACCTGTTTCCCAGGAACAGATGTGTTAAATTATCCAACTATAACTGAATCCATTACAAAAAAAATTAAAAGCACATTTTATTTTTATTTTACTTTCACTTGAAATATAGATTCTATATTTCTACGTCTTTTTAACAGTGATAATCACTGCATTTATTAAATTAGTAACTGATATATCTCACTAATATTGTCAGTTCCAGTTTTTTTACATTAAAAAGAAAAAACAAACTTTAGACATAGATGTCCATTAAACAGGATTTTTTTTCTAGAGTTACAGGACACTTGTCTATAGTCGGAGAGTTCCCAGCATGCCCTAATACTCTTCCCCATGCAAAATAGTTGAAGACTTTGGTCACTGTCATTAATCTTTTATGAGAACTGAAGTGGTATCAAATGATGCGGTTAGCACAGAGAGATTGGTCCATTGATAGAATGAAGCTACAGGCTTCACTAATTAGACTGGTTATTCTACAAAGGAAGGTGCCTCACTGTGACACAGTTTACAAATTGAATCACACATCAAAGTAGTTACAATTGGTGAACCTTCCTGTGTAGAAAGAATGTGTTTGCGTCCTGTGTTCAGGATGGCCTAGATAGCCTGGCCTACTACTGTAGGAACAAGCAGCCATTCTATCGCTATGTAAAAAAAAAATACAACCTTCCAGCTTCCTTCAAAAGGAGCAAGAGCATGGAGGTATAATCTACAAAGTGTCCACAGATTTGTAATACTCAACAATTTGGTCAGAAGGCAAGTGAATCCCCACCCACTTCACTTGACTTAGCTGAAGGCATTCTGATGTTGCTGGAAGAAATACAGATCTATCCACTTACATCTAGCCGGGGACACTGAAGCCTTAAGCACTTGAGGTCGTGGGACATACAAGAGCCTTTCTGATCAGGAGGAGGGATACCCTTTGCTCAGGTAGTGGTAGTTGAGAAATAAAAGCAAAACATCTATCAGTGGTCATGTAAAATATCTGCCTATACTGTGTCATTCGTTCAGACACTACCTTCCTGGTGTACCATTAATCAGACATCACACCAAACAACAGATTGAAACTACTGAACAAGTCCTGCATTCACCTGCTCTCTCATCCCACTTCCTCCTCCATCCACATGTTCATAGTCAATTGTGACTTCTTCTTTAGCACAAACCACAGTTAGTTGCTACATTCAAATTGGCAAATAATGAATTGGAGAGAAAGCGCAAGGCAGAAATGCAAACCAACATCAATCCATGGTTTGCGACTGGAAGTGCAAATCATAATTTGCCGTTCAGATGTGATGGAAAACCATGCCTTAATTCAAATACAATGCAAAAGCATATTTTAACTGAGCATTCATTGTAAATAGGGCTGCCAACCTCCAGGTGGTGGCTGGAGATCTGGGATTATAACTGATGTTCAGGCGACAGAAATCAGTTCACCTGGAGAAAATGGCCACTTCAGAGGTGTGGTATTATACCCCACTGAAGTCCCTCCCCTCACCAAAATCTGCCCTCCTCAGGCTCCACTCCCCAAATCTCCAGATATTTGCCAACCCCAAGCTGGAAACCCCTATCTGTAAACCGAGATTTGGTCCACAGAAAACCATTCAAACCTTGGCTTGTTTTTAATACTATGTTTTTTATTATTTTTGCTTTCCCCATACCTCCCCTACACTCACTTGGGAGGAGGAGGAGGAGAAGAAGAGGAGAAGGAGGAGGAGATTGGATTCACTCGGAGTCTCAGAGCTGCTTACAAACTCCTTTCCCTTCCCCTCCCCACAACAGACACCCTGTGAGGTAGGTGGAGCCGAGAAAGCTCTTTCAAGAACTGCTCTTTCAAGGACAGCTCTTGTCAGAACTATGGCTTGCTCAAGGTCATCCAGCAGCTGCAAGTGGAGGAGTGGGGAATCAAACCTGGTTCTCCCAGATTAGAGTCCATGCAGTTAACCACTACACCAAACTGGCTCTCATTGTAGTGAAGATGGTGCCAGGAATAAGCTACAGTACCTATGTCCAAACATCATACAAAACCATAGTTAAGGCTGCAGTTAAACAAAAAACTAACTGTAGTTTCATAGCCTGGTCTGATACATTTTAACCATCCATAGATAGCCAAGTGCCCTGCAGTCAAATGATTACACTAACCAAGGATCTGAACCAAGGATCAAACCAGGAGAGAGACTGAGGAAGACAAATGCACAAAGGGAGTTGAAAAATCAAGTTTGAAACAGACGTCATTCCCTAGTACAGGCCTTAACACATTTTCAGTATTATGAGCCACCCCAAAAATTTAGGAGTCAGGCATATTTTTCAGCATTCATGGTTTTATAGTTTAATGACCATACTTTTTAATTATTGCTACCACAAAACCTAATCTTAAACTATTCACAGTTTCCTGTCATTTTTTAAAAAAATACTGTAACAAAAGTGTTGTAGTGTATAAACAAATAAGGGGTAACGCTGGTTGTCATCACAACAAAAAGCTAACCACTACACCACTCCCAAATAAGCTTTGTACTTCTACTTAGAATCACCAAGGGGCACTTACAATAAATGCCTGCTGAAAATCCTAGGAGCTACAATGAAATTTCTAGGCACCATGGTGCTTTGGGATTTGTCGAGCCCTGTCTTAATTACATTTTACTGTAGAACAAAGTTTGAGTTCACTGGCACCTTTAAGACCAACAAAGTTTAATTCTAGGTATAAGCTTTCATGTGCATGTACACTTATCAGATGCACACGAAAGCTTATACCCAGAATTAAACTTTGTTGCTCTTAAAGGTGCCACTGGACTCAAACTTTGTTCTATTGCTTCAGATCAACACCCCTGTCCACCTGAATCTATTTTTCTTGTAGTCACAGACAGAACTGAACTCTACCAGTTTTCTTTTAGAAATACAAATGTTTTGTGAAAAAAGAACATTCTAAGTATTCCTTAGTTCCTAATTTTCTATAGTGCAAGATACTGATGTTGAGAGAGAAAATCTATTTACAAATTACTATAAGAAATTAGTGTCGTAAATTGGCAGAGAATACTTATCTGTTCATAGACCGAAGCTCTTAGTGGGGTTCAAAATTAGAGACCCAGGAGCACAAGATATGCGGGAAAACCTGGACAGTATCCCACAAGTATTCCACAGAGGACTTTATAAAAAAGTAGACCATACGAAACTAAAGCCAGCACATCTATTCATCAGTATATTTTGAGTTTTATCATGCAACTGAAGAAGGAGAGTTGGTTTTATACCCTGCCCTTCACTACCCAAAGGAGTCTCAGAACAGCTTACAGTCACCTTCCCTTCCTCTCCCCACAACAGACATCCTGTGAGGTAGGTGGGGCTGCGAGAGCTGTGACTGAGCCAAGGTCACCCAGTTGGCTTTATGTGGAGGAGTCGGACTCGACTGTGCGACTGGACAACAACCCAGTTCTCCGAATTAGAGTCCGTCACTCTTTACCATTACACCAAACTGGCAATTGAGTGTTTCCACAGCACAGCCACTATACCTTTGCATTCACAAGGTCCCCCCCACCCCCAAAATGTCCAGCCCTCATGAATCATCATGGTATTATCGTACTGCTTTAATCTGCAAATGACTCCAGCAGTTTACAGATGCTTCTTTATTTGGCAACAATGGATGACTTTCATTTGTTGCTTCCAGTTACTTTCCCTAAAAATATTAGTACCTACATTGTTCTTCTCCACCCTTTCCAAAAATTCAAAATGCTACATGACTCAAATATTGATTGCTCAATAAAACATATAAATTGAGGATATATATTTATTTGCTTAATGTGCTCTAAGAGAAAAAGTTGTGTGGATTCCTAGTTTCAAAGCACCTGTCTTATCTATTTATTTATTTATTTATTTATTACTTTTGATTTATATCCCACCTAGCCAGGAACTGGCTCAAGGCGGCGGACAGTGGTTAAAATACCATAAAACAATAAATACAATACATACAGTAAAATTCATTAAACAACGGGTTACATAAACCTATGGGAATCATTGCTCATTTTGTAAAATCTAAGCTACAATAAACCATAACTATAAACAGGCTATACATATCAATGCAGTATTTTAAATGTCATTTAAAAATATTTGGTCTCCAGGTCTTGCTCTTTTTAAAAAGCCAGACAATGTTCAACATGAGTACAATGAGGAAAATGGCATATTTCTTAGCATAATTCTCCTTATCACACAACTTAGGTTTCCTTCACACAGAGTATTAACAGCTTTGTTTTACAGATATGCCAATCATTCAGCTACTTTCCTAGACACTTTCTCTATAATCACAATCAGGACATGGGCAACTGAAGAGAAAGGAAAGCACTCTGAAACATCAGGAACAGTCTGCTTCTGTTCACCTACCTGATGGCAAAAGGACTATGAATAAGATATAAAACATAAGATGAAAAAGGATATTAAAAGGAATTATTTAAATTGCAAGTTAACTAACCTGAAACTGGCTGCGAAGAAAAGTCACAGCAGGTGACTCCAAGATCGTGAGCTTTCTCATTATACAAGCACCTCATTTTGTCATCCCAAACAGTTAAATCTCCACATGATGATCCTGTCACAAAGAAGCTTCCATTAGGAGCAAATGCACAGGCCACTAAGGAGCCATCCTTAACACTGCCGGATCTGAAAGACAAGAATAAAGGAAATGAACTTCATAAATTCAGTACCCTGAGAATGTTATAAGTAAAATATTTTAATATTATATCAATTCTAGAACAGAATATGAAAAAGCATTCTAATTTAAGGCAAATACGTTAACACCCTACACAATATAAAGAGATAAATATTTAACTATGGAACATCGGGCTTCTATTCACCTCCCATATATAGATTGATAATTCATGATCACTTAATGAAGTTTTTACTTATAAACCACTTCAAGCAGGACTCTGGAGAAGCAGCGTAAGATGTTCCAAAGTAAATAAACAGCATGGCACAAGAAATTTGCCTTTCTTCAAGAATGAACTTAGATTTATGCTCAATGCAATATGCAGGAATTTACTGTTACAAAATGCAGAGTTTCTAGCAAATTATGTTTTGTTGGACACATGGCTGCTAAAAGAGTGGTAGGTCTGCTTTATCGTCTAATAAAAGAGGTTATGGCTCCATATGATCTACATTTTGGAGCAAAGGAAGAAATAAAAAAATTCTAGGCTCAGAAAAATGATTGCATTCAACGGTTGCGTGATATAGGTTGTCTACACTACCTGCACAAGACTCGCATACCCTATCAGAGTATGGTATCTTAAGATACCTCCCTTGCAGTACTCTAGATGGCAGGGCACTAAGGCGTGCCAACATAAAGGGACACCTATAGCAAGGAACAGTCAAATATAAGCAGTAATCGGGGAGCTCTCCAGGTGGAAGAATGCCAACAAATTGAGTAGAACAAGCATGTCGTGCTCTACAGACTGTACTGTTAAAATCATACTTAAATAGATGTTTCTTATGGCTTCCTGTCTGGTAACTAAATAAAGGGAATCCAAGGAAAGACTGAGGAACTGTAATCATTGCTCAACAAGTTTCTAATAAGAACAGCTTTAAGTGAAATTAAATCTGATGTTGAAATGGTCTCAGTTCTGTGCAGAACTTGCCTCTAAAGCAGTAATGCTTAACTAGTAAAACTGATACAGGCTTTGCTTTTTGGCAATCCCATTCCACTTTCCCACAAAGGACCCAACCTGTTGCTTTGTCTAGTTCTGCACCTTAATAACTGTCCTATACATACACAGCAAACAATGTTTTTATTATAAAAAATTATCCTTACATACACGCCTGTTATTTTGAAACAGTTCAGTGTAGATTATTCATACAATACTAACTGAATAGTCAGGTCAGTGAAATCAAAGGCTCAAGATTAACCCCGTTTTTATTATCAACATAAAGGGAGGGGCCACAACTCCGTGGAAGAACCCGTACTTTGCATTCAGATCCTAGGTTTGGTCTGTGATATATTCATTTAAATGAATCTCTGGTAACAGGTACCAGGAAAGGTCTTTCTCTGCCTAAGGCTCTGGAAATTGCCAGAGCAGACTCTACAAGATCTGACTCAATATATAGCAGCTTCATATGTTCACAAAGGTTCCTTCACCATTACTAATATAAAAAGTTTAATGCTCCTTCCACTGTAATAAACACCAGGTAAAGGAGATGTGAGTCTAATCACTTTCAAGTAAGGTTGCCAGGTCTCCCACCCAGGCCTCCTGCTGGCAAGCCTTGTTGCCTGCTGCCGCTCAGAGCAGTGGAAGGAGAAACAAAAAACGAAATGCCACCAGTGCACATACCATGATGTCACTTTTGAGGGGAATCCAAAAGCAAGGTCACATTTCTCCAGGAACTGTCAGTGATCCCTAGATCAAGGTGATGTCACTTCTGTATTTTCCTGAAACATGCCACCAGCACCCACCATGTCGCTGCACGCCCCCCCCCCAGCCACTTGCCCGGCAATGTTAGTTTCAAGACTATAATCTTTCCAGCTATAGGAAGCCAAGATACTCACCGATGGACTTTCAAAGTCTGAACGTTCCAAAGAATTACACTGCCATCAGCTGCTCCTGAAACTAAGTACAAGGAATCAGGAGAAAATCGACAGATTCTTACAGGGTTTCTTGAGGGATGCTCGAGAACTGCTAGCTTGAGTCCATTTTGAGTGTTCCACAGAACCGTGGTGCCATCTGTAGAACAAGAAGCTAAAATGTGTCCTGAAGGAGAAAAGCAGCAGCAGTGAACAGCGTAAGTATGGCCTTTTAATGGTGAGTAAGGAAGCTCTTCAAAATTGCTTAAAAAATACAGACGGATAGTTTTGTCCAAGGAACATGTAGCCAAGAAGGAAGAAGAAAAGGCACAGTAGTTGACATCGTCACTGTGATCTGCTAAAGTACAAATTAATTTCACCATTTCATAAGGTTACCTGCAGCAAAGAAAGAGAAATGTTATAATAGCTCATAAATGTCTTGATTCCAGTCTGTGTGCTGCTTAAGCAACAGCCAGTTATGCTTTATTAATAATTCAACCGTAGTTAAAAAGCTTATCTGTTCTCAAAGAACAGCTATCTAGCCTTTAAGAAGGCATATGTAAATATTGCCACCCACTGGAACAAGACTGTGCCATTGCAAATAGCAGTATGAACAAGATTATCAAGACATACTATAGCCACAATCTCTCTCCTAAATCCTGGTGGGTAGCCATGTTGGCCTGAAGCAGGAGAACAAAGTTTCAGTCGAGTGGCACCTTTAAAAACTTTCTTGGTCTTAAAGGTGCCACTGGACTCAAACTTCATTCTCCTAAATCCTGTTTTAAATTCTGAAAGTCCAAACCATAACCTTTTTAAAAAAAGATTCTGATTCTCATGTTTGTGATAATCCTGAAAATGTAATAGGTTTCCAGCCTAAATTCCTTTTCCAAAATATAAATATCAATACCATTCCTCAAAAATACATTAGACCTTTGAGCAACATTTTCAAAGGCTTAACATATTTAATGTTAGACTGTAAACATTTTAAAGGACACATAAAACATTCATGTTATATATAAAATTATTTAGTTTAATATAAACATAAAAAGTAAGCACGTAGATATATAAGTGTTTGGGGGTGTTTTCTTTGAAAATATTTAGTACAGTGTAGCTTTTCTACTGTGATTTCTAAATCTTCACTAAAGATTTAGATTCACTAAATCTTCTATCATAACCACTGAGGAACAAAATAGCGATTTTCCACAGTTAAGCCCATTATTTGCTGTGCTGTGAGACAATACAGATGCTAAGGAACCTTCACTGGATTAAATGCCTCTGAAAGATCTTAGTCAAAATTAGCATGCCTGAATGGGACCTGAAGACTGATTCTATCCAAGTTTATTCAGTTCAATGAGCCTTAGTCTCGAGTAGGGGTGTGCATTCAGCTCTAGCTGAGCTGAAAAAATAGTTGGAAAATACCTTATTCATTCGTTTATTTATTTATTTTATATCCTGCCCTCCCCACAAAGTATTGGTACTTATTGGCTATTCTTTCAACCAGATATAGAGGGGGGTATATTTCCAGCTACTGAGCATAGCCAATCCCGGATAATCCTGAAAAAAATCGGGATTATCTGGGAAAACAGGATATATTCCCTTTAAACACTGTTCTGGGTGAAGCTGCAGCTTCACAAATACATGTAAAGGGACCACAACAATTTTTAATACCTTTGGCTTCATTATAACCTATGGAGACTATTATAGTCAATGATCCCCATCCAGGGCTCTTTTTGTAGCAGGAACTCCTTTGCATATTAGACAACAAACACACCCCTAATGTAGCCAATCCTCTGAGAGCTTACAGAGCTGTTCTTACAGGGGCCCAAAACTGCAGCCCTTGACATTCAACTGATGTTCCACTCTCCTTCAGCATAGGGAGCTACGTATTTTGAAACTAATGTTGCAAAATAGGAAACATTATCATCAGTAGACTTCTAGATCCTATGTAAAACCAGTATACATGATTTAAAATAATGCTGGAGAGCTATTATTGCATACTCTATGCTTAGGGTTGCCAACTCCAGCTTGGGAAATTCTTGAAGATTAGGGGGTGGGGAGAGCAAAATTTGAGGAGGATACTCAGAAGGGATATGGTATCATACAACCTACCCTGTGAAGCTGCCATTTCCTCCAGGGGAACTTCTCTCTGTGGTCCACCTGGAGGTTGGCAAGCATTATCATAGCAAAGAAAACTCCTCACTATTGACCAATAAAGCTGTACCACTGAAGGAAGAATAACTCCTCACTATTACACTTTGCTGAAGACTGTATTGTTTCCTGTAGATTACAGTGATTTAGTCTTCTCCACATTATTAAATGTCAAGAGAGTGTTTGTTTTTTAGGTTCAAGATATGCCAGAAAAATATAACCACCTTGCTGTTTTCAGCAGTTTAAAATGAATTATATTGACTTGAATTGTTTTATTGAAATTTGTTCTGAGCCACCGTGGGCAGACCTGGTGAGGTGACAGGCACATTGTCTAAATAAAATACATTTTAAAAATGTTGCATACAAAATATTAGCCTGAGAACCTTTATGAGACTTTCATGTTAATGAGCATGCATTACATGCACATGCGTTAGAGAACACAGGTGGGGACCTGTAAGAAACTTGTGGGGAGGGGGCATTCCCCCCTTTGTTTCCTCCCCTTTCTCCCTACTTTTCTGCCTCTCACTCCTCCATCCTGTCACCCCATCTCTTACTCCCTCCCCCCCATGCCTGTCACTCTCTTTGTCCCTCTTTCTGCTCCCCTCCCCTATCACTCTATATATCTCTCTTTTCCCACCCAGCACTCTCTCTTTTTCTGTCTGTCTCCCCCAGGTTCATCTCCAGAGTCTTCCCTACCCCATGCTCTGCAGCTTGCCCCAAGCTGCACCAGGTGAGCCAGCAGTCTCCCCTCCCCTGCCACTCTCGGTGGCTCTCCTGGAGACAGCAGACTCTTCTCCCCCACACACGCGCGCTCTGTGGCTCACCTGGAGATAGCAGACTCTTCCCTCCCCCTCTCCATGGCTGGCATCAAGCTGCTCTGTGTGAGCCAGCAGAGAGTTTTCCTTTCCCCCATGGCTCGCCCAGAGCCAGCAGCGTTTTCCCTTTCCCATGCAGCTCTCTGAAGCTTGCCCAGAGCCAGCAGACTCTCCCCCCCACCAGCATGCGCAGACTTTTTTTTAATTTGGGGGAGAGTTTAAACCCCCTTGTGTTGTTGTTTTTTAATTGTCATATTTTTCTGTAAGCCTAGGGTGTCCCCTAAGTTTGCTGAAACTTCTGTTCAGGGCAAGTGTTCCCCCTATCAGCAGATTTAGATATCTACATATAGGGGGGCACACTTGAGAATTAGATATAGATTAATCCACTCCGGCTCAAAGATTTTAATTTCTGGAGGCTCTGGAAAAGGAACTGAATTTTGAATAACTGCTCACAGAATGTTAAGAAGACATTTCCTAGACAATAAAAATGGGAACAAAATAAACAGTTTACTAGAGGCTGACAAGAAAAAAATAGGGGTCATCCCTGGTAAAGAAGGACAGATGGAGGCAGCCCTGTAGCCAGGAATTTTTAAGTTGGGGAACATGTAAATGTTGGAGGGACTGGCTAATTTAATTAATGTTAATTTAATTAAAGGTCTACCATAGCAGGCAACTCATTGGCATCGCTGAGTGAAGAATAATTATGAACCACCAGGACATAGAACGTTCATAAAAATATAAAGAAAGCATTTTCTTTCAGTCACTTGAGAGTTCATTTATTCTGCTGGGGGACGTAACCCCCTCCCAGCTGCAAAAGTCCAGTTAGCATGCGTCTCCTACATGCAACGCATCCCAGACCAAAGTTCACTTGCCACCACCTAGGTGAATCTAGGTTACTAAAAAGACACAGTAGTACACTATGTCCCTTTAGCCTCCTGCAGTGCATGGATATTTATACAGGCAGCTGTCCAAAAACGTTGGATACTTTTAATGGCTGCAATACATGCTTATAACTGAGTGTGATTTCTGAATCATAGGATTGATGGAGCAGTCACTGAAGCAGAGGAGGGAGGGGCTGGGCTGGATATTCAAATTGCCTCCTGGAACAGGCACAACTTTCTCTCCCCACGTGGGTGGGAAAGAGAGAGTGGAAGGCCCTCAGTGGCAGGAGCACTCTCGGCTCTCCATGGGGAGCAGCAGCTGGTCCAGGCTCTGGCTGTGACATAGTGTCCCAGGGGAGGTGGGCTCACTTCAACTTCCCAGGCTCCTTCTGCATACCCTCTGCCCGCTGGGCACCTCCGGGGAGGAAAGGCACACAGGGGAGAGGAGAGCAGGCCACCTCCTGGCAGTAAGTTGGGAGGGCCTGGCACTAATTTGGGGGGCCAGGCCCTGAGGGGCCCTTCTGTAACTGCAGGCCTGGATGGAGGGCAGGCATGTTTCCCTTTTTCTAAGTAGGCACCAGGAGGAATTTGCAGGTAGCCACACTGCTCATAACAAAAGCATGTAGTTTTTCTGATGACCAGGCAGATTCTTGGTCTCTGTTATTTTTTTATTTACACTACTCATAAGTCCACCTTTCTCACTGAGACTCACAGTGGGTTACAGAAATCAGTACAATCAATATGATGAGCCACCTAATAAGCAATATATTAGGGCTAGGATTACAAAAATATGAACATTGACAGCATATTAGACATGATACAAAGCGCAGATACAATGCAGAAAAATGGTATTAAATCATTATAATAAATACCAGAAGAATACTTCCTATACACAGCAGTATAGTCCCCACACAGTCCATTTCCCTAAAGTGCCTTCCTGAACCATTCTGTCTGTAGCCTGTGCTACCTTTACAGACAAGCTCGCTGGAACAACTGAGTTTTACAGTTTGCAGCGTGCAATGCTTCAAATTCTCCCTAACTTCTCAAGAGGCTAGATGCTAAAAAAGAGAGAAGGGCAGAAAGAGGGGAGATCTGCAGGCCATGATGTTTTCATATCCTCCTGTTTGCACTCTTCCCCCCCCATTATATTTTTAATCTCTTGTGACAGCAAAAATTCTACTTTGCGAGCTACTAGCATCAAAGTTGTGAGCCAGCGATTTGGCTCCTGCATAAATTAGTTTGCTCTGGAGCCATCCTTCCCGAGCTAAGACAAAAACGTGTGAGCCAGAGGCTAAAAAAGCTGTGAGCTAGCTCACACTAACTCAGCTTAGAGGGAACACTGCTCCACGGGCCATCCAGCCTTGGCCCGAAACGTCACGACTGGAACGACCATCCTTCACGAAGAGCTGCTTCTGTTGCCCTCTCAGTCAGACACACACACACCCCTCGGCCAGTCAGTCACGACTCTGTGACCGGCCAACCAAGAGAGGCGAGGGGACGACAGCCGCTCCAGCTGAGGTCATCCTCCTCGCCCCCTCCCCCGGAGACTGAGGGAAAACAAGGGCGGCGGCCCCGCCCACCCGACCGTTCCGCGGCGCGAGCCTGAGAGAGAGACGAAGAAGGCTCTCACGGCTCTGCCTAACTGCCCTGAGAACGCGACTGCGCCCCCTATCACCGTGAGACACCCACCCTTGATTGAAAGGGAGGGGATAGCCCCTCCTTCCGAGCCTACCTCGTTCCTGCGACTGCGCTGTCGGTCTCAGTCTCTTGTTCTCCTGCGGCGGAGCGGCGGCGGAGAAGCAAAGCTGCTGGGCAGGAGTGAAGTCACGTGACAAGCCCCGCCTCTGTCTCGGAAAGCGGAGACAATCATCACAACCTGACCGGCCTCACCTGCACCCTCGTGACTAAAGCCATGAGATGGGTAAAAGGGTGGGTGGGGGTGAAGAGTTCGCGAGCATGGTGGCGTCACTGTTAGTAGTTCTCTGACCAGGCCCACTAAAGGCGGCGGGGGCATATTCCCAACCTCTGATTGGGGTCAGTGCTGCAGTCCTTCCCCACATTTAACTGTCACTGAAAAAAAATTCAGACACGTGCAAACCTATCTAATACTCAAAAGTAAACATCGCGGTGTTTAACCCTTCTTCCTATATAACAACTCCACCACTTTCCCCCCTGTAACTAGCTTTCCAGATTTTATTCCAGTTTTGTCTGAGGAAGTGTATTTTGCACACTGAAAGCTTACAGTTTGAATAAAACTTCGTTGGTCTCAAAGGTGCTACTGGACTCAAACTTTGTTCTGCTGCTTATGACCAACAGGGCTTCCCACCTGAATATTCTTCCTATATGTTCGACATTTCCTCTCTCTTTTTTTTGGCAGATTAAAAAGAGGCGAGTGAGAGAGGTATCCTGTCAAGGAGGGAGTCCTTCAGTTTCAACACTGTTTTTGTAGTTATGTCAGCCTCATGTGAATTCAGTGATCATCTGCACCATCACAGACTGAAACCAGTCTGTCGTTTCCGGATGACTAAATAATCCTGACATCATAGCCTTAGGTCATAACACACATGAGAAGGACAGTCAGTCATGTGCCCCACAGCCATGTGCTTGAGGGAAACTGTCATTTATAAAATTCACAAGCAGATGTAATCATATCTGGATTGTTACATAAATGTGTTGCTATAGGTACTTAGAACAAATTAATTATTTTAAATGTTTTCCAATTGGAGTTACTACCAGAGGTGAGACTTGAATTTGTGGGGGTTGAAAAAATGTGGTAAATAACTGTCATACTTAATGTAAAATGACATCAGTAAAATTCACAAGTAGCAACTAGCCTGCTCAGTAAATGGATCAGACCAATGAATTGGACTATCAGCCTTTCAGCTCAAAGCACCATCAAAATGAGGCATGCATATCTTTATCCTTATTGTGAAGCCCCCATTCTCTGCTCTCAGAACCCTTAGGGGCACTCAATGACAGTTCAACAAGGTTTGCTACTTAAAAACACCATCCTGGCTACCACCCCTGCAGCCAGCAGCATTCAGCTAACAGCACTCTCTGTTCTAAGCTACTGTCTACTTTTCCTGCCTACCCACTCCACTGCCTCTCACAGCCCCCACCCAGGAGCTGGAGGCACGAACACCAACCCTACCCCTCCACTCGTTCAACTGAGGATGCAAGGAAAATGCATCCTGTACCATTAAGTATTGTGGAATCCCCCTCCTCTCTCCCCTCTGACATATAAGAACAAGAAAAGCCAATGTTGGATCAGGCCAGTGGCCCATCTAGTCCAACACTCTGTCACACAGTGGCCGAAAGTACCAGGTGCCATCTGGAGGTTCACCAGTAGGGCCAGGACACTAGAAGCCCTCCCACTGTTGCACCCTCCCAAGCACCAAGAATACAGTGCATCACTTGTCCCAGACCAAGAGTTCCTATCTAATAGCTACTGATGGACCTGTGCTCCATATGTTTGTCCAATTCCCTCTTGAAGCCGTCCATGTTTGTAGCCACCACCACCTCCTGTGGCAGTGAATTCCATGTGTTAATCACTCTTTGAGTGAAGAAATACTTCCTTTTATCTGTTCTAACCCGACTGCTCAGCAATTTCATTGAGTGCCCATGAGTTCTTGTATTGTGAGAAAGGGAGAAAAGTACTTTTTTCTCTACCTGCTCTATCCCATGCATAATCTTGTAAACCTTGATCATGTCACTCTCACTCGTCATTTCTCCAAACTAAAGAGCCCCAGGCGCTTTAACCTTTCTTCATAGGGAAAGTGTTCCAACCCCGTCATTGTTCTAGTTGCCCTTTTCTGCACTTTTTCCAATGCTATAATATCCTTTCTGAGGTGTGGTGACCAGAATTGCACACAGTATTCCAAATGAGGTCGCATCATCGATTTATACAGGGGCATTATGATACTGACTGATTTGTTTTCAGTTCCTTTCCTAATAATCCCCAGCATAGTGTTGGCCTTTTTTTTTGCAATCGCACACTATTTTGACATTTTCAGTGAGTTATCTACTACAAGATCTCTCTTCTTGGTCAGTCTCTGCCAGTTCGGACCTCATCAACATGTATTTATAGTTAGGATTTTTGGCTCCAATGTGCATCATTTTGCACTTGGCCACATTGAACCGCATTTGTATTTGCTGTGTCAAATATTTCTTCCTCTTTCAGGAGTTTCTAGTACTGTCTGTAATAGAGGGGCTATACACTAGAGATAGGCTGATAGAATGTCACATGGTATTGGTGTGATGTCATACTGATACAAGCCTACATGCAAGCAGGAGAAATAGGGAGCACAACCACATGTTTGGGTGACTACCAGCTGCTCCAGCCATTGCCATTAATGGCCAGATACACAGGACTAGTGGCATCATCAGTGTGCAGGCATCCAGGGCTATTTTCTGGTTACCCTTGGTGAATCACCTCTAGGTAATTGACAGGAAAACTTTCTAACTTGGAGAGCACAGAGGCAGCAGAGGATAGGACTCACAATAATGGGTTTAAATTAAGGGTGGGAAGGTACCAGCTGGATATTAGGAAAAACTTTTTTACAGTAAGAGCTATTCAACAGTGGAATCAGCTACCTAGGGAGGTGGTGAGCTACCCCTCACTGGCAGCGGCTGGACAAACACTTGTCAGGGATGCTCTAGGCTGATCCTGCATTGAGCAGGGGGTTGGTCTAGATAGTCTGTATGGTTCCTTCCAACTCTGTGTGATTCTATGACCCTGGGCCAGGTAGCCCACACTATTTCCTGCAGCTCTTTTGACCAGTTGCTTGGTTGGGGCCCGCAGGCCTAACGGTTGGTGGTTTCCAATTTGGTCCATACTGCATACTTAAAAGAAAGAGGCAGCAGGTAGGTGGGCATTTGGATCCTCCCTGCCAGCAAAGTATGTTGGTTTAGGTGGTTTAACTTTTACTGCAACACATCTTCTTATTTGCATTTTGCTGTGTTTGAAAAATAAGCCTTCAGTATTGCTCACACTCAGTAAGAAGACTTCATTGGGATGCCTTTCTCTTTACTGGGTCTTCTAGCTAAGAGAAAGATAATTACACAAAGGGCACCACAAGCCTGTGGGCTCATGGACTAGACTTACACAATGTTATCTAGCAAGTTTAAAACATACTATTCAGCAGTGTTCCCTCTGAGTTAACTTGAGCTAGCTCACAGTTTTTTAGTATCCAGCTCACACATTTTTGTCTTAGCTCAGGAAGGATGGCTCCAGAGGCAAACTAATTTATGCAGTAGCCAAATTGCTGGCTCACAACCTGGCCCCACTGCTGGACCTCCTGATGGCACCCGGTATTTTCGGCCGCTGTGTGACAGAGTGTTGGACTAGATGGGCCATTGGCCTGATTCAACATTGGCTTCTCTTATGTTTTTATGTAATGCCAGTAGCTCACAGAGTAGAAATTTTGCTCACAAGTCTCCACAGTTTAGATGGAACATTGCTGTTCAGTCCTTTATAATTCATTGCTTTGTGTATCACTCAAATGGGAGTATGCAAACAGAGGCATGTATAACAGCCTATTTTAAAGTAGTTTCTGATGAGTTCAAATAAAATAACTGCAGTTTTACAAAGCTTGTGCAGAATTAAAATTCCAGACAGTAAAGGTCCCATTTCATATTTGCTAAAAAGTATACATGTGAGCAAATTCCTTTCTGTAGGATGGTCACATTCACAGTTGTTCATTGTGAAATTATTGGTCCTTATATTTTAGTGTCCAGGTGACCACACTTATCTTCTACTACTTACATTCTCACTCTGGTCTTTAAAAAGTTCATGCATTCTTTCCTATTTATTTCCTTCAAAAGTGCACATCTCAGAATGACAGCAGTGCATTCCAAGGACCAGAGTAAGTCAGCATCAAAGCCAGTGGCCAGACATGAAGTTCACCTCTAGAATTATACTGAAGTGGTTGATTCCTACTATATGTTAACAACATTGTACAGTACTGAAATTGTATGCATTACGTTCATTTTTAGTAGTTTTACTATGTGTTCTGTATTCTGTGAAATAATTCTACTGCCTCCACATTTCTTGGATCAAAACTATTGTTTACTGATCACCAGTAACAAATTCTTGAAAAAGTTCTGGTCCATGGTTTTCATATCTCTCTGCTGTGAATGAAAATAGTAAACAGTAGGAGGGAATCAAAAGCTGAAATATCGCGTTTGCTTTCCATGAGCAACCTTACATTTTTAGAGCAGTTCATCACAACTTTTAGTAATAAGCTTGATCATAAATGTGGCTAAGTGAAGCTGAACAAATCTTGTAAACCAACTAGAGATACAAGACTGATCTCTAATTTGGATAAATGTAATGAATTATTTCTGAATAATTTATAGAAATTAATTAGCTACAATTCAGTCGTATGTTTTAGGGCAGGGGAGCTTAGAGATAATGTTATTCTGCGGCTATGTAGTTGAGATTCTAAAAGCTTATTAGCGGAATTTTTAAAAATCTATTTCAGTAGAATACAGAAATTGGACATTGCTGGGAATTTTGTTTTTGATGGTATTATAAACCCTTGTTGAACTGGTAAAGTTAGAGTATCCCAGTTTGCCAGTTTAATTCTGTATCCTGGACATTATACCACCCTACTGCGCAAAGCTAGTGACAGTTGCCCCAGGGCCACTAAGGAAGACTTTAGCCTAAGAACTGAAGCAGAAGTCAAGGACTGGATGCATAATGGAGAACACATTTAGGCATGCAGAAGGTGGCTTTTTCAATGAAGATTCTCTGACTAGGTGTCCAAGTATGAATCCCAATAATATGAAGTTACTTTGTTCTGCTTTGACATTTGGTCATCCACTGAACAGCCTTGAGTAGCATAAGGTTTTCATCTGACATCAGTGTACTTTGGTATGGTATCATTATGTGGCTAGCCTTATTTATTATGTGGAATAGCCATATTTCCTGTTGGTACTTATTTAAGATTGCAACCTATGAGTTCTTAACGCAACTGGGAAAAAGCAATTATTGTTAAGTTCTTATAGTAAAGTTTATGAACACCGTCCCTAAATAAGAACTTCTATAAGTTACCCCTTGCTCTGTTTAACATCCTGCCACATTCACTGCCACAGTAGCTTAAAGAGAGCTTTTATTTTCAGGATCACTTAGGAATCATATGACAGATTATGAAAAATCCATGGTGAGCAGGGGGAACCTTGGCTGGACATAACTGGATTGAAAAGGTGAGCCGCATATAGAACCCTATTGCTTTTGGGGCTCAAAAGAAATTTTCTAAAAAACAATGAAAGCTATCAAAAGGGTATCTTTGATTACACTGTTTTCCAGATCCTTCCCCTCCTATCTCTTATAACAGACCCCCCCCATTTACAGTTAGAAAACAGAAAAACAAAAACCTGTGAGGTGCAGCGATCTCCTTTAGAACATACACAGAATTAAAATAACAGAGAAAAAAACTGGTTTGCAAAACAGTCTTTTATTGTATCCGTGCCACACATACTAGTGAAAAATAACACTCCTAAAAAAAAAAAAGAATGCTACCTTTTCCACAACGTTTTGTTTTAAATGAAACTTCAAGTACTCTTACATAGGTACAAAAAAAAAATCTGGTCTATCTGCCTCCAACAGGCCACCACAACACACAGTAGATAAAACACAGTGGTTACAAATGTCTTTTTGTTATTTCTGTGGCAAGGCAAATGGAGGGAAATGTTTTTTTTATGAAAAAATACTGTGTGCGTAGGAAATTGTCACAATTTTTATTCCACATGGATACAAATGATTATACTTGAATTTTGAGGCCCTGGTGGCTTGAAATTATATAACAAAATAGAAAAATGGAAAACTAATATCCCCTACACCCTGTTTTAAAGGCAGGCACTACAAAGATTAAGGAGACTCCACAGTGTTGGTAGAGGATAGTTACTGTACAAGCCATATAGCTATAATTACCTTAAAACTAAAATAAAATGCTACAATCCTTCTAAGGCATAAACAATAATGTCTGCAAACAATATGTACACATCATACATATTTAAAACAAGACTTAATATAAACAATAATGAACAGTATATACATATGTCTCTTTTTTCTTCACTGTCTTGAAATACAATTTAACTACACAAGTGATGCAGCAACATATATATAAATGTAGTTGTAACTCTACAGTAAAGTTTAATTTTTCGTGCTTATTACAGCACATCAGTGTAAACAGTTTTACTTGGCTTTGTTTTATATTTTAAAACATTCCTTGTTGTATTTTCAAGATTTAAAGCAATTTTTCCCTAATTCTTCCTTTTCACAGAAAACGAAGAGTCTGGATGCTATTTAATCATAAATAATTCATAAAATTAAATACATTTACTAAAAATAAACTACAAAGTAAAAAAAATGAAAAATAGATATTTATTGAAAGGGAAAACAGAATCTTTTTCCCCAAGTAGAGCTCTGGTGGTTGAATATTCAGTGCGTTTTGATATATTTTAAATTGCTATTGCACTATAACACCCCTTACTTTTAAATTCTTTGGGTGTACTTCCCTGTTCTACCTAAAATAGTTTGATAAAACACACAAACCAAGAACCAAGGGCCGTGGTTGCCATAGGAGTGAAGCCTTAAGAATTAGTACCACACCTCTGTGATACTTTAAAGGAGAAAATAAAACAGTCATTAGGTATGCATGTGCCTTGTACTTTAATGTAAATACAGTTCACATTGCTGGTCTCATTCATCCTCATTTAAAAAAAAATAAAGAAACATGTTGGACAGTGATCACTTCAGCTCACTTTGAAAATCTCTGTCCATTTTTTTTCAAAATGTTTCCTCATATTGTGGCCAGCTCGGCCTATGTCAGAATCATCTTCATTAAATGTTTCACAGTTGTCAAACACAAGCCTGACATCTACAGCAAAGACTTCAAGATTAGGGTACCTGAAAGAACAAAGAAGATGCTATTTTGGGGGATACAGAATGATAAGGGGTGGGGGATCTAAAATTCTTTCCATAATGAAACAGTGACAGGATTAATTTAAAGCAGTGTGCTATTATTTATTTAATCATTTTTAATGGCTTACATCATTCCCATCTCCTCCATTTTATCTGCACAAGAACTCTGTGAGGCTGAGAGAACGTGACTGGCCCAAGATCACTCGGCAAGTTCCCTTGGCATGTGTGGGAATTCAAAGCTGTGTCACTCAGATACTAGCCCATCACTCTTAACCTCTATACCACACTGGCTGTCCAATGTGTATTTTTGGGGTACTTCTCCACTATGACTCAAATGCAGCAATCAATAGGCATTAATTGTATAAGAAAAGTTGATTTAATTTAATATTTTTTCTTAACATGGTTTTTCTAAGTATTTACTTACTGTCCATTACTTAGTTTCTCTCGAATGGTGGAAAAATCCATGGGTTTTTTAATAACCTTCCGATAACCAGGAACAAGTTTCAAGTTTACAGGAAGTAGGAAAGGCCATGCATCCTCATGAGTTTCCAATTCAGAAAGGATCACACTAAGAAAAAAGAATAAATTAATTTCTGTGCCATTTTGTATTTCACATAGCACCATCTAGCTATGACTGATTCTACACAAGGGCTTTCCCCTGCATGAATAACAGGAAGCTACCAGATTAAAGCGGAACATCCACATGATTTTGTGCTCATTGTGAGCATGACGTGGTATTCCTGGAGATTTCCTCTTTTAGTTGAGAAGAACAAAAATAAGTTTCTCCCCCCCACACACACTTAAAGGGGAATCTACAGAATGCCTGCAGGGGCATGTTTGTGTGAGACACTCCCTCCATCATTACTATGAGGGCAGAGCTAAGATTTGCTTTCAAAACAGTTTGGAGCAGCAGGTTGCTAGACACCATTCCCCATCCCGAGTGCTTCAAATGTTGCTGTTGCCATTGCAGGGGTGCATTTTCATGTCCCTGTGGGGGAGCAGCCTATAATTACTTACACAAGTATCTGCTGGTCTGTTCAGTGTCTTTTTAACTGCTATTCTCCTTAAGTGCAGTGCTTATTAGCCATCCCAGCTTGCCACAAAACTATATGTTGCTATAATTAATAATCCTAAAGTCAAGTGCCTATCACAAAATCAGTGAAACAGGCCCACCCACTTGCAATGACAGGATTTCTTTATGGGGCTCCAAGGGTAAATTTTACAATCATGAGGACAACCAGTACTGTATAGTTTGAGGCTCAGTTTGACTTCAAAATTCAGAGTAAGTAAACTCAGCTGGGCTGTACCTGCATAAAGCCATGTCCTTGGATTCATCGTGTTTAGCTTTCTTCACAGGGGAAACACTTTCTTGCTTTGAGGAGCTAACAGAAACATTTTCATCAATTTTTCTCTTTTTGGAGTCTGTTTTCCCTTTTTTTATTGAGTTGCTTGTGGTTGCAGAGTCCTCTTCCTCCATCTCTACCATTAAGGGCAATTTCTTGCCTTTCTTATGGTCGTTACTCTTCTTCCCTTTGAGTGGATTTTTTTTAACTTTTAAAGTCTGACCACTTGCCTGCAGCAGAAAGAAAAAAAAATCACAACAAAGTAAGCACAAACGCAAGAGGCAAACTGATGCTGTGTCTCCATTGACAAAAAGGTTCCATATTCTCTAGAATGAAATCACCAGCGGTGCTTTTAACAGAAGAATCTAAGAGCTGATTCATAAAGAGATGCAGGGTATAAACACACAGAGAGAAACACTGGTCTGTTCAGTGTCTTTTTAACTGCCGTTCTCATTGAGTGCAGTGCTTATTAGCCATCCCAGCTTGCCATAAAACTATATGTTGCTTTAATGCAGACAGTATGGAGAAGGAGCAGGAACGTGGCCTTTAGGGCCCTTTGAACAAGATGCTGGGCCATGTGGAGTGCTTTCTGCATAGTCTGCATTTCATATGAATAATGAACGTCACTGGAAAAGGGAGATAATTACTTAACTGGGATCAATTAGAAAACAATTGGACTGGATCTAAAACATTCAAGGCTAGTGCTCCAGTTGTGCTGGGATATTTATAGCTCTCCAGCAGCTCCCCCACTTCTCCCAGAGACCCCCTGTCGAAGTTGCAAATGTTCCTTCTATCGGCATGGAAAGAAGCACTTTCCATTTGTATTTGGGGGCAGGGGGGGCAGGACACAGATTCTGGCCTCAAAATCACATGGAGATTTTACATCTCATAACATTTGCATGTCAGTGAAATGATTTTTAGAAACTGACTAATCCACTCTCTTACAATCAGGTCAACTTTAAGGCCACTTTAGAGTTCTATAGACAATATTAGTCTCCTGTCTTCTCATACTATCCTTGTCTTCAGAAGCTAAAAAAATTAATCACTGCAATGGCTGTGATGATTCAGCATTGCTCTATCAGCATTAGACAAAAGCTGTAAAATTACAGTAAACAACACAGTGTAGGAAATGGAAGTGTGACTTTTTAGGACACAGTCTGTTTAACAATTTTATTTTGCTCCACGTCTGAAGAGCACAGTAATTAAATGGGCATTGATATGGACTTGTAAGACGTTGTAAATGAAATGGAGATGAAAAGGGGAAACTACCAGTGGACCCAGGCAGATTACAAAACAATGTCTGGACAAAATAAAAGTGAGATTCTATATGACAAAATAAAACACTGTCATCCCTGGAGTATAAATAACTTAAACATGATGTTTGCAAATGAGTAGGCAATATACTGGATATAAGACTGTGTCAGAGAAATTATGATTTAAGGAAAAGTTTCTCTAAATTCTACCCACTGGACATTAAGCAACACACATACAATATATACACGTACAGAGCCATGGCTATCCTATCGCCAGGATAAGTTATCCTGTTAACTTATGATAAAACATAAAAACACAGGCCTGTTACATGCACACATTGCAGTAAAAATATATTTTTTAAATCTGTAATTTGTCTTCTATGTTTTTCTATTGGCAATTAGGACTTATTCACACCTTACATTTTTACATGTACAAAAACCTGTAAAGGGATCCTAACCAGTTTGTTGCACAAAGAAAGTAGACAGATCCGTCATGCTGTGGGATTACATGAAGGTCAAAATGTCTGCCATTCACACCCCTATGTCTTGACTATTTTTTAGTTCTGTAACAGCTGTATGTGCTGCTGCTTCAAACACAGCTAAGCCAGAATTCAGAAGGATATGCACCATCCATGCACATGCCTAAACTGTTTTAGGGTTAATCTTTTTAGAGTATGCTCCCATCTTATCAATACACTTGCACTAAAGCAACATAAAAACGCTTCTTAACTTTACATTCACTTTGTAAGCACCTTTTCAGCTGTGGTAAGAAACCTTCACCTCTAAGCAATCAGATAGCGATACTCAAGTAAACTAGACAGGACTTGTTCCCCCCCCCACTCTTTCAAGTCTTCTGCGTACCTTGAATGTTCTTGAAGTATGCCTCTAATAAATGTATACATTTGGTGGAGTCTACATGCAAGGCTGTATTAATGGATGATTGCTGGAGATAGACAAAGCTTTAAAATGTAATGCGCTGTGAAGTCCTGATAACTACTAATAAGAAAGTATAGGAGACAAATATATACATTCTTCTTGCAACATGTACATGTGGAAAGCCTGTGTTTTTCATCTGAATTGCGAAACAATTTGGATTCAGATCTCAATTAGTATTACCTTTGCTATGCAAGCAGGACAAAACCAGTCACCATCTGGAATTGTATTGATCTTGGGCCTATGGCAGTAAGTGTGACAACCTTTGTCACACCCATCACAAAGCAGCAGCAGTTCTTCGTTGTCCCCTTTGCGGCATATTTGGCAGTACTACAAGAGAAGGAAATTATTTCAGACAATTATGTCCTTAACTTATGCACTGGATGAAATATGCATCCATAAATTATTTTTTTCCAGAATCTGTGGTTCTATTGGACATTTACAGTTAATGCAGAACCTCAGAAAAGAAAAAAGTGCCACATTCCTGTCTGTCTGTCTGTCTTCTGTATTTCCTTCTTAAACGCATAGCCAGTGTTCAGCTAGAGAGACTGCCTGCTTAGGACTGCTTCACATATTACAACATTCTTACACAAAGGCACTTCTATGAAAAAATTAGTATGAAAGTGTGAAACACATAGAACTTAGTATGGAAAGATTATGGGTGGCCAATTTTTGTAGCTTTCACCATCTACATAGGTAGTGAGTTTACTTTCCAGTTTACCACTGGGTTTACTTGTCAGATATATTAGACAAAAGTTACATCTGTGTAGGATTTAGTAATACATGAAGCAGTTCTCAAAAGAAAGACTGACATTCTTGACATACTTATGACCTCCAGGACCAGCCACCAGATCCACGGACTAGCTATCTTCTGGTAACACCTCTAAAAACACTTCGTCAGAATCAGTGCGTGTGCGTACGTGCGTGTGTGTGATTAGAAAATGTAAGAATTCAGAAGAGAGGAGAAAGCCCAGAGTGCATATACACACTCAAGACTTATATACCATTTATTTATGAATTGTTTAATCAAACAATTAAAAAGTTATGATCAGCCCTAAAACCAAACTGCACCAAAACTAACAACAGCAGCAACAGTAAAGGCCATGGGGGAAAAAAACTCAATGAATAAAGCAAAGCTACTGGAGGATAATTAAGAGAGGAATTATCTGATAATTAGAATCTTGCTTAATTTTGTTTAAGTCTTACTCTAGTGCCTTTTTTTAAAGTCTTACTCTAGTGCCAGAAATGAGGGCCCCGTGAAGTGAAAAGGATTTTCAAAATTGGGATGCTACTACTGAGAAAACCCTGTCCTTCATAGCCACCCACCTTACTTCCAAAGTTTGGGGGACACGAAACAAGGCCTGCAATGCATTGTCTGGGCAGGAATAAATGGCCGCAGAAAGTCCTTCAGATATTATGATCCCAGATGATAAAGGGCTTTAAAGATTAAAACCAACACTTTGAATTAGGCCCAGAATGGCCAGGCAACTGTGAGAACTCTTAAGGAACAGGTGTGATATGCTGCCTGTAGTGTTGCTGCTGCATTCTGGGCTAGCTGAAGTTTCTAAACAGTCTTCAAGGACAGCTCTATGTATGGCACATTGTTTTAATCTAACCTCGAGATGACAAAAGCATGGGCCACAGTGGCCAGATGTAATTTCTCAAAGAAGGGCTGCAGCTTGCATACCAGTCAAAGCTGTTTAAGGGCTCTACAAACGACAGCTGAAATCTGGGAGTCCAACTGTAGATTTCAATCCAGCATTTCCCCCCCCAAGCTGCAAACCTGCTCCTTCAGGAAGAATGCTACCCTGTCCTGAGTAGGCTGTAACCTGATTCCATGATCAACAGTGCTACCAGCCAACAGTACCTCAGTTCTATTAGGACTGAGTTCCATAGCAACTGTCCTTTCACACTGAGTAAAATCAGAACCACTGAAGTACAGTGGCCCCACTGCCCAGCTCAGTCAGCTTGTTTGGAAGCATACCATGGTCAATGTTGTTAAAGCCCACTGAGAAATAAAGGGGAAAAAAAGAGAAGCGATGTACTACCCTATCCCATTATTGGTGGGGGTCATCTATGAGGGAGACTAAGGCAGTTTCCATCCCAAAACAGAGTTTGAAACCAAATTTAATTGGGTCTAAAAAAGCAGTGTCATTTAAGACCACCTGGAGCTGGATAGCCACATCCCCACTAAAGCACTTTGCCCCCCAAGGTGCTTTACAGAAGCCCCCTTCAGACACTGCATCCGCACATCATGAGATCCTGCCAACTGGGCGTATCAGGTATGTGTGTCACCCATGATGTTCCCAATATATGCAACTGCCATGCTGTTTAAACGGGAATGCACACATTTTGGATGCACATAGAGATTTGGTGTGCATGAATCAGAACTCTGAAAAATCCAGTGGCCAGTTTGCTTGTACCAAAGCTGCACACTCATGCAAAATACATGTTCAGACAGTATGGGGATCGCATATATCAGAAGGATCTATATATTGCTGGGAAGTTCTTAGTGTAAGAGGAGATGGATCTCTTCATATCCACAGGTATGAACTTGAAGTGCTTTCTGGCCATTGTCCAGTGGCTTAGGAAAAAATACTAGCAGGGTGATGTCCTGCATAAGGTAAAACCTGGACACTACTTTGGGGTTAGGGTAATTAAGGTGAAATACAGTAAATGGTGGGTCTTGTTCTCAGATTGCACATCTGAAGATGTGACAGCCACTAAAAATGCAATTTTGAATAAGAAGTCTGAAAGCACAAGTGATCAAAGGTATGCCTCTAAATTTGGACAAAAGAGGCTCCAGGATAGAACCATGGCTTTAAATGAAGGATGAACACAGGTCATCCCTTAAAAAAATAAAATCACAAAACTCTGGGAAGACGCTGAACCATATTGACTTTCAACATGAAATGCAGGGATAACAGCCAGATGAACTTGTAAGAAAGAGGGACCCAAACCAGTAGTTTAAGGTGTAAAATATGTTCCAAAAAGTCAGGAACTGAGGCTGAAGTGGGACAGAGACTGTGATGTTCAATGTAGGAATAAATTTTCTTCCACTGAGCAAAAGACCTCATAGATGGTATTACTGCTTGAAGGGATGAACCCTCCATAGATTGAGTTTTGGAGATACTGTTCATAGTAAAGTATTCTAATGCTGACTCGAGATCCATATGATGTAGTATGTGGATGCACTCTCATGTGAGCAGCAGATGAGTTAGGGTTGCCAACTCCAGGTTCAGAAATAGCTGGAGATTTTAGGGTGGAGCTTGGGAGGGTGGGTTTTAGAGAGGAACCTCAGAGGGGTGTAATGCTATACATTCCACCTTCCGAAACAGCCATTTTCTCCAGGAGATGAGTGAACCATGGCTGAGAGGCAGGAAAGCATATGTAATGGCCTCCTTGACTTCTAAGCAAGTTGGACCCAAAGACTGAATATTTTCAGATAAGTACCAAGGTTTCCAGTACCAACTGTGAACCACTATGCCTCCTCCAAGAGCAAACCTCTGCAGAAATGTTCAAGTCCCAGGAAATGTATGGCTGTGAGGAAAATGCTGTTGCAGATGTCCCATGACCACAGTTTTGATGCTACAATACACAGGCTACAAGATGCTGGGTCCCTGTGGTTTGTTTACATCGGTTGCTACCAACGCAACC
Organism: Gekko gecko; assembly: GCA_029375565.1. Classification (NCBI taxonomy): domain Eukaryota; kingdom Metazoa; phylum Chordata; class Lepidosauria; order Squamata; family Gekkonidae; genus Gekko; species Gekko gecko. Next base: position 42,175,277 of record JAPDNY010000003.1, on the reverse strand, counting down.
CTGATGATCAGCGTCCACATGAGGACATTCCATACTGCAGTGATAATTAACATGGAATCCCTAGTGTTTCTAAGTACTGCTGACTGTGAGATTTTTACAGGAAGCTCTTCTGTCCTGAAGGGATAACTACTATAGTGAGAGCTGGCTAATGGAAAGGCATTCTTCCTAATAGATATCTTCTGTCTTGTCAACTAGACATGAACTGGTAGGATTAGCGCCAGAATGGTGAAAACCATACACTGGTAATTCCAGGGAAGTTGAAAAAGACTGAAAGCCGTAACTGTAAGGGTGCATATGAAAACATGCAGTTTTGTTTTAAAGACATGCATATGAGATGACTGCAGTTCTAAATGCCATTAGTCCAAGAAGGCACAGGCTGTGACATAAGTGTGGCTTTAACAGCAAAGATCATATGAGTTCTTGTCTTGTGGAAAGAAGATGCAATCTATAGTAGCTCTGAGAATAGTTCAGATGAACTGGAGCTTACATGTGGGAACAATGGTTGACTTCTCCGTGATGATGCCCAAACCCAAAGATTACAGGAGCGTAAGAGTGGTATATATGTTGGAGATGGTGTTCAACAAGCAGTACATTGTTGATGAATGGGAAGCTTATGACATTTTGTAATCTGAGGTGAGCTGAGCTAACTGCCAGACATTTTGTGAAAACTCTTGGAGACAAGGCATTTTCTGTACTTTGGCCTTATAGTCATGTGGAAATAACATGTCCTGAAGTTCTGCTGGGCAAACCATGTTCCAGTTTCCAGGAGTGGAAGGATGGTTGATAGGGAGAACATCCTGATTTTTTGTGACAGATAAATTAATTGACACCTCTCGAGATGATTACAGATGGTGGTACTCCATTTAATTTTGTGAGGGTGGGGTTTTTTGTCATGCTGCTTGTGACAGGGATGCGGACTGGAATGTGTTCTGTCTTTTACAGGCATGTGAGGGGGAAAAGGTATAGCCCAGGTTCAGCCAACCAACTTGCCTGGGGATTTGGGGTGGGTCTTGATATCAACATAAGGACAGCTGCAGTCCCATCAAAGTTCAGCAAAGGGACCAGTGAAGGAAACCTTCACTATTCCAGACCACCTCTTAGAAGCTGTTGAGTATCAGAGCTCCTGCAGTATTTTGCCAGCTGTGAAGCCACTTGGAGTAGAGGTTAGTATTGTATGGCTGAGATTCAATCTCTCAGGTTGAAGCTCAAAACCAAATTACAGAAAATGAGGTTAATCCCAGCATCAAAAGGTGAGAGAATCGAGAGGAATGAGAGGGAAGTAATGGTTTGGACATAATGGCTCCAGGCATCAATGATGCCAAAGAGTTCTCCCAGAGGAAGGCGTGACATAGGATTCCTGTTAACTTGCTTAGTAAATCTAACAAACCAATAGCAGGAATTGTCTTATGAGCCTTGCCCACACACAGAAACTGAAATGGGAAGCATATCTCCAAAGTTTTGGCACTATTTAAAGAAACACCACAAAAATAAAAACAGGAACTGAAGTCCAACTAAAACTATTATTCCTTTAGGATATTCCTTATGTGGCTTTTCTCCTCACCATGAACTCAAAACTTTACTGTGTTTGTTTATTAGAATAAGAGCTAATGTTAGAAAGACAGAAGAGAAAACTGAGGTACATTTCTTCAGACAAGTAAGTGAGCGATAACATGGAACATGGCAGGTATAGGAGCAAATGGGGCAGGAAGGCTCTTGCCCCTATACTCAGGCCGTGAATAAAAAGGCAAAACTTTCCTGTGGGGACAGGTTTTGTAAACCAATTTCGGGGGCTCAGGTTTCAGAACTTTCTGAAGCAGCTGCTGTGGTGATGCAGAACTCATAGGAGGGAATGCATATGGCAGGACTCCACAAAAAGAAAACTGTTCTACAAGGCAGAGTTTTTTCCCCTGGTCATGCCAAAGGGAGGGGGGGATTGAATGTGAAGTCATGAGACTTGTTTACATAATTATGTAGTGAATTTTATCCCATCTATCTCCACAAAGCTTATGTTCATAATCCCCACCCCTCCTATATCCTAACATCAATCCTTGAAGTATATTAGACTGAGGGAGAGTGATTTGGCATGTTCAGAGTCACCCACAGTGCAATCCTAAACATAGCTACACCCTTGTAAGCCCACTGGCTTCTATAGACTTAGAAGGGTGCTTCTCTGTTTAGGATTGCACTGCCAGTAGGTTTCACAGCTAGTGGGGATTTGAACCTGGGTCTCCTTGTCTGAGTCTGACACTCTGACCACTGAGAAGAAAAATATGAACCATCTTAGCAACATGGCTGCCTTTGGGGATGTAGTAGAATCTGCTTGATCTTACTTTATGCTCACTTTGGAAATACCATAAATATATATGATATCTAATAACACCATCGCAAACTCATTTCAAGGAAAGGAACAGAAAGTAAAATACTTTTTGTCAGAGCCTACAACACAGATATAATATACAGGTAACAAATGAGTCAGAACAACAGGTAAAAATAAAATCTGGAAGTTCAAAAAAAGTGTAACAGTAGGAAAAAGAGTTAGTTATTTCAACAACAACATACTCATTGTTTAAGTGTTAGCATTTCCCCACTGAATGCTAGAGTATAAAAAAAGCTTAATTTTCAGAAATCTGATGCCCAGGATTCATGCAAAATCGCTTTACATGCATTTGCATGCCTTTTATAAATATGCAATTAACACAGCAGTGCTTGTTAATTTGTCATTTCTATGCGGACATGGACATTTCAGCCTATGTGCTTGTACAGTCGTCCAATCTGCACGTACAGCTGTATTAAATGGGCATGCAAAGAAGCCATGCACATCTTTTTAAGCATGTGCTTTGCATCTCATCTTTCTGAAAAAGCCTTTAATTGCAGTCTTGGACACTGAATCCCCATAACAATGACACAGGAAGGGTCATTTTTCATTTGTACAGTGTCCTCCCCCAAAGAGAAGCCTAAAATTACCAATTCTGGTTCTTATATATATTCATTTTAGGGGAGGGAAGGAATACTGTGGTAAAAATACACCAGTAAAGAAGGACTGCTTGTCATAAGAAAGTTCAGAATGCTGGCAAAGTTTCCTCCAAATTTATGCTAACCAATGTGTGTAAAAAAAGTACAAATTTTACTTTTCTAATTCTCAGAGGCAGAAATGAAAGATACACTGTCAATTGAGGTGTCTGAAAGTAGGAAAATAGGATACAGAAAAATCAGTTCACAACACTTACAACTTTCATAATAGATTTTTCCCATGCTATTGATTTCTGTAACTGCTGAATGCACAGAGCTACCTGTGCAGCACTGCGGGCTTCTGACAATGCCCTTCTCCATACCCTTAGCCCTGGAGCAATATCCTCTTCCATTCTGCATTGAAATATAGAGAAATTAAGCAGGTCACATCCATTTTCATCAGTTTCTGAACGCGGAACAATCATTGTCACATTGAAAGCCAAGCGATGACAAAAAAAAAAAAGTACACAGCCAAGTAAGGGTAATAAAGGCTGAAGCAACTAAATTTGATGTAGTGCACAGACTGTGGCTACGTGCCTCAAAAGCTTAGTCACAACCAGTTAAATGTAAGATAAAATTTTTTGCAGGGTTAACATAAGTTAACAGAAAAGAAAACAATAAAACAAAACAAAATATTTACAAAGCACATGCATAAATAACGTGACCCGTGTGGATCAGAAGACATACAAGAAGGTACATAGATAAAAAAACACACAATAGAAAATAGGCTCCAATTAGCAAAGAAGCACAATAATTTTTCAAGTTAATCTCAATAACCTACCCGTCACCATCACCACTAACGGATGGTGCAGGAGCAGGGACAGTAACTGTGCCCACATTATCCAGTTTGATCTGAATGGTGGTACTTAAGGGGCTCTTCAGATACCTTCGCTCTATGTTCCGCTCCAAGTCAGCAAGTCTGGTTACTGCTATATCTAGAGGGTTGTCACTCTTCCGCTCTAGAGTACCGCTATTGCCTTCTTCTCCACCAGCACCGTCACCGTCTCGCTTCTTATGCAATTTAGTAACTGACTTATGTTCATAATATACCAGGTCTTCCCTTTCCGATGCTGGCTCGGGGCACATCCAACCCTACATTTTAATAGAAAGGTTTGCACAGGTTTGTTTGCTACTGTAAACACCAACATTTGGACAGTGGGCTTTGAGTTATCCCCTAAATTTAGTCTTCTTTTTCCTTCAGAAGACTGTAGACATTTTTGGCTAAGAGTGTGTAAGCCTCTCTTTCCCATATCACATGAACAAAGTAATAATAAGCATTTAAGCTATGAGTTTTATAGAAACAATATTGACTTGAAATCCCCCAGAGTGTTTTTGCAGATGGAAGAATTCCCGCCCACAGACTGACTTTCTCACCTTCCCTTTCCCACTGCAGCCTGTCTGAGGAAGTCTCTATATTATTAGTTCAAAGGTAAGCATGAATGGGTTGGTTCCCAAGACCCATGAGCACAGCTCAAAGATCCTTGCTGCTTTCTCCTTAATAGGATAGATCCTTCAGTGCCACTTACCTTCCCAAACTATTCCTAAAGTTCACTGGGGAGGGGATGAAGTATGAAAGGGGGTTCTGAAAAAAATGGCCCCCACTATTTGCAGAACCAGAAGTTCCTTTCTATTTTTGTCCTTTACTCCACTTGTTAATTTTATTCTAACTTTTTAAAAATCCATTTAGCATCTCAAAAAAGTCACTAACTACTTTTTTTTTTTTTGCAACAAGTAATCATTGCCGAGGCAGTTGGAGTGTAACAGTTGTCCCAGTGAACTTGGTGAAACAGAAAGAGGTGATGTAGATATGCGTGAGGACTGGCTCTCACCCAGTAGGATTTTTGAGTTCTATATAAGACAAGTAGTTTGTTATGTGACTTGGAAGCACTCATTTGGGGGAAAAAACAACCCAACAATCCAAAAGACTAAGGTTTACCGAAGAACTGTGGGGGACACGTGGATACCTTAGACCATGGGTCCCCAACCTGTTTCAATCTGTGGGCACCTTAGGAATTCAGACACAGCTTGGTGGGCACAGGCACCAATTGGCTGCAGTAGGAGGACTGCCGTCTCAGGCTGTGGTAACACGGCAAAGTTATCGCGATTCATTCCCTCTGTACATTTGATTGGGGATATTTTTTTGCGGGCTGAGATGATCACACATCCCTTCCCAAACCGCTTGCATCGTGCGACAAGGCTCCAGGCACTGCCCAGGCACTGGGTGCCACCGTGCGAGTTTTTAAAAAAAATATATATATTTGCACATGCACATATGCACATGGCCAAATCACCGCTCCCACTTGGATGCACTGTACTCCCTTGTTTTTGCAGTGTTCCCTCCCCCGAACAGTGAACAAAATGAACCGACATACAACGATGTCTATATATGTGCGCTTGAATGTTCATGCATATTCAGCACAGGATTACACATGTGCACAACAGTGGAAGCTGGGGGAAAAATTCAGCATAAGGAAGTTCAGATGACCTAATCACAATCATAGCGAGAGATGGCTGTCCAGATTGGCGAAATTGCAGATTCACAGCACAAATATTCGGAAAGTACTTGATTTGGAAAACTCAGTAGGAAAACGGGAGGATTGCAAGAGTGAGCCCACTTCGATATGGGAGGCGGGTGCAGCTGTCTGATCAGCAATTTTAAGTGCAGTAGAGAACAGTGGTGAAACTCGATCAAAATGACTGTGTGACCACGGCCTCAGCTTACTGTCAGTCACTCAGTGGATATCCTTGTGTTATGGTGGGAGCTGCTGCCAAATTAACATTTTTAAAAATCTGCACAGCTAGTCAAATCTCCAATGGCTAATCAGAAGCCTGGCTGGGCAAAAGCCCCAACTGGCCCCAGCCACTTTCTAAAAACACTTGGTGGGCACCAGTAAAGGTGTTGGTGGGTGCCATGGTGAAGAAGAAGAGATTGGATTTACACCCCACCTTTCACTACCCGAGGGAGTCTCAGAGCTCCTTTCCCTTCCCCTCCCCACAACAGACACCCTGTGAGGTAGGTGGGGCTGAGAGAACTTTTTTGAGGACTGCTCTTGAGAGAACAGCTCTGAAACAACTTGTAACTGACCCAAGGTCACACCAGCAGCTGCATGTGGAGAAGTGGGGAATCAAACCTGGTCCTCCCAGATTAGAGTCCATACTCCTAACCACTACACCAAACTGGCTGTCCCACAGGCACCACGTTGAGGACCCCTGCCTTTGACCACATCATCAACTTCAGCACACTCTTAATGATTGCTAGAGGCAACCAATTACTGGGAGTGGGGACAGGAAAACACGGAATGTGGTGATGCCATGCTACGTGTTTCTTTTGCTAGACGTTAACTGTGACATGTTCAGCAACATGTCCCCTATAACCTCTAGTTGGGTTGCTTGCAATGCTGACTCATGTTCCTTCTCTGAAGATTTAACCAAGAGGAAAAAAATAACACCATGCCTATTACTGTCTACCTTATATACAGATCATTTTTTTAAAGGAAAGGATAAAATCATTTCAGCTTAGGTGACACTATGCTTATGAAACCATATTGGCTTTCTCCCCACCCATGGCTTTATTGAGAAGGCACTTATCCTTAACTGTGAAAGAGCCACTGTCAACAGCTTTGAACATCGGCTTTTGCAATGACATTACTGAACAGAGTTGTTTACTGAAGTATGTTTTACCTTGATTTGCAAACTAGCAGATGCCACTCTTCTTTCTAGGTCTTCCACCTGCTGAAGAATAGCAATATCCATCTCCATGGCTTGCTCTTCTGTGGACCAATTCTCCACAATATCTCGTGTTACCTGGTTTTCATCATTTTCCTGTACTTCAATAATTGCAACTGTATTTGGGAATCAGATTGAGTTACTTTAGTACAAGTTTCAATTTAACCAGACTTTGCAAGGTCAGGAATTCTTTTCTCTGGTAAAATATAATATTACATTGAGGCCAAGGATGATGAACTGTTTACAACAACAGTTTTAAAAAGCCCAAACACAAAACAACTTTTTGTGGCCTCTGTCATGTCACCCAAGTCAGTAAAGATCAGTTTGGCATTTAAGAGGCTTCAATTATTTTATTTTATTATTTATTTAATTTATACCCCACCCTATCCCATGAGTGGGCTCAGGGCAGCTTACAACATAAACTCATGAACAATAAAAACAATTAAAAAGTTGGAAAAACTTTGTGTGCACGCACAGTCTGTTTTTCTTGTTTCCAACAATTTAACGTTACTTGGTTAAAGAAAAAATCTGGGAAGTCATTAATTCTTATAGACTTCTGGGAAAAAATGGTATTGATATAACATGTTGGCTCATAAATGGTATTCTTAAAAAACAGCTACTTCAATGCCACTGCAGTGAGATGTGTGTGACATGTCAGTTACATACCATCTTTATTCTTGAGGCAGGCTAGAGTAATATAATCCATATGCTTTTGTATTTGCTTCTGTAAGGCCTTTTCTCGAATTCCCCTGAGATGTAACACTTTAAGCAAAGCTTTTAGGTCCTCTGGGTCAACGATTCTCCACCAGCCAAACTGCATTTCTGAATCAAAACAGTGATTTTTTTTTAAAAAAGAAACACTTGAAAAACATCACATTAATATAAACAATAAAATCTTTGGCCTGTTTCTAAAACCTGATATGTTGGTACACAGGAGAAATGACAGTGCAGCTGACACTTTGTTATTTTCCTTTCCTTGTATTCATTTCCACTATCAAAGAGACAAGGCTCTTTATAAATTTAACAGCAACTTGCCCCTTAAGCAGTGGAAACTCCTGCAGATAAATCAGTTTTATAAATCTCAGGGTCTCCTCAGGATATTGGGGGGGGGGGTTCTGATTATTAAATTCAAATCCAAGCAGTGATAGCTGAAATTCTGAAATTAGAAATGACTATTTTTCCTTACTCCGGAGGACAGTGTAAGACAGGAGGGCCTGGTGTGATGTGGTCCATGGGGTTGCGAAGAGTCAGGCTTGACTGTGTGACTGAACAACAACAAAATTTTCCTTGTTGGAAGGAAGTGATGCTTACCTTCTGGAATGGGCTTTGGACTAGGATAATCAACTGGTTTGGCTACTTCAACCACTGTACAAGGCGTAGAAGTTTGTTTCTCTACTTGTGGCACTGGTGATTCACTTTTACTGGCTGGAACACTGGGTGTCAAGAATGAATTGCCATTTCCTTCAGACAATCCTAGCCCTGACCCCATTGGAGGCATGGGAGATGAAAATGGAAGATTTGAAGTTATTACTCCAGTAGGCCATCCACAGAACTGAAGTCCCATTACAGGCAATCCTGTCTTCATCTGCTAGACCAAAAGACATTTAAAAAAATACATTTAGTCCTACTACGACAAGGAAAGCTGAAACCACAAGACAATACTTTCATTCCAAACACTGTATAAAACATACAGGAAGTCTGGATTAGTAAACATCCTTAAAAGTTATGACAACTGAATAAAATGAAGAATTAGGGTTAGGGTTTTTTTTACATTTTCCAGGGGTTTTTTTATATGGGAGTTTTTACCATAGCACCATAAACACCCATAAGCACCATAAAGTCCATGCTTTAAAAATCCATGATATTGAGATATATCATTTAACGCAGGGGTCAGTAATAGGGTTGCTAACCTCCAGGTGGAGCCTGGAGACCTCCCAAATTACTACTGATCTCTAGACCACGGAGATCAGTTCCCCTGAAAAAAAAGTCTGCTTTGGAGGATGGACTCCATGACATTATATCCTGCAGTGTCCCCTCTCCTCCCCAGACTCCCCCCCCCCGGGCCCCCCGGCTTCCCTCCCTAATCTCCGGGATCTCCCAACCTGGAACTGGCAGCCCTGGTCAGTAGCCTTTTATAATTAAAGAGCAAACTACATCAAAATGCAGAGTAAAAGATCAACAAAAAGCCAGTACAAGAAAGCCCATTTACTTATGTAACAATATAAAGCTTAATATTGCTGTTAATTGACATGCTGATTAATATGCCATAAAGTTTCCACAGTCCACACAGTGGTTGTTGTGAGTCCTTTGTTTGGAAGTACCCACACGTGAGATTTCACAGTGAGTATATCCAGGAACACCATGTGTGATTATTTTAGAGCACTGGCATAAAACTGCATATGGTTTGCTCTTGGATTGCCAGGCACCTCTATCATTTCCCTTTCTCTAAAGCATCTCTTAAGAAGCCCTTTCATCCCTTAAAAATATTTTCCTGCCATTCCTTTCACATATTGGTTATTCTAACATTTCACCTACCATTCCAGTATACCCTAACTTAAAAGGTTTCATTTTATTTTCTAAAGAACCATATTTGATTCTATACGAGCCATATTTGGCCCTAGAGCCATAGATTGTTGCCCCCTTGCAAGTATGTGAACAAAGTAAAGAATCTGTCTTTCCACAGACTATTTCAGTTTCCAAAACAATAGCCTGTATAGTGGTGTTTTGTCATTCAGTTTACAGCAACTGACTCCTTGGTGGAAACACAGGTTGCTTTCTCATTCACATACCCAACCTTACAATAGGTTCCTGCGTGCTGATAACATGCCAAGTTGGTTCTTTACACACATATTATTGTGAGAAGCTATCCCACATGTATAGCCATCACAGGACAGTGGCCAATCAGATGAAGAGGAGAATGGTGACAGGAAATTCTGGCATATGGAGAAGAAAGGAATGGGGAATATGTAAAGGCTAACTGGACTGTGTCCTCAGGTTGTATTTCTAAGCACATTAATTAATTTACACTAAAATCAATGCAAGTTACTTCCAGGTAAACACTTTGTGAGTTTTTTTGGTAATCTGCAGTTCTAGAGAATCTGGGCACATGTTTAATCTATGGTTGTCAAGGTGTCCTTGATTTTTAAGGCACTCTGGAAAGGGAAAACAGATGAGAAGATAAACTCCTGCTATTGCTTTGAAAAGTCTGCCACTCCTGCTAAATTTCAGAACAAGGGATGGTCCCTTAACCTGATGGCCAATTTTAGACAAAGTCTGCCTCCTCCTGACCACCACTTGCAGTCTTATGAATGTGATTCATGCAGGATATAATCCTATCAAATAGCTTTAGATAATGTAATATAATAATCCTCTAACCATAGTCAGCATAGTGTAGTAGTGAGAATATCAGACTAGGAACTTGGAGACTCAGGTCTTTCCCTACGCAGCTGTGGAAACTCTCTGGGTGACCTTGAGCTACTCACCTTCACTCAGCCTGACCTACCTCACAGAGTTGCTGTTGGTCTTCTTTACTTGTCTCCCCAATCGGGACCCAAGAAGGCATACACTGTTATCCTCTCTTCCATTTAATCCTCACAACAACCCTATGAGGTAGGTAGCTGGCTTGAGGTCACCCAGCAAACTTCCATGGCAGAGCAGGGATCTGAACTAGGGTATCCCAGATCCTTGTCCAACACTCTTAACCTCTATATCACTCTGGCTGTTATGAGGATAAAATGAAGGTGGGGGGTATGATGTCATAAACTGCTTTGGTTCACTGGGGGGCAAGTGATGCTCCCTATTCTTGGTACTGGGGGGGCTTCTAGTGTCCTGGCCCCACTGGTGGACCTCCTGATGGCACCTGGTATATTTGGCTCCTGTGTGACAAAGTGTTGGACTGGATGGGCCATTGGCCTGATCCAACATTGGCTTCTCTTTTATGTTCTTATCAAAATAACAATAATATCGAACCGTTAAGAATCTAAGGTACTGTTCAGTCATCTTTACACCTACACCTTGATGATCATCTACACATCTCAAAAATGAAGGAAGAAAGAAAGGAATTTTTTTTGCTGGTACAAAGAAAATAAGATTGGACTCTTTAAAATGTAACGTGATACTAACCTGAAGGGGTGATAATGTGAAAGGACTCAATCCCATTGGGCTTGGTGAAGAGGCAGAACCAACAAGTGGAGATGGGACAGGTGAAGGCGACTTGGATGGAGGATGAGAGTGAGGAGTGAGTGAAGAAGCGGCAGCAGCTGGCAGGTCCGTATGGGTAACTGATGTGTCATCACAAGGAGTTCTGGGCAAGAGACTGAACCACTGCCTGCTCTTTTCCGTAAGAGTCTTTAACAGTTGGTCGTTTGAAATTAATGGAGCACTGTAAAACTTCCCTGGCCCACTTGCAAGAGGATTAAAGAGATTATTTGGATCAGACTTTTCGCTGCTGCTTTGTGATACAGAGGGCTGGTGGCTACAGAGTGAGGTTTTAGAACTGTTTTGATAAGATAACGAGCACCCATTTGCGGCACTGCCATTGGCTTTCTGGGATGTAATGTCAGTTTCAGGAGGCATTTTTGCTACCTCCAACAGTTTGCTTAGCTTTGAAAAAGAGCCAGGTTTTTGCAGGAACAGATTCGTGCTGTCCTTTTCTTTGAGATCTTCTTTCTGATCACACTGATTTGAGTTTAAACAGCTTAGTTTTTCCTCAGAGGTCTCAAACATCTCTTCTTTGACATGAATGTTTTTGGCCTTTTTCAGCTTCTCTCTCTCTTTTGCAATTTCTTCCAGACCTAGGTATACACACAAACAGCAATACCAGTACTTAACAAAGCCATAATGGAGCATGTTATGAGAAGAACAACAACCACCTCCACGCACTCATGTGCTCAAAGTTTAGGAAATATAGCTGTAAAAATGGGAAGAAATTAGTTGGATTTTCTAAACTGTAAATGGAAACAGATCATTGAATGGATCTTTCCTCCTTTAGCTCGCAGCCTCCAGCGCCCTCCCCAAAAGTAGGGACGACCCACACGAACTGAGTAGGATGTGGCGGGGGGGGGGGCGCTACAGAAAGAAGGGGAAATTGGCAGAAATAATCCCCTGCTTCTTGTACTTGGACTTGTCTTTGAAAAGTTCACACAAAAGGAGAAGGGGCTTATTTCTTCTGAAGCCTTCAAACAGACGCTTTCCCCATGCTGCCTCCCCTTCTGTTCACAAGGTGTCTCCCAATCCTCAGGAGAAGATATTAGAAAGTTCAAGAGGCTATAGGAAGAGAGGGAGGGAGAAGAGGGAGGCATCCACTCATGATTCAAAGGATCTGCTCGGACACTTAAACCAACAAGCCTAAGGAACTGAAGTAAACACATATATGTATAGTTTCATTTAAGAGAAAATTGTGAAATTGGCTTTTTAGCAACGTGTTCAAGTTTTGGAATGAAAAGGCCATTCTACACATTATCCTGAAGGAGGAGACAAACTAAAGTCACAACAGTCTGCCCTGAGGTGGAGCCACCATTTCTGAGTCAGTTTGATGTAGTGGTTAAGTGCACGGACTCTAATCTGGGAGAACCAGGTTTGATTCCCCACTTCTCCACTTGCACCTGGCTGGATGACCTTGGGCAAGCCGTAGTTCTGATAAGAGCTGTTCTTGAAAACAGAGCAGTTTCTGTCAAGAGCTCTTTCAGCCCCACCTACCTCACAGGGTGTCTGTTGTGGGGAGGGGAAGGGAAAGGAGTTTGTAAGCCGCTCTGAAACACCTTTGGGCAGTGAAGGGCAGGGTATAAATCCAATCTCCTCTTCTTCTACTTCTGAGTGCTGTTCCACTTCAAAAGAAATCCCATTGCATGAACTGAGAAGGAGAGGGCTATGCTAAATCTTTCTCTCTGATGAGCTAGTTTACTGAATAGATTAGAAGGCTATTTTGTTCATGTGGAAGAGCATTAAAAAAATTAATACATGTACATATACATGCACAGTCCGGAAGTCCACCTAACCTTAACCTCATCCTGTCACCTCATTCTACATAATGCATAGAACATCCCTCTTATTGTGGAGCTGGAAATTCCTTAATTAGCAGAGCAGAGTCACACCCTTCAAAGCCCACTGAATTCAGCTTGGTTTACCAACCTCAGGGTGGGGCCTAGAATGCCCCCCAAATGCTGCCTAGGGGATGGGAGACCCTCCCCCAGATACAGTATGATTGGGGAATCTGAGGACTGCAGAAGAAAGAAGCCACAGTACAAATCAGTTTTTGTATGCGATAATCTAATGTTACTAAAAAGTGTCTAGGCTTTAACAATAAGTCCTCATTCATGTAATTGATTAATCAATATATTTATGCCCTACTTTTGCAGCCAGATTGGCTCTCAAAGAAGCTTAAAGTTGAAACCTATCAAAATTTTAATAGTCAGATGCAAAGTTCCACTGGGTTTCTATTTTCCCCTATGCCATGAAGCACTGGTTCCCAAAGTGGGCAATACCGCCCCCTAGGGGGTGCTGGAACAATCCAGGTGCAGATCCACAAACTGCATCATTGTCCACTTCTTTAAGGTAGATTTCCAGGGGGGCGCTGAGAAATTTTTTTTTCTGAAAAGGGGGCGGTAGGCCAAATAAGTTTGGGAACCTCTGCTGAAGGAAGCTCCGTCAAATAATGGAGTGTTTCTTAGGCAAAATACTGAGAAGCTGTGATTGTCAATCGCTGGAGTAAAGGTGGAGGTAAGCAATCAAGGCTTTAATTCTCCACTCTAGTCTCCACCATATAACTTTTGGTGGTTTTTAAAAGTTGGGCCCTATGTTGTCCCTGCCTGTTGATAAGGATTCCCTTCTGGAAGGGAGCCTCCAGAGATCTGATGTAATTAATTTAAATGTGATTTAATTTAATAAAATTAGGGTGTTTTGATTTTTTTAATCTGTGGTCATTCAGAGTATCTGGTCAGTGTAGTAACTATAAATCTTTATATATAAAGGCAAATAGATTACTGCCTCCATCCAATTCAAGTAACATAGTTACATGTTTAATTCTGTCAGAATGTGGCTAGGCAGTTGCACCCAAATGCATATATCAATTCAGTGCAGATGGCCAATGTTATGAGAACAATTCAGTACAGATGGCCAATGACTTGGATCACTTTGAGAATTACTGCTGATGGAAAGATGCCTAACACTGCAGCCCAAAATGCCCCCTCATGCTACTCCTGGGGGACAGGAGACCCCCGGGAACACTATGAGGGGGGAGACTGCAGAAGAAGGAAAGAATCAGCAAAATCAGCTTCCCTAACATCAGTGGAAATGTTAGGGATGAATCAACCCAACAATCCTATTTGCATTTGTGGCTCCTGAGAAGAAGACCCATGTGTAGAAGGTGCTTCCATGTACAGACCACCTTCTCTCGACTGGGGTACTTTAAGTATGTTGAAATGCAAACCAACAGAACAATATTAGCCCCCTGTTTAATGAACAAAGGTTTTATCTTTCAGAGAAGAGAGGAGAGTTCTTGTTTTAACTCAGTTCCCACATTTTCTATTAGGATGTGTCAACAAAAAAATAATTAAAAAATTGTCACAAAGAACAAAAGAAAACAGACAGTAGCAGAAAAGGGAGAGGACTGCATGGACAGCAAGTGCTCTGCATGGCAGTCATTTGTTTGCTTAGTTTCCGCATCACTTAGCACAGCTGCATAATTACAGATAAGCAGAGGTCAGTGTTTATGGTTGTGACTGCTAGCACCTGCACGGGTGTTTGCACTTTCTACAAAATCTGAATTAATTTCCACAAAGGTGGGGGAGGGGGATAGTACTGCCCTAATTTTCTGATTACCCTTTTCAGAAATTTTGGAAAGGCTCACTTTTGTGGTGATGTTACATTTGGACATTAGTAACAGAGTTCAGAAAATTTGTGAGAGGTACATATCTCACAAAGCTGAATATGGGTGGGCAGTACATTTACCTTTTATTGCAGTTCCTACCACATTCTAATTATTATACTTGACAGACGGCCCACCTCCATGTTTGGTTGCTGAGAACCAAGTATGTCATTTAAAAAAATGTCTCCACCCCCCAAAATGTTCCTTGTGGTATCTGCCCAAATTGCCACACTAAAATCATTGCCCCCTGGAAGTACAGATGACTTGCAAAAAGGTTGCTCACAGACTATCTCAGCCTGCTAATTCAAGCTGCCATTTTGCTGAAGTCATCCCTGCCAGCGTTAACCCCACTGCTTAATTCTGCAATCCAGAGAAGGCCCACAAGACTCACAAGTGTTCCATTCTAAGGTCAGCAATCTTTCCTAACAGCATCTTCCAGGGATCAGTCCACAATTTAGATTTATCCTTGTCAGTTCTTTATTGAAATAATTTCTCAATATAAAAAACAAAACAACAAAAACCTCACCCCTCCAGTGAAAAACCCACAAAATCAAAGCTTGTAAGAAGCCTAGAAATGACTGAATCATTCCTATGACTACCTCATTACCTTCTCCGCTTTCCATGCCTTCAACAAAAATACCCCCACATTGTGGCAGAATCCAGTATCGACGTCTGTAACGATCCTGACCGAACATCATTGAACGTAAAGAGTGAGATGCTTCAAATAACTTTCTTCTGTATTGGTTCTGTTGCTGTTAGGTTGTAAAGAAATGCATTGTTATAATGTGTTCTATCACCCTCAACCCTCAATTTTTTCTTCATTACTTATTGATCAGTTAGATTTATATCCTGTTCTATCAAGGGGACTGCCAGCATCTTACAGCAGTTCTTCCAAATGGATTAATAGATACATATGGATTATAGACACAAAATATAAAACAGGTGCAGTTTTAAAAAAAAACACTAAAACAAAACCCTTAAAAAACTAATGCTAAGGCAAATAGTATTTGGTGGTTCAGTGGAGACTTTCTAGACATGTTAGCTGTTTCAAAAGAAATGCTTCATTTGTCTCTGCCAATACCCTTGAGACAAAGAGCCAGATTGGTTACAGAATATCACAGTTGATGGATTTGAGCCACCTTAAACATTTCATTTTCTCTTAAAGGGTGCATTCTGCAATGCTGCCTCCTATACTTTTGGTACCAAATTTGCAGAGGAGAAAGGGATCAATAGTTTCCATTGCACGACAAGAGATGAAATCTTATCAATTATGCAGCACAGCAAATGGCATACGTAGTTATAAACTAGCCAGGCCACTAGAGATATTGTAGCTTCTGATGGGAAATTAATGAGATATTCTAACTGTCTTTGAGAGAAAAATCATGTTTAGTATTATCTCTTAGAGAAACACACACACACACGCAAATTTAGGTCATGCCTGCACATTTGCACTGTGATGATGTGTTGTCATGCTCTTGCCTTCTGTTGCACTGCACTGTAGTGACTGACTGCAATCATTCTGCACTGTAATGACTGACGAGCGACAATCACCCATCAATGGAATACGTGAGCTGGAAGCAAGATACGTCACAAAATGCAGCTCACTTGAGTTTGCCAACTTCAGGTTGGGAAATCACTAGTGAATCAGAGGTGGGGAGGGAAGGAACCACCGTGGGGTATAATGTCACAGAGTCCACCCTCCAAAGCAGCCATTTTCACCAAGGGAACTGATCTCTGTAGTCCAGAGATCTGTTGTAATTCTGGAAGATCTCCAGGGCCCACCTGGAGTTTGGCAGCCCGACTTGAGTTGGATGGTACATTTGGTCCTGTCAATGTGCAGGAGGGCAGATGGAGCTTTAAGTGGTGAGGGGGCAGCAACAGAGATTTTATGAAGGATGCATAGTTGAAACAGGACTTTCAGACATTCGTCCCATTTCCTGACAAACCATCCATTACTCTGTAGATCCGTATCTCTTAGTGCCTTTGTGGGGAGCTCCACAGTGCAATCCTGTACGGTTACTCCAGTCTAAACCCATGCATTTAGACAGGAATAACTCTGCACGGGATTTTATTTATTTATTTGATTCAATTTGTATCCCGCCCTTCCCACCGAAGCCAGACACAGATCGGCCATGCGATGTATGGTTTGACCCTTATTTGGGTGTGTATGTGTGTTTCAATTTTACCACAGCCCAGAATGGGAAATGATTCCCTTCAGTTTTCAGAAACAGTCTGCAAGGCAGCATATGGAGTCTGCTGCTCAAGAAATAATAAAAGTCTACACTTATTTATCTGAAATATTTTTACCTACTTTTCCCTGTGACTTACAGGAGAAGGGTTTAAAGATGGACTCTCAGAATTCAACTCATAGCTCATTTGACCATATCCAAATATTAAACACTTGTGCATCTTGGGTCAATTCCAGTAGTGCCAGGGGCTGTCTCCAGCTTCCCGAGTTTCAAGACCATCAAGTCACACAATGTCTGTACCAATCCCCAGCAGCCCACACAGTGGTTTTGGATGTTAGCAAAGTCACACAATCCAAACGAGATTATAGAGTGGTACTGTGCAGTTGGGGCCCCTTTACTGTAGTGCTCTTTGCATTCTTCTAGCTTAGCGCTAACAGTCCCAAGCAGAATTCATACCCTTTTAAGTCCACTTCATCCAAATGATAACTTTTCCCCCACAGCAGATTATCTGACTTACAGTGCAGTCCTAAACAGAGTTACATACTTAGAACAGTAACTCTGTTTAGGACTGCACTGTAAATCAGATAATCTGCTGTGGGGGAAAAGTTATCATTTGGATGAAGTGCTGAACTCCTGCACTCCTATTGTTTTTCAGAGGTTCGGTTAAATTAGCCTCAGCACCCCTTGAAGCAAAAAAGTCAAAAATGGCACGACCCTCTCTTTCCTTGTCTTTTCTCAGAAACTGAAACCCTTTTGTTGCTTTTGTTTGCTCCAGCTGTAAAACTGGCCTGCTACAGGCAAGCCCAATACATTTGAGTGAATACTAAAGCACCTATTTAAGAACATGGTGTGTGGGGGAAATAAACTACAATCTAAATTTACACATACCTAAATAAATAAAAGATTTAGCTATAGATGCTATAATAGAGGCATCTTACCTTAGTCAGCTTGTCAATTTGTTTCTCTAGTTCCTCCACGCTTGCTGTCTGGTCCCCTTCATCCTACCGCCAATAAACAAAATACAGTGGTTGCATTATTCTCCAGAGGCTGATCATGCGCCTTATAAACTACTAATGTTATCACAATTTTATGCCTTGTAAATTAAGAAAGCACGGCAAAAGTCATGTACTGGTTGTGGAATCTGGGACCCAGACTTTTTTTTATCTGTGCAATGCAAACCCAGATTCACTTAACTGAGCACAAGGACAGAAACCAAGCAGAACTATTCCAAGGACATGAAAATAAAAAGCCTCCAACCTCACCAGCCTGCAGTATCTTTACAAGCAGTTTGCCCCACAGCTACACATTATGGCTGTTGGCCAGGATTAAGGACAGTATTCTGTATGCAGGGATTTGGCAACTTCTTTTCCTTTTCCTCTTTATTAAAGAAACTTATCCATTCCCTGCACATAGGCTTGCATGCCCCCTACCCCCTAGTGTTTGTTTCCACTGCTGTTGGGCCAACAGTGTGATGTCACTTCCAAGAAAACTTGAAAGTGACACCAGCCCACTTTAGGAATCACCAGAAACTATATAGTTTTACCATAGCGTTTCTGCTGATTCCTCGAAGATGCAAAATGTTACTTCTGGGTTTCACACCATCACCAATGCCCCCCCCCGCCCCTGCCTTCCTGAGTCTCTTGCTGGTTGCCAGGCAATGGCAACCAAGGTTCCCTTTAAGCTGCGCCAGTCTGTGCTGGTGCACTGATTCCCTCCCCCATGCACCGAGTTTTACTTTAGCACAGGGGTGGGTGCTTCCTAATGATCAGGCAGCACAGCTGTATGATCCGTTTGGTCAGAAAGCACAGAAGCAGTATGGTATGATCAGTGTTTCCTAATCTGGTCTGGCTCTGCCTCCCCTCTGCTGGGGCCTGCATGCCCTATAAAGGGGGTGCTGCCACCCCGCCCGGCAGTCCTCTTGCATGTGCTGCTGCTGCCCAAGATTCCCTGGCCTAGAAGGAGTTCTCTGGAGGACTGCACTGTTGCCCACCTGCTGCCCTTCCTGAGGTAAGTTGCCTGGTTGCTTGTGTTGTCTTGGGGTTGGGGGGTGCAGGGCTTGGGCAGCCATGTGGGGAGGTCAGGTGGGGGGTGCAGGCTGGGATCCATGCAGGATCGCTGGCCTTTGGGTTGCTGCATGGCTGGGCACGCTTCCTGGGATCTCACGCTACTTGTTTTGTCTTGGGGTGGGGGATGCGGGGCTTGGGTGGCCATGCAGGGAAGTCAGGTAGAGGATGCAGGCCCTTTTTCACACCCTCTCTTTCCTATTTCTCTATCTTTTTTCCACCTCTTTCTCTCTCGCTCTCTCTTTCTTTCCACCTGGCAAGTCCCTGTTGGCTTCCTCATGCCCAGTTGCCAGAGCTGCACTACTCCCTCTCTTCCCAGCTCAGTGCCAAGGAGGAGGGTTTTTGCAGGGGGGAATGGAAGAGGCTTTGCATGGGGCAGGGGGTAGGATAGCACCTCTTTGGGATAGTGCGCTCATTCACCTGCACCCTTGCAGCCTTTTCTTCCTTCCTTCCTTTTCTTTCTTTTTTCTTCATTCCCCCCACCAAGCCCCGTCTGCTTCATCTCAGCCTCCCCTCCTCACAGATAAAAAAGTTCTCTCATGCCCTCCCATTCCTATTTCTCTCTCTCTCTTTCCACGTATCTCTTTTTCCACATCTCTCTCTTACTTTCTTTCCACCTATCTTTTTCTCTTTCCACTTCTCTCTTGTTCCACCTCTTGCTCTCTTTCTTTCCATCTCCTTTCTCTTTTCACCTCTCTTTTTCCCTTTCTCCTTTCTTTCCACCTCTCTGCCTTTCTTTCCTTCTTTCCACCTCCATTTCTTCCTTCCACCTCTCATTCTTTCTCTTTCCTTCCATCTTTCCACCCCTTTCTTTCTTTCTTTCTTTCTTTCTTTCTTTCTTTCTTTCTTTCTTTCTTTCTTTCTTTCTTTCTTTCTCCTTCCTTCCTTCCTTCCTTCCTTCCTTCCTTCCTTCCTTCCTTCCTTCCTTCCTTCCAGCTCTCAGTCTTATGTTGCTCTCCATTCTGACATTTTATCTTTATAAAACCCTGTGAGGTAAGTTAGGCTGAGCGTGTGTGACTGGCCAAAGGTCATCCAGAAAGTTTCTGCGGCAGAGTGGTGGGGAATCAAACCTGTGTCTCCCAGAACCTAATCCACTGCTCTGACCACTACACCACACTGACTATACACAGATGGTTCTAAATCCACACTGGTAAATTTATGGGAGGCAACTAAACTGATGCACTGATACTATTTGCCTATTGGGTATCTGAAATGGGACAGACATAGGATAGGTGTTTTTCAAGAATGTTGAGGCAGTTTTCCTCTAGTATAAATATTTCCTCCATACTATATGGTACCTTTTTCTTGCTTTTATTGTTATGGCAGATACATTTGCATGTTTGTAAACTGAAATAATTAAAAAAAACACACAATGTCGGCCCACTCACAGTTTTAAAGCTAGCACCATTTCTGGCTCACGGGGTAAAATTTCTGCTCACGAGATTGCACACCTTAGAGGGAATATTGATGGCAACCCTACCTACAACCCTCCCTTTTTTGTCTCTGCCTTTGCTAGACAATGATGGAAAAAAATGTTTGAGTTTATACTCAGATTGGTACTACTTCCTTCCACAAAAGCCATTTTCAGAGGTTACAGTTCTGGCAGTCTGACTGTGCACAAAGGGAGATTGTGCTACGTATAATCCTCTCAATACATGTGGTCATCATTTTATGCTAATATGGCAACACAATTATTTTTTAGTTTCATGCACACACACACCCCAGTCTGGGTATGCAACTGCATGTACCAAAGCTGAAAAATATACACGTTGCCCAAAATGATGACAGCATGTATGGTAGGGTTGCCAGGTCTGGGCTGGAAAATATCTGGAGACTTTGGGGGTGGATCCAGGAGACAGCAGGGTTTGGGGAGGGGAGGGGCCTCAGCATGGTCCAATGCCAAAGAGTCCTCTCTTCAAAGCAGCCATTTTCTCCAGGGGAGCTGATCTCCGTCAGCTGGAAATCAAGTGTAAAAGCGGGAGATTTCCAACCCTAACGTATAGAGATGACTGTACATAGTACAAGGTTCATGAAAACTGTGGCCTCTGAAAAGGGCTAAGATTTCAAAACAAGTAGTTCAGGATACCGATGGAAATTATGATGTATTAATGAAATCTCATCTGAGAAAGCCCCCAGTTTGATCTAGTAGATTCTTCCTTACAGGAATTCTGCACCTCCGCTTTAACTCATTTCTTCCCTATTAACATATTCATTAAAACGTTCTCATCAGTTGCAAAATAATACAATCAAACATATTTATATGTCCCAATCAGTATTTAAGGTTGGCTCTGGTTGTTCCTCTTACGCTGCATACCATCTGGCAGCCAGTTAATCTGTTGAATATAATTTAATCTATTGGTATGATAACATTTCATACTCTTTGCAAGTTCATTTTGAGTGTTTTTGTAACAGTAAGTAATGGAACCTGTCAGGCTGATCAATCAGCCTTCGGGAAGTGTTTGGAATTTTATTTCAACACTGAAGTAAAACCACAAAGCTACTTCATGAGCAAAAATAATGGTGCAATGTACATTAAGTACTACTGTTACTGGTCCAAAATTATTAAACATTACAGTCTTACAATTTTTCTTGATAAATCCATAAGTTAGAAGTTCACAAGAAGAATATTAGCTGAGGCAGGCCAGAATCCAAAGAACCAGGCACTAGATCCAGGGAGCTACAAGCAGAGTTCTACTTGCAGAATGGATTGTTTTATGTCTCCCAGCTTCATGAACCCCCTGAAAAGCTGCTCCATGATGTGGGAGGTTAAATAAGGGCAGTCTTGACCAATAGACAACAAGGGTAGCTGCTCCCAGCCAGGCCCCATGCTAGCCTAATAAATAAACCTAATAAATAAATGCTAGGGGCAGCCTGACTGCCTGTACCCTGCCCTCAACTGAGGGGGAAAAGAAAAAAGTGGACTCCCACTGCCACCACTTACAGCCATCTCATCTAGGTCTGTCTGCTCGCAAGAACAGGTACCCATGCCCACCTCATCTAGGGCTGGAGCAGCCACCTCAGCAACCACTTCTGCCCACTCTGTCCAGGGCTCAGGTAGCCAGCTTCTGATGACAGCTCCGACCCACCTCAAATGCGGTGAGGACCACTCCTTGCTGGGTGGCCCAGACACAGTGGCAATGATTCTGGGTCCCCATCCTGAATTTTCACCTAGGGCCTCAGAATCACTAAGACTGCCCCTGAGGATGAACAACAAAATAAATGTAGCATAAGGACTGTAAAAAAAGGAGAAGTGGTGGAAATGGTTCCCCCCCCTCCTTTGAAACAAGTGGAAGTACCCTGCCATTTGTGCAAAGCAAAGAGGATAGGTGGCTACAATGACAGAACTGGTTCGGTGCATCCAAGGGATCTTCAAAACAAACAGCAGTCTAGCAACCCCTTTTTGAAATAGGGTTGCCAGGTGCAATCGTAGCTCCAGTGGGGGGATTTGGGGGGCAGTTCGGGAGTGGGTGGTGACATCCCCCACTTAATGCCATCACACAGAAGTGGTGTCATGACATCAGGGCGATGCTCTGCTTTTTGAGCAAACTCTATGGTTAAAAGTGGGGTCAAACCATAGAGTTTTGCCCAAAAAGCAGAGCATAATTGTGCTACATTGCCAGCATGATGATGTCACTTCCACATGACATACTGTGTCAAGGACATTGCCATGTGATGTGGCTGTTCGGGGGTGGGGCTTCTCCCACCAGCCAGCTAGCCAGCAGCGGGCAGAAGCCCCAAAAATTGAGGGATCCCCTGCCCGGACCAGGGGTCTGGCAACCCTATTTTGAAACTGAAGGAAATTTCAAAAGTAGCTGTACAAAGAAAACAATTTTTTTTAAATGCCACAGGCAACTGCAACCCCCTTGTGTGAAGCAGTTGTTCAGGTCCCAGCCCTGGTTCTCAGATATTGGGTTAGTTTCCTAAAGAACTCAAGCAAGGTCTGGAAGTTATATTTACTCTTTGCAAGTTCAAAACGAAAATAAAATAGTCAGTCTTGGGGTTCATTATAACTGGATGTATGTTCAAATAGAAGACTTTGTAAAACTATAACCTCTTCTAAATAGCAAACTTGATAGCCTCAGGCATATCTGTAGGGTGGTGTAGGGGCATATCACAGACAAAGTTCCTCTCCAAGTATGCAGAAAAACTATTAGTTTATATGTTTTCTAAAAAGGAGCAAACACACACACACACACAAATAACTTGATGACAACATAATTTTTGTCCTCCAGGAGCCATAGAATAGCTAGGGTAGTTGAATGTCAACAAAGGAAAACAGAGAAGGTGGAAGATGAAATTAGACTGCTTGAGCCCCAATTCTCTGCCTCCTACTGTGATCATTTTTGGGCACCAACAGAAATTCAGCCTAAATGTATAGATTAACCATGTGAAGTAGACAAATATTGGAATCCCCCTACCTCATCTTCACAAATATCTGCTTTCTTTCCTTTTTTGTCATCTTTGTCCTCCTCATCCTCGTCATCTTCATCGGCTTGATCATCACTATAATCATCGTCGTCATCGTCATAATCGCTGTCTCCTCCCTTCCGCCTCCTTTTTCGGCCTGGTGTGGGGGTACCCAGTGAATGCTGCTCTTCTCCTATGTCACCTCCTCCAGAAATATCTCTTTTGCCTGTTTTCTTAGCATGAATTATTCTAAGCCTATAAACACATGGTAGACAAATGGTGTTACTGAATGTTTGCCATAACACGCAAAAAGCTCCTCTAGCTAGGGTTGCCAACCCTGGGTTGGAAAATTCCCAGAGATAACGGGGGTGAGGCTTGGGGAGGGTGGAGGTTTGGGGGTGGCAGGGAGCTCAGCAGGGATGTGATGCCACAGAGTTTGCCTTCTGAAACTGCCGTTTTCCCGAGGGGAACTGATTTCCATAGTCTGGAAATCAGTTGTAATTCTGTGAGAGCTCTAGTCCCCACCTTAAATTGGTAAGCCTATCCTCTGCACTACATTGAAAACAAATAATATCCTTCCAGCTTCCATTATTCAGCAATTGTCTGCTACCTTGGTTTTGTTACTCTTGACTCAGTATGTGAGAACTGCCATTTAACTAACACTGGTTTCTATTTGCCACGAATATTTGGTGAAAATAAATTCCGTTTGTTATGAATGTTCAGGTTTGGGTAGACTTCCAGCTCTTCAAAACGTATGTAATCTTTCAGGAAATATTGGACTGGTATGAATTCTACTGAACATAACTAAAGCCCCATATAAAACATGTTAGACAAAAGAAGATATTAGTAGCTATTCTGTAAACCCAAGAAACACCTATTTCATCCCTGTTTCACATTCTGGTCACTTTTAAAATTCTCTATAATCTACTTTTCCCATTCACGTTTTTAAACCTCAGTGTCTACCCTTTGCATCTAAAGACCCAAGAGGTGAAAAAATTGATTTACAAAGGGGACAATAAACTGAAACACTTGATCCTGGATTATCCCACTACAACTCTTTTCTTTGTATTCCATTGTATGGGATATTTTATTGAGCATTATGCAGGAGGTTTGGAAGCACTGTGAGCAACAGATACCTTAGTTTCATTTTTTTTAATGAAACGAAAGAAACTTACATACCAGTAAGTACAGTTGTAGTAGCCCTTCCTCATCTCTTATACCCTACAAAAGAAGATTCCATACAGCAGATGTTACAGCTCTACCTACCAGGAATCTAGCAAGCAAATATACTGAAACAACCTAGGAGGTATCTCAATAGTCAGGCTCAATACCCCTTTTTAATATTCTGACATACCAAAATCTGAAGAGGTATGAAACTGTGTCTGGAAAGGAAAAAGACTTTACAAGGAAGAAAAAGGAGGAAGAAAGAGTACGAATCGGGATGGTAGAAGTAGAAAAATTACAGTAAACCAATGCTGCTATGTAATTTTTCAATGTCTTATTCTTCCTTTCTTCTCCCATCTTACAAAACAGTATTCCATACAGCAAGTGGATAAGAGGCAATGTAGGCATCTTCTTTTAAAAGCAGCCTTGGGAAAGTCTATGATTAAAAGAAGAAACTGGATTTGAGGATGCTCATCAGACTACACAGAGAGAAAGGGACAAGGATGAGCAGGTATTCCTAGCTGACCATTATTAATAATCTGTGCCTCTGCCCTTCCAATACAAAATGTGTTTAAGACTTTCACTGACTGGCAGTAAAGAGTCAATTACTTGACAGAGAACATGGTAGAATAAAACTGAATCATGTATAAAACTCTTTAAAATATGTTCCATTTGTCAAGAAACAAAGTGATTGTGTATGCCTGATTTCTAAACGTTTGCACCACTGCTTTTGTTCACTGCAAAAATGGCTGAATTAGTGGTCTGTGATCTTGTAATGGCATAGCAGCTAGGCTTAGAACACTACATCCTAACAATTATCTGCTGGGGGAAAAAAATCCTAGGACTGGGTAGTTAGACTGAGAAAAATTCTACAAGACAATTTAACTAGAATTGGAGGCGGGGAGGGGGAATCCTCTGCAGCCAGGAAAATTTCCTGTACCTTTGGGTGCTTTCTTCACACGGGGGAAAACAGATGAATAAGCAAACATATGGACTCAAAAGTCAACGCTAATGGTGCAATATTAACCAGAGCAGCACCTCTCTAAGTCTTCAAGGGCTTGGAAGACTGTACCTCTGTTTAGGATGGTATTGTAACACCCACTGACAACCATTTAGTGCTTTGTACTAGCTGCTTATTTGACTTTCCAGGAACTTTCAGGCATTTGTATAGAAACTACTACAGCTAAATAAGAACTGTAGCTGGTGTATTTAACTTTCCTGACAAAACTACAAGAAACAGCCATAAATGCAGTTCTGCCAGAATATTTTTGTCTATTATCAGTCAAATTATTGGACAACAGGGATATCTACACAGTGCCCCAACAATGCTCACTAAGAAAAGAGACAGCAACTCTCTTAATTGATTTCATAAACAATGCTGCAGGATATATGAATTAAGAACTTCTGACATCTTTAGCAAAATGTAAGTTGTCCCCAATAATGAAGCTATTGTCAAAATGAGAGAAGTCCAATAGACTCATTTCCCTTGTAATATAGTCAAGCTCATTAGTCTTGCTTACTAGAGCAGGATGGCTTTGGAGTTCCTTCATAACCCCCTTATAAGAGGGGGGTCCTTTCTGTTACCTGCCTTCCAACTGTGAAAGAGGCAGTATACTTGGCCCAGTCATTAAGACAATTCTACCTCCATAGGCCTGGATGCAGGCAATCACTTTGTTATCTGGAGCTTCTTGGAGGTCAAAAGAAATGCAATACGTCAAGCAATCAGTAAATGTATCCAAGAGATACATATAATGTGTGCATCTGCCTAATGTGTAAACAGAAATAATTCTGGTCTTCCAGTCAGTTGCTGCTGGCTTCTGTATCAAGTTCTGGTGAGAGAGCTATGGTATTTAAATAATTAAATATAGAAGATGTATACAGTGTTCTGTTTAAAACAAATAGAGGGTGGTTATGTTGCAAGAGAGAGTGCTATGGTAGGACCTTGTAGACATCCTTTCCTTACTGAAGTAAGAGCCAAGTCAGCTTTTAGAGAAAGATTTAGAAAAAGGAAGACTGAAAGGTGCAAATGGAGCACCAGAAAATCTAGGACCTGATTAAGATACTTCTCAGAAGGGTAATGCTGCTTGAAGGCTTAGCAATGGAAGTGCTTCATGCAATGCAACTGCTATGTAGAACACTCACTGACATACATAAAACTGGTGACCATGAGATAAATCAATTTCTGTGGCCTAGAAAAATTTCCTGTTGAGTAAGTAGGAGTCCTCAGCTAGTCAAAATGAAATTTATGAAAGGATGGACAAGGAGAAAATAATCAGGTTTATCAGACATGAGTAGGAAGCGAAGCTGAGAAGAGTAACTGAGGGAACAGATTTAGAAAAGAAAAGGAATCCTGTTTGTTTAAAGCTGCTTTCCAACTTCCTGCAAGAAGAGCCAGGGCTTTAAAGAAAAAAGACACGAATAAACCCCAAAATCTACTACTTGCATTTTCTGAAAGGGCAGGAGAGAGTAGACTGACTTGCCCCTGAGGCAAGAGGCAGCAAACAGACATCTGCCGTTAGAGGCAGCATCAAAATTTTTCATTAGCCCTTTGACAGAATAGATTATGTATAGTATTCTATATAGGAAGCTAGATTGTTGGAGGTGCCTCCCAAATACAGTTGTTAACCCTGCATAAGTTAGGAGCTAGTAATGTTAATAACATTAAAATATGTTTTTCTTCCTGCAATTTCTTTTAATGGTCTTTTTATTTCTTCTGTCTCCCTCTTGTTCTTCATCTTTACTTCTTCCTTCTTCCTTCTGAGATACATTAGATAGGTGGGAGGGAGAAACAGGATTAGAAACACAAGTATCTGAAGCAAAGGGCCCAGTAAGGACTCCTTCCTTTGCTAGACAAGAGAGAAACATGATTTGAAGAGAAGGAAATGGAGCCTGACTATGCATACCACCTAGCTAGACATACCTCCTGTGATTCACAGTAATTTCGACTTAAGTTTCTATGGTAGATAGAGCCATTATACTTGCTGTATGGAATTTTATTTTGTACAATGGAAAAAAATAGGGGATGTAAAATTATGATCATTAAAAATGACAGTTTGTTCCATGGCAAACTGATGAGATTTACCTCACTGAATCATTCCCCCAGATCTACCACAGGAAATATTTAGTTTATACAGCCAACTCTGAGGTAATTTTAATTAGATACCTTAGTTGTCTGAAAGTTTTTAAATGTAATTAGAGCAGAAAAACCTCAGCCTGTAAAAATCTCCTTTCAAAATAATGCTAAAATGAGTATGATAGTTCCAGCCATCTTTGACTAGTGCCAATTATAATTTGACAACTCCAGAAAAATTCAAATAAAAAATGGTCTTATTTTTTTTCACAGCATGCAAAATGACTTTCCTCCAGTTTGGAGTCCTATAAATTTCATATATCTTTAATAGATTTTCAGCAAGAAGTAATGGGTCTTTAAAAATAATTTTCCATATTTACAGAAAATAAAAGCCACTTACAGTACTTATTTTATATGTCTTGTTTTGTTTGGTTTTTGCTTTTGAACCAATCTTTATAACAAATGTAAAACAAAAGTAAAATACTGAAACAGTTAAAAGAAATATCACTTACTTTCGAAGTTTGCCTTCAACCATCCACTTATCTCTCCTTAAATTAGACATATAATCTATGTTTTTATCAATTTCACTGTAAAAGCAGAAAAAGCTCCAATGTTTAGGTCATTCATTGACTTTTTTCTAAAACAACTGAAGAGTACCTCTATTTGCATATATGCCTGATGCATATTATATATGTGATAACATAAATAAAGTAATTCAGTAGGGGCATGACCACCTCATAGCGTTCTCTAAGACAGAAATCTTTGGAGAATTACTGCTTAAGGATGACACCAAAGGAAAATTCAGGTGGGTAGCTATGATGATCTGAAGCAATATAACAAAGTTTGAGTCGTGTATAAGATTTCATGGGCATGCAAACTTTGTGCATGCGCACAAAAGCTTATACCCAGAATTAAACTTTGTTGGCCTTAAAGGTACCACTGGACTCAAACTTTGTACCAAAGGAAAATGTAAGCAGCCCACTACAGGAAGTTCAAATATTCAAATGTTGAAGTACACATTGTATTTGTGATTAATTCTGAATGTACTGAAATATCGTTCACTGAACATGAAGCTGCCCTATACTGCCCTATACTGAATCAGTCCATCAAGGTCAGTACGGTCTACTCAGACTGGCAGTGGCTCTCCAAGATTTCCAGTAGAGGTCTTTCACATTATCTACTACCAGTCCTTTTAGTTAAAAATGCCAGAAATTGAACCTGAGACTTTCTACATGACAAGCAGACCCTCTAACACTAAGCCACAGCCCCTCCCATGGTTGTATACGTTCTTAATTTTTGTAAGCCGCATTGCATTTTGAAGAAGTGGGGTGAAGATGCTTAAATGAAATAAACCAAACATTGAAAAGGGATGGATCCTATGACTGTCTTCTGCTAAATGACAACTCTTGCTGCGGGGATGGAGTCTTTTCCTCTGGAGGAAAATGTCTCCCTCCCTGGAAGGGAGTCTTAGGATCCAGTCCCCTAATGAACCATTCATTATTATTTTACAGTGATCAGCTCTTCAGAAACAAAGAACTGGATTCCAGTCCAGTAGCACCTTAGAGATCAACAAGGTTTGGGCGGTATAAGCTTTCAAGAGTCAAAGTCTGATGAAGGGAGCTTTGACTCTTGGAAGCTCATACCGCCAAAATCTTGTTGGTCTCTAACGTGCTACTGGATTTGAGTCTAGCTATTCTACTGGAAACCAACACATCTACCCCCTCTGAAACTATCAGAAACAATGTAATGCTCCCCAAAAGACAAAAAAGCTATAACATGCCTTACCTTATAACACTTTTGCTACATGCTAACTCGTTAACAAGGAAAGCAAGTACGGATGCTTTCTGAGCTGGTGGGTGTGCCTGGAAAGCTTTGGTTTTCAAGCTTTCTGTGAGCTCAGTCTGCCCACAGTGGCCTTCCATAAAAATCTGCAGAATTTCAGACACGTTGTCTCTGTTGATGCCAACGTTCAGCAAATGATCCCCAAGGATTGTTTTGGCCTATGGAAAAGTTTTCTCGTAAACAGCAGTACATAAACTAGTGTAATACTGACAGCATAAATGGAACACGTGTTTCTGTTTCACAGCAAAGGGGGGCTGGGGGGCTTAAGCCATAAAACAGAAGCATCACCATTTGCTGACACACTGGAACTTCTTTAATAGTTTGCATCCTCTCCAGGTTTTAAAACTCCTTGATTTGACCTTTACAAATAGTCTGGAGGTTTAGCACAAGAACTGCCAAAAGGAGAAGGGTTGGTGGAGGGGATTTGCCAGCAGCAGTTTCCTTCTAAGCAACTTCCCTGCCACAATCAAAACTATTTTTTTAAAAATAAGTGAATTTAAAAACAGGTTACCTGTTACAGAGAACTAGTGGGGGATGAGGAGGGGGGAAGGTGTTGAGAAACAAAAAAAAAAAATTCTGGAGCATGATCACAAAACAAATACAAAGAGAAAAGGCAAAAATCATCACATAGTAATGTTGAGCAACAAGTCTGATGGTCTTAGGAAACTTGATAAACTAGGTACTGTTAATCCCTGTTGAAATCCAGAAATGAAAGTCTTTAATGTAAACACCAAGTTGGCTAATAAAACTAAAATCTGTGATCTGACATGTCTGAGGTCAAAACTTGCACAAATTAAAGAAACCTAACCACTGTGGCCTATAGGCTAATGTCTGCTCAACTTCTACCTGGATTCTTCATAAAGCATCAACATAGTATGAGAGTAAATGGGGGAGAAAATTGAATGGTGATCTGTGAAAATATCTTATTCTATAGAAGTAGTGACAGTGGCTTTTATCTGATCAAATTTCCCTCTTTAGTACAGGACCCAATTCTGGTTTTAGGCCTACTTCTTGTTTCGGACCTACTTCTGGTTTCAGGCATCCTTCCAGTTGGGAGTGATGCTCTGGTTTGGGGGCAGAATTGTATGGTTTGAAGCTGAATCTATCATAGAGTTTTGCCCCAAAACCAGACTGTTACCCCCCGACCAGAAGTAGGCCTGAAACCAGAAATAGGCCTGAAAATGCCCAACATCACTCCTGGCCTCCCAGAAGGATGTTGGGAGACCCCCACTGGACAGGTAAGTTGACCTGGCAACCCTATTCAGAAACAACAATAATGACTGCATCACTGCATCCACACATAACAATATTGTACAATTGGTGTGTTAAAGCAGTCATCCACAACTGAATTTTCCTGTGTGGATAAAGCTAATACAACTGCAAATAGCACAACAATAGTGCAACATAAAGCAACAATAGTGCAACATAAAGCAGGCAATAGTTTTATTATTTAAGAATACTTTGAACCATTTCTCACAAAATCCTTTCCACACAGAAAAGTAGGTTCCAGGGAGAAGATTTCTAGTCTGAGTTTCCTATCTACAGGGATTTTTTTTTATAGATCAAATCATGTGAAAGCCCACATGCAATCTCAAAGCATACAGCCCAGAAATAGGCTTACCCTCTCCTGTCTATGAGAACTAAGACGTTACAACAAACCTTGGTTTGTCATTACACGCCTTCAGCTTGTTTGCTCCCCTTCCCTTCTCCCCTTGCATGCCACTCTGGAACAGAAGACTTCCACAGTTCAAGCCAACCACATTTAGTCACTTTAAATCAGAAGAAGGGAGGGGGAGCATGTGAGTCTAAGGACTTTCAAAGCTCATTCCTGTAATGACAAAGCCCATTGTTGACATTACTTCTGAAAATGCAGTCATGGTTAGCAGAGTATTAATTGATCATTTGGTTAAAGTTGAGGACATCTGAAGAGTATTTGTTACCTTGTATCCTGTTACCAGCCCTGGGTCACAAATGGCAGCGGAGAGCAACCTCACAAGCAGATCTTGTACTTCTCCCATGCTGTCACCTATATTTAACAGCCCCTCCTGAAGAACACTTAAACTTGGGACGTCCAGGTTTACATCAAAGCCAAGAACTTTCCCAAAGTTCCGCAAAAACTGCACCACCATGAGGCAATCTGAAAATGTACTTCCAGAGAGAACCAGGCCTGGAATGCGAGGCAACTCTGGCAAAGGCTGAAAAGCAGAGGAACAGTCATTACCTGTGAATGAGAACCGTTCACCAATCTTCTACCCCCATACTTTAAAGAGGTGAAATGTAGGTTACTAGAGACTTCTAAAGAAAGTCTGGTCTTGCAAAAGTCTGACAAATAGGCCACTTGAAGTCAAAACTATCAAACATTCACTACTAACTTTAAAAACAAAACAAGGAAACCCATTCTCTCATTTATCCATTATTACTCTATAGTGATCATTTGAACAGAGGCAGCATTTAAACACCGAAGTAACATCAAGCAATCTAAAATAAAACGGGAATGATTTTAAGGCAACTATAGTAAGAAAAATTAATTATTATAACAATGGTAGACGAAGAAAAGGGGAAACAGTATGAAAAGTGGCAGGGACATAAAAGAGTAAATTTACATTATTCTGATTACCTTCTGGTCTGCTAAGCACATATCTTCATTAGGCTTCTTTAGCTCCTTAGCTATTTCTAATTCCAATCTTCGCTGTTCCAGTTTACGCTCTTTATTTAATCTCTTTTCATCTCGTTTTTCTTGCTTTAACCGTTCTTTCTCCTTAAATAGCACAGGAAGGATAGAAAATTAAACCCATACATTCTTCTTACAAAGGAATAATTTAAGAATTTGAAAAGCACTAGTTACATAATCTTAATAACCACCACAGCAATTAAACCACTTGGATTAAAGAAAAGCGAGAGAAAAGAGGCACACCCTAACTTTAAAAACAGAAGAGGAATCATTATCTGTGTGTGGTAAGGTATTCCATACTGCTCTTCCAAGCAGGTGGCAATGTTTACAGGAGACCTGTATTTACTTCATAGGTCTTTAAGAAGGTTGCGTGCCAAGCAAGTTACCCAGCATTTGATTTGTGTCAGGACTCAGTAGTTCTCAGTTATGTATTATGTTTTCAGTTCTGGGGATGAATCTTGGAATATATGAAGTAATAACACCAAAAAATGACTATGAGTACAGAGTGCCTTTTCTATATAGCTGAGGAACCATCTCTTGCCCCTGTGTACTTAAGCAGCAGGTTTTCAGAATTCTCAGTACAGCTACCAGTCTGGGTTCAGTCACCAGTACTTGTCTTTTCAGAAATTAAGCACGGATGAAAAGGTAAAGTAATTTTGCTCAAACGAGAGATTTTTATTTGATGTGCAAGACACAAAAATCTCTTTCTTCAAGCATTATGTAGGTCCAAGTGCTCTACAGTGTCTGAAGATACTGAACAGTGGAAATGGGAGTAGCCATCCACAGATATTTTAAAGGGGTGGGTGGCTTTCAAACAAACCACCCCTGAATCTAGGCTCACCTGTTCCAAGACCAGGGGTCATTTTGAGGGAAAACGAGGCAGAATGGAGTTCCAGGAGTAACAAGCCAAGGAGTAGGGAATCCAGGCATGCTTGCATGCCTGCCCTTTGCTTCCCCAGCCAGCCTGCAGCATCGGGTTGGCTGGGGAAGGGAAGGGACGGGCAGGCAGGCAGACATGCTCCCTTTTTCCCCTGAGTCTCTCCTCTTTTGTGGAGAAACTGGGGGAAGTGTCGGGGGGATTTAAATGCCTTTCTTTCCCTTCCCCATCTGAGGAAGGGGAAGAAAGGCATTTTAAACATGCCTGGGTTCCCTGCCCAGTCTTCTCTAGGTGCCCCACAGCTTGCATGCCTGCCCTTTCTCAGGGTGTGTGGCATATGCAAATAAGCTCCCCTGGAGAAAATGGCATTTGGAGGGTGGATTCCATGGCATTATACTACGGGTCCTCAATGTGGAGCCCGTGGGTACCACGGTTCAGTGGACACCTTTCCCAGTGCTCGGCAAGTGCTTCATAAAGTGGCTGGGGCTAGATGAGGCTTCTACCCATCATGGCTTCTGACTGGCTGTGCAGATTAAAAGGCATCCTGTTAAACAGAGCTTCTGCTTGAAATGTTGAAGAGGTACTATTAGAGTTATACATAAAACATCACTCCCTGACATTTTGTGGTTGGCTCTGCCTCCTGGGGCAGCCATTTAGTGATCGGCTTCACGTCCCTGTGGCAGCCATTTTGTGGTTGTGCCCACCACCCTGTGTCAGAATTCCAAAGGTGCCTGCGGGCTCAAAAAGGTTGGGGGCCTCTGCATTATAACCCATTCTATTGTATTCTGTAGTATAAAATCCCTCCCCTCCCCAAACCTGACCATTCCCAGGCTGTACTCCCAAATCTCCAGGCATTTCGCAACCCAGAGTTAGCATTTGTTTTCTCTAAAGTTATCACAACCTTATCTGTTTGCAGTCATTTGTTTTCTCTAAAGTTATCACAACCTTATCTGTTTGCAGTGCAAATCATGACATATAATTTATATATGTTGTGAAAAAATAGTAACTGCCATATCTCTTTGATTCTAAGGACAACTGACCAATATTCTTAGAGCTTCTTAAAGCTCAAACAATAAGATATGAACAGAAAAGGAATCTCAAAACTGCTTCAGAATATTAGCAACTCGGAATAAACCATGCTGAACCAGAAAAAAATAAGTTACTTCTTGTGTGAGTATATGAAAAAAATAGGGTTAAATTAATGTCGTTAGCTTGATGTTTGACTAGATGCCCAGATTATCTTCCAAGGCCAGAATAGAAAGGTCACGGCAATTTTATGGCTTTTGAAATTATGTGGAACAGCCTGCCATTTCCCCCTCTGGATAGGATATTTCACGGTGCTGATCCTCGAAAATGAACAAACAAAACTTAACACCTTGACAAGTCAAAGTCCCAAAACAAGGTAATGAAATTTACCATAATAGCTGCTAAAGTATGGGCCAGTTGAAATTTCTGAGGTGCTAAATCCATGTATAGGCTACTTCAGAGTGCAGACAACGGTTCATATGACAGAATGCTCATCTCCACAAAAACATTCATTCCACATAGAAAGATAGTTTATTTGTTCAGTTAATTCATTTGTACCCTGCCTTTCCCCCCAATGGGGACCCAAAGTGGCTCACACTGTTCTGTTCTCTTCTCCTCTATTCTATCCTCTCCACGACCCTGTGAAGTAAGGTTAGGCTAGAGTGTGTGACTCATCCAAAGTCACCCAACAAGCTTCCATGGCACAAGTGGCAATTTGTACCTCTCCCAGATATTAATCCAGCACTCCTAACCACACAACATTGGCTAGTGTTGGAGGAAGGGTTTTAGCCTAGCATTCTTCCCAGCATGCTAGGAATCTTTTTCACATGGAAACTTTCAGTCATGCAAACCCCCATTTTCATACTGAAACAAAAGATGCAACAACATTTGCTTATTCTTGGGGGGTACAAATGCAACTTGTTGCCATGGTCTCACGC
This sequence comes from Gekko gecko, assembly GCA_029375565.1. Classification (NCBI taxonomy): domain Eukaryota; kingdom Metazoa; phylum Chordata; class Lepidosauria; order Squamata; family Gekkonidae; genus Gekko; species Gekko gecko. The sequence goes on along the minus strand of JAPDNY010000003.1, from coordinate 42,140,431 downwards.
TCCCCTTTTTCCTTCCTGGCAAACTGGAGTTTGACTATACACTTCTCAAAACAGGGCATGTCCATTGTTCTCTGCATGTGAGAGGAGGAGGAGGAGAAGGAGATGAAGGAGAGAGGTAGAGGAGGGGGAGGAAGAAGAATTCGATTTATACCCTGCCCTTCACTCAGAGTCTCAGAGTGGCTTACAATCTCCTTCCCTTCTCCCCACAAAAGACACCCTGTGAGGTAGGTGGGGCTGAGAGAGCTCTCAGAGAATGTCTCTTGAGAGAACAGCTCAGAGAGAACTGTGGCTGACCCAGGGTCACCCAGCTGGCTGCATGTGAAGGAGTGGGGAATCAAACCTGGTTCTCCAGATTAGAGTCCACCGCTCTTAACCACTACACCAAATTGGCACTCAGGAGGACAGAACGGAAAGAAAGAACAGAAGAGGAAAGCAAGACAACGTTTGCATTTGTGGTCTTTATGAATATATGTAGGTTTGCCATGTCATCCAAACAAGGCCTTAGAACCTAGATACAGATTTGTCACATCTATACCACATAATTTCTCTATATATCTAGAAATAGACTTTTGAGTGGTTTTTATAAGTGAATAACGGTAGCTTTAGGATCCCCAGATTTAGACTGTGGGTTGCGGTACAGCAGTAGGGGAAGTTAACTCCTACATTAATGTCTCAACTTCAATAGCTATTTTAGAACTTGCTATTTGCTCTGCTTGGAAAACATACATGTATGATTATTCCCAGTGGGGAAAGTTACAGCTCTGGTTTGAGATTGGGGAAATTATACAAGGGAGAAGGAAAATTTCCCTCCTTTCCATAGCCAGTCTTTATCCAGATTTGGGATTCTTGTATCTCATTATTTACTGATAACAAAACACTACAGTGTATCAGACCAAAACTGACAGTTACCTATACAGTTTCACAACAAACTGTGGGTCTAATTGAGCTGAAATTAAGCAATTTTAAGTTCCATTAAATGTCTAAGGGCGGTTAAGCATGTGTTTAAATTTCTCCCAAAATGCAGGGAATGTGAGACAACCCCTCATATAATTGCCAAGCTGGGGTATAGAATATACCTATCTTTTTATAAAGTCTACAATTAAGATTTTGATGCATACAGAAAACACATTTTAAGTCACAAACTGAAATTAATTTGAATGGAAGCCATAGGTCACTATATGCCACAGAACTACAATGCTTTCACACTAATCTGAAAATGGTACAAGCTATTAGTGGAACAGAGAACAAATTACACCTCTGTCTGTCTGTTTGTAGTGGAAACTACATATACCCTAACAAATTTATATGAGGGAAAAGAACATCACACTTAGATACTGGCAAAAGAAACCTTACTGGCATCAAGAGGGGGAAAGCATGCATAAGCTTTTTATATCAGCTATGCTAGGAGGGTACTGAATAAATAGGGTAATAAATGCTCTTTCCAGAGGGATACAATTTACAGTGAAGAATATAAGATTATATTATTTGTTTAAGGACAACACACAGCATTATAGAAAAATATAGGCAATAGAGAAGGAAGTAAAACAAAGCTCTGACCAATTGTTATAAAACTTTACAGCATCTATGACTGTAAACCCTTTGTGCCAGAGCTTTTCAAGTATAGATATGGTCAGTGCTTCTTCTACCTCTTTATGATTCTGCTGGGTACCTTAGATTTTTGTTCGGGGCTTAATTAAAAGTGAAATCTGTTTCTTGTGACTTGTACTCAAATTTAAAAGGCATAAATATATTTTAAGATTCAAAAAAATAGTGTAGGCTGCAAAGAAAATAAAAACCACCCATGAAGCTGATATTTACACAACCCAGATACAAAAACTGTAAGCGCTGTATAGGATGTTGGAAGATGAAGATAGGTCTTACAGAAATATATTTGTCTTATGCAGACAAATTGGTCTCCCACATCGCTTTAGACAGATATATTTCTAAACATAACCTTGTTAACAAAGTTCTTTAAAAAACAGATGAAAACTTGAGTGCATTTAGGAGCCTGAACTTTCTGCAAAGAGCACAGGATTGTTCAGGGCTCCCAGTGCTAATGCAAGACCTCCCTTTGATTACATGTTGGGAGCTATTTATGCTACTGATTGGCCACAGGGAATAGGCCTTTGGGTTGGATCTCATGAAGCAGGTCTACCCAAGCAAGGGGAGGGTGATTTTTGCCAACCCCTCTCTCCCACAGCAGCCCTCCAATTCCCCACTCATGCTGTTCTGGGGGGGGTCTCCATTCTCCAGGAGCAGCATTTTGGGAGGAATGGTGGGCTGCAGCAGGAGGGTCAAGGTGAGAAAGTCATGCTATGACAGTGCAAGTCCTGCCATTCACAGTAAATTGTCATGTGATAGGGTTGCCAAGTCCTACTTACAGAATGCGAGGGGAGCCCAGTGTGTCCCCAGGTGCCTCCTCTCATGCGCGCAAAGTGCGCACGCCATGATGATGTCACTCAGAAGTGACGTCATTGCACCGGGCACGTTGGGGGCAGGGCCACAATCATTCAAGAGAAAACCATAGAGTTTTCCCTCGAATGATTGTGGCCCCGCCCCCAACGTGCCCGACGCGATGAGGTCACCTCCGGGTGACGTGTACACGCTAGGCACATTGCACACTTTGGGGGTGGGGTCCCCCCTGGTGGCCCAATCCAGGCCAGCAGGGAATGGGCCTCTCGGGAGGGGGTTTCCCTGCCTCCCAGGGGGAATTGGCAACCCTAACATGGGATCAAAGACTTGATGTGACACAGATGCTCTACACATTTTAGGGGAGGACAACATTTGGTCTCTTGGATCTTACCTTGTGGAGTCAATGCTCCTAATAACAGCACAACTTTCTGGCAAGTGGAACCTGATTTCCTCTTGGTTTTAATGGCAACTGGGTTTATCTTTCCCTCCATGCACAGGATGCAGCAAGAGATGTTGCAATCCAAGCCCTCCTTGTACTAGAATAACTAATATAGTTGAGAAGATCAGGCTATTTGCCAATAAACAATATTACTATATTATGGGTAAGCATTTTTAATTTACTGGGTCTATATAACAATATGATCTGTATAATGCATGTTATTTAGAGAGTGCTTAAACTACAATACCAAAGGAGAAATATTAAATTGATGTCTTTGTTGTAACAGCAAGTTGGCATAATACCTTTAGTTCCTTTGTGTTTCTTTGCCTTATTCAGGTGGAATAAAAATTATTCCACCAAAACCCCTGTTGGCAAAGTAATTAACACAGCAACGGAGCACAACCTGATTAAAGAACATTTAAAGGTTTCTTTAGGAATTAAGAGACTTGATAGGAAAGAGGAGAGACAGAGATAGGTTCCTAACTACACCTCTTGCTGAGAGAGTAAGACTGAGTGCTGCACTTCCCAGAAGAAATGGGAAATTGTCCTGAGAGTAGCAATCTGGAGATAGACAAGGAATGAGTAGGTGCTGATGACCTTACTATCCTATCTAATTGTCTTCTTGCTGCCCCCTGCAGGGTCTTCTCTTCTTCTTTGTTCACCAGAGATTGTCTTTTCCAACAGTATTACAGCAACCCACAAAAATGGAGTGGAGGATAGCCAGAACGCAGCAGCTGGAACAAGAAGGCAGGGCCACCGAGAGAGGGGTACTGGGGAGGGGTACTGGTGGCTCTCAGCAGCCCTGCAAGGAGGATGACAGCGGTGGTGGCCAACAGGAGAATGAGTCAGGACAGAATTCCCTTTTCCTGCAACTCCTCGCAGGTCCCCTGCTTGTGTTTATATAATGTATTGTGAGCACTCATTTGCGTATTGATCTTGTGTATCCCCACGTGTTTGCATTCTTTAAATAAGGAATCATGTCTCTTGAGGCTAGGTGTTCTGGGACCTTAGTGGGCTGACTTGACCTGCAGGCTGTGTGACTTACCTTTAGCTGCATTATTCATTCAGTACTACACTGCAAATATGACATTTAATCAGCTGTGACATTACATACACTAACATTGAATTAATAAAACATCCTTAATTCTTGTACTCAATATTATTGATTTTAAATGGCTAGCTTATACATGGCCTGTTTAAAACTGAAAGATGGGTTTTGTTAAGTAAAACTCTGGGCCGCAGTCCTGCATGGCGTTTTCAATAGGCAATGGAGTGGCATAAATCTTCCGTGATGGAATATCCACACCATGAGAATCACTCGGGTGCTGTGAATTTAATTCTGCTTTCAAACTGCTTATTAGACAACTTCCGAAACCTGAGATACTTTCCCATATTATGACTGCCTACAGAACTGCTGACAGAGCTGTTTAGTGATAAATGCATGTTTAACAACCTTTTGTTGTTTATTGATCCTCTGAGAGTTATAGAGGAAAGAAGGCCTCTGGTACAATTATGATAGTTTGTTATGCAGTTTTCAGAAGAAAGGCGAATATAAATTTGTGTGTGCGATTGTCTGAAGTTTAATAGCTGAAAGGGAGAACTCAGGAGAGTCTTGAATAAATATTACCCATGGCGTTGCAACCTTTATGACTACCTCATTGTTACTCATGGTGCTTGTACGGTCTCATTTTACTTTGGTGGGTAGCCATGTGCGGCCTCCAAAACCTGAGATACCACCCCTTTACTATGACTGTGTGCAAAATTTAATGATTACTGTGACACCATTTTATATTTTGCCTCGCAATCAATGCTCCCTCTAAGCCGTGGAGTCCTGTGAGCAAAAATTCTGCTTTGTGAGCTACTAGCGTTAAGGTTGTGAATGAGTGATTTGGCTGCTGCATCAATGAGTTGGCTCTGGAGCTGTCCTTCCTGAGCTAAGACAAAAACATGTGAGCCGGAGGCTAAAAAACTGTGAGCTGGCTCACACTAACTCAGCTTAGAGGGAACACTGCTCGCAATACTATTTAAAGTTATACAACAAAAGAGTGTCTTGCACTGTTTAAAAGCAAGGATGCCAAAACAGTTATGTAGAGCTGTGAGAATCTTTAATCTGAGCCTGTTTCCATACAGTAGACGCCTATTAGTGAAACCAGAAAGCATCTGAAACTTCAAAAAAGGATGCAATTCTATTAAAAATTCAAAGATAGAAGATGCCAATTGTTGGCCTCTTAAATTTTGGGTTTAATTACATATGTTTAAAAGAAAAGAGATATTGTATCTCCTCCTCAACACTATGCTAGACTTCTAATACAGAGGGTTCAGATGATCACCCCAGTGCTGTTGTGAGGGACAAGTTACAAACTTTTTGTAATTTGTTTGATACTTAATGTTGTTTAAGTTTTGCTATTCATTTTATTTCTGTTTTCATTACTTATTGTTGTAGCATTTTAACTATTATTTTATTGTTATGCTGTTGTGGTTTTTAAATTTCTGGGTTTTTTGTATTATAGTGATTTCCTTAATTTCTAATTTCATCTTTCGAACTGCTTAGAGTACTGTTTTTAATGGCAGAAAGATAGGGCATACACTTCTAACTTAAATGTTATCTATCTAATGCAGTTTGGAAATTATTAGTATATATGTTTCTTGCTGATAGAATTGTTTTGTTTAATTTGTAAAGTATTTTAATGCAAGCATTTGGCCTTGACATAACATTTGGGATTTATAACTGATGATGTGGATTTTTAAAAAGGCATTTAAATTAGTTAAATTAAATTAGTGGCCTGATCTCATCAGATCTCAGAAGCTAAGCAGGTTCTGCCCTGGTTTGTACTTGGATAGGAGACTACCAAAGAAGTCTAGGGTTACTACACAGAGGCAGGCAATGGCAAATTACATTTGTTCGTATCTTGCTTTGAAAATCCTACAGGGTTGCTGTTAAGTCGAGTGTGACTTTCTACCACCACCACTAATATACAGTGCAATCCTGAACAGTTAGTCCACTTAAGTAAATGGACTTACAACTCTGCTTATTAACTCTGCATGGGACTGCTGTGGCTCAAGTGGTTAAGACACTGAACTGCAGACTGGAAGGTCGGTAGTTCAGCAGTTCAAGACCCGAGTGCTGCATGAAGGAGTGAACTCCCGTCTCTGGTCCCAGCTCCTGCTAACTTAGCAGTTCAAAAGCAAGAAATTGCAAGTAGATACTTTGGCTTGGAAACAGAGATGAGCATCGCATCCCAAGATTTGGATTCGACTGGCTTTTGAGCAAGGGAAACCTTTACCTTTACTAATTACTAATACTGGGCATTGTTTCTGAATCTATTAGTCTTATTCTGTGGTCCATACTACAGTGCAATTTAGCATGCTCTAAAATTCTACTATTTTACTACTACAATTCTACTACCATAGTAGCAATTCTAATAAAGTATTTTATCAAAGACAAAGCCCCTGAATATTTTGCTGCTGCAGACTCTCAGCTGGAGTACACCAGCATAAGGAACAGCATGAGAATAATCTGATGTTCACACTTAAGGTCTAGATCTCTTCCTTCATTCAAAGTGGTGGGTTTCCTGTCCTACATGTCAAAAACGATTGACAAAAAATGCTGTCAAAAGTGGCTTGAAATGAATCCTTAAGGATGAGAGAGGAGATTAAAATAATGGCAATGAAATCTGGGCTACCATTAATTAATTAGTACAGCTTGTCACTATTAAAGGTAAAGGTAAATGTTTCCCTTGCTCAAAAGCTAGTCAAATCCGATTCTAGGGGGCAATGCTCATCTCCGTTTTCAAGCCAAAGAGCCAGAGCTGTCTGAAGACATTTCTGTGGTCATGTGGCCAGCATGACTCAATGCCACGGCACACAGAATACTGTTACCTTCCCACCAAAGTGGTACCTATTTATCTACTCACAATTTCTTGCTTTTGAACTGCTAGGTTGGCAGGATCTGGGGCCAGAAACAGGAGCTCACTCCATCACGTGGCACTAGGGTCTTGAATTGCTGATCTACAGACCTTCTGGTCTGCAGCTCAGCGTCTTAACCTCTGAGCCACAATGGCCCTATGTCACTATTAATGACATATAAAAATAGAGAACAACATCCAAATAACTATGAATAGTGATCTTAAGAACATAAAAAAGCCAATGTTGGATCAAGCCAATGGCCCATCTAGTCCAACACTCTGTCACACAGTGGCCAAAAATATCAGGTGCCATCAGGAAGTCCATTCTGCAGTCCTCTTGCAGAATGGATCTTTCCTGCCTCCTTCATCTGGCTACAGCTCTCTGAAGGGTCAAGATGCCTCCTTAAGAACTCCCTGCTATATATGGGGGTCTATAATTGGAAGATGGAATGAATGAAAATCACTGACATGAACACATGAAGCTGCCTTATACCGAATCAAACCCACGGTCAATCAAAGTCAGTACTGTCTACTCAGACTGGCAGTAGCTCTCCAGGGTCTTAGGCTGAGGTCTTTCACATGCCGTGGATTGAATGTTGAGACCTTCTGTGTGTCAAGCAGATACTCTGCCACTGAGCCACATCCCTTCCTTGTACAAGTATAAGTACCCTTCCACTTGTAGAAGGGGGCTTCAGATCTAACTAAGAATATTATTTAGGACCTAACTCAGATCTAACTCAGTATATTATCCCATCATCCCTAAGAAAATTGGTATGGTGCCTTTTGATATTACCATTTCAATGGGATTGAACATTTTGTTTCCTTATCTTGTTTTAGGATTGTCATGATGCACTTCCTTTTTTTTGTCCAGATAAGAGTTAATGATTTTGTTCAAGTTTTCTATTATTATATCTAATTCTGAACCTGGCCCCCATGCAGATTGATCGGTGCACAGAATAGAGCCAAGAACAGACAGGGGTAATTTTTCTACAAACCCGATGGACCCTCCAGGTTTATTTGTGTGTTTTTTTAAACTGAAAACAAAATTTAAAAAATGGAAGGATGATTTAAGTCCCCCAAACAGAGGCTTGTTGTCAGTGCTTGTGCAAACAACATGCCTCTGTAGGCCTCTGTACGATGGCCTGTGTGGGAGACGGATGGGGAACCACCGTCACATGAGCTTGACATGTGGAAGCCAGGCATTCTCCAGGCAGGCAGAAGAGGAAAGGACAACGGCCTACCAGTCAACAAAGTCCTGAATAAAACACCAATCAAAAGAGTCCTGAGTTACTGCCTAGCAACTCCCAGTGCTGGAGGAGAGCCTGGTTGAACTTGAAGGGTTTCTGTATGAGGCCTGCCAAGATGAGAGTGGAGGCTGACTTTGGTGGAGAACAGGAGGAAGTGATGGAGGTGGACTGGAAAGGGGAAGGGTGGAAGCCTGAGCCACTGCAGCTGGCTGAGCCAACCGAGCAGGCAAACAGCCAACTAAGCAAAGGGAGGAGCAACAGAATGGGTTGGGAGGAGGGAAGGAGAGAGAGAGAGAGAAAGACTGAGAGCTAAGGTGGAGGGAGAAAGCAAGAGACTGCCTGAGAGAAGGGGGGAGAGAAAGACTGACAGAAGGTCCGAGGGGGAGGGAGAATGAGGGGCAAAAACCAAATTGAGTGAAAGGGTGGGGGAGAGGGGGGGAATCAAAGATGAGGGAAATGGGATGCCCCCTCCCTGTGAGTTCTCGCTGGTCCTCGTTTGTTGCTTCCAGAAGTTTCACATAGTTTATAAATTGAGTAATATATGTCAAAATTAATACCCATGTAGTACCAATTCGAGAAGATGTTCACTGATGTGGGGCATTGCTCTTCCTATTTGCTCCCAAATCATGAAATATGCTGCTTTTGGATAACTGAATTGTTCCAGTGTTGACTCTTATCATAGATAGCCAGTAATCTTAATTGCCTTGAACAATGTGCAGGAAACTTCTGCTTTAAAGCTTCTACTTTAAAATCCTGTATTTCCCCATCATTTTTTGCTCTTCTTTTTCTTTATTAAAGATATGACCTATCCCTTGTTTTTACAAAGGGTTGAGCATACAGGTTAAATTAGTTTGTTCTCAAAAAAATCTTATCAACATTATCCTAAGCAAATATTTTAGAAGCCAAATGCTGCAATATTCTCTGAATATAAAACACTGAAACTCACTATCATTGATGTATATCCACCTCTGATATCCAATAACATTGGCTTTCAGAATCTGATATTTGGCATGGTATGTTATATTTGAAACTCTTGCAAATATGCAGTTTTGGACTTTCTACCTTGAGAAAACATTTTCCACACCGACATCTGTTAGGAAGCCTCTGGGATTCTGCTACACTGTGCAGTGCAGAGGATTCTAGGGCTTGTTCTAGGGTACACTTAACAGTTCATAGTTCTTCACTGTTGCCCACTGTGAATTCAAAGTGTGTCCTACATAGAACTCATGAAAATAGTTTGAAGATCATTTATTTATTTATTTATTTACTTCCAATTTGTATCCCGCCTTGCCGGCGCAAAGTGGCTCAAGGCAGCGTATATAAGTTAAAATTGCAAATTTGGCAGTGTTGAATTTTGGCAGTTCTTAATAGTTGACATGCAGTAGCATCTTGAAGATAGCATGTAATGGTACTTAATACCCATCAGTATTTGATTAGTAATGTGCAATGGTAATTAGCCTCTGACAGCTGACTACTTATAAATTTCAGATCTGCAAGTACATCAAAATAAATAAATAAATATAACATCAGAAAAATCAAGAGATGCCAACAAGTTTAAAGCGTTTGAATTCTGTGTTAAACATTTTGCATTCAATATGTAAACTCCAGCTTTGCTTTGAATGTTCTCATTTTAAAAGTCTGCAAGGCAAAACTGGAAAATTCAGTGAATTTCAAATATTCACTTTAGCTCTTATTTAATATAATTTAATGAAACTCTTTAGAGCTAAATAGGATTGATTTTTTTGAATTATAAAGATGCTTCCATTGTGACAATAAATCAAATTTATATTTCTAAAATATGGATATTTTCAGTTTTCACTGCTATACAAATATCTTGGTCAAGCTTCCCGAGAGCCTGTAATTTCTGCTTTTTTTCTTGAAGTCACTGCTATTCACACTGCATGATAATGTGCTGTTTAAACTTCCCAAAGTTTATAGACTTCAAGGAGCTAGTCAAACAAATCTCGGATGGTGGTCTTTTATGTTATCTAATGGTGGTTCACCAAAACAGCACAAGATGTCCATAGTGTTCAGGGCATGTTTACTTTCCAGAGCAGTGTTACTCACTCAGTGGCTCAGGAGCCACATGTGGCTCTTTGACATTGCCACATGGGACTCTTCTGGGCACTGTTCCCTAAGGCTGCAGTTGTCCCATGTTCCAGGAAAGTGGTTGAGGCCATTGTCCTGTAGGGCTTGTGGTTGGCAGGTGGCTCCCACCTTGAAACAAATTCAGCTGCAGGGACAGGTAAGCTAAGCTGCAGGCATCATGCCAGGGATGGAAGCACAGGGCATATCTTCTCCAACAACCCCCACCATTCTCTGTAGGCTCTTCATTCTCATCCCAACACCCAAGCTGTTGGGAGGAGAGCAATCTGACTGCAAGAGCAAAACCAGTGAGGTAGCCACTTGGGAAAAGAACAAACAGGCCACAGTGGGGGTGGTTTTACTAACTTTCTCCACAACTGGTTTGTTCTCATTGGCAATTTCACTCTCTTGCCTGAGCTGCTGTGCCTCATACTGAGGAGAGAGCGAGAATGCAGAAGCCATTATCCCTCACTCGAGAGTCAAGATACACAAGAGCTGGCTAAAGTTCAACAACACTGGGAAGAGATAACCCCTACATGGTCAAAAGTAATCTGGTAATGAGTGTGAATGTAGCTCTCTGTGAGCTACGGAGCGAGTACCATTACTCCAGATATAGATTCTTGAAGTGAATGTATATAGAATTCATTCCACAGCATGCAGTTGTTTGACACCCTCCCCCCGCCTTATTCTAGTGATCTTTGGAGGGAAAAACCACATAGAGCAGTTGAGTGACTGATCCATGCAGAGGTTCCCTGCAATCTTAACTGAGTAGCAGCAGACCATGAAGAGACACATCAGTTCTATGTCTTGCTATGACTGAAAGTAGAATTGTGTTGCTCTTAAAGTGTCTTGTATGTTCCATGCCAAGCCTGCAGAGGGCTCCATTTTGTCACTCTCATGAGACCAGACAAGTAGACAGATAAGCAACTTAGGGTGGAAAAGAAATGTCATCTCCCTTTAATGGGATGCCTACTTACCATGAGAAGCTTCAGCTGCCATTTATACAAATTAAGCCTCTATTAAATGACAAGACATTGTTCTCCATGTCTGCTGGCAACCCTAAGAAACATGCCTTCCTAATAAGTTACCAGTTACCCCAGAAAACTATTACCAGTTTCCAGAATTTATAAATGAGGACCAGCAAACTTAACAAAAAATACTATATTAATCTGTGGGAAAATCAAATTGTATTTGCCAGGTAAAATTTTGGTATTGCCGAATTGGCATAGGGAACTAATGGGGTTTCTGATTCCAAGTTACCTGTTTTTGTTACCTGAACTGTATTTATCAATTCTGATCAAACAGAATTAGCTGAATAATATAAGTCTTCTCTTCAAAGGCAGAACACACGTGACCCCATTTCAGGGGTTTTGTACTCACTTCTGCTTTTTTACGTGCCTCCATGGCTTTCATTAGCATCATGTGCTGCCTTCGCCTTTCTCGCTCCTATTAAAGCAGATAAAATTAGAACAAAGATCTACTACTCCAAGCCAGAGTCACTTAAACAAAAATTATTCCAAAGCTCAACAGGACATGTTTAGCATTAATAGACAAGTCAAGGTGTACGCTAAATAAAGGGCAAGAATAGCCAAGTCTGTGCATGTTTTAGTTCAGGTTTAGAAAGCAAATACAAGAACAACTGAAAGCAAAAAGGTAAAGTGATGAACATGGAGACAGTGTAAAACAGAAGCATACAGATTTACTTATGGTCAGTTGTGAGGCTCCTTCAGAAGCTGGCAGAACAAAAAGCATAATGGGTTGGCTGGAACAGGTCAGTTACCTTACATCTGCTATGACAGAAAGCTCGCAAATTACTCACTGAGTGGCCAATTAAATAGAAGTCAGTAATGGCAGGTCGTTTGGAAAGTAACCAGAAGTGGTTTTTTAAATTATTACTTAAAGATCATTTTGACCACATGTTGGTTTACAAATTTCTCTCTTTATAGAAAATTCAGTATGCAGCCAATAGATTAACCTAAACTTATCAGTCTTTTAAAAAAACCAAAAAACTAGTTTCGGGTAAACTAGCCACAGTTCATACACAAACACAGATGGTCCTCTTTACTGGTATCTGTCCTTTAGCCAAAGCCACAGAAGCTGCACCATACATCAGGTTTTATGATATTGAGTGAGTCTTGGGCTATAGCAAAATGCAAAAGGTAGTACAAACTACATTTTCAGACCGAAATAATGTGGATTTTTAAAAATATATTGAAAAGATAACACACTCAATTCTGTAACCATTTTAAGAAACTAACATGGTTCCAATTGCACTGTGTTAAAATAATTTTATTGATATATAATGAATATATTTTGAAATGATTAAAATGAAACACATTGAATAGGATTTACAGGATGTGTAGCCAAAGTTGCCTAGTGAGTAAATAACCTGTGATAGGTTAAGCGCACACAGTTTTGGGTAAGGCTAATTTATCCCTGATTTAGTACAGCTTGATGTCAAGGCAACAGCCTCATGTACAGTTTGTCGGGGTCAATTTATAATAACTTTGAGATAAGTTGTGCCTTCCCCCCCTCCTTTTACAGACAAGACAAGCAGATGTATGCAATGCACTGTGCTGGAAAGCCATGCAGCAGTATGTAATATGACAGCAGCCAGTGCTACATTTTATGCATCGCTATGACAACCATATCACAACCAAATCACAATGCGGTGTTAGATGTACAAAAATAAACATACCCATACCATATCTAGTCTATGCCTCTCCAACTCCTGGTAGAAAGAGTTGGCACAACATTATGAAACAGAAATCACAGAGTCAAAAATAACCCCCACTTTTATAATTTCCCCCAAAAGACCCCAATTCCAAAGCAAGGCAATTTACCCATAAGATGAAGAGCAATATTAAGCAGCAGTCTTTTAAAGTCCATTTTTTTAAAAAAAGGAAAATATTCCCACCCCCTTCAAATATTTTAGGCTTAAGTTAAAAATAGCATTTATTGTATCCCATGAAGCTTTTGGTGTACAAACCTGATGTTTCAGTAGAACAGCTTGTTGCCTCCTCATTTCCTTTTCCTTAAAGATATGAAAAAAGCAAATCAAGTATCTAATAAATGTGAACATTAAAAGATAAAATCTAGGGGCTTCCTTGTGGTTGAGATCTTATTCTTTAAACTTTCCTAACAAACTAGAACAGTGTGCTGGATAGGATGAAAACAGAATGAATAGAAGATGCATAGAAATGAATGTCCAGGTCATGTGAAGGTCAGGACTCAGACAACATGCTTTCCAAAGCCTGCAGGTAAGTGATCAACTCTGTGCTACGCAGCAACAAGCAAAAACAAGTTTTTCATGTTCTGTATAAAAGCCAAGCAGTTTTATCATCCCCCAAATCTTGAAAGCAACAACTTGAACCAGGATCCAAAGAGCCCTTGCATGTACTGAAGGACCGGTTCAGCTCACTCAGGGAAGGTTACCTAGGTCTACCTCTTGGCATATCTAATGCTGCACTAGAAGGTTCCCTAACCTTAAAAAAAAAAAAACACCACTTCTCAGGGTATGCATGAGGCCATAGTGAGAATAGAGGAATCAGTAAACAATATCTATATGGAACACTGCAATGTGCACAGCAGCTCTTTGGATCCTGACTTTGATAAAGTAATGGATCTGCTTTCCAATATTCAGGTCAAGGATATATGTGCCTTATAATGATTTCAGGACACTTAAAAAAAAACAACCCTGAATATCTAATTCTAAAAAAAATGTGGTTGTTACATAGGCACTCCAAACATATAGGTACAAATAATGTATATGCACGCAGCATGTACCCTACCTTATGCTGATGCAAGGATAAGGGGCCTTCCTCCAGCCTCAGAAGCCTTTCATCAACTTAAATGGCTCTTCTGTTGGAGGAAGAGCCACTTAAGTTGGAGGAAGCTTCCGACTTTGCTCAGTGCAATGGTAGGATGCAGGCCACTAAATAAAAGCTTTTTATCCTTTTGTTTTACAATGTAATACACTACCCCAATGGTCATGTGTACTGTCAATCAGGTTTTAATGTTTGGAAGATTAGAAAAGACAACACTCCCATACTCATCTAAACTAACCTTTATTCGTTTCTCGGCCTCCAATAATTTGGCATTTGCTGCTTCTTCTTTCTTTTTCTTTTTTGCCTGTGCATGCAAAACAGGTCTCAAGGTCATGCAACAGCACCACGACAACTGGAAAGTAATCTCAGACTAGAAATAAAAGCTTCATGCCTCACAAGGTGCAAAACAATACCACATATTATGTGTAGGTTATAACAGATTTCTTCCTCAGTATATTCTTTTTAAAAACTTGTGGCGTTTTTTTGTGGTGTGTGTGTGTAGATACTAAGGAACATGTCATATAAGAAAATATAATTTAAAAACTGTTACTGGCAACGACTCAGCTTTTAAACTTTTTGTCTAAAACGCAAGATGGGACAATTATGGATTTGTATGTTTAATTGAGGTGAATATACTTAATCAGCTGGGCACAATTTCAAGATCTTAATTAAAGCCAACAGTAAGAATCCACTTATCAGCACTTTATCAGAACATGTCTCATTGCTTAATTTATTAAAACAACTGGTATAACAACTGAGACTAAAAAGAAATCTGTTGCCAGACAGATCAGAAATGAAGATCTGAAACAGAAATCTAAATTTAAATAGCCTCTGACTTAACTATACATGGCATGGATCCAATATACAAACCAACTGTTTACAACGTGAAGACTCACAAATCCTTTGAAAGTGTAAACATGCACATTCTTTAAGGTTAGAATCATGCTGTTCAAATGTCAACTGGAAAAAGACTTTCCTAATGCTTGTTGCTTCTGATGATTCAGCCAAACATTAAGCATTTCTCTTTACTCCACCTGTAATATGGCTTCCCCAAAGCTTATCTCATATTTGAACTAAACTCCATTTTACAATATTCCCTCAAAATAAAATTGGTGAATTGGCCACTGCCAAATGACTTTACGTGAGCTATGAATGTAAGAATGCACAAGACACAGTTCAGTCTATAAATGGAGATACCTACAAATTTGAGACAGTATGATACACTGATGTAAAATTATAATTCCTGTAACAGCCCCCCTTTATTTTTTGCTGTTAAAAGCGTGTTTCAACAGACACATTATACCTCTAAAATTTGCTGAGCCCGAAGTTCTTTCTCCATTCTGATTTGCTGGATTCTCTTAATCTTTTCCTGCAACAAGAAAAGCTTCCAATTGTTTTAAGCAGCAATAATAACAGATCCCATCCCCCCATAGCCTACAGCTAGGGTTGCCAGCTCTGGCCTAGGAAATATCTGCAGATTTTGAGGGTGGGGTTTGGGGATGAGGAGGGACCTAAGCAAGGTACAGTGCCATACACAGTAGCCCTTTGCTCCAGGGGAACTGGTCTCTGTTGTCTGGAGATCAACCGAAATAGCAGGAGATCTCCAGGCCCCACCTGGAGGCTGGCAACCCTGCCTACAGTGGAGTGTTAGGAGGTGCACACAGACACATCCAGTTTGGCAAAAAGCCCCACTCTCAGACACCCAGAATGTAATGGCGTCACATTGTATCTGATTCCACCTTAGGAGGCCGGCTGCAATTATTTCATATGCCATCAACGAGCAGAGGAACAGCAAGTGTCACACAACTGCATCACAAAAGATGCAAAGGACGGACCTTCCTGTTCCAAATCGTTGGGCACCATACAGGAAATGTGATGGCTGTGGCACCGACACAGTACAGTCAGAAGCACAGGTACACCCCCCTACAACAATTGAAATGAATGGGCTTAGAAGAATGGAACTCTGCTTCAGGTTGCACTGTGAGACCCTTCAAGAGCTGTAGACATAGGGCTGGATCCAACCAGCTTTTTCACTCCACCTCACCAAACTCCCCTTCTTACTACAACTCTCACCCAACATGTTTATGCAGATCCTATGATCCCCCCCACCCCCAATACTCTTTTTAGTTGTCAAAGGGGTCCCTTTCCACCCTTTTTCACCAGAGGAAAAGTTGGTTGGATCCAGCCCAAAGTTATTAAAGCAATGTTCCAGAAGCTAAAAAAAGACAATTTGTTGCCAACAATGCAGCCCATAGACTGTAAAGTGCTGAGCACTAGTCTCATAAGAAGTGCTGACTTAGTGTAGTCTACTCCTGCAGAACAAACACTGGAATTTCTGAAAGTTTTACAATCTTTAGTTCCATCTCATTAAAATTTATGCACCAAACATAGCAATTTATCGCCACTCATCTCTTAAAAGTTTTGGCTGCATTCTGATGGTAAATTTAACTGTAGTTAAACTAAACTGTATGGCCGTGATGTGATGACAGGATTGCACATTTGCCTCATTCCATCCTCCCTTCCTGTGCAGAATGCCTAGATTAAACTCTGATTTAACATGCCAGAACCAAACTATATATTATGATTTCATGGGCTGGGCCCGTGGTCATCACTGCCACTTTAGAGCTGAACTCAGCCCGTTTAAAAGTGCCGTGAGAATTGGGACCGCAGCGTGGCTGCACTAGATGATCTTGTTTCCCCTCTCCATGCCTATTCAAGCGCCAAAACAGGTTGTTTTGGCACCTGAAAAGACATGCGTGTGCAAAACAAGTGTGCCTGGTCTTCTCGTTGCAATATTTTTAAATGGCCCGAGTTCAGTTCTAAAATAGTGGCAGAGGCCATGGATCCAGTTCGTGGACACCTTAACATCTAGTTTGCCCCACCAGTTAAGGTGGAATAAACTAACTCTATGTTCCTGCATTCCTATGTCATGGGCAACCAGAATTAATTTTTAACCCCAATTTCTGTGCATGAAAAAGGAGGGGTGAAGAGCAAGGTATGCATAAGAGCCTGGCAACATGCCAGGTTTGTACACATTTTAACTTCAGAGTGGTTAAGCTTGCCATCTGATTACAGCCTTGAAGAAGTGCACAAATCTGTGCCTAACCCTCCTTGTCTGGGGCTAGGGGGACCCCTGTAAAGGCTTTATATGGCTACAAGACACTGAGATTCTGGGCACAGAGATCTAATTCACAGTCATTATTTAATTGGTAACTTCCAACTTACAATTAATTCCAGGCATATGTAAATAGGCCCACTGTTTATAATGTATTGAAATTTTATTGTAAAAACTAGCTTCATTCTGTTTAATTTTTCTAGCCTTTATCAATGAAGTTAACTAGTTTAAGAATATTTATCACCTACCTCATGGTATTTTATAAGAACAGATTAATGCTACACTTTCGTGGGAGTAAGTCCCATTAAATCAAGTAAGACCTACTTCCAAGAAGACCTGGTTAGGCTTGCTCCCTTAATTTCCTAATTTCCAATATGGTATAGGGCAAACTACGTTTTTATAGTGCCATAAGGCCTATTGTGAGGATTACCTACTTAAGGGTTTCACAGTCTACAAGTACTAATTTTAAATCAATAATAGGAACTGACAATACCAACAACATAGCTGAAGGCCAGAGGTTGATAATGTAAGTCACAAAGACAAACGTAAGTTCCAGTTAATATGTTTAGGATCACAGTGAAAGATTGATACATTTTCTGTCAAGGTCTCACAGATAAATTAAGCGGTACTACAAGCACAGTAAATGTATAATTCAACTTCCTCTGCCATCGCAGTTTGCTCAATGGCTTACTTCCCTTCTGCTCATGCTTTTTGCTGGGTGAAGCTAGAGTGATTAAATATTTTGTCATACCTGCCTTATAGAAGAGCTAGATCTGAGTCCAATAGCATCTTGGAGACCAACAAGATTTTTGGGGTATGAGCTTTCGAAAGGCAAAGCTCTCTTTGTCAGATACCAAATCTGATGAAGGGAGCTTCAATTCTAGAAAGCTCATACCCTGGGAATCTTGCTAGTCTCTAAAGTGCTACTGGACTCAGATCGAGCTCTTCTACTGCAGACCAACATGGCTCCCCTCCTGGAACCACCTTAAAGCATGGCAAGAGACTCACCTCAGCATTGTTTGTGGTCCAGGAGGCAGGGGCGGCTGGAAGGGGGACTGTTTGGCCGCATGGCCCCTTAAGGCTATGGGAAGGGGCTGAGCCAGCTCTCCCCTCAGCGTGCCACGTCATGCATCACATCAGAGGGTGGGCACAGGCAGCAAGAGCCCAAGGGCTACTTAAGCAAGCCTGCATGTGTTCCTCAGCCTCTTTTCCTGGCTTGCCCGCCTGCCCACGCACCCTCATATGTTGGTTGTTATGATTCATGTGTTAGTTGATTGTGTTTTACTGTCGCAGCTTGGCGGTTTAGGCATGGGGACAGATTTGGGGAGGAGGCCTGCCTCCTCCATTATGGGGGCTCCCATATTGGCCTTAGGGTGCACCCTCATATGTTGGTTGTTATGATTCATGTGTTAGTTGATTGTGTTTTACTGTCGCAGCTTGGCGGTTTAGGCATGGGGACAGATTTGGGGAGGAGGCCTGCCTCCTCCATTATGGGGGCTCCCATATTGGCCTTAGGGTATGGAGTCATTCAGCTGCATACCCAGGCAGGGACTTCCGGCTGGCTTACACCACCAGGTGACAAGGGGACCATCCAGAGGCCAGCGCCCACATGTGTCCCGTTATCTTGCCACTCCACTGTTTTACCCCAGCAGGCAGGCTGGGGAAGGGGTTCATCAGGTCAGCAGGTACATCGCCTGATGCTTGGATCCATCCCCATGCTGCACCATTGCTCCTTTGTGTGTAGTCAAATGAATAAGCTGTGGCCATGTTTTACCAAAAGATGCTGTGTGTGTGTTATTCCTTGCACTGACTCACCCTCTACCCCTCCTTGAACACACAAGAAGAGCCTCTTTGGTCAAACATCCCAGACCATCCAATTCAGCATACTATCTAATTACTAAATATATGTAACACAACATAAGACTAAACACTAGAGCAGCCAATTTTTTTACTGGTCCCCTGCTCCTGTTCCTTTAAACAGCAGCTTGATCTGCAGATGTTACCTGGTGACAATGCTTGTCTCCAAGCTGCAACCAACCTGACTGCATATTAAGCACAGGGACAGAGAAGATCCATTTTTTCTGATTAGTTGGCAACTATTAAGGTACATAGAAATCACTGGAATGCTAGACCTGATAATGCTTTTGGCAGAAGCATAAATGATGTGAATTACCTGCTGTTTCATTATCTTGATTTGCTCTTTTTGTTTTCTTTTTTCTTCAGCAGCCATAATAGCTAGGAGTAAGGCAAGGGTAAAACTGTCAGCAGTAAAAATGCGCTGGATAGTGAAAACCTAGTATCTATGAATTCAAAAATTCATCTGGAATGGGGGCTATTGTTTCGTACAAGTTTACTATTTACCTTGCTGTTTTTTTGCTTCTTTGGCAGCTCGGGCTTGTTCTTGCTTCTGAAGCTTCCTCAAAAGCTTGATTTGTGCTGCTTGCCTAGCAATTTCTGTAACACAAAGAGGAAACGCCATGGTAATATTACTTATTAATACAAGTCATTCCAACACATTGTGGGTGCATCAAAGGAATAACAGAGTCAAGGTAGAGATGCCTTGCCCTGCATATATTTTTTCTTTACAATTCTGACTTGAGGGTTTCCTTTCCTTGCCATGTAATATTATGAACAGTATATAAACTTTCAGATTCACCAGAACTTTTTGTCTTATCAAGTTGCAGCTGACTTATGGCAACCCTGCTAGGTTTTCAAGGTAAGATAGAGGTGGTTTGTCACTGCCTGCCTCTGCACAGCAACCCTGGATTTCCCTGGTGGTCTCCCATCTAAATACTGACCAGGGCCAATGCAGTTTACCAGCCAAGATCTAACAAGATCAGGCTAGCCTGGGCTATCCAGGTCAGGGTACCTTTTGTCCATATTGGATGTTAAAAAGTCTGCTGATGTTTTGATACAATTGTTATTGGTTTTTAAAATTATGTTTTAAAATATGTTAATTTTAGCCACCTTGAGTGACACAGTTTCAGAAAAATGGGATGGAAACCATTTAATTAAATAAATACGGTATTTTGTAGAACTGAACATTTTAGCTCAGATTATGTTTTAAGATTTTTGCCATGGAACCTTGAGTCAGTGTTGCAAGCCAGGCTGGGAATGGCGTAGTGTATGCTGTCAAAGCGCAGAGTGAGTAAGACAAGAGCACCAAACTCCTCAAGAAGTGTAGTCAAAGTTTGGTCTAGGGTTAAGCCCAGAGTCAGGTGTCTCTAGTGTGAGAGTCAGTGTGTACAGCAAAGTCAGAGAATCTAAGGGTTACACATGAGCAGATTTAATAGCAAGACGAAGGCAAAGTCAGGAAACAGTCTGAAAAGTCACAGGGTAGAGGCAGGATCCAATGCAGTGGTCGCAGAGTCAGAATGATTTTGTCTTGTTGCTTCCATGCCTAACACCCTTCCTTGGCTGATTTTACAGCCGTATGCTTAAGGGTCATGCTTGCAGACAGCTGCTTGGGAGTAATCCTGCAATACTCAAGCAGCTGGCATCAGGCCAGGAGGTGGGCACTTTGTTGTCTCTCCTGTAGTTCTGTTCATAGCCTCTGTCTGCGGAAATCTAAGTCTGTGGGTGATGCTGGTGGGCTAGAAATGATCAACTGAGTTTCACCTGTTGAATCAGAGCTGGAGGGTGTAGGTGGTTCTGCACCAGCTGCTGGCTGTGAATCCTGACAAGCCTGCAGAGTATTTGAGGAATTATCTCACTGTGAAAATACAGCTCCTATTGCCACACTAGAGACATCAGCCTCAACAATGAAAGGCAGTTGTGGATTGGGGTATCAGAGCAGTGTTTCAGAGATGAACCATGCCTTCAAGGTTTTAAATGCTTGGTCCACCTCCAGCATCCACTGGAATGGCTCCCGAGGACATAAGAATTGTGTCAGAGGGACAATGATGGATGCAAAACCCAGGATAAACTGCTGATAGTAGTTTGCAAAGCCCAAGAAGCACTGTACATCTTTCCAGGAGCATGGGGCCTGCCAAGTCTGTACAGCTTCGACTTTCTTTGGATCCATTTTGATCCTGTGCAGCAAAATCACGTGCCCGAGGAATTCCACTTGTAGAGCAAAGGTGCATTTCTTCAACTTGGTGAACAGGCTATGCTGCCATAGTCTTTTTAACATGACATTCAAATGCTGGGAATGTTTCACCGGGGTTCGTGAGTAAATTAAGATGTTGTCTAAATAAATAATAGCAAACTGGACCAGGAGGTTTTGAAAAATATCATTCATGAATCTCTGGAACACCGTGGGTGTGTTGATCAACCCGAACAGCATTACCAGGTACTCGAATTGACCATACCTTGTACCAAAGGTAGCTTTCCATTCATTGCCTTCCTAAATGTGCACCAGGTTGTAAGCACCCTGGCGGTCCAGTCTGGTGTAAATCTGGGCTCCCTTTAGGCGTTCCAGTAGGTCAGAAGTCAGAGGTAGTGGGTACCAATCCCAGATGGTGATTTTATTCAGGGCCTGGTAATCATGACAAACCTGGAGCTCTCTGCTCTTCTTCTTAACAAAAAGTATGGGAGTGGAGGTGAGTGAGGCTGAGGGACAAACATTTGCTGCAGGTTTTTGGTGAGGAAGTCCCCGAGTGAAGGCAACTTAGGTTCCAATAAGGAATACAGGTGCCCTACTGGCAGGGGTGCACCAGGGACCAGGTCTGTGGTGCGGTCATACTGCCAATGGGGGGGTAGTTGATCAGCTCCCTTTTCCTTGAAAATGTCCTTGGTTTTTCTAGCCATATGCTTAAGGGTCATACTTGTAGCCAGGTGCTCGGGAGTAATCCTGCAGCTACTCAAGCAGCTGGTGTCAGGCCAGGAGGTGTGCACTTTGGCCCGGAGGTGTGCACTTTGTCGTCTCTTCTGTGGTTCTTTTCATAGCCTCCTTCTGTGGCACTCTAAGAGTGTGGTTGATACTGGAGGGCTGGAAATGATCAACTGAATTTCCCCTGTTGAATCAGAGCTGGAGGGTGTCAGTGGTTTTGCACCAGTTGTTGGCTGTGAATCCTGACAAGCCTGCAGCTCACCTTCCCACTTGCCAGCTTCTGCTGACTCAGAACTGGCAACATGGGGTTCCTCTTCTCCTGAGGAGACCCTGCTCTCACTGAACCCTGACCGACCCACAACAGTCAGTCACACACAGGGTTGTTGTGAGGATAAAATGGAGAAGAAGAGAATGATGTAAAGTGCTTTGGGTCCCCAACTGTGGAGAAAAACAGAGTATAAACGAAATAACTAAAAAATAGGTCAATGGTTATAATCTAGACAGTTTTTGTTAAATTTGGTTCAGACACAAATAGGTGATAATCAGTATTCCTGCTGAAAAATAATCAAATTGTTTTCACATGATTCTGGTTTTCTGAGTAGGGAAGTATAAAACGATTTGGCAAGGATAGCCCTTCCCTTTTGCTTTTTAAAATTGCTGTATCTTAAATACTAAATTAATCTGCACAAATACCATCCCCTCTACTACAGGGCTACATATCTATTTATCTATCAAATTTATACCCCGCCCTCCCCGCCAAAGCAGGCTCATCAATCCAGTGTAATAAGAGCATGGTATGAACTTGCTACATTTATTTATTGTTTGCATTTGTAGCCTGTTCTTCCTCCTTAGGAAATCAGGTCCGCGTACGCAGTTCTCTTCTCATCTTCTCCATTTCATCTTCACAACAACCTTGTGAGGAAAGCTAAGTTGACACAGTGTGGCTGGCACAATAGGTTTTCAGGTAGCCAGCACAAATTTGAACATTGGTCTCTACAAGGCCTACCTAACCACTCCCAACACACATTGGGCCATCAGATCAGTATTTTCTGCTGTTTGAAATGTTTTAATTGCATAAGTTGGGGATTGAAACTGGAACATCCATATGACAAGCCTGTGTTCTCACACTGAGCTATGGGGTGTCCCAGCAAAGCAGCTGGGCTTTCTGCAAAAGCAACAGTGTGCAGCAACAGTTGTGAAACCCACAGCTATACATATCAGACTTGGACATGGCACAGCAGAATCGCAAGTGCAAGACAAGTTATTTTACAGCATCCCCCGCCCCCGGAATTATTGGCAGAACATTTATGCCACAGATGCACACTCTTTGGAACTATACATATGTGCCAGTTCACAGAATCAGGAGCCATTGAAATTAGAATTTCCAGAAGGTTGGCATGTTCTCTGAAGCATGTGCCAAGTGCCGGGTAATTATCCTCCTCACATAAGTGTTAGGAGCTTGAACTCAGCTCTGTAATGTTTATCGCATCATGAGGCACATATGTAAATACACGCAGCAGAAATGCTGATGAAAACTATCTCTTTTTCAAAAAGACATCATACCAAGAGCTCAAGTCCCAAGATGAGAAGATAAAGTTGCTTTCATCTATTGGAACTGATCCACTGAAGTTCTCTCAGCTGAGGTAATCAAAACCAGTAGTGTAATAGAAATTTGAATTCAGTACTGATAAGGAAGGCATATTTTCCAGTTTTTTAGACTGCCAAAAATTCTGCTTGCTACCCCTTTCTCCCCCTTTAGCAGGCAATTATTTCTAATGGGTTAGTATAATATTAAGCTTCTTCATTATCATTGTCAAATTGAAGTTTTGTGCCAGTGCTAGCAAATTTTAATGATGATTCCTCAGAACAAATTCGCACATTGTAAAGCATGAGCTCTCATCTAGGCAAGCATTTACACCTTGGTCATGTAAATATCTACGTATAGATTATCCATGCCTCATAAATCCCCCAGGTAAATTACCACATGAATAGTTTCTGAAATGCCTGAATGTTTAGGGAGAGCTCAATATAGCACAAGTGAAACGAGCCCTGAAGTCCTCTGAGAAATAAGATATTGTTAACTTGAAGGCTCCCGGGCCAGACTACCAACATAAATAGAAAATCCTCAAGATAGGGGAATCAAATACTTTATAATTGGCTATATGCCTTAATGACTGCACAAAACTGGTGTGTGTATGTCTGTGGTATGTAAGCCAAGCTATACTAAATCTCTTCATCATTCACTAGAACACAGTAGAAAAGAAAGGAACGTTCATGTTTTGTACAGGTAATATATGTATCAGAAATAGAAACA
This sequence comes from Gekko gecko, assembly GCA_029375565.1. NCBI lineage: Eukaryota > Metazoa > Chordata > Lepidosauria > Squamata > Gekkonidae > Gekko > Gekko gecko. The sequence continues at coordinate 42,116,316 of JAPDNY010000003.1, read as the reverse complement.
CAGGTTAGTGAGACATTGAGAGTACCTCTACTGAATTTCTTCTTCGGATGACTGCAAACAGGAATTTATATACAGTATCAAAGAGTCTCATGGTTATCTTAAAGGCTAACAAAATGTATTGAGGGCATAAGTTTTTGGGAGCCAGAATCCATTTCTACAGACGAGGAAGTGTTCACATAGGAACAGAAACATAGCAAATGTACGCTTAAGAAATAAAGGAATAGAGAAGGCTGAACTAATAATAGTAGAGAAAGGGACTATTATATTAAAGTGCTTAACACTGACTATTTTGAGAAGGATATAAAAGCATATGAGACTAATTTAAATGACAAAACTGGGGCCTTGAACAGCTGAAACACACACACATATCCTTTCTCTCTGAATGCTAGATATACCCAGAAGCATAGGACAGAGAACAATACAGATTTCTAAAGATCAATATACGACTAGATCTTTCATATCCTCCCTCTCTTCTGAATCAACCAAATGTGTAAGGACTGTTATCATGTTAAGGTATATGGGTATTAAAATACAAAGGCAGGGTTTTTCAACAGCTGTGAAGTATGAAAGAAACTGCAGAGGACGCTTCTTCAGCTCTGTGCCATCCACAATCACTCTCTCGTCCCCTCCAGCCAGAGTAAGGAAGCCTCAGCAGGCAAGAGGAGGGAGGAAAAGACACTGCAAAGGAACAGGACTGGAAAAGCAGCATCCCCCTTTGAGGCTGTGGAACCTCAAGAGAAGCAGAATACGTGGGCTACAACCGAGAAACCTCTGGGAACTATGGAAAAAAGTTCATAGTCCGGCAATTCTCTAAATTGAACATTAAAAAAATAATAATTGCTGTCATTTTAACAGTGGTATGTGACAAGGACTTCCCTTTTGAAACTGTAGAATCAATATTCCATTAATACTTTTCCTACCAATTGGGAGGAGGGGGGAAGCTATAATGAAGTCCTTACCTTGGGCTTGTAACTTCCTCAACAGTTTAGCATCTGTGTTGTCAAGGAACTCGGTGCTACCAACATTTGGAGGCCGACCCTTGCGACGCCTCATTTTAGACTCCTCTTTAGCACGCTGTCTTTCTGGATTTGGTGGTCGTCCTCTACGTCCTTCCATAGCTCTGATACGGGGAAGGACTTCCTCTTCTTTCAGTAAACACCATTGCATCCCCTTGTAACCAATATATGTCACAGAAAGGCATTATTACCATAAAATGGACAATAAAAAGGTCCAACAATACACGCATAAATACACCAAAGCACAGGTTTATATATCTGTAAATATTAGCGCTGCAAACTTGAATTGATAATTGGTGGATTAATCAACTAAAGCTTTAAGCATAGACTGGAATCTGTTCCATTCTTAACTGACGGATATTGAATCAAAGGGCAAAAGGACACACTGGCTCCCTTATTCTGTCACATTTTAGAAAAAGAAGTTTAATTCTTTTTGTCCAGCTTCCAACCCAAGCCAATACGTATTTTGTACTCCTGAGTGAAATCTCTATAGATTTCTTTGAAGCTGAAACCATTAAAAAGATCTTTCAAATGTGGATCTTCTATAATACTAATGGAATCTGTTCACTTTTAAACTGTAACATGTTAACTGTAATATAGAAAATTAAATACTACAGATTACTAAATGTGATGGAAATGAAAATATTAAAGATTCTAAAAATCTTCCTTCTAAAAATACATGATAACTTTTAAAATTCAAATTGTACATTGTCTGACTGAAGAGAAAATATGTTTTTTTCCAGTTTCCTCAAAATAAGGAACCTATCTTAAAGTTTTGGTAAAAAGTGAATTTAATTAATTAATTTCCTGCATCTTTCATCACTTGACATTCCTAGTAAATATAACTACAATACAGCAGACAAATATAACCACTGTATACTGATAATACTTGTTACATTTACTGTTTACTTTACAAGGCTAATTTTATAAACCTGTCACTACCCTTATCAATCTCTCTTGCATCACATTGATTTTATGTGAGCTTATTCTTAAGGAGTTCTGGATAGTTTCTTTGAGCCCCAGAATATAATTTGCTTAATGATCAGATATTATATAAATGCCAGCCAAAATCCATTGTTCGTATCTCATTATTCTGTTGTATTAGATTCTGCTTTGCCTAATAATCCCATTTGAAATGTTAAAATTAGACAGGAAAAACAGATTGCTTACCTGTAACTGATGATCTTCAAGTGGTCATCTGTGCAGTCACACCTATGGGAACTAGTGCTGATCCGATCGGTGTTGTACAAAGCTCACAGCGGGATTTTCGCACCTCCACCCTGAGCCTGTGCAGGAACCCCTACTGTGCATGCCTAAGGGGGTGGGGCGTGGACATTCCACCAGTTCCTTCTGACCGCTATCAACCAAAGCCATGTGAGATAAACAACTGAGGATGACAGCAGTGGGGAAGGACGGGCGGGCAGTGTGACTGCACAGATGACCACTTGAAGCTCATCAGTTACAGGTAAGCAACCTGTTTATCTTCTTCATGGTCTCTGTGCATCATACCTATGGGAGATTGAAAAGCAGTGGCTCACCTGGAGGTGGGCACTGTGAGACTCAGTGCACTGCAGAGTACAGGACCAAATGACCCAGATAGACTTTATGTTGTGCATGAACGTCTACTGCGTAATGTTTAATGAACATGGTTGGCATGGACCACGTGGCAGCTCTACAGATAGAGGACAGGGATGTGCCCTTCAGAAAAGCTGTGGAGGTTGCCACTGATCTGGTAGAATGCACCTTCAAGTGAACAGGGAGAGGGTGCTTTGCTAACAAGTAGCACAACCTGATTGTTCTGACAATCCATTTGGATAGGCGTTGGATAGGCCGAAATCCGCGACCTAGGGAGGCAGTGGAGTACAAAAGGAACAGGATCGAGTCCAGTTTAGACAGAAGAGAAGAGCCCTTTTAACATCAAGGGTGTGAAGAAGACGTTGTTGTTCACCCTCAGAGTGCGGAAAGAAATCCGGCAGGAATATTTCTGAGTTCAAATGAAATTCAGAAACTATTTTCAGTAGAAAGGAAATGTCCGGCACCAGACACATTCCGTTTAGCAGAAAGACTAGGTTCGCTGACCCTCCTGGACGATGTAATCGCCTCCAAGAATGCAGTCTTCCATGCGGCATACTGAAGGGCACAGGTTGCCATAGGTTCGAACAATTTTCTTATGAGATGACGGAGCACCATTGGCAAATCCCACAATGGCATGGGGGCGGTTACAGGAGGGTACAAGCACGTGAGACCCCGAAGAAACTTTTTTGACACAGGATGCAAAAAGACAGAATAACCATCCATCCTGTCGTGGTAGGCAGAAATAGCTGCCAAGTAGACTCTGATGGAAGAGTGGCAAAGTCCTTGGTCAGCGAGCAACAGGAGGAACTTGAGAATTTTGTCGAAACCTGCAGATGTTGGCGAAGCAGTTGAAGACTGTAAGAACGCTAGGAACCTAAGCCACTTCCTCTGATAGGAAAGACGAGTGAATGCTTTTTGAGCATTCAGCAGGACCTCAGAGACTCGATCAGAGAACATTATCAAAGTATTCACCAGGCCATCAGTTTCAGGCTGTCTACACTGATGTAAAGTAGTGTTCTGCTCTCCGTGAGGAGATCCAGTACCCTGGGGAAGTGGTAGTACCTGCCTCTTGTGAAGCGAAGAAGAGTGGTGAACCAAGGTTGCCTGGGCCACCATGGAGCCACTAAGATACAGTTTGGCACGAGCCTGGCTAGTTTTTGAACCACCCGTAGGAGCAGGGGTAGAGGAGGAAACATATAAATGTGTGTCTGTCCCCATGGGTAGAGGAGGCTGTCTCTAGTGAAAGTAGGTCTGCTCCCCCCGGCTACAGAAGAAAGGACACTTTGCGTCTATCTGAGGACTGCCCCATTTTTGAAAGAGGGGATGAAGATAAGTCCAGTTCAGCTCCCACTCATGATGCTGAGTGAGACCCCTGCTGAGAAGGTCTGCCTTCACATTGCAGGTTCCTGGAATGTGAGTGGCCACAGGGAAGATGTTGTGTATACACCATTCCCAGAGGTCGATTGCCAGGCGGCATAGACTCTGGGACACTGTCCCACCATGACGGTTGACATAGCTGAGTGCCGTAGTATTGTCCTTCAGGTCAGCTACACAGTGTCCCTGGAGTATGGGCTGGAAGGACCTGAATGCCAGCCTGATTGCCAACAGTTCCAGGAAATTGATGTGTTTGGTTGAAGTGGGAGCATCCCATGGATAACCGACACATACACCTTTGAGATGGACTCCCCATCCCCACAGGGACACATTGGTGGTAAGTGTGAGACTCGGTCTCAGTGGGTGGAAGGGTGCACCCTGGATCAGGTTGGATATGAGTGTTCAGGGAGTTTTGGACATTCGATGGGGGCTGGAGATGGAAGGACTGGGATATTCGACAGGGCTTGAAGTGCTGCAGAAACCACATCTGAAGAGGTCTCATGCGGAGTATGGTGAATGGCAGGACAGATGTCGTGGCTGACATATGGCCCAACAGACATTGAACCTGGAGGGCCGTGGACCAGGTGTGTGTCCTCACCTCCATCACGAGCAATGCTAAGGTTGCCACTCTATCTGCAGGAAGAGAAGCCATGCAAGTCGTAGAGTCAAGAACGGCCCCTATGACCTGCACCCTTTGTGTGGGTTGCAAATTGGACTTTGGTTGGTTGACCTGAAGGCCCAGGGAGGATAAGATATGGAGGTGACCTCCTGGAGAACAAGGGGAGAGGAAGGGGTGGCCAGAAAAACAGGCAATATCGGAAAGTCCACAAATTCGATTGAATATCCCTGGGACAGTATAGACAAGACCCATCAGTCCATGGTGATGGCCCGCCAGGTAGGGAGAAATGAGGAAAGGCGGGTGGAGTCCGTGGTGGTAAATTGGGGCAAGTCAAAGGCCCTGTTTGGGCACCTTCTGAGGTTTGGCCCTGGGCTGTTGTTGTTGCGAGCCATATCTGGACTTTGCAGGGTATTGGTATTGTTGGCGTTGGCCCATGGGGGACTGATGAGGTCTCCAAGTACCTGCAGGAGACAGCTTATTGTATGGATGTCTGGAAGCATAACGGGACCAGGAACATTGGTGGTATGGTTTGGAGGGAACTGAAACACCAAAGGATCTTGAGGCTTTTATGCTCTTGTCCATTTCCTGAAGGGCTGAGTCAGTGGAGGAATGAAACAGTTCCTCTTCATTGAAGGGCAGGTCTTCGATGTAAGCCCTGGTGTCAGGTGGTAAAGAGGTAGTGTGCAGCCAGAAGTGCCTAAGAAGAGCTACTGCTGAAGACATAGTTCTGGAGAAGGTATCCAGTGAATGCTTCGACGAATTCAGAAGCTGCTTCACCAGAACCATGCCCTCCTTTTGCAGGTTCCTGGCTGTCTGACATATCTCATCCAGAAGAGACAGTAGAACATCCAGAAGTTGTTGCCATAACTCATATTGGTATCGACTCATGCATGCGACATAGTTGGATGTTTTGATTCCCAGGGCACCTGCTGAATAAAAACGCCTCCCAAAGGCATCAAGCTTCTTGCTTTCCTTGTCGGAGGGAGTCATGTGAGTATGTCTATTCCTGGAAGAAGAAGAGACAACCATGGAGTTAGGTTTCGGATGTACATGGAGGAATTCTACTCCCTCCTCTTGTACTCTGTACATGTGGTCCAGCCTCCTGGTTGACACCAGTAAGGATGAGGGGTTCTTCCAGTGAGTTTTCACAATGTGAAGGAGAACCTTCGACATCGGAAGGGAGATCGATGTCGACGTGTCCATCTGGACCACATCATAAACTACGGCCGATATCGATGGCTGAGATTAGACTATAGACAGACCCAACGAATGAGCCATTCTCTTAATGAGATCTCCATATGAAGACAAGTCCTCAGATGGGGAAATTGGGAGGTCCTTGGAGACCTTATGTTTCGGAGAGGTATCTCCAGGTGAGATCTCATCCTCAGACTTGTCGGCATCAGGAACTACCGGAGAGGTTTTGGAATGTGACCCAGGTCCCTGGGTCGGTATTGGTATGGAAGGCTCCATTGGAAGGAGCAGTAATGGTGGTGGAGTAGATGGTGGACAAGGAGGCAGGTCCAGTTTTGGTGGAGGAGATAACAGTGGCTTGGAGAGGGTTGCAGAAGGGGGCGGATGACGTGGAGAACGGGGCAGGGTTAAATGGCGGTCCCAGTCATCTGGCCTCATAGGCATCAGCCAGGGCATCAATGCCGATAGAGGAAAGGAGGAAAGCCAGTATGGCATATGACGACGATGATCCCATGGGGGATACATCAATGGATGATGTCGGTACCAAGAAGGTGAGGCCGGACCTGAGGTTGGTTTGGAGAAATGATCTCTCCTGGGTGAACAGGACGAATGGTGTCGATCAGGACGGATCAGATATTCATCCCAACAACCTTGATCATCCGCACGGACAGGAGAGCAGGATTGATCATCGGGTCAGTATCGACATTCAGGATCGAAGCAACCACTAGTCCCGGAGGAAGCCGACAGAGAATGGTGGCCAATACCATGATCATCCATAATCACATCATCTTCAGTTTCAGAAGGTGATATGGATGAAGGACGTCAGCCCAGATTCATCTCTGACACCAGAGGGCTCGGCTGCCTGATAGGAGAGTCAAGAATCTCAATCAGGGGCGCCAGTTGTATCTTAGGCAGCTCCGGTGTGGACTGGCGTGCCAATAGGGAGTGCAACTGCGGTACTGAGGGCGGTGCAGAGCCCTTAGGGATCACCACACTGCTCACATTGTGAGACTTCTGCGGGTCCCCAGCAGTCAACTTATGAGAGCTATGTCTCTGCGGCTTATCCTTCTTTTATTTCTTCGCCAGTGTCGAGGCGGAGGAGGTTGATTTCGAAGAGCGCTTCTTGGAAGGGGCTGGCCCTGTATCAGAAGCAGATTGGCCAAGGTGGTTTCAGCGTCCATGGGGTAGCTGTCGACTTCGGCGTCGTTGTGGAAGATTGAGGTGGGGGTTCATTCGATGGAGACAACTTAGGGGGAGGTTCGGATGACATGGTGGACGATAGAGGGGCAAGAGCCGATTCCCAAAGGACTACTTCCAGTCTCACGGCTCTATTTTTGCATGTTTGATTAGTGAATTTTGCACAAAGAGTGCAACCCTCCAGATGGTGAGATTCACCCAAACAAATTATACAGAGTGTGTGTTCATCCCGAGGAGCTAACTTACTCCCACACGAAAACACACCTCTTGAAGCACCCCCACTTTCTATGCATAAACAAGTTCCACAGAGTGAGGGGAGGAAAGGGGGGGGGGAAGGTCCAAAGACCATGGAAAGTTCTCACCCTGCTGACTCCCTGACGATTTCTAGAGGATAAAAATTCAGTAATTTAAAGAAGAAATCCGAAGAATGAAGACAAGATGAGCTGAAGAATTTCCGATGTGAGCAGAAAAAACAAACAGTGTCGACTGACAAGAAAGCTGCTAACAGCGTGGCTGTCAGAAGAGAACTGGCAGGATGACTGCGCCGCACCCCCTTGGGCATGGCGCAGTGGGAATTCCCGTGCAGGCTCAGGATGGAGGCGCAAAAATCCCTTTGTGAGCTTTGTACAACACCGACTGGATCAGCGCAGATACTAGATCCCATAGGTGTGATGCACAGAGACCACGAAGAAGATACATTCCTTATTAGTGATCCCTAAAGTAAGTGAATGTCAAATTCACTGGTCAGCAAAATGAATACATATGTTTCTCTATGAAATCATCTGTTTCTCAGGAGTATACATAATATATGGTACATAATTTAAATGTACAGAATACAGCAGGAGACTTAAGAATTTCCAAAATCTTCCACATATATCTCTGACAGTAGTACAAATGATCAGTTTAGAGTTCAGTTTTATAAGAACTGTAGTAAAACCCTTTGTTTCTGTCTCAGTTTTAGTTAACAAAATTTAATTTTAAACTACTGAGATTAACTTCTACCTACTATTTAAAACACATGCACCCTAATAATGAACTTTAACATTTGTTATAATCCCTTCTTTAATCTTGCACTCTGTTCCATGCTGTGGAAACCTCAGGTCATCACTGAATGTGACTCAATCTTCTTACATCTTGCTATGTGGCATCTGTACTCTTTCATCAGAAATTCCTGACTTTCAAGCACTGTCTTTAGTTCTAAAGGCAAATTTCATTTTAATTTTCACAGGAAGAGACTTTCATTATGTGTCTTTATCTAAACAGGCCTAGCAGTCAAATGTATCTTTGTTGTTAAATAAATGTGTCTTGGTAGATGTCATATCTAACTGTGGTTAAGGAGAAATAAATATGACCCCAGCTTGTTTCTGGGCTCACACTCATTCCTTCTTGCTCTGAACATCACAAATAAAAAACCTCTGGTTACCGAAGACCTGAATACAAGTGCATGGATTAACTGGAATGAGTTTTCCCCTCCTCACACACGAACAAACAAACTCACCAGGATTCCAAAACTGGATTAAGGCTAGTGAGAACCTAACTCTGATTAAACTGTGCGCCTATATTTCTCCATCAAGGGAACCAGAATTAGTTATACTGTGATTCTTGGTATGAGAAGGGATGCAAAGGAGAAGAAGCAAGGCATGTGCATGAGACGGGCAATAACTCAGGTTTGTGCCCATTTTTTTTCTGACTGAAGTTACATGTAACATCTGAATGCAGCAAAAAGGTAAGTAACCAGGCAGTTCCATGCAAAGGGAAAGACATAATTGCATTGTTCATGACATACACTATACTGTCTTTATTGTATTTTTAATAACTCCATAATCTGCCTTGAGTCTCAGAGATAAAGGCAAATGACAAATGAAGTTAATTAATTAATAATACAGAGGGGAAAATAAGAAAAAGAAACAAAGGGGCTCACAGAAAATGAATTTAGGCAGTGTGCTGGCCGGGGTACCAGACCCCCTGGTAGAAGTAGGGCTCCACCACTACCAGGCCCTGCCCCCCAGTGACCAATCAACTAGCCAGTGGGGGGGGGGGGCTTACCAGTAGGAAGAAGAAGGCCTAGGCCACATTGCTGGTGTAGCACAGGAAATGATGTCATCACAAGAGCTATTTCCAGGTGACGCTCTGGTACTTAGGCAAAACCTCTATGGTAGAAGCCAGTTTTACAACAGAAGCCAGTTTGTGCCCAAATACCAGAGTGTCACCTGGAAGTCGCTGACATGATGACATCATTTTCTGTGTGATGCTGCGATGTCACCTAGGCCTTCTCCTTTCTACTAGTGATTCCCCCCATCCCCCTGCCAGTTGCCAGGAGGTACAGAGAGAGATACAATTAACGGCAGAATTGTG